>JAWNLX010000587.1:2210000-3505000 GCA_035042055.1 Drosophila macrothrix
CAAAATGCAATTTCTATGTTCGCAAATAACGTAAATAAGTAAAAATACTACCAAGTTGCCAAGTTGAATTGCTGCTGCTGCTGCTGCTGCTGCTGCTGACAGTTGCAATGATTTCCTTGATGACGTTGTGCCTGATAAAATTAATGAACATTTAGAGCTTTGACCTGAAAAGGTGAAAAAGGTTGTTGCTGGCTGCATTGTTGTTGATGCTGGAATTGATTTCTGAAAGTAGTTGCAACAGCACTTGGGAAAACCCTTTGACAGATTGCAAGTGCACAAGAGCGAAATCCGTTTATTTATGATAAAACAAAAAAAGTTGTTGCTGCAGCAGCAGCAGCAACAGTCACGTGCACAACAGCAACATAGGGGCAACAATCGAGCAACAATCAAAGCAGTCATTTTGTGGGCAGCAGGAGGCGAAGGAGGAGCAAGAGCAACAAATTCTAGCAAGTCAAATAATTGAAGCATCATATAAAATTCGTTTATGGCAACTAATTGCAGTCAATTGAACTTTGTGTATGGATAAAATGTACAGAATATACAAATAGCAGCAGCAGCAGCAGCAGCAGCAGCAGCAGCAACAGCAACTGATTGCTGATTTATGAAACAATTTGATTGCTGACCCGACAGATTGGATAAACAATAAGAACACTTAAAGAGTTGCTGCTGTTGCCGATAGCAACTGCAATTGCTTGTCCATATGTCTGTGCGAGTCACAACACCAGCTGCAATAACAGCAACATCATATAAAAGCAGCAGCAGCAGCAGCAGCAACAGCAGCAAACAGCAGCAATTGGTCAGCAGCTGTCAAGTTTCTCAGCACTTGTTTAGATTACAGTATTTTCGTTTTATTTTGGTTTTTTGAGCAGCAGCAATGCATCAACAACAAGAACAACAACAACAACAGTTGTCAGTCAATTGGGCCAAGAGCCAGCTAGCAGCAGCAGATAACCATAATAAAGATGGTCGAACTGAGTGAATGAGTGGACGGCTGGTTGAATGAATGACTGAGCAGATAATGCACCTGATATGGTTCAGTGGGTCGCTCAGCTTGGCTGTTCATTTGCCTCCTCAGCACAAAAATTAACTTTTGTTGCCACTTGAAGCGCTTTTCATGCTTTCGCTGCTGCTGCTGCTGCTGCTGCTGCTGTTGTTGCTGTTTCTGTTTCTGTTGCTGTTGCTGATTGCGCGCGCAACGTCAACGACGGCAAAGCAATTAAATCAGGAGGCATCTGAAGTCTATATAGTGCTTATGGCCTGACTGGCATTACACTTGCGATTAAAATTAAAATGGAAATGGAAATTTCTATGAATTTTCGCATGCATCAGCAACAGCGTGGCAGCGTAAATTATTCATTTTGGGCCAGGGCAACAGCAACAACGACAACGACAACGACAACGACAACAACAACAAACAGCAAAGAGAAACGACAACATGAAAATGCAAAATGAAAATCGTTTCATTCTAATTAGAGCAGCAACATTTTGCGCTGAGACAGCAAACAGACGGCAAACTGTGCTGAGGGCGGGGTGGGTTAGCTAAGGACAAAAGGAATGGGAACGGAGGGTGGGCTGGGATGGGGTGGGGTACGGCAACGAACACGGGGACGGGGACGGAAGACTGCTGTCGACTTGAGATAGACGACAATTAGGCTGTTGCTGTTGCTGTTGCTGCTGCTGTTAGAATAGGGCGCGAGACGTCAAATTAAATGAATGTGTTGCCATTGCTTCGTGTTGTGTTGGCTAAAAAGCAAAAGTGTTAAAAGCTGCTCACTTCAAGGTAAATCTCGTACACTAGGCATGTATCTTTATGCGTGTGCGTGCGTGTGTGTGTGCGTGTGTGTGTGCGTGTGTGTGTGTGAGTGTGTGCGCTCATTTTGTGCACGCTCCATTTCCACGACAAAGACTTGGGACACTTGCGTCGAATGTTGTTGTTGTTGTTGCTGTTGTTGCTGCTGCTGCTTCAAGTTGTTGCTTTGCTTAAGATTATTGTGTGTGTGTGTGTGTGTGTGTTTGTGTGTTTGCTGATGCTTGACGTTTTGTTTATTGCCGACTTGGCAACGGGTATTCAAAAAGTGCTTAAAATGTGTTTAAAAAACAATTAAAGCAGCTGCGAAGGCATGTCAAAAAAGGGATTCCAAGCTCAAGGGGAAGGGGGGGGGGGGGGGGCGTGTGGGCTCGTGTGGGGGGTAATAACTGAAATTCCACGTTTACCGTTTTGTCGTTTGTCAGTTGGCATTGCTTAATAAGGACACACACACACACACACACACACAGAGGAGACTATAACTAAATCAGACTTAGACTAATGACCGTTTGCTTGTGTGCTCGGGCAGGAAGCAAGGAATAAAATGAAATGCCTTTAAATTACGTATACGTAATGTGAAACAACTCCCAGCAACCTCCACCCCTTCGTTGGCAAAATAAAAACAAAAAACTATCGCAACGAAATTGAGCCGAATTTTAATGCTAAAAGAAGAAGAAGAAGAAGAAGCTTAAAAGGATTCTAGAATCGATTAGGAATTATGCCACTCACAATAAAAGGCTCGCACTACAAACACTTTCCGTTGAAATTACTAATACATATACTCCATAAACATTAAGCAGACTATACCTTAGAAGTTTGCTGGCGACTCTTAAACGAATATATTCCTTAATATATATATATATATATATAAATATATACATATATATATACATAATAGCAGCCACGTGTAGGAAAACATAATTCATTTCCAATTCGTTTGCCGGCCAATTGATTTTTGATGAGTTTCCTGAAAGCTGACGCCTTATGAGCAATTTGTCTCAATTTTTCCAAATTTCGTATACTTAAATATACAGACACACACATATATATATATATATATATATATATATATATATATATGTATATAAGTGTAGTCATAGCATGTCCGAAGAGGATAATCTAGTTGAATTTTTGGTGTGAATTAACTGCCTCAGAGAAATTTGCAGCTGTATCTTGCTATCCATCTCGCTCTCTCTCGCTCTCTCACTCTTTCTCTCCCTCTCTCTCTCTCTCTCTCTCTGCGAGAAGTTCAAAGGCCCATTTGGCAAATAGTCGACGTGTTGTGTTGCGGTTAAGGGACGACTGGATGACTGGATGACTGGGCAGTCATTACAAATTGCTCGTCCATTAAAACAACAAAAAAACAACAAAAAGCGACAACAAATTTGAACAACAATGGCAAAAGCCAAATGACAAAAAGTGCGTGAAAATCAATTTGTCTACATTGTTGCGATAGTTTTTACGCTATTCTATTTATATATGAGAATGTGTGTGTTGTGTCAGCTTGACAGCATGTCATCGGACACTGTATATCCAATAAGCGGCCTAATGACTTAATTTTCATTAAATGACCACAGAATTGATGTCAACATTATGCTTATACCCTGTAATTATGCAGACTAATGGGTATATATAGCAAACAATTAACTTAATTACATTCGCTAGTTAAAATGCTCAATAGTAATGTGAACATTTTTAGAGATGAGACGACTGAAAATGAGTTGTAAAACGAGTTCAGTTTTAGATCGAATTAGGATAACAGGGTAGCGTGCAGTCGGCTAGCTAATTTGTCGTTTCGTTGAATATTGATGCCTGATTATCACAAATAAAATTGACAAACCAAACGAATGCAACTGAATCAACGATAAGTCGCAACCAGAACGGCAACCACATCTGCGACAGACAACAGCAAATGAAACAAATGAAAGGCCGCAAAACATACTTGAACCGATATCGGTTAAGCATATATAATGAAAATCGAGACAATAATGTTCGCACATTTCGATTGCAGACCACGCAAAAATCACGCCAAACAAATTGGCAATTGTTGCTGTTGTTCGTGTTGTTATTGTCGTCACAATTATTCGCATTGAAATTTGTTAATTTGAGCTTTGAGGTGAATGCGCACTTTTTGCCTGACCTGACAGACTGACAGAATGTATGCTAAACGAGGCACTTGAATGGCTTCCGCCATATTGTAAGCGTATTCCCCGGCTCACCTTACCATGCGCAATCAATGTGAAGAGTTTGCCACATCAAGTTTAGCAACCACAAAAACTACTTGCCCCAGATGTTTGCTACAAAATGACACAATACTGCCAACGAGTGACAATGTAAGTGAACGAATAACGAATAACAAGTGCACAGATGTTGGGACAGGAAAAAGTGTAAATAAAAGTAGGAAATCAAAATTAACAACGAGTTGATGTAAATAAGCGAATAAATATACAACGAGTAGAAATTGACAAAGCAACGAGTATAGATGCCTGGTAAATGCAACGAGTATTAGATATCTAGAGCAACGACTATTAATCCCAAACAGAAAGCTTATTGGGCATGTAAATAAAAATAAAGAGTAACCAATAACGAGTGTCCACACAGATGTTGAAGCAGATAAAAGTATAAATGACAAATAGGAAGTTGGAAAAAACAAAACAATTAACAACGAGTTCGTGTAAATAAGCGAGTAAATATTCAACGAGTAGAAATTGACAAAGCAACGAGTAACGACGAGAAGCATAGACGCCTGGTAAATGCAAGGCAACGAGTATCAGATCAGTAGAGCAACGACTATTAGTCCCAAATGTAAAATAATACAAATAACGACCAGGCTGCTAGCCTGGCCAAAACACTAACGAGTAATATTAAAATGCTGATGCGAATCAGTTTTTGTTAAATGGCCTCAATCAATGGTGAATCAACCACTTAAATGGCAAACCATATTGATGACTCTATTCCTGAGTTCACAGTTCAAAAGTGTCAACAACAGCAGCAACAGCAACAGCAACAACACGAACAACAAAACTAGCAACAAAAATAGCAATTGCAAAAATAAATACAAAAACAAGGTGTTTCTAGTTTTCTGCGAACTCGAAATGGAAATGCGAACTCAGCGCTTTGCTGACAAATCAAATTGGAAATTGTATCAATTTGAACGGATGCCGCCCGATGATTCATGGCAGCTATTATTGAGTGAATTGTGAGTGCAGCAATGAGTGCGGTCCGATTATCGTTTTTTTGTTGTATTTTTTATTCTATTTTTTTTTTTTTATTCTTTGCGCTTTCTGTCACTTGAAAATCGACGTCAACAAAAACTGATGAAAAATTCTTTTTCCACAGCGCATATCAAATTGCAATTTTGCCCAACAGCAGCAGCAATAACAACAAGAACAAAAAGCTTGGAATAAGCTGCCATAAAGTGTAGCAAGTAAAATTATAAAAGTTTTTGCTGACGCTCACTGCTAATGCCGCCAAATACCCAAAATGCCACCCACCCCCTTCAGCCAAACCAAAACTTAATTAAAACTCTCGCCTCAAAGCGTTGAAAATTTGCCGAAATGTGAAAAAAATGGCACAGCATTAAAATGCTAATAAATGCGTGGAAGAGCATTTGCCCAAAGCAGCCCAAGACTGAGCGGGTAAGTTGGGAGTTGAGAGTTGAGAGTTAAGAGAGTTGAGACCAAGGGCGGTGAGCGGTAAAGAACTTGAAGAGTTTAAGTTGTAATTGTTGTAGTTGTGTTGGTTGTGGCCAGGTAAAACGCTGCAATTGCAGCTGCTGCCAGTTGCCAGTTGCCAGTAGCCAGTTGCCACACAAAAAACAAAACGTTGAAAACGAAGCCAGAGCAAAAATCTGACAAAAAGGGTTGGCAAAGCGTTTGGCGGGGTTCACCAGCATTGGTAGGGGAGTAGGGAAGGAGGTTTCGATTGGCTGCGATGGACGATTGTGCACGTAACATGAAATTAAGTAAAATACACGAATTACATTTGCACTTTGCGTGCCATGCGCCATTTGTTGCAAACGTGACAATCGTCGTCGTCGTCGTCGTCGCCGTTACAGTTAGAGTCACAGTTACAGTCACACTTGACGCTGTGCCACGCCCAGCCCAGTCCAGCGCCCACAATTGGCCATTTCATATTTCACGTTCGCCATCAAAAAATACAACAAAAAAACACACACACACACATATATATATATATATATATGTATATAAACCAAATAGAACATGGCACTTGTTTCTAGTACAGCTGCAGCATGTTTAAAAAAATATAGCGAGAAGTGTCGCACGACAGGCATTGACCCACTTGGAAAGTAACCGTTGCTTGGCTTAATGGGGTTTACGGGTCTGGTGTCTATATAATCTTAGTGCTCATCTATTTACCACTTCAATTTCAACTGCCATGTTTGTTGCCACTGACGGCAATATGTGCAATATTGTACAGTTTATGATCTCACTTCGATTGCTTGGCTTCGATTGTGGCATACAGAAGGAAAAAGTTACGAGTGCTACCAAATGCTACTATATAAAGTAATAAAAATAAAATAATGCCTTTCTTTATGTATCAAGTAATAATGCCCTACGATCATAGTTGCGAGTAGTGTGAATAACGAGTGACTGAAGCGATTAAATACAAGTGGCGATTAACTAATCGCTGACGATTGACAGCGTGTAACGGGCAGTAATGCGAGCAGATGTAAGATGTTAGTCATCAAATGTGATTTGTAATAGTTAAAATATGTACCATATACCATCTATATCTGTGCTAGTTTAAGTAACCTTTTTACCTATATTTTTGTCTATTGCAGAAGTGACAACGAGCCAGGTCAACCTTCGGGCTGACAGCCATTTTAACCCAAATGTGACCTACTAAATCTATTAGAATTGTAAATAATTTTTCTTTTTATACAGTATTCGATCCCAGCTGAGCTTGGCATCCTGTTTGCAATGTTTTAAGCGATATTTATGTGGAAATTGTACTTAGTGGCTGGGTTATTTATAACTGAAATTATATCGCCTGGGCCCTGACCAATGCTACCTGTGTTCTTTGTGTGTGTGTGTGTGTGTGTGTGTGTGTGGGGGCACAGGTAACGAGATGCTGTTGCAGCTGCAACACTGGCGCCAGTGTTGTAAAATGATTGCATATGGGCAGAGGAGTGCGGCGCCGGCAAGTATGCAACGCAGAAAAATATTAATTAAAACCCCAACGAGGACTACAAGGATACGATGCTGCTAAGAAGCAGCAGTGAAGCAAACTTTGCCAGCGCGTGTGTGTCTGTGTGTGTGTGTGTGTGTGTGTGTGGGTAACACACACCCAGAGGCTTGGGTCATGTGTGTGCGTGTGTGTAAGCGAAGCAAATGTGAACTGTGCGAGGGCTTTTGGTGTGTAATGCAGGGCAAAACGACAACACCAGTTGAAAACTGCTGGGGGGAGGGGGGGGGAGGGGGTGGAGTAATATGCCCAGAGGAGGGAGGCCTGCAAATGTGAGTGAGGGTTAAAAGTTGCCCAGGCAGGCACTAAGTAACCAACTAGCAGCAAAAACTCTTGCAATGAATGAGAATGTACATTGTTAGCTGTATTTAATTAAAACCCGACAAGCGGAAGCAGAGGCAGATAGACACACACAAGCACACATTCACACACACATCCACACACACACATCCACACACACACACACAGATAAACTCTTGCTTTATATCTGTTTCTTTTGCCTTCGCAATTTGATGAAAGTGTTAAAACTTAGATAAAATATGCATAACAAAAAAAATATGATTAAAGTAAACGAGCTGGCTTCTGTACGGCAACTCCTTAGTTGCCACACCCGCCTCACCCGCCTCACCTGCCACCTGCCACATAGCCCGTCGCCAACTTTTCTTGGTCTGTGATGCGCATCGTAAGGACTTGAATGACAAGCGCATATCAAATATGCCACCCAATCAACAACTCATGCTGAGTTTGCCTGGCTGCCAGCGAGCGACAGCTTCGATTAATGATCCTCGGCATGTTTTTATAGTTAGTCATCAAATAGTGTTGACATAAATTCGATTTGCTTCAAATTGACTTAATCCCATCAGAAGCAATATCAATTTTAACTTGCTGTTTCATTTTAAAGCTAATAACTTGCATTGGTAAGCAAACTATGCGATGTGTTTGAATTTGATTTAGCCTTGTTTAGTTGAGTAAAGTTTTAGTTCTGTACCAAAAACTGATTTATTTAAATGTATATAATTTAAATAAATATGGACTGCACTGCTGATAACTCATTTATTCACTTATATATTATTATGCCATATTTCATATACAATTTATAGGATGTTCAAAAGTTGAGCACTCGCTGCACATTTTCAGTTTTCTGTCTTCTATAAAGTGCAATGCAGACGCACGTTTCTCTGAGAGTCACAATGTACGTGTTTTTGTCTCTGTTGTGTGTGTGTGTGTGTGTGTGTGTGTGTGTGTGTGTGTGTGTGAGTCAATGGGATGCCAAAAATGTGCGATGCTAACGTGAATGCTGTCGATTTATGTCATTTTAATACGGCCATGCTAAGTAGACATAGCAAGCCATGTGGCGGGTCACAGGAGAGAGGAAGTGCTTTCGGGTAGCAGTCAGAGGAAGACTGTGTGCGTGTGTGCGTGTGTGTCTTTTATATGTTTTTTACTTTTATCATTTTCATTTCCCATTTCCGCAATTTTCATTTAAGTCGCCAAAGACAGCAGCAAGAAGAAAAATTCAAACAAAACAAAACAAATCAAAAATGTTTATGTAATTAGTGTGCAGTGAGAGGAAGGGGGGGGGGGGGGGGTGAGTTCAAGCAACTGTGAATCAGTTTTTTCCAAATAACACTTCAATTATATGCTTCAATATTTGTGTACAAATGAAAGCGCCACCTAGCTTTGAGTAGCGCTCAAGACTTGGAGCTGCATTTGAGAAAAAAGAGAGCAGAAGATTTAATAGTTGAAGTATTTAGAAACAATTGATCTCTTCTACGTGCCCCCCCCCCCCCCCCCCTCACGCCCACACACTTTGTTCCACGATAATAATAATGTTAAATCTTTGCCAAGCCAAACTTTTTTGCAAATTTTTGCTCAACAAAAAAGTCGGACAAAAAAATATTGCAACTATTCGTTTATCTCAAATCTGAAGCGCACACAAGTTCAGCAACAAAACAAACAAAGAAAATGTAAAAAAATTCAGTATTTAACATTTTAATTAAAAAAAAAAACTATAAATTTCAGCATTTATATTTTACAAAAAAAAGTATAAATTTTAATGTGTTTTTTAAAAAAAATATAAATTTTAATGTGTGTTCTTAATTACTTTTACCGCAGCTATATAAAATATGCCAATTACATATGTATGCAAATAAATTTTCCCTTGCCTGATTCTGGAGAGTGGCAAAAAAAAAAAACAAAAATGGGGAGTGGAGCATCCATTTTGAAGTGCTGACAATAAATTGAATGTAGAGTTCGGTAGAGTTTCCGCGAATTATTATAAACTATGCAGCGCATTGAAGCAATCAACTCATAAGCTAAATTCACTCGTTTCTTCATATCTTTTTCTAGATCAGACTATGATGTCAGTCAGCTTGTTGTTAAAGCTTGCTACAAATTAAAAGTAAGGAATTTAGTTGAAGGAATCTATTTAATATAAACAAGAGAGTATTGAACTGCCACAAGAGTATCTTGAAGAGTATATAAATTGTTTCTGGTTACAACTAAATCAGAGTTTGTGCTTTTTTTTTGTTGCGGGTTTGTTGATATTTGCAACACGTACAACATTTATATACACAAAGTATGATATCGTTTTTACAACGTCATTGGTGGCAGTTGTTGGCGTTGTTGGCGTTGTTGTTGCTGGTGTCGATGTTGCTGTTAATGAAAACCAGCAAGTGCATAAAACAAAATCTAAAAATCAATTCAACTAAATATTATTAAACAGTTGAGATGCACGACTTCCAGATGCCCTTTATAAACATGTCAATGTCAATTATTAAATAAATATTCTATTATCATTAGTATGGCCCATTTGAGTATGAGCATGTTTTTTGCTCAAAAAGGAATCATTTCAGTAAATACAATTTTTGCTAATAGCATTTTTAAAATAATCTCTACTTTTTTGGGTTATTTTTTCTACTTACAGGGTATACAAAAAATAATGAGAAAAAATAAATAATTGAATTTTATAAAAAATACACATCCAGCTACAGACACAGACTAACCGCTTGGCACTTGAACAACTTAATATAAATATTGAATGCATTTAATTATATATATATATATATATCGTCATCATAGTCGACTGGTGTTGATTTCAAATTGCGTGCATTTAATTGAATGCATTTATTGTTGCATTATGCATTTATTTGATTGCATTATGTAGATGTTTGCATTATGACCATTGATTTTCAATTTGGAATTTGGCTGGCCAAAATGCGTTGGCAAGAGCTCTTTTGGCAAGCAACCGAAACCGAATCGTAATTCCAATTAAGATCAACTCAAATTGAAATTGAAATTGAAATTCCATTGAATTTGATATGCACTCAACACCAGTTTATAATTTTCTTTTTTATTCAGCATATGATATCAACTATGCCCATTTCAATTTCGGCTTTTGATTTATTCACCTTATTTCTCTGTATTTGATGTGTGCTTGATTCCAGATGATTTTCACTGACCTGCAAGCAAAAGGAATGTAAATATTAATATTTGATGTATCTTATTAATTATCATTAAATGTTTGAGTTGAAATAAAGTGTATATTTGTTGAGTTTACTTAATTAGCCAAAAGCATATGGCCAGCACTGTGATTCAACTGTAGCCACAATAGAAATAATATTATTGAAAGACTACTACAATCAATTATATTTATAATTTAGTCAAGGCAAAAATAGTCAATGAAAATGAATACAAATATATATGAATATATATATATTTATATATATATATATGTATATATTGTTTAGCCCGTTCTCTTATTTAATGTATAATTGGCTCACGAACTAACAGCTAACCCCAATTAACTCATTTATTTATTTTTTGCAAATTGCATTTAATTTGCTTTTAATTTCACTTTTGCGGTCATTTCGAGTGTGTGTGTGTGTGTGTTGATTTTAATGGCATTAAAAGTGCTGGTCCAAAGGCTTACCAAAAAGTTTCAACTGCCTACCACTTTCGCAGACCAGGTCGAAGTTTTAGTGGGTGTTGGGTGCGAAGGGGGGCTCAAAATGAAGTTATGAAATTCATTTCACTGAAAATGCGTTCAGCAGCAAGAAAAGGGAACGCGTTGTGCAAATATTAAACCTTTAAATATTGATGGCCAATAAATAAAGTAATAACCTACACAATCAACCGCCAAAACCAACCAGCCAACCAACCAGCCAACCAGCCAGCCAACCAACCACCTGCACCACCTCCACCCCCATCGATACATTGATACACACGCACACCCAAACACAGACAGACACAGGCAGACACTGGCAGACACTGGCAGACAGAGACCAGATATTGGGGACAAGATTCGGCGCCGTGAGCCTTTTCCGTTGCCCAGAAAACCGAAAGAGGCTGTAAATAACGGTTTATGCAGCTGCCTGCCAAACGAAAAAAACACAACAACAACAACAACAGCAGCAAATACAAAAAAAAAATAAAAAATGAAATCAACGAGCAGCAACAAAGAGACAAAACAAATTTATTGCAACCGCAGAAATTAATTTAAATAACCTCCTCTTTGCAATGTTGTTGCTCTTGACAAAAATTGTGAAAAACGAGCTCAAACACACACACACACACACACACACGCACAACAGACACACACCCACACACACACACATTGAGGTCACACACCAACAGAGTCAGTTTAAGAAGGCTGCCGCAGCCATTGATAAGGCGCATGCCACGCCTTGCAGCCCACCCTCTTCCTTGCGAAAGTAGGCTGCGAAAAGTTGCGACTGTTGGCGGCAGGGGTTTGTGTGTGTTGGGGGGTGAGGGTGAGGGGTCCACTGTCGTATTGGGAATTGCTCATAAATAAACCACAAAAATAACATAAATAATACAAAATTATGGTCCAACGCAGCAGCGCCAGCAAGTGGACAGCGCCACCGTCCCACGCCAGACAGCACAGGACACAGGATAAGATAGAAAAGGACATGCGAGGCGAGGAGAGGAGAGGAGGGGAGAGGGCGCGACAGGACACTCGATGTGATAAAGCACAGCCCAAGGAGTTGCAGTCAACAGCTCCAACAGCGCAACAGGGAATTCCTATATATATATACGAGTATATATATAGTTATGGATTGGATAAATCAAAATTATAAAAGCAACATGTTTTTCAATAAGTTGGCAGCGCTTGCAAAAACTGTTCACTAATTTAATAGAAGACATGCGTGTGTAGAAATTAGTATTATTGTACATAATATAATATGTAGGATTGATTATTTTCTGTTTATTATTAATAGAATAATAAGTAGATTGCAGTGAAAGACGAGTATTGGATTCATCACCATTTATTTCCTCGACTAATGCTAATGCTGCTGTTCGATCTGTTAACCAGCGTTGTTACCCAACAATTATATATATTATTATATTTGAAAGACGGGCACAACAGTTAACTAAGAGATTAAGACAAAGACAAAGGTTTATCTCAATGCAGGATAAGTTAAGATAGATAAAAGCGAGCTGACAGAACGCTTATAGCACAAGCCCAGTTGGCAGTCAGTAATTGGAGAGAGAATCTATTTGTAAATTGATTTAATCAAAATACGCACACAAGTCATTAATATAAAATTAAAATATGATTGGTATCTCTCATTAAAAAGTAATTTTCCAACAAACTTGCCTAACTTTATGGAATACTTTTGGTGAGCAATTCATGAAAAGAAACATGACCCTTGAACTGACCGACAGCACCTTTCCCCTAATCCTTATCCAGAATCGCATTCACTTCTAAAGAAGACAGAAGACTTACCCTGCAATTGACTAGTCATTTATTTCAAATACTAAAGCTTATTTAAAATAACAAAATTAAACGGAGAAATTGGTGATCAAAATCCTTTCTATCTGCGCAGGGTATATGTATTATTGCAGGGTATATTGGTATTGGTATTGGGTATTACGAGTCATGAACTTGCTGGGTTTAATTCTTAATTTTATTTGGCATTACAATTTGAGTTCTGCTTTCACTGGAGGCTGTGCGTGCGTGGGTAGCTTAAATTATTGAATGAAAAGCTCCTGTGCAAATTCATAGCAATAGCCTTCCATAAGTCAAGGTCTCAACCCCCACCACCAGCATCCCCAGCAGCATCTTCACTTCACAGGCTTCACAGAGCCGCAACGTCAGCTAAATGACTACAAGTCATTTGCTCGATATTAAGATGAATCTATAAACGCACACACACACATACAAATTTATAATATATATATATATATATATATATATATATAAAGTTCTATGTATAAAATTGTAAATAAATTGAAGTGTACACATTTAAAATAGAGGCGGAGTATCGGGTGGGAGTATTAGGTGCTGTGGCACAAGCCAAGAAAATCTGTTGTCTTAACGTATAATAAATCAGCCACAATTTGAAATGGCAACCCACCAAAAAAATATGGAACACCCACCAAACCCAAGCAACGTAGACTTGCTTGCAAGTCCTAGTCGGATTCATGAGCCTGGACTGTTATTGGGTTCGGTTTTTGGGGGGCCTGATGCTGCTAGGCAGCATCATCGTCATCGGCATCGTCATCGTCAGTGTTTGAGGGCCAAATCAAATATGCCGCACTTCAGCTGCCACTCAGGCAATGCCTCAATCAATCAATCAAAGCCAACAGCTGCCGGTTCTCGCTCCCGTGCTCGTCCTCATCCTCATCCTCATCCGCATCCACATACATGTCTTCGTCCTTTACAACAGCAAATTGTGGCCAAGTGTTGCCACTGTTGGCTAATTAAATACGCTCATAAATTCAAAAGCCGTAGCTGGCACTCCCCCCGCCCTTCCCCCCTCCTCCTTCCCTGCACCACCAGTGCCAGATATCATCCTCTTGTAGCCGCCGTCGTCGTCGACGTCATTTGAGACCACAGAAAAGGCCAAGCAAAACGGTTTCGCATTTCTACTTCCATTTGACTAAAAGCGGCTCAGAGCAGCTCAAAGCGGTGTTGAACCCGCTCCGCCCTCCCCTATGTGTGGGGTTAGAGAAGGTGGAGGTGGGGTGGGGGTATGTGGGCAGCTACAATCCATTCAAAGTGCTTTGTTGATGACACCACAACAATGCGCCTTGAACTCGACAAATCATTGAATACACACACATATTTGATATTTTTGCGTCTTTCGATTTTCGTCTTAGGTATTATTCTTATTGCAGCTTATGTCTGTGGCGAGTATCACATTGAGCATTGGCATTGGCATTGGCATTGGCATTGCTGATTGTTGGGCCTTTGTTGCTTTTGTTGACGAGAACGTCTCGTTCGTTGTCATCGGCTTAGACGCATTTTGATTGAATGCCGAGCAGCTTACACAATATGCAATTGAAATGTATACTCCTCCTTATTAGCATACCTTTTTCATGTGTAAGATATGTATAAGAAACGGGTTGGGTTGAGTACATAACAGATTTGAAGAGCATGTCTATCTCTGACTCCTTAAGACTTATTCATGTACACTCTGTGAGATCGTTAAGAGCTACGTATAGTTATTTATTTTGTATTTAACTAAAGTCAGTCGACACAAAAGAATTCTAAAAGTAACAAATTGAATTCAATTATGTCAACGAATTAAATTTAAATTTAAAAATAAGAAAGTTACTTGTTAAATTCATTAAATTTTGATATTCAATTTCAGTAATCCGTTGGCAAATCCCGAGATCTGAAAAGTCAAGGAAACATGAAAATGTTGCTATTTAAAGCTTATAAAATTGTTCCTTGATTAATATTCCATAAATGGCAGCAATCATCTTTTTTTCTAGTTCCTAAAAATGCATTAGGAACCAGTAATGCTGCTAAAGCCTGATTTCATATAGGGTTTCTACAAGTTGAAAGCACTCTTTCACCACACATATTTAATTGGCAATATCTGAGCTGGTTTAATTACTTTAATATGTTTTTAAGCTGTTCTGAATTTAAAACACTTGCCAGTTATTTATGACTTATTTTGAATGAGCGTCGATTAGATTACATTGTTTTTGTTTTCACAAGTTGCACATTTTGTCTTTAGACGTAAACTGATTTATATATATATATATATATATAAATGCATCAGTGCAATTGCTAAACTTTCTTACTCAATTGTCAGCGTCGGAAGTTGGACATCTGAAAACCCAAGAGTTGTGAAGAGCGGCGATTAAATTGAACTTAGAGCTACAATTTGATATCAACTGCCGCACAGCATAGTGACATCTATCTCTCTCTCTCTCTCTCTCTCTCTCTCTCCAGTGTCGCTATCTGTTCTTTCTCCCTTCTCTAACTATATGTGCCTTTCAGTTTCTGCCACTGCCGTCATTGCTTTCGTTTGCTCAGCTTTCAGTTGAGTTGTGCACAGTACAGTTTTCAAGTCGTTGGACCACAAATTTAATATTTCTGCAACATCTCTCGGCACAAAAGTTGTTTCCCGTCTGTCGGCAGTCGGCAGTCGGCAGTCGGCAGTCTTGGCTAGATGGAAGCCGAGCGGGATAGCGCTATGGTGGCGGTCAGGTCACAAAAGTCTCTCACAAGTCCACTTGACACTAATAACAGATTTTGCGGTTGCCTCCCAAAAGTTGTGTAAACATTGCAACAACAACAACAATTACAAGCAAAACAACAACAACAACAACAACAACAATTGCAACTCTTTTGCCCTTTAGACCAACTCTGGCAGTACTTTTGGCCCCATTTGCCGCATGCGTCCAGCCTCATTTGTGGCTGTTGTTGTTGCTGCTGTTGCTGCTGCTGCTGTGGAGACTGTCCATCAAAGGGTTAAGTGGCTTGTGGCAGCAACGACGAGTGGCAACTGGCGAGTGTTACGCTCGTTTGGCACACTTTGCGAGTCCAGAAAGGCTTTTGCAGCAACATGATGCAGCGTGGCGCAACTTGAAGCAGCACCAACTGGCAACAGTCAACTGCAACTTTTGTAAAAAGTTTAGTGTTCATTTCATTTTTTATTTATTTTCTATTTATATATATATGTATATAGGTGTATATATATGTAAACATATACGCAGCAAATATGTATTAATTCATTTATCATTTGCTATGGTTAAGTAATTTTACGGCGAGAGCATCACTCCTGATGAAAAGGGCTTAAAAACAGCTCAACAGCACTTTATGTCTTACGTAATTTTGTGTTATCTGTGTAATTTGCTTGTGGGTTTTTTTGACCTTAAGTGGAAACCACATTCGTTCGAGCCTGATAATGGGAATGACCCCACATATACATTTATGTGAATTGCAATCGATATTTTTCTATATGGATTATGAGTTTATGTCTTTTTTTCTATATTTTATGGTTTGCCGGAACTAGCTTGACTTATGTCTGCGAGCAGATTGTGAAACACATATAAACAATTTGGAAGTATATATCCTTAATAGTTAATGAGCTTAATAAATAACAACTAACTGTTCTACAGAACAGCAATAAGCAAAATCTAATCATAATATTGAATCAAAGATCTCAACTCGAATTTGGAAAACTCTTGAGAAACTCGTCAAAAATATTATGACTTATTTAATGTGTCAATCAAACGGCTTCAAAATTGATTACAACTGAAAACCGATTTGGGGAAATTTATTTAAAATTTAGACCCAAAATCAATTGGGCGATTTTACTTATTTTGCGGTTTTCAAGTATTTGTTTAGCGAGCAATGGGAGATGGGGCAGATGGGCGAGGGGGACGGGGGGGATTAGGAAATAAAATTCGAGGGCTTTTGCAATAAAAGTGAAAACTTTTTTTTTTGTTGGCCGCCGGTGCTGACCCATAACTTTAGCTTTACGAGCATAGCCTGCGAGCAGATAAAAGTCTGCAATATTTATAGAATAAACCCCACCAACTTTGGCTAGGTGGGCGGGGAGGGGAGCTGGGGTCTCTGTAAGCGGAGGGGCAGTGCTCAGTCAAACAAAGTGCGAATATAAATAGAAATACGCGCTCCCAATAACCCCGAAAAAAAAACACATAGATAAATAAATAAAGACCGGGACGCAGTAGCAGCAGTAAAAAAAACCAAAACTTTATCCATTGACCTTGAAAAGTTTTCTTTATGCATACGCATAAAAATCAGGCCTAGAGCTCCCCCCGCCCTCTCGAAAATAAAGAAAAAAAAACAAAGACACATTCACATTTCGCACATTGTGAAAAATCAAGACCCCAATCAACTCGCCCGCTAAAGGAAAATGGGAGATGGGAAATGGAAAATGGGCATCGCGAATGGTTTATAAATTGTTCACGCACAAAATAAGCGACATAATTCAAAATGGACCCTAGACTCCAAGTGTGGGCGGGGTCGAGGGTTGGTGGGGGGGGTGACTGTTTCTAAGGATCTGAGGGATTCGGTTGAACAGTGTCTATAATTCAAATGCCTTTTTTGTCGGAAGCCCACCACAACGGGGACCCACAAAAAAGCTGCTAAATTATTTTTTTATTGCCTTGAAAGCGGCTAGAAGCGGTTGGAGTCTGGAGGAGCAGCTGGAGGTGGAGGAGACGGGGGCAGGAGGGAGGAGCGTGCAAGGAAGAGGGAGGAGCGGAGTGGAATGACTATGCCTGCAATGACAGTTGGCGTGAACAAAGTGAAAAACATTGCCAACGGGCGCCAAGTTTTTTGCCACACACACACACACACACACACACACACACACAGACACACATACACATACAACGCCTGTACCCGCGCCGCACCCCTTTTGGTGGAAGCGCATCGCCTCGCAAACAAAGCACTTGAAGTGAAACTTTTGCCGGCTTTTGTCTCTTTTGTCTTTTGTCTTTACTTAACTTTACCACGCGCTGCAGTTGCCAACTGCAGTTCTAATAACAGCAAAAACAGACATAGAC
This sequence comes from Drosophila macrothrix, assembly GCA_035042055.1. Classification (NCBI taxonomy): domain Eukaryota; kingdom Metazoa; phylum Arthropoda; class Insecta; order Diptera; family Drosophilidae; genus Drosophila; species Drosophila macrothrix. The sequence continues at coordinate 2,227,813 of JAWNLX010000587.1, forward strand.
AAGGAGAGAGAGTGCGAGAGAGAGAGAGAGAGAGAGTCCTTGCTTGACTGGCAGATGCCCTGCACCACTCTGTTGAAAGTAGCGTTTATGTTTCATAAATGTCTTTAGCAGATGCCTTCAGGATTCTCTCAATAATTATGCAATATTCTCAGTTAGTTTTCAATTCTATTTTTTTGCGATATTCTTCAATATGTGCAAAATTGCTTTTCTCTCTTTTCATTTGATCCTTGCTTTCCTTCAGCTTTCTATTGTTGCCGCAAGTTGGACGCACTCTCTTCGCTGATTGTTTTAAAAGCAGGGTATTTGGAGCAGTGGCAAACTTGCCACAAGCGCAAACATCATCATCTCAACGTTATACCACTCACTATATAATGTCGCGTCTGTGACTATGTGCATTATATTATATATATATATATATATATATATATTTGTGGCAAGCACTCTCATATCAAGCTGCAGCAAACTTTTATGGCAACTTTGCGATCGGCTGCTGTTGGAGTATGGAGTTCAAGTTGCCAGTTGCAAATTGTAAGTTGTAAGTTGCAAGTTGTAAGTTGCAAGTTGCAAGTTGCAGTTGGATGCGTTAGTTAATTTGTTTGCTTTGCGGCAGGCAACACGTTAACTATCCTGGCAGGCGAGAAAATATTGTTATAAGCTTGCTCAGCAGCCCTGACACAAATACGACTTACGCCACCCAAACTCGAGAAACGTAGGTAATTGCGGGAAGGGTCGCAAAGAGGGTCAGGGGGGGGGTCAGGCGGTAGGGCGACAGTTTGTTAAGCGGATTACAGTCTTAGTAGAATAGCTTTAGTCTTGTTCCTATGTCATTCGTTATTCGACATTTACCACTCACCACAAAGAAACCTGCCGCAGCCGCTGCTGCTGTTGCTGTTGCTGTTGCTGTTGCTGCTGCTGTTGCTGTTGCTGCTGCTGTTGCTGTTGCTGGTGTGCTTAAGATTCAGCGCGTTTGTATTAAGCTTTGCTCCGATTGTTAATGCTGTTGTTACTGTACTCTGCCTTTATGCACCGCCTCGATAGATATCCCCCCCGCAAGTCCTTAACTAATGATCACACATCAAGCTAAATTAAAGAAGCTAACGGAATTCATGAATTTAATTAGGATTATTACTATTGGGATAACTGCACTGCGAACTTCTAGATCTATTGTGCCTCCTTCTGAGCCTATAGCTCCTCCATCAAGCCCAGCTCCTGCATGAATGCGAGAATCCTTGCTGGGTTGCGGGCTTCTATATATCTGAAACTCATAGCATGCAGCCCTGGGATGCTGCATCTTTTCCTAGCTATGGCCACACACTCTGCTTGGATGTGCCTTGAGGATTCGTCCTCGCTTTCACAAACCTATGCTATAAATAGTTTAGTCAGATGACTTCTCAGTCTATAATGGGCTGCCAGAAGACCGGTGAGTATCCTAAGCCAGTTCCTCCCCATGGTTATTACTTGCTTAAATCGTTTATGATTATAGCCACCTAAAAAACATGTGGCTTGTCGGAGTCCTGGTGTCTCTGCCCAGTTCCGTTGTCGCCTCTGTCCTTCTTCGTTTTGAAAGTTGTTCGTATTAAATATGGGATTGGCTCGGGCATAGATAGTATCTGCAGCAAACGTATATATATCGTATATCGGATATATTTTATCGTTGACGCCTTAACATAATAGAACTAAACTTGTTGAAATTGATTTGCATTGCGTTTATCACAAACGGCTGCTGTTGGTGGGAAGCGCATAGTTAAAGCTGTTAATACGGGACTGTACTTTGGTTGCACGCAGCATACCAAGAGCAAAAGTTGCTCAACTGAATAAATGTGGCAAATGCTGGAGTTGCTGCTGTTGTTCAAATAAATGAATGCCCATCAATTATACAAACACATAAACCGACTGACAGAGACAGAAGCACATGGCCACAAACATTTACCACAACAGATGAAAGTGCAAGAAAGAGACAGCAAGAGCGAGAGACAGAGAGAGATAGAGATAGAGAGAGATAGAGCTATAAAAGTCTATATACATCGAGTTGCGAATAGCTTGGAGCACCCATATCAGCTGTCATTCATAAACGGACCGCAACATATGCACATTACAGTTATTACAGTTTGTTTGGGCCAGTTTTGCATTTTGGTTGGGTTGAGCACAAAGCCATTTGCCACTTATTGTTGGTTGGGTGGACAAAACTGTTACTGCTTGTTGCGTGCACCATGCGTAACATGAAACGAAATGTTGCAGCAGCCACTCCATCGGCAAATCTGAACATTTTTTTTAGCCATCAATTCAGAGACGATGCCAGCAGTCTGCTGCTGCCTTTAAACGGAATACAATTTGAGAGCGCTTTGCTTTTATTTACAGGGTATTGGTGTGTGCAGCACTCGCACATTGTTGCTCGCTCCCTTTGAGCGTGTTTCTAATTAGTGTGCGACTTTTGTATATATATAATTATTGTCTTGACATGTTGCCCGCCCAGACCGTCCAGGCAATTCTTCAGGGGCGAACCTTCAAAACAGACATCATGAACTGTGCTTTGCAAGCCTAAAGGGATTTCTGACTCTCCGCTAACAACATTCAAAAGGTGCGTAAATGTGAAATTCCTTTGCCCCAAAGAAGAACTTGTTTACTCATAGGTGGAGGGGGGCGGGTGGGGCTTGTGGTGGGATGTGGCATGTGGCATGTGGCATGTATTCGTATTTGCCAGCTCGTTCAATAAGCGACTCCTCGTGGAGTCTTTTCATTCAAGCGTCATCTTTTGAAAGTGCGCCAGTTGCGAGCTCAAAGTTGCCAGTTGCCAGTTGCCAGTTGCCAGTTGCCAGTTGCCAGTTGCCAGAGATCGTCAGTCACATTAGTTGGTAAACTTATAAGATATACGACCCCTTCTCCACACCCACACGCCAGTTGCCACTTATGCCACTATTCTCCGCAAGAGCTGAGCAAACTTTTATCACTCTTGTGTTGGCATTCAAATATACACTGAGATATAAAGGGGATACAGGTGATAGGATATTGCACTGCAGAGATATATACAGGCTCCAAAAATGCTGGTACCTGACCTAAGGGGGGCGGGGGAGGGGGGAGGGCGGAGAGGTTATGTTTTATGGCTGCTGTCCTCACTAACAAGATAAATCATTAGGTTTGACTGCTGTCAATTATGTGCTGTTTGTTGTGTTGTTTTCTGTGCTTTGTGTTTTGTGTTTGTGTTTCTGTTTGTATTTGGGTTTGTTGTGTTTGTTGTGTTGTGTTGTGTCATAATCAATAACCAATTTGTTGTAGATTTGACAGATTGTCATGTCTTTGACCAGGCTGTTCACAATTTACAGCATTTATAGACCTTGTACAGTGCCACAAGCAAGCCACAAGTAAATTTGAAATATTCTATGCCAGAATATTTGTTGGATAAATGTACAATTGATAAATAGTTGAAATTGAAATAGTTCATTGCTTAGTTTGTTGACCTACTTGCAACTCGTTGCTTCAATCCGAGATCCAAAATGTGTTCCCAGTATTTAGTCAGCAAAATGTTGAACTTGATAAAGTTCACAATATTTGTGTCTAGTTTCGCTTTAGCCCATTTCAGCTTCAATTCGATTTATATTGCTTTCGGTGCTGCGCAACTAGAAAGCAACAATTTTGATCCCATTATAAGCATAGTCCAATTTAGATGCAATCGTGCAAATTTGATTATTTATTGTTCGTTTTGATGTCACAACTCTGATCAGATTTGATTGGATTCCTCCCAGTCACTTTGCGCCAGTCGCCAAGTGCTCTCCTTGGTCACTTGAAATCCTTTTAGCTATAGCTATTGCAAATGTGGTCGGGCTCTCCTCAATCGTTGGTTTAGTAATCAACATTGTCGTCATAGACGACTCACTTGATTAGTTACCCATCAGATAATGGTCATGATTTTTAGTGTTGTTGTTTTGTGGTTGCAATCCATGACGACACTCCAATTTTTATATGAGTTATAAAGATTTAAGGATCCTCTTTGCGGCTGTATTTAGGTGCCTCGCTTCCATTCACATTTTTATGGCACACTTAGATCTATTAAGGACACGCCAGCAACAGCAACAGCAACAGCAACAACAATAACAACAACAAGAACAACAATCGAGCAGATACTCTTAAACTAAGGCCAACACACGTACAAGAGCCGTAAATGGAATCGTCATTTGGTTTGATTACCCAACCCGCCCAAGCAGCGCAGCCGACTGCTTTTGGCCATCACGCCAAATGCAATGAAATGTTAAAGCTTAATTCAGCCCAGCGAAAGTTGGCACTAATGAAATGCATTTGCGTCAACGAATCAACGAAACAAACTTATGCCCAAAGAAACCGCCGCCCAAACCTCTAATTTCACATCTCTCCAAAAGCTTTCATCCTTCGATTCCCTTAAATATGTGTGTGTTCGTGTGTGTGTGTGTGTTTTAGTTGGTGTGCGTGTGTGTAAGCGCAAGAAAAATGCCAAAACCCATTGGGAAACCAATAAAAGTGTAAAGCAAAAAAACAAGGCGAAAGCAAACTTAAACGCAACAGAAAAATCATAAAAACGATATGAAATTTATGCGCATATTTCATTTCCTTTGGCTTTGGCTCCCGCAGCCAGACGTGGTCGTTGAGGGAGCTGGTTGCCCGCCCCCAAAGGTAAAGGAGACCCCAGACAAGGAGCCGGGTGCTGGTGTTCACTGTGTGACATTAGGTCTTCTAGACGAAGCAACTCTAAAGCTTAAGCATCGCTTTCAGCTTTCAGCTTTCAGCATTCAGCTTTCTGCTGTTTGATTTTTGCTGTTGTTGTGTTTCTTCAGCCGCTTTATTTGCAATTTTCTCAAGATTCGTTTTGTTTATTTTTTGGATGATGCCATCGATATGTGTGCACACAAAACACAGTACACAGTACACAGTATATATGTCTGTGTTGTACACACATTTAATACACATCATACATTTATGCATTTGGTGGTGCTGCTCGGTTATGCCAGGGCAGCCTGTGGCACGTTAGTTTTTATGCTCGCCATTCTGTGTGGCGGCAATGGCAAAAACGCTTTTTGTTGCCAGAATTAGCGCAACTCAACCAATATCTAGTATACCATATATATATATATATATTTAGATAAATATCCTTTAGGAACACACTCAACTTTCGCTAAAATGAGCGCAAAAACTTTCTTAATAAAATGTAGGCATCAATTATTATTTTTTTAATTTGAATTCAATATCAGACAAAAATATAAGATTTGTCAGTTTTGATACAGCAAATAAATCGAATGTGCTGAAAAATACACGAAAAAAAGTGGTTTCAATCTCTTTATGTTTTAGTTGAATAAGTTTTGATTTATTTTAGGCTTGTTTTTTGTTTTTTTTCGCCTGATATTGAATTGGTTTCTTGATCTGTAATTTGCATAATACGACTTGACTTTGGCCCCATTCGCAGTTTGCAGGCAGATGCTTGACCCTTTCGTCCATGTTGCCGCCAATACCAGTATGTATTACGTATACGTATTGATTCAGGTTACACACACACTCAGATGCACATACCTGCCCCTTTTAGTGTGTATATTCTTTTGTATTCTTTACCTGCCACGTCGAAACGGATTTGGAGAATGATGGTTTCCGGGCGAACATTGCAGTTTATGCCGTTAAAATCATAAAATGTTTGTCTGTGAATATGGCATAACCCACATAGATATGGTCACGCCTCCCAGCACACACACACACACACACACACACACTTGCCCCGTCATGTTATGGATGCAGAAAAGACAGCCATTTTCTTAAAAGTATCATATACACAGACACACACACACACACACACACACATAGAGAACTGGTGCACTTATTTTGCGCTTTGCCCGCTGCCACGTTTTATGCATTCCATGTGCACAGAGCTAGATACACAGAGCGAAATGGGAGTGGGGGCTTTGGTAGCAATGTTAAATTTTACGTTTATGCGGCACTAACAATAACCTGACTGGCCATGCAACGCCAACAGAAATACTCTTAGCCACGGCCATACTCTACGACCATACGAGCATGCTGGGCTCTTTCCCTTATTAAATTAGATTGCCTCTGGTCTTCTGTGGCTAAGGACAAAAAGAGAGCGAGAGACAGACAGAGAGAGAGAGAGAGAGAGGGAGAGATAGAGATGGCAACATTGGGGCATCAAATTGCTGCCATATATAAAGCGCGATTTACTGTGCCACAGCCCCAAAAACTTTCGTAGCAAATGTAGGTGGTGCCGGGGGGCTAGTCGGGGGTGTGCGGAGCAGGGCAAGAGCATTATCAAAACGCTGGCTAATTTCAACCTTGCGCCCCAAGCGTCGCACACACACACAGACATACACACACACACACAGACACACACACACACACACACACACACACAGAGGCGCAACACCCACACAACTTGCTGATGTTGTTGTTTTGTTTGTGAGTGTTGCTTGTTTGCTTGCTGAGGGTCCAGAGATCCATTCTCGTTGTGGAAGTATGCAATAATTTACGCCGCAATAACGCATAAATCTGTCAAAGTTGCTTAAAAATTAAATAAAGATAAATAAAATGCACGACAAAGGCGCGTTCAACCGCATCAATCTGATGAGGCAGGGGCGGGGCTGGAGAGATTGGAAACTCGAAACTGTCGAAGCAAAGGTGAACGGTGGGTGGCTGGGTGGGTGTAAGGGAATGCGGTGCGATGTGCTGCGGTATGTGCAAGCAAGCAATGCGTGAACAAAATAAACAAATAAAATCAAAAGCAAATACAACAACAAAATAACAGCAGCAGCAGCAGCAGCAGCAGCAGAAGCAGCAGCGGCAGCAGCGCAGCGAATGATAAGTGGAAAAAGTGGGGGCGGGGAATACAGTTGCGGTCAAAATAATAGTGCTGCTGCTTCTTAAAGCATTTCTTAAATATATAAATCGAGACCTCTTCAAAATCTTCAATATGTTTGGCATCGTTTTAAAATACTATTGTTTTCCAACTACTAAATGAACTAAACTAGTTTTTAGAAATATTATTTAGCAACAGGGAAAGCTGAGAAAACTTAACTTAATTATTCCACTACTTTTATAATGATAAATTTAAATAATATTTGAATTTAAGCACTTTAATTTTGTTGTTGTTCATAAATCTTTTAGCTATGCAATAGTAATTGTAATAATATAATTATATCTATATCAATCCCAGCGAGAATCTTTGTTTGGTTGAGGGCTTCAATGCCTTTGGAGTTCATAACATGCATCCCTTGGATGCTTCGCCTTTTTCCGGGTTAAGGCGGATTCTTCCTCGCTTAACATACCTGACTTCTTGGTCTACAATGCCCTACCAATATACCGGTAAGTGTCCTAAGCCTATTCTATGGCCATGCAAGCTTTCAATGTTTTATTGTCTTTGAACTTTTTTACTTCAAATAGTATTTTATTTTGCAGCATTTTTAAAAACATATGTGTCCACTACTATTATTTTGACCGCCACTGTAAATATATATATATGTGTGTGTGTGTGTGTGCTCAACAATAAGTAACATCAAGAGAAACATCCCGAAGCGAGTGAGAATCGCACTGAATGAAATCGGGACGGACTATAGAAATATGCGTGGCTATAAAAAATTTAATTTTATTTCTTCGCGTTGAAATCGCTTTGTTGTTGTAGTTGTTGTTGTTGTTGTTGTTGCTGCTGCTGCTGCTTCCTTTGCTTGCTGTTGTTGCACTGTTCTTTGCAGCAAGCAAATTAAATTATTTGCCGTTAATTGTTTTCTTCTCTCTGGCGCTTTCAGCTTTTTATGAATGGGGCCTGGTCACTCAAATGCCAGAGTGGCGGCAGCGGGCTGCAGAGAGGGGGCTGGCTGGCTGAGTGTACGTTAGTCGTCAGCTCATCAAATTGTCTAATTTGTGTTGATTTAAACAGTCGTCCGAGTCGTTGAGTCGCCGCATCGAATCGCCGACTTGTCAACTGATGACCATAAAAAAAACAATAACACAAAAAAAGAGAAGAAAATGAAACAGCAAAAAGAAAAAAACAAAAAAAAAAACAAATGCTGGATGCCGCCAAAAGTTTTTGAATGGCTTTTTTATAGGCCCATATTTTCAGTTTCTATGGGCATTTCGAATGGGTTTTCGTGGAATGCCCACATTTGCCCACACTGCGGTTGAAAGAGTTGCTCAAGTTGACTCCAGTCATAAAATCCACACACACACACACACACACACAAACACATACATATTGCATGTTGTTGAGATTTAGGAACAACCACGTAGCATGAGCTAATAACAGAGACAAGAAAATTTCAAGAGAATTTATACAAATGAAATTGCTGTGTCAGACGATAAAGTGCCACATGCCAAAAGCTTTTGCCTGGCTTCTACTTCTACTTACAACAAATAACATTGCTGAATTCTTATAAATTCTTATGTTAATTTTATTGCTATCATAAAAATAGGACTCTAAATTTACGCTAGAATAGATAATTGTAATATTTTATATTAAGCATTTGCTGATAATTCAGTGGAACGGTCCAAATCTAAATCCTCTTCACTTTACAAATTTTGCAAGATCAATTATGCTGAATCAAAGATTTGATTTGGATTTGAGGAACTTGCAATAGCATTTTACATATTAAAGTAATGAATTTTAATCAAGTCGCCTTCCCTTTTAATTAGATGTGTGCAATTTGAATGCTACAAAAGCATCACAAGCAGATTTCCTGTCACTGTTAACAAACAAACAACAAAAAAACATAAAACAAAGCAAAAAAAAAAGAAAATAAAAATAATGAAACCAGAAGAAATAAAACACAAACATCAAGGCCAAGAACTGAGCCTGTGGGGCAAGAGCATGTCGTGTCCAGGCCTACGTTCGCTTTGCATACCCTCCCTCTCTCTCTCTCTCTCTCTCTCTCTCTCTCTCTATCTCTCTCTGTCTCTATCTTTCTCTGCTTGTGAACAACTAATTAGTTTTGCATTTTTAACTACCCGCACTGGCGGTGAAGGGGTGGCGGGCAAGTTTTGATGGAGGGTCGATTCGGACTCGGACTCGGACTCGAACTAGAACTGGAACTGAAGACTGCGAATGCGAATGCGATTTGGGGCTGGGCCACACGCACGCGCCACATAAAAATCTAGAACTAGGCAAGCGAAACAATCACAAAACTGCGTGCAACAACTTTTTTTGCAAGAGCAAACATAAAATAAAAAAAACAAAGCAAAAAGCAAAAACCGCTAAGAGCGTTCAGTCAATCAAATGCTGCAGACAGTGCTGTGTGCCAGTAGACATACAACTCGCACAACAATGTTGTTAACGGAAACACAAATACGATTACATTGCCCATTTCGGTGAATTGGCCAAGTTTTTAGCGGGAAAACGAGCCAGAATCTTTTAAGTTCAGATGCAAAGAATTTTATGATAAACAAATCAAACCGAAAAATCGAACTATCTGAAAAGTAAATCCCATTCATTAAATTTAACTCAGGGAATAACTAGCTATAACTATCTGCATTTTTGACACATAAGGAGTCTATGTGAAATTATTGACGACATGAAAAGATATCAATATATATATATATATAAAGATAAATTTCAGCTGCTAAGCAATGTTTCTTGTAGTTTAATCTCATATATTAAATTTATGTACAAAACTGCGACTCTCGACTCACGGATATTAAATGCAACAAAAATATATATGAATTTATATTTGAGAATGAAAATTGCTGATTCACAAACTTATGTCTAGTATGTTGCTGGTATAATTCAGTAATGGGTAACATCAATTCGAGCAAATATGCATTTCAACTATGAAATAAGTTGTTAATGTTGCTTTTGTCACGCCAAGACCAACAGCAAACACACTTGACTTGAGTTGAGTTGGACGCATTTTAATGTAATTACATTAAATGAAATTACATTAAATAATAAAAGTAACGGCGCAAAGTTGCCAGATGCGAGCAGAGAGCAGAGCGCAGAAAGAGAGAGAGACACAAAGAGAAAATGTCCGTCAATTTGCCCAAGCGATGATGAGCAGAGGAGCCGCGCGCAAGGGCAGCCCTGCCAACGCCAACTAGTGGGGGGTGCTATGGCAGTGGTGTGGAGGGGGGAGTGGGTGGGGGATGGGACATCAACTAGGCGTCATTGCTTTAAGTTGCTTTTTAGCTAATTTGACATTTGAAGTCTAATAAATAAGTTATGACAGCAAAATGTGTGGCAACTAACTGAATTTTGCACTCGAACGGGAAGGGAGATTGTCACGTGTTACGTCTCCGTCTCTGTCCCTGTCCCTGTCTCCGTCTCCGTCTCCGTGATGGACCGTGGACCGTTAATAGCTGTTGACGGCACACGGAATGAGCATCCTTCGCCTCTTACGGCTCAAGTATTTTCTGCTCGAGTTGACTTACGACCAAAACCATTTTCATCCTCAGCCTCATCTTCAACTTCATCGTCGTCTTCAGCATCTCCATCTCTTGGTGCATCTTCTGCTTCGTCTGCCTCGGCTTTCCCTTTTGTAAGTGGCATGGCAGTTAATGGTTTTCGTAGGCGGCTGCTCGGCAAAGGTGTTGTCATTAAAAAATGATAAATACTTACAGCACGGAATGAAATGTGCGTCTTTGACTAGCTTCAAATGGGTTTGGTTTGCATGGGCTTTTTGGGTATTGACTTTGTGGCTGGCTAAGCAACAACAACAACAACAACATCAGCAACAACAGCAACAACAGCAATAATAACCAACTCAATGACAACGACAAATTTTTGTTGTTGTCGCTTGTCCCTGGCCAATAAGTCAAGTTTGCTGAGCAGACTAATTTTGAAATATGATTGGACGCAAGGAGGCAGCCGCACCAATGGGACTTGTGCATTGAAAAGATGCCACCACGATGATGACAATCGCGATCACGATGATGACGATGATTATAATAGTGATGATGCTGTTAACGATGATAATGATGATTGAATGGTACTGACTTGCAGAAAGTGCATGCCAGCATATTAAAGTGAATGTGATGAAGTTATCATTCACACACCTACACACTCACTCATTCACTCAGACACACCTACACACACACAGAGAGCTGGCAAAATGATTTCAGACATTGTCACTGTATTAAACAGTTGAAAACACGTTTCAAAAGTTGCGAGTGTTGCGTCTATTAGTCCAACCAGCTAAAAGACGAATGAATTTCTCCATAAACCTAGTTGGGAATTGTCTAGCCGACAACTGACGATAATACTGGCATAGACAAGCTTAGACCGAAACTAGAATGTTTTTGAATAGAAATGCATATAGTTGAATACTGAATTTTTAATTGTAGCCCAAAGAAACGAAAGATAATAATAATCAATTCGAACAAACATAATAATGAATAACATAATATTAATAATAAATATTTAGTTAACAAAATAATAATTATTAACCGCAGCGTATGATATTTTCTATACAAATAAATGGATGACTCATTGGGCAAGTTGAAGCGTTGCCTGAAAACCTTCCTCATCGAGGCGACAGATGGATTTAATTAAAAAACAGCATGGAGCATATCAAGTAGCCTATCAGCTAGCCCCCTAGATAGATATCAATGATTGGCTCGAACAAAAGCATGATTGGAGTCTGTTTCACACATATGGCATAGATAGCGATTGCTGTCTGCTGTTGCTGCTGTTGCTGCTGTTGCTGCTGTTAATGATACATATCAAACGTCATGCTGCGACACATTTGGCCTCTAAGTGGAGCAGACAACAAAAACAGCAGCAGCAGCAGCAGCACTAGCAACAACAACAACAAACACATGTAGAGCATGTTGCGCCACACAACGAGCCAAAACGAGCCATTTAAGCCAAACAACAAAGAACTTTGTCTATGCAACGCAGATAGAAAAGCGCCGACGACGACCACCATCCCAGCAGCAAGAGAGGGCGGGGCATGCATAGAGGGACTGCAGGCGCTGCATTTACAAGGCATTTGCTTTGAATTACACAAGCAGCCAGGCAGACACCAGCAATACCAGCAACATGGGACAGTTATTGAAATCTAGCCGAAAAACAGCACACAAAAAAAAAAAGACGAAGAAAGCCAGCAACTAAGCAACAGTGATGCTGGCAGCAGATACCCTGGGAAATCACTGTCATGTACTTTTTACATTGTGTTGTTTAAAAAGTGTTTTTCGTTTCTTTTCATTGTTTGTCAAATGTGAACAGCTTGCGATCTATGTGTGTATGTGAGCAGGACTGATTGTGTCCAGTTTATTGTTAATATAATAATTGTGATGGCATATTTATATTTGGCAGACAACCCATCCGCATAAGCGTAATTATATATAGTAGATATGATCGGTTAATATCTTAAACTAACTCTTATAGATGCCGATACAAATGGGTATATTCAACAGATATCTCAAATCGGCCTATTGAATCTGCTCTTAAATGTGCTGCTTCTGCTACACTCAGCTGGTTTAGTATCATTTCTACAGGGTATGCAACAATGACATTAAACGGCTTACAGACACAGAGAGAGTGAGAGAGAGAGAGAGAGAGAGAATGTTTTAGTTATTTTTTTGGGGGACAGGGGATGTGTCGCATGGGAACGCATGGGAAAACACAGGAAAACACAGGAAAACACGCAACGCAACACAACGCAGCGAAATGAAAATTGATTTGTTATGAAAGTCGCTCGTCTCTTGTGTGTTGCTGTTGTTATTTTCGTTGTTTAAGTTGTTGCTGTTGTTGTTGTTGTTATCAGATTGGGTTGGTTCGGCTTGATTATGATCAATGCCAGCCCAGTCTGGGCTAGTTAGCTGGATGGCTGGCTATTGGCCGGGCTCTGTTACCCATTTAGCCCATCTATCTGCCTTTGGCCATATATCAATAGCTATGTATGATTTCCATTCCCATTTCCATTTCTATATCTATATTTTTATGTATCGTACGTGCGTCTGCTCGCTTCCCCCCTTCTCACTAGCTCCTAACTCTCCCACATCTGTGGGCTCGTCGCGCTAATGAACTTAATTGCTTGCAATGGGACTATTAACAGTTAACTACGAGACTCGCACAGAAATACGTAATGACAAAAACCTAACCAAATCGTTCACACACTGCTCAGCTGCAAATGGAACTCATTACGTATTTATTTGTTTTGTCTTTTTTTTCTTTTTTTTTCTTTTCTTTTGTTTTTTTTTTTTTGCGTTGCTTTCTTCTGCTGCCTTGTTTTGTTTGGTTTTAATTCCAAATATACCCTTTAGTTACAGTTGAAAACGAAGGGTTTGCTTGCCTGTCGAGAATTGAGTCAAAGCCAATTTTATTCTAATCAAATATCCAATAAATTAAATTACGAATTCAAAATTTAACAATTAATAATAAGAATTAAACGCAAAGATAAGCAAAATTCTGGATTGCAATGAGTCGTGGCTGCATCTGGTTCTTGTAGTTCTTTAAAAATCTTAAAGCTTTTGACAGAAACACATTTAAATTGAAACATTGGAAATTCCTGGAAGCTAACTAAGTACCACCAACCAAGTATATAGTAGCTGTATTAGCTGATTACGTGGCAACAACTGGTTGGGTTTGATAGAAAGTGTTTCGATACTATTTGTTAATATGCTGGTGCATGTCGCATTGGGTATGCGCGACATGCAACGCACGCATCAACATTCAACTGGCAACAATGGCGATCCAGCCGCAAGCCTTGCAATGGGGGGCGCCACGCATGCGTGCCCCAAGAGAGCCAGCGGTTCCAATTGTTTGATTGTGCCTGACTAATTTCGCTTTCGTTATGCGATGTTGCGACGCTTTGTTGTTATTGTTGGATGTTGTTGTTGTTGTTGTTGGTAGTTTCAGTCTAAATGTCTTGTAGTTTGGGGCTATTATGTATAATTTAATGGTCATTAAATGGGTTGGCATAATAGCCAAACAGGAATGGAAACGGGAATATCAATACACACACACACACACACACACACACACACACACACACATATTTGTGGCCATAGCTTTTGTTTGGAATGGCACTGCGAATGGTTATGCTAATGGTAATCGTTGGTTCGCTCGTTGGTTCGCTCGTTGGTTCAGTGGTTCGTTCTACAAATGGAAGCACTTTGTGACGAGTGCAACGACCCACAAAATCAGTTATCTCTCGCAGATCGGATAGCCTCGATTCAGTTAAGTGTAATTCCATTCCAGTCAACTCCACCCGCCTCCAATCAAAGCTCACATTCGTGCATCAACTGCGTCAAGTGCATCATGCAGCTGTGCGCCTCACAAAACTTTGTTAGCATTTCAAATATGCTTTTCTCTCTGCTCTCGGCTCTCAGCAAGGCTACGATAATTCTGTCCTTCAATGTGTGCCTCATGTGGACGGAGGCCAGATTTGAGTTCTCACAGAGAAGCTACCTGGTACACATTAGAAGTGCAAGAAGTTGAATAGAGAATTCGTTTTTAAGTTGCATATTACAGTTTAAGAGGAACAAAAAGAAGAGACAAGTCTTGCAATATTCACAAATGTTCTTTGCCAATTCATAGTTAAAGACAGTTTTAAGGATTTTGTATACAGTTATAGCTGGAAGTGTGTTTAAAATTCGACCACGCAAAGAGATGTTTTTCAAATCAATTTAACCCGTCAGTTTGAATCGAGTCAAATCAAGCTGAGCCGAAGGTCAGTCACAACATCTGAGACACACACACACACACACACACACACACACACACACAACTAATGTGAATTGACAGCTACTAATAATGAACAGAAATGCATTGACAAGCAGATCTGCGATTAGAAGTGCTCTTGCCATAGCCTAACCTACGATTATACCTACTATTTAGACACATCTCAAAATAGACTCGTTGCTCGTAGCTCGTAGCACGTAGCACGTAACTCGTACCTGCAATGAAAAGAAGACAAAAAATCGAATGTTTAAATTTGTATTTGTTAAATATTAAACAAGGCACATAAGCTCAGGCAGAAATAAATAATTCGATTTGGGATTGTAAAAAAGGAGCGAACAAAAAAAGGGGGGACGGAAACAAGTAAAAATCGGAAAAAATTAACTGACGAACGGTGTGATACTGTGTGATATTCAAAATAATATACATTTAAATGCAATTATTATTAATAATTATATAAATGAATTTAATTTGTTTGTTAAGCTTTAGATAAGTGTATATATCCTGATGAGTTGAACAAATAAAAATCATTTTTTGGCTTCTTTTGTCTGTTACATAACAACCGCTTACAACCGCCACTTGCGCGTATGATTACAGGGTATACATAATCGAAATGTTAAATTGGAAAATAATGTAATCTATGTATGGACTGGCAAGCGTGTTCCATAGACTTGTATGTAACATACAATAAATATGTACATATTTTCAAAGCTTCTCGATTTTATTTTCAGTTTCGTTTTTTTTCCTTTTTCTTTTTCAATATATGGAATTTTTAATCAAAAGACAACCGGCCCGACGACGAGTGAACACTTACTTACACAGACAACAAGAACAACACATCTGTGTGTGTGTGTGTGTGTGTGTGTGTGTGTGTATGTAGGTCATCTATGATGGACATATCGTAACCGTAAACGTAATCCGTATCGCAGGGTTCAAAAGGTTCACGCGGCATCGTCACGCCATGTCCAAACACACTCACACACACACACACACACATATATGGACTTATGAAAGACGTCTAGTTGGTACACGCCTACAATATGATAGCCCAGCCAATATATAAGCTGCCTAAATTTAAACTATGCCTCTTGCATCGGTTTATCAATCAGTCCATATCTATCAGTCAGGCAAGTTTAGTTTGCCTTGGCCTGTCAATCGCAATTCTTTATCATTTTTTCCTATTAATGGTTGGCATGACGAATAAGTTTGTGTCCCTTATCTGTTCCTCTATGAACTATTGGGTTTTTCTTTTCATTTTCGTAATTTTCTATAACACTCTCATTAATTCAGAATTGCATAAGGCAAACAGTGTTGCATGAATATTGGTTTAATTCTTTTTTCCAACTTAAATGATTTCATTCGAAAAACATTGATTTATTTTTGTATGTTTGTTTGACGTTAATTATTACCAATTTCACTTTACTTGTCATATTCTTATTTATTTTGTTAAAACGTGCAGATTAATTTAAAATTTGTTTATTTTAGGTTTAATTTTTTACATACGTTTTGTTTGCCGTATTAAAGCATTGCTGAACTCTAAAAATATGCCTAACCTAAGTAGAAATTATTATTTGCACTAGATGGAAGTATTGAAGATACTAAAAATCATGGAATACCATTATATATGAATAAATATATTTATATATAAATGTATATTTATCTATTCCCTAATAACTACCCTTTAGCTAAACACAAGAACAATTTCGCTTCGATTATTTTGAAAAGGTTAGCCGTGTGTGCTTCGTGTGCTAGTTTGTTCACATGAAACCTCAGCCTGAGCTGACCCCAGACCCGAATCCAAGCTGACTCTGTATCTGTGTGTTATATATTGGTATTGGTATCTGTGCCGTATCGTGTTACATTGGTGCAGTCAAGTGGCCTGCCTGTTGAGACCTTAGACAGGACGGCGCGACCAGCAACTGCCAATTATGCAATATAAAATGCTAAATTAATAAAAAACCAAAAGGGAACAAAAGGAAAAACAACAGTAAAAGCCAATTAAAAACAAAAAACAAAAAAATACAACAACAAAAATCACGTTATTTACGTTCGGCCGAATTCAAAACGTGCTTCGAAATAGCAACAAAAACGAAAAAATACATAAATAAATAAGAGTAAAAAAGTAAGTGTCGAGAGTGCTCGACTCGGTGTTAATACATAAACTAATCATAGATACTTTAATCGCTTTCAGTTTTAGTATTTTATATGAACTTTATTTGCGTGTTTTATAGTTACATAGACACTTAGTTCAGATAGGCAAACATAGCTCATAGATATGTGTGTATGTGGCTCACTATCGTTCACATAGATACACACTTGATACTTGATTATATACCCATTGTGGCACTTTTACAGCCACAGGGTAGAAAAAGGAAATTTTAATTTTCTGTGAAAATTGCCGGCTATAAATTACATATTGCCCAGCCGCGCCGCGACGGCCAGAAAACATAAAACATTTCTGTGTAGTGTCGTGTAAATGGTCAAACCCCAAACCCACTTCTCTTCCTCCTCTTCCTCCTCTGCCTACTCCAGTTTACCATCGATACCCATTGCAATGGCCATTAGATGAATGAATGATCGGGGAAAGTGCGAGTGAATGAATGGGTACTCGTTCTCTGTCAACGGCTGGCTGACCTTGTCATAAACAAAAATGAAATATCGCCAACACAACAATAATGAACTATCGAAAAGCAATCGAACTAAATATTTTTTAGTTGTTTTCTGGGCCACATTCAGTTAAGTACAATTTATTGAAGGATTTCAAACCAGAGACTAGATTGCTGTTGCAACCGAGACTTAAGTTTGTCAAAGAAATCAATCTAAGACAAACTTTGGTAAATAATAATCCCTGAAAATAGTAATTATTCTTCAGCTAGATTAGTTCAAGTTCCAATTCTAAGAAACCAATTTCAATTTAGAAACACAATTTTCAATAAGTAGCCAAATTGAAGTTGTACCAATTTATTATGATGCTTCCAAGCTATTTATTAATTGGCCTTAAGTGATTGATAGTTGTATTTCACATCAGTAGCAGGATCAATCTCGCTCGAGTTATTGGCAAATAGCCATTTGTAGCATTCCAAATGCTGTTTGATTAATGATAATATTTATTTATTTGCTACTTATGACGCATTAATTGCACAATGAGTACGCTGAGCACACTCATAAGCACACTCAGGGGTACTTCTAACGTTGCCAGTAATTGCCACGCATTGATAACAGTCTCGGTGGGTAAAAATAAAATGAGGCACTTAAAAAAAAAATGCTTTCAATAATGCTCGCAACAGAATTAATGTCGTTCAGCCTGAACAAAATCAAATCGAGTTGTGTTCCCTTTAACGACAAACTGAAATCCCTCGGGTGTATCTTTGGGGCAAGAAATCGCAACAAGTCACACAGCGTTTGCCTCATAATAACAGAGACTGAAATTAAAAAAAAGGGGACCGACAAAAAAGCGCAGCTGTTGGTTGCTCCCCCTGAGAAGGCAATGAGCTCAGCAGATAAATACACACACACATAGAGACAGAGAGAGAGAGAGAGAAAGAGAGAGAGAGAGAGGTAGAGAGGGAGATACAGACTCACACATACGCCCACACAATTAACACTTTGGTTGACGGGTAAATAAATATTTAGCATGTGTACACAAAAGCTGCAAGCTGGCCGTCGAAGCTAACAATATTTATAACATGCTAGAAATAATAGTGGAACTCGATGTGGCAACAATGGGGAAAAGTTGCCACACATTCACACACACACACACACACACACACACACATGTGTTACAGCTCGACTCATTGTTGTTGTTGTTGTTGTGGAAGCAGCAGCAACGCCTTCGCCTTCGCCTTGCATAGTCTAATCAATGATTAGTATGCCCCTTGGCCTGGTCGTCTACTTGGACTCCCAATCAACGATGCTGGGAGCCAACCATGCGACAAACCAACCGATCGACCGACCGACTAACACACACACACACACACACACACACACACACACATGCCATGCATGCATATAAATTAATAGGCGGCATGTTAAAATTGTAACAGCAAGTTGGGATTATCTGTTGCTGAGCGAGACTCAAATACCCTGTTTGAATGGTAAATGAGGAAATGCATCGTCACATCTCAGATAAGTATTGAATGTGATATAAGCCTGATATTTGCATATAACTCAAGCAACTCAACAAGTCTGTGAAGTTTACGCAAAGTCGAATCGTGAACGATGGAATTATTTTCATGTTTTTGTGCATATAAAATAGAGATAATACTACTTGCCGACATTAGTCAAGTTATGAACGATAAGATATAGTGTGACGATCCTATTGATGTAGTCATATACATATAAATATAGATTGGTTTTATATTATCATCGGCAGCTGTGGCAAATTTAATCAAGCGAACAGTTCACATGGGTCAAAGGCTCAATTTCAATTTTAGTTAGTCAGTTGTTCGAATACCCCTCGGGGCAATGCGTGTAACATGGCTGGAAAGTTAGCAAAGGCGCAAAACATAGTTGATTAAACCAAGGTTTGCGTTTGCCAATGCAATTTGGCCCGAAAGACCAAGACAAGCTGGCAAGAGAATAAGAAACGGAGCTGGGCTTCCCTTGCTGAGGCAAATAAAAGGAAGAGCAACCAGAGGCAGACGCAGAGGCAGAGGCAGAGTCAGACATTCATATGTATGTTTGTCATCCTCCGACAAGCCACACACACACACACATCCCTTGACTGTTGGTTAAATACAACACACGTCAAGAAACTGAAACCAAACGAACCGAACTGAACTGAACCGCATCGCACTGCAGCGAACCGAACCAAATGCGTTGCACAAGTTTCTGGGATTTTCTCTATTTTCCCTATTTTACTTATTTTCTGCATTTATTTTCTCTCCTGTTCGCTTATTCATATTTATTTATTATTATTACTTTTTTCTGTCAGTGACAGTTGCTGTTCCACTTCTGAATTGCGTCGTCTTACAAGCTTTGACGCAAATACTTCCTTTGTGCGCACAGCTCAGCCCGGAGAGAGAGAGGCAACCTCGACTCTGTCGAAGATGCTGATACCGTTCAACGTTTTGGGTGCACTGCAACTGTTGGAAGATCTGCTCATCCTCATTAGTCAGCCTCGTGTAACAGAAGATGGCCAGCAACTTTAAGCTGACTGAACAAAATGAAAACTATAATTTTTTCTTGTGTAGCTTGTGATTAACAAGAAACAGCTCCGAGTTGTAAGTGAATCGTTGCACTACTAATTATTCCTTGCTTGAACCGTTTCGAGTACTCGAGCCCTCCATTTCTTTAATTAAGAACTCAATTCGCATGCACTTTACTAATCCATACTAATGACTTTATTGGTCTGACTTTAGTTGACATTCAATTAATAAATAAATAAGTGATGCGCAGCAGATTTTTTCAGCTGTGTCCTATCTTGCTGTGTGGAGCGCATGGCTCACAAAATTAATTAATCAAAGAACTCAGCTTAAGATCAAAAGCTTAATGTGCCAAGCTGCTGAGTGGACAGGAAAGCTGCTTAAAATGAGTAGCAACATGGATTTTGAGTGTCTGAGTTGGGACAATAGAAAGATGGAGCAAGTCGAGGAAGCAAATGTTTAGCGCCACTTAACGGACCAGTTCAGTGATGATAAGTGTTATTCAGAGAGAAGCTGATGGACGCCAGCGAGTGCATTTTTGTGGCAAGACAACACTGCCCAGTCTCCAGTCTGTCTTCAAATTTATACTTTGATACCGAAGACATCATAGTATATTGGCTTTGTGCAATGTCCGTCATGCTGTCTGACCATCTGTGCAAAAATTGGGGCCAGGAAATCGATAAAATCGATAACGCCACATATATCCCACAATTTTAAAGATAGAGTAATCCAACTGGGAGGGTAACTTGCTGGTAACCTCCTTCATATAATTTTCAGACCACGCCTACGCCCGACGGCCTCAGGAACTTCGGCCCTATAAATCTGAAATGCGCATTTCTTTTCAAAAGTATGTTACTGGTAACTACCCTAAGAGATCGATAAAAAAATCGATACACCTGTTAGAGTAATTCGATAAGACCAATAAATATCTCCCACAATTTGAAAGCTAGAGTCACCAAATTTGAGGAACATATTGCTAGCATCACCCTTCAACAATGCAGAGAAAACTTTTTGGACCATGCCCATTCCCGCCTGCAAAATTCCCAGAAGCCTATATTTCCCCCGAATTAATAGCTGCAGTTAGCAAACTTGGAAAGAAGATTACTATTTTATATCTACCGCAATTTGAAAGGCAAACTTGGAGAGTGTTTCTTGGCTACAACCTGTTCTTTGCTACTTGTTATGGTATCAAAGTGTTTTGCAGTCGGTTACATGCCTCAATGCCGATTGCCCCAGATTCGCCTCTCTGCGTGTGTGCAAGATAGGATAAAAAAAAAAAATGGGGAGAAAGAAACGTGAACTGGGAACTTGGAGATGGGTAGGCTAAGGTATGTGAAGAAGTGCTTTTCAAGTATTGTCTTCAGATTTTCAAGTTTAGCTGGACGTGTGCGTGAGTCTCTCTCTCTCTCTCTCTCTCTCTCTCTTTCTCTCTCTCTCTCTTTCTGTGTGTGTGTGTGTGTGTGTGATTATGCAAAGTGAGTTGAAAAAGGATTGCAAGCGAATTTGTTATGCGCATTTTGATGTCATTATCCTTAAAAGTCATTGGCCTCCTACTCGTCGTTGGCTGTTGCCTGCTGGCTGTCATCATCATCACCCCGATTATATCCAGCTGCTATACTTAGTGAGTAAATCGGGCCGACATCAGGTTAGACTCGAACTCATACATACAATATAAACGAGCGTCTGATTATGCAAATCTATTTATATGCCAACTACTTATGTGGCTTTGTTGGGCGCCGACCCGCTTACTGAATGAGTTACGGACTGAGTGACTGAGCGAGTGAGCGAGTGAGTGAGTGAGTGAGTGAGAGAAGGAGTGACTGAGTGAGTGAGAGACAGGGAGAAAGAGGCTCCGACCCTCCACGATATACGAGTTGTTTAGGCAATTAATTTTCAAGCCTTGCAGATTGACTGGGCGACGTTGCGTCGTCCTTTTTGCGATACTCTGCTGACGGCTGTTGTTGTTGTGATTACCAGCGACTAAGTTGGGGTTAAGCATGGGTCATAGTTCATTGTTCGTTTTGTTATTGTTTCACACTACCGTACGGGATTACGTGTGTCATATGTGAGAGACCCTTCTTCCTTCCCCAAACACTTAACACCCCAAAGAGCATTTGCCATGTGACCGTTGGTGTCAATAAAAGGTCACAGAATTGCCAGCTTATTTAGTTAATAGGCACATACACACACACACACACACACACACACACACACATTGTTTGACAGAAGGCTTTAAAGTTTACTCGTCATTATTAGCAGCTCAATAATTGCTGATGAGTTGAGTCTGGAAAGTTGACTTCTTGATTTGTCTATTACTTATTTTCTGTATGGATATATAAGTCTTTGCTAATTACTCGTTACTATCCAAAGCTATTGGTAACGAATAACGCAATTCTCTCTATTTAGTTATTCAGCGAGTTTTGTTTTCTACTTTTGTTTTGTTTTCTACTGAATACCAACAATACAAAAAAAAAAACACTCATTTACTTACTCGTTACTATATTACGTCTATTAGTTTTACTCTTACTCTGCATTGCCAATTCACTTCCTTAATTAAGCATTACAAAACACTTCACTCGTTACTTTGTCATTACATTAATCGCTACATCTTGCGAACTCACTACGACTAGTTGCACATCATTTGCTTTTGTTCATTTTTGTTTTGTTCTGTTTTTTTGTTAACTCGCTTAACTATTGTGCTACTAGTTGCAAGCAGGCCCCACCAGGTAATACCCTACAACGATACCAGCACTCGCTAGCTATTTGCTATTTGCTATTTGCTATTTGCACTTGCCGCTTATATTTAGCAGAATGAGTTTGTTTTCCACCTCGTCGCAGCTTGGGTTAAGTTCGTCTGAATTTTCGCAGCACTTTGTAATGTTTACTTAGCATGCGTGTCTCAGCACTGCGAATTCTGCTTAAAAGACATTGCCTTGGCTTGTTTCTTGTCTCGTTTCTTGTTGTGTGTCACTTTTAATGTTTTTTGTTTTTCTTTTCTGGTCTGAACTATTTATAGACGCAGCTAATGAGGCTCGGTAGGAAGCGCAGCTATTTAAGCTGCATGGCTAGGAAATGACAGCGTCAAAGAGAGCGGAAGTAAATATTACAGCTATGTATGTGTGTATCGGCGTTTTTATATGTGTACCCGTGTCTATCTGTATGTGTGCGGGTGCGGGTGCGGGTGCGGGTGCGGGTGCAAGTGTGTGTGTGCGTTCGCATTTCTCAACCGGAAATGCTCTTATTATATCAAGGCAGTGGACATATCAAATGTGCAAGGCCAGACATTGGAACTACTACTAATACTACTACTCCTACTACACACACACACACACACACACACACACATTTGTTGTATTTAGAGTCTGGTCTGAGTCTGAGAATGATTATTAGTTGCGTGTTAAATGTCAATTGTCATAATTAAATGTGACATCCCCATAAAGCCTGTGTAGCATTTGGAAATTAGAAAAAGCTTTTAGCAAGTTGAAAAAAAAAAACAACAAGGAAAAAACTAAAAAGAGCAAAAAAATACATGACAATTCCCATGTCTGTCGGTCTGTCGGTCTGTCTGTCTGTTTGTCCTAGTTCAGTTTAGTTATGTTATGTGTTATGTGAATGTGAATGTGATGCGCAACTTTTATATCTCATCTAAAGCGGGCTGCTAATTGTATCGCGGCCTTTGGTGAACGCTTCGATTTACGTTGAACCCCACCACACCCCACCACCACTCTCCTAATCCGCCCCACTTCGCTCATCCATTTTCATTAGGGGCACTCTCGTATATATCTGGGCATATCAAACTTTGTTCTTCTTGTTTTCCCATTTAACTGTAATTATTTCTATTTATTTATTTTTTTTTTGTGTTTTTTTTTTTTTGTATATATATATTTTTATCACAATTAATTAATCTGTTTAATGGCTGGCTCGATTGATTGGCCAGCTCATTGGCTCAATGCCTCAACGATTCAACGACTCAACGACTGCCCCGTCCCCGTCCCCGTCCCAAGTATCACATGGATATCTGTCTGCACACAACACATCACACCAACCAACCACCCACCCACCCACCCCTGCCATATCCTGAGCGCATGCATAAAACCATCAATCAAATGCAATTATAAACTCTCTCCTTGTGCGATTATAGGCGCTACACATAGCCACAATTATCTAGGGACTCTAGATATCTAAGCCACACACACATATATATATATATATATATATGTATATACGTATGTATTGCGGTCGACAGTTGTTGCAAGTTGATTGTGTAATTACCATTCACCTAGCTAGTACGTGGGATCCTTCGATTCCACTTTGTCTGCTTTGTGGTCAGCTTGAGTGCCAGGCATAACACCTCCGATTGTTATTTTACCTTGTTATATATGATTACGTGTAGTTGATGTATATTGTATAACTGTTAACTGTTAACATAAAGCGCGTAAGGCATAAGCAATCAACTTATTCGCCACATCTTACAAGTAACGAGTGTAAGTTTTATCCGGCGAGCTAAGCTACTCGTTACTTTAATACCTAAACAGTGTTCAGCTACAAAGCTGAAAAACTTATGCGTTTTCGGAGCAGAAAACGGGTTAAGCGCACCCGCTTCATGTTTAATCGGTAGCTTTGTTAACACTATTCGGGGGATTAACATTTACTCATTACTTGGTGCCTTTGGTCCTTTCAAAAAAAAAAAGTAGCAACAAGTAAAACTCGTTAGCTCTTTTAATATTAACCAAAATAAACACAAAGGTGTTTATTTTACCACTATCTAAACAGTTGTAAACTATTTGAATAGCTCTTTTCAACTCCAACCTTTTGATGCATCTCAAATTTGCTTACTTATGCAAAATGCTAGACTCCGGTTTAGCCAACAACTAATACCATTTGAATGCCGAATCTATTTTCATATCTAACACTGACCCAATTCAAAAAACAGCAATAGCAACCAACAGCAACAAAATGAAAACAAGCTGAGAACGTGACTAAGCAAAAGATTTGAAACTATGCTTCAAACTATGCTGCTGTTGTTCTAATTCAAATTCTGATTGCCCCTTTGTTTATAGTGTGTCAAATAAAATAACAACTACGTTGCGTAAAATTGCATAGATAGTCTCTAAAAACATTTTTCAATTTACAAATATTTAGCAATTTAAGAGCTAAAAACAAAAAAGCCAAAGATAGACATACACAGACAGACGGAGATAGATGCACAGAGAGGGAAGAGAGAGAAGGATATGCCCAACTAGATATTTTAGTTCTATTCGTAGTAAAAGTTTCTAATTAAAAAACCCAAAAAATGCCTTTAGGAGAGGCATGCATTTGGTCTTTTGCTTATTCTCGCTCTCTGTATGTGTATGTGTGTAAGTGTGTGTGTTTGTTTGTGTGGTTGGTTGGTTTTTGTTTTCGGTTATTAAAATGATAATAACCTCAAAATCAACATGGCCTCGTACCAAACCCCCTTCCGTGCCCGCAACCAGCATACTTATGCCAGCCTCCTCCTCATGGCCATGCGTAGAAAGTCCTTTCATGCCATGTTTGTCATTTATTTGTTTGTTTGCCGCACTTTTTCTCTCTCGCTCCCCCCCTCTGCCTCTATATACATATACATATATATATATATATATATATATGTGTGTATCCCTCTCTTTCTCGCGGCATGTTCATCGCTTGCTCGCAGTTCTTTCTTTTTGTGCAGCTCGACGCATTCAAAGGGAACCAAAGTTGGAGAAGAAGAAGCAGCGCCAGCAGAATGAGTACAGCGTAATTTGCATAAATAATAAATGCAGAGGGAAAAAGCAGCGGCAGCCAAAAACTCGGGAAGCTCCTCTGTCGAAAACCCTTAATCAAAAGTTTAAACAATATAAAATATGAAAAATACTTGAGCGAGTAACGAGTAACGAGCAGGGCCGGCAGGGGGCAATCCCCAAAATCCACACACACAAAAAACTAAAGGACAGCAAAGAAAAGATAAGAAAACGCAAATGAAAACTAGACAGCAAATCCGTCCCGCACACAGATATCATAATAATATATATTTATTTATATATATATATATATAGAGAGAGAGAGGATGCTGGCATCCTGTTGACCGCTTGGACAACGTGTTTCCAGCTGCGTTTTAAGAGTCACAGTCGCATCACCGACAGGCATTCTCTGCCCACATTTTGAGGCATGCCTCAGCCACTGCTCCTGCATTCGGTGGCTAATGCAAAGAGCCTTGAAATTGTATTTAGGTTTTACGTTTCTACTTCGCCTTCACTCGTCCCTCCATCCGGTTGTTCTTTGTGTACCTCTGTGTGTCTGTCCGAGCAGCAGTCGCTTAGTTTCATTTTCATTTTCATTTTCATTTTATCTGGCTGTAAGCTGGCAAATGCCTAATACGTGCCTTAAACCAGCAAATCAACATTGCCTTTGACGAAACCGCATCGCTCTGTGGCAATTTACGTGAAAAGTGGGATTACTCTTGTTACTCTCTCTCTCTCTCTCTCCTTCTCTCTCTCTCCTTCTCTCTCTATCTCTTCTGTGAGCTTGTTTAATTTGCAATTCATTACTTTAGAATGTTAACTTTTGCTACGCTTCACTCGTTACTCGTTGCTAGTCACCGATTGCCACTCGTTAAAAGGAAGCCTTCATTGATTCTACTATTTGTTAGTTTGGCAATAATCTTAAATTATTTGAACATAACTTTTTCTAAGTCTGATCCTATTTGATACTTTATCATTTATGTTTATCCGTTGTGAAGATTGTTAAAGCCCCTTTTGACTTTTATGGAAGACATTATAATCGTTAAGCGTTTCAAAGATTTTTGGCAACATTGTGAATTTTTAATGGCAATTTGCGCAAAACGTAAACGCTGCAAACTTCTCCATAAAATATGCAACAAATTTACTAATGGATAACCAAAGTCGCCCACAACGTCGACAATTGTGGACTATCTGCTTCGGATGCTTCTACTTTCCTCTACCTCTACCTCGACCTCTTCCTATTCCTGTGGCTGTTGATGTTGCTGTTGCTGGCTAGTAAAAGAGCAATAAGGGAATTTATGCTGCTGGCTGGGCTGACACTCAAACACACACACATACACACACGCACAGATGGTATCCATGCGTGTATCAGAGAGATATGAGCTCTTGTATCTGTTCGAGCTGAATATATTTTCCATAACATTTTGCTTTTGCTTGCTTATGGTCAGTCATATGGAGATTTTTGTCACTTCTGACACACAAACACAGACAGTCAGCAAACTTTAACCAAAGATGCGCATAACAACGGACAACAGTATGAACGAGTGCGAGTCTGAGTGCGAGTCTGAGTGTGAGTGTGAGTGTGAGTGTGAGTGCGAGTACTCGTACTCATACATTAAAGTGCTTTGGCCAGACAAACAGATACATTTACAGTTGAGCTGTTAGTCACACATGCCGCACTGCGATCACAGAAACAATATGCTCCATTTATGGCCAAACCTCAAGAATTTTATGTGCCACTGCTCGAACATACCCTGCGCCCATAAAATATGTTCAAAGGGTATGCACTTGTAAGATATCTTTGCAGAGTATAAATGTGGCAAGTCTTTGAGTTTCGATGGGGTTAGCTGGCGTATCTCTATTGGAAAATATCTCATTGATCTCAGTATGCAGCTGCAGATGCATTGAATCAATTTCCTCTTTATTTTTACAAATAAATAAAAATATTACTAACAGTTGAGAACACTGATCAGATCTCTGAGTCGAGAACAAAAATGGAAGTTTCTCCAAACTGGTTTTTCTTTAGCTTTTTGTTGGCGTTGCCCATCCAGCCCATAATCTGTGCAATTTAGTTCAATTGGGCAAACTCCCGCCCCACAACACGATGTGTGTGTGTTTAGTGAGAGTGTTATGTGTGTGTGTGTGTGTGTGTGTGCGGTCATGTCCAGGACACATGCTTGTCTCGATGTCATCATCCTCTGGCGCTGTGCCTTTGCCTTTTGACTGCCCATGTGCTCGGTACATGCTGGTCAGACTTGCTGTTGTGTATCTGTTGGATACATGCTCATCTGCTCATGTAACTGCTGGAATTTGGCGGGGCTGGCAGGGTAGAGTAGTTATTGGTAGATAGGTAGAGTAGGGTAGGGCAGACTAGGCTAGGCTAGGCTAGGGTAGGGAGGTGGGGGTTTGGGGTTTGGGGCTTGTTACAGTGACAGCCATGATGTATGGTTTTTATAATATTTTGTGTCACATCAACATCAACATCAACATCAGCATCAACATCCACCGCGAACAATGAACACATGAATATTTAACTCGAATTGTGACAGGAGCCCTTTGGGCCATTGGCTTGACGGATGACGCGGCCCTTGACCATAAATTAAATTTTGATTTACAAATGGCATTTGGACAAAAGAAAAACGATTTTAGACGACGTTTGTGTGGCACGAAAAAATTCATGAATTGTATGTATTGGAAATAGATAAGAAAAAAAGTTATTGTGATTTAGAGAATTACATTTTACCTTGCCTCTTTCAAAAGCTTACCCATTTTAAAGAACATTCCTGAGTGGCTTGTGCGCCAACTATTAACTATGGCCAAGTCATGAATAATAGCTGATTTAATTTCATTAATTTCAATATCTTGATTCAGACATTTTTCCAGGCCTTAATGGCAGTTGCAACTCAATTATTGAGGAAAGACTTGGACATTTTCTATAAATAATACAATTAGTTTCATATATATATATATATATATATACATATGTATGGCCAACAACTCACTCTCGTAGTTTGTTGAGTTTTACATTGGGTTGACAGCAATTTTACGGCTTAAAATCACAAGCATAGAAATGTGGGCATGAAGTGGTTTTAAGTGCCACATTCGCTGCTTCTTAATGGGCAATCAGGCAACATTTCCTACCAACTTGCCACATCCGTAGCCGCAGCAGCAGCCGCAGCAGAAGCCACCGCAGACGTAGCAACACCATATTTATGACGCCTGTTTTTGCTTATCTCCGCCCTCTGTCTGCCTCTGCGTCCCTCTCTCTCTCTCTCTCTCCCTCTCTCCCCTCTCGGTCACTCTCTTTCTGGTTAGGTCTTAACGCACCCAGTTGCCAACAAGTTTTGGCTAATTAGCTGCGCTTGAAGCTCAGCAGTTTAACGGATTTGAAACGACCAACTTGCCGCTGACCTACATATGGCCAAAGTACACATGGCTACCCGCCGTACTTGCAACTCGAAGTGCGCTAAAACACTTTATGTGGAGGAAACCAGAATCAGAACGAGGGGGGAGAGGGTAATGGTCTTGCTGCTGGGGTGCAAAAGTTTTATTCAATGCCAAATGTGTGCAGCAACTGTGTGTGGCAATAGGAAAGTAGCGGAAATTAGTGAGTACTACAGGATCTGTATAAACGCCATGCAATGCTAGAGAGCGAGACAAAGAGAGAGAGAGAGAGAGAGAGAGAGAGAGAGAGAGAGAGGGGTGATATGTAGCAATCACTAGAGACAACCACATTCAACTACTGAATGGGCGCGTGGCTCTTATTAACAGATTCAACATGCTGCTTGCTGTCCACATGGCAACACACTCGCACTCGAAACAAAAAGAAATACACACACTCACACACACACACACACACACACACACACACACACACACACACACGTATTGCAGCGTGTGTGTGTGCGATATCTCTGGCTTTACTTGTGACCTTAGCTTGGCTTTCCACGACCCAATAAAAAAAACCAAATTGGTAACATTTTTTGGGTGTTGCTGTAGAATTTATGTATGACAACAAAACATACACAAGCGACACACACCAAAATAAAACAAATAGAGACACAGACACGGAGTGAGTGAGCGAGAGAGAGAGAGAGAGAGAGAGAGCGAGAGAGAGAGGGGAGAAAAGTGCAAACATAAAATTGCTAATTTGAATAAGTCACGTGACACTCTGCAGCGTTAAGCTTGACAGGAGGGCTGGGAACTGTGAAGGATGAGCGTAAATTGGGAATACAAATTGAAGATGCGATGCAGCAGTCCAAAGTCTCGAATTGGGTGTGCTTGGCGAGAATATTTGCGCATGTTGCCAAAGAAACCGAATACGGCAAATGACTGCGGTGTGTCTCCTGCTTGTCAGCACACCCCGCAACTACTAGTCAAAGGAATGATTTGAAAACGTTAATGTTATTGGAAAGTTGAGTTGCAGCAGTCATTCTGAAAGTAATTAATTAGAAATGGGACTCGGGAAACAAACAAAACAAGTCAATGGAAACTGATTTAATATTCTAGAGATATTAATAGAATTTATGGATTAAATAACTTTTAGTCTTTAACTGTTTAACATGTTTTCTACTCGAAGGTGTATTTGATATTTATAAACAGTAGACAAAGTTGCAATAAATTTATAGTCTTAAAATTGAATAAACATTTTTACAAAATTAAGGGGTATCTGCCCGACGAGCATGATGATCATACAAAAATGCATTGTGACTTGTTTTGCTTGCTGTTGGCTTTTAATATGTTATTTATTTGCACTTTCAGAGCTCAATCATAAATGCAACGAATGGGCGAATAACGATTGCGGGATTCCAGAGAGAGACAGACAGAGACAGAGAGAGAGGGAGAGAGGGAGAGAGAAAGAGAGGGAGTGTGTGGGTGTGTGTGCAACGAGAGTGAAATGGCAGTTGACGCTGAAAGTGACGCCCGCTGTCACTTTCCATGCAATAACAACAATTAAAAACTGCAAATTGCTGTCAACTTTTATGTAGTAAATGAAATGTGTATGTGTGTGTGGTTGTGTGTGTGGTTGTGTGAGTGTGTGTGTGTGTGTGTGTGTGTGTGTGTGAATTGCAATGTTCTTCATGGGGCTTTGTCTCGTTTTCAGTCCCAACTATTTGCAGTCGTTGCTGTCGAATTAAATTCTTGTTTTCTTTTTCATTCTGCTCAATCGTTCAGTTTTTTCTTCCTTTTTTTATATATATATATTTTTTTTTTGTCTTGACTGTCACATGCAAAGTGCAAATGGCAATGGGAATATGGAATACGAAAGCGGTGCACAGATGTACAGATATATATGATACATATATGTATATATGTATGGGTTCACTTCGTTCACTCGCTGCGATGTGGCATTATTTTTGGTTCACACGCTTTTATTTACTCTTGGTTAAATATGTACAACAAATATTTGTGTGTGTAGTTTGGGTGGAGCGTATATAAGAAATGTGTGCACAACAAATTATGAAGAAACGCAAATTAAATGCTAAAAACAAGTGCCACAGAAAGTCGAGCGAAATATCGGAGAGACTGGTCAGTGTATATATATTGACTTAAAAGCTTCAAATCTACTAAAAGATGGGTAAGCTAATACTGATTTAGTCAGTGGTTTGTTGTGTGATGGATTGGCTGGCCTGGCTAACTTCCAACTGCCAGTTAAGTCACTCAAACAAGAAGTCCGAGAAATTCTTCAGTTCACCAATTTTTGAATAGTCACTTCAGCTGTTCTGCTAGCATTTGTGAATAATTCGAGTACTTTACGCTTTTAGATACTTTGAATACTTGCTGTACTTTTTGGCACGTAACTATCGGTATACCGCAATATATCCATCCTATCCGATATATAAGGGGGACGATTATAACATCGAAAGTAGTCCATGAGGTAACTAGAAAAAGATGAAGTATCTTAGGGATGCATGTTATGCAACCCAACAAAGATTCTCGCATTCGGTTGTTGATGATGGAGGAGTTATAGGCTCAGAAGGGGCCACAATAGATCGAGTAGGTCAATTATAATAATAAAAATACTTCTTGGCAGACATGTATCATTCTATTTGACGAGTAGCTGTGACACTTGCAACTTTCTTCAAAAATGACACATTTTCCTGCTGCTTAATCACTCATTACCCATCATAAGTTCGCAAGTTGTGATCTATTGAAATGGATTAACATATTTCGAACTGTTGACTGCACTAGTTCTAAAACAAGTATATATATGTATATATATATATATATATATATATATATATATATATATATATATATAAACATGCTCGTGTGCAGCCATCTTCAGTTCTAATTTATTAAATTTAAGTATTTTGCTTTTAGTAACTTCACTCGAGGCGAGTTTGTCAGTCATGTGTGGGTGTGGGTGTGTGTCTCTCTCTCTCTCTCTCTCGCTCTCTCTCTCTCTCTCTCTCTCTCTCTCTCTCTCTGGGTGTGTGTGTGTGTGTGTGTCTTCGGCTGACATTTAAATGTTTGTCGCATTTGTTTTTGGGTTTTATATCATGCTGGGCATGCTTCATGCTTTATGTCGGTCTTTTAGACGAGCCTTTGCTTTTATCAACGTATTTAGTCGAGTGTTTGCATTTCCTAATTAATTACACTGCGTGACTTTCTTACTTAGCGACCACATACACACATACATACATAAATATGCATATACATTTATACTTATACATATATTATATTTCACGAGCCTCTCTAGACTATGCTATGCTACATTAACCTAAAACGACGCACCCAACTTTCGCTATCTTTCGCACTCTTTCTCTCTGTCGCTCGTTCACTCGTTTGTTTGCTCTCGCTGCTTGCTCTCGCTGCTTTACATTGTTGTTGCCGCTTAGGCAAGTTGTTTATTTTGCTACTTAATGCTTGCTAACATGACTTCTGCTTCTCTTTCTTCATCTACTGCTATGCTCATGAGACAATGCTTCATCGTACATATGCATATATATATATATATATATATATATATACAAATATCTTCATTTTTTTCCTTTTCTAGCTCCCTCCGACCTGGTGGCACCTCCGTGCACCGACTGGCGTCTTCTATTTTTTCATAAATGAAATTTTGCGGCAACAATATTTTTCAGTTTATAAGCACAGCCACGAGCCTTGAACCCCAGAACAATATACATATGGGTGTGTGTGTGTGTGTGTGTGTGTGTGTGTAAAGGTTGGATGGTAGCTTGAACAGGACTATTGCTTTGCGAACAGACTGGTAAGTGGTTTTTTGATTAGACCCTGGTCTAAAGATTTACGCGGCTCGCCTCATGGGTGATAAAAACTTTCGAGCAGACTGTTTATCAGCCATAAGGAGTTAGCCATAAGTGTCTTAACAATGAGTTAGTATAGCTATCTAAGCGCATAACGAGTAGTTCAAACTGAAAAGTTATCACAAAAGCTTAAAGCACACTCTATATTCAAAATATAGAGCAAAGTTTGGCTTAGCTGATTAAGCGCTTGAACCTTGAGCCTGAGTTGACTCCGGCACTAATAGGAATATAGTTCTTTCAGCGATCAGAAAGGTTTATGCTTGAATTTGGACCTAATGGAAATACATGTAACGAGTAGTTAGAGTGGAATTACAGTGCTGTTGGGTGGCAACGCTGCTTGAACAGTTAAACAGGTTGAACAGGACATAATCTGTCCTACATATGGTTGTATTTGCAGCACAAATATCGGATTGCTTGCATAAAATACGGCTTAATTTGGATGCTTCAACTACGTATTAATCAATTTTTAATGGGTTCAGTGCATAATTAAATATATATCTTTACAGATATTCAAAGTTGATGAAATGAGGGAATTTTAACTATATTCAAAGAGTTGGCGGCAACAAAATACGTAACGAAATTCTACTAACTGATAATTAAGTCTTTCACTTACTGATAATCTTCATGATGATGGCGGAGAAAACTTCAAATAAAATTGAATGACTCAACGTGATGACGCTCCAAGTGTGTGTTGTTGGTGTGCGTGTGTGATACTTTCCCATGATCTGATCACAATGTCAAATATCCCATGACCTAACATTCTTTTTGGGTCTCACGACTGTTAGTTCTAGATGACTCAAAATCAATTGAAGTTTCACGCACAACTTGTCGAAAATTGTATATGTCATTCTTGGGAAGTTGACTCTCGAGATACTCAAATATATATATATATATATATATATATACATATGTATATATTTGTGTGTATATGTGTGTAAATATATAATATTCCCAATGTTATATATTCTCCTGCTGGAGGATGGGGAGCTCTGCTCTGCTCAGTTTGTAGTCCACTTTTTTCACGTGTTGCTATTCTTCTCTAATGGCCTTGACAACTTGTCGTAAGTTGTAATTTTTATGCTTCATATATAAGGAGCGTGCTGCTTGCATATTATATAGCTGATTCATGGCCACAATGACTCATGTTAAAATCAAGTTGCAAGCCGCACGTAGCAAGCAGCAAACAATAACAGCAATAACAACAAGCGGAAAATGCTGCCAACAATGGAAGAGGGAAAACAATAATTTCAATTTTTCACGCGCATTTTTCGACAATGTCGGAAATAACTTACAAGTTGACAAACATTTTTCATTGCAACCGCCCCCACACCCCCACCCTAGAAGGGACGGCACCGTCAAACAACCACCCTCTCTGCCGCTCGGCCGTCTCCCCTCCCTTGGACTGACTGCGTCTTACAATCTATTTAAGTACCCAGAGAAATGTTATTTTTTGTTGGAGAAGCGTTTGGGGTAGCGCTTTGAATGATGATGTGGGCCGTCAGTCGTCAGTTAGTCAGTCAGTGAGACAATTAGACGTCCCCTACCAATCCCCCATACCCCATTCCCCCTCCGCCGTCCCCACCTCACCACTCCATGGGAATGCCATCATAGGAGCACAGAAGTGAGCTGTCAAGCTGAAGCCCGAGTTGTTCTCTCCAGCTAATTTATGGATGCAACTGGATTCAGTACATTTAAGCTACATACAAATGTTCAGCGGATTCGAGAACATTAAGTGTAATCTGACTAACTTTAAGCTGACCTTATACACAATACTTGACCCGTTAGTTGTATTTAGAGTATATACAAAATAGATTTAAAAATCGTGGAAAATTAAGGGTCAAACGCAAAGATGTGTTCTGAGCTGAGCTTCGGTATTAATCGAAGTGATATTCAAACATATTTAAAAATAAAAAAATGCTTTTTCTGCTTTTCTTAGCACATAAAAAACTATTTCATTTGCAGAGATTTAATTTTCGATTGCCAGTCAATTGTATTTTTTTCCATTTTTAAAAATCATCAAATAACTGCTTGGTGTTGTTGCAAATACTTTTTAACTTTAAGATTTATTTCGTTTATTTTCTATTATATTTTCTCACCTTAAATTTGATCGTTTTTCATTTTTCCCATAGTTAACTTAATTAATTTTATTTTTTTCAAACTTCCTTTATTAATTTCAATTATATCAACTTGTTCAAACTTTTCTCATTATGTTGTCTTCCTCCCTCCACATACACACACACACACACACATACACAGACTCACACACACACACACACATATACGCTTTCTCACGCTGGCCCTGAAGGCAAGTTCTAGTTCATAACTCGATGTGACAGCCAATTTATGGTGCATCCAATAAAATTGGACATGTGCTCACTTTTTTAAACGGCACCCTAAACTCTCTGTGATTGTTTTCCATATCCATCCCCCCTCCCTCCACCACAGGCGTATATGTGTGTGTGTGTGTACGTACATTCCCTGGGGAACGAGGCGTGGCACATCGTAATGAGGAGGGGCAGACGCGACGAGGGCGAGCCTCAAATGCCAAATGTGCTTGTTGGGGTAAAAATAAAATGCATGTACCTGCAAAAATAGAAGAGAAGAGATGGAGACGATATATATACATATGTATTTGAAGATGTGCTGAGATAGGACTTTAAAATTCAATTATTTTTAAATATACGTTTGTAAATATAAATATAGATGTGGATATGGATGTGGATGTGGATGTGTTGATGTTGGTGTGTGTTTTGGCATGCGTGGGTGTATTTTTAGCGCAAGTCTGACATTGGATAGCTCTCGACACCCGCAGAGTCCCCCCTTACTGTTTCGCTACCCTGTACCTACGAAGGGTATATTCAAATACGCTAATGTGTTCGATGTACTATATTATTGTAGTCATCTCGCTTGAATTCTTGATTGAATTGGGAACGGCAATTGCTATTTAAAAGCTGGCTACAGGGCATCCCTGAGTCGCATACTTATTCAATTTAGCTGTAGGCACCTTTTCGTTGCCCTGCCTAACTCTCAGCTGTGTCTCATTATTTCTGATTTGCGGTGGCTTACGCCCTACAAAAATGAGCTGACAATTTGCCGTCTTTTTGCCTGACATTCTACCTTAAATATATACACACACCTAATGGGTAGATGGGGAGCATATATTACACGCATGCCACGCCTCAAGTAAGGCGTGCAGTCTTTTGTTTAAAATGAATTTCACTCGCATGCATAAAACTCAACAGATAATTCCAAAAAAGGGGAAGCAAATGGGGAATTGAGCGGCAAAAGCGAGTTGTAATTTATTTTTACGTTGCGAAAATGAGCAGAGAAACAGCAGCAGCAGCAGCAGCAGCAACAGCTGCCACAAAAGATGGGATAGAAAATTCTTGTAAATAATAAAAATATTTCACTTTATTTGCTTTGTCTACTTAAAGGACACGACTATCCGCCAGACAGACGGCGAGAGAAGAGCGAGAAGTAGATACATATAGAGTGGAATGAAATAAAATAGAATAGGTTGGTTGGTAGCATATTTCACTTGTCTACACACACACACACACACACACACACACACACACACACAGAAGCGCTAAAAAAATATCAAATTACCACAAGAATTATTAGGTTTTGGTTGGGTTTACCCGATAGCATCAGTCGCCGCGTTGGGTTAGACTAAGGGATAAGTGGCTGGGGCTGGTTGGTTACTGAAGTCGTAGAAAACCGTATACCAGGAATTCATAAGTAATTCAAACATACAACGACGAAGCTTTAGAAGTGGCCCAAAGCAACAGGCAGCAAATTTAAGTTCAACTAAAGCAAAATATGATAAAACGATCTAAGCTGTTA
Organism: Drosophila macrothrix; assembly: GCA_035042055.1. NCBI lineage: Eukaryota > Metazoa > Arthropoda > Insecta > Diptera > Drosophilidae > Drosophila > Drosophila macrothrix. Next base: position 2,264,447 of record JAWNLX010000587.1, read on the forward strand.
GCTGTAAGACCCAGAAGCGAGAAGAGCAAAGAAGTTACAAACAGTATAAAGCAAAGTATATTCCATATCTATATCATATCTCTTGTGACAAAAGTACGGAGGGATCACCTTGAAATCAGTTATTAACCGCAGAAGACATGGCTGATGAATAAATTAATTTGATGAATCCAGCGAAACATCTCGCAGAAGCAGGAAAGGTTGCCAAGGTTGCCAAGGTTGCCAAGGTTGCCAAGGCTGCCAAGGTTGTCACATAAGCTGGTTCACGAAACACACACAGACGTCTGACAAAAGGATTGTTATGAAAATAAAGTTGCTTGACGGCGAATCCTTTCATGACCTCAATCACCGCAGAATCAATCTCTCTCAATTGGACTGACATGCCCCAAATAGATACAAACAGATATATTTTTATGGCTGTAATAATCAAAATAGAATTGGCCGACAATTAATTTATTAACAGCTCAATATCCAATTTGGAATGAGTCTGATGCCAGTTGAGAGTTGAGTTGGGCGCATCGCAAGCCAAGTGCGTACAAACAATGCACGTATTTCCTTGTTGCATATTTAATTGTGCAATTGCAGTTGTATTTGGCAGTTCGCATTTTTGTATTTTGCATATTGCATGTCCATTAACATTTGTTTTTCATGCTGCGATTTTTAACATGCTTTCTGGGACAGGCCGAGGGAATGATGCAGTCATTTTGTAAAAACCGCTTGTTATGCGGGCAACAACAATTGAGAGCGCCGCAGCCAGTGGGTGGCAATGCCTCGACCTTTGAATTTAATTTATTTTATTGGGGAGTTGGTTGTTGTCAACCATTTCAGGGTATAAACGGCATGAAACAAAAAGTGATTGGGGTATGAGCCAAACTTTCAAAGGCCATAACTTTGTCGAAAGTTAACAAAATGTTTAATTATGATTTTGCCTCTAGATTATACATTATGTTCAAAGTTGAAAACGTTTAAAGTTGAAAAGGGCTTGTAATTTTGGGTCAAGCTAATGTTAAAGTGATCAAATATTCAAAAAACAGTAAGTCTTAAGTCATGGTTTGACCAGCAGATTAATGCCAGATTCAAATTTGGAAACGTCATTTAACTGCAATGGGAGAATAAAGTAAAGAAACAACAGCAAGTAACAAGTAACGTGAACGAATAACGAGTAACGAATAACGAGTAACGAATAACGAATAACGAGTAACGAGAGACAGCTAGTACAATGTACAATGGAATACAGTAGGACCCACAAACGTTAGCGTGCCAAAGACCAACTGACAATAACTTGGCCACTGGCCACTACGCCACGCCCCTCGCACCAGCAAAATAATGGAAAGAATAATAGGCTGTGGCAAAAGAACGAGAGAGATAAAGAAGGAGCAAAGTTGGAGAGATGGACCTGAAAGCACTTTGCAAAGCATAAATTGATAAAATTGATAATATAAATTAACCAATTCGATGTGTGCCTGTGTGTGTGTGTGTGTGTGTGTGTGTGTGTGTGTGTGTGTGTGTATGTTGTGCGTGTGTGTAACAACAAAAGGCAGCAAAGCAAATGAAAAAAGTGGGCGGCAAGCGTAAATGTGGTCAGCTGGCCAAAACCATTAACGAATTCGATGACGATGAGAATGAGAGGATGGCAGGTGATTCTCTTCCCCTGCCCCTGCCCCCTGCCCTCTGTCCCCTCCCTCCTCCCTCCTGTGTATGTGTGTGAGTGTGCGTTTGTATGTGTGGCTTTAGTCCTTGGCTTCCTTTTTGGTATGCCATGCAACACACTTTGATGTTATATGATGTTATTATGCTCGTAAAAATGCTTGTACACACACACACACACACACACACACACACACACACACAGATGTATGCTTGTTGCCACAGTTGCTTTCAAAGGGCGGAGATAGGGGGCCCGAATATGTACGTAGCTACATGCCATGAGCTATTATCGCTGCGACCACACAGTCAGTTTAAACAAGCAAACTACAAAAGTGCTAGAAACATGCAATGGGTAGGCACGACTACAGTATACTCTCTATGTGATATAAACGCTATTAGTGATTTTTACAAAAAGATAGCTTGACAAAATGTGTTTATAATCAACTTTAAAGTGGGTCAATCGTGTCTGAAGTAAATAATAACTGTTCATATCGAAAATTATCGTTAGAAAAGAACCCCATCTAAATCAGACTAAAGTCACTTAAGGAAAGTTTTAAAAATGACCAGTAGATACTCTGTATTTAAAGTAACAAGGTACAGCAAGCATACTAGAACTAAACTGATTTTAAAGAATATCAAAGAGAATTTTGAAATGATGTTTAATGGAAATAGTCTGAATAATTAAGTGTATTTTTGAGATGAAAAGCTGCCTAAAAATCGAAGAAAAAATATAAGAATTAGAAGAGTAAGTGTCTCTATTTTTTTTTTGGTGTGCATATGGCATAATATACCCGTATCACTAGCTATGGACAGAGGATATACAAATGCAGCTCGCATCCCAGCCACAAATTACTTAGTCTACGCATGCAGGAAATGTCAGTAGACAGGAGCATGCAAATATGAATATGTATTTATATGTAAAGAGATATATATATATATATATATATATGTTTATGAACATGGCCTGTCATGTAGCTTAATAAGCTGGCGCTGATTTTGCAACCACAAGAGACACATTGTCCACGCCACCGTGTGCGACAATGAACACTGCGACAAATGACCACAAGCCACAAGCGAATAACCCAATTTTGGAACCGCTTTGCCACCCACACGTTGCACCACCAACGCTGCAAATGCAACACGCATTCATATATGCAGCAGCAACTTCAATGTTCAAGATGAAACTTTTGCCAAGCATTTCGATTAATTGCAATCAAAATAAAAAAAGAAATCATTTTCAATCGAAATGCAAATGCAGAACTCGATTAAAGCTCAATCAGCGAACTATTTAACAAAATACCAACAAAAAAAGAAAGAAACATTTGAATTTCTATCGAGCATTAATAGAAGTAAATTGCATTCACCCAAGACGATTACTGCTTAAGACTATTGATCAGGGGATTTGAAGCAACTCACTCGACTCGAGATGAGTAATTGAATATGTAATCAGAGCAATATGCCCCATGCTACCTATCTACTTATTTGAAGATACGAGTTATTAATTACAATTGAATTAGCATTAAGCCGGCCAATTAAAATAATTAACTTGATTATATAAATCCCACAAATGTTAATTTTGCCCAACCACTTGAAATCAAATGTAAACCAAAACCGACCCAAAGAAAAAAGAAGGGTTGCTGCTAGAGAGAGAGGGAGAGCGAGAGAGAGAGAGAGAGAGGGAGCGAGTGAGAGAGGGAGAGTCTGAGAGAGCGAGTAAATCAGTTAAGCGGCATAAATGCGCATTCAAAAATTGATAAAATGCCATTGAAAACTTTATTCGAGCATAACTAAATGACATTATTGTTATGTTAGGGAAGGGTAGTTTGAGGTGGGTTTAGGGACTGCCAAAATATACCCGTGGATGTTTAGCTGATTGTGGGTGGCACCCGTTGTTGTTCTGTGCACAATCAACCATTGTTCAAATACTCAATTTCCATATGGTTTTTTGCGTTTTCTTTCGTTTTTTTTTTTTGTGTGCGTTTATCGGGGCAGGGTAGGTAGTTCTGTCGCATAAAATATGTAAATGAACATATTTTATTTGAAGTAGGCTATTATATTTAATTGGATTTTAATGCGCGAACGACGCAGACACGTGACAATTACAAATTACAAATTTGAATGCGCGAAAATTCGTGAAAAACACGAAAATTGGCATTTTATGAGCCTTAGCTCATTATTAGCTAGCATAAATTTGACTCGATTTTGTGGTGCCTTCTCCGTGTGCTAATTACTAAATCAAGTCAAGCAAACTGAACATAGTCACAAGCCGTGTGGGGGACGAAACGACAATTAAATTATGTGCTCGGCACGTGGCACAAATCCCCCGTCAACCCTAACCAAACTGAGAGCCACACTCGACTAGGTTGACTGACTTTATGTGCCCCTCCATTCACCCGCTACCCTTAGCCATGTCCTTTTATTTTATTTTATTTTTTATATTTTACCGGTCCCTTTTGCTTGACATGTGCTCTGGCTTGTTGTTACAACTCATTAGTTTCATGTAGCGACCAGAGCAGCGCTAAGGGTTAGGTCTATGGTTGGGGGTAGGGTTAGCAAGTCGGGGCATGGGCTGTTCTTACTGTTACGGTTGCTGTTACTGCTGCTGCTGCTGCTACTGCTACTGTTACTGTTGTTGTAGTTTCGCACAAATGTCAGCTTTTGCTGTCGAAATCCTTTGATGCAGTCGTAAACTTTACTGCTCTCTCAAGAGTCTGCCATGCACTAACTGTGTGTGTGTGTGTGTGTGTGTGTAGAGGAGGGCGAGTGTGTGTGTGTGTGTGTGTGTGGGGGGTGGAAGATATATCGTGTGTTGTTGCGGCAGTTGTCGCTGGCTGTGGCTGCAACGTGCTCTTGACGAGCATCGTCTGACTGGCCCAGCAGTTCCAAAAGGAAAACAAGTCAAGGGTTGCCGCTAGACGTGCAAAAGTCACGCCCCGACGAAGCGCTGGGGATGGGGTTCTTGAGGTCCATCCACTCCCACACAGCATCAAGGACACCCACACACACAAGCTCAGCTGTTGTTGTCTGTACATTACCTTTACCCGAAATTCTTGCTCTCTCGCTCGGTTTGTCATCGCCATTGGGCTCCGTGACCCCTCCCAGACCATATACTATACCTATACCTATACTTACTACCATCTACCATCTACCACCTGCCACTGTCCCTTCCTTGAATTTGTAGTTGGTAGAACGCTTAGACAACCCATTTAGCATCGCCCCCCTTTGCCAGCTAGTGAAGTTATTTGTACATATTTAATGATCTCTCGCCCCAGTCAGTGCTGCAATATGAGCCCGCACCCCATCCCCAACCGAATAATATCTCAAGCCCCAGCCACCTCCCCTCCCAAACACACACACTCACCATCCCTCCAGATATTTGCCTTCAGGCAACCAGTGTTGTGGGCGCCGTTTGTCAAGGGCTTTCCTCGCCATTTCCTGGTGGGTTTGCTCTTCTTCCTGTCGGAATCACAATTACCTGATTTAGCTTGAGAGCTTTTAATGAACTTTAAAGCTCTACGCATTGAGTTGAAGTTGAGAGAGTAATGCTGTTGTAGCTTCTTTAATTAGCTATCAAAATGAGGTGGTTGCATTTACAAATTGGAACCGAAGATAAAGCTTCACTGTACAACTTTCTTTCAGACTCGACTTAAAGTTCAACGCAAATGCGCTTGAAGCTTTGATGGGCATATAAATCATTAAATGCAGATAAATACCAAGCTTTGAGCTTAAGGGGTTTTTTTTTTGTTTAAATCATAGCTTAGATCAGATCTAAACTACTACAGATTTAAGCCACTTCTTTTTTATTTATTCTATTTTTATTTTTGGTGAACTCAAGCGAATAATTCCCAAAACGCTAAGGATCACAGTTGATGGGCATGCAATGAAGGATGTGCGGCCAAAACGAAGATATAATATCGCTATAAGCTATAAGCGTAACTGGATATAATTTATGGCATGTCACACGCCATTCGATACACTTTCGGAGGTATGCGTGGCATTTTGGATTCCATTAGGCCATCTGCCAGCTAACTGTGATCTATGTGTTTTTTTGCGTTTTTTTTTTAGACCAGTGTTTCCATATGCCACCCTTCCACCCGCACCCCCACAAGCTAATCTTGGGGCCACAAATTGTTTCGCTCAGGTATTGTGCGAAACTTTGTGGCCAAAAACAACAACAAGCAAGAAAGGGGAAAAAGCGAACTGGTTTGTGGGGGGAGGGTCTTAAGGGATGCAGCAGAGTTTCCAGGTTCAGATAAAGGTAGAGAGGAAGCGGCAACAATTTTGTTAGACACTTTACGAGGCAATCGACACATGTGGCAGCTCTACCTGCTGCCAAAATCAAATAACTTCACTAAAAATGTAAGCTGCTCCTTGGGGAGCAGCAAGTGGAGCCAGTGAAGGAGGAAAGGGGCTGGAGGATATGGTTAAGGATTGAGCGATAAGACGGCGAACGGCGTTAATGGCAATGGTTCACCTGTAGCAAGCCAATAAAAATGCCGGACAACAATAACATATTACAGCATGCGGCCAATAACAATGTAATACACCCTGACCCTCTAACCACCCACCCACACACACACACACACACACTGTAAGGAAATGCCGGACAATACGTGAAAATGTCAATAAAACTAGGCGAAAATGCGTAATAAAAACTCACATGCTAATAGCAAGTCGAAGCTCAAAGCAAATAAGAATGTAATAAACGAGAGTGCTCGACGCAAAGTTGTCCTGTAGGCAGTGTAATTCTAGCTATATATATATATATATAGAAGCAGCAATCTGGTCTAAGTAAGATTCACACATCGCTGGGGATATATGAAATGATTGTGGCTACATTTTTAATAACTTTGCCATGCGATCGTTTTAGAAGTGGTTGACTAACAAGTTCAGGTAGATTCGTCGATATATATATATATATATATATATATATATATTTATTTATTGTAATTTAATTTAAACTTATGTTTTATTGCACTTCACGCCTCTTTCTTCACCGCTGCCTGCCGATCTCGAACTCTACTGAATGCCGATCAGATATCGTTGCTGACTCGATGACTTGCCCTCAATAGTATAGGGATAATGGCAACAAGATTGCCAGACAGCTTTATATACTGATCAACCTATAAAACATTGATTTAATGCAGGTAAAAAATAAAACGTTGCTTTTAAAAAACTAAATTGGACTGCGATAAATACAAAGTACAAATATATGTATGTGGACGTATATATCGATAAAGTATGTGTAGATATCTGAACTGGTTTAAATAAGAGTTCACACTCAGAAAAAAACAGAAACTTGTGGATAATATTAATTGTGACTAGGGTATTACAATTGAGAATATAGCAAATAAAAAGGAAGCAAAACGGCTACCTACTAAATTGTGGACACCTGTGCATGGAGCCTGAGACAGGACTAAGTTTGAGTGTGTGTGTGTGTGTGTGTGTGTGTGCTGTGTGTGGTTTGTGTGTGCTTTGTGACTGGGCTCAGCGTTGGCGTTTGTTTTATTTATTGCTTTTTTCACTAATTGACAGCAATTTACCAGCTGAAGAAGTGTTGGGCCAAACACCAGCCACCAGCAACCGCCCCCTCCACTCCCCACTCTTTGCTAGATGGAACGTGTAATAGGCCCAACAACAATAATAATAAGAAGAGGCAGTGGCAGTGGCAAGAATATGGCATAATATTATATGTGTAAGACATCGCGTGCTGTGTGGCAACATCTTCCTTTAACTCCCTCACACCACCCCCAGGACTCCTCAATCTACGCTCTCTGACCTGTCACGCCCCGTGGCGCTTGACCACCCCCTCTGCTAAATCGGTTGCCTTGGTCATGCTTTGTGTACTATTTTATTTGTATTTTTTTTGCTGTGCTTCTGGTTTTAGTCATTTTCTGGGGACTTACTTCATAATTGACAGCTAATTTTGCGTCCGTTATTGCCTTTTGGCACCTACACCCACCCACACCCGCCACGCTACAACACCTCCATCAGCGAATTGGCTGTGCTGTAATTCACATAATTTATTAATATTTATTTGAGCCATTGTTTACTTTAAATGTCAAAACTAATAAGGCAATCGACAGCCACGCAAGCTTCCTTTAATTATAGAACAGCTGAAGGAATTCCCTATCTTTTCCCTCGCTTTTACCTATTCCATTTTTTTTCTTTCTTTTTGCTTTCTTTTGTTTCGTAGACAGGTCGTCCTTGATATTCGTGTCCTGTTTTCCTGTCTAGTGTAAACAACAAACTGACATTGACTTTCAGAGACAGCCGTTTCCGCCTCTGAGCTAATTTTACTTGGTGTGTGGGGAGGAGATCTAACTGGCTACGGAGGGGAGGGGAAAAGAGGGAGAAACTTACGTTTTGGATACTAAATAGTAGTATTTACAAATAAATAGGCAGTTTTTTTTTCCATTTTTATTTTAATTATAGTCATTCACAGCATGTAAAACAAGCAAAAAGACTCTAGTCAAGAGAGAGCTCGACTAGACAATACCCTATACCCAGACCAATCTGGATGAAATTGTCACAGATACTCAAAATTATGCCAAGGTATAAGATGTGGATGGATATTGCAGCTGATCTTCTGCGTTCTTCTGCCTGTTACATACCCTCATCTACCTTCATAATACCCTTTTCATCCATTTTGAATGGATTCAGCGTATTATAAATATTGACCCAAAAAATTAATGTAAATGGGTGCAGCCCTGACCAACTTATGGGTTCTGAATGGCTTGTAGAGAAATTTGTCGGCCAGCTTTGTCACTTGCTCTTGATTAAAATTCAACAATAGAAAAAATGTAATTATATTTGTAGGTAAAATGAATAAATGATATAAATAAGAAAAATATGTAATTTACCAAAATGTAATTAATTTCAATGGCCAGCAATTGTTTCCGAACTGTTCCCTGAACTCGATTAGGTTCTGTAGAGGAGTCTAGGGAAATAACCATTAAGTGTAATATTATTGCAGTTGGCTTAACTTTTGGCCCTGTGATGGATGTGTTGAGGATCCGGGAATTTTGACGAGATTAAAAGTGAAGGCAGAACACAAGTCAAATCAATGACAAATGAAAGTTATGAGCACAGCTCGTTAAATACATTCGCTTTTTCCGGAAATGCCTACAAATGCTAATTGATAAGACCAACCGCATGGGGGTTGATCCTTCCTTGGACGGGGGGGAGGGTCGAAGAAGGGGGTCTCCCAACTGTCATCAATTGGCTGATTGAAGTGGGCTTATTGGGCTTTTGTGTGTAATAAATGATTGACATATAATAAAATCAACTCGAGTTGCCCAAAGTAAAATAATAATATCGCAGAAAGCAGAGGGGGCCGCAGAGGAGTATTTACGATATTGGTGGGTGTAGGGATAATAGGGGAATAGCTGAGGTACAAGTAGAAGGAGCAGTAGCAGCAGCAGTCAAGTCAGCCACGACAGCAACGAAATTTTATGTAATGATTTTATTATGGCTTTACTCAAAGCTAGCTTCTCAATAAATTTGTATAAATATATTATATATATATATATATATATATATATATATATATATATATATGTGTATGTATGTACGTATTTTGTATGTGGGTTTGTATGTTTTTGTATTGGCTTCCTGTGGCCGTTCAGCCCAGCATAAATGACAAATGTAAATTGCTTTCAAAGCCTATAAATTATAGAAATTCCTGGGGCCATTTCTACGGCTGCGATTGCTGGCGACAGACATAACTCAAGGAGCAAATAGAATAAGGGGGGTGCCCAAAATGAGCGAGGGGTGGAGGGTTGGCCAGTCAGCTAGTTGCCTGTCAAAGTCGAAAGTCGATGTCAATGTGGAATGGTCGATGTCGATGTCGTTGCTGTTGATGATAATGATAATGATGATGATGATGATGATGATGATGACGAGAAAACATTGAGAAACATTCAAGAATTTCCTTTTCACCAAGTGCTACCCTATAACAATGGCGACTGTGCAACAAAAAATATGCGCGACTACTGCCCAAGCATGTAACACTCAATATTCGTTAATGGATATCTGGTTTATTGATTATTGTCAATATGTGTATATCAAATTCAAAACTGGAACCGAAATGTCAAAGAACGCTTCTTAATACCGATAGAATTTTGGAACCAATTTATAGGCTTAGTCGGAAGCGTTATGCTTCATCGGAACCGCAACCGGAAAAACTACTAAATTTGAATATAATCAATAATGTAAACAATACAGTGTGGAGCCTATTTACAGGGTAAGAAGAGGTCGTGCATACCGCTGGCTAAGCAGCCAGCCCAATCGACAATCAACTCGAAGCGTGGAGTTCAATGGAGTGCGGGGGGCGAAAGGGTGTGTGTGGGGGAGGGGGAGGGGGATTGAGGGAGGTTGGGTGCGAGGTAAGAGGCCAACTTGAAATGACATTTGCAAAAATTTTAACGACATGACAAGATTAATCAAAACGAAGGCCAACCCGGAACTGTCTGCGCACACACCCCTTAACCCTAGCAACAGCACCCCGCCCCTCTCCAATAACAAAGGCGGGGGCGAGGGGTTACACTTTTTTTTTTCTGCTGACAGAACATAAAAAATTTGCTTGTAGGCAGCTCCAGCGTAAAATGTGAAACACGCACGCATACCAAATTTTTCGGCTAGTGTCCAGTTTGCTGCTGCTGCGTGTGGAGTGGTTGAAGGCGGGGATTTGGTGGACAAAGCTCCCCTTGGCAGTTGCCACCCTGGCTCAGGATACGTGCGCGACACGTTGCAACCCAAGTGGCGAGCGACAAGCGACAAGCGACAAGTGAGAAACAACAAATGACGAGCAAGCTATCAAATTTGTTCCATCTATTCTCCCGCTCTCTCTCTCTCTCTCTCTCTCTCTCATACACGCTCTTTGTGTATTACAGCCTTTGTTTAAAGCCATGACTGAGCTCAATTTTAGGCAAATAATAGTTTGAAATATATCTCATATATATATATACATATAGAGAGAGAGAGAAAGAGAGAGAGAGAGAGAGAGAGAGAGAGAGAGAGAGAGACTTGCATAGTAAGTGATTTTGAAGGAGGTTTTTCATCAACCAACCAGCCACGCACCCCAAATGCTATTAATTTCATTGTTTACGGCAACTTACGCAATGCTGGTCATATTCTTTCAATTGGCAATTTACTGACCTGCAAAGATAAATGGAAAATAATCGAGAATTAGTTGAATGTGGCATTTTCATTATGTCATTTATTATATCGTTCATTTCTATTGTTCAATTTATTTTTTGAAAAGCGGATATCTGCTTGAAATCACTTTAGGCAAATAACAAAATAAATGCCCATAAAGTCATTTGTTATCAGTCTATCTTGTAAGCTAACTTAAAAAGAGCTAAGCCTTGGCTGGAAAAATGTGAGGACAATTTTAAAGGATTATACTGAAGTTTTCGCTTCAGCTAATTACAAGTCACCGAGAGCTATACATCATATTTCCTTTGCCCTTATCAAATCCTGCACGAGAGTAAAACAAATATGAACAAAAAAAAAAATTTCAAAAAAAGTACGACAAAAAATGACTAAATTTTTCTCCAATTTCTGCGTCTTTTGTTCTGTTTCTCATTCATCGCACTGGTTTTAATTTTTCTTTCTTTTTATACCCTGAAGCCATTCAAAATGGGTCAAAAAGGGATAATGCTTTTGATCAAATGTATGTAACAGGCAAAAGGAAGCATCTCCGACCCCATAAAGTGTATATAATATTGATCAGGATCTCAGAGACTATAAGAGCTAGAGACTTCAAAATTGGACTATGTGTTCTCGTTTGCTTTGTTTTATCGATAACTGCCTCCGTTTATCGATACATTTTGAGTTCCAATAGCAATAAATGCCACAATTTTAAAGGCAGAGATTTCTAATTAATACATAATATGCGTATAATTGATGAACTGCATAAGTTGCATCAGGATCGGACAATGAACACCCAAGATATGGTCGAAAATATATTCCCATATTGATCTCACTTGTATGATTCTTGCCAGCCAGTTCGGATCAGCTCGGAATTGTGAAGAAAAATAGGTATGTGCTGCCTTCGTTTTTTTACTCTGCGGTCCCTGTGCCTGTCACTTAGGACCTTGCAGACTTGCTTACATTTGGGTGCAAAACTTTAACAGCTGGTTTCAGAGTATTTCGTAGTCGAGCTCACTCGACTACAGCACTCTTACTTGTTGTTGTTATGGATTGCATGCAAATATTTTGTGTTCATTTTTGAGGCTAACCCAAGACACAGTTTCCTTCATTTTCCATCATTTTGCTGTTGTTCTTGTTCTGCTTCTTGTTGTTAATCTTTCTGCTGCTTCTGTTCTTTGTTCTCGCAACACTTTTCATTGTGGCCCATTGTGCGTCTCGCTGCTCTCGCCACTTTTGACTGGGTGACACCAACTGAACTTTGATTAGGCGACTTTCCGCATTTCCTTTTTGTCTCTTCAACTTTTTCTCATAGTTTTTGCACTTTAAGCTGTTGATAATGTTTGCAGCAGCAACAATGGCAAAACTCATTCGTCAAAGTGCTGCCAACGCCGTGAAATATTAACTAGTCAGTGGAGAGGGGCGGGGCAGATGGAGATGGAAATGGGGATGGGGGTGGAGATGGGGAAGTACCTCTTAAACAAGTGCAAAATGTTTCGTGAATTATGCACTTCAGCATGCGTTTTGTAATGAACACTTCGCTCTAACTAACTATTCGCTGTCTCGCTCTCTGCTCAACTCACCAGTCTGGCGCATTCCACAACAAATAGCTGCTTGGACCGCTCTGTGGTCAATTTGCAAAGCGTTATGTTGAAACGAAACACGAAACAAAGCACTTCAACAACAACAAACAAACAACAACAACAACACCAACAACAACAAATGCCACATTTTCCGGCTGGCATTTTGTGTGAGGCAACACTGAATTTAGTAGAAATGAGAGCGCGCTCTTGAACTTAATTTAAAAGTAGCTTAAGAGCGTCTAATAATTAGTGCAATTTAATACAAGTAAAAGTAAAAGTGAAAGTAAAAGGTACAAAGAGATAAAACGTCAGGTTGAAAATCGATTCGATTATGTGTCTCGTTGTGTGTTGAGTACGCCCTTCCCGCCCTGCGTTAAGCTCTTTAGGCCCGAACAATAAAGTGTGAAGAACACAATAAGAGCAGAACCCGTTGACAGCGCTCTTGACTGATAATCAACATCATTGGCTGCCTCGCCTCTTAATGATTATGATGATGACGACGACGACGATGATGATGATGATGATGACGCTGATGACGCATCTACCGAAAAATGAGCGCAACAAATAAAAAGCGAAAAAGAAAAAAGAATGATAAAAAGATAAAAAGAAAAGGAAACGAGTCATTTGATGCCAGATTTCGTTGCTGGCCTGCTTCCCATTTGCGCTCCGTTTGTCTTATGAGGGAGAAAAATGCGACACTCGCATGACCTGCACTTTGTCATCTTGATCTTTGTCACGGCACTGGACAACCTCAACCTCCCGCCCCTCGTTCCAAATCCCCGCCCGTTCCGCCCATCACATCAGTGACCGCCTTTTGGGAGCATTTTTCATCTGCGAGCCAAGGGACAACAATGAAAACAAATGCATTTCGAACCGAGCGCAGAGAGCCACAGAGAGATATGAAATAACTTTTTATTAGTTCGCCAGAGCCAACAGAGCAAACCAAAGAAATACAAAAAATAAAAAACAGGGCGGTGAATATGAATCGCCTGCCTGGCTGCACACCTTACCCCCAACACACACACACACACACACACACACACACAGACACACTGCGGCAGGCAGTCGAGCAAAAGAAATGAAATGAAATGGAAGCGAGCTGCTTGTTAGTGCAACAAATTACTCAGAAAAAGCGCAAAAAAACTAAAAATACAAAAAAAAAATGAGGGAACAAAACAACAACAACAAGAAGAACAAGAAAACGAGCGCTGACCAAATCCTAACCCTCACCCTAACCTAAAAAAATGTCATTCTTGCACACTTTGTTGTACCGCAGACATCCCCCCTCCCCATCAACTCTCTCTCACTCTCTCCCTCCCTCTGGAAACCCTTCGCTGACCAAATGACTAAGAAAATTGCTTAGTCAAGCACTTTGCAGGCGTCGCTTTTATGTTTTATGACATTTTTCTGCTGCTGCTGTCCCCCCTCCCCCATTGTGCTTCTTCTTATTGTTAGTGTTATCACTGTCATAGCTCTTCTTCTGCCTGCCTCGCAGTCTACTGTTGCTCTTTGTGCAGCAAATTTAAGGGACGCACAAACTACGATTTTCCTTTTCTTTTTCTTTTCCATTTTATTTTTTTTCGTTTTGTAGCTTTTGCATTTCAAATTTACTTGACATAAAAAGCTCAAGAAATGTTGCATAAAACTACAAAACTAATTCAATTGCTAATAGCAAGCTCAACGCTAAAGAAAAAAACAAAAAAAAAAAAAAATTAAAACACAGACAAGATTTGCAGCCAGCAAAACGTTAAGGGATAAATTGAAGGAAAAAATGAAAAGTCGAAATTCCTATCCATTGCCATATAAATGGTTTATATGTGAATCATGATTGATAGTCAGAGCTTTAGTTCATATCACAAAAATACATTGCACAAAAACAAAATGCTCTCCAGAGAGCAATTTTCAACTCGGCAAAATGCTGCTTGAATTAATTATCAATGCACTGATTTCAAAAGCACGCAAACAAGTAAATGATAAATGGCACAAACAAAGAAGACATTGACTAATTAAATGTCAACAGAGAGAGAGAGAGAAAAATAGATATAAAGTTAGAGTGTGATAGATTTTGAAATGGTTCTCAAAGTGAAAAGTTTAAATGCAATAAGCAAAATTCATAATACATATTCCATATCAAAAGTTACTCCTCTCCTCTACATAATGTTAAGATATGCCAAGAATTGTTGTCTTTCAAAGTTGCATTACAATTGCCTCAGCATATGAATAGCAAAACTGCCGCACACCAAACGAATCCCCTCCCGCAACTTCTTAAAGGAATTTCCATATTCAATCCGTTCCGACTTGATATCCATTTACGGGATGCATGGATCTGTCATTGCTATAGTGTGTAGGGGGGCGGGTGTGTGGCAGGGCGGAGTTCTTCGCTGGTAAATTCAATTTGCACAACTCTTGCCAAATACATTTCACAAATATTTTCACAATTTTCACACCAAAGTTGAGCCACAAACTTTTCCATTGCATTTAAAATATGCATGAAAGTCGGGCTTATGTTTATGCATATATATGTGCACATAAATGTACGATATATACCTTGTTGTATAAGTGAATTGGGCATGGGAATATTTTATGTAAACCATAAGTGGCATTACTGCAACAACTCGCTTGCACGCATTCCAAAGTAAATAACAAAAAAAATATATAAAATTTAAGCTCAACTGCTTTATGAAATTTCACTTGCCTCAAAGTGACGCCTCGCCTCCTTCACCCTGCCTACATTGCCACCCGCTCAACAGCAGCAGCAGCAGCAGCAGGACATGGCAAATTTTTGTGGCGCATCGATAAAATGCTCACAAAAAAAGGTGCTGAAATGCAGAAAATATTCGACTGCTAAAAAAGTGAGTAGAGTGTGTGTCTGTGTGTGTGTGTGTGGAAGACTATCACAAACTTTTCCACAACGCGTTGACATTTAATAGGTGTCACTATGTGTGCCGGAGAGAGAGAGAGCGAGCGAGGGAAGGGGAAGAGAGACAGAGAGAGTGTGTGTGCGACGCATTTGCAGCTGCTGAGTTTGTTGGAATAATTTGCTCAACACTTTTTGGGCATTTCTTGCTGAATGGCGGAATGCATCGCATCAACATTTTATATTTCTGCACACGCAGCTGGCAAAATTAGGGCCTTGAGTGTTATCTCTCTCTCTCTCTCACACATCTCTCTCTCTCACACACATCTCTCTCTCTCACATACATCTTTCTCTCTCTCGAACACCCACGCACACATGCGAGCTTGATGTGCATTTGGTTACGCATTCTAAGCTGCACACACACACACACGCACTTTGTACGCTTCTCTGCCCCTCTCTCTCTCTCTCTCTCTCTTTCGCTTGCTCGCTCGCTCGCTTTGAGCAGCGGCTTTTATTAAACCTCGGCTCAATTTCTATTTGTCGCTTGTCCTTGTCGACATCGTTCAGCTTACGCTTGATTTTGTTTTTTATTTGTTTCTTACTTATATTTTTGCAACGTAAGCTGTCTTGTCTCTCTCTCTCTCTCTCTCTTTTTCTCTCTTTTTCTTTCACGTGCCGTTTGTAATTTCAGCTACAGACACACACACACACACACACAGACACACACACGCAGCCATGGGCAACTTTTTCATGTGGTTGTTGTTGTTGTCACCTGTCAGAATCATGCAAAAAAAACTTTTAATTGTAAAGTCGACCAAAATGTGGCATAACAAAATTTATTAAAAAAATATAGCAGAAAAAAGCTCATGCACACACACACACACACACACACACCCACACATACATGCAGACACAAGCACATCCGAAGAAAACTCATTGAAAAAGTACTTGATGAAAATATAAAAAAAATTCTTCATTTTGGTAAACTTTTACCCAATTAAAACTTGCAACTATTTATATACATCTATATATATATATAAGTATATATGTATGTATGTATGTATATATATGTATATTATGTATGAATAATATTAATTGCATAAGTTATTGGAGTCATTCGCCGTAAGTGAGAACAAAAAGCGACGATTTTCACGTGTGAATGACGTGACTGTGTCGTGAGTCACGTGCCACAGCAACAGCAGCAGCAGCAGCAGCAGCAGCAGCAGTAACCACAAAATTGTATTGCCATCTTTGCCCTTGATAATTGTAGCGGCGAGCAGACCAGACCAGACCAGAGAGCCAAAACCAATTTAATTACAGAGCAACAAGAATTCTGCTCGGCAAAGAATGAGACCCAAAATAAGAAAGCAAAGAAAGGCAAACAAAAACAAAAAATAACGAGCTGAAACGTAACGTAAGCAGCAGCAAACACTCACTGCCCGACAATAATCCAATAAGAAAAAAACTACACACACACACACACACTCGCACACACTCGCACACACACATAGAGACACAGGACGACCTAGGAGAGCATAAGCAGCAGCAGCAGCAGCAGCAGCAGCTGACAACTGTGAACTTTATGCTCGGCCTACGACGACAGGTTTCCAATTCGATTGCGTGTGAGCCAGGCCAGGGTTAAGCCAGCAGCAGCAGCAGCAGCAGCAGCAACAGCATTTGTTGGTGTTGTTTTTATTGCAGCTGCTGCTCATCTTCGGCGGCAACTGCTACTGCTACTGTTGCTACAGTTGTTGTTATTGTTATTGTTATTCTTGTTGTTGTTGCTCTTGTCACGCTCCGCCGTAAATCGGGACTTGCAGACAGAAGCAGGCAGCAGCCAGCAGTAGACGATCTCAATGTACACCAGTGCGCCGAGCACGTACAAACTTATGAGACGCAGCGCCGACGTTCAACAGTCCCAAAACTCGTTAAAAGCGCTTCTTGTGCACTTTGTATATTCCTGCGACTGCTGCCCCAATTCCTACCCCCTTCTCTTTGTCGCTGTCTTAACAGAAGCTCTCTCTTTGCCAACTTGGTAGTCGTTGCTCATAACTGAATGATATTGAGGGTTTTCCGCTTGTTGCCTACTTTAGGGCATCAAATTCACGAGTTTCATTTGTGAAGTGAAATTGAAATTTGTATTGTTTTTTCACCTAATTCACAATTTGCCAATATTTTTGCAAATTATAAAAAATTACATATATTGAAATGGCTGAAAGCACGCAACACAATTAATACTTGCAACGTAATTACAAAAAATAAACTGGACAAAATTACAACAAACAAAAAAAACAAAAATTACTGAAAACACGCAGCACAAATATTATTCAACAAACAAACATATACAAAAAATAAACTGGGTACGATGAGTGCTGGAGCGTTGGGGTTAGTGGTTGAAACACTGGAACTGAACACGACCAGTTTTTAATACAGATTATACAGATACATGTGTATATATATTGATGCCTTTGATTTGAATGTAATGGAACGACTAATTATGCCAATCGTTGTTAGAGAAAGAGAAAGACTGTAGGAGAGCTGAGAGACGCACATACAAAATGTGGTTGTTCTGTCCGTCCCTGTACAGTGTGGATTTAACATACACTGCTATTCGCGATAATAACAACAATGAGTTCAGTCCGGTGTCAAAATACTGACATCTAAAATGTAAAAAAAAAATTAAGCTTGGTTGGCATGACTCGTTAAACACAATAAAAAATTGTCTGGCCAATATATAAGATATCCTGCCAACATTCCATTGCAAAACTCTAAAGTTATGTTTCAAAATAGACTGATGGAATTTGATGTGCAGTCAGCCTTGGATTCTGTTTCGGTTTTGACATTTCGAACAGATTAAATGCAAATATATATATATATATATATATCTTTGCTAACAATTTGAATAAATATGCATAGAAATATGCAGTCTGTGGGTGACATTTGTGTTTACCGGAATTTTCAATTCTCCAATATCAAATGAATGGCATTAAGGCGACGAGGCGCAAAGCTGTTGACAGTTTCAATTATAATTCACAAAATAACTAATAGAACATATATCTATATATATGTACATATATTAAAATTTATTTATATATATATATATATATGTGTGTATATATCGCATGTAAATGTAATTTGTTTCATTGGATTTGTCTTGTCATGGTGTCAGTTTGACCCAATTGCAAAAACGTTTGCTTGCTAATTGCTGTTGTCTGTTTTGTTTTTGCACGCACTGTAACATTGAATTGTTGTTAGTTCTACATATTTTAATTTGCGTAACTAAAAGTAAGAACTCATTACAAGTTGCGGCATTTGATTTGTGAAACACACTCGCACACATAATGCACAAATCAAAATTGAATTTTCATTCATTTTATTTAACTTTTATTAGTTTCGCACAGTTATTTTACGGCACTGACTTCAATACAAATTATTGTTCTAATTAACTGTGTTATTGCTATTTGTTTTATGCTCAAATGCACGCAATTTGCACTTTATTAAAACATAACTAAACCTAATTAACGCCCGTGATTTCAAATCTGTCGATTCCAGAAGCACCCCAAAGCATCAGGATTAAAACATAGCAAACATTTTTAAGGCAACTCTAATTAAAACCGATTTAAGCAGGAATCCAAATTGCTGCAGGCGCTGTTCGCTCGAAGGGGGCACAATAGTTGCAAGTGGTAAAGTTGCTGTTCAGGTTCCACTGCCTGTTTGACATCCCGGAATTTATTTAAGCTTTTTGCCATCTTTCTCTATTTTTATTTATTCATTCCACGTCAGCATATGTTGCAGTCTTAAAGCATTTTTATTCATGTGATTCACACTTTTTAAGAGCGCTTAAAATAATTTGCAAACATACCAAATAGAATACGAGATATATCTATATGCATCATCTATATCTATGTGAATCTTTGCAGAAGATATCTTTGGTATTGTTCTAACGCTTTCAAGTGTTTTCTCAAGTAGGCCTAATATCGAATATTGAAAACGAACACATTTCTTTAAGAGCAACTTTGTCGTCGCTATTTATTATTTTTTTTTTTTTTTTTTTGGCCATAATTTTTGGTATTTGTAGCAATTCGCTTGGTTGCGCAAAATGCCGTTGTTGTTATCAATGTTGTTGTTGGAGGGTCGAAAGAATGTTTGATACTTGCTGGTTTGTGTCCATTGGCGCCATAAAAACATAACGACGACATTTTCATGGCTTTGTTTACATTCGTTTTGATTTTCCTGTTGGGTTTTCCTGCCTGCCTTCCGCACCATCTGTGTGTGCGTGTGTGTGTTCCTTTGTATGTGTTGTTTACACGAACGCACAAGAAAAGTTCAATATCCGCTACAACTTCTCCTGCTCCTGCTCCTGCTTCCCGTTACCGTCACCAGTTCCCAGTTCCCAGTTCCCAGCTTCAGTTGTTTGCTCCTCGGCCACCAATCAACTACACATATTTTCCATCTCCCATCTTCCATCTCCCAACTCCCAACTGCCATCTCACGTCCTCCATCTACCCAATTGCCCATCTGCATCATCATCGGGCCACATCGTTTAATTATCCACTTGGCTCATAAACTCTTTGTTCAAGAAGAAAAAAGAGCAGCATTTGATCTCTTCCTGCTCTTTATATATATATATATATATATATATATTCTGTTTTCTTCTTTCGATTTCGTTTCTGTTTTTGTTTATCAAAACGCAACGGTCCAGCTATCGACCTGCCTTTGAGGCAGCCAGTCTTTCAATTAGAGCTCATTAATGTCTGCCCAAGCGCAGGGGGAGTGTGCAGTTAAACAGTGGCGTGGGGGAGGTGGGGAAGGGAAAGCTAGCTGCGCATTGTTTATAATTGGCATATACGACAAAGAGTAAGCCGGGTAGGTGCGAGAGGTCGAGGGACGCCTGTGCAGTCGTGTGCATTGGTCATTGAAATTGCTTTTTAATGTTGGCCCGTGCAAAGAACAACAAATAAACAACACCACGCGACGAGGCCACAAAATATCGTATGGCAGATAAATAGACTGACATACAGAGTGTATCGAGAGGGGGGGAGTAAGGAGTGGGGACTGTGTGTGTCTCACTCTATTGATACGCTTACAGTGGTCATTGGTATCAGTATCAAGCATCAGTTTCCAAACGAAAATAATTCTAATTTCCGAATACTCCAAATGAATTATGTTGTTATGAAAATATTAACAAAATAATGCCAGCATTATAAATATATAAATAAATAAAAAGAAATATAAAAAATACAAATCAGACATAATTCAAATCTAGAGTGCTTATTTGAGAATTGTTGCCATAAACAGAAAAAAAAATGGATTTTCGCTATTTTCATTTAATAGTCAAAAGTTAATATTTCATTTTATGTTTTAAAATAAAATGATGTAAATTTGTACAGATATTAAAACTAGCTTTAAATTTCGATCAATTTAATTTGCAAGACATTGAATATAAACATAGTCCAAGAGCTGCAAAATTTGTATTTTGTGGCAACTGTTTAGTCAACTAAGGACCACAGTACAATCAGGTATATATATATATATATATATATATATATATATGTATATACATAAATAAATGTAAATATATACATTCATCTGTATCTATATCTATATCTGCTGGACGTTTAATTTACGCCTCGAGTCAAACAGTAAATACATTACTTATGTATATGTGCTGTGGTGCAGCTGTTGGGTCCCTGCAGCAGAGTTGGCCAGCGTCGAGATCCCTTCGCCAGGTTGGCCATTTAAATTGGCTTCGACGGGTGGAGCATTTAACATATTACGCATACGCCATGTTGTATATTTAATGCGTATTTGCAAATGAAGTGACACAAACGACTGAAACGACGCCAATGGCGTTGCAACTGTAACTGTAAATCTAACTGTAACTATAGCGAGCGAGAGAGATAAAGTTCGACTTGCAGATACCCTGCACCCTGTTAGTCAAGTTGTAGATAGATATATATGTTTGCGCCCTGTTTCTCAATTAATCTTGATGCAATTGTTACAGATGATCAAATCAATTGATGTCAAATCGAAAGCCATCGGCTTAATCTTATCGGCTTAACTGTTATCGATAATCGATCTATATCAGTTTTCACGAAATGCGGTAAGTTATCGGTAGAATGAAATAAACCTTATATTTGTATGAGCTCTTTAGCTCTTACAGCTCATGAGCTATTTCAAATGAACAGGGCTACATTCAATCGGTTATCGATAAAGATACTTTATCGGTTTACTCTAGTTAGCTAGTTACGCTAGTTAGCACAACTTTATTATACCCTTTCTAAAAATGTTGAACAACAACAGTTACAGTAAGAAATGCGCTCGAATGCAATCAATGAAGTAC
This sequence comes from Drosophila macrothrix, assembly GCA_035042055.1. NCBI lineage: Eukaryota > Metazoa > Arthropoda > Insecta > Diptera > Drosophilidae > Drosophila > Drosophila macrothrix. The sequence goes on from JAWNLX010000587.1 coordinate 2,286,027, forward strand.
CCGCGCCAAAGTCCCTAAACTGGGCGTGGCACTTCAATGCAAATGCATAGCTCATACACACACACACACACACACATATATATATATATATATATATATGCAGTATGTGCCACTGGAGATATCGAGTTAGCAGCAGGAGCATTAACTTCCATAGAAATGTGACAGCCGCAGGGCGTTGGCTCTCAGACATTCAGTCTTTCTAGTTAGTCGCTCCGTTAGTCATTTAGTTTAGTCGCAACAAATGCATAAAGCTCTTTTAACTTTTAATTAAGTTACGAGTTCTGTGTGTGCTTGAGTGTGTGTGAGTGTGTGTGTGTGCCCAAGCTAAGTTAATAACACATGCTCTTAGCTTTTATCAAAGGAGACAACTGTATGTTATATTTCCATTACGACTTTGTCCTCGGGCATTATTAATTGCAAGGCGATGCTTAAATAAATTCGCTTAATCAAATTGTGAAACATTTTCAAACAAACACACGAAATTCGCTTAGTTTCAACAAATGAGAAACTTCTATATAGAATGACTTTCAGCTGTTAGATATGGAAAACTCGGCAAATCATTTGAAGAACATCTTTTTGTAAGCGGAACGCTGAACTCGTCTCTGTAGATAATAATTGGATTGGCTTGTAAGACATATAGAGAGATGTCTTATATCATTTGAAAGCGAATTCGTGTTTGAAAAGTACTGTACTCGGAATTTGGTATCTATGATCCATAATCCATGTCTTTGGAGAACAAAAAATAAGCTACAGCAATTGCATACATTTCTTTTTATGAGAATCTCTTTATTATTATTTTTTTAATCTATCTTCAAAGATTTAAAAAAAATAATTTTGTGAATTGAAAATGGCTTAAACTTGAGTAATAAATAAAAATTTCAAATAAAAATCAAATATTATCAAGCAACAACCAAAATTAGACTAACAATTGGAATGAAGTTGCTTATTGATAAGCAAAAGTTTCTTATTCATTATTAATTAACTTGAGCAACAACAAGTCTTTTAAGTGATAAACAAAAAAGGGTTATCAAAACTTGGTCTATTATCTGGCAAATATGATGCATCCCGATTCGACTAGTTCCAGCAAATTGCGATAGTTTGTTAATTATTGTTTGTTGTTTGTTGTGGCGGTTTGTTGCAGCAGTTCACTATTGTTGAAGCATGATTTATGCACGAAGCGCGCGAGTTGTCTTCAGAGTTTGGAAAGAGCATAGACCAGAAGATGGTTGCACCTCCCCTTGCCCCGCTCCGTCAACTGTATGCGCTGGCCAGCAGTGGAAACGCTTGAGTGCCACTAAATCAAATAGTGGGGCCATCAGGCATGCAACGAGCCGTGCATTTCAGAGCTGAACCTGAACCTGCACATGTGTGTGTGTGTGCGAGTGTGTGTGTGCGAGTGTGTGTGAGTGTGTGTATGTTTTAGATAGATGGCCTATCGTCTGTGGTCCGTGTTAATATTTGCTTGCGTTTTACATTGTTTGCACACTGCCCAACAAGGCTAAGGCTGGCAGAGAGAGAGAGACACATAGAGAGAGAGACTGAGAAAGAGAGAGATAGAGATGAGGGGTATCTTTGCACAGTTTTCATGTTTTGTTTGGCTTTTAGTGCAGTCTGTGCGTTGCTCTGTGCAAATAGAACTAAGTAACAGTTGAACAGTTGAAGACGAATGCTTTGTGGCATGCAAGCAAAAGTAAAAAGCAAATCAAAAACTTAAGTAGCCGTCCAGCCGCGCTGTTAATGAGTCAATAAAAAATAAAAAAAAACTTGCTTGCGATCTTTATTAGCACATATCCGCACACACACAAGATATAGATTCAAGTTCAAGTTAAAGATTATTTATGTGAACATCTGCATATGTATCTATATGTATCTGAGCATATGTATGTATCTATGTGCATGTATCTGTATATTATGTGCATATTCACACATATTTATATACTTATTTTATATTTACTTATTTTTGTATTTGCCTATTTTCGGTATCTTCGCTTGTAGCTCTACCTGTATCTATATCTGTAACTATATAAACTTGTATCTGTATCTGCACATGTACTTATAGAATGCAACGGCGTCTGTAAACGTGACTATGGCATTATCTGTATCTGTTTATCTGGGTATATTAATTGTTTAAAAATATGTCTGTTAATTTATCTTAACCAACGCTTACAGCTACTATGAGTGTATGTAAATGAGTGCGTATCTGTATCTGAGATTTGCATATTATTTACTTATTTGTTATCGGCATCTCCATTTGTGGCTCTACCTGTATCTGCACCAATAACTGTGCAACAATATCCATATAAACTTGTATCTGTATCTATATATCTGAGCATATTTGCAAATGTTTAAATGTATCTGTTGGTTTATCTTTATCAACTTTATCAGCACCTACAACTGCATCTTATCTTTATAACAATTTGCAGCTTCAGCTGCATCTGAATATCAGCAAGGCAAGCATCCTTGCCTGCATCTGGATTGGACGCCATTTGATTCGCTGTTTCCCTAGAATTTGAAATTGAATCTGTTCGGGGCTAATTGAATTTTTGATAGGTTTGCCCAGTCAGCCCGTAAATATTTGCATAAGCATTTGGCCCACATTTATTGTGTAAATACCAATGCAATAATCAGTGCTCGATGGCTGTCAACCAAGTCAGATACGCAGCTCATGGCATATTCATTTCTGTGGATAGTTTAGCTTAAAACCACAAATCACGGGCAAATTGGAAATAATTGCAATTGTTTGCAGTGAAAATGAAGTGGACCTTTTTAAAAGGCAACGAAGAATGTGAAATTAGCCTTAATTGTAACATAAACAAAATCAATTGCGTTGCATATTGGGCGGCAAGTTGCCAATTGATACAGAATAATAGATACAGATAGAGTTTTAATTGAAATTAAGTAATCTTAATTTAAGTATACACTCAATGCATTTTATCTTGAGTCAAAGTTCAAGTTGTTGCGATTCGTTTACGTGACAACATGCCCAGAAGAAGCATTTAAGCACACATTTGAAATGACGTCAAAATCATCGAAGTCTGTTACAAATCAAAACTAATTTACTAATATGACTTACTTTAATTCGACTTTAAATGGATTTTGAAAAGTGCTCTGCGAGCTTTGAGTTCGATTTAAGATCAACAAGCGGCATTTGTGGTTAATCCTATGCTGAAAATATGATTTCCCTTATTTTGCGAGCAAGAAAAAGTCTATATGAATACTAACAAAAGTGGTTAGCCACTTGAAACTGGGCTTGAAAAAACAGTTAGTTGGCTTCCGTTACACCTGCTTTTGTTGCTGCAAGCCCATAAAGTGCAATTTGAATTTCAGGCACAAGCGCAAATGCAATTTAAAGTCATGGCACAATCCCAAAAACTCAAAGCTTATCAATTATCTGCCTGCGGACGGGTTTAAAAAAAACGGCCAACGAATTATATTTTTCTATTCTTCTTTTTTTTTGTTTGATTTTTGGTTGGTTTTTGATGCTTGTCATAAGCCAAAAATGCATGGGCCAAATGGCTGAGTGAACGAGAAAGCGAGTGTGCAAGTGAGAGAGAGAGAGAGAGAGCGAGAGCGAGAGCTAGAGAAGGTCGCGTGGGTCGACTGGCTGGCTGGCTGGCTGGCTGGCTGGCTGACTGGCCGAGGACAAAGATTTATTTCACCCGGTTGAAGCAGAAAATTGCACGTAACAAAGCGTGTAAAACTTTTTCCGAGTCTCCAAAAACCAAACCACCCACACTCCCCCCTCCGACTCAGCCACTCAACCACCCCCAACCACAAAAAAGCACACCCATGCCACATGCCGCACATGGCACATGGCACATGGCAAACGGAGGCAATACGATTCGAAGTAGGGACTTGGACTTGAACTAGGTGCTCCGAATAGGGATTGCATTTTGGAGCTGGGCACTGGAAGAATGTGTACTGGTTGTTGGTCTCGGGTGCAGTGTGTGTGTGTGTGTGTGTGTGTGTGTGGAGAGAAACAAAGGAAATTACAAATTGTTGTTTACTTTGCATTTCACTCGCACATGCCAAAAAAAAAAAACAATTTTAAAACGGAACAAAAAGTGCGCAAACAAAAAAAAAATAAAGAAAAAATGAGGGAGGGGGGGGGGGGCAACATGGCAGCAAAACAAGTTAGTAGAAGAGTCTAAAAAATATGAAACATACAAAATAGCAGGCTGCAAAAGAATCGGGCAAAGAATGTGCCTGGCCAAAACAGACCAGAGAACATGGAAATGGAATTGAAATCGGTCTAAGGCTGAGACGAGTTCGGGCAGAGGCAGAATGCCATCGGCAAAGGCTAGTTGCGTGGCCCAAAGGAAATAAATGTAAACCGACCGTTTTCACTGTGTTTAGTGTTTAGTTTAATGAGCTTTTCTTTTGCCGCTTTTTACCGCAACGACTAAAAAAAGGATCAGAGCTGTTGTCATTTGTGCTATGCAGCTAGATATCCTGTAAGTGCAAATCTAAACTAGTCCATGTTTGAATTGACTATTTGTTTGCCCAACATCATCGATACATTACCGATTAATTGGCATTACTTAATCATTTACTATATATGGACTACAGTTGCTAGTTGCCCAAAAGTGAAATCGGTTTTTTTTTTTGTTATAAAATTCTAAGCTCATCTTCTCTTTAGTTTTTGGCTGTAATTATTAGGCTCGACTTCCGCCTGAAGCCAACACTTGCACACCTTGATTATACCCATTTTGTGCCACAAATTTTAATGGCCAAAAACAAAAAACAAAAAACAAAACAAAACAAAGAAAAAAATTGTTGTAAAATTTGGGTCAATTACTTTTATAATCATAACACAGAGCTACAAAAACAACTTCTACCCAGTTATTCAGAGCAATTTATTTTTGTTCATGTTGTTGTTATTGATGTTGTTGCTGCTGCTGCTGCTGTTGTTGTTGTTGCTGTTGTAACTGAAATTTAACTTTCTTTATGCACTGTTATTGCATGCCAATAGTTCATAGCTCAACATTTACCAGCTTTTGTCTGCACTTCTTCTCCGCTCGCTCTCGCGATTGAGTTAAGATAAAAATAAGTACACAGCGTGTGCAACACTGGGTCCCAAAAGTTGCCGCACTGCTTGCGAGCTCTTCAACCGTAAATAATTGAGACAGATGGAATTTATATCTTGTCTTCCATTTTGTGACTTTAATTTCAAAAACATAAAATAGCACTGAAAGCTCCGCAGTAGCAGGAGCTATAGAAATATTGCTATGCCATAGCAGACCGAGTACGAGCAGCAATAGCCGAAGTAACAAGAGCAATGCGGGAGCATAGCAGCCAAATAAAACAGCTGCTTCTTTATAGCAATTGCATTGTTGATTAACGCTTTTGCTCCGCGTAGCTGCCTTTGTGCCTTTCCTTTGTGGATATTAAAAATGAATATTATGGTAAATGATATATTTGGAAAAAAGTAAAAAAAACGAATTCAAAGTCGAGGCATTAACTTCTTGCGATCACTGTCTCCGTGCCAGTAAATTAAAATATATTTATAAATATATATATATATACAGATATATGGAAAGTTGTGTGTGTTTGTGCAACTTAATGTCTGAAGTCTGCAGTCAATTTAGATAAACAATTACGAGCACAATTGCAGGGACGTCCCCCACTCCGAATTGTGGCTGCCACCCGGTGGCAACAATAACAAGGGGCACCCGTTCAGCTCAGTTCATTTGACCCGCCATCAAGTGGACGTGTGGTGTGCTGTGGTGTACTGTGGTGCAGTTTAGTGTGGAGAGTGCTGCTGCTGGTGGATGGGCTGGTTGGTTTGTTGCTTGCTTGCTTGGTTGGTTGCTTGGTTGCTTGGAACAATGCAACAGAAGGCGGCTAAAGTCATTTGCGTTGTTATTGTAAGTGGCGCGCGAGTTGAGAGCGACCCAAAAATAGCACAGCAACAACAGCAACAGCAACAACAGCAACAGCAACAGCAACAACAATAACACAATCAAACTTTAAGTAGGAAATAAAGCAAACGAAAATGAAGCAGCAGAAGCTGAAGCTGAAGCTGAAGAAGATAGAAAATAGAAAGTATCTATGGGTTGTACGAGTATAAATTATTATGCTGCCACGCTGCAGATCGTGAATTGTTGCAAGCCCAACCAAGAAAAATAAGAGGAAGAAGAAGTTGTTTCTTTTGAAAAACACTTTGGAATTTTAATTGGCTCACTGAGCGAGAGTCGAGGATGTAGGGAGGGAGGAGAGGGGAGGGTGAGGGGGTGGGTGATGGTTAGGAAGAGTGCATTTGCATGCTGTGTGTCTGTTTAGCTCTTTCATAGAGATGATGATGGCGAGCATAAATCAAGCGATCCTCAACAGCATCGGGCAGCTCTCTATTTATACGCATATCAGCCCGACAGCCTTCAAAAGGCATGCGGAAGAGTTCACACACACAACTCTGTGTACAATATAGAAGTGACACTAAAGAATTCAAGTGCTACAAACCCCAAGCAGATGCAGTTTCCATGCCTCTTTTTTATGGCCAGCAGGCAAGAGTTGATTTTTATGGCTATCAGCTTACCTACAAAGAGAAAGAGAAAGAAAACAAATGATTCATAGGCATACAAAGAGAATTAAAGAGAATTAAAGATTATTATTATTATTATTATTATTATTATTATTATTATTATTATTATTATTATTATTATTATTATTATTATTATTATTATTACTATTATTATTATTATTATTATTATTATTATTATTATTATTATTATTATTATTATTATTATTATTATTATTATTATTATTATTATTATTACTATTATTATTATTATTATTATTATTATTATTATTATTATTATTATTATTATTATTATTATTATTATTATTATTATTATTATTATTATTATTATTATTATTATTATTATTATTATTATTATTATTATTATTATTATTATTATTATTATTATTATTATTGTTATTATTATTATTATTATTATTATTATTATTATTATTATTATTATTATTATTATTATTATTACTATTATTATTATTATTATTATTATTATTATTATTATTATTATTATTATTATTATTATTATTATTATTATTATTATGATAATTGGGATGATTGCACTGCGATCTAGTGGATCTATTTTGCCCCCTACCGAGACTTTGGTAACAAATATTTTTCAATTACGTGGATTACGTAATAAATGCTGGCGAATTGGTAATTGTCAGCAGTAGAGTTGCGCTGCTGGCGTTGCCAGTAGATTTATATTTTATTGAAGCTGGTTGCCCAATTTTAATATTTCGCCACAACATTTTGGCCACAGCAGTTGTGTTTACAGCACAAACATAGCAAGGCAGGGCAAAGCCAGCCATCCACAAAGTGGCCAACAAGTCACGGCTATACTGGAATTACAGCAACCGCCTCATCTTGTACCCACCAATACAGTTCTGCACCTTGAGGGCGTCAGGGTTGCTCAAGGTCTGGCTATGCCAACCAATTTACAAGCTATTTACCCAGCAGCAGCAGCAGCAGCAGCAGCATGGCAAAGAAAAATCATCAGCGCCATCTGCAAGTGCAACTCAATTTAAACACAAAGCAAAATAAAAGAAAAAAGGAAAAAGAAATTCGCGAATAACGCTTGAGGAGCAGAGGAAAATGTGCTGCAAGCATAATTAATTACTCATAAGTAATTCCATTGGCCTTAGGGGCGCTGAAGGCATAAATATTTCAATTGCAGCGTTGCCCAAACCAAATATGCAACGCGATGCAGGACACATAATTGCACAAGAATCAGCAACTCGCACAGGCCATAGACGAAGAATGTTATACTCTGGCTTGATCTTGGTTCTTTTTTTTTCAAATCGATATATATCGATATGGTCGAGAGAGAGTTGGAGTTATCGATAGCAAATAGATCGACACATCTGTAAATACTGGTCAAGATCATATAGACTTTATCGGAGATGCTTTCTTTTGAATTCTGTGCAAATGCATTCCACCATTTTCATAAGTTTGCATAAGTTTTTCATTTCTCAATAATTATCTAGGAATGTAGTATTCAGATTCAAATTCGAGTAAGAGCAGGCAAAGCTTTTGACTAATGGGTTGCAATCTGAAATATACTCTATGGAAAACAAGAAAAAGAAGAGGCAAATGATGAAGAGAGGCAACTAAGATGAAATTGAAACGGAATTAAGCTGCAAGCGCGATGAGCGTGCAACGCGGCAAGAACGGAGCCGTGAATGAATGAATGAATCAGTGAAACGAATAAACTCGCTGCACAGTTGAATGACTACATAGTCGAATTAAGCATCAGCAGCAGCAGCAGCAGCAGCAGCTCTCTTTCTGTAGTGAGGCATACACACACACACACACACTGACACATATACACACGCAGACACATTTACACACATGCCAAGTAGCAGAAATTTGATACGACTATTGCTGTTGCTGTTGCTGTTTGCTGTTTGCTGTTTGCTGTTAGTTGCCCCTCTCACTCCGAATGAATGCAATTTTCAGCACGTGCTGATTGCCTGCCTTCGATTTTTGTTGCTGTTGCTGCCACAAAGCGTCGTGCTTCATGGACCGAGACCAAACAGCGAAAAGCGAATAGCGAAGAATCCGTAGAAATCAACAACATCATCAACTAACGACTCCAACACAAAAGTGTTTAGTCTCAAAGATACCCTATAATACATTTTCAAAAGCACTCAGTAAACTGCCTGCATACCCTTGCACATGAGTGGAGAGTGTTTGACTATTCGAATAGCCTATAAGGCCCATTACAACTTCAATGTTCGCCTTACATACAATTATATGGAAATTTTCTATACAAAATAAATAAATTATGTACATAATGACTATCATATTGTAAACTATCAAATTTAATATTTGTTTGTTTGAGTTTTTTAATTTTATATTTTACTTATATTTATTCCACTAGTTCCAGTTTTTAAGATTCATTCTAATTATTCGTAAGCTTCCCAAAAACCAAGTCCAACTTGTGGCCAACAATATTGTTATTAAAATAACTTAAATGTTTATTGTCGAAAGAAAATTAGAAAACAAAAACTGTTCTTAACTGGAATTAGCTTCCTCATAATCATAATACATCATTTGAAATTAAACAACAATTGTAAAAATTGGAAAATTTAACGTAATCGATCTAAATGCATATTTTATAATTCGAATATATTATTAATATTAAGGAAAATGCAGAATTTCAAAAAAAAAAAAAATGGGAAATTAAATGCAATCAATCTGAATGCATATTTAATTTATCACTTATTATATAAAAAGTATAATTCGATTATATTATGTGCTGCATGTCTTAATGGCAACAAACAAACAATCAAATGGCAAACGGCATTTAATTAAAGATTATGGACAGCAAAAAATGTGAATGGGAATGAAATTCGCTGGAAGGTGAAGGAGGGGTTGTGGTGCTGGTTCGATGGGTGGTTGGGTGGTGTTGCGTGGGTGATTAAGTCTTCCCATATTGAAGGAGCCTTAAGCCTTATCAATGGGCCATCGACTGGTTAATTAGGCGGACACGCCCACCTGCCAGACCTGGTCTGCAGCACTGTTCCGCCCACTGTCATTACACGTAGCGCTCATTTAAATAAATTAATGAATTTCTCGTTTCGTTTCGCTTCAATTTTACTTTTTGTTTTTTTTTTTTTCTTTTTGCCGTCAACGAGCAACTTTTTTATGGCATTTTCTTTGCCTTATCGCCATCAATATTGACACTGACAGCTACCGGAGCGGCGCAGGAGTGGTGGTTGAGTGGAGGGGGATTGGGGGGGGGGGGGGAGGTGTAGAAAATTGAGATTTCGTGGTCGTGTCACATCGCTCGCCTCATTTGAAAAGTAAAGCGAGAGAAGCCAGCGAGCGTTCTTCTGTTTTTCCATTAGCGCCAAATGTTGGAAATTGTTTATCTTAATCGCTTTCGATGCCGCCCCGTCATGCAACACACGATTAGGTGTGGGGAGCTGTGGAGGGTGTGGGGGGGTGGGGATGGGGGTGGGGTGGTTGGTGTCTGTGTTGTCATTCACACATGGCATATACATAGATATTGATATTGGCTGATTAGCCGCATCTTTGATGTGTTTGTGTGTGTTGCTGCCAACATCTATTGACATTTATGTTCGAAATATTAATTTGTATTTATGCTCACATTTAGTAGGGTTTCTCCTCCAGCTAATTCGGGGACGCCTGCCCCCAGTGCCGCTTTAACAGCTGTCTGGCTGTCTGTCTGCCTGCCTGCCTGTCTGCCTGTCTGTCTGCCTGCCTGTCTGTGGCTTACGTCTCAATATTTGGTATGGTTGCCGGAACGCAGTGGAACGGAAGATGCCTTTTATATGTGGCCAGCACAATCATTTACGCATTGCTGCCAACTTTCACACTTGACAGAGCAAATTGCGTAGTAGTAACTTCAATTTACAAGTCAGCCTTGCGGCTAGCGTCATGGCTCAATTGATTCCATTGCTAATCAGCCGTTCATATTCAATATTTGCGGGTTACAGCCAATTTGCACTGTCTTGTGTGAAACAAACTGAATATATACCTTTGCCTATATTTGTAATTGTGCTCCTAATTTATGCTGCCAATTTTAAATGTTGCTCGCTTGCTTGCATTGTTGCCAATTTTCACAGTTAATAGACACAAGATTGAATATATTTGCCTGCACTGTAGCTAAATTCATTGTTCAATTTACTTCCTTTCCAGCGAAGCTATAATGCCAGGCATTTTAAGTCTGCGCTGTTGTCAATTTTCACTCTTCTTGTTCTTGTTCGATTTATTACGAGTCATCACATTGTTGCCAAATTTCACCACTTGTACAGAAAAGAGCGGAAATCATTGTATTTATTATTTTTATCGGGATATATGCTCTGCGACCTGCTAGATCTATGTACTCCCTTTCCTACATCAACCCCAGATCCCAATCACGAATGCGAGAATCTTTGTCGGGTTGAGGACTTCTATGTCTTTGGAGCTCATTGCTCCCTAGGATGCTGCATCTTTTCCTGGTTAAGGCGGCACATTCTGCTAGGATGTGCCTTGAGGAATCTTCCTCGCTTGCGTTACTAATAATACCTAGTTTGGTTAGGTGACTTCTTAGTCTAAAATGTCCTGTCAATAGACCGGTGAGTATCCCAAGCCCATTCTTCGCCATGGTTATTACTTGCTTAAGTCGTTTATAATCATAAACCACTCATTGCATGCTGAAGTCCTTATCTGTGTAGCTTTGTCATTAGTTAATTGATTTCAAGGTGACCAATCTCTGATTCGTTGTAGACTTTAGCCTGGAGTGGTTGCCACGCACTCAAAAAGAAAAGGTAACCAAATGAGTATAAACTATTAAAGATGCTGTTTGGTTAAGGGGGAAATGCATTCACAAATTGTGATACTTCAACAAGTTTTGCCGTTGCCAAGATGCCTAAACTACACTATTTAAGCTGTGATTTGTATGCTGTTTTCCTTTGAATGTCTTTCGGCTATTTGCCAGTTGGCAGCTTCAATCAGCCGACAGTCGACACACATTTATCAGCTGAGTCGAGACTGGTGCAAAGGCACGAAAAGCCCAAATATGCTGCAACATGTATACAACACTAAAGCGCTTTCAACGTGACCCCCACCCCCCTCGCTGTACACTATGTTGCCTGGCAACTTATCTGTCAAATGCCAAACGACAACCCAAAATCTATTAAGAGTGGCTTCCGCCTGTTGCCAGCTGCCACAGTTGCCCCCGGGCAATCGAAACAAAAAAACAAAAAAGAAAAAAAAAAAATGAAAGAGAAAAAAAGGAGCAGATGGTCCAGCAAGGAGATAGTTGGGGGAATGGGTAACTGAGTATTATGGGAACTGAGTTGGGTAACCGTGAATTGGGGACGGGGTAAATGCTCGATGTGGTATATTTTGGCATTTTTGGCTTTCTGGTCTATGAAAAGCGCATCGAGGAAAAGCGCTCGAAAAACATGTTAAGATTCTTACTCGATGAAGCTTTTTATTGTTGTTCTTGTTTGCTGCTCTTGTTTTCGATTTTGCTTCTTTTTTGTTGTTGTTTTTGTTGTTGTTATTGTTGTTGTTGTTTTCGATATCGTTTTTTGTTGTGCGTTTTGTTTGTGTGGCAAACTGAAACCGTAACCAAAAACTGAAATCGAGGCAGTGCACACAAGACAGAGCCACAGGCAATCTCACGTTATCATGTCGAACGTTTGTCAGTCACCCAGTCAATGAGTGAGTGCTCAGTCAGTGGTTCCAGGAGGCCAGATGGAGAGAGATTACAGTACCGAGCCCCTCCCTTGTTAAGCGTTCATGTCACACAGATTAGCCAAGTTGTCGGCTGCCAGTTTTGGAACAAGAGTTTTTCGGTGATTTTGTGGGGTAAGCCAGGCAAAAAACCGCACACCTCCAAACCGCCCCATCTCCCACACACACACAAAACTTCAGCCAGGCTAACATACATACGTAAATAAGTAGTTGATGCAAAAGAGATATAGAGACAGAGAGACAGAGAGAGAGAGAGAAACGAGTCCTGGAAAAGTGAGTAATCAACTTGGTTAAGCGGGTCACGCGGCGAATGCGCAATGCGTCTCAATTTAACTGATTTTTCGTTTGTTTACTCGTTGATGGCTTTGATTCGACATTTCGACTTTTTCTTCATCATCATGCTCGAGGAACTCGTCAGAGCTCAATTAAATATGCACATTTCTATCCACTGCTTTCATTGTATAGAATTAATTTAAGGTAGACAAATTGCTAAGATTTTCTTCTTCGAACAATTTCACAATGTTTTTCAATCAATCAGAAATATTCAAGGGAAACTTCTCCTTCAATGCGTTACAAATACTAAAATGCCCTCAACAAGGATACAACCACATATTAAAACTTAACTTTCTCTCACAATAATAAATAATTGATTGGCTTTATTGCTTACTTACTTTAATGGTTGTTTTTTAATTTATATGCACGATTGGCAATAAGTTTTACAATAGTTTGAACTTGATGACAGATAATTTGAACAAACTTGAACAGCAGCAGCAGTCGATTGTCTCTGTCCCTTTCGCTACATCTCTCCATCTCCCTCACACTGTTTAGCACTGTTGACAAAGTCATTATGTTAATGTAAGTTGCACATTGTGCTAACTTTTTTCTCATTAAGTGACTTTAACGAGTTTCTTATTTTTCGAAGGAGTTGAAATTGGTTGGCAACTTTCTTGTCGTGATTAATCCGCCCTTTAATGATAATTATGCGAGCAGCATTTTACTGCTATTCAACTTTATTTGTTTACTTTTTGTTGTTGTTGTATCTAACTTATAATACGCGATTTCTTGGTCTATGCTATTAGTTGTAATCAATCAAGAATCGATTTACAAAGTTGCACACAAAGTTTAAATTTAGGTAAGTGCTTTGTCACATTTACCATTACTATTTACCCCCTGCCCCCTGCTCCCTGCCCCCTGTTCCGTCACTCAGTCAGTCTTAAGTCACACACACACACACACACACACACACACACATAATTCCATATAAAAGTGCAATTGTTGTGTCAACTTTGAAGGCACATTTTTGGTTTCAATTCCTGTTTCCGCTTCTCTCCCACGACTCGTTGGCATTCAGCCTTCTTGAAATCGACACACACACATAGACGGTCACACACACACACACACACACACACACACACACAGTGCACACACACATTGGCAACGTATTTCATTGATGGATTAATAGCAGCAGAAATGGCTCTAAAAATGCGTGGGCGTCAACAATGGCTTCAGCCCCAAAACAAAAGGAACGAAGAAACTTTCGCTTTCAATAGCAGCTCTTACGGCTGCTTTTGAGGAGTGGGCGTTCAGTGGGCGAGTCTTGTGCCTCTTAGCTGCTATTTCCGCTTATTACTTGCCACATACACACACACATACAGCTGGGGCTTTGAGCTGATTCGTGCTTGTGCACTTCATCATTCGACTTTTGGGGCAAACGATCTGCCTTTTCAATGTTGTTGTTGTTGTTGTTGTTGTTGCTGCTGCTGGTGTTGTTGTTGCTGCTGGCTCTTCATCATTTTTATGACGCTCATGTGACAGTCATTTGTATTAATGTGCCCGACACACACGTCATAAAAAAAAAACGAAGTAAAGCCCCAGCTAAATCAAACTTCACACATTTTGTTGAACTTGAGCTTCTGCCGCTGTTGCCCCACCACAGCTCTCAACTCTCCGCTCTATGAAACCACACCACAGCACAGCAAAGCACACCACACCACACCTTCACCTTCAACCCAAACCCTAAAAACAACCCGCGCACCACGCCCCCTTTTGCCGCCCACTCTGTTTTGCGGTTTATCGATTCAAATTGATTTTGGTTTTCCGCCTTTTGTTGCCTTCGTTGTTGCTGTTGCTGTTGTCGTTGTCAACGACATCCTTGGCTATGTCTACTACGTCTTTACAAACCCAACCGCAGAAGCCCCAGTTCCAGTTCCCCCCCCCCCCCCCTGCACCCCTTCGACAGTTTAGACATTTTCGCCAGGGTTGCCGGCACATTCGTTGCTCACATTCGACTCGATAGCAATTGTATGTTGCTCACATTCGGAAAAGCTATTGACATTGCAAATTTTCTTTTTTCACTTCTATTTCCTGTCAGTCCCGCTCTCTCTCTCTCTTTCTCTCTCTCTCTCTCTCGCACCCCCTTCTCTCTGTCACCCCTTCTGCGCCTTGGCACATTTTAGTCCATAGCTTTCGCATCCAGAGATTTCGTTTGCCGTCCTCAATTTATTTTGCGGCGCCAGAGAACCTGCCCTTCAAATTTGTATGTGCCACACACACATTTGCCTTGTGGTTATCCACTCACCCACACACACGCACACACACACACACACACAACATCTACTTATGCTGCACACACACGCACACACACACACAATAATTGTCCCTGTAGTGGAAGACAGCTCAAGGCAACTCTAGATTAGCGTCAAACACTGTCAGATCTGTCACAAATATGAATGTCTGATTATGTTAGTAGAATCAACTATTTGCAAAGATTAATATTGATGAAATGATGATCTTTTCATTCAAGTTCTGTGCATCTCAACCTCAACAGATTGCTAAGATCGAATGTAATCCCTTGCAATGAAAATAGCTACGATCTTGAGCTTTGATTTCCAAGATCAAGTTCAATTTCAAAAAGCATTTTTAACAAACTTGAGTTTTTAAGTTAATATTATATTAATTTATAATAAATTGAGCACAACAAATGTTTGTCAATATTCACTGCTAGTGTTTTGACTGTTTGTTCAACTGGAAGCCCGCAGAAAACCAGAAATAGGAAAAACTACATCAAAGACGATCTCTGAGCCCAGAAGCTCCAGTAGCAGTAACAAAAGAAAATAAAAAGAAAAAAAACTAAACTATTCCCATATCGATGAAGAGCAATCTGTACTATCTAGATAACTTCAACATCAAGGATAAATTGTGAAATTTTGCACAGTGCATGAGTCAACAGTTTTGGGGCATTAACGCAGGACATGGAGAACCTACAAAAGAAACAAAAAAAAAAAAAAAAAAATAGAAAGAAAAAAACGACACGCCAGGAATCGGCAAATGGATGAGGTAAAAAATATATACACAAGCAGAGGGATGTCGATGGAGGTGTTGTACACACACACACACACACACACACACACACACACACACACACACCCTCACACACACACACACACATGTTGCGAATGGGTATTTATAAATACATACGCACTGTATATATAATAATATTTATGTGTTGATCGCATGAAATGCGTTGTATAAATTTAGCCAGACTTTTATTCGACAATATTTTCCATTCTTTCGCATTTCTTTCTCTCTTTTTTCTTTTTGCCTCGAGGATTTTTATGGGCTCATTCACTTTTGCGCCTACATTTCTTTATTGTAAGCCTGCAAAGTGCGGGGGGAGGCATGCCACGAGGGGCTACCAACTTGCTGCGTTTATTATTAACTGTCGCAATGTTTGAGGGACGATAATAAAAACCAAGGAGACCAGGGAGGTGCAAAAAACTTTGGCAAGTGCGAAAAGCAACAAAAAAAAAAGCCAGAATATAAAAGCAAGAAAAATTGACAGGAAATACACAAAGCGAATGAATGCGACTATATTCGTTATTCGCATTCACTAGTCACTATTCGTTATTCGTTATTCGTATTCATGTGTGCGTGTGTGTGAGTCATGTGAGCATAATAAATTCGTGGCACAGGGTGCTTTACCGGGCAGAGGGGCGTAACTGCATTTACACTCTGCGGATCCAACACAAGCACCATCACCCCCCTCCCTCCGTCCAGCGGCAACGTAGACGGCGCGGCTTATGCGGTTTATGCCTGCCACTAAAATAGCAGAGGACGCGTGCCTCCAAATGACTGCAACAAAAGCAATAACAACAACAACAGCGAAAAGATTATAATAAAGACATTAATACCAAAAGCCACAAAGTAGAAATGGCTTAGATGGGTGAAATCTATTAAAGTGCCCCGAAAGACACTAAATAAATGAAAACCAACCTTATGAAAGTGTCTCGGCTAAAGTAACATTTAGGATCTCTAAGCTGGTTATTATTATTATTGTTATTATTATTATTGGTTGCACAAAGTTAGCATGAACCTTTTAGCTTTGCGTATCGAAGCCGGTTCAATTTGACACTAGGATTTAAAGGATCTTTTACCAAAAACCCACAACACAAATTTAATGATTTAATAGCTTACCTCAAAGCGTAAGTTGTTTCTTAACTCTTTGATGTGAATATGGATTCAGCAATTTAATTGGCATTTGCTGATATTCATTTTTTATTTAATTACTTTATTTCTGAAAAATGTTAGAAAGTATTCAAAGTGCACACTAAGCAACTTATAATCCAAATTTTGTCATGCTTAGCTCTTGTTCTTAGTGTAAACAATAAATACATGTAACGAGTAGTTTATTATGGAAGAAGATTCCTAGAAGAACAGCAGATCATCAGTAAGAAGTCGTCAAAGTTTCGACTAGCTAAAGTTGTAAGGTTGTCGAGGAAATAAGTCGCTGTCTTATAGAGTAATTGCAATACTCATATTTCACTGTAATATCCCTATAACTATTATATTAATAATGAACCCATTGTATGCCACGCTGTCCTGAGGAGGGCTGCTTAATTAAACTGGCCTCTTGTGAAATTTCAGACCATTATTGGGTTTCCAATTGAGGCACTTTGGCTACGCCTCAAGGTATGCAACAGTAAATTTATGTATTAGCGTATACATATATATACCATATATATATATATATATATATATACTGATTTGCCTGCCAATTAACCTCACACGCATGTCGAACAATTTGGGAATCTCGCGCAGTCATAAAAAAGAATGACAAAGTGCCGAAATCCGCACAAACCCAACTCAACCAAACGACTCACGTTAAGTTTAAGGGTTTGGGTGCTGCAAGGTGAAGTTAATGGTGGGGATGGGAATGGGAATGGGAATGGGAAGAAGGTGCTGCGGCGGCAGCTGTCAATCAACGGCACAAAATAAAGTCTAGACGACCCGTTTAATGATCTTCATGCAGCCACTCAGGCGCAACCCAACCCAACCCAACCCAACCCACTTGGACTGGGCGAACACGTATCACAAACAGGCACAAAAGCAAAAGCGAAACATAATGAAAAGGGAAAGTGCAAAATACACACACACACACACACACACACACACAGACTCACATACACATGTGCAAAATTAAATGCAAAATACATTTAAAAAAGAGAAGAAAGCAACAAAAAAAACGTACAACAACGCAGAAAATAAATAAATAAATGAGTGCCAAAGCAAATCATAAAAAGAAGGCAAGACACAAAAAAGGAGAGCTCATTGAAGGGAGCTGGGGGGCTGGGTGGCAAGGGGGCCTGGCTATGCAAGCGCATGCTGAGCATAATGAAGCAGCATTCGCAGCGACAGCGGAGCAGCCGAGCAGCCACAAGGTAGAGCAAAAGACGCGCCACTTGAACGTAATCAACGCAGAACAATCACGTATCTATCCATCTGTGTGTGTGTGTTGGTGTGTGTGTTGGTGTGTGTGTAGGTGTGTGTGTGGCTGGTTTTTTTGTATCAAAATTAAACGCATGCCATAATAATGCGATTTTTCTTCATTTTGGAGACCATCGCATCCCATAAGCATCCCCATATGACATCAAATCAGATGGTAATATAGACGAGCGAGCGCGAGCACGACTCGAAAATACCCTGCACATGGCGATAGGCCAACAACCCAAGATTAACAAATTGCAAACGAATCTTGTGCTCATTCAAATAATTGTTGCTATCTCCAAGTCGAATCGCTATTCGAGAAATATGCTAAAATCTCAAATGAAAAGCCGACAGCAGACGATATGTTATCGATGAAATGTTATCGCATTCTCGATCAAAGATCTGCTGCATCTTCCAGACGTGCGTACTCAGATCTGTCAGACTCCATGTGACAAATGGGGAAAAAAAAGTAACTAAATCATTTGAGGTGATGAACAACACTCATTAACTCGAAGATATTCTAATATAGGGTATGCACATGTATAAGAAGACATCACCCCGCTGTGGCGAAGACGGAGCAACTGAGAGGGCGGACAGAGACACCTTTCACACGGCTGGGCGACGACTGATGCCAAGCTGACAACCACAAGACGCAAACACGTCACTGGCTGCAGCAACAAGAGGGTGAGCTGGATCAGGGTCGTGTGGCGGCTGAGGGGGAGTGAGAGGAATGGGGGGTGGGTCTGCGACACAGGCTGCAGCAACCCAACCGACAGTCGCCAGTCGACAGCCGGCTTGGCTGCCTTTTGTAATTTTCTGCGCATAAAAATCGCATTTTTCTTCTTTCTTCTTCTTCTCTACCCTCGACTCTAGAGACAAAAAAAATAAAAAATTAAATAAATAAAATAAAAAATGGCAAGAAAAAAATTAGGCAAGCTGGAAAGAGAGTTCAAAAATTAAAGATATACCGTAACTCTGAATGGGGTAGCTCCAATTATAGCACACCACTTGTAACGCCCCGCAGAACACATCAATTAAAAATAACTCATTAACCGCAAGAGAGAGACAGAGAGAGACAGAGAGAGAGAGAGAGAGAGAGAGAGGGAGCTGCATAACAAAGTTGGAGCATATTAAATGCTTTTAGCTTAGTTAGGGTATTTCATGATCGGTTACAAGTCATTGCATCAACTTGGTTTCTTAATGCCGCCTTCGCATTAAGGCAGCTAACTAAAATTGGCATATGTGAGGCGTACGTGAAAGCAGCAGGCACTATAGAGAGAGGGGGATGGCGAGGGGGAGGATGAGGAGGCGGAGGCGGTCTCTAGACGTTGACGTATTGCTGGGGTGAAGAACATGAATGCCACAGCTGCATTGGGCGGCAGCGAAGAAAGAGAAGTGCGCATTAAGGCGAAATAGCTTCCAGTTGAGCCCTTCAATCTTAAAGCGAGCTAATCAGCTTACGAGCACTTTTTGGCACTTAGCTCTCAGTTTTGTGTACTTTCGTTGTTGTAGTTCTATATGCACAGTTGCGGTCAAAATAATAGTTGCATTTAATACAAATATTACTCATTTTATGCTGATCAAATCGGCACCACCTGATTCGGGAATATTTTTAAATTTTATTATTTTCTTAATACCGAAACGTTTTAAAATATAACATCGCTTCAAATTTATTTAATTAATTTAGGGACTTGAATTTATTGTTAATAAATTGTATAGCTTTGGCAACTTTTAATGTTTACTTATCTTCGGCATTGATTGCTTGTGTTTTAATCAAATCTTCCCAATTTGTACACAATATTTTCGATATTTTTTTCTTAGCACATTTCAAAACATATTATTTCGACCGCATCTGTATGCATAATTCAGTTGGACTGATAAGTGTTATATCTTAATATTATTGGAAGTACGAAATTGAGCTTGGTAGCTTTGAGGTATTTCTTTTGTCAACATTTTTAATCTCCTCAATTGCCTGGGTAAAGCTCTCAACTTGACCTGAACTGATATTGTGAGATAAGGCAAGTCCACATCAGCATGTTTATTTTAGAGGTGTGATCCACCAACGATAGCCGATAACGATAACATTGCTAAAAATATAAAAAAATATGTAAGAATGATCTAGTCGAGCGGGATCGACCATCAGACTCCGTTGAACCCAAGACTTTAGCAATTAAATACTCAAATACAGAATATGCTTTTGCTTGCTGCTGCTATTTATAGTTGTACAATATTATTTCCAGGTATATTGATAACCAATCAGAAATCTATATCTTTAAAATGGTGGTTCTTATTCGCATCGCACAGTGATAATTTAAATTCAATTGCGAGCCGCTGCAATTCAGCGACAACCTTAAAATATTTGAGTGCATAAAACACTTGGTTGACAAAAGAAACGTGGAGAAATAATAACAATCGCATTGTTTTAAGTCAGACTATTAAGTTTCCTTTGTATGGCAAGCAATTTGAGACCGTTGCTCAACACCGCTGAACAATATTAAGTTATATATTATTATATATAAATTTCAGGGCATTTGCATTATGGGTATTCCATGGCATTCTTTTCTTCTCTCTTGCCTTTATTATGTTATGAATTTCAGATGCTTAAGAGAGCTCTGGGTGCGTTTTTTGCTTTTTATGACATTTGAAATTAGTTTTTCATTTAAATTATGTGCGTCCCGAATGTTAACCCTTTTTTATGATGATGCTTTTGGCTCATTGTCAGGCTGGGCTCACTTGGCCAAATGTAAATGTAACTGTATCTGTAACAGTATAACTGTGTATCTGTCTATCTGTGTATCTTATTCATTATTTTTTTCACGCCCAGCAAATTAAGTCAATAAAATGCCAAAGAAATTTATGCACTGAAAGTGTTAAAAAGCAGCAATCGCCACTTTTTTTTTTTTTCTTTTGTGGAAGTGCGAATAGGAAATGGAGCTGGCAGCTGGGAGGGGTGTGGAGTGTGGGGTGTGGTATTGCTAGATATAGGCGCATTCCTAATTTCCTGTAGGCCTAGTCTGCTGCCTACTTTGTGTCTGCCATTTAATTTGATTGTTATTTCCTCGAGCGCCAATTGCCTGGCCAGGAATCCCAACAAGCAGTGCGGCGAGGCGTCAAAACAAAAGAAATGGCCAAATGTTTGGCCTGCATACAAATTTCGCATTAGCCGGCATCCAAATCGAATTTGGTTTTCTCAAATGGTGTGTGTGTGTGTGTGTGTGTGTGTCTGTGTGTGTGTGTGATTGTGTTTGTATAATGAAGTTGATACCGTTCGGTTTGCCTGCTTCTTTGCAGTCAGTATTGAAAATGGGGAACATATTGGACCGGCCCCCTAATGGGCCAATTGTTGTCCATGGGGGTTGGCATTGCGATTAGAAGGGGGTGCCTGCTGGGACAGAGGGGAAGGAAAGGGGAGGGGAGTGGTGTCTGTGTGTGTGTGTGTGTGTGTGGTTGGTTTTGGTTTGGTTTGGTTTTTTGCCTGACACATGCCGTGCGCCTTTCATTGGCACATTCATCCATCCAGTTATTCATTCATTCATGCATTCATTCATTCACTCATTCAATTCATTCATTACGATTGTAGTCGCATATAAAACTTCATTCATTTTCAATCGCCTGGCGAACTTGGTCTGCGTATGAAGGTGGGGGCCTTTAAGCGGCATTAAAACCACCCCCTCAATATATAAGAATTGCTATTGCAAGCAAGCAACCACCCGCCCAAATCATATTTACCCCTCTGCAAATCATACCCACCCTTCGCCTTTATAGTTATTGGCATTTTTTTGATATATATCTTGTACAGAATCTTTGCTAGAGTTTTATTGATGCAGATGCGTAGAAGCGAACCCTGGCAGCGCTGAACCGGTGCACAAATGATTTGATTAATGTGAATGAACAACTATCTAGAAACTGCTAAATCTATTAAATGCATGAAATTTAAATATTTCATGTTTAGAATATAAATGAGTTAAGTTCTAACTATGTTTTGGGTTCCGATCTAAGCTTCAACATTTTGAATACTACACAAAAAGTTCAATTTGGATTCTGAGCACTCAAGTTGAGTGAAAAAAAGTTGTCTTCCAATTGGAATTTCAACAAATTCTGACCTGCTAAACTCTAAAATGCCATTCACCTATTAAATAAGATACGTTTAATTGGTACTATGTAAGCTATATATGCTTAAGCATTCTCCTTTGTTGGTTGCCGTCAGTTTTATCTCTGTTTATTTATTATATTCATTTATTTATTTAATGTCCAAAAAAAATCAGAATGAATTAATTAAGAAAAAGGACATTTAAAATTGAGTTCTTAATAATAGAAATTGAAGACTCTGAATTATCTTAAAGTCGGTTTTCTTTCGTTTAGGCCGGTTGCCACCGCCAGCTGCAGATTTCTGTTTTGCCTTCGTCTTCTTCATCTTCATCTTCTTCCTCATCTGCGTCTTCATCTTCTTCTTCTTGTTGTTCCTTTTTTTCTTTTGCGATTTGCGCAATGCACATTGCAGAGACGCATTTGTATTTTATCGCCGAGGGTTAATTTGAAGGGGGCGGCAAAAACATGTTCAGCTATATATATATATATACATATATATATATTCTATTATTGGTGGTGGTGTTGCTAATGCTGATGGGGTTCTGGGGTGCTGCTAATGGTGGTGGTGGTGGTGGCTTAGAATAATGCACCACCAACTACGTCTTGCTTCGCCCAAGTAATCAAAATAAGAATGAACGGCTTTCTGAGGCAAATCCGACGATTAAATACACTTGTTCGATCAAAGTGAAACTGCTGGCAACTAAATTCCACAACTAACAAGCCGATTGTGCCCATGTCAGCTATATGTCCGATATTGAGGAGGAGTCTGCTTTCGAATGATCATTCCAATGCTGTCTATATGATATAGAAACAGACGGACGCCAATCAAGAATAATATATATATATATATATAATGGACTGGGAGACGTCTCCTTTGATGCGTTACAAACTACACAAGCCTATGCAAGGATACCAATTTAGAGAAAAATATCTCAACTTGTGGGACGCCGTCGCCAGCGGCGGATCTGCTGCTCTGCTCTGTAATTTGGTGACGCATCAAGGCAACAACTACTCTTACATATGCTACACGGACACACACAGACACACACACACACACACTCATTCTGTCACATTTGTTCGCCTTGCCCTTTGGCAGCTTCTTCTTCTGTCTCTTCTGCTGTTTTTAACACATTTGTCTTAGATTTCCGAGTCAATTACATTTGATATGTGTGTGTGTGTGTGTGTGTGTGTGTGTGTGTGCGACTGTTAGCCTCCCCACCCATATCCATCTCTCACTTGTGCAACACTTTAATAAATTTTGTAATTTTTCTTGAGCTGCTCTTCTCGAGAGTTGCTCAACTTGCTGCCTGCTTAGTCAGCTGCGACGCCGGCGGCGTTGCCATCAAAAGACGCCGCTTATAAGAGCTGAATCCAAAACACCCACCTCCCCCTACCGCCACCCAAAACACCCGTTCTCCCTATACGGTTGGCCCTTGGGGGCCATGCGAATGGTAAGCGAAATCGAGTTGTATATATTCCTTAAGAGGCCCTTTGGCTTTCTTTTAGACGCGTCTGTGAAAAATCTCATGCCAAGCTTTTTGCTCTCCGCTCACCTCACACTTCCTCTTGCAGGACCTGGCGTGCGTGGCAAACGGAAGTTGGACTTGAAATACATTTTTTCGTAGCTACTTCTAGCCAAAAAGTCGAAACAGAGTCGAATACCGACTTGGTAACCCGAGCACGTAATTCAAATTTTACAATGTTTACATGCCTTATGTGGCACTCTCACTCTCTCACTCTCTCTCGCTCTCTCTCTCTCTCTCTGTCTCTCTCTCTGTCTCTGTCTGCCTCTCTCACGCAGCAGCAACATATGTTTGATGATCCAATGTTGCTTAAAGATATATAACTATCCTATGCAAGCATTTACATATAGATTTATTTTGTCGTGCTTGCGTCTAATCCATTATCAAGACACGAAAAAAAACCAAGCAGTTCTGCCAGTTGATGTTTGCTTTTCGGCTGAGGATTTGGAGGGGGTTGGGTAGCCGTCTGTCTCACAGAGAAGAGTACATAAAATAATTAGAAAATTAATTACTCCTGATTGCCATACGGAATATTTGAAATGACTCCAACTGAGCGACAAGTCGAG
The DNA here is from genome assembly GCA_035042055.1 of Drosophila macrothrix. NCBI lineage: Eukaryota > Metazoa > Arthropoda > Insecta > Diptera > Drosophilidae > Drosophila > Drosophila macrothrix. Next base: position 2,310,209 of record JAWNLX010000587.1, read on the forward strand.
AGCGCAACGATAAATCAACAAATACTCTAAAAGTGAAAAGGAAAAAATGTCCCAGAAGGAGCCAATCAAATATAATCGGGTAAATATTAGGTCAGATTTAATGGGCTCAGTTCTCTTGTAGCCATGTCGCCATAGCATATCCATTTCTAGCCATTTTACAATTACAGGGTATTGCGAAGGCTTCAAAATCAATAAGTAATCAAATTGAAAATTCGCAAAAAGTTGTTGACTATCATCATCATCATTGGCAAATGAAATACTTCCGTTTATATGACTTCCGAATTCTAAATTCAAAACTTAAATGAAAATTAATTATTTTGAAAAGTTATGTAAAAAAAAAAAGGAAAATCAGTTTAAAAATATGAACATTTCTTGAGATCATTTCACACAAATGTTTTTTATTAAGAAAATGTGTTCTTTTTGATATGTTTTGACAGTTGAAAAAAACGTATTAAAAGAAAGGTTTCAATATGCTTTGCTTGTGAAAGGATTTTGTATGGTTTTCACTTTGAACTTATTCCGCAGGACAGAAACATTGGCAGTATTCGCAACTTAATAAAAACAAAACAAAAACGAAAAAAAACCAGCTGCAAAATTACGCTTTAAATTGCAAGTGCGTTTTTTTATGCCCTTAGAGCTTTTAACTAATAACTGTTAAAACCGGCGAAGGAAAGTGCAAAGCAGAAATAGAGAGCAGAAAGTGGGGAGTGGGGAGTGGAAAGAGTAGAAAGAGTAGAGAAATAAGCGTAATTAGTGCACAGTTTTGGCCTTGGGCCATCATTTGGGAGCCAACTTCTTTTGCCCTGCGTGCTGTGAATGGCTGCAAATGTATCTCGTACGAGCATGAAATGTATCTCAAAGGTGCAGAAACACATCTGGAACAGCAACAGCAACAGCAACAACATCATTTGAGTGAGTAGGTGGCAAAGAGTCTCCGCACTCCGCTAAATCTAAATTGCTCCATAAACTATGAAAGCGAGGAGGAAGAGTCCTCAAGGCATATTCAAGCAGAGCGTGTCGCCTTAACTGGGAAAAGATGCTCCAAGGACATAGAAGCCAATCTCGATGACTTTTTATTCATATTATGACACATAACTGTGGAGTTTGGTTAGCCAAATAGTATTCAAAGAAATGGGCCAATTCGGCTGAACATATGTGTAAGAGTCAAGAGTCTAGCAGAGAGTGTTTGTAGTCGTTTCATGTCTGTCGGTTTATTAAACCTCCAAATTTGTGCTACTTTAAATTTAGCCAAGCAGTAGGCAACAGCAGATCGAAAACAACCCGAATTTGGAATGTAAAATGCGAAATAAAATTGTGGCCCCGAGAATTGTAAGCAGCTGTTTTTCAGCCACAACATTTACTTCTAAAAGTATCTCAAAAATGTGCAACAACAACAGCTGCCTTTCGATAAAAATGTGGCATGATGTACCATGTTCCAAGGCAGGCACGCAGGCAGTGGTAGTGGTAGTGGCAGTGGCAGTGGCAGTGGCAGTCAGGAGCAGGGGGTAGCAAACAGTTCATGGCACGCTTGGTTGGCTTCCAGCCAGGAGACGGCAGACTGAAACCGAAACTGAACCGCTCTCTCCGCCTCCTCGCCTCGTCCCTTACCGCTCACTTGGCTCCCAGGTAGCTGCACAGTTCAACCACTCACACACACACTCACACACACATACACCCAGGTAGGTCAGTAGTCAGTAGTCCCTGGGCTCACTCTCTCCCTTTCGGTCTCGGCCAGCTCTGTTTGCGTTTCGTAACCAATAATTGTAGCAACAGCAACAAATTTGTTTTGCCTGTGACCCACCGATCCTAATGTCCAGGCCCATTATGCTATATATATGTCTCTCCCGCTCTCTCTTTTCTACACATCTCTCTTTCTCTCTCCCTCTCTCACTCTGTGTATTTTTCTTTAATTTTTCGTCACATTTATTCTCTTCTTTTCTATATGTTTTAGCTGCGAGTTTTTCTCATTTTCCTATTTGGATTGCCATCTGCCCTTTGCCCTTGCTCTCGCCGCTTCCTTTTGATGTTTACATTTTGTATTTCTTCTGTTTTTTTTGGTTCATATTTGATAAGCACATGTTCCACATTTTGTGGCAAGTGCGATAATTCGAAATGTTATCTGCAGCCGCGTCGAAACTCGAACTCTCAAAGTCTATAAATCGCTCCCATCGATCAGCAGAGACAAACATGTGGCGAGCACATGTGCGACGCTTGGAAATATGCAGAGAAACAAAGTGAGAGAGAGAGAGAGAGAGAGAGTGAGAAAGAGAAAGAGAGAAAATAGTTAGATGAACCTTTACATAATATTCAAATGCACGAATAACTTTAAAGAAAAATTTAAAACTTGCCCATATCAGATAAAGTGTTAAAATTGGGTAAGCGAGAAATCGATAAAAATCGATCATTTCGATAAAACCATGTATATTTGTAACAAATTCAAAAATACTGTCAGCATATTTGGTTGGTCTCCTGCAAAGATCGGCATCAATACTTGCCTCAGATCTGCGTTTAACTCGCATCGAATTAAAAATAAATATTTAAATATTGTTTTTCATTTTTAAAGTGAATCGACTTTTTCTTTTTCTCTTAATTCAAACTGGTAGTTTTGCAGTTATTCGTATTAAATTAATATAAATAATATTATTTCAATAACTTGGCAAGAACCAACTGCTGTAACTAAAAACGAAGCGAGAGATTTATATTCTGTGAAGTAATTTTTTAATTTGATGACTGTAAACTTTGAAGTGCTCTTGCCTCATTGTAGAGTCGATGCCTCAGCAGGGTGAACTTGTGAAAGTATTCATTTCAGCTATTTAGCAATAATGATCAAGAACCAAATATTTAGCGGAATACCCAAAGTGCAAACAAATTTCATATTCAAGATAAACATTAGCTTTTATTGAGTGCGACATCAATCTTTGAATATAAGCAGCAAAAGTGCTTTCAATCATTATGCAAAACTATTTAATTGACTTAATTGCTAAGTTGTGCAATTTAGATTTGAGTTGAAAGCGCAATAATTCTACACTGACTGCCAAATGTGTGTGACCAGCCAGTGAAGCAATTAAAAGCTCAAAGTGTCTAAGCTGCTGCCAACTGAATAAAGATGCGAAGCGGATGATGGGCGGGGCTTAAGCGCAACGTGGACGTATCCAGTATGACTGCAGAGCTGGCAACACAAAAAATGAACACAGCTCGCGAATGACTGACAACGTGATGCCCTGTAACCAGTAACCAGTAACCAGTAACCAGTAACCAGTAACCAGTAACCAGTAACCAGTTGCCAACTGATATTTTTCGATATGGCGTCAAAAATACTTCAAGTCGATGTCGTAATTTAATTTAAAATGTGAGATATATTTAAGTTATCGTACTTGCTTAACATATCCGTTGCTCAGAAGTGCACAGAGTATTCAAATAGAGTTGCTGTATTTTTTAGTGCTTGGAGATTATGCACAACCGCAGATAAATAAATAAACAAGGGTTAAGCTAGAAAAAACCAGCAAAAAAAAAAGACGAAACGAAGCGAAACAAAACAAAACAACAATAAAACTATGAGAACCAATTTGAAGAGCTTAGTTTGGCGCTTGCTAAAAAACAACATCCCAAATAGAACTAAGCAAGTGCTAGACTAGAAAATACCCTGTTAAGCAACCAAATCGAAGCTCGAAAGCAGAAATGGTCGTCTTCATTGCTATGTATACTATATAATAATATAAGGCAGATAATGTGATTATATATATATATATTTATATATTTGAGTAACACGCACCCCGCAAACCGCAGAGATTTGACTCTTTATGGCTCATCGGCTTACCTGTAAGAAATATGAAAGAAAACAAATGATTAGTAGATGCATGGAAAAGGATTTAATGTCTAAAAACTAGAGGCAATCAAAATATAAAAATATAAAAATATATATCAAGGCAATCAAAATAATATATATATGTGACATGCAACTAAATTTAATTGCCATTAAAATATATTCAATTTGCTCGCTCTACAAAAGAAACCGCAACTAAATTGAACATTCTCTGAGAAGCAGTTACAGAAACCGATGTTATTACATATACATATATATATATATATATATATATATATATATAGCAAGATAACAGACACGAAAACAGAAATAAATCATATTTCAATTCATTTAAAATACGCACAAATGAAGAAAATCGATATATTAAACAGAAAATGTAGGGTTTGAAGGGGGTTTGGGTGTTAATATACAACTCTGTTGCCACTGTGAACGTGTGCAGGGCATACGTGGAATAAAGCGTGTGTTAACATATGTATATCAAAAATATGATATGATACCGAGCATAAAATAACAGCAGCACCTACAACAATAAAATAACAAGCAGCAACAACCACAATAGCAAAAACAGAGAATTGCAGCACAAATGTAAAGCTTAGCCACAAGTTCACAATGTGGAACGGCTCCGTCCGGAGCCTGACGGTTTGACGTATATGTCTAGCCACTAAGTGGGCTTCTCAATGTTTACGTGAGCTGTGTGTGTGTGTGTGTGTGTGTGTGTGTGTGTTTGTGTGTGCAATACCACAAGCTGGCTGTGGGGATACAATTGTCAAGGCTAAAGGCAGAAAAAACAACAAAGCGACATATTGGACTTGAGAGGCAGGTATTAAAAGGTATCAAGAGAGAACAATAAAAAAAAAAAATAAAAATAAACAAGAAAAACGGATTGAGGTCCTTGCAACACACATGTCCCCAAACGTATCTATATGGGCTGACATATGTGTGGCACAGTGAAAGTTGCGACATTTGCAGACCAATGAACTTCACACAATATGAGAATACGAATTTTAGAATGCCGGAGACATTTATAATAGGTTTTTATTGTTGTTGTTGTTGCTTCTGTTGATGGGGAAAGTATTTAGAAAGGATAACAGACAGGTGTCACAAAACAGTTGAGCGCAGACGACACTATTCGCATGTGGCACGATGAACGGGCTTTAATAAACTAATAAACTAAGCGAACTGAGCTCTCTGAGTATATCTATCATTCTGAAACTTGTTGGAGCAGCTTCCTTGAAGCTTACGCAGTAAATGGCTTGAAATTAATTGAATTTATTCATCATATATAGTTGGTACGAGAAACTTAGCTCTTAGTAAAGCTTTCCTTGTGAAACTGACAAGTTTGCTTACGAAGAAAGATAATGACATTTGTCATACGTTTATTTTTATAAGGGAAAGTATTTAACAAACTATATATCTCTATATGCATATATCCTGAGGTAACTTGAATATTGTTTTATTGGGCTTGTAAATGTGTTGAAATTAGTGGTATCTTCGCACTAAATATCAGATATAAACACATATCATAAAATAATATTACACAACTTGCTGAAATAAATCGAAAAACAATAGCAACAAAATCAACACGAATTCATAATGCGTAAAATGTTAACTGATCTAAATGAAATATGTACTAAGTCGAACTCAAATTGTTGTTGCTGTTGCATAATTAATCAGCTAGCATGCAAGGCATGCATGTGTGTATCTTAACTTGGCCAAAATGTTCGTTTATTACACTGATTGTTTGTCCTTGCGAGCCATCAAATTACGTACATCAATGTACTTATGACAGAGTGGGGCAAAAAGACACACAAAACATCTGGATAGCCAGAGACAGAGACAGAGACAGAGAGAGAGAGAGAGAGAGAGAGAGAGAGAGACACATAATTTATTCATGTAATTTCAAGAAAATTTCCAAACAGCAAACGCTTCAAATTGTTTACATTTTGCGTTAATTAAATTAGGTAACTAAGACCATTTGCTCTCTCTCTCTCTCTCTATCTCCCTCTCTCTCTCTTCCCTCACTCTTCTCCTTTCATCCCTTTATCTCTCCCTCTCTCTCTGTGTGTTTCTCTATCTGCCCCAAGTTGTTGCCATGGCTTTCCAGCTTGCTTTGATTTGATTTATTTTCAAAAGACAAGAGGGTGGGCGGGAAGGGGGGTGGGGAGGGGCGCTGGCTGTATCCATCATCATCAACAACCGCACATAACTATTTCGAAAATTGCTTGAATAGTTGTTGTTAGTCAAAATCATAGACAATCAACGCCTGAATGGATGCTTGATGCGTTGGGATGGGGATGGGGGATAGGGGAAGGGGGAGGGGAATGCGCAAAACCACTCTCCAATTCTCAGCCACAGCGCAAAAAAAAGAAGAAGAAAAATCGAAACCAAAACTCTGCCCAAGTCGAGGCGGGTGTATTTAATTTCACTTAAATCTTTCAATTAAAACTTTTAATTGATTTCACACACCCACACACACCCACACACACACACACACGTACACACCCACAAACACACATGTGGACCATAAAAAAGCATAACATATTTAAAGTGAATCACTCCTTTGCCAATAAAATTGTTGTTGCTTGCGGCAATTAATTGATACGTGCTACAAATATGGCATTCAATGAAATAAGACTCATAATGCATAAATAGTCGACTCCACAGTTAACAAGTGTAAATTTGCACATACATTAAGTATGTGCACACACACACACACACACACACACACACACAGGCTCAGCCACAGACATATTCATTGATATTTGATTTGAGCAAATAATTAAATGCATTCATAATATTGAGTGTATTGCATTATTTTATTAATTTATTAAACCAATATTTTCATTACAGTTTCAATTGGAAGCGGATTAAGTGCAAAATAGGGATTGAGCTGGCGCCACCTAGCGTTGGCTACAGCCAGACAAACTAATCAGATATTTCGATAATATGATATGATATGATAATATAAATGATATATTAGAAACACTACAAGAATAGAAACGAAATGAAAGTTAAGTCAATCCACAGCAATCCACAGACTCGCAGATATCCAGAAAATCCACGTTTCCACTATGAATATGAAATATGATTTTCTAAATCAACCGATTTTTAAGAAATATTTACAGTTCTTTAATTTACAACACTGTTGCAGGAAGCAATATAGAAATATTGCTGCTACGATTGCTGCTTTCAAATAGCCATAGCAGAAAAGTGTGGCTCTGTGAAAAGTGTCCTCTGCAGTAGAGCTGGATAATACAGATACAGATAATACAGCTCCTTCTTTATAGCAATTGCAAGTTGAATTCGCTCTTGGATGACCTTATCTTGTGGCATACGACAACTTATGTATGAGACCTGTAATCACCAACGATTAAAGATCAAATCGAGTCGATTGTTGGTGCTGGTCCGCAATGATTATGCTTTGAGTAAATGCTACAAATGTTTGCACAACTTTATTATGTCCTTTCAAAACAATTTCGATGGTTTCAGGTTAGAATAAAGGTACATCAACGAGATGGAGGTAGACAGTTGTTAAATGTTGTGATTAATTACAGGTTGCACACACACACACACACACACACACACACACACCCAATTACATCAATTTATTTACGTTGTTTTAGTTAGTTGAGTTTTATGAGGATTTTTAGCTAGAGGCAAACCGCAAACCGCAAACGGCAAAAAGCAACAATTGAAACGCAAACACGAGAACACAAAAGCATTAAATGCATAATTTAACCAATGTAAGCATTTAAATAATTGTTGTTCTCTCTTTTGAGTGGGAAACACAAACACATGGAAATTGAAGGCGCAATTTTCCATGTTTTCACGTTGCAAAAATTATTTCCATGCATTGCATAAAATTAAGTGCGAAAGTTGTTGGAACTTGACATTTTCGGATTATAACCAAATAGATTTGACGAACAAAAGTAATCGCAGTTTATTGATGACGATGACGATGACATGTGTGTGTGTGTGTGTGTGTGTGGGTGTGTGGGTGTGTGTGTTGTGTAATTAAAACGGAACCCTTAGGAAATGCAGATTTAACGCCCATGTGCTTCGACACTTTTGGCATTGACATATTTGCAAAGGCGAAAAACCTCTTCAAATTTGCATGTGGACAAGAAAAAAGAAAATACACACACACACACAAACACACACACACACACATGCATACACTACAAATAAAAGAAAACACAAAAATATGTGTAAGGAAAATGCGACAACATTTCGATATGCCCAAGGGCAGGGCATACAGCTCACTGGGTAGACGGAGGTGGAGCGGGGCATGCTGGGGGGCATATATGCTATTGTTGTTGTTGTTGTTGTTGTTGTTGTTGCCACTTCTGGTCTGGGTACACAGAAATCGCCAACATATGTTAACAAAGCGCCCAAGAAAATGTACTCATCATCAACACTGCGCGAAACAATCGATTGTATTGTATTGAAGTTGAAGAATTCTACAAACTAGGCATCAAAGAACCCATGTTGAACAGTACTGTACAGATTAGTAGATCAGTCGATTAGCTTATCCCATTTATCAGTTGGTCTGCCAAACGATGCCAAAAGCTGATGGAGGTAAAAATGTATAATTGCCATACAAAACCAGATAAGCTGGTATTTAATATAAAATTTAAGTAATTAAATAAAAGTAAAATAAATATGTAATGCATATAATTATTATTCCTAGTGAAGTAGTTAGCATCGTCGCCCTATGCGTTTGGCCATGGGTGTTTGCATGCATGCATGTGTGTGTGTGTGTGTGTGTGTGTGTGTGGCAACTAAACGCCGTGATAAATTAGTCGGATAGCGTCGTTGCTTGCGTGTTTTGCTTGGAGTGTATAAAATTTTCGTGTTTTGTTTCTTTTTTTTTTGTTTTTAATTTTTTTCTTTGGGTCTCTTAGCCGCTTGCGCTTTTATACGCCAACAGCTGACAGCGCACACACACACACACGCACACACACACGCACAGAGAGAGGCTTGCATGCATGCCCGCTCCATGTGTGTATGATAAATTAACATAAGATTAGCGATCAGCAGCAGAAGCCGAAGCAGAAGCAGAGAAAAAGAAAACAAAAATTAGCCCAGCGTAAAACAAAACGAGCGAGCCAAAAATGTGGGAGAGGAGAGAGAAGAGGCACTGCTGGAATGGGATGGAATGGAATGGTGGAATGGATGTTGAGCTGGCATGGCTGGCTGGCTGGCTGTGGCAGGGCATGGGCAGGGGCAGGGGGAGAGGGGGACAAGCATAAATGAATAATGTGCACTAAGCGTAAAACCCACATGAGAATTGAAATTAAAAGGACAATAGATAAAACACACGCACAGCCAGCCCAAAAAGAGACGTGTGTGACAGGGGGGGGAGCGGAGAGGGGGGGAGTGCAGGAGAGCAGGGACGGAATAGTCGTGTTCTCGTATATCCTGCGACACACACACACACACACACACACACACACACACACAGAGACTTGCGCGTTGGCTTCAAATCGTAAATAAATAAAAATAACAACAGCCACTAAAAGCAGCTTAAGAGTCTGGGAGACAGAAGCAGTGAGAGAAAGAGGACAAAAGAGAGAGAGAGAGAGAGAGAGAAAACACAGCACTCAATAAACACTACACAACATGCATTGTGTGTGTGCGTGTGTGTGTGTGCGTGTGTGTGTGTGCGTGTGTGTGTGCAGGACAATTACTTAAGTTTCCATGCTTAAATATTTGATAAGTTCAATAGCATTGATTCAAAAGCAGTTTTCATATCCGACAGATTGAATGCTCCAGTCGAGCGAGAAAGAGAAAGAGAGAGAGAGAGAGAGAACGAGAGTGATATCGACTAGCAGATACCCTGCACACAAGTTATTGGCCTGATGCACACACAGCAGATTTACCATTCCATATGCATGATGTTCCCGACAGATGATTTTAGGAAAGGGCATTTCCAGCTTCTTTTCAACTTGAACAGGGAATCCACAAATACTGTAGAAATAATCCACAGGATATAACATGGCCAAAAATATTTTAAATGATTATTAAATTTATGATGCACATAATTTATTGATATGATTGTCAAATAATATCTGTTTTTGTTAGTTGCGTTGTTTTTGTTTATTTTTTTTTTTGTTAAGAACAACCCGAACTGGAAACTGGGAAAAACTTGAAAAACTTTGCTTAATCACTCTGAATGACAAATGTATCTTGAAGTTGCATAAGCTTTATATACTCTTCCCGACTCATTCCTATTTTCCATCTAATCCTCCCCCTTTTAATGCCTGCTGCCAAAAAGTAAGTTGTAAATGAGACTGCTTTCGACTTTGCCAAAATGATTTGCAAATTTGTTAATGGCTGCTCAATGTTTAATGGCAAAATACACACACAGAGAGAGAGAGCAAGAGAGAGAGAGAGAGATAGATATAGATATAGAGGATGAGAGATGGAGATAGATAGAGTTACGAATGCCAATTGCCAGTTTTAGGCATATTCTCGAATTTGTATATTGATATTGTTGTGTTTGTTAAAGGCAAAAGTTTTGGACTGGAATGAGTTTGGGAAATTGTTCTGTGAAAATTGATTAAATTGTTTGCTTTAATTGTGCGTAAATGTTATTGCTTTAGTTGTTCTTGTTGTTCTTGTTGCCGTATTGAGGATTATTTCGTTTATTTAGTATTACGAAGAAATATTCACAACCCAGCTGCTGATAAGGCTTCTCATGGCCTGAGTAATTCCAAATGCCGGATTAAACGAGCACTCGTAAATATCAAAATTAACGTTCAGTGTGCCGAAATGCTAATACTCTTCCAACCATCATAATAATTACAACGAAAACAGTCCTCTGGCTAAATCGTAATCCGACTTTATAGTTGAGGACACAAATCTTGTCCCATTTCTTGGATCAACCTAAGTTTTTCAACGATAGTTCAATGATATCATAATTCAAATTGTTCTGTTTTGAGCTGGTTTTCGTATCGTATTTCGTATAAAGTTATTGAATCGGTTCCAAATTTGTTGACTAGCCCAATAAATGGGCATTGAGTGCCCTGATTACAATACCATAAGAAAGGGCATACAGCAACAAAGAGCTATCGTTGTATATATATATATATATGTATATATATACTCTTTCTGTAGCTATATTGGTATTTATCTGTGAGTTTTTTGCATTTCCTGTTTAATTTGCGACAACTGAACAAATGCAAATATCAACAAAAAGCAATAAACTGCATATTTACCTTCAACTGCTAAATGCAAGCGCTTATCAAAGGAAAATGGAGTCGCGCGGAATGTGGGGTGGTGGGGTAGTGGGAGTGGGGAGGGGGGAGTAGTGTAGGGAGGTTTGTGTGCAACGCAGCTGCCAAGGAAGAGGAACGGTAAACACTGCAAACAGACAAAACGATTTTACGCATTAGGCAACAGTACAGCAACTAAAGGCGAATCGGAATCACAACTTGAGACGAACCCGAACCCGAACCCAAAACCAGAAACCAGAAACCCAGAAACGAACCTCAATCGCAACTGAGCCCATTATGAGGAAAGCGTATCGAGGCGCGCTCTTCAGCGAAGGCGATGAGCAGCAATGTCAAGCCTCGACGACAGAACGCCACTCAAAAGATACACACAGGGTGGGTTTTGGGGGGGGAAGGTGGGCGGGGAGCAAAAGGTGAGCAAAAGTGGCAACTATTGTGGAAGAGCGATGCACACAATCAATGCTGGTTATTATGACAATGATGATGACAGCCAAAAGGGGAATGCGAATCGAATTGCTTGCGCCAAACAAACAGTGGGCCAAAGCGGGGTTGAACTGGAGCAGTGGCAGGGGGAGAGATGAGCTGGGGGGTGGGGGGGTTTGAGTAGCGGGCAACAGCGAACGGCAAACAGCAGCATTTCCAGCATTGGCAGCAGACAAACAGCAGGCAAAATGCGAAAAGAGATTCGCTCTTGGAATGCGTGTCGCACTCTACAATTGAAGCCAACGCACAGTGGCACAAAACTAACAATAATGCGAGTAAAAAAACGTTTACAAAAATAGTTTTACACACCCAGAAGCAAAATGCTCTAGAACTAGAAGAAGCACAACTTAGCAATGGGAAAACACCAATATTATTTGAGCATAAAATCCGAAATGGATTATGGATAGCACAATTCGAACCACAAGTTTGAAGAGAAAGGGGTCGAACTGCAAATGAAGTTGGTTGATTAACCCAGAAGAATCAATATCTAAGATATCCCTAAGATAAGATTACGTTGCTCTACGATCAGAAAGAGAAGGCAGATTTATTAATACAAATCACATAGGGTATGTAAAAGTCAGTTAATATTAGTATTCCAATTAAGACCCCTAAGAGCAAATAATAAAATATTGTTTTTCTGAGCAGTGATTTGCCAGCAAGAAAATATGTATTTAAAAGGAGCATTCGCCTATAAAAAAGACATCAATTTACATTTAACACAATTAAGATTTAATAAATCAACTCGACGCCTGGCTTTGAAACTATCTAAGTCAGTTTGCAGTGCAATTTTGGTTAGCAATTCATATTAATAATCTTCACCACAGAGAACAATCGCATCTTAAGGCGTATCCAAACTTTCCACTACTCAATCGAAACTGAACCGTTATTAGTCTTAAGCTCTTCCAATATAACTCTACAAAATTGATAACAACTTTTTGCCAAAAAATCGAACTTTTTACTTTGAATTGTGGGTTTATTTTTGGTAAAGGCAAATTGCATATTTTCACCATGAAGTTGAGTCAAAAAGCAAGTAGAAATATTTTCGACCAAGAGGTTTCTCCATCTATATATTTACACATATTTTGATATCAATTAAAAAGTAACGAAAATGGGTCGTCTGCTTTTTATAGTACCTCAAAGTAATAGTTTTATTTGTTACGCTTTAAAGTAATCTGCATTTTTATGAATTTTTCTCAGATGTTGCATTTAAAACAAAGTACAAAAGTGTTGCCTGCCAATGCAGTTTGCCACACTGTGCAGCTATGCAATTATTGCACGACTGGCTGAGTTGTGTCGTCATCATCATTATCATCTCCGTCATCGATATCATTATTATCAGCGACAGCAACACCATTGACAGCAACAACAACTCTGCCTCTTTTTTGTGATTGGAGGCGATTGTCATTTGGAAAAGTCAACTTGCATTCGCTTTGTGCTTGTTGCGAAGCTTTCTGTTGTTGCTGGAGCAGTGCTTATCAGAAGACAAGCACAACAAACACACACCAATCACACACACACACACACACACACACACACTTTGGAGCATGTTTACTTTTTGGGGTTACCGCTATCTTATTACTTATTGATTTTGTGTTATCGGCGACAACGTCGCGACTTTTTTCTCAAGAAACTCGAAAAAAAAAAAAATAAGAACAGAAAAAATGAAGAAAAAAATGGTAGAAGCAGAAAATTATGCGCCAGCTAAGTGAAGAGCAAATTGAAAAGAAGATGCCGACGACCCTCAAGAGTTAAGACTCGCACCCGACACCCCCCACACCCCACACCCTTCCCCCAAGCCGCTCCCAACCACCCACCTAGCGTACGCCAATTCGCCGTCGTCTGCCCCTTCTCATCGTTATCATTCCCATTTCCATTTGCAACCAAACGGCCCGCGCCTCATTACATTAAAAGATACCTCCACCCTACCCCCCCCCCCCCCCGCCTACCCTCACCCCTACCCTCTCAGCCAACCACACACTCACTGATAAGGGCCGCGAAGAGCGCTGAGTGGTTGTGTGTTGGCGCCGGGGGGGTGTGGCAGGATAGGGGCAACAGGCGGCAAAGCGTAAAGATTGTTGCTATCTCAGCATTTTTCTATTTTTTTCATTTCATTCTTTTTTACTTTGTCTCGCTTTTTATGCGTTTAAAATTGAAGCGCGTCGTGTTGCACGACTTGCAACTTGCAACTACAAAGTGTGCTGCGACGGCCGACACAGAGAGACCGAGAGACAGAGGGAGAGAGACAGAGACAGAGACAGAGAGAGTGAGTTATTGGAGTTGGTAAACCGCTGATAATGACGCCAACGGCAATGGCTTTGTCTTGTGCCTGGAGAGAGGGCAAGAACGTGTGGCAAAAAAAAAAAAAATTCAAATAAAAATGTTAAATAAAATTATAATAATAACGTAGTTGAGTGAGAGAATGCATGCACGACTAGCAGATGCCCTGTAATCTCTGTAATTGAACAAAATCATCGATGCATCAAACAACTTGTAAAATTTCTATTTTTGAAAATAAACTAAAACTTAATCAAAAATTGCAATGCTAAATTAAACACGCTCAATCATTTTTAGTTTAAGAACTGTTATCGTTATCGATAAATAATATTCTCCAATAGAGTTCAGAGAGGTTTCTATTCCAAAATTGACCAACCACATTGTCGAACCGAATCTCATTTTTCCAGTTCCAGCTTTAACGTTCCGGTTACTAAGAATATCGCTATAAATATATATATATATTATATATCGATATATGATATGCCCAGCAACAAACATACAACTGTAGTTGTTGTGTAAAGCACTCCCATTGATTTGTGGCAAGTGCAAAGTTACCGTCAGCGGCAAGATAATCAGATATACTATCTGCCACTCGAATCGTACACCAATCTCAATCCCGAGTGGGGCAGGGGCAGGCTCAGTTCTTGTGTTCTTGTGGCATTTATTGCTTCGACTTCAAATGGAGCCAAGGACGAGCAGATAAGATTATCAAATTCCAAACTCAAATTCAAAGCGAATTCATTTAACAAGCGCAACATTCAAATAAATTCAGATTTGTTTCCTTTGAAAATGTTTATTCTTTTTTTTCATGAAATGCATTCATAATTGACGACGCAGAAACCCCCTCCAAACTCCCCGCCAACCAGCTCTGCCCGCCCCACCCATAAACAAAAAAAAAAAGGTCTGCAAGAAAACGGAAAATAATTGAATTGATTGGAATGGAAATTCAAGTCAGCTGAACATTTTCCAGAACATACATTAATTATATGCAATAAGTCCAACTGAACTGTATTCCAGACATTGTTAGCGCACAAAGGCAATAAATTTATTTATATACTCGTATATATATATATATATATATATATATATATATATATATATATATATGTGTATTTATATATATACGTGCATAAAGTGCCGCCCAAAAATCAATTGCTGTTTTAATTCCGTGCTCACTTATTAAATATGCCAAATAAAATAGGTGCAGGCGGAATTCAATAATTTTAAAGTATAAAAAATATGCAAATTGCGTGAAGCATTTCCATATAACTCCAAACAGAAATTATTGATAAATTTAAAGATATTCTGATCAGAGACGATGCTTGTCACAGCATTCAAATACCCTCTTCTGCCAGGGCATCAAAAAACAGGGCGCTGCATGTGTGTGTGTGTGTGTGTAGCTGCATTTGCATATACGAATGCTACACATATATAACAAAAAAAAAAAATATATATATATATAAATATATATATAAGTATATATCGGCAAATGCTCTTCTTTCAAGTTCGTTGCCGGCGCTCACTTTACTGCCACTTAACGGTATCAGCATCTCTCTCCCCCTCTTGGTCTCTCTTGCTGTACTTGAACTCTCCCACTCCACACACTCCTTACCGCTCCCCTACCCCCCACAAGACTTGTCTCCAGTCTGCAGTTTTTGGCACTTGATTTATGACCAACGGCGTTTGCCGGACTCAGACGCCTTTTTTCTCATCTTTTTCTTTGCGTTCTTTTAACAGTTTTCATGCAACAAGTGCTGCTCAACACAAAGAAGAAGACGAAGAAGAAGACGAAGCAGATACAGTTGGAGCTGAAGTTCTTCTTTATCTGCCATGGCAAAAATGATCAAAGTCAGCCGTTTGACTTTTATCTGAATTTTGTGAGTTTTTTTCACTAGTTTTTGGCTCATTTGGCTTTATACGCAAAATAGCTGTAAAAATAAAGTTGTGTTTTTCATTTCTCATTTCTCATTTTACATTTTACATTTTCATTCATTTTATTTAATCCACGAACAATGAATGCAGCTTAAAATTGCTGTTTACTCAGTTTCTTTTATGGATGAGAACTTTTTTAGCTTTATCAGAATTTATCAAAAGGGATTTTTTTTTATATTAATTTTTATTAAATATTTTTGTTTTTTGTAGATTCTCCGTTATACATCAAACTTGATATTGTAGCATTAAAAGAGTTGTTAACAATTTTTAAAGCACAGAAAAACTGCATCTAAAACGAATTTTATCGAATTTTTACACACAATAAATAAATATATATTTCGAATATTTAAACTTTATCTTTATTTTTGTCTTTCCCATCTCTTTAATTTTTAGTCTATATATATATATATATATATATATATATATATATATATATATATATAGTATCTGTATCTTCTCTTTTGCTCGCAGCCTTACCTCAAATTAATAGATAGAAAATCAATTTTCAGCTCTTTATGCTTTTTATGAACTAAATTTACGGTTCAATTTGCGATTCGTTTCTATTACACTGCGAGGGGGCAGCGGCAGGGGGCGGGAAGTGTTGTTAACGGAATGAGTAGTGGGCGGGGGGTGGTCTGTGCTCTGAATTCTAAGCACTGTAATCATGACAGCCAAACACGCCAGTTGAGCTAAAGGAAAATTTTGACTGAATCGACAACCTGCTCACAGCCCCCGCCCACGCCCTCAACAGCCCCTTGTCCAGGAATTTGTTGATAGTTTCGTCGTTGTTGTTGTTGTTGTTTTTGTTGTTTTTGTTGTTTAGTTGTTGTCGTGCCAAAAGTTTGTTATTATATTAAAATAATATAATGTTCATTGCTTGCTTGCTGCTGCTGCTGCTTCTTCTTCGTCGTCTTCTTCCCCTTCTTCTTGTTAATGTTGCATGTTCTTGTTGCTTGTGGCATGTGAGCATAAATCATTTGAATTCCGCTTTGCTTTTCCACTCGCATTCGAAGACATTTCGTGTGACGCCATATTTGTCAAATGACGTTTAAATTTATGAGCAAATGATATATGAGTAACAGGCGCACACACACACACGCACACACACACACACACGCACACACACACGCACACACAGAGTAACACTTGAGTGCATTTTGAATGAATGCGACTTTCCTGCTCGAGCCCGACTTGTGTGCCCAAAAAGTAAAGTTCAATAGACACACACACACACACACACACACACACACACAGTGGGGTCTAGACAACATATTTCGCGTTATTTGATATGTTAAGAGGAAGAAGAAGTACAAAAAAAAAACATGTGGGCCATTTTCTACGTCTGTTTGCGGTTCGCAGCTTGCCTCCTGCTCACACACACGCACTCGCACACACTTGCCCGCTCCCTCTCTGTCTCTCTTTCTCTCTCTCTCTCTCTTTCCTTCGTTTCTTTTGTTACACTTGTTGTTGTAATAAATAATTAACGCCCTCAGCAAATACGCGGCACTCAAATTTTTGGAGTCACATTTTCGGTGTCGATGGATAAATATAAAAAGAATATATATATATATATATATATATGGATGTATATATGTATATATATATATAAGAAATAATTTACTTAGAGTACGAATTTTTGAGCTAAGCAATTAAGGTAATAAAAGAAAATATATATAGAAGAAAAACTGAAACTTAAACTCACCTTATAATAATTGTTGTGTATGGCAATTGCCTGAAATCCATGGATGCATAAAATCCTCTCAAATGATGTACAATTTAATATTTATGAGCTGCAATGATCAAAGAGAAGCAGAAACAATTAAATAAGAGCGTCTGCCAAGGAGTAAAGAGAAGTGTGAGAGCGGTCATCAAACAAAAATGAAAACAAACAGACATGTTCGATGCGGTTTGAGTTGTGTGCTTTGCGTTGGAGTTTGATTGATCACCTTCAAAATCACAAAGCGGAGAGAGAGAGAGAGAGAGAGAGAGTTAGCTACTTTTAGTAGAGATAACTGTGGTGCGACGAAGAACCAGGTAAACGACGGAGTAAACAAAACATAATGCGACGCTGCGAGCGACAAAGACAGCAGCACAAAGCAAACAGAATATGCCGACAGAGAGAGGGAGAGAGAGCGAGAAGAGAGTAACTGGCGCGTAGGCGCTGTAGAACAATAAACAATAAAAGTACGAACCAGAAATAAAAAAAAATAAATAAAAATAAGTACGAAAAATGTTTAGCGATGAATCAAAAGCCCAACAAAAACAACAACAACAACAACAACAGCAGCAGCAACTGAAATTGAAATGGGGAAAAAAATGAAGAGCAAAAAAAAGCAGTAAAAATTCGTTAATTTAGGCAAGCCGAAAAAAAAGTGAATAAGAAGAGGCAGACGAAATTGACGTCTGGCTAAAAAAAACAGCAACAATGAAGACAAGAACAACAAACGAACAAATGAACAAATGAACAAACGGTTAATGTCTGTCGAGATAAAAATTCCAATTCGATTTATTAACTGAATTTTGTTGTCAATTATCAGTGATTCTCTCGCTCAATTTTGTATCTGAATGATGCGGACGCAGTGCAACACACAGATACAAATTGAAAATGTGCAAAATGAATATTTTATGTTTATTGTTCGTTTGATTCAACAAACTAATGAATTTGTGCAGTGTTAGGCAAAAACTACTTGTTTGTTTATTTATAATTCTTTTTTGCATCTGCAAAATATATGAAACTTTAGCTTAAATATAGTTGAGAGTTGAGCTTGGGCCAAACTAAATAACTATCGAACTATCTATATATATATATCAATCTCAATCTGTATTCTGTATTTATGCTTGCCACAGATTTTGACCATACTACTTAAACTGATGCTTGTGTTTATTGTATTCCTGGAATATCCTCGAGGAGTTTTTATTTTCCTTTTCTTTAAAATCTTTGCTTCTTAAATTCATAATACGTTTTTGGTATCTTTGAAGTTGCCTTATTTGTTTTCGAACTCATCGATCAGGAAGCGAACCGAAAAAAATGACGACAACTGTACAACAACAACAACAACTACAACAGCAGCAATATGTACTAAGATGGAGCAGCAGATGCAGCAGAAGTTAGGGCAAAGGAAGGAGAAGAAGAAGCACGAGAGCTGAAGCAGCAGAAGCAGAGGAAGAAGCTGAGAAAGAAATGTGTGCTGTTGCCTCATTAAGAGGCACGACGAGAACAACAACAACAACAACAACAGACGACTTCAGGTTCAGCTTCAGTTTTTGTCAGCTGCCTTTTTTCTTTTTAGCCTGGGCATCCACACAAGTTGTTGTTGCCTTAATCATCGCCAAAAACAAGTTTGGACTGTTGTCGTTGTTGCTGTTGTTGTTGTTGTTGTGTGTTTGGCTTAGCGCGTAACCCCAAACCTCAAACTCCAACTCCAACTTCAAACTCCAGCATTGCAGTCACGACTCTCTCTCTCTCTCTCTCTCTCGCTCTCTCCATCTTTCTGTATTCTTGTGTGATGCCCAGAGTCCAGTTTTTTTTTTTCGTTATTTTGTTTTTCGCTTGTTGCATTCAGTTTTGTTGTTGTTGTTTCTCTCGCTCCATTTTTGGCGCTGACCACGAAAGAAGCAGAAACAATTCCAGAAACAGAATTTCTATATTATATACATTTTATATAATATAACATATATATATATATATATATATTTATAATACAATTCTTAAGAAAACATCAACTTCCTTTAGCATTTTATTGTTGCTTTAATTTTTGCCTTTGTCTCTGCTTCTCTTTCTTTTTGCTTCCTTTTCAGTCGCACATGTGTGCATGTGTGTGCGTGTGCGTGTTTGTTGAATTTAGGCTCAACTATCGCTTAAGCGGCTCTCCTGTTACAAGCACACACACACACACACACACATATATATAAAAACTTGCGAAAAAAGGAGAAAAAAAGCGAATCGAAGCCAAAGAAGTTTTAAAGCAGATGCTGAAGAATAAAAAGAAGAAGAAGATGCTAAAGCAAAAGATGAAAACTTTTTTTAGTTGATATTCTCCGAGTCGTGGAGTGAGTTCAAGCAAAGGTCTTAAAATTGGCCAAATTTCAAGTGAATCGTGTGAAGAGCTTTCGTGTGGATTCGACCAAAAACTAAAATAAAAATGAAGCAAAACAAAACAAAAATAAAGTACTCGTAGCTGTTTTGGAATAGACCTGCCTGATCGAAATGCCCAGCAGACAAAAAGTAATTATGAGCAAGACTGTTAGTCAACGATTAGTTTCCCATTAACGCAATATGCAAATTTTGTAATTTGCTTGGCAACGTTTTTTATGTTGAATGTTTAGTTAAGTTTTAGTGCTTAAATTTTGTTAAATTCAATTTAATTCGATAGAATTTTTGAAATTAATTCACAATTCATTTCAATATTAATCATTATTTTTTAAATCCTTTTGTGGCATTTACGTTTCCAATGCAAGCTTGGGACAAAAGCTTCTTTCCCTTTATCCATCTCTCTCTCTCTCTTTCGCTCCAATTGCAAGAATTTGTCATGTCATTTCTTAATAGAATTCACCTCAAATTACACGGAATATTAACATTCTCTTTGGCTGCTTCGCAGCAATTTTAATTTCTCTTTGGCTTATTTTTGCTCGCTATCTGCCTGTCCCCCTTCCCACCTACCCACCTACCCCCCTCCCCACACCACTTTACATAGCTATGCTGTGCTAATCACCTTTGTTATACTGCTTCTTCTTGCTATTCTCATTGCCCTGAAAAGACATTGTCTCTGCTGCTGTGCTGCTTTGCTGCTGTTGCTGTCAGGCGCAACTTCATTAAGAGCACACTTACACACACGCACACACAGACACACAGATGGGCACAATGGGGATTTGTCCTTTTTCGGCTAACTGTACTGAATCTCCCGAAAAAAAGAAACAAGCAGCAGCAACTACAACAACAACATTAAGCTAATGCCGCGACGTCGCTGTCGCTGTCATTGTCTCTGCCGCTGCCGCTGCTGCGACTGCGGCTGCTGCTTTCTTTTTCTTTTTGGCAAACGTCAATTACACGCAAAGACGTCGCTGTCGACGTCGCAGCTTTTGCAACAAGAACAAGTTTTTGCAACATTGTTTTTCGTCATTGAAACCCTGTTGTTATTGTTGTTGTCGCTGCTGCTGCTATTTTTTCGCTGCGTTTCGATATTTGGTCTTTTTTTTTTGGTTTTTGGCCATGCAAAATGCAATTCTCATTGTGATTCATATTGGCTTTTAAATTGGCCATTTTATGCGCTTTTTGCTTAGTGCAAATTTATATTTTTTTTTATGTGTTCTGTTTGATTTGTTGTTGTTGTTGTTGTGTTTGTTGCTTTGCTTGTTATTGTTTGCGGACATGAACCGGTTGAACGAGTATTGAGAATAATTATTATTTGAACTTTTGCTGCCTTTTTCTTTCATGTTTTTTGTTTTTTTTTTGCATTTTTGATTGTTGTTTGTAATTCGAACTGAGCATGTAAAAGAGAATTGTTAATCGAGCTGCAGGCAACAGCAGCTGTTAGTTAAAGAATAAGCGCTGTTGTTGTTGCTCTTTTATAAGAGAGCACGTAGGAGAGAGCGGGCAGATCAGCTAGCTGCTAATGATGCTGCAGTTGAGAGAGGAGAGAGCGCGATCGCAAGCTGCGCCTAAAAGAGCACACACAGACACACACACGCACACATGCAAAAGTCACAGACTGCAAGCCAAAACATAATAATGCTATTGTTGTTCTTGTTGTTGTTGTTGCTTTTTTTTCTATTTGTTAGGCTCATTTTGCTCCGCTGCTGCTGCTGCTGCTGCTGCTGCTGCATTTATTGGCTTAACCGGTTCAACGGGTTAACGCTGCACTCACACACACACACACACACACATACGTCGTTGGTGTTGTAATTTAATTTAATTCCTTTTATTATATATCTGTGTGTGATTTTTTTTTAATATTATTTGCTTGATTACCTTTTGCTTTAGTCGCTCTTCGCTTGGAGCAGCTTCTGTTTTGAATTTTGCTGTTTGCTTTTGCTTTTGTGTTGCCTTTTGTGATTTATGATTTATTATTTAATATTTATTGGCATTTGGCATTTGGCATTTGCTTCAACTGCACTCGCATTTGATTTCGCACTCACTTCTTGATATATTAACAATAACAAAAAAGAATAATTGCATTTAATTGGAGCTTGGACAATCGTCGTTGGTCAAAAGCAAAAAAAAAAAAACACGCGCGCATTTTGCGGCACTTTCTGTTAACGGAATTCGCTTCAGTGCTTGGAATTGGAATTGGTATTCCTCAACATCTTCTTCGTCATTTTCTTTAGCTAATTTGTTGGTTTGCCGGCGAAACAACGAAACGGAGAATTTACAAGATTCACACAAAAATTTACGGAATTTACGTTCAACACTCTCGCTCGAACCCGAACCCGCTGCACGTCCGCGTCGTACGGCTTTGCTTTTGCATCTGCCAACATAGCGGTTACAGTTGCATCTGTTAAGCGGCCGTGTTTGGCTACGCCAGCCGGGCATGCTTATGCGGCTGCGCTGTTACGGCAACAGTGTGCCGCCCAACCAGGCCTGTTAAGCGTGTCGCAACCTGTTAAGCACATGTTCGCACTCGCTCTCTTACTCTCGCTTGCTGTAAGAGAGCAGGCTCTGCGCTCTTAAAATACGAGTTGCACGATGATTAATCTGTGATTTATGCGTGTGTGTGTGCGTTTATTAGTTGTTATTATTGTTGTTTTTATCAGTGTTATTTAACAGTAATTGGCAACAGTAAGTAAAAATTGCTGCGGCTGTTTTGGCTTGATTTATTGGTCGAGTGCCTTGCACAGTTGTCCTAGGAGATTAATACGTGCAACACATGCGCAACCAAAAGACAAATATAGCACAGATCGTATTGATGGCCATTCTCTGAACATATTCTCCCAATCAAAGCTCATCTTACGTTTTTAATATGCTGCAGGCAGTTGCAAGTGCCACAAGAGATCACTCTCCGTGTAAAAGGGTTCGTCCAGCAGTTGCAAGTGCCACAGGAGTGTCACTTAATGGATCACTTAAAAGTGTTCTACTTGAAATTCTACAAAAAAAAAAGAAGCTTGCCACAAATTCCCCAACAACAAAGTTGCAAAATTCTCAACAATTTGCCACGCAGCGGCAATTAACTAATTACATAATTACATATCATAATTATTATCATCTTTTGTGCAACACGATTATAATTTTTTGTTTTTTGTTGCTTTTTATTAGTTGCGGCTTTTTTGCGGTTTCAGCTTTCTGTTTTGGTCAGAAGCAGCTGCAACATATGCCACAAACATACAACAAAGTGTGCCACTCCCAAGTCGAATATGGAAATACAAAATATATATTTTCAAACAGACATAAAACCACATTGAATAATTAACTAAATAGTACAATTAGTAAAATATTAAAAATCAAGAAATAACTGTTATCGATGAATATTAAATGAAGATTAAATAAATTAATTTATAGAACTGGAAATAAACTGCTGACTTTTAATTGAGAGAAAATAAATTATAAATAAATTACTGAAAATTGGAAAAGTTTGTCGGTCGATCTTAAAAGGGGGTGTTATCGGTGTTATCGATGTCCAGCTATCGATGTTATCGATTTTTGCAGCTCTCAGCTCAAATGTCGAATAGTATTTAAAAGAAAACGCAACAAATGGATTGAAGCAAATACAGGCAAAACTGCCTACTTGCCACAAGTGGCATGCTAGCCATTTTGTCAATGTTAAGCCCAGCCCCCCACCCCCCTCTCCTTGCTCCTACTTGCCACGCGTTTTCTTCGTTTCTTTTGCGGTCGTTGTTGGGGGCAACAAAATGTTGCTTTAATTAACGGCTACGTTTCGCACACAGTTTGTCAATGAGGCAGCCAGCGAGTGTGTGTGTGTGTGTGTGTGTGTGTGTGTGTGTGTGTGTGTTAGGTGTGGGTCGCTTAAGCGCCGCCCACACGGTGACCTTGAGCTGACTGATAAGGCCAAGGTTCTTTGTTTTGCCAGGCAACACTTGTGGATGCCAAGTGGCAGGGGGTGTGGGGGATAGGGCAGGGTGGAGGGCGTGGCAGGGAGAGGTGACAGGTGCGCAGGGTGGACTCGTATCAGCGCTTCCTGTCAGTCTCACAGCAAATTATCAAATATTGCTGCAGCAACACCGGAAATTTGCAACCTTCCAACTTTTTTTTTCGTTTTTTTTCCGTTTTTTTTTTGTATTTGGTTGATTTTTTTTATGTGGCACGTCGATAGCGGTAATGTTGCTGCCGCCGTTGGTGTTGTGCTGCCTATTGGCGTCATAAAATTTGTCAATTTATGAAAATGTCGAAATATGGCAAATACACAAAAATGTCGCAAATGTTTGCCAAGCAAAATACACACAGAAAAACAGAGAAACAGAAAATCCGAGCTCGATTCGAGATAAGATAAGTAATCTTAAAGTTTGTTATACAATAAATGCAAGAACGGTAAAAAAAATTGATCTCACATACGATATATATAACACATCTGAAGAATCCATATTTATTATAACATTAAGAATTAAAGAAAATTAAACTAAGAGTAGCAAAAAGACATCAGATCAATTGCAATGGGCTAAAAGGCCGAATAGAAATCCATCATTTAAGTTTGCTTAAAGTATAAAAAATAATAATAAAAACAGAAATTGCCTCGAGTTAAAAGACATCTTAATTATCCAGCGGTGATTTGCCCAAAAGTATGTTATAAAATTAAAAAAATTATACAAATTACAAATTATACAAAATAGGAATAAGAACAGAGAAAAAGATGTCAGATGAGAGATATTTAATACAATTAATAAAATTAAAAACAACAAAAAGATTAAAATTTGAACTGAAATTGCCTTGAGTTAAAAGACATCTTAATAATCCAGAGAAAAGTTGCATTAAAAAGATTATAATAAATAAAAATATTCTACAAACGAAAAGTTCTTTTAAATATTATAATAAATTAAAATATTCTACTAACAATGGGAATCTGTAAGCTGCAAATTTGGAGAAAAGTTCTTTTAAGTATTAAAATAAAATCAAATACTCTACAAACGATGGGGTTCTAGAGACAAGTTGCCTTAAGGTATATTATAAAATTGATTCGATTCCCAAAGACCCAAGAATGACCACAATTGAGTCAAACAGAAGGAGAACCGGTTCGTCAAATGGGTTTCTCACTGCAAATGAGTCATTCGAATTTCTTAATCGTTACTCAAAAGCTGCACAGCTGCTGATTCACTTCATCGACAACCTTTTTCAAAAAATAGTTCTGAGCCACTTCTGAAACACCTCCAACAAAAAGGAATAAAAATAAAAAATAAAAAATCCATTTTTAGTGTGCAATCATTAAACCCTGTTAGATAAAACTTATTCTGGGCATATTTCAATTGGGACTGCATCTATTTGTACAGCTTGTTGAACCACTTGGAAGCTGCTACACTTTCAAAAATACTTTCGAAGCACTTTTCAGCTTTTTATGTGAACTTTTCTGATGACCTTTTTAATCAGTTTAAAGCCACTGCTGAACCTCGAGTTGCATCTGAATCTGAATCGGAATCTGTGAAAAGCTACTCCACTCGTTTCTCTCAGTGTGTGCGCAGCTTGTCTTGTTACTGGACTTGTCTAAGAGTCATCATTTATATGTGTGTGCCACATACCTGTGTGCCTGTGTACCTATGTGGCAGGGTGTACCTGGCACGTACCGTTTCCACTGGCTCCAAATGCTTTTAATAAAGTTACAAAACCGACAACAGAATCCGCTGGAATGATGGCAGTGGGCCAATGGGGCAGAGGGGCAGCTGCCCCAAAGTGTGGCATAAATGAAAATACATTTTATGTGCGCGTATATTCAAAATTATTGAAACAGAGACTGACGCCAAAAAAAAAAAAAACAAAAAACAAACCAAGCAACAACATTTTATGTTGCAGTTGTTGTTGCCGCTGTTGTTGTTGTTGTTGTTGTTGTTGCGGTTACTGTTCAAAAGGGTATTCAAATATTGGATTGAGATTTTTGTGCGAAAGGATTGCGAGAGGAACCGAAAGTTGAGCTGCACCTCAAATGAATAATTGAAAGAAGCTTTTCTTATTATTTATTTGGCATTTAACTCGATAAATAATTCTAAATTTTACTCCAAATTTACTTTAGTTCAATTCTTTGCTTGTACTTTTTGTGTCGACACTATTAAATAAATAGCCAAATAAATTTCGATTCTGTTTCACTTCAAAATATAAAATCCAAGAAAATCGATTCTTCTTTCTCTCTCTCTCTCTCACTGTCTCTCTCTCCCTCTCTCTCTCTCTCTCTATATATATATATATATATTTATATATATATATTTTTTTTTAAATATTTATTTTAGAGCAACTGCAATTCGGTGTTAAGTCTTGTTGTTGCTTTCATTGCTTCTGTTAACGTTTTTGTTCTTATTGTTGTTGTTGTTGTTGTTGTTGTTTGTTGGTAGAACACACACAGTTCGCTTAACGGCAATTTCTCACTTTATTGTTGTTGTTGCTTTCTGTTTTATACGCTGAACACATTGAAATTGGCCTTAAAGAGTGTAATGAAGTTGTGCAAAAGTATGTTTCAGGCTGAAGGCAGAAGCAGGTGAAGAAGGCAACTAACCCCATAAGGAATAGATATATATTCCTGATCGGCATCAGTAGCTCTGTCTATATAGAGATGTGTTCGTCTGTCTAACTGTCTGTTTGTTTGCCAGCTTGAAGTAAAATGTCTCCGAGACAATTGCAGCTGGTCACTTTAAATTTGGAATGTCAGCTTGTATTATTTTTATCGATAACCATCCGCAAGATAAATCGATTTCCGATAGCACTGCATATAGTTCACCAATTGATATTTAATGTACGCAAAAATATTATTTCGAATTTCATGAAGATCCTCTGCGAAATAGTCGAAAACATATTCTCATATTGATCAGCAGCATTTGTGAGAAGATATGGCAGATAGTGCACCGATATATATTTATCGTACATATGTATATATATATTTCGATTCGAACTTGTTTATAAATAAATCGAATTATTTTACTATATTATTTTATTCGCAATTGGAGCTTATCGAAAACCGCTTACATTTGGGTGTGCAAAGCTTTTTTGGAAGGGTAAATGAGACTATTTAAAGCAGGCGCCGTGAAAAAGAATAAAAAAAGTATTTTTTCAAATAGGTAAAACTATTTCAATTATAAAATAAAGTCACCAAACAGAAAAGAATTCAACATCAATTTGTACACTATATCAATATATCTGATAAATATTTCTTATTTTTCAGTTTATATATAATTTTAAATTGTATTTTAAATTTAAGATCATTTCTTAGTCGAAATTAAATAAATGAATCAATAAATATTTCTGCCATATTTTGAAATCGGTTCAAAGACTTGGGTGACTTTTCACAGGGCATCTCGTAGTCGAGCTGACTCGACTGTAAAATTCTTATTTGAATTTTTTTTTTATTTATTCATGTGGCCATGTTTATTGTCTTTCGACGCATTTGCCAATACCCGCAGCAGCAGCAGCAGCAGCAGCAGCAGCAGCGACAACAACACCAAAAATTGCTGACACAAACCAACGACAACAACAACAACAACAGCAACAACAACAACAAGAGCAACACGCAAATTGTTTGTCTCAGCAATTGCCATGAGTTTTTTTCTCCTTCTTTTTTTTTGCTTTCGCATTTTTTTTCTTCCGCTTTGCTCTTGTTTTTGTTGTTGCTGTTGCCGTTGTTGTTGTTGTTGTTGCTGTTGTTGCTGCTTTTATAAATCATGCCTACAAGTATGCAACGCAATTTTTTCAATTACAACTCGTTGGCAATTTACTTTTCTGCGGGGGGGGGGGGGGGGGAGGTGCTGCTGACAGGAGTATATTGTAGGGGGGTGGTGGGTGTGGGGTGGTTGAAGCCGTGGCGCTGTCAACGCTGCGAATTTCCTTTTTTGTTTCCTTTTTCTGCAATTGCAATCGGCAATTTATGTGGTTTTGCGCTGCGCTGCCAGTGGGCGTGGTGGGCGGGGTACTGTTTGTTTGTTTGTCTTTTTTTAAGGGAAGGGAGGGGAAGGGAGGGGGTAGCAAGCGGAGCTTCTTCAATTTGTACAAGGCAATCGATGCTGAAGGTGCCGCTGCTCATTTGAATGACACTCGATTCGCATCGCATGCATTCGAATAAAGCGAACGTGAAACCAGTGAGAACATTGCAGGCGTGCGTAGCCGACTGCGCAATACTCTGCTACCAATATGTGATACCAGCTGATGACAGTTGGCAGAGAACAGGTTGGGTGTAGCCAAGAAATACCGTCCAAGTTTCACTTTGTAATCTTTTCCTTTCTTCCAAGTTTGGTAATTAAATTACTGTAGATATTTTTGGAGGCGAAAGTGGGTGTGGCTGATAAAAAAAATGATAAGAGAAAGTAATCAGTTATCGATCGATCTCTTAGGGGAGGTATCAGCAGCATAAGTTCCAAATTTGGTGACTCTACAAATTGTGGAAGATGTGCGCATTCTCGAAGCTGCTGAGGGCAGCGGATGTGGGCGTGGTCTGATGATGTATATCGCCGATCTTTGAAAGAGGTTACCAGCTAGTTATCTTCCAAGTTTAGTTACTCTATCTTTCAAATTGTGCGAGATATGCTGTTTTATCGATTTGCACTTTTTCAAATATCGGCTTTGGCGATTATGGGCGCTGCTGTGGGCGTGGCCATAGATATGCCATTTGCCGATCTTTCAGAGATATCGACAACAAACTACCAATCACACTTTGTGACTGCAGCCTTAAAATGATGGGAGAAATGTGGCTTTATCGATTTGCGATTATCGATAAAAAGCTGGAATCGAGCCAAGAAAAGTTGTGTATGTCTGATATCATCTAACATCAGTTTCTACTCCAATATAAATGAAGTACTGATTATATACTCGTAGTTCTTCTTCTTTCTTTCATTATTTAACTTTTTTTAACTGATTTTGGTGTGAAACGCTGACGAGTAAAATCTGCGCAAGTCTCCAGATAAATGATAAGACACTTTTTGAGTTTTGATAAATATTTGAGATATATTTAAATAGCTTCTGACAGTTTGCAACTGAGGAGGGGGAGGGAAGCAGGGAGGCAACCTCTTGTGTAGGGTTGCAAATGACACCAAAAATAACAAAATAATTTAATTAAAATGTCATTATTATGTTGCGTCTCGCTCTCTCTCTCTCTCTCTCTCTCACTCTCTCTTGCAACAGATTGGAAGTGCAACGTTGAGAGTTTGTCAGTTCATAATTTACACAGTTAGCAAACATTGCAGCCTCCCCTCCCCTGCCCTCCCCTCAGACACGCCCTGCCCCCACATTGAGCAACAGTTGACAATAGCTGCCACTGCATAACTGCAATTAAAATAAAACAAATAAATGTCACCTGTGTGTGTGTGTGTGTGTGTGTGTGTGTGTGTGTGTGTCTCTTTTTTATGTTGACATTCTGAGTGACTACAATAAAATATTTGCAGCTTTTCGCGACTTACAAGTCGCAGCTGCTTGTTGTTCTGGTTGCGACAGAGGTGCAACAGTTCTGCTGCAACCGTCTCACAGCAAGCAACTCGCAAAGGAGACACCTTGCCACCAAGACACCTTGCCACCCATCGTAAATCGTACACATCTCAGATATTCAGAGCAGTACATCTATATGCAAAGCAAGTCTTTACACACTTTCAATGGGTTCTGGGCACAAATATATATCAAAAAAACAATAAACTGAAGGCTTTTGCTGTTGTTGTTGTTGTTGTTGTTGTTGTTGCTGTTGTTGTTGTCTGTTGTCTGTTGACAGGTGAAATAAGACAACGGCAAACACTTGATGGTTGTTGCGACCTCCACCTGGCTGCAAAATACTTGACATCTCAACACAATTGGCCAAAACAGACTCGAAGAGTCAGCAACCAGTTGAGAAAACTGAAATGGAGAGTTTTAAATAGTAAATTTATCTGGAGAAAGACTGGCTACCTTTGGCATTATAATAATAATAATATTTATTATTTCACACATCACTTTTCAGTTTCAGTGGCATAAAATTCCAAATTGAATATTTATTTTTGAATGCTTTTTGCCTATTCGGACTCATGAGGGCGGAGGAGACCAATGAGGAGTGCCTGACCTCGACAGCGGTGGCAACGATCCCAAGATCAGCAGAGCCACAGCTCAATCATCTGAATGTGGGGTAAGCAGCAGTGATTTCCCCAAGCAGCATGCTAATGGCCACTCTGAGTTGCACACAGCTCTGGGTTCAATCCGGACGTGTTTCCCACACTCCGACTGCGACTGCGACCGCGACCGCGACTCGAGCAGAGCAGTGATTTGAAGGGCGGCCAAGTGGACGCCAATTGCCCAACGGCAGTCACCCACCAGCAACCACGTCAAGTTGTCGCCCAACCAAGACGCAACAGCAGCAGCAGCAGCAGCAGCAGCAGCAGCAGCAGGGACAACTGTTGGCTGGAGACGCAGCCAAGCAGTCTGCGGCGCCATCGTTTGACCTTTGACCAGTGGCTGCTGTCCAAAAAGTGAGCCCAACTTTGGATATTAAACATTAAAGATTCCATATATATATATATATATATATATATATATAGCCCATGTCTGTCTGTTTGTCCGATTTGTGCATGCAAATTATGCACTTGGTTTTAGAGCCATAAAGATCGTCTTGGAATTATATAGAGCATATAGTAGGACCGATTCTGTAGGATTGACTATGTCCTGTTCCTTATTAATATGATAGTTATACGTGGCAGTAGCAGTCGAAGATGAGCATTGGATTTACAACCCAATTGTCGACTCTATAAGACAAACGATTTACTTCTTTACAACTTTCGGTCGAGTCCCGAACTCGACTCTCTCGTCCTGCTGCCACTTCAAGGACTCGTCTGCTACGACTAATGCTGTCAGATCTGTCGAGCAGCACTGTAATGCCACGACAACTACTCGTCATAGAGATGATGGCATAGCATCAGCTATCTACATATAAGTGCCACAGGATCGGCTGATCTTGCTTGGTCCTGTTTGGTCCTTAAGGGCTATGGGACACATGGATTTATTGTCACAGTTGGGAGACCTGCCCTGCGATCTAGTAGCTCTATTGGGCCCCCTTCTGAGCCTATACTTCTCCTCCATGAACCCCAGCTGGTCATTGCTCATAACATGCATCCCTGCAACACACAGGAAACAGGAGCTGGTGCGGCGTTGTCAGCTTCGTCGCGAGTTGCAGCAACAGAAGCAGGTGAGGCAGGTGCGCAAACAGATGTCGGATCAATGCTATGCGGATTGGCTGCACCTGAGCCGTTGCAGACGAGTGAAGGCGTCGACGACGGCGGCGGCGGCGGCACTGGTCGCATCGCCGTTGGAGCAGAAACACCGCTGCTTGCGGCAGTGGGAGCAGCGCAAGCAGCACGAGTCGCAGCAGAGACGCGAACAGCAGCTGCGCGAAAAGGAGCAGCAGCGCAAGGACGAACGGGCGCGTGAGCAGCTCGCCCAGCTAGCCTGGCGGCGCTGGCTCGCCCAGCTGGCGGTCAAGTCGCTCAAGCCCCGATTCGCAACGGGGCAGCCGGGCAAGACCAGGTCGTCAGCTGGAGGAGCAGCGTCACCAGTGCTGACGCAGCACCAGCGCCGCAAGTTGCAGCAGCAGCTGGCAACCATCACGCTCCGCATGCCACTCTCCGCGGCACAGCTTCGATTAATCGCAAAGCTTCACCTTTGAAGTCAGTTTAAGCTTAGCCAAAATCAAATTCTATAACAACAAAAAACATACAAAAATGCTTAAGAAATAATATTAAAAGTTGCTTAAAGCTCAGCGAGGAGCTTTGAGCGTTTTTGAGAAGCTTCCGTTAAAGTTTAAGCCAACTTAACTGGCAACCAACTTTGGCCTTTCATATTCACATAATTAGTTGAAAGCTTTTCAAATTATATATGCCAACTCTATTTCCAGCAATATCGCTTGAAGGCTTTAAGGTGCTTTTTAGGCAGATTAAACTATCTGCGATAATTAAATGAGTACTTAATTGCGGGAGAGAGAGCCAAACACAACCGTGGACAAAGTGACGAGGAGCTTTGGCTGTTGGGCTTATCTTATTGTAACCAGAATCAGCTACTAGTTGTTGACTGTTGGCTGTTGGTTGTCGGCTGTTGGTTAATTCAATTAGGGACACAAAAGCAGAGGCAACTTGATGTTAGCCGCTGACATTGTCGGTCTCACTGACTCGCAACTGGCAACTGGCAACTGGCAACTGGCAACAGCCCCAGGCACAGTTGCAGGCCTCTTAGGTGCTTCACTCTGACCAGACTATGAGCAGCAGGTGAGTGTGTGGCTTAAGGATGATCCACAAGCCCGTAACGCCAAATTCCGAGTCCATCTGCCCACCTGTCCACCTGTCCACCTGTCCACCTGCCTACTTGCCCACTTATCCGTTTAATCCATTTTCATTGTGTCGCTCAGTTAGATTTGTTGGCCTGGCAGAACAGCACACACAACTTGCCTGAAATGCTTGCCCCAAAAATCGATGCCTCAATGCCCCAAAGACAGAGAGACAGAGACAGAGACAGAGAGAGAGAGAGAGAGGGAGATAAAGTCGGTGCAGCTGCTGCTGCTGATTTGAGTGCCGGATAAAAGGGAACCTACATTTTAGCCAAAAATTGCAAGCAGTGTTTTATGCTTCCCTCGCCACTCTCCCCCCCTATTTTTGTTTTTTGGCCAGCAAGTATTCGTTGGTTGCCTGCCTTCGTGTTTGCCAATCCAATGAGCTGCTTGAAGCAGCTTGAACTTCAGCTCCGACTCCGACTCCGACTCCGACTGCGACTCTGACTCCAGCTGCAGCTTGCAACTTACAACTCCTTGCAGCTTGTTTCATTTGTTAAGCTGAGTGCAACAATTTTCGTGCATCTCCATGGACCAAACAATGGCCACACATCGATGGGGCAATTGTTATTGTGTTTGCCAAGCACACACACACACACACACACACACACACACACAGTGATCATATTGACCAATGCCATCTGGATGCATTTCAAACCAGATTCATTCGCTGTCGGAAGTTGATCGGCTCAGTTGTGTTTTTGGAATTGGGGCAATGAAATAGCTAAACTGAGTTTAGTACTAATATTAATACTTGTGGCCCATTTGCTAAGTCGGCTCGGGGTATAAACTTAAATTCGTTAAACAATTTTTCTACTTTTCAGAAAGATATCAGTTTTCTAGAAACTTTATTTGGGGCCCAGTTAATTAAAGTTGTAATTAATCTGTTGCACTTAATATTGACTCTTGGCAGATGCGCTTAAAATCGTTCACCCTGCGGCTTGATGGTGATGTTCTGCACCTGTCATAGTCAAGGAGAGAGGGTTAATTAGATGTATTGAATGCTAAGCAGTGTCCATCAAAGAGGCTCACTTGCACATTGGATGGCGTTCCGATGGTCCAGAGTATGGCATCAGCGACATCCTTGCAGCTCAGCATCGGCATCTGCTGCTTGATGATGCCTTGCAGCTGCTCGGGCAGGATGTCCGTGTCGACGATGCCCGGACTGATGGTCTGCAAATGTTGAGAAATGTGGCACGTGACTACCATATCAGCAGCAGGAGGAGTGGGAGGAGGTGATGGCGGGTCATTGACCTCTTTACAGAGAGCATTATAAATTCTGTT
Organism: Drosophila macrothrix; assembly: GCA_035042055.1. Taxonomy (NCBI): domain Eukaryota; kingdom Metazoa; phylum Arthropoda; class Insecta; order Diptera; family Drosophilidae; genus Drosophila; species Drosophila macrothrix. The sequence continues at coordinate 2,343,643 of JAWNLX010000587.1, forward strand.
TCTAGTCCATCAATCTGGAAGCCATCTTCTTGCAACCAGCAATATTTTCATTTACTCATTATTATAGTTGGGATAACTGCACTGCAAGATATTCAACCATCTTCTTGCTGCAGACAAGGCCGAATCGGATCAGTATATCATATAGCTGCTATATAGGAACGATCGTTCCAATCAGCAGTTCATGTTTTGCTTACCACAAACTACTCGAACCGAAGTCAGTTTATATGAATTATAAATGGGAGATATGGAAACAATGGGATAGTTGCAACAGTCTGCAAGAACTTGCCTCGCTTCGCTTTGCTGGAAGGACTCACCGAGACCCGAACACGGGTTTTGTGGCGCTGAAACTCCTGTCGATAGATCTCCTGCATGGCGCGCAACGCAAACTTGCTGGCCGGATAGATGTTGAGCGATGGCAACAGCGGCCCCAAGTTGGGCACCTGCTGCCCGGCAACGCTGTTCACGATGATCACGTGTCCCTCCTCGGCCTCGCGCTGCCGCATCGATTGGAATGCCTCGCGTACGCAGTACACAGTGCCCATAATGTTCGTGTCGACGGTGTCGCGTATACCCTGTGTATTTGTGGCGCCGCTCAGCTCAGTGCTGGCTGCCATGATGCCCGCATTGCTGACCAGCACATGGACGCCGCCCAATTGACGTTGCGTCCACTCAAAGGCATCGAGCACCTGCGACTCCGATGTTATGTCGCAGCGCAAGGCATGCAAGCGGTTCTGTTCAGCGAGCGGCAATTGCAAACGCATCTGTTCGATGCGCTGGTGGCGACGGGCCAAGCCGACCACCACCAGACCGGCACCGACCAGGGCCCGGGCACAGGCAGCACCAATGCCAGCGCTGGCGCCGCTAACCACGGCCACTTTGTTGTGCCAGCGTTGCATTGCCGTCGATGATGACCAAACAACGTTTGGACGACTAATGCAATCGCAAAGCCAAAGCCAAAGGCAGAGGCAACCAACTGGCTGGGCCACTCGCTCGGAAGCCCCAGCAATGACTAAGCCGTATCGATTCGACGAAACCAAACCAAATCCACAGAACCACCCACCCAGCTCCACTGGCTGGGCAAAGGTAATTGCCTTTCGCGACACGCTTTCAATTAGTATGCAGTAATGGCTGGGCATCCTTGGAGCACTGTTTCATAATTACGATTATTACCGAACACGTGTCCAGCGCCAGATTTGCCGGCATATTCAATAATAATGCCAACAATAATTAACAGCTGTGTTGGCTGTCATTGAGCTGTTGCCGATACGATGATGAATCAGCGAATAAATCAAATAAATATTTTCGTTTAAGCCAGCTATTGCCAGTGTAGACCATAAATTGTGGTTGTGATTGGAAAGGTTTGCCTATTCAAATTAATATAAATGCATAAATATTATCTTATTGGTTGATCACCGATTCAGCTCTGCCAGCTCTGCCAGCTCTGCTCTGCTTTCTCTCTACTTATTTCTTTTATTATCTCAATTTAATTTAAAAAATATATATTTATTTATATATTATGGTCAAATCGTATTCAATTTATCGCCAGGGCTTTGCTTTTTGATTTTTAATCCTGCTGCGCTGTGGTTGTGGCTGTCGTTGAGAGGCTCCTCCGTAAATCCTACGGCCCAGCTGAGCCTGCGGCTCGAAACGTTCAATGAGACCCGACTTGGCAAATTGGCCTTCCATTTCTCCTTCTGCATCTGCTTCATTCTTGTTTGGCTCTGTTTTGGCATCCTCTGGCAATGCGTCCTGCTGCACACAGTCCTTGAGCGTTTCATGCTTCCTTCCCACTTTCATTGGGAGGGTTTGATCAATGACTGACTGCTGCACAGCTCTGACAGATTGGCCAATTGACTCCTTCTCACTCAGCAGTGGCTTCTGTTTAGCCCCGCTGCTGCTCCTGTTCCTCATCTGCGAGCTGTAAAGCGGCTGCTTCACTTGCGATATTCGCTGCATCATTTCTGGCTTCGTCTTTGGAGCTATTTGCAGCTTGTTTTTATGCAACATTTGTGGCTGCTGCTTCTTTTGAGCTTTTGCAAGTTGGAGTTCTTTTGGAACTGCATCGGAGCAGCTTCTCTGCCCATGCTTGTTGGCCACTGGCAGACGCTGACGCGGCTGCGACAGTCGCTGCAGTCGCTCGTAGTCTGGCATCGAACGCTGCGTCTTCTCCACATCCACATCCGGTTTCAGGGTGGTGCGATGAGCCGTGGACATTGGGGATTGCCACTGCTTGGGATTGGTGTAGTGGGGCGCATTTGTGGCGCGCAGCGAGTCCAAGCCACGACCCATGGCCACTGGCTTGGGCCGGTTGCGTGCCGCATCCTTCCACTGCTCGTAGGCGCCCGAGTTGAGTTCGCGTCGAGTCGTCTCGATGAGCTGCTGTCGCGCCTGGCGTTCCTCACGCTCCAAGCGCTTCGCCCTCAGCTCGCTGAGCTTCTCCTGCTCCCAGGCGAGCAGGCGTCGATGTGCCTCTGCTGCGGTTATCGATTGCCGGGCGCTGTGCGAGCTCATCTCAGATTTGGAGCGACGCAATCTGGCTTTGGTCTGGTACCAGTGCTGGTATTTCACTTCCGCCAGCTTTGCGCGTTCCAATGCCAGCTGATCATCCAGCTGGGCGACCAAGCGACGATCAAACGCCTCCTGCTGCTGTGCCGCACTGATGCCGGCCAATAGGAAGTAATTAAGGAGTTGGCATGGCACCAAGTAGTGCAAGGAAGGATACAGAATAAATAGAGTGAGTGAGAGACGCAGAAGAAAAATGAATTGTGTAACTGAAAAGGAGTTAAAAGTAATCAGAGAGAAGCTAGAAGAAAGTGCAGTCAACAAAGAGAAGCTAGAAGCCAAGATACGAGAACGTATTGGCCAAGAGTGAAGTAAGTCAGATGTGAAAGTAGTAAATAATGGCAAAGTCCTTACTTTTTGGCTGCCAGCCAGGAGTAGAAAGGCGAATCGCGTCTTTCATTCATCGGATCCTGCGATTTGTGATGAGCGTTCACCTCCGAACTGTTCTGCTGTGATATCTCCATTTCTAGCTTCTCCAACTGCTGCTGCTCGGGCTGACACTTTGCAGCCGGAGGCTTCTCCGGCTCCTGGCAGTTCGGGTGCATCAGCGACAGCTGCCGCTTCCTCAGACGCTCGTCCCGATGCTCCATATGTTGCGCCTGCAGCACTCGCCCGTCCTGCCAACGACTGTCGTAGGCAAAGTAATGAAATCGATTGAGATGATCGAAGCGACCCCTGCTGCAGAACCAATGAGACAGGGACACACTCAACGAGAGAAGACATACCGCCAGACAGCTTGGGTCGTCGATCTGGGATCCGGATAGAGCATTATGCGCATTATCTCCTTGCCCCGCTCATCGATGCTGGCCACAAAGGCCATGATCAAAAGCAGCCAGCAAAAGTCGATTGTTTATAGAGTCGAGCTGTGTTTTTCTCTTTGGTCACAAAATATAAATAGTCGCGTGATTGGATTGGAATTGGATTTTGTTGATTTCCGCCTCAGTTGTTGAGTTAGAATGAACTGAGTAGAAACGATAAATTGCACAGAGCTCTGGGATTACAGAGGGAGACTAAATTAAAATAGAATATAAAAAAAACAAACTGAACTAACAAAGACCTACTCTGCTAAACTCTACGACAAACATAAGTAGCGAGATATTATTTTATTTATTTTTCAGTAGAGTCGTTTAACTTTCTGTTATTTTCCGTTGGTTGCGAATCTTGTCATTATTCAGTCTTATATATTGAAAGTCAACGGACAAAGTTGCTCTAATTGGCAGGGGCTGGAAAGGGGAAAAAGAAGCGTGGCATTTACGACAAGTTGCCAGTTGCACTTTCCACTTAAATGACAAAATTCCTCCCCCTGCCGCCACTCACATAATTTACCTTCTCCCTCATAAAACTCGAAATGACGCAATGCAGCCACACATTCAATTTCCGGCTTCACTTGACGGTCTGGATAAAAAAGGAAAATTAATATTCCTCGCAGTGAAACTTTGCTTTTCTGACAAAGTTGAGATGGTCGAATAGGAGAATACTTAAGAAATTTAAATTCAACCAAAAACTTAGCACAAATAGTCGAAACCGATCAATTTGACTTTGTCAACAATTATATTGCGTATACGTCCTGTTTAACTGTGTAAATATATATGTAAAATATATTTATTATATTCAATACAAAGTCATAATTATAATGAGTGCCTACAAAAATGTTTTCTGTCTGTCAATAATACACTGAAAACTGAAAACTAATGCGAAAGTGACAACTCATTCAAATCTATCTGCACTAAGTTCATTGGTGAACAATTTAACAGACATTCCCCATTCTATCTCTCTCTCTCTCGCTCTCGCTCTCTCTCTCGCTCTTGCTGCAGTCAACGTAAAGTTGTAGCTATGCAGCAAAGCGAAAGCTTCACTTTAACTCCCTTTGACGGTTGTGACTGCGTCCAGAGGGTCCTTTAGCTATGTGTGTGTGTGTCCCGGTCAGGTCCTTAACTTTTAATTATGCCACCCGGCGTAGCATGTCACTTGGCAAACCAGTTGACCAGCTGGACAGGTGCCACGATTAAGTCGCCTGCCTCCCCTCCCCTCCCCACCCCACCCCTTTTGTGCCCTAGTGTGTTGGGTGTAATTATGTAGCCGGCTGCTCGAGCTGCCGGCGTGCGAAACAAATAATAGACGCTTGCAAATGAGCCACAATCAAAAGAACACTATTTTCCCATTCCTACTCTTAAGCGCACTTTGTGATTTCATTTCCTCCGCTTGAGCTCTGACCTCGGCCAAAACTCGGTCTGTCTGTCTGTCTGTTAACCAAATCAGGTCGTCTCCCAAACATCCAAATTTACAAGTCCAACAAATTTGTGTTATCTACTTACACATCGAGTATATTTATACTTAGCATACTATGTATATGTATATACATACATAGTCCTTGCCGAGAGTATTATAATGTTCATGTCGTACATTTCGTTGAGCACTTCTTCAAGTTCTCGCCAATTTGCGATGCTTCTTTTGCTTTTCATCTTTTTTCATCATATTTTTAAGCATCATTTTTAATGTTTTTGTTGCTGTTGTTGTTGTTGTTGTTGTTGTTGTGCATTTTACGTTTCCCTTGCACTAAAAGTTGCTCATTTTTATTTTGTACCCCAAGTTTTTATACCCTCGTGCAAAAGATGAACAACTAAAATGGGTATCATCAAATGGTCACAAGCATCGACAGTCATATTTATATATATATATATATATATATATATACGGTATTTCAAATATTTTGCACTTCTTCGATAATATACACTGCTCGAAAATAATCGAAATAATAAGCAATCTTGTGGAGGCATCTCAGATTGCTTGTTTTCGTATTACCGGAAAATCATTCACTTTCTCAATTAACTTGTCGTTTTGTGTGTACCAAAAATTGACTGCTTTATATTATTACTTAAGAACTTAATAATATTTTTGGGAAGTAATTGTATGCCAGAGTGTTTGCTAGTTGAGTTGTAGAGTTTTGTATAAACATGTTTATTTGTGTTGTGTGCATTGTTGTTGCCGCATCCCAAATGATTTTTTGTGGAAGCCCAAAAAAACCTGACTGTCATTTAAGCATTGAAGTGCATTTCAGTAGAACCGAGGTGGGTGCAGCATGGAATGCTGTTGTAGCAAATGTTGCAACTGTGTCCCAACTCTGAACGGGGCTAATAACATAAATTTTCGTTGCTGTTCTTGTTGCTGTTGTTATTTTTGTGGTCTTGTTGTGTTTTCTTCTCGACTGGTTTCTCTGGCAGCTACTTTTAGCCAGTTGTAAATAATTCGAAATGCTCCAGCAACATTTTTCGTCGACGTCAACTTTCCAGTGGCATCTGTGTGGCATGAAGCATTTCAAATATACGACGCACACACACACACACAGCTTCCAAAAGTGGCAATTACAAAATTTATAAATTGCATATGCTCGTTGCTTCCACAGTAAATTGAAAACTGACCACTTGAAAACCTGACCTAAATTAAACATGCTACACACACACACACACACACACACCAACACACACACCAACACACACTCAGTACACATTTTTTTCACAAAAGGGAAAAAGAGAAAATCGCGCGCACCCTGCTAAAGTGGAAAATTTGATTGGAAGCCACTTTCTCAGTCTCCGATCGACGGCGTCGTCAACTTCATTGTTCCAACATTTGATTGATTGACCGTCGTTGATTGATACTCAAACTTTTTTGTATCAATGTGTGTGTGTGTGTGTGTGTGTGTGTGTCATTATGTTTGTGTGCCGAGTCATCAATGCGGTCCGCTTGAAAAACCGACAACCGCACAGTGGAATTGGAAGCTTTTTGTATACACATAATTTAATATTTTATACACAAGATTTAACAAATTAATTGATTTTATTTCATCACATTACACATTTTAGCTCTGTTTAAAGAATTATTTAAAAAAATAACATTTTATTTACAATAATTGAGTTTATTCCTCTAAATTCTAAAGACAAATTTTATCTCTACTTTTGTGGGTAATTACAAGTTTTGAAAACAAACAAATAAAATTATAATTTTATTTATTCTTTTAAATTGTAGACATACATTTTAGCCGTCTTTATAGATCCAATTATAATGTGCTGAGTACAGATATATTCACATTTTGATATCATATTTTCTGTATAATTTATTTATTTTATTTATTTTTGCATTTATATATTTATTTTTTAAAATTTTCTCAAGTGACGAAATTTAATTAAACGCATTTATATTAACTTGCTTCATCTGCTGTCTCTCTCTCTCTAACTCTCTGTCTCTCTCTCTCTCTACCTCTGTCATTAAAGTTAAATGTGATTTACTACTTTATCTCAGCCCTCTGTGCACTTGAAAGTTTCAGCGAACATTGTGGCAGGAGCAACATGATGTCGTAATTGTTGTTCTTGTTGCTGTTGTTGTTGTTGTTGTTGTTGCACGTGGTGGTAAAAAGTGTGTCATTTATAAGCGACTTCTTGTGGTTTGATTGCTGTCGCGTGAGCAGACACACACACACTCCACACACACACACTCCACACACACACACACACAGGCAAAGAGTGAGAAATATAGGAAGCTATTGGGATAACGATTCTGAAGGCGAATTGATGTCACTTTGCCGTCATTCACATGGGTCGTATGCTACGCTCCCCAGCAGATAAAGCTGCACCTGTCCCACACACACACACACACACACACACACACACACACATACACACACGTGTATTGCAGGACTTTGTGTGTGGGTTGGCTTCTTCATATTTTTTCTGTCCAGTCTTTCGACAAACGGAAGATACACTCAAGCGAAAACTAATTTCATTTCATCAGAATTTGACTGGAACTTTTCCCATTTACTTTACGCTGCTACGTGCTATCGTTTAGTCTGACTCTAACCCACACCACCCCCCATTCCCCCGCCCCCTCCCCCTCCCCTTCTCCACTACGTTTGCACCTTGTATCTGGCTGGCAGCAACAGCATAAGTTTATTGGTTTGACTTGTGATGCGTATCCGTCGCCCCAACGCACAAAAAGGTTAACTGAATAAATGCGTTTGTCTCACTGTCTGTCTGTCTGTCAGTTTGGTGCAGGGTCTGGTGGCCTTGGGCCGTGGCTAGAGGTTTTCTGGTCTGCTGCTCACTGTCTATATAGACATCACGCCTGCAGCACAACTTATGAGCCAGCATTATTTGCCGTTGCTGCTGCAGCAGCAGTCGCAAAGAGCGCCGAAAAGTGCGCTGCGAAAATTGTTGGCTGCCACTTTATCAAGGACACCTTTCGTACACTCAACCAAATGACAGCAACTCGTGCCAACTGCCACAGATTATCTACCAAATTAAACAAATCAATATTAATCAATATCTATGTTTTCATCAAATTTATTTCGATTTCTATGATTTTTGGAAAGTTTTCCATACTTTGCTCAATATGGTCCTCAATCATCATCTCGCTCAAGTGCTGCACAAATATGTATATTTATTTGGCTTGATTTTGTTCGGATTTTCGTGAGCTTTTTTATTTATTTATTATTCTATTTTTTTGATTTTGTGTGTGTGTTTTTTTTTTGTTTTTTTTTGAGTGCAGCACTTAACTGGATTCGAGTGAACTTAGCTCGTCGCTTGTTGTCGTGGTTGTCATCCTTGTTCTTGCTCTTATTGTTGTAGTCACATAACGACTTTTGGTTCATTTATTGCTCAAGTGATTGGCGATAATTCGCCGCGGGACCTGACGACCTGGTCTGACCTGACCTGAGCTGCGCTGAGCTGAGCTGTGCTGAACAGCTTAACCTGGTCGGTAGAACCTGGTTAGCCTGGTTAGCTACCCAAATAACTCGCCCGCATTTCCCTTAAGCGTTTTGTGATTGCTTCCCACTTTTGGGGTCGCTAATGAATACCGAGAAAACAGCAAAAGAGAGAGAGAGAGAGAGCGTGAGAAACATAGAGAGAGGGAGAGAGAGAGAGAAATTAAGAACAAAGGCAGACGATTGCAGCGCTGCCAATTCAGCTAATTAACCGCTGATTGTTGCCCTTTACATTGTTTTGAAATGCTTTTTTCAAGTCGAATTGCATTCATTTAGCACTTGTTAACACTCCTGCTTCAGTAACATTGATATTCATCGATTAGGTCCTAAGTGATTCAACAATTCAACAACACATTCAGGTAGCACTATAATCAGCAGCATTTTTAATCAATCACTTTGTGCATGGCATAAACTGATAGCTTATTAATAGTACATATAGCACACAGAGTATATATATATATATATATATATATATATATATATATATATAAGTATAGAGTTTATGTATATATATAGCGCTTTTATCGCTTTTCTATCTGCACAAGTCGTTTACAAGTCTATGAAGGGTCTGATCAATATATCATTAATTCATTATGATTGGTCAAATACGTTAACTTATGTATACATGTGATTGACACACACACACACACACACGCACACGCACACAGATACACACACAAATCAGGCCTTTAACGGTAACGATTGCGAGTAGCAATCACAATTTGCAGTACAAACGAGAATTGTTTCCTTTGTGGCTTCTGGTAAGCCACATCATATATATATATATAATATATATATATATATATAATATATATATATATATATATATATGCGTATAGATGCGTGGCATGCTGGTTTCATATTCAATTTTCAGTTTTATGCATGATTTATGCAACATTGTCCGACAAAAGCACTCGCCTTCAACTTCCCCCACTAACCGCCCCACTAAACTTTTACACGAAAGCGAAACGCATTCGTATCCAATGCCAAAGCCACTTGCGTCTGCTGCTGCTGCTGTTGCTGTTGCTGTTGCTGCTGCTGCTGCTGCTGCCATTGCCCATTCCAATCGCGCTCTGATTCAGTGTCACGCTCACAGGCGTGTGCTGTTTAGCATTCTATTTATGTCGGAGCATCGCCTGGCTAGCACCGACCAAAAAAAAAAAAAAAAAACAAAACAACAAAAACAAAAAAACAAAATTCTCGTTCTCCTTTCGTTATCGGAGTGTGCCTCGCCCAATTCCCGTCCAACTCACACACATGCAGCACACACAAACACAGATGCACATATTTTTCTGGCGTTGGTTGCTTATCAGTGCACACACTTTATACACCGGCCACAAAAGATGGCGTTTGCGGTATTGGCAACAGCAGCACTTGGCATTCATGTGAACGCCAAACACACACACGCAATTATATATATATACATTATATATATATATATATATATATATATATGTATAGGCACGCACACAACTGCATTGCCAAATCTAACACATAAACTCCGTTTGACTTGCATACACTTGAGAAAAAAGGGACCGAAGTAAACAAAGCACAGTGCGAATAAATAAATTCCGCATTTTAGAAGAACAAAAAAATGTGCAGAAAATGTGAGCAGCTGTGTTCGATGCGTTTTTTAGTGTTTTTCAAAAGTTGTAAGTGGACGAGGGTCTACATTTTCCACTACAACATTGAAACTTGTTTAAGAACCGATACTTTTCTTCTCTTTTTATCATAGCTCGAGTGTTTTATTATTTTTTGTGGACACGTTTAAATTGATTCCTTGAACAATACTATTCTAATATCTTCAACAGCTAGGTAATATAATTTGTGTATATAAAAGTTGAGGAAATTGGACTTATTAATCTTCGAGTGTCGGGCTCAACGAATTCAAGATAACTCAACTGATTGGCAAAAGCAAGAAACAAAAATCATATTTCAGACTCGAGTTTTGCTACTTTTTCTTAATCGTTGAACTATTAATTATTCCTTGCATGACCCGTTTCGAGTACTCTGTAATCATTACAATAGACTCTTTCATGTAATTAATTCAGAATCCTTCATTTCTTTAGTTGAGAAATGTCCTGTCGCATTCTCTTGCTGTGCATACTAATCATTTTTTGTTGGTCTAATTGGGTTCTCCCCAATTCATGCAGGACATGTTGACCATTTTGCATTTAAATACCCTCAGAAACCCTATAAATATTTGTTTTATTTTTATTTTAAATTTAATTCAATTTATTACTTTTTCTATTTTTTGTTTCTATTGACTTTAGTCGACATTAAGTAAATAAATAAATTGCTTATAATTTAAAGACCTGACTCTGTACCTTTCATCAGTTTGTGCTCAGTGTAGCTCGGCTTGGACACTGGCCATTGGCCAATTCCTGTCTTCACGTGAGTTATGTACCTACACTGAAAGCATTTACCTGCCTCTCTCCTCCCCCAATCCCCCTATCTCTCTCTCTGTCTCTTTCTGTATCCAAGCGAAATTGTAATCTCTGATTTGTACTTTGTGCTGTGCATCTGCTTAACCAGCTCCAAGTCGAAGTCGAAGTCGAAGCCCAAACCCAAACCTAGTCCATGTCCAACCCAATGCAATCTTATCGCTTTAGTTTGTTTTTTTTTTGGCTGGTTTAAGATCTCCGACTTCTGCTTGCATACATATAATGCAGGCTGTCACTCTAATCGGATTTAGTGTGATGGAATTAGACAGCATTATGAAGTAAAGTCAAAACAGGATAAAATAATTTACTGGGCTGTGACCACATCAATGCCAGAGCAAATATTTAACATACAATTCTGTCAACATATTTATTCGCAATGCATTTTCGATAATGGCTGAGGCAACAATATGTCCATCAAATTAGCAGGCACTTCAAAAAGCCACACAAGTTTCCAACTTCTGTTCAGTCGATGCAGTCTACATGGATAATTACTTTATTTCGAAATATTTATAGACCAGTTTAAAACAGCAATTGCATAAAAATGTAGCGTAGTCTTTGGCCTAGTTGCATTTTTGATACAACTCTCGACAACACCACTCAAGTGCACAACACAGATAGCTTTGTGCGGAATCCTTTTTTTATTCTGAACATTTCGATAGCGAATTCAATTCAATACATGCATTCGAATGCATTCAAATCATCAGCTCTATTTGAGGGTTCCTTTGTGCACCTTCTCCACACTCGCATGCATCAGTTGTGGATGCGCGTTGGCGCTTTCATAAATCAGCTGTATACGTTTCACGTCGCCTCCAAGCGGACATCAGAGAACGGACATTGGACGCTGGACAGTCGACAGCCAGTCACGGTCCACGCGGCCTTCAGTGGGTTGTTTGCTTGTTTGTTCGTTTGGTTGCATGCAGTGTTCAACACAAATTCGACTGCATTTTTCTTATTTACCCCAATACACTTATGCCCTGCTCAAAATCTCTACAAGCCCCCCCCCCCCCCCCCCAAAAAAAAAGAAGAGGATTATACATATATAAAAACGTGAAAGAAGCGAAAAATAAACCCAACTGCCACAAAGTAGAAAATAAAAATCTATTCTTTTTTGTGGCATGCGCGCTTGAATGCATTGGCATGCATATTTCTACAACGAGTTGTTGTTGTTGTTGTTGCTTTAGCTGTTTGCCATTGTTTGCCACCTGGCACCTGCCACACCCACCCACACACACACACACACAGGCACTCGGAGCAGCTGCTTGAAATCGTTACTGTCTTCAATACACCCTTGACTGGAGAGAGTATTATAATTTTATTACGACACGTGCAACACATTCAGACACTCATTTATGAGCTTTTGATCTACACATACACATATATACATATACATATATATATATATATATATATATATACCTACCGACCTACATTATATAGCTTACATCAATCTGTTCGCCTAATTGTTATAAATGCGAACACAGTTTTCACAGCGTGCAGCAGTCAAACCATCTGCAAGGAATATGTTTTTACAAAGATATTTTTATTTTAGGACTTCAATTATAATATTTTTTAAACTGATATTAGTTGTGGGGAACCTAAACATATATTGAACATATATTACCAATTTGAAGTGTGTAGTTCTCACCTATTTTTTCCAAACTTTTAGAAGAGAATATCGGAGAAGTCTAGGTACCAATAGGTAACCAGAAAAACATCGAGTTTATCGAGTATATGTCACTTTTATCAGTGTCACACAGATTTATCTTAAAATTTGCCAGAAATAAGCCAGTCATTTTCGACTTTGAATAGTTTGTTTTTAGCTTGTGTTTTTTATCGATTAACTGACAAAAAATGTTATGCGATTGCACTTGGGTTGATAGTCACCTGAGTGGACGTGTGGCATATGTCAAACTAAGGCACGCACACATACACACTCACACACACACACACACACACACACCGGCATTCGCATACACCCATGAATCTAATTAGGTTGTTTGTTTGCCTCAGCATTCCTGCATTCATGTAAACATGTTGCATGCTTTGGGGCGCAGCAGGCAAATGAGAATGCCAGAAGGCCAGCAAATACCTGCTGTGTTTTCGTGGAATTTGTGAAGCGCCTTTGTGGCTTTGACATCCCATTAAGGACTTGCCTTGCCACTACTCGATTGATTCAGCTTCTCAATTTGATACTCAATACATATTACAATTGGAATGCCTGCACTGCCAACCTACCAGATCTATTGTTAGCTGCTCCATCGTCTACTACTATAAATACCTCGATTTGTTAGTCTACAATGTCCTGCCAGTAGATCGATGAGTATTCTAAGCCATAAAAGCCGGTTCTGGCCCTGTTAGGGGCCTCATCAGCCTGTTCGTTCAATTTGATTTTGCAATATACCAAAATTTGGCAAGAATTCTTTAGTCTGAATGGGAAACCGTTTTTTTGTTTTGTTTTTTTTTTTGTTTTTGTTTTTTAACCGGATAAACTGCTGTTCATTTCGTGGAACGAGAGAGGGGCACACACATTGCTGGGCTGGGCGGCAACTGATGACCGTTGCGATTGAAAATCGCTTGTTTTGATTGACTTTAGACACCCGAAAGTCAAATATGCAAATTGAATTAGTTTTTGTGCGACTCATCCCGACACACACACACACACACACACACACACACACTATGTGTTGCAAATTGGCCATTGACCGCCAACAAAGTTGTCACCTTTTTTCTGTGCATGGCGTTTGCGGCCTTTGCATCAATTTGAATGCCATAAATCACGACAGTGGCAGGACCCGGCCATGGCGGCCACAGGGCGAGGCTCCAGTTTAGGACCCCGGAGACGGACCCCGGACGCCGCCATGGCCTAATGTCGAAGATGCGTTTCCGCCGCCAAACCGGAAATGAGTTGTGAAATGAGACGCCAAGAAACAAAGAACGACAGCAAACAAAGTGAAAAAAATGTAGCAAAACTAAACAAAAAGAACAAAAGAAAAAAACAACAGAAACAAAAGAGAGTCGCCGCCACAAATGATTAATTGCTCGGCATTTGTGCGGCTCGTTAGACGGCGAACGAGTCGGCCAACATAAACAAAACAAAGCGAATCGAAAAGACAATCATTTCCACAAAGGTTAGGCAACATTTAAATACCCTTCTCGAGGACTACAGCTCCTTGATAGCCAACTGGCTTTCCAACCAAATTCACATGCCACACATATTTATTTTGCAATTGCTAGTCAAACTGATTGTATTTTCCCAGTTTTCCAATCGAAGAGTTTTCCTCCGATTGTTGCAAACAATGATTGCCAAAAGTACTACTCCTCGGCGTGACACAGGGCCAGATACATTCAGAACACATTTTGTGTTTAAAGGGTGTTAACTGAGAGAGACTTGTTGTTGTTCTTGTTTGCCGCCGACACACATCAGACGGCGACTGTTGCTGTTGGCCTTGCGGGCGGGGCTTTTTGGGGGCCAGCAATGGGTTAATGCAACAAAACAATTTTTCAACATGCTTTCAACTTGGCCTAATTGAATTGCCAAAAACTAAAGCTGTCAGAAATGCGTTGGCCCAAAACAGACGCAGGCGAGCCGCAGGATACACACATACAAGCACACACACACACACACACACACACACACACACACACACACACACACACACACACACACACACACTCACAGACAAGATTAATGAGCGTAAATCATTTCAAACATTTTTCAAATAATTTATGAAAATTTGTGCTCTCCCAGCGGACTGCTCGGAGAAGGTCGTCGGCATTTTTAGGACTCATTTATTGTTGGCAGTTTTCGTTCTTGTTTTCAGCATTGTTTAATAACGCTTTATTTCATTTTGTTCTATGATTTTCGCTTTTGCCCTTTTCACTTACACTTTTTGCATTTCTTTTTGATTTGTGTGCACCGAAACCATTAAACTGAGTCCATAGATCTGTAATTAGGAACACCCTTCATTTTCTTGCATGCACATATATATTAATAATAATAATAAAAACAATCATATAATAATAATACCCAATAATTCCTGAGTATTTCTTCTTGCAATCATAGTTTAGCTGATCTTACTTTAACCTTGTCAATAGGATATCTGCTATTCGCACACTCATTGAACGCAGTGAATTATTTGAGTATTTAAAGCATTCGAAAACCTCTATTCAAAAAAAAGACGGTACAAAATTACTTACATATTTATGATTATTATTAATATTTCAGTTGTATCTTAATTTGTCGAGCACATATTTATTGAATTGAATGAATTTCATTTAATTTAGTTAATGAAAATTTGCTTCAATATAGTATTCGTTTTTGAATCGTTTGCAGAGATATGAATAGCAATTTATAACTGCCTGTCTTTAAGTAGTTGCTGCAGCTCAATGAATATGCTAGCGATGTTTAATCAGTTAATCAATGCCAGTTTCACAGTTTAAGTACTGCAACTACAACCACAACCAAAAGCAGCAACAACAATGAATGGCTAGTTAAGCCGAGTCGTTGAATCGACTGTTGTTGTACAGAGCTGAACTGACTGTAGCACTACAGCTTGTATACCGAGTTCAGATAGGGGTTTTATGGGGGGTTATGGGGGGGGGCTATGCACACATGCATCTGAAGCTGTTTGTGCTGCAAGTGAAAGCCAACTCAGAGTTGCACATACATAAATCAAGTAGCAACAGGAAATCGTGATGCCAAATTTTGGACTCATGTGGACCAAAATTACAGAAATGTAAAGCTTTAATGCTCAAGCAATTTGTGTCTGTAAATACCCAAAACTACTTCTATATATATATATTTAGTTGTAACTGTATTCCAATATGTTATATCTCTTGGATGTGTGTCTATTCATCATTGGTTGCATCTGCGCTTTGTTTCCTAAGTATCTGTGTTCAATTGTATTCGTATTTCCACATCTAAATTCACCGAAATACCTGTCTGTATCTGTCCTGAAATTCGAAATGATATACGAGTAGCAAACAGCAAGTGTTGCATGTGTTTTACTGCGAATCTTCAAAGCTGCCCCAACCACTGTGAAGAATTCAAAATGCTTGTTGCAGATATTCGATTGATATTGCAGCTTACATAAAGTAATAGTTAATAGTTCTATTATATTTGGTTACATTAAGTACAACATTTATTGTACTTACAGTAAAAGGTTTAACGATTACGTCTGACAGCTGACCAGGAGGACCAGTTTTTCGCGCTTTAACTTGAAAACAGAATTGGTCAGCAAGTGTTGAATTTAAGAGGCATTTACATTTATTTTGTGTTCGCCAACCGACTGTGGACTGCCGGATTTGTAGTCAAATTTTAATACCCGTTTGCAAGCGTATTTTTTTGTTATCCTTGTTGTCGGTCTGTGCCAGAGCCAGTCTATGCAATACTTTTTTTTTGCCGCCTGTTTCTGTGGCCAAGTGCAAAAACATTAATGCACATAGAACATTTTTTGGAGATAGTGAGCCGGTGAAGGGAGCATAAAGAGTGGGGTGGATGGACTACGGATCCCAGGTTTATTTATAAATGCGCATATGCTTTGACGACGACCAGCAGCAACAATATTTGAGAGTAGCATGTGAAAAAATAATATGTATCTGAACATGTGTCTGTGTATATTTGTTTATTTACACAAACGTATGTATGTGTGTATAATACATATATATATATATATTACAGAGAATATTCCATAATTCAGTCTGGTGTATTTTGTATGCATTTCAATGAAATTTACATAAAATAATATCAGAGAGAAATAGAGAGAGAGAGAGAGAGAGAGAAAGTGAAGAAAAAGAAAATTGTTGAATGGGTTGAGGGGTTGTTGTTGGTCCTGGCTGGTGATTCATCAACAGCACAAGCAAAGGCAAACTGGCTAACTGGATGCAACCAGTTTCACCAGTTAGCCAAATCTATTTGCGTCAAATTCCGTTGTTCTCAGTTGGGCATTCATGCAAAGTGCTAAAAATTGATGCTTCCGAATGTTTACATATGCCACACAATCGAATCTCTCTTTCCGCATTTAGCTGCCGACTACTATCTGTCAACATTTGTTGCACATTTTTGCGATTGTGTTGCACAAAAACATTGACAACCAAATGCAAATGCGACGCATCTCAAATGTGTCTATTCGGTCTATTTCTGTTGTTGTGCAACTACTCACAAAACCATATATTTTTGGTTTTGATTACACTTTTTTAATGCATTTACCATTCATTTGTGGCAACAATACAGAAAGATGGCCACAATTTCTATGCATTCGAATGAATATATTTTTTGTGTACGCAGCTGGTAAATATAAAAAATATATTAAAACTTGAACATACATTTTATTTGGTTTCAAAATGGTGCCGCACAATAATCAGACTGCAATACGGATACGGTTACGGATACGGAAGATTATGCGGTTTTGAGTAATAAACACAATTAGAACTCAAAGCTTATTGTTTCAATAGTTTCAAGCCACAATCCACTCAACTCCGATCCAAATTTAAGTATTATCTGCATTAAATGCTCCAAATATTCGCGGTAAAATAATGCTTAAATAAAAGGGGTGAAAAAATAGCACAGATTAAATATTATTTATTTATTCACACATGCCACTGGGTGGACAAACAGACACAAAATTGCACAAAAACTAATCACAGAACAACTACAAAACAACAACAACGAAAATTAACTTTTTGGTTTCTGTGTTTTTTTTCTCATTCTGTTTTTTTGGCGTATGTCACCAAATGCAAAAAAACAAATGAAACTTGAGCGGCAAATTGCAAAACAAAAATGGGCAAACGCGATGCTTAGCACATTGTCAAAACAGCTGGGTGGGCATATGTGTGTGTGTGTGTGTGTGTGTGTGTGTGTGTGCTCTTGGTATTTGCATAAAATTTAAATTTCATTTCTTCGATTTGGGCCAAGTCAACGAGGCAACGAGCCAACGAGCCGAGGGTCGCTTTAAGGCAACGATTTGTATGCACGAACGTGCAAGCCCCGAATCCCATTTACAACTCAATGATTTTGCAAATCACACACACACACGCACACACACGCACACACACACACACACGCACACACCGAGGGAGAGCCACGTTGCGGATGAGCAATTTGAAGCGCATTTGCAAATGTGGCACGACACGTACTTAAGCAGCAACATTTGCGACAGAGTCGCACATAAACCAAGAGAGAGAGAGAGAGAGAGAGAGAGAGAGAGAGAGACAGTGAGAGAGAGAGAAGGCAGCATAACGGCTAATTACACGAAAATTTCAATGATTTTGGTGCGCCCTTCTCGGCGATTCTCACAAGCATTCGTTTTGTCAACGCACAACGCACAGCAGTTGGCCTCGTTGCTTTACGACTGCCAAAAAACACAGAAGTAGCAGTCGCATACCATTTGCAGACCTTAAAGCCAGGCCGAAACAAGTCTATGCCGGGGTGTTACCCTGTAAGCAGACCTTTACCACGCCACTGCCTATTTACATACTGCTCTTATGAAATAACCACGCAGATTCAAGTTGAGTCTAGCCTCGACTGGCATATATCCTCTACGCATCTTTGGAAATATTAAAATACCTGAATACCTTTTGGAATATGAGACAGCCAGTAAACAATTAAAGTTATGCGTTGAAACTGCCATACCCTAAAAATACTTCTTTTATCCTAATACTCTAAAATACAAGACAATTTGTATAGGAAATAAGACGTGAGCGAATTGATTTATTTATTTCCTTGGCTCACAAGACATACAAAAGAAATGTATTGGAGAATATCGAAATTAACTTGGAATGGAGCATGTTTTAGTAACCCTCTCAGACACATATGATTGCTGCAGGGTATAATAATGTGAGAAAATCTTTTTGGCTTGACCTCTGCCAGGCAGTGTAAGGCTACGTGTGTGTGGGTGTGTGTGTGTGTGTGTGTGTGTAGGCGTATCTCACGCACAATCAACATGGGCTCGCACTCACTCGAACACTCATTCTAGTAGATCCCAAGACGACTCGAGTCCCTTGACAAACCTCGTCCCCCCACTCGCCCTCCTCTCTCAAATGCTGTCACTCCATCTGTGCTGTTGCTGTTGCTATGGGTATTGCTATCGCTATTGTTATTGTTGTTGTTGTTGTTGTTGTTGTTGTTATCGTTGTTGATTCTTAAAGTTTATCCGATTGTTTAATGAGCTCTGAACGAAATAGAAATCAATGATGCGAATTTTATGTGCCTTTGGCAGACCGAACCGAGTGGACAAACTGGACAAACAGACAGCAACAGCAACAGCAACAGTGAAAGAAAGAGGCACATGGAGAGTGAAAGAGATATAGGAAGAGAGAGACAGGGAGAGAGCGAGAGAGGGAGAAACACGTCACGTCAATATTGTTATGCTTTGTGTTAAGATTGTTTGGACTGTGGAGCACGCTGAAACACGCATTTGTCGACAAAATAATAAACAGTTTGCAAACACAAAACAGCACAACATGTGAACAAAAGGCAAAAATAAAGAATACAACAAAAAAAAAAAACAGCAACAACAGAAAGTGGCAGGAAAATGGAAAATGGAAAAGGAACATTCAGCTGCTATGCGAATCCGAAATTCCCCATTGGACTCGGCCACCAAAATTAACACTCGGACTTCCATACGAACCATGTGCCGGGAGCGGTGGCGAGGGGGGGTTGGAGAGTTGCCCATATATATATTTTGGCAACTCGATTGCTCAATGAGTTGCGAGCGCAGGAAAATGTTGACATATATGCTGACAGAGAGGACACACAAAAATACATAATTCCGCATACCAGTTATGAATGCTTCGAGTCTGATTCGCTCGCGATAAAAACTTGTTCACACAAGAAAAAACAATAAAAGAACAAAACAAACAACAAGTACAAATGCACTGAACGAAAAAAGGAACGGCAATAAACCAAGACCAGCTGTTCATTTTATTATTTCAGACAATGTCCATTTTTCATGTTATTTTCATGCTAAAACGTGAATAAAACAAGAACAAAAAAAACAAGTGTGCAAAGCTGGCATTCATCGTAGACTCTCTGGAGCCCCATGAAAAATAGTGAAAGATTACCAAATGGTAAGCGTATTTCAATAGAATGATAAGTGTGCAATATTTCCGTGCAAGAATCCCACAAAACTGCAAAATAGAGTATTCAATTTGAAAGCGACTACCAATAAACAACTAAACTGGAAGCTAACTTTTACTATCCGCTTTTCATTGCGTTTGTCTCTGTAGTTCCAGTCTAACACTGAGATATATCAAATATCGCATCGTTACGATCCGAACCAATCAAGCAAGTACAAAAATAAGCACGCAGATAATGAAAATAGTAAATTATTTGTAGTTTGCTGAATTGAAACTTTAGCTGTGCTTCTCATTACATTATCTAACAGGACAGCTGATTAAAAATTGATTTGAGAGGATCAGATGTATATAGATATAGAGAGGGAGAGAGAGGCAGCGACAGAAGGCGAAGATGGACAGTGGAGCAAAAATAGTCAGAAAGGAGTTGAGTAAAACGATATATTTCATTAAAAAAGAGAAGGAGAGAACTGGGTCAACTGGGACCAGCCTGTCGCCATTTGACCTGTCTCTAATCAAGCAGAAATGAATTATTTAAGATATGCTACACATTACAACCCCTCTCTCACCCCTCACCCTGCCTCTTTGTTGATTCCAATTGGCTTTCAAAAGTGGCACAATTTTCCAGCTTGTCATTTAGATTCCACATATATATATTTTAAAGAAATTTTGCGAGTTTGATTTTTATTTATTTGTTTGCTTTGCTGCTTCTGTTATTACTTTTGTTTATATATAAATATATATTTTTTTACCCATATATATGTAACTACAAGCAACAGGGGACAACAGGCCAGAACCAGTCGAGGGCAGTTGGACTGAGATATCAAAAAACAGGTCAACTGGAAAAAGCGTTCAGGGTCAATTGATTCTAATTACTTGGCCAAGAATTGTTTTTAGGCATCGGGAATCGGGAATCGGGCAGCGAAATGCTTTTCCATTGTAGGCGTTGAAGCGTTTCATGCATTCAATTGGAAATACATGTTAAAAGTGGCAGCCGAACGGCAACAAGGCTGGGTATGTGGAAAGGGGGCAGACATTATCGAGGGTGTCCACCTTTTGGGGCGAGCATCGCCGGCCGGACCTGTAACAGTGTCATAAAATATGAAAATTAACGAGACGCCTGGCGACGGGAACAGGAACAGGAACTGGAATTGGAACTGGAGCACCAACCACCAGCAAACAGGCAGCAGCAACTCCACTGAGCTGCCCTTTTTAGCTGCCTTTCGTGTGCTTACTTTTTGTATGCTTTTAAGAATGTAATCATGTGTATTCTGCTGTAATAATTGAAATTCCATTAGGTCACATCTCATATTTTGGGCTGATTTGCATAAATTTAAATCCTGCCCCAAATTCTCCACTTTTCGATGGATGCGAATTGAACAGAGACAAGGCAACAATATCAAATGTTGAGTAAAATGCGAACAAATGTTATCGGTGAGTTGAGATCGATTTGAAACCGAGTTCATATGCCATTAAAGACTACTAAACGGAGTACTTCAAGTAAGTCCAAAGACTGCTGCTACAATCGATTACAAATGTGTTAGCAAAGCTGCAAATAAATGTATAAAATTTCCATTTCCAGTTGAATACAGAAACAATGCCAAAGACTTCTGCACATGAAGTTGTTCAGACTGTTAACTTAATTTTCTATGGCTATCAAGTTGAAGCAACCCAATTTTGCATCATTCTTTTCTCTAGTGTTTTTCTATGTTTCTGTATTTTTTTTGTTTTGTATATTTTTGGCGATTTTTGTATCGATACTATAGTTTCAGTTACAGATACTCACATGTTGTTCGCACCAGTCTCAGCACCACCACAAATGAGAAAATGCAAATTGCATTTTCGCGCTTGAAGCTGCCTTGCTGCTTGCTCTTTGCTGCTTGCTGCTTGCTGTTTGCTGTTGCTGTTGCATTTTTGTTTATTTTTCTTATTTGTACAATTTATATTACTGCACATTATGCGGCGGCAGCGACAACTTCTGTTGATGCTGCTGATGCTGCTGCTGTTGCTGATGGTGCTGATGGTGCTGCATTCTGCCCTTTGCTTTCCGTGCAGCTGCAACATTAAGTTGTTGCCACACAAACACACACACACACACACACACACATACACTTATAGAAATAAGGTCAAATGTCTGTATTTTTCAATATCACTGGCGCCGACTCGTGGCTGCCAACACAAGCACACACACACAAAGGCAGCCCAGCCACAAATTTATGCGAACCTGGGAGGAAGAGTTTGCCCAGAGTGTTTGCACACCATGAACTTAATGTTAAAGCCTCAAGGATCGTAGATATATATATTTATATTTATATATAATGCAACAAATCTATGTTCAAGCACACACACACATTTATTTAAGCACAATTGAGTAAATATAAATATGGATATGCATTTCATTTATTTTGGCAGGCATTTTGTAGTGTGGAAAAGTTGCCAATTACGAGAATTCAAATAGAGTTTCTTAATTTGCGATTCAGCTGGAGATGACATAAGCTGCACCCAAGTTTATTATTACAGCTTTAATTGCAAGAAATTGCGTGCAACAAACGCATTTAACTCAATTGCACAGTTGGTTGTGTGTGCCTCTAAAGCATTTCATGACTAGCAAAAATAATATGTCAATTAGGTGGTGGAAAATACAATCAGAGTAGTTTTATTTATTGTTTTGCTGTATATCACAAAGTTTGAATCTGGATCTGATTTTTCATACGCTTAAAGCAGTTAATGTCAAACTGTTTTACAACACTGTCCTTGTATTTTGTATTCGACTTCATCGCTTAAAGTGCTGTAAAAGTCGAAAGTCGGACAACGACAACAATTACATGCATAATTCCCATATACACTGAATATTTCCACATTTTAAATACCTCCTTTTTTTCATTCTCCGATTTATTTTGCTTTTATTTACGTGTTTTATATATATGCAAGTGTTGTACTTTGTGGGACTCTGAATACTTTGTGTTGCCAGAGTTGACTTTATTTTAATCATGTTGCATAAATTATAATTATCCAAGGCATTTGCTGTGCTCAACATGCATTGCACTGCCTCCCCCCCCCCCCTCTCCCCCTCATCCTCCTCCTCCTGCACAGTCCCTTTAGTTTTGTGCAATGTAATTTATACATTTTTCACACATTCATTGCAAATTATGAATCTTACATAGCTTTCCGCACAGTGTACTGCGCTCTGAGCTGTACATGTACATGATTTATTTTCTTGAAATTTTATTCATTTCAGTCTTCTTCACTCTTATTTCCTTTCATATATGTATATGCATATATAATTCGGCACTTGCCAATGAGTTTGATGCAAGAAACACAAAGTGAGCGCGTTCAGTGTTCAATTCGCTTTCGGTGCACCATTTTCTGCTGCCCTTCACCCCATTTAAAGCAGTCCCCTGCCACTGCCACTGCCACACTGCCACACAGCAACCCAGCAGCAGCACTGGGTGTTCTTTGCATGTAAAATGTGTTGACCTTGGATGTGAGGCAAAGCGTGCAGCGTGCGGCATTTGGCAACCTTTATAATGGCAGCTTAAATTCATTTACATATCGTATAATGCATGCTCGTATCATCATATTTGTACAGCGACTTGAATGTGTGTTTAATTACTTCGCCAAAGCACACACGAGCCAACACACACACGCACACACACGCACACAGACACACACACCAGCAGATACACAAGCAAACCCTCTCTGACATCCACAGCTGAAGTTTTAAGCCTTGCCTGGCACGCGAACGACTAAAAGTATGCAGCCCAATTTGTTAAGCCGCATTTGTGCGGAAAATCTGTGAGGCCCAAAAGGACCCGGATAACCCCAAACCCCAAACCCCAAAGCCCAAACCCCAAAGCCCAAACCCCAAACCCAGGCCCCACAGCCTCAAACAAAACGCATTTGCCAGTTTAGCACTTTGGATTGACGAAAGTGTACAATTTAAAGAGTCGCATTTTTGGCGTCACTTTCCTTTCTTGCAAAAAAAGAAACCAAAATCACATTTGCATCAAAGCTAAATTATTTGTATTACTATTATTATTAATATTATTGTCAATTCGCTATTAATACGCAAAATATGTGTTCTAAAATTGTTAACTTTTATGGGATATTTTTGGTGAAAAGGTATACAAAGTGATACGCTTTTTGTAAAGAATTTAAGCTTAAGTCTTGTCACTCACACTTGCTTTAATAGTTATAGATAGCTTTTATAGAATAGCTCTAAGTGTTTCTGGCGGAAACGTTATTTAAATTTCAGGATACGTTTGAGCCAACTTTTATAGCTGACCCAGTTTAAAGTGACGATAAAAGAAAGTTGAGACCAAAATGGCAAAAGAAATTATTAAGCACGAAAGAAAATGAAAACGAAATAATCGAATGAGAATTCGAAACGAACAAATTAAATGACTGAAGTGAATGAATGCAGTGAGTGCAGTGAGTGCAAGCGATGAGCTGCTGAGCCCAATGAATGGACCAAATGCCTGAACAGAAAAGAGCCAGCAATTGCTTAAAGCTATAAATGTGAGTGCCAAACAGCAGCACTATGACGGAGCGAGCAAGAAAGACAGAGAGAGAGAGAGAGAGGGAGACAGTGTTAGAGTGAGATAGAGCACGCCTGTGGACGTAGGTAAAAGCAAACAACAAATAAATTTGATAGGAAAATCCGAAAAACTAACTCGCTTAATAACTTGCACTTGAGTGGCAAAAGCAAACAGCGACTCTCTGAGAGAGTGCCACAACTTTTCGACTGACCAACAACAGTCTTCCTACACCAGCACACACACTCACACACGCACACACTCACACACTCACACACACATGCAAGCACACACACACACAAAAGTTTCGCAGAGCAAAATCAGTGCACAAGTCGCACTCCCTGGATTACTGTGGGTGCGGTGGCTTTGTGAGGTAGTTGGGTGTTGTGGCAGTTAGCAGTTACTATTCTGTTTATACCCTTCCTTGGCTGGGGTACATTCATTTCGTCAGCAATTGTGCAACATATATATGCATATCTGACTACTAATATATATTAGATAACTACTATGAGAATATTTGTGCAACAATTGAGCTTTACTGTGTGTGAGATCAGATTTGTATTAATTATTAAATATATCACTGTGAAATTCACACTTCAGTCACATATTTGTAAGCGTGTTTGTGCTTCGACAGTTCGCTGCTGGATCCTTTTTTCGTTGGTTGCCATTTTCAATTGTGCAGGAGTGTAATAACTTTAAGCTGCAGGAGGTCGGTCGGCGAGCAACGGTTTGCTGCGCACAACTCAAAAGCCAAAACTAAACCCAAGCAAAACCGGCAAAGTCGAAAAAAAACCAACAAAAAAAAAACAAAAATACAAGTCCGACAAAATGAAAACACATGTACGCACACACACACACACACACACGCACACACACGCACACACACACACGCAGGCTGTGTGCGCCACCTGTCGTTCGTAGATGGCAGTGTGCGACGCCCCCTCTCTCTCTCTCGCTCTCTCTCTCTCTCTCATTCTCGCTCTGCGCTTTTCTCTCGCATGCATGCAAAGTTTTAAATTTGCTTAATCAACAAAATGCAAATAACAGCTCGTCAGGGATTTTTGTTTAGTCTTGTTTATGCTTTATTTACCTACCCTCCGCAGCCCACCGCCTTTCCCCTCCTCTCTTGTTCGCCACGTGCTTTTCCCCAAATAGATTTCAACAATCGTAGCACTCGAATTCGTAGCTCACACACGCACACACACGCACACACACACACGCACACACACTTACAGATAACTGTGCTATAAAAGGAATGGATTTGGGCACTCGTAGCACCGTACACATGTCTTGCTGTGTGTGTGTGTGTGTGTGTGTGTGAATCCTTTGTTCCTTTGTCTCTCATTTATAATTATGAATAGCACAATGCTTATTATAATTTTACTTAAGTTTTTGTTTTATTTTTTTGCCAGCAGATCTCTAATTGTAATACAATTTGCATTAAAAATAATATTTAAATTTAGAGAATACAAGCATTCTCTACAGCCAGTTGAACTGGATGAAAGAGTCAGGTTAAGTATACGCAGCAGGCCAAGGTAGATACCTCAAAAGCTGTATACCCAAATAATTATATCTAAAAGCGTTTATTTGTTTGTGAACAGAATGTAAAACAGTATTAGAATTGTATAAATTGAAGTTATCTCGGAATGATGTTTATATTCGGTTTCCGAAAGCAAATATCAATTCGTCAACGCATTGAAACTATTCTGAACTGACTAAATTTCTTCAGCTATTTGCGTAGCTCGATTTTTTATTTTCAAATGAGGGGTTCCTTGAATCTATTTGATATCTGAACTGCAGTGATACATTTTTAGTAGTTCCCATTTCAGATTTTTTGTTGTTGTGTGTTTGGCATCAATTTCATTCGCAATTTAATGTACATCATTTTGGCACACATATTCGCATTGATTGTCCTTCCCCACCAAACTCGCCCCAAGGCAATATTTACGACTGCTGCCGCTCCAATTACTTAACATGCAGCCAAAGTACTTAAGCAATATAAAAAAAATGGGGGAGCAATAAAGAAGCAGCAACAAAAAGACAGAAAATGTAGCCGAAAAAAAAGGCGAAGGCTGTCGTTTGAAATCTGCCATTGAGCTTAACTTTCACAATTGCAATCGCATTGGTATTGCAACATTCACTTTTCATACTGCCAGCACCCAGCCCCTCTGCAAGCTCCTAACAGAGGCGTGGCCAGCGTTGATGGTGTTGACTGGGTCGCTGAATTGGAGCCGATGTTTGGTGGCGCCACATGACCACAAGCTATAACTCATCCCGTTTGCTCAGCCCAAAATCACCCAACCCCAATACCAACTCCTTTTCCCTCTCTCTCTCTCTCTCTCTCTGCCTCTCTTTCTTTTTTGCTGGAGCTTGTTACCACTTGGCGTCGTTTTCCGGCGTCAACTTTGCTGCGCCCGTTCATTCATTCAATTGTCACAGTTCGCAAATGCACACAATTCTTACCGCCCCCTGCACCCCTAAACCAATGAACCCCTGCATCATACTCTCTCTCTCTCTCTGTCTCTCTCTCGTTCTATGACTGACACTTTGCCAGTCTTATTTGATTTTGTCGCCTGGCGCACTGTTTTCAATGTCACTTTGTCAACTTATTGTTGCGTGTGCCAAAATAAATGCAAAGTGCATATAAAAATCAGAATGAACATATTTTTCTTTGTCCCATCGAAGTTTGAATACCCTAATGCAGCTGTAAGCTTAAGAAAAACCACACAACTATAACATTATATATAACATATATATATATAACATACATTTGTTTGTTTTGTTAAACTTAAAATTAAAAATTATTGTAAAATGCAAAATGCTTATCGATACACAGTTCAAATGATCCATTTAATCGATCACAATGAAGTCATCTCTTAGAATACCTAAAAAAAACAATCTACTAAAAATAATTGCGCTCAGTTCACAAATAATGCTCTCAATATAAACATATAAATATTTTCTGCAAATCTAAATCGAAATATTTATCTGTTCAAGTTTAGCTGCTCGATATATATTTATTCGCATTTTAGATATTCTCTAATCCGAAGTAATTCCTTATAAGCATAAGGCACTCAGTGCTTTAGAGAATTGGCCAGGACAATGCAATAATCACAAAATACATAATGACATAATACAATAGAAAATTAAAAAATGACAAAACCAGTTAGAAATATTTCGATGCTGTCGAACATAATATTATTCATATACTGTAATTTTTGATTTGGTTTTTGCCATTGCCTGTTTAGAGAAGCTGCAATGACAACTGTCAATAGTTGAGCATTTCGCTAGGGTATTGTAAAAGGATTGGGCAATACGAGAAAATACACGAGGAAACTGCCAACTGCCAAAAAAAAAAGAACAAAAAACAAGGGAATAGAAAAAAACACAAAAAAAAAACAAAAATGAAAAATACAATGGGCATGTGGTGTAAACAGCTTTCGGGCCGTGTTTCTATTGTTGTTTGCTTTTTGTCGCCTTTTGTGTGACACACACACAGGCACACACACACACATACAGAAGCGCAATATGTGGCATGCATGTTGGCATTTTGTTTTTGACTTTTTTGTTTGCACAGAGCAACAGCGGGGTGGCGGGATGTGGATAGATAGAGAAAGAGAGAGAGAGAGAGAGAGAGAGGAAGAGAGAGCGAGAGAGTGGGGGCAGGCGTGCTGTAAAAGAAGCAGTGTGTAAAGTGCAAGTTGGCAGCTTGGCCGCTTCCGTTTCCGCTTCAGCTTGGCGTCGCCGCCAGCGGCAACAGCAGCAGCAGCAACTATAACAATGCCAGTAAATGCTGTGCGCTTGCAACAGCAGTTGACACTATACACGCACACACACACACACACACACACACACACACACAAGCATAGATGTGCAGTGACAGTTGATTTCTTGTTGGCCGCTTTTTGGCATTGCTTAAAATCATGACAAAAGTTGCTTGCCACAGGTTGTTGTTGCTACTGCTTCTGGCAGACAAACAAGCAGCAGCAACAACAGCAACAACACCAAGAGCAACTGCAATAACATTAATGTCGCCAAACCGAACAACAAACCAAACCAAAAAATAACGTTTATTTTTGTATCAAGCTGCTCGTTGTTGTCCTGCTTTCACCTGCTGCAGTTGGAAGCGAAATCCTTTTTGGCAACCACATGCAGCACCGCCATTTAATGCTTACAACATGTTAGTTAGTTAGTCGTAGACACAAATGGTGTACGACAAACACTTATAGATATATAAAGAGAGAAGGCTGTCTGTCTCTGTTTCTGTCTCAATATATTTTTAATATTAAGCATCGTTTTTCTTGTATTAAGGCAAACTGATAACATTTTATAGTGTTTTGAAAATTTAAAAGTTTTGTGAGAGAGAGAGAGAGAAATAGGCAGAGACAGAGAGAGAGAGAGAGCGGAGGTATCCAAATAGGCATAGAAAATAATATTTTTAAGGAGTTGGTAATCTCTTCTAGCATCTTGAGAAAACACCCCAAATTGTTTTTTATCTTTTCAGCAAGAATAATAAATATATTCAGTTCCTGCCTTTTCCATAATCTGAGTAATTTCATTTCCTTGAAGATAGAACCAATTGCAATTAAAGCAGAAAATTTCAATGTTTGATTGCTTGGCTCATGAAATTTTTGCACAAGTTGATATGGCCATGGAATAATTGCTGGTATTTATTGCATTTATTCAGACAATAAACGCTCGACATCTTATCAGCAATCAGCAGCTGCTTCGTCGTCACGTCGGCCATGCTTTAAATTTGGCTGGTTAAATGAATTATGCGTTGTTAAATGGATTTCGGTGCGGCAATATCATAAATGAGGCATCGATTGCCATGTAATTATCATAATAAACTGCTATGCACTCACGCACACATACACTGGCAGATGGTGTGCCTGTGCGTGAGAGCCTCTGTGCATATCTTTGTTTAAAACAAAAAGCTTGCGTGGCGTATACGCAATATTTGCTTAAGCCACTCACTCGCCACATATCAAACAATTTACTTCAATGCGACGGTTGAAATTTAATTATTTTTCAATCAACAAACGAGCCTCCCACTCACAAAACACCCACCCAAATGTTTCCCACCCGCTCAGTCGTATTTACTTTGCGCTTGGCACGTCCAACAATTTAATGACTGCTTTGTGACAAAGCGCTGCAGGTGTCGCCCAGAAAAAGCAACTAACGTAAAAGCGACAAGTCCCTCCTTGGTGGAGCCATTCCCAAAAAAAAGAAGAAAAATAAAAAACAAACAAATACAGACACAAACTGAAAAGCGTATGGGACAAGCAAATGACAGTCCCATGTCCATGCCCATGCCGGAGCTGAACTGAGAAACAGATGCAGTTTTAGTGCGTCAAGCAACATCTCTTTTCCCCGATAATCCGCCCACGCTTGCTCCATTCCCTGGCAGACATTTTAATTAAATCCCTAAACGAGAAATTCGTTCGCTCTGAAATA
The DNA here is from genome assembly GCA_035042055.1 of Drosophila macrothrix. Lineage (NCBI taxonomy): Eukaryota > Metazoa > Arthropoda > Insecta > Diptera > Drosophilidae > Drosophila > Drosophila macrothrix. The sequence continues at coordinate 2,373,468 of JAWNLX010000587.1, forward strand.
CTACTCACAATCCATTTGCGACGTTGTTGTTGCTCTTCAGTTGCCCAGGACAGGCTTTGACATTGGCCCAATCTCTGCATTCAACTCAATCGACGGCTTTCAAAGAGGGCCCTGCTGGGCAAAAAACTAATCACCTGATCGCATACCGTCGACTTCACATGACTACTTATTCAAATGGGTTAGTTGGGAGTGTCCTTAATTAACATTCTTATTTTGCTTTCTGTCATAAACTCATTTGAAATTGTACCAAATGTATTTCATTAATTTTCTTCGTACGAATCGGTTTTGTTTCCATACGATTCATATATTTTATGAACAAACTATATCCAAATTTCGCTGTCCATTACATTTGCAAATAGTTGTCACTGTACTACGGATTAAATGTTCTGTGTAAAGCTTCAACTTAACTAACTTAAAACAAACTTGTAATCGTACGTAGGAAGGAAAAAATACAGTATTACGCTAGATTATGGTAATAGTAATGACGGAAAGAGCTGTGCAGTTAGCAATTTGGAATTTTTGGGATTTGAATCCTAGATTAAATTCGAACGCAAACGAATAATAATAATAATAATAATAGTCATAATAACAACAATCTGATATTGAGCAATGCTCAGACAAGGGTTCTTTCTGAATTGTCAATATGTTTGTTTGTTTTAGTTAATGCCACAAAAGGGTTTTGCGTATGGGCTGAACTGGGCTGGATGATGAGCTTCTCGTAGTATCTTCTGGCTAAATTCACTGTGGCAACACTTTTGAATTGTTTATTTATTGGCAACACCAGCCAAGCAGGCAAGCAAGCACCTCGCATCCAACCCCGCTCATCTTAGAAGTGCACATACGAGTTTATAGGAAAGCGTTGTCAGTTTCAGTTTCAGTTTCACTTTGAGTTTGAGTTTGAGATTTAGTTTAAGTTTTGAGTTCGAGTCGCAACTTGCCAAATACTGTTATCAAAACAAGGCCACGTCTTATTGTTTGTCCTTTCGCAATTTTTGGCCAACTTTCTAAAGTCTAACGATTGTAAATAACGTCATCATCATCATCATCATCATCGTCGTCGTTGTCGTCATCATCATAACTATCATCATGATGCCCAGTTACCCACTGAGTACCATTGTCCTTCACGTCCTACTCCAGCCATCCAGCCATCCAGCCAGCCTCCTTGTATGGAGTCTCTGTGCCTGTCTTCTTCAACTGCCAACTTTGTCTCCTGCTCTTCTTCTGTCGCTTACTTATTATTGTTGTTGGCCTACATACGTTTGGCATATCGTTAACTTTGTTTTGGCCTCGTCTATGCGTCTATGCGTCTAGCTGTCTGCAGTGCTCCAGCTTCCCTATACACCCCTCCCTCTTCCTCTACCACTTCCTCTCCCATACCACTTAACCCATTCAGCACAGCAGCAACCATCCCGCTGCGTAGCGCGCTTGTTTGTGCTTATGATCACATCAATTCCTTTTCTATGCCACCTCGCCCCTTTGCCTCCTCTCGTTCAACCTGACTCTTGGATTCTTGCTGACTTGGTGTCGCCTTTTAGGGCACATCATGCTTAAAAGCCAGGGTTGCACACTCTTCAGATACTTTATTTGTTTGTCATTTCAACTGATTTTTAATTCTTCAAATTTTAATTTTGAAAATGTATCTTTTCGTTGTCAACTTTTGGCTTGGTTGTTTCGATTAACTCCTAACTTCCCTCACACAAAGGAAGACAACAAAAAGAAGTTTAGCAAGTAAATATATATTTTAGAAGTTTTGATCATTTAGAAATCAAACAAATTCAATATTGAAATGAGAATGGAAATGTGCACTGCAATGAATATATTTTTTAAAGACGATTTATTGTATATAGTCAGCAATAACAATAAAGCCAAATACAAAATACAATTTAAATCATTGATCGTTCTAAGAATATTTAAGCTACCCATCAAATTTTCAGCTCGGAACCTATTAGAGAAGTGGATCAGATTTTAACAACTCAACTTCTTTTAATAGCAATTCTTTAATTGATGCTTAATGTCAACTTTAGAGCTGAGCAGTTAATTGCTGCATGTTGTACAGCCCTCGCAGCAGTCGCAGACATTTTGGCCTCAATCAAACCACACGCTGCGCACCATATTACAACGCCAGAAGACGCACCAGCATTTCCATAGGCACCACAGTGCGTATGAGTATTTTGGCGCAATTTATATTGCTTCCAGCATGTGTAAGTGTGTGTTTCTCTTTTGTGTGTGTGTGTGTGTTGGTGTTTGTTGACTGCTGTTTGACTTTGCTTGACTGCCCGTCGGGGGCTGAATGTGGCCATCTCTCTGGCTTTGACTTGGCTCACAACTTTTCTTTGGCCATTTCGTTGGGCTTTGTGCTGTTTGTCTTGTCTGTTGGTCTGCTGGTCTGTTTGGTTGGCTTTTCACACCACTCAGCCACTCACATCCTCGCTGATCAAAAATAAAACTGCTTAACTTGGGCAATGTCAAGACGGCGACGGCTGCAAATCAATCGTAAAAGTGCCAAAGCAGACGCTTGGGGGCCATGAGGTGGTTTTGAGGGACAGCGTGGGCGTATGCGTAATATTGAAACAGTTAAAACTCTTCTGCCGCCGTGTGAACGACTGATGGCCATGATAATGACGTCAGTGAGTGTATTTTGTTGCCAGCAAAATTTACGACTTCTAGTTTCAAAGACACCCCACACACCATTAACCCATTTCCCCATTTCCCCGTTTCAGACACCAAAACCACATTTAAGTGCAAATATTTGCTGGCTTAAAGTTTTAATTTGATTTCAATGCTAATTCATGGAAACTTTCCCTTAACCCCTCGTTCTATGCTTGTCTTGCCCTCCAGCTGATTTGAAAAGAGTTTGGTGTAAGTTTGTAGTCCTTTGAGCTTCCTGCCCGCCTACCCCCCTCCCATCCACCACACACACACACGCCCACCGCTTGTCCAATTATTAGCCACAAATATATATTTGCTAATTTTGCACAAAATTGATTATAATTGCATAATTTGCATACAATGCACGAAATATCAGAAGGCAAAACCTAAAACCAAACCAAACAAAACGGAACGACCATCTTGGGTATGCCGAAGAGAACATACCCTTAAAGACCGAAGGCTCCTATTCAAATTCAAATTGCATTATCAATTTTAAAAGAACAAAACCCACCAGTTACTATAAGTTATACGACTATATATTTATATAAGACTATATGACTCACTGTAAGTCATATGAAATAGTTGCTGACTTTCTGCAAATTTCTCGAGAAACAAAAGTGTTTGTCTCATTCAGAGTACCATTTATATATATATTTAATACTGAGGGACATATATATATATATATATATATATATACCACGTTACAAGCTTCATGACAAAATTGGAGTGTTATAATTGCAATGGTATAAAAACCGCAAGCTGTAGCAATAAATTGTACAATTCTTCTGGTCGACCACACTGGACGAAGGACTTTCTGTTATTAGCCACACGCACACATGGAAATTAAGCAAGTGGCTTGATGCGTTTCATATCACAGCAATTTCTCCCTTTCTCTCTCTCTTCTTGTCTCTCTCTTTATTTATCTTTGCTTCCTTCCACCTTCATCAAGTGCAAATTCAGCAAAAGTCATCAAACTTGCTGGCCAATAACAATAGCCAAAAAATAAAAGAAGGCCAGCCAAGCCTGGCTGAAACTAGATAGTTGGCTGTGTTTTTTTTAATATATTTCTTTTATTTTTTTTTTTGGGTCCCATAATTCTTTGGGGGAGGCAAGTTGATTTGCAATGCGGTCCACGTCTCATTTTTATTGACCAAGTTGGGGTCGCGTTTATTGCCGCATAATTGAGTAAATATTATGAATGAAACTGATAATCTGCAGCCATTTACCATTTACCATTCGATCCGACAATGTTGTGTGTGTGTGTGTGTGCCAGGGATGTGGGCATTGTATGTTTTCGTATACAGATGATTGACAATGCAAATGGCAACACGCTGTGCATTCAGAGCAATGCAGTGTCCATAAAAAACGATAAAAAATAAATAAATAAAAAAAAACTCAACCACTTGACGAACCAACAAATCAAATGATGAATGCATTCCCTGCCCTAGGAAGAAAGTACTTTCGCTATGCGATCACATGAATGAGACTAGCAAAGATTGTAACTATATTAAGATATTTGTAATTTGAACATTTTTCGAAGTGATATCATCTGAACTACAATAGCAAGTTTCACAATATTTAAAAATATGGAAAGATATATGTATATATCATTTCTATAGACTAAGACGCCTTCCCATATTAAGTAATGTCAAAAACTCATTTAATTCGATTTTTTTTTAAATACTTATCATTTCTAGGATATGTATACTCTTCTGTACTCTTCTAAAAATATGTACATATTACTAAATTCAAAGGTACACAGATTCTTACTTAAAAGTTGACAGCATTTGTACAGGAAAAGAACACGAAGGATATCATGTTGGCCGATTTCAGCCTCTGGGGTAGCAGCTGTGAATATTTGTTTGTTGTAGGACCAAAGACGTGTCCATTTCCGCGGATTGTGGCCCTGGCATCAGATGTCTGTGCACCACCATATATGTAGGATGTGTGTGTGTGTGTGCTACCAGCATATAGACATCAATCGCACACGCACACAGAGCGTCGCCCAGCTGGTTTGTGTATCTAAGCAAAACAATGATGATTGAAATGCAGCGTGTGAAATGTTTTAGCAAGCGAAATGCGCCAATTTACAGTCAACACACGCATCGGCGAACACAGGCAACACACGCACAAAGAGAAATCAAAAGCGGAAGAGATAGGCTGAGATGGTGCCTTGACCGGCACTCGAAATAGGGGAGCATGTTATTTTGTGGGCGTGGCACGCAACCGTCATATGCGGACCGTTAGCATTTGCAGAAATGTGTAAATTATTAACTGGCGTCTCCCCGTCTGCCCGTCTGCCTGGCAAACACTTTGCTTGGCATCTCGAATTAGCACAGGCAATCAAATTATGCATACACTTGATATTGTGCCAAAGGGAATGAGGGTGCAAGTGGCAAGTGGCAAGTGGCAGGGGCGACACTCTGCTGGCGGGCGTCGCGTCACACGCCACCAATGCCAAAAACTATTTTCACCCACTTGAAGATGCGCTAAGAAGAGCAGCAAATGAGCCGCAAGTCTATGGCCGTGGCGGCGACAAATGCCAAAAAATGTGAAGGGAAATCAAGACCTCAGGCAACGACTGGTGATGGGGGATGGGGATGGGGGATGAGGTGTGTGTGTGTGTGTGCCTCTTAAACATCGTACTTATCAAAGCGTGCTTTCGATTCGGCATGCAAATGGCGAATGGCAAATGGCGAATGGCGAATGGCGAATGGCAAATGGCAAAGCGGAAGCAAAGAGCAAAGGAGGCAGCAATAACTAAGAAGAAGAGTGCGATATGAATCGAGGGTTGGGGCAAGTAGATTTTCGCTTGTGGTAACAATACTATTTGACTGTTACTTTGTTTTAGACCCTTAACAAGTCACCATATTATGCAAAAGCCATGCAATCAATATGCTGACGAATTCCCTTTAAATTTCTGCATGAGCGATACTTGGAACTATCTCAATCTCATTAGAATATCTGCGCACCTGCTCTGCGAAGGAAATGTATCTGCTACCTGAGTGCTGCAGATTAAAGAGTACATTTATCTATTGGTTGCAAGAACAGCAGATGCTGCCAGTACCAAAAAAGTATCTCAAGACAATACAACATTCAACGTACTAACTGAGCATCAAACAAATAGCTGTTGTAAGTAGTCAAAAGAGTTGTATGCATATTGTAAGTTGCAATTTATACTGACGCTCTCTTTATTATATATATATATACTATCGACTGCCAGCAGTGCTCCGATTGTCAAAAAACAATAACAATAACATTCTTTCGGCCAATGATGATATAGATTGACTGAAAATTGGTTTTAGCTATTATTGTTATCAAGCTACAAGTGCAAATATATATATAATTCTAACGCCACAAATGTTGCAAGCAGTTGCAAGCAGGGAATTTGGCAAGGTCAATGCTGTACGAAGAACTCGCAACTATCTACAAATTGCTTGCTTCGTTGCATGCCACAAAAATAGGAACAGACTTGGGTCTCCAATGGCCACATAATGTGATTTGTAATATCCTTCACGTATGCGAAGACTACAATAGGGCATTCAACGAATATTTACTTCAATCGAATCCTTTTGGAAAGCAGGATCAATTCCTTACCATAAGCTAGTCTTGAAAAAATATTAAGCTGATTAATTTATTCTTATAAACAGATGTATGCGGCAAGAAACTGTAAAGAATTTGACATCCGAAAGTCGAGCAGTGAATAAATATTGAATCCAAATCACTTGAAAAGGTTTAATGACTTAATATATAACAGATTTTAATATTGAATAAAGGGTATCTGTATATCGAGCAGCCGGAGTTGGTTTCACCAGCTGGAAAGGCTTCTGTTGCTGGCAAGACACTGTTCATACCTTTTGCAGAGAATATTGAATTTATTGTCATGTCATGTCATGTATATACATTCCTGATCATCACTAGCCGAATCAATACAGCCATGTTTCAATGCACACTTTTAAAGTTATCTCGAAGACTCACTCAAAAAACTCACTAGTCGGTTTTTGATTCTAATTCGATTTTGTTTCTTTCACCTACAATTAACTTTGGATGTAAGTGGGGCGAATCTGGTTTGTAAGGGTATGTTATATTCGGTGTAGTTACTCTTTCTTTCTGTCTTTGGGATCGTTGTTACTGGCTGGTTGCGCTTTTTTGTGGCGCATCATCAGCATTCTAGTTGCTGTAGCTGGCGCTTCCACATGAATGGGCAGTCATTCCTAAAGAATAGTTGGGCGGCATGCGGCAGGCGAGCGAGCAGCTGCAGCTTGCAGCTCATAGCAATTGTCAACTGACATGGAATTGAAGTTGTGAACCTTGAATTTGTTTGTGGAGCTGCTTCTGTAGCTCTGCGTATTGGCTCACTTGGTATACGCAGCGGGGTAAAGTAATTGCGGGGGCTGACAACTTCGATAACTCTGGCATCTGTGGCGCCTTCGAATGTGACGTCAGCGATTTACTCGCCAAGTTGAAGTTCTGCGGCGCGTCAGATAATTCTTTGGGGTTCTTCTCTTTTGGCAAACAAATCACTTCTCCTCCCCTTCCCCACTCCCACTTCCAGTTGCCATGCATAGTCTCTGTGACACCTATTCTAGCAGTCGTTGTGAAATTTGCGAGTGAGCCAAATTGAATGCAATTTTTTTTTATTGATCAGTTTGCACACAAACATCAAAAACATTTGCCACATCTAAGCCGGGTATATTTTTGCGTGTGTGCAGTTATCCTGTAATCAAGTCATACAAATAAATAACTGTGTTTAGGAGCCACCATCAGTTTGCCTATTAGATAAATTTGTGCAACTTGCAATCCAGTTTTTGCGGGATTACAGGGCATATCAACACATCAGTTAGTGTAAGCCAAACTTACACAAATTAAAATAGATAAAAAATAAAAACAATCTCTCTAATTCATTTAATTTAGCATTAATCTATGATAAATGTCAAAGTCCACTGTGGACTCGTACAGGCACTCGACACTATATAGTCTGCGAGTGCATACCCCTTTAGTGTCATGCTCTGGACACACAGGGTATAAGGCAGGAGTGTGGCACATATGAAAGTACATTGATCCCAGTAGCTCAAGTGTTCTTCATAGTTTGCTGCGTCTCACTTGATTTAACTCTCACTTTTAACACACAATTTGTTTTCACTCCGTGCAGCAATCAGCGAAGTAACACACAGACAGACAGAGCTGGGAAGTGGAATGGGGAGGGGGTGTGGCACTTCAAAAAGTTAAAATGGTAAAACATAAAATACGCGTCGCAACGAAGCAACTTTCGAAGAAGCAGCAAAAAGGCTGCAGGATATGCAAAAATTAAAAAAGTACAAACTCAAATGAAACCAAATAATGAGATTTCAGAGTCAACCAAATAACGAATACGGAACACCCTTTCGAAGTTCACTTTATTGTATTCGAAATTATTCAATATTTAATTACAATTCGACAATTGTAGAAAGATATTGATTTGAAGTAATGTCTTTAGTCAACTATTATTTATGGCTTAAGGGATTATTATTATCTCATCAGTTAAGGTCGCAAGAAATATCTTATAAGGAAAGAAAATTTATGGAGTTGAAACTACCATAAAAAGTGTAGTTAAATTTGGCATTTGACTTTGCTGCACTAAAAGATTCGAGATAATATACGGTTAATGTGATTTTTGTTCACTTGAAAGAATTTCGAACAAATGTTTTTAATTGTTTAAATTGTTCAACAGAGTTGCAGTTAAGGTGAGCTGCAAATGCTCAATTATTATGAATTATATATTTTAGCGATTGATTATATTCCATTTACCATTTAGCATTATTTAGTAACATTAAATTATAATTACTACGCTTTGCCTTGGTTATTAATTGTTTGTTTGTTAGTAACTTTAAGGATTCCACATACATTTCTTATACTCTTCTTGCGAAAGCCAAAAGGACAGCTGTAAACAAGAGGAGCACTGCGGGATGGTAGCCACGGTAGGTGAGGAGGTGGCGGGCGGCCAGAGGCGCCACAAGGCGTCATAGCAAACGGAAATGGATAAAGCGTGCCCCGTTGTTGTCTATAAATACATGTACAAATATATATATATAGATACACATATATATATGTGTGTGTGAGTGTGTGTGCATGTGTGCATGTGTGTGCGCATGTTTGTGTCCTGTCGCATGTCCTGTTGAGTCGCATCGCTTTGTCGCCGTTGCCAAAGCTGTAGCTGTCTGTCGCTCGCCTTATCGCCAAATCCAAGCCAAGGCGCTCAACATTTCATTTCATAAATTTCGTTTTGGGAGCGCTCGAAGGCTTGCAGTTTCTGCCTGCTTAATTCCTTACATATTGCGCTGTTTGTTGTTGGTATTTGCTATGGTTGCTGTTGTGACACAAGCGGCAGAGTGGAACCTCAAGCACAGCGATAAACTTTGTCATGGAGTTTTGTACCGACACTCGACAAGCCATCGCCATCCTTCGCGTTTCACAGGCGTTTCTCCATCAAAAGTTCTCCGAAAATCATCTTCTGGTTCTTTCGTCCAACCACCCTCTCTATCTCTCTCTCCACCCACCTTCACCCTTCCATCCTTCTACCCATTGCCCAAAATTCCCCTTTTGTTTGCGTTGTGCTGGTTCCTTTGTTTTGCTTCACGGGCTTCACGACCAAAAACAAAAGCAATAAAAACCGGAATCTACTTAGCTGTTAAGAATCTATTATATGAAGCCACTCGGATATTATGATATGTACATACATCTGAGAACCACATGAGAGAAACATACATATATTAGCATAGAGCGAGAGAGAGATGGAGATGGAGATGGAGATGGAAGACAAAGCTCTTCCACCCACTCACTACTCACTCAAATTGCGATGTTTCGTCGACAAATTTTGGGAGCACAACTTAAGAAATTTTCATCTGGCTTCTAATTTTTTATGATTTGGTTTTCTTCTTCTTCTGCGTTTTTTTTTTTTTAATATGCTAATTGGAAGACAAGTGCAGAGTTTGTGCGCAGCACACCCAAATAAAAGAGAAAAAGAAGACATATTTTTAATACAGCAATGTGGATTATACGTTTGGTTGCCTTTGTCCCTTGACGAGTTCTTTGAAGTTATCACAAATCTGGAAAACACACATTGCTTTCACTTTTTCTTAAGATTCCGCTATATATCAATTAATACATACTTTTCTTTTTGGTATTCCTTTTCTCATCCACTTGAATCACTGCATTTGCTCTCTTTGCACACTCACTTTAATCTACTAACATTTGAGTGTCCTCGATGGTCAGAGGATTGGGAACATTCCGAGCACTTGGATTATAATTGTGTGTATGTGTGTGTGTGTGTGTGTGCAAACAAGTTTCTGAACAAATATGAGCATTTTCCCCAGAATTTCTCGGGCTTAATCCATAAAATTAGCCAACAACAAGAAGATGCCGAGCCCACATCGCAAGTCTTAGCAGCTTGAAGGCCGCAAATGATATTAAAAATTTCGGATATTTGTGTTTTTGGGCTGTGGTTGCTGTTGTTGCTGTTGTTGCTGTTGTTGCATGTCGCTTAACTCATTTGTATTGAAAGCGTTGACTGGTGCCTGGTTGTGTTTGGCAACTTGTTGCTTTCAGCTGCCAGCTTCGGATGAGCCTCAAATATGTAAATAATATGCGACGTGCAACATTTGCTGCTAATCCCCAAAGCGAGACACATAACCCCTCCACACCGCCACACCTCTCGTCCCACTTCGTTTAACGTTCGAACAACAACAATGGCAACAAAACCCGATTACTAACCATAACCACTTACATATTAACACACACACACACACACACACACACACACACACACCGACACGCACAGGGTTTTATGAATATTACACACAAAATATGCCACTTGAATGAAAAGTCTGTAAATTTGTTACAGCAACCAACCCCAAGAATTTGCAGAAGCGTTTGAAGCCGCCCCAACGGCTTACCAATATACACAAACAACAAAAGTATCTGTGTGCGTCTATGTGTGTGTGTGTGTGTGTGTGTGTGGGTGCGTTGAATATTAAAGTATAACGCGGCGTTTACGCAATATGCCAGCCATACACACATATATATATATATATATATATACGCCGCATTGTGTCTTGACGACAACTTGTCACTCACTTTACAGTTTGATGCTCACCCTTTGACAAGACGAGTGATAAATGCATATGATAGGGTAGAACTACACCCTTGTGTTGGGTAGGGCTGTGTACACACACACAGACAGACACACACACACACACACACACACACACACACACACATAGATGGATGGGGGGCTGCGTTGCTCTTCAATAGGTTCTTCTTTCCATTTTCTGTGACGATGGCAAATAAAACGTGACTAAATGCTTAACGATTATTCAAGTGTGCCAAAGGCCTCGAATTGCAAAAGTTTTTACGCTGCCTTCAGGTGCAATTTAGACTTACGCAACTGCCACAACACCTACACACACACACACACACACCCACACAACCACACACGTGGCACCAATGATTGTGCTTGACACATTCAAAACAGTTGCTCTTTGCGCACCTTTTTTGTGCACATTTCTCACATGCCTCAGCCCATTGACTGGCTACAAATGGTATTTTGAAGTTGTGCAATGCTAGCAAGATGTGGCAAGCAGCAGGCAGCATTAAGCATATACATATGTACTCGTATATATATATATTCTTGATTATTATCAACAGCAAAGTCTATTTAACCATTGAGTTTCTACTAAACTCCGAACACCGTTCAAAATATTAATAGACATAATAATAAATTATAAACAACTTTGACTTTGAATTATGCTGATTCGAGCAAAATAATTTGGAATGCATCTTTATTATCCCAAACAAATGAAATAGAGGAGATGTGTATACAAATTAAGAAAATTAATTCGGAACAAAACTGAAGCGAAGAAAGTAGTCTCAGATTTATAGCTGCGAATCAAAATCAACTGATGAAAGTCCAAAAGAACAATTAGAAAGTTGCATGCAACACTTTTTATCGCCGTCTTTAAACTTGGCAAATCAATTTTCGTATTGCATGCACAGAGTAAAGTAATCGATAACCGATGACACTATAAAAATAGATGTCTATTTGCCTTGCGTATTTTTTCTGGTTCAGTGTATGTGCCAGTCGAGCGCTCTCGACCAGACCGTTCTTACTGGCGTTTTATGCTTTAAGATCCTATTCATAAGTGTGCCTGTGTGTGTGTGTGCGTGTGTGTGTGTGTGTGCTTGTGTACTAGGCATATGTGGAGTAGGGCAGCCAACACGACGACGTTGACGTTCTCATCAAGCGTCACCATTTCCGTCGTGGGCGATGATATTTAAAGGAGCATAAAAATAATGACAAAGTTAACGCGGCATCAGCTGCAAACGGCATCATCATCGTCTCACTTTCTATCTCTATGTCTCCCTCTCACTCTCTCTCTCTCTCTCTCTCTCTCTCTCTCTCTCTCTGTCACTCTGTTACTGTCTCTTTGTCGCTTTTCAGTGCTTCTCTAGCTGGATGCCTGTCATTTTTGTTACATACATAATAAATACGCACACATCCTTAAATAACATTCATTTTGGTGACAAAAGGACCTGCGTTTTTGACTTAAGATAATTAAGGCCTTGAAGCCAGTTCAAAGAGCGTTTTTGCGTTGCCACTCGAGACTTAGTCATTTAAGGTAAGCAAATTAATTGAATTATCTATAATTGCCATTTAACAGTTTATTTATAATTTTTTTGTGTGAATTCGAAAAAAAAAAACATAAATGAAACCTTACCGATATCAATCAAGATGATTTGATGGTCCGCAACGATTGCAGTGAACTTGTTTTAACAATATAGAATTTAGCAGAAAACAACAAAATTGGGTTGGCCATCAAGCATTTTTGGACTTCATTTAGTTGGTCGATTCGCTTTTTTGGCCCACATTCGATATTATGTGAAAATAGAGTTGATAAATCTACCAGTAATCTCTTGTTCAGCGACACAATGCTGATATTTGCTATTTTATTTATATGGAAAATTAATCCAATATTTAGAGTCCCAGCGCACACCAACTAGCTCATTGGACAGAGCTGATAATCACACACACACACACACACACACACACACACACACACACAGGCAGTATCAAACTTTGTTTCGAGCTTTTCATGCTTATTAGTTGACACTAAGGTCCTAAATCCAGTCACTCCCTCCACTCCCTCGGTTTCCTCCGCACACTGCAGGCAGCATAAGGCAGCACGGCAAGGATAAATTCCGCATTCAGTAAATATTGAAGGCTGTAGCAAATGATGCCGCTGCCGCTGCCGCTGCCACTGTCGCCGCTCAGGTGCCACACGTGGCTGAATGCGATTTGTTGTGGGCTTTTGAAAATGCGCACTAAGGCATAAAATATCACGATTATAAAATGCAAAACAATGTGCGAGACAGCAACAGCAACAGCAACATCAAAAACAAACAAAAACAAGTGGGAATGTTGCTGTCGATTGAGCTCGACTTCAATATACCCCGAATCCAGCTGTTAAATAAATATATTCCAGTGCTATTCCCCAATTTCCCTTTAAGACTTTTGGGTGGAAATAGTCTCATTTCTTAAAGTCGGCACTGGTTCTGAAGAGTAAATAAAACTATGTGATTTTGTTATCCAATCTTGATGAAATGTATCGATATACGAGAAACGAAGGCAGTTATCGATAAAGTGAAGCAAACTCGATCTGCGCCGGATATACGAGTAACAGCTGTGGAATGTTTGGAAATGATTACTATTAAGCTTGAAGATGGCATATTCATTTTGAGTAACAAAATTTTTAATATAATTTATATATATTATTTATATATGTTTTTTGAGTTCTAATGAGTTTTGCTGTCTTTCTAAAAATAAACTTTTATGTCGTTAATTTTTTTAATCTTACCTAGATGTATTATTTATAGCACAGTTTTTATTTAATACTTAAAAAAAAAATTAAGACTCTGGTGGGTTGATAAAAAATGTTTCTGATCAGCTTGGCGGAGAGCCTAAGCTTTGTGCACCTCGCTAACCTCTACTAAAAGGCTTCCAACTTTATGTTATGATTCATATGTACCTCAAGTACATACATGTATGTGCTCCCGTTACCAACACCTCTAAGCCGTACATAACTCTCTATTAATTCTGAATACTCAGCAGGCTTCTTATACATCTTATTAGCACAGCCCAAGGTCGCAATGTATTTGGATATGCCTGTTTCTCCAGGGTATATAATTTTCGATGATAAATCAATCTTGACTTTCGCCTTACAAATATAGATGAGTATATATGAGTAAGTAAATATGTATGTGCATGTACATATATATATATATATATTTATGTACTGGTGTTCCATATTGGTGTTGATGCGGTTGTTGCTAAGTGGCTCACACATGCCACCACCTGCGTCTCTTTATCACCACTGCCCCCTCCCCACTTTTATTCAGCACCTACCCAACCCTGGCTGCCTATCTGCGCTTTGCTGTCTGCCACTCACGCTGTGTCCATGTGATGGTCCAATAAATAAGTAAATGCGCGGCCTACAACAAACACAAAGCTATGCGTGCATGTGTGTGTGTGTGTGTGTGTGTGTGTGTGTGCGTGTGGCAGCTGTGTGTGGTGCCAGAATCCTTGTGTTGATTAGAAAGTATGCAACGGCATTGGCGTGACGGTAACAACGTAAATCAATTAGTTTCCACATGACAAGACGACGGTAAAGTCCCCACAAACACCTATATAAACATCACCATAACCACCTGTATGCCTCTGTATACATATATATGTGTGTGTGTGTGTGTGTGTGTGTGTTATGTGCGCGTATGTGTGGCGAACTTTGGACCAAAAGTTTACGGCAAGCACCTTAAAATCCCAGCCAACAATATTAGCAACAACAACAGCACCTTAAGAAGCATTATTTGGGGCATAAAAACAGCGTAAGCCAACCCAACCGTCCCCTTTTCCTGAGAAAAATGAGAATAAAAATGAATAAAGAACAAGAAAGAAAAATTTGCTTCACACTGACGACGACTAAATACCCTTGCAGTTAGATAACAGACATTAGATAGATAGATAGATAGATAACATATAGCAAAGCCTGATAAGCTCTTATTTGATAAGATGCATCTCTTTTATTATATGATCTAACAGTCAATTTCTAAACTATTCAAATGAAAATGTACTATGTATATATATATAGATATATATGTTCTCTATCTATCAGTTCTTGGTAGACACTACATCTGTAATTGTTGACAATTACAAATAAATAAAATAATTGAATTTAATCAATGCGTTGCACATTTCGTGACAAAATAATAATACCCGTTTGCAAGGATATTGAAAGGAAAAAATAGAGTAAACAAATAAAAAACGAAACAGGAGCACACACACAAGAGAGAGAAAAAAAGAAGAAATAAAGGAAAACAAGGCCAGGCAGTGAAAACTCATTAAAATTAACACTAATAAGCATTGTTACGCGGCCCAAAAATGAAACTGCAGCAACGATAACAAAGTTGCTGCAACAGCAGCAGCGGCAGCAGCGGCAGCAGCGGCAGCAGCAGGGGCAACGGCAGCAGCAACAGTAGCAACAAATGTCACTTGATGCACCTCCTTCCTCAGATTGCGTTTCGTTTCGTTTCGTTTGTCACTGGCCATTTCCATTTCCATTTCTGGCCGCCCAGCCTCCGCATTCCCTTTTCCGGCCCTTTGCAAACCCATTCGTGTTGTGCATAAAAAGGATTCCGTTGTCCAGCGTCGAGTGGCAACTTTGTTTGTGCAGGGTCAGTCGAGGCGAGGGCAAGGCGGCGGCAGGCGTGGCATGGCACAGGCAACATTTGTTATAAATGGCTCAACAAATTGCGCAAAACAAAAACAAGCGCCAAAAAAAGAAGTGTAGTTGAGTGGGGAATAGGACAACGAGCACACACAAAACCAGGACAGCACAGAACAGGATGGCACACAAAGAAGCAAATGATGTGCAACACAAGCGCCTCTTATGTGGGCGTGTTACGGGGCGTGCCAAAAGTGTTGTCGATTGTTGATGTGACCGCTCAAACAAAGGACAGACGACGGCACGACGGCACGACGGCAGCAGCCGCAACAGTTACCATAACAATTGTGGCTAATTATAATCAAGTAATTGATGGAATATACAGGTATTGTTCGATCCCATATCAAATAATCCATTCACATTCGCCTAGCCGATGGGGCACACTCGATTGGAATGCATATAAGTTTAAAGTCGGGAGTTTCATGGATTACTTTTGATATGAGTGCAATTATTACAGGAATACTTCGAATGTTGACAACATCCTTCGTCTGATGAACTTTGATGCTCTTGCAAAAGCTATGCACTTAAGACAATTAATTTGATAGTTTTCGAACTCTGCTTACTAACTAGATAAATGAAGAGGGAAGCTCTCAACAAATCAAGCATCAAGTGTAGGAAAAGAAAGTAAACAAAAAATGTGCAATTGGATATGGGGAAATGGGAAAATGTAAGCTGAGAACAACATTGAGCATCTGAGAACAAGATGCTGCATTTTCCGCAAATGTCGACTATTTTGTCGCCAAACAAGGACAAATTAACGTATTGAGTTAGCTGTGGCACGTACTGAACACAATTGGCCATTAGGAAATGCCTCACCCATCACACACACACATATATATTTATATATATATATATATAGGGAATGCCTCGATATTTCTATCAGTTAAATGGAGAGAGTGAGCTATTTTCGACTAGTGAGTGCTGGATGAGAACATGTTGCCCATGGCTCGTACATTTTGCGACAAGGACAAACAAGTGACATCGTCTTAAAATGTTGAACATCATTTTTTATTGCATTTTCAGAGTATTTCGACTGGGTCGCTAGGGCGAAAAACTTGGACATTTCTTCTGTTGCTAAGGGTTTCATGATTCCAATTGGGCTTGCCTTTGGGTTTGGGGTTAAGTTTTTGTGTTTTGTTTTTTTTCTTTTCGTTTTTTCCTTTGGTACTGGTGGAGAGTGAATTTCTTTCGCTCTGCCCATAAGTTAGGCGAAAAAGTTTTCATCGCCCTACGTAGTGTAGGCGTGCCTTCTCCCGACATACGGCAAAAAGTTTGCTGATTTTAGCTTCTAAACATGGTACTGCTAAAAGAGTTTAACTACTTTTGTGGCCAGCACAGAGCTACCAAAAATTACCAAAAGTTGAGAAAGTTGACGAGCGAACTTCCATGACCCCTTCTTTGCTTCGCCCGTCCCCCGTCCCCCATCCCCCAGCACCCAGCCCCATTCCTTCATTCCTCATTGCCCATTGCTCAGACCCACTGTCGCCCGACTCAACCCGATCCCCTGAGATACACAAGGCGAACTCAAATGTCAGTTAGTATATGATTCTACACACTGATATATATATACATGTATGTATGTATGTACACATGTTCACATGTGCGGATGTGCGGATGTTTGTGTGTCTTAACCCCAAGTTTGTTGCTTGCGTAATTTAATACACTTTTCCTAGACGGCTATTCGATTTTTGTCGGCAAGTAAACACAGTTCAGCGTGTCCACTGTGTCTAACTGATATCATACAAT
The DNA here is from genome assembly GCA_035042055.1 of Drosophila macrothrix. NCBI lineage: Eukaryota > Metazoa > Arthropoda > Insecta > Diptera > Drosophilidae > Drosophila > Drosophila macrothrix. The sequence goes on from JAWNLX010000587.1 coordinate 2,390,675, forward strand.
ATAATTATACACATATATATAACCAAGTAGCAATCGCTCAAATAACACAATTTAATTGGTCACAGATTGCGTAAGGTTAACCTGCAAGATACAACTCATTTCACCCACATTTTATTTGCTAAAAAGGGTATTTTAATTTCGTCAATCGAAAGTTTTCTATCCGGTCTTTTTTTGTTTGTTTTTTAGCTGTTGTTGTAGTTGTCGTCTAACCCAGTTATTACTGTGTTTGTGCCCCATTTGAATGAGTTAAGCTCATTTGATTTGATTCTTTTAATGCTGCTTTTATTTTCGCCAGTTGCCATTTATTGTTCATATTTCTAAGCGACCATGTAGTTTCCGTTCCTATATATGTTCATTGTAAGTTTTGTTTTAGTTTTATACACAAAACGTATGATTAATGGAAATAAAGCTGAAGTTCCGGAGGCACTACTTTACAATCTGTATGTCAATATAAGTTTTCAATGGGCAAACGATACAAAACAAGCGAATGAAAATGGGATTGAAGCTGAGATTGGCACTGCCAATTCAAACAGTTGTTGCATCGATTGCAAATTTGGAGCTAAATCAGTCTCGTATTGTTCAACTTTTGCGTAAGGTCTGTCTTGGTGTCCGTTCGTCTGTCCACACAATTATAACACTGTAGTTTCTACTAAACACCGAACACCATTCAGAATATTAATAGATACAATAATAAATTATAAACAACTTTGACTTTGATTTATGCTGATTCGAGCAAAATAATTTGGAATGCATCTTTATTATCCCAAACAAATGAAATAGAGGAGATGTGTATACAAATTAGGAAAATTAATTCGGAACAAAACTGAAGCGAAGAAAGTAGTCTCAGATTTATAGCTGCGAATCAAAATCAACTGATGAAAGTCGAAAAGTTTCACGTTGTTGTCGAAACTGATGCTTGTACGGACCTCAACAATTAGAATGTTGCATGCAACATTTTTTATCGCCGTTCTCTTAAGGCCAAACTCGGCGCTCTTCGGGGCTCGCTCTTCGAGGCTGCCTTGTTAACAGTGTTGAGGCAGGACCCAAGGGCCAAGAGTTTCGCCAAGCCAAACTGTAAAGAACAGGACGAAACATGAGGTTTTAGTTGCCAAAGCAAAATCGAGCATATCTTTGTTAATTTTGTTGCTTTTGTTTTTTTGGTTTTTTGGAATTTTGGCCAAAAGCTGAAAGTAAGTGGGAAGCCAACGAACGGAAAATCAGTGTGAAAATGTGGCTTAATTGTGGTTTCTGCGGCCAGAAATAACATCGAAATTCGGTTCGAAGGGCATTGTAGTGATGCGCCTACTTTTGATTACGATAAGAGCAATGATAACGATGATGACGTTGCTAATACGATGTTAGTGATGTTGTTGAAATATGTCACACACTTCTCATGCCTCATGCCTCATGCCTCATGCGTATACCTAAGTGCATGGACGTACGCACGGGGGGCATCTACATCTTAATTTCAGCATAGACGCAAAGTGTTTTTGATTAAAATTGATTGATAAAGAAAATTTCAGTTTAGCACCTTCCTTTGCGAAATTCACTGTCCCCTTTATGAAAAATTGCCGGTCCTTGTTGTCTACACAATTAACGCAAGCGGTTGCTACAATTATGAAATCCTTAACCGTATAATCGCTCGGCATGAAAGAGTACAAAGCCGCTGGCTTTCGGGCTGCTAGGCAAAGAACCATGTGATAATATAAATCAAGCCCAAACAACCGGCTGAGAACCCTTCATGCCAACCAGACCCAAACGACGGCCCAAAAGAACAGTTTGCCTGGCTTATGGCCTCGGTTTTTGTTCCTTGTTTTTAATATACCCTGTCGCAAAGAATTGCGTCAAAACGCATTCATAAATGTACATGTGACCATTTGCGACACTATTACGTTTAAGTTAATATAACAAAATTAATTTTAAAACTCGTACAAAATGAAGCAATCTATCGTCTTGGTATATACGACTTCACAAAGTAGAGTATAATCGATATTTATATATATATACTGAATGATATGAAAAATGGTATGCTTTAAATATTACGATATATATGGGATGAACTTTCTATTCATTTACAGGGTATTTACAGGTATATAACACATTAATGGTTCAGCTTCCCTGTTAGAGATGAGGTAGGGCATCTGCAGTAGTCCAGATGTAAATGATAATAAAAAGGCATTATACATGTTCATGAGGGAATCTGTAATGGCATATATATATAAATATATATATAAAGAGAGAGAGAGAGAGAGAAATAATTACAATGTGACCAGCAATAACAGGGATATCCCCGACAACTTGATTAATTGCAGGTAAAAGGTAAACTGCCACAAAAGGCAAAAGCAATCTCCTGCACTTGCCACACAAGGAGCAGCCAGACAAGCTAACTGCCGGACTCAGCTCGATTAGCTCCGGAGCCCAAAGACATGTGCATCAATAAGGCTTGTCTTGTACTTTGTTCCATTGAAGGCTCTGTAATTATTCTTAAAGTGATAACATTTGAACGTCTGTCGCAAGACAAAGCCACCAGTTGACTGGCAAATTCCCAACTACTAAAATATATATTTATCTTCTCGGCGTGTGTGCATAAAATCACAGAGTAAGTTTACTTACTTAAAGTTATCAACATGTCAAATTTCCCAGTCGCAAAGTCTTGAACCTTAATCAGTCTTATACAGAGAAACACAAACTCAAGTTTGGAGTTTATCTTTTTTGAGAGAAGAAAGAATGGTTGCCAACCCCACAAGGCTCCAAGAGACCTCCACGGAACCACGGGTAAAATAAGGAAAGAATACGAATCTTCCTAAAAAAAAAAGGCCAAAGTCAAGTAAAAAAAAAAAAACCAAATTGTAATAGTTTATTGTTATTTGACATCTTTTTATAATATAAATAATTTGAGTTTGAAAAAAAATGTATTAGAAAAACCCTTTAAAATTATCATATAGGATAGGCATACATTTAGAATTTTGAGGAAATTGTTACGGTTAAAAGTTCTTATATTCGATAGACCATTTTAATTGTAGGCTTAACAAATTGAAGCTGTAAGCGGTGATACCTGTTACAAATTGGCAGACTTGCCATCAGTTATTGCTTCAAATTTACACAGAGCTTAGTCACGCAGAAATGAATTATTCACTCACACACACACAGACACACACAAAGACACACACACAGACACACACTCACTCGCCCAGCAACATGAAAGAACGCTGTGAAGTTAAGAACCTAAGACTAGCAAACTCTGATTGCAACAGACAACTGGCATGATGTTGCCTCAAATTTCGACTGCCTATTTGCCTATTTGTCTATTTGTCTATTTGCATTGCAGGTGCAGAGGTGCACAAATATGCAATGGGCTTTTTCATGTGGGTTTTGGGGATTTGGTTGCTGACTTACTGGGTTGCTTGTTTCGATTGGGCTCCAATTGAAATTGAAGTCGAGAATACATTTTGGTCTATGATTTGAATCTCACAGCACTCTCCGATTTGAAAATCAACAACAATCCGCCGCATCCAGGTAAGTGAGAGTGCTTTGACAGGTGCGCCCAACTTGCCGATGGCCTGTACATATTATTGCTGCAAGCCTTAGTCAGTCACAAGTCGCAGACAAGTAGAGAAATGTAGCAATAATATTGATTCCTAACGTATGCATAGTCTTCTTCAGACAGATCACCGATTACAGGATATAATTAGTTTGTGTATGTCGTCATGCCATTTATACATTCCAGCAATAAAAAGCTATTTCCACCTCTGCCCCTCGGCTGTCAAATAATGTGTGGAGCTCCATATATGGTACTACGGTGCTCTGGTCTTTAGTGTCTGATCTGTGATAGTTTTGTGTATGATTTATGTATTTGCATTTTGCAATAGATGCGCCAACAACAGAAAATGCAATCATTTCACATATTTATTTACAAATTGTGCCAACTTGCGGCTTTTCTTGCATGCAGTGGCCTTTACTTTTTAACAAAATGTTGCGCCAGTCCCCAAAACCACTCACCGTTGTCCTGTTAACATGCCGCAGGACACAGCCACACGAACTCGAACGTGGTTTGATGCGGCTTCGAACCAGTTGCGCTCGCACTCGTTCTCTGTGTCTCTCTGTCTCTTTTTGCTTGGTAAACACTTTGGTTTTGGGCCAGTTAAGAGCATGCCAAGGCTTTAACATAATTGCCATCAAATGGCCCAACAATTTGTCTGGCTTTGTCCGCCTGGATGTGTGTCACTGTGCTATCATTCCTCTATCTACGTGCCCCCCCTTATCTGCCGCCCCCCGACTCAACTGACTGTGTGGCTGTCCTTGGGTTGTGCTTTGCGGCAAGCCAACTGCTGATTTGCAGGGTTCACTCAATCAACAGGTGGACCAGCGCATCGCTGTTAATGAAACTGATAATAAATAATAAGAATTTATGAAACGTGTAATGAGGCTTCAAAATTCGATTTTCATTTTCTTTCGATTTTTATATACAATTAATATGATTTTTATATACAACATAATATGCTATGCCAAATATTTAAATATTTAAATATTTCTTATTTTATGCAATTTTTGGGAATTCGACCATCTCTGTGGTGTAATTTAATAAGAGTCTTACGAATTTATTTCTTACTCTGGTGTTGGCTAAGAGTTTTCCATTAGCAGTTCTCCTGCTATCCCGCCTGCCCTCATTAGTTACGATTAATTAATTAGTTTGCTATTTTATTGCAGTTCCCAGAAGATTTAGTATCAAACTCTTCGTTTCCCGCTTTCAGTTATCGAGAGTTCATTATATGAGGGAATGAGTAAGTATGCCACATAATTATGATTATTTATTTATTTAGTTGCGAGCATATTGAAAAACATTTAGGACCACTTAAACATGCTTATACCATATTATAATGCATGAAACTATTTATTATATTTTATTTTTATAATTACTACATTTATATGTTGAAAACTGCATTGAGAAAATTCAAAATATTTAGGCATTTTAAGCTTAAATTTACATTGAGCTCAACTACTTAAGAGTCTATCATGCGGTAAGAGCTCTTTAAAATGTGTAACTTAAGTTGCTCCACTAAAAACCAATTAACTGTTTATGTTGCACATTTAAGTGCTATAAAATGCAAATATGTAAGACTCATATTTGTATTTTTGCTGAGCTCTGCGATAAATCATTTACTGGTTAATAGGGGTAAAGGGGAAGAGGACTGGATGCGGTTGGGTTTTGGGTGTTGGGAGGGAAAACCCATTGAATCGAATTTATTCACATTTAACGGCACTTGGCAGCTTACTGGCGATGTCTGGAGCAACGCTCGCACAGGATAACGGTAACCAAATTGTTGACAAACTTAAAGCCAAGTGGAAAGCTTGCCACATATTGTGGCAAATTATCATCATAAACTCGTTTATTGAGGACACCTTGAAACGGGTCGAGGACCAAGCAGCAGTTATTAAATTCTATTTAAACGTAGTTCCTAAGACAAAGCTCTCTCAAAAAGCTAACGACCCCATCTTGAAACAACACCAATTGAGACGGAGAAGGACAAACCGACGGACAGAAAGAGGGAGGGAGAGAGAGAGGGAAAGGGAGAGAGCTAGAGAAAAGGCAGCGGAGAATGTTGTTCAAATCACTTGTTAATTAAGTTTATTGCGGCAGAGTTATTCGGCTCGTCTGGCAAGTTTTTTGGTTAAGGGTTGGGTGCTGCGACCCTTAATGGGGGTGCTGTGTTTTTGGAGTGGGGACTTTTGCTCGTTATTACTGAGCCTGTTGTGCACTTAAGTAGCCATAATAGTGTCATGCGTATGATAAATGATGGCCCATGTTCAACTAACACACACACACACACAAATGCTCACCCACACTCACGAAAACAGAGCCGTTGGTTGGTTGTGCAATGGCCACACAAAATGCGTGTACGCAATATGAGAAATCTCTCTTGAAAACTTGCACAAAAGTGCATGCCCAATTTAAATGTCAAATGCAAATGGCCTCAACAATAATTCTCACTGACAGTTCCTCGGAGCACCACACTTCACTTCACACTACACACTTCAGCCCACCCACCCAGTTTGCAATCCCAACTGCATTTTGTGAAACTTTAATGATCGTTCATCATAAATAATGCTATGAAATGGGCACTGCCTAGAGATGACATATAACAAACATACTGCTCATACACACATAACAACACACATCAAGACACATCCACTTCCACATCTCAGTCTCCAGCATCAATCTCAGTTTTTCCTCACTTCCGCTCAAAAGTGTCAATTTCTTTTTGACAGACTGTAGTCGTTTTACTGTGGGTGGCAGTTTGTTCTGTGTAAAGTCAACGTCTCAAAATGAATTGTTCGCCATGTCACACAGTCAAGTAAATATATATTTTTACGCATTCAGCGGCTATTTGCAGTCGGTGTCGGCTTCCCACCCGCGCCCGCTGATCCCACGCAGCGCTTAACGCTCTAACGACATTGTTCCTTATACCCGCACCAAGACAGTGCCTCTGCTAGGTAAGGTATGCTCTACTACAGTTCTAGTCATATTTCGATAGTAATATTTAATAAATGTAAGCAGAAGAAGCGCTTTTATATAGTTATCGATAAACTGCATAGTAAACTAAAGGAAGCAAGCCAAGTGCGTGAAGAAAACTCATTTCCCTTCTAATAAAGCTCAATTTTCAGTATAAACATCAAAAGTATACCATAGAAAATGCAAAAAAAAGGGCATTTGAAGATAACTTCACTGGGGAAACTAGCCAACTAATAAGAGTATGGCTGTTGATTTTTTCAAATGTTATCGCTTTTGAGGTCCGATACATTTGATCGATTATTCCGGGCCTTAAAAGCACTGCAGAGCTTTGGATATTTAATCTCAAATCCTGATTACTATTCGAAATACTTGAGCTTAAAATATATAGTTCTACACATGCTAAGCCTGGTATATTCGAGTCGAGCATTAATGCCCCAAGGCTCAGTGGAGCTTGGCCATTTCCGAATGTACATTAAATAATTTTGTTGCAGCGACAAAATGTGTGACATATTACATAATAATTTTCGCATTTTTATCCTATTAACGTCAGCATGGCAAAAATAATTGGACATTGTCGTAATTCTGCAAGCAATTTTGATTGGAAGTTGAGTGTGTGTGTGTGTCTGAGTGTGTGTGTGTGTGTGTATGTGTGCAACTGTGTGAGAGACATGGTTAGCAGCAATAGAAAAGAGACAAATACATTGGCAGGCAATATTAGACAGGCAGGCGGGCGATAAACATCAAGCCAAAGGCAATTAATGTTAAAATATATACATATATATATGTGTATGTGTGTGTGTGTGTGTGTACTATATTTAACCGTGTATGTGAATGTGTGAATTGAATAATGCTCTTATGGCGCAATGAATCAAAGCGGCTAATGCAGACAGCAAAATGCACTTGCACAAAAATTGTTGGCATGACAATGGCGACAATAATTACAGCCGTAGCAGAAACAACAATTTGTAATGGCCATTGGGCTAATTAGTACGTTTCTTAGACACATATGTGTACAAAATGAGTATGTTCGTGTGTCCCCGTATATCTGCATTGTATTTGCAACAGTAAATTACGTGACAAAACTAAGCAAAGCGTGTTTTAATTAGAGACCATTCGGCCAGTCGCAACAGCAACTGCGACAGCAACTACGACAGGGACAACGACAACGACACCGACAACGACAACGACAACAATAATAACAAAAACAACAACAACAATAAGCATCGCAAACAATGACAAACAATTAGAAGCAGCAGCGAATCGCACACGAAACAGTCCCTAAAACTCAAAGAAATATGTGGCACATAAATATAATTTGACATAGGTTAAATCTTTTGGCATTTCAACAAAACAAACATTCAACACTTAAAGTTAAGGCCAAAGTCAGTGGCAAACAGCTACTTGGCATACGTTTTGCGACAAATTTGACAGCGATTTAAGATTTGAATTTCCAGTCTAAAAACAACTGTCAGCAGTCAACCGATTAATAATGTTCGCCTCTAGGTAAATGCTGCATTCAAATTGGAAAGCGCGATTCTAGATCAAAATTGATCTGAGAATCATTCGTTAAAAAGTGCCAGTTTTACCAAAACTATAGAAGACAAATTTGGTTAGGATATTTATCAGCTTGCGAGAATAATAACTTCGCATGCAGTTCATATATTTTACCTGATTATGATACTGAGTGGGGCGAGCTTTATACTATTCAATTGTGATTAGGCAAATATATTAATTGAAGTGACACGAGTCCAAAGAACTGTGACAAAATGCGATGGCATTTGCATTAATACGGTGCAATACATAATGTGGCAGGCCGGATGAGAGGACGAACAGGACAAGAGTGATTAGGAGCAAGAGGCGAAGCTACTTAAGCTGCTTGTTGGAAACCGCAAAGCTTTATACCAAGAAACAGAAACGACACCCACGACAAGGGTGCCAAGCGGCTTATGAAAATCAAGATCAGCTCTCAAAGCGAACCAGAGACTGGATGGAGAGAGGCTGATGAAGAGGGAGCTGGAGATTGAGAGGGGGCTAACCAAACGCACGCCGTGCATAAAATCTGTTTAAGTGCCAGGAAGCCAGGCCAGACCAAGAAAATGGCGCCAGGCGGGGCATGGCAGGGTATTTTGCGGCGTTGTTGCTAAAATCGGAACATCAGTGGCACGGTTCGCTCAACCGCAAGTGACGCGCTGGCAGCGAAAAACCAAAGACCAAGGCAGCAAATGGTGCGACATTGGCAGCGCCATCATCGGCATCATTATCATCGCCAGCGTCATCACCATCATCATCACCATCATCATCGTCATCATCTATGAAGACGAGAGCACTTCGAGTCGAGCTGGTGCATAAATGCAGATGCATTGCCGGTAAAAACCACAATGCATACCAATGGCTCTCGCTGTGGTTGCCGCTGCTGTTACACTCAGAAAAAAACATCATATTGTAAAAGGGCAGCTCATCTTATTTGTGCAGAAAGTAGAAGTGCTACCTTTTCCTTTACATTTTTCAATCAAATTTTAAACCAAATATTTCATTATAACAATAACAAAGGCAGTTGACAAAACGAATCTTTTAAAACTTTTTCTGAAGCTTAGATTCAATCATTTTCAAAATAAGTGTGATTATCTTCTTAAGCTATAGTCATATATCGATTTTCCAAATATCGAATAATATATTTCGAAATTGTCATTAGAAACCAGTAAAACAGTCGGAGTTTTCAGTTGATTTTTCTTCTGAATGTACTTTTGAAGCAACTCCATTACCAGAACCACCCAGCTCCGACTGCACCGCTATACAAACATCGTCATTTCTCGAGCCTAATCTCGAGCACTTATGTGCAGCCTCCGTTGCCGCAAAGCAGGCGACAAAAAAAAACATGAGCTAGACTGAAAATACTCGATGTGAACTTATCTGATGTCTGTAACAAGTGAGCCAAGGCATGGCTGTGATTGCCCGACTCGAACTTGCCTTACCTTCTTAAAAACATAACCTCCAAAAATAAGATCTGAGCTGTATGAAAATTACAGATTTTAGCAGCAGAGAAATTACTTTTGAAATAACAAATCCAGATGTGTAGCTCAAAAAGTTGTTAAATATTTTTAAATCGAAAACCCAACGAAATATAGAGAAATGGAATATACAATTATCCAAATATAATTTTAGCTCTCTCTCGCTCTATCAATTCCTCTCTGTAATTTTAATAAACTGTATCCTCAACATTTTTACGCTTACAGAATACAAGGCTAAAACAAAAACAACAACAAAATATATATATTTAAATTATGGACTTTAGTTGCTGACAGCAACCCAGCAGTTTAGCTATATGTGGCTCATCAGCTCTTGGCTGGCCAAAGATGCAAAACAGTTGCATGTTAATGTTATTGTTATTGTTATTGTTGTTGTTGCATGTTGTGCTTGCTTGTTGTTGTTTGGTTTTGTTACTGGAAGCTGCAACTTGGCACTCGCTTAGACTAGTTTGCGATAATACCCACATATTTGCTTTTGGCATTCATGCTCTCAGCTGTCACCATCATTGGAAATGCCAGCGTGATTCACGAAATACTCGACAGAACTCTTAAAAGCATCCACTTTTTACCATCCAGAAAGCTATAATGTTTGATAAAACTCAGTTTTCGCTTCACTTATGTTAAATGTCCTGAATCGAGATAATCAATGATCTGTGCGTTAAATAATATAAGCTATGCAATTGAAATTATTTAAAATAAAATTATTGCAAGTGATTAGATTAGATAAAGGAGCGTTGAGTACTCAATATAGCCCGAGATTTTCTATTAGTAACTTATCAACTAAAATGTGAGCCATCACTCGCTCATCTCTAGCCATAATTATTGGGTTTTCCTTTGGCTACAGCTACAGCTTCTGCTTTGGCGTTGGTTCTTAGGCTCTTTGGCTCTGGCTGTTGCTGTGGCTGCATCTTGCCTGTAATTAATCGTTGTTGTCACTTGATTTGGCCACTCGAGCGTCCATCCGTTTCAATGCCGCCCAGTCCAGTCCTGTCCCTTTTGCTGGTTGTCCTTTTACCCTTTTGCCATGCCCTTCACCCGCCTGCCACTCAACACTGCTTGTTTATCTACGTGATTCAGTTTTGCGGCACTTTGGCCAGCTAATTTTTATCGCCTGCTTTTATGTGCATCACTTCACACTCAAAGAGTGTATTTTACAGTTTACTTGAACCATTGTTCTTGGGCTTAACAGCTTTTTGTTTGGCATTGTCCTATCTCCTTGCTGATTCCAATTGGAAAAGAGCAGAGCAGAATATATATTTCAATTCCCTCACGAAGATACAAAAAATACGAGTCAATTTTAGTTTCTAAATCGAATAGGATAAAGAAAAACATGTTATTTAATTTTGATTTTAAGGTGGACGACAAGTTTACATTTATTATACACTTATTTGTATCAAGATATCTATAAAAATATTTTATTATTATTATTATATCTATATAAAAAGAAAAAACACGCACAAGTTAGCTCTGACGAAACTTTTTGATTTAAAACAGGTCCTTAAGCAGAACTAAAATACATTTTCATCTATTAATGAATAAGTTATTTGACAGCCGCAATGATTCTTTCTACATGGCCGGAACATATGATATGACACCCAAATGACTCATATGTGTGTACCTAGTACAAAACTCCATGCAGCTTCATAAATGTTATGCTCCATGACAAAGTTGGCGAAAAGCTTTCAGGCAGAAGGTCGCCAAATTTAGTTGGCAAGCCCAATAACTTAACTCAGAATGGGACAGCGGATGTCGAGCAGGGTAGAGGTGAGCAAGAAGGACACCACTGACAATTATTATGCAGCATCTTTTGTCTTAGGTGGAAAGTTGCCGTGTACAGTTTATAAGTTATGGTCGTACACACAACTTAATCCGCTTTAATAGTTCTTCTCGTCTCTCACAGATTTCATCAAGAACCTGAACCTGAATGGTGTGGAATACACACACACACACACACACACAAACACACATAAACACAGTTGTGCCCCAGTGGAAATTTCAGGTAAAAGCAAAATGAGTGAAGTGCCAAAATAATAAAAAAAAATACAAAAATAAGACATAAAAAGGGAAAAGTAACAGGAGCAAAAATCACTGAACTTTTTGCACACCACATACATATATATATATATATATATATATATGTGTATATGTGTATGTAAATATATACAATTGTAGAAAATTCTAGTTGCTTGACTAACAGATACCAAGGCAATAAAATAAGAGCTTTACAATTCTTCAACTCCGGCTAGGATGCTACACTTTAATGTTACCCAAATTCCCTAAACTTTACAGTATCGAACTACGTTGAAGTATCTAAGCCCGATGAGTCCAATATGAGTACTGTTGTTGTCGGATTTAATAATAACTTTTCAAATTACGTGCATGGTCAAAGCGGATAGGCAAAACTAGAATTAGCTAAATGGCCAATACTCTGAACAGCCAATACCCTGTAGAGGGAACATAGTCCTAATTCTTAAGTAATTTAAACCATCCAGACCCATACAAGATATCAATTGAATTGAATTGAATTGCCAAGATTGGTTAGAAGTAATTTGAACTTCCGAATTCTCTAGCCTTAATATTGAGGTGGGGTCAATTTACCCAAAGGTTTTGGCTTAAGGATTCATCAAATTATCCATCTGAATTTCTTATAATCTCCGAGAGAACATATTTTATAAAGGTTCATATTCGATTTATACTTGAACTGCGATTCTCAATAAGTATATATCCAAAATACGAGCTCTCACTAGTGCAGAGTGCAGAGTGCAGTTGATGGTGCCCCACTTAGAGTTATCCTGACTCAACGTACATTTATTATTATTTTATCTATTGATTTCGAGCAGGATTATTTTGGAATGGGCTCGTTTTGCTGCTTCGGGTAATGCCACCCGTTTTACAAAGTTTCCAACTACAGGGTACTTAAACTTTAATTTGCCAAGAGTTTATTCATTATGTGTGGATGCTGAATGCCTTACGAGCCATGGTGAATGGCATCCCCAATCTTTCTCTTTCTCTGTCTCACTCTCAGCCTACCTCTCTCACTCTCTCTCTCTCTCTCTCTCTCTCTCTCTCTCTCTGTCTCTGTCTCTATTTCAAGCAACTCCAAACAACAAACGGCGCAGCATAACGACTGCAGCGATGGCAGCCAGTTGCTTCCTGACAGAGAATTTAGCGGGTTTCTCGGTGCTAGTTGTTCTTGTAGTTGTTGTTGCAGTTTGACTGCGCCAGTTTGTAAACGGAGCGTAAGGGGGCAGGTTAAGGGTGATGGGGTGGAGTGATATCACTTCATGCATACGCTGTTTAGAAACGAATGTCTTCCGCTACCGGTGAAGTGCATACGCATTTGAGCAACAACAGCAGAAGCCCAGCCAAACATGGCGACTTGGTGTGAGTAGGTGTGTGTGTGTGTGTGTGTGTGTGTGTCGTCGTATTGGGGGTTAGTGCGCTTGAGAGATGCATTTGGCAGTTGAGGCGTCGCACAGTGAGATCAAAACTATCAATAACCAAAAGAAAACAAAACTATTTACTAAAAGTACCTTAAAATTTCACCATATTATTATTTCAAAAATAAATTACAGATTTAATATGATATTATAATATTTAGATTTATGCCTTCGTTAACTGACAGTTCATTTTAGTTATGTTAAAGAAACCAAAGATATACGCAAACACTTTATGCTTAAATATTTTAAAGCGACAAAATATTCCATTGAGATTCACGGCGCATAGTTGTCTTCGGCGAAAGGCGAATGCACTTGGGATGACATCAATTTCAGCAGCTGCTAACAATTTTGTTACACACACACCCTAACCAATACCCTGCCGAGCACATCATATATGAGTTTAGCCAGTGACTTCATTATACATACTTAATATCCTTTCAGCTGCGGTTTTTGCCTTTCACTGCAGTCTATTAAGATACTAAACGAGACGAGACGAGACCAGACGAGACGCGACGAAACGAGACGAGACGAGTTGAGGACGTGGAACCCAAACACCTGCCTAGTTGAGTAGTTTTTGACAGTTTAATGCATTTTCAGTTGAGCTAGAAAGTGACACGGAGCATGCAGCATGCAGCAAGCAGCAAGCAGCAAGCAGCTTTAATTGCCCCAAGGCTTCAATAAGCGTTTAATTAAGAGCTAAGCAACCTCGAACAGTATTACTTAACATAACAAGCTGCTCAAGTGTTATTTACTTGATTTGTGTCTTGTTTCTCTACGATCAATAGGCAAACGATGACTGTGGTAGTTTTAGTGTGTCTCCCATTTTAGCCAGTTAAACAATTATATATAAACAATTATTGTGGTAAGCATTGCTTAAAATGGAATGATTTTTAGGGACTAGTTTGAACGAGAAAGAAAAAAGAAGAAAAAAACGAATTTCTCAGCAAGTAATCAATACATTTTTGTAGATTCAATTTTCGAATTTGTTTTTTACTGATTTTCGTAGAGTATATAGAATATATGAAAATTACAGTGTACTTCTCAATTCGTTGCCAGTTGCTGGTTGTTGTTTTTGATAGCATACTTTTTGGCATCGACTTTAAGGTGGCAGAGTCCAAGAACACCATGTAGTATGTCGTATGTCTTACTTCAGCACACACACACACATATATATATACACACACAGACACTCACATATATACACAATATGCATATGTAGTGTGTATATTATGTGCATTAATGTTGAGTGTTTTTTTTCACGCTGCGAAAAATTGTTATTGCGCTATCGACTTTTGTTTGCACTCTGAAAACATGAAATTGAAAGGAAGTTACTGCGACACAGACACACTCGTACACACACACACGCACACACACTCGCACACACACACACATAAATGTGCTGAATTTGTGTGCTTGTGCGAGGCGTTTTGTTTCGAGACAAAAGTTCGCCGGCGACTGGTAAGAATTATGAGTTAGTTGAATGCAATAAACTCGTGCACTCTGTGTGTAAGTGTGCGTGTGTGGACGTGTGTTCGCATGTGTGTGTGCGTGTGTGTGTGTGTTTGACATGGAAATGCAGCCATTTAGGCGCACCAGTCACACACACACACACAACCCACTCACACACAGAAACTTAGTCGGAAGTACTGTGTGGCGCAAAATTCACAAAAAAAGAGTCGTGAGTGGCATTAACTTCAACATTAAGCGTGATTCTCAAAATCACGAAAAATCAAAGGATTAAAAGTTAAATGTTAACTTTCGAAATCTTAGAAAATGAACAAATAATCAACGCAGCATATACATTGTCGATTATAAAGAGTTTTATAAGATGCAATTTTCATTGTTATCGGTAATCGGTGCTTATCGATTAGCACAGCTCGCACAGTCCATGAGATGGGAATGTGTATACAAACAGAGGGTTAGATCGACTCGCCTGTCAATACTGATCGAGAATATATAGGTATTTAATCGGAGTCGGAGTTGCTTTATTCCTTCTGTTACAAATTTATTATTCAATCTAGCCCAAAATTCCAATTAAACTAAACGATAGTTCACGTGTCACGCACGTCCATCTCTGGCGGCAACAAACTGTCAACACGCATATGACGAAAATGTTGGAAACGCAACAGTGCAAAATAATTGCAAGCAAACAACATTTTTCTTTTGCACGAACAGACCCACATAAGCACAAGCACACACACACACACACACACACACACATCTGCATATACCGACACACACACACACACACACACACAGAGAGACGCACAACATTGTGCCGTATAATGCAACATAGTTTGCACTTTCACCAGACTGCAGCAGCGACGCAACTGAATGCTTCCTGGCTGTCAGGCGTCAGCCGCACACTGGGTCGCACACACACACACACACACACACACACACACAGACAGAGTCGCGCGTATTGTTGTTGTGGCATATGCATATATATAAAGTAGCGTCGACGACGACGCCAGCATTGGCGTCGGCATCGCGTCGCCTGTAATGAAGCAAATTTGCTTAATTGCGTCGCTGCGGCAAACAAAAATATTGCACATACGCAACGTGGGCCGGGACTCGAGTCGTGACCAAGGCATGCGACATACATGCGGCATCAAGCACAACACCTCAGTGGGGTGTCTGAATAATGCCAGATGGGTGGATGGCGGCAAATATGTATAGGGGTATCTGAGCTTCAAAACTTTCACATTGCATTGCAGGAAGTGTTGCAACATTTCGCGGAAGTGAGAAACATGCACACAAAATGCAACCAAGCAGCAAATGTGCCACAAACACACACACACACACACACATAGACAGACACACACCCACACACCATGCACACGCATAGAAGATATAGCTCTTCCTAGTCGCTTCTTGCAAAGTTCTTTCAGTTCTGTTAGTTTTAAAGTGTTTGGGGTTATACACATACCGATACACACACACCTATATATATATATATATATATATATATATATATATATAAATATATATATTTGAAAATACATACACTTATGAACTATCGGCAAAGCCCTCGCATTAAGTGCGTTTTTGTATCGGTTGGGATTTGGGAAGTTCATTTGACTTTGTTCCGTTTTTGTTTTCATTGTTTCGAGGCAGGCAGGAAGCCAGTGAAAAATAAGCGCTAAGCACGCTATAGAAAAAAGAAAAATTAAATTTAAAAAATACTACTGCATACTTGTGCGGGGTAAGTCGAGCAATTTTGATTGCAACTTCAAAGGAAGTCCATCTAGCATATGAAAATAATTACTATTTATACCCAAATCAAGTATTTCTCCAGATAGCGTACTCTGTCAATAAAAGTTTTACACTCTTTTAAATTGGCAATTCTTTTGTTATTTGCGGCGTTTGTTTTTTATTTACATCTTTTTTAATTATTTATTTTATGCTCAACAAAAAATCAATCAATTTTAATATTTTATCAATCTGTGAGATGAATCAAAGCTTGAAATATTTACATCGCTTAAATTAAAATCCTTTTATAAAAGGGAAAATTTAAAATTACGCGCCAGTTGACAAAGATAAAAGGAAACTGTGTTCTAAAAAGGAATAAAAAAAGGGGAAAATGAATTGGTTCTCTTACTGCCTGATTTGTACATGGTTTCAAATTAAAAATGTATTGCAAAGACTAGTAAAATAAATTCTCCAACTTGAAACGAGACAGAGAGGAGGGATTTGAGGGGGGGGTGGGTTGAGTGTAACAGCTAAGCTTATTTATGGCAAATGGGTGTTGGAACAGACGCTTTAAGGTAACAACTTCAAGTGCCATCAATCAAATTGCCAGTGGGCAATGGCCAAAAGGTTCATTGGAGAGGAGGGGGATTGGAAGGAGAAGGGGCAAGTCGAATCAATCAGCCCCTTGGCGTGGTTTACGTATCGCGCCATTAAATCACAGCTTAAATATCAGTTTATTGCCGGTGATTTTTATATATGGGCGTGGCAACCTCATGGGAGGCAGTCACGTTGTATAAAATATGTACAATTGACTGCGTTCGGATTGCTCGTAAAAACTGAAACCACCAAAACTCATGCTGAAATGATATGGGCTGCTAAATTGCATGTTTCAGCCGAGACCAACTGAAATCACTTCCACTTGCAAAGATTACATAACTCTTGCAACTATATAAAATAGATTAAAATATATCTCTCTACACTAAGTGATATTTCTAGTAACAATTTGAAGCTGATTATGGCACAATGAATAAAATGTTTATAACTATAACAGATATTTTCTAGAATTGCCCAAATATTTGACTCTCAATTTTAACTATCCTACTACAAATTGCATATTATCATTTTGCATGCATCGTATTCAAGTGCGTTGATTACCAATCATTCAGTCAATCAGTCAGTCAGTCAGTCATTTCGCCCAAACCCGTCATCTATTGCATGACACGTATGAAATGTGAGTTCATTATAGCCCATTGCACGTGGCCTATTGTGCGGTACATGATGAATGGTGAATCTCTTCTGGTAAGTGCAACAGTTGTACGTGCAACAACCAACGACAGTCGCATTGAACTGTAACCATGACCCAAGCTGACCCCAACAAAAGAGGGAAAGAGAATAAGAGGGGGTCAGTGTTAAAGTTCAAAGCGCAGACATTTCAGCTGGAAATTATCCAAAACTAAAACTATTTTAACGAAAGGATTATTCAGCAGCCGATGAACAAAAGCAGATGAACTACAAGAATGTAAGCAGCCAGACAGACTGGTTGAATTTTTTGAGGGTGAGGCGATGATGGAGTGGTTGCCTGCTGGGGGGCTCTGAGGGGCTCTGGGGGGGTTCTGGTGGGTTCTGAGGGGTGCGGCTTATTTCAGTTGATTGACAAGCGACAGGCGGCAAGCAGTGTCATTCACTCTAAAAACAAGCAATGGGTGTGCAAAATGTTGAAATGAATCTGAATCTGAAACCCAAACCCAAACCCAAACCGAAACCGAAACCATATCTGGAAAACTCTACGCAGAAAGCTGGCTAGCAAATAGTAAACGTGCAGCATTGTGGCGAGCTGTGTGTTTTGGGGCGTGGGGGGAGGTGGGCTGAGGCAGATATTTGGGGCGGCGGCAGCCTAGTTGAAATACTTTTGCCGGCATTTGCATAAAAATAATTTGCATTTCGAACTTCACTTGCGCAGCAAATTGAGAGAGCGACGCAAAGGGAGAGCCTGATGAGATGAGAGAGATGAGTGGGGAGCCGGGCCGGGGGATAGTCGCACGTTTTTGGGGGCGTACCGCCTCAGCTGGAAGGCATCTAGTAAAAACAGAGCTCAACAATTGAAATCGAATCAGCAACAAAATCAGCATTCCAGCCCGCAACTACGTGAAGATTATGATGCGGGGTCTGAGGGGTGTGCGGCCTGCTATCCGTGGGAGAAGAACACTGTTGGGAGGAGGCTGGGAAGATAGGTGCACGCCCACAAATCACTGGAAATAATTTTGCATTCAACATCAGGCGTCAAAAGCAATTCAAATGTTTAAAAACTCATTTGAATACCGCAGCGAGCAAGCCGCAAATCTGCGGCTTTTTATTCGCACAAAGAGCAGAGCCGAAAAAATAAAAATAAAAATAAAAATAAAAAAGGGTTTTGCCGCCAACCCGCTTCGTTTTCCAGACTTTAACACAAGACAATTACACAAGTTTGTTGTCTACGCTTAACCTCAACATACAATCAGCCAGCCACCTTTTTCGCTTTCATCCGTGTGGCGCATATTCAATTGTGCCACAAGCAAGCACCTATTGTGGCACGAACATAATGCTGAGATCTAGTTTCTAGTTGCAGACATTGAAGGTATTCTAATTATGAAATGCTGAAATCTACATTTTAATATACATTTAAGAACCGAAAGATTGTTCCGCTGACAGTGATCCGAAATCGTAGGTTGTCCTTGACCAAACTTAAGGATCATAATAATATGCATAACTGGTCTGAAACTCTGTATAGGGTAGCTAAATACACAGCCAGTGGAACAAAATGACAACAAGAGCAAATCAGTTAAGTGAATAATACATGTAAATGTTATTGATCAGCGTTGATTGACATAGGAGTTAAAATGTCAAAATTAGATTAATAAATTAATTAAAAATTAATTAAATGTGAGAGTTGGTCTCCGGTATTCAAGGGCATGAATTAGTCCAATTTTCAAAGTTTCAAATTTTTGCTTGAAGCAGTTGACAAATTCAGGAACTAATTAATTATTTGCACTCAAATTCAAAATAGTTACCTTTTAAGCAAAACTTTTATATCATAATTGAAAGTCGTCCGCCCATTGGAATTTAACTTCAGCCCAGTTGCAGGCACAATTTAAATGGCAGGCTGTGTTTAAATCGCATAGTAGAAAAGCCAACAAAGTTTACAGTTTCTTGATTTAAGGAGTAAAGAAAGTAAGTAAATTAAATACAAATTGGTTGTGGCTACTTCGGTCTGGTAACTTTGCATCGAATGGTTTGTTCTGAGAGAGAGAGAGAGAGCAACCGCATGCAAGTGTGGGAGTTGAGGGCTAATAACTAAATAGACCAAGTACCAATTGCAGTTTAGCGGCTGTTTATGATGAGGCAACAATTTGGGGCTGCAGTCGCAACAATAAAGCACGAAATCCATTAGAGATCAAAAGCTATTAGTGTCGCTGCTGGGCAGGATAGGATAAGACATGGCTACGACTGCACATGGTCAGTACGTTCACGTAGCCAGAGCTGATAGCGTCATTTTGGGAATAAGTAGTCCACTGATATATGTACGTTGCGGCGGGACGCGGCCACACGAAGCGGCACAGACGAGGGGTCATTGGGAAACGTGTGCACATTAGGGACATACAACGTGTGGGCGCCCATGCCACCCATGGTTCACCGTAGAGATGAACTCCTCCAACACTTTCTTTTTGTCAAGCATCATTTTTCTAGCACGACGTTTTTCCTACATATTTAAACAGTCCTGTTCTAATATATTACACTTAAAAGAGATTTCCTGCCACTAATTTCAGAGCATTCTTAAAAGTTTTTAATGACAAAAGATATGGCATGAATTGTCAGCATCTTGAATATAAAACGACTCTTATTCCTTTTTTATTCCTTATTTTAAATCTGAAATAATGATTTTCATCATTTGTGGAGGTTTGAAAATGAACAACAGGAACAACAATAATGAAAAGAAAAATGTTCTAATTTTTCACGTTCTTCATTAAATGTGTGTCATGTTTGATCGTGTCACGACACGAGACCAAATCTAGCTGAGTGGCTGAGGCTGAGTGGGTTCCGGCAAATATCATGTAATAACCACACAAAAATGTGTGTCAGCATCGAGCGGCGACCGGCGAATGGCGAATGGCGCCAGGCATAGATAGAACCATAAACAGATGCGTGATTTCCATTAAAATATAATGGAAATTCAATGTATCGAGATTAAGCCATAACACACACACACACCCACACACACACACACATACAGTGAGAGACACAGACATACACTCGCTTTGGGGCTCTACGTGAAATCATAAACAAAAGGCAATGCCACAATTTGTGTGCGCCCACGCAATGCTTTTTTGGTCTTCTTCTTCGTTCATTGGCCAAGAAGTGCAGCACGTAGCATTGCCAAAAAGGGCTGACTGGCCTGGCCAGGACTACCAAACGACCAAAAACTGGCAACCTGAACCAAGCAATGCCCGCCGTCGACAGACCGAAGGACAGCAGGGCCACCTCAACTTTGGTGTGGGCAATGCCAATGGGGCTGCCAACAATGGCAGACATGTTGTCCAAAAACTCAACAGCAATTGTCCCCCTTCTGTGTGTGTGTGTGTGTGTGTGTGTGTGTGTGTGTGTGACCCGTTTGGGTCGAACAGCGCCTGTGATTATGGCCAGCAAGTTGTGCAGCAGCACTTTAAGCATTTACTCGAATTTCCAACACTTTGGCATCACTTTGCCTCCAAGCAACCCGAGCCTAATGTTTTGATACACCACCCACCCAATATAAAGAAGCCTTTTAAACTGTTGACAAGCCACTCTCAATGACCGTATGTTTGTCAAGCCCAATCGAAATGTAATTAAAACCGTTTTGTTGCAGGCAATAAACATCTGCCAATTTCATAGAAATCTGAAGCTGAAGCCTGAAGTTGCTGTTTATAATTTAAATTACTCGGCAAATATGTATTTTATTTGAATAAAATATCAAAAAACGCATTTCCGAATTTCAATTTGCATTGTATTGTTACACAATAAATTGCATTTTAGCTGTGGGCCACAGTAACTATGTCATAGACCCCCCTTAAAACTACATTCTACAGTTAATAAATGAAATTTTTGGTGTATTTCATAATTAGTTTCATGCTTATAAAAGTCACGAACACTATTTGTGAGAATTGTTATGTAAATGATTGTAATTTATATATTGAGTTACTTATACAAATTGTATTTCTCTTATTCAGAAAACCAATTAGACGCACTGCCATTCAGCTATATTTAAAACCATAAACAAAAGAAGCGTACAAAATAATGGAAAATGGCTAAAAGAGAATTGTTAATTGGGTGAAACATTAAAATGGGTGAATTTATTTAGGAGAGCAACACAAAATAAGTAATACAAGTTTATAACCGCATAGAACGACAACAACAATGCGCAGAAGACAAATCCGGAGTTGGTAGCAACCTTTGCACATAATAATTAATAGAAATTAAATGTAAAGCAGTTGCCAGCTCTTCGTTCCCCGCAGCCTTGCCATTTTAGCCATGTTGTGCACACAGACAATGGAAATATAAATGAAAAAGAAATTAGATAAAAGACCCAAATGGTTGCTGAAGATGAAATACACTTATGCACGTATGTATACACAAAAGCTTGGCAAATACTGGAGGATCAACAATATATATAATTTACTTGTTATATATCCTTGAATTTCCCAGTTAATTGAAGCTGCAAGCTGGGATTAAGACTGGTTTTTAATCGATTTTATATGATTTAATATTATATTACTACTTATTCTACGCCAAAATTGAAAGCATCTGTTGACATATTATATTATATAAAGTAGTTGCTGATGCCAACAGTCAGACCAACAGAGAGAACACATAGTCTCCACATAGATAGATAAAACTTTGTGTATGGAATCGGTTTGGCTTCAGTTGGAAGAGTACAAATTATTTGAACTTGAATGCGTTGCACATTTGCTAAGAGGGCATCAAGATATGTACGCATAAAAGAGTTGATTCGGGTTCCTGGTCTCGGGGTACGTTGTTCGGGCATCTGTTCTGATTTGTGGCACGTGGTTCAAGGGCTTCTGACGAGCAGCAGCAGCAGCAGCAGCAGCAGCAGCAGCAGCAGCAGCCTTTGGCCGCAATATTTTTCTTGCCCTTGTCTACAGTCGAGTTTTTCGGGGTAAATGTTTACATAATGCGAACGCAGCATAAAACCCGTTAAGTAATTATTTGGTTTTTGGGCCACGCACAAATGTTTGCCGGCGACGGAGAGGGGGAGGCGGGGGGTCAAGTTTATGAAGTACACGACAAAGTCGCCGCACAACATTTTGCGCACTCTGTAAATTAATTGATTATGTTTAGAGAACAACACCTTTTGGGGTCCCTTCTGGAATTTCTTGTTTATTGCCCCGCCCCACATTTAAGCTCATATTTTATCTTCGCGCCTTGCTTTGTGGCTTTATCACTTGGCCGCGAGTTAATTGACCCACTCCATTCCAGCAGCGCCGCAATTGTCTTTGCCGCATTTGCCATTCACTAAGTGAGCTTCAACTTTGGAGTAGCCCACAAACTCGAATCCTTTTTTTTTTTTTTTGGTTGTTTTGTTTTGTTTTTTTTTTATACTTTTGTACCCTTAAATGAATTTTCAAACATTTGCGGTATTAAATCAGCGCTGATTTATGGCGACTTCTGGTGAAGCCGTCTGATTTATCGCGCGTTTAATTTGTGCTGCGTGACCTGCAAAAATGGCCACAGATAAATTGCGATTGAATAAAATCGTTGAATATATAAAATCTACCATGTAATAAGTGGGTAGGAAACACAGCAATCTACTTAAATCATAGTTAAGTTGAGTATACACTCAGATAGATAATAGAGCGACAATTACTCTAACTTGCTTAATGCGGTTTTATCAAATAGCATTTTACTAAGTGAATGGCCTCCAAGTAGTCAGTAAGAGAACTCTTAAGCCTGAAGTGAGAGCTAATCGAGTTTCTAATATAAGCTAAGCTTTAAGAGCTACTTTTCAGCTCGACATTAGCTTGAAAGCCTTTAATTGTTTTTAAACGGTGCAACATGGCTCTTAAAGCTTTGCAAAGCTATTCAAATTATTGCTCACAAGATGTTTGTGCATAGGAAGAGCGTAATCCTGAAGCCTGAAGTGAGCTGGCTAAAGGTCTTAATTAGCTAATCTTCAATAAATATTAAGGATGTGCTTGGATGAATGACATAGTAATTTCATCTTAGTTGGCTAATTAAACATAATAATCCGTTGGGGAAAATCGCGCCTTGCATCTGTGTGTGTGTGTGTGTGTGTGTGTCGACGCTTTAAATGAACAAAGTTGAACTTTTTGGAAAACGCAATTATTGGCGAATGTAAGCGAAAATGTAAATTGTCGAAACAAGTGAATTTTCCAGTGGAATTCGGGCGGACCATAACGGATGGGTTGGCTGGAGCACGATCAGCTTTGGCAGGAGGCTCAAGTTAAATGCTTTACAAATTACTTCAAGTTTCAAAGAAAATTCAATAGCCGCAAAAGTTGTCTGCCACACCCATTCCCCCGAACCTCTCGCCGCATCCATACCCATGCATCCTGTGTGCACATCCTGCCATGCCTGCCAATCTAGCCGGGCTGTCGGTGCTGTCCGTGCTGTCCGTGCTGTCCGTGCTGTCCGTGCTGTCTATGTGCCTATGTGGGCTATCTGGCCGAGGCAATTCAGTTAGCCTCCGGCACATAAAAACTGTTGTTCTGCTCTGATGTTGTTGGCTGTTGCCTGTTGGCTGTTGGTTGTTTTAGACTGGCCAGCATATTGCGTAGACGCACCGTGGGACACGACAAGCACCAAGAGAGCCCAGAAAGAGAGAGAAGCAGACCGAGAGAGAGAGAGAGAGAGAGAGAGCGGCTACCCAAGGACGATAAGTGGGCGGCGCAATCAAGAATAGGCACAGAGCAGGCTAGAGCTCTCTCTCTAGCCGAGACCGTTTATTGCTCCAGAGGCCTTAAATTAAAAACCAATTAGCAACATCTGTTGGCCATGTTTCCCATTTTGTTGCTGTTGTTCTTGTTATTGTTGTTATTGTTGTTATTGTTGTTATTGTTGTTGGCCACTTCGATGGCTACGGCAACGGCTGTTGCTCCTTCATTATCATCATCAGATTTCCTTGCTGTTGTTGTGTAGCCTTTTTTCATTTATTCTTTTTTTTTTGTTTTGTTTACAGCAAGAAAATCGCCTCGATTCTGTAATTTGTCTCTAATTCCTAATTTTGTCATTGTTTTTGGCCATGTTTTGCTGTCGTGCAATATGTCATCTGCTTACCCCAAAATCCATGCCGTCCTCCTCTCAACTATCGTTCCTTGTGTGTAATGACGCTGTCAGGCTCAAGTGTTGTTAATTGAGCACAAATCAGGCCAACAACAGCTGCCTGTAACTAGTACCACAACAAGAATTTCACATGCAAATCTGAGACTCTCTTGGTGGGCATGTTTTGGACTACCACAGATATTACTTACAATATCAGCCTCAACTCAAATATTGAATATGTTAATTAGTTGCAAATTTAAATTGGCCTTCGAATCGTTCTTTAATTACTTTCCAACTGCAATCAGTTTAAGCCAATTTAAACAATTATTATTTTTAGAAGCCTAATTATTACATAAGAAGCCAAGTAAATAATTGTGGTAAATTGCAAAATGATTATATTTAATTTATAGTTTTAACAAATTGTTGAAGAAATTCGACTCTGACTCTCTCAAACGGTATATATTAAGCCACTTTCCACATTTCACATACCAAATTTGCAGCGTTTTCAAGTTTTCACGTAACTTTCCAAGCAAACAAACAAATTTTAAACAGATTTTAACTGGCATTAAGAGAGTATCATATTCAAAGAGATTAGATAGTTGCTACGCTCGAAAGAAATACTATAAATAAAAATGCCTCAGAAGTTTCTTCCTTATATTTTTAGCGCCACATATGTATGTGTGCACATTAAGCCTATAATAAGTGCTGATAATGCGAACACGTATGTCATAAAGAACTTGCGCCCATTATATGGTAATATTAAGTATGTTGCCTGCGAGGAGCATAAGCTACACACAAGTCCCCCCCCTCCACGCCCAACGGTCCGCCCGCCATAACCCCTGTATGGTATATAATTAAACGGATTAAGTGAGCGTCAAGCGGGTGGCAACGAGTAGCACTTTTGAAGCTAGCGGCCATTTGATGGCTGAGATGGCAGCAACGCTTTCTTTTTTTTCTTTTTTTTTTAGCGCTGATTACGCAACTGTGTGTACCACACACACACACACACGCACGCACACACACACGCACACCCCAATCACACATTCATAAACGCACCCCTGGGGCATATGGGGCACCACCCTTGTGCTTGTGTGTGTGTTTTTGTGTGTGTGTGTGTGTTGGGTTTTTGCTTGAAAATATGCAAAAATCGTCAGAAGAGCCACGCAGAGCTGTTAATTACATTAGAGCGTGCACACAGAGACAGCGACAGAAAGAGAGCGAGAGAGAGAGCGAGAGCGAGAGCGAGAGAGAGAGAGGTACAGGCAGTAAGTGTGTGTGTGTGTGTGTGTGGAGGAGTGAGTAAGAGAGAGAGAGACACACACACAGAGAAACGAGCGCCGCTGCGAGCGGTGTCAAGTGGCGTCTAACAACCGCCTTGTGTCAAAACATTAAAGTGCAAAATTAACTGACACGCGGCGTCGATTTCGTGCAAACACCAAAACACTCACTCCCCACCCCCCCACCCCCCCCCCCCCACTCGCTGTCTCTCTCTAGCACCTACCTAACAGCACCACTGCCCCTCCTCTCCACACACCCCACGTGCCCAACTGCATTGCCACATTTGGCCCTTAATGCCTTTTGGTCTCACAAATGTTGACGCTTTGAATGTATACATATATTTTTTCTTTTTTGTTGTTGTTGTTGTTGTTGTTTTTTGTGTTTTGTATTTTGTCGCTTAATAGTTGTTGGCACTTTTTCCCGAACGTTGCGTTGCCGCACAAAAGTGTATTTTTGTATCTTTGTTGTTACTGTTATTGTTGTTATTGTTGCTGTTGTCGGCATTTCATGCGCTGCGCCACTTAACGATCATAAATTGCTGGCATTTAAGATATGCGACAAGTGCCTGACCCCTGACCCCTGACCCCTGACCCCTAACCCATGACCCCTGACCCCAACATATTAAACAACAATTCGACAGCCAGCTGCCCAAACTTCGGAATTATTTGTACTGATTTTAGACTGTGCGCTAAAAAAAAAAAACAAAATAAACGCAAATTTATAGAATTCAAGCAGGAATTTAATAATAAATGCATAAAATTTATTTCTAAATTTAGAAGGAAAGGAAACGCAGCAAATTTACATGAATTTTCAACCAAACGATTTCTTTTTTAATGCCAGAGCTGTTACATGAACTTTGAGCCAAACTTAATTGTGGTATTGATGTAGAGGTCAAACTGTGATCAAAATTTGCTTTGAAATATATTATATAATATATTAATATATTATATCAGTCTAGATGTAGTTATGGGACTTCAATCAGAAGTAGGGTTTTCCTGGCTTACATTAACTAGAGCACAAACCATGATTTAAAAAAACTTTGCTCTTCAAAACGAATTCAAATTTGACAAAGTTATGGCTGTCCTGGCTGACTTACCACTTATCTGGGGTTAATTTTGCTAATTCGAAACTAAGCCAGCTGTGCCCAGAGCGTATGCTTGATAAACTTACTGCACATTTTTCACGTATACGTTTGAATAGGAAACATTTCGTCCTCAGCTTGAGGCGGAGAACTGAAGCCGATGCTCAGTCGAGCGATATATTGAAAATTACAAGAAGTGGGCCGCATGTGCATAAAATTAAATGCCGCCACAGACGCCGCTGCCAAGCCATGCACCACATAACCAGAAGCGGATCCACATTCACCATATATAACATCCACAATCGGGTCAAATCGAGTGCGCACCACCGCAGTCCGCAGTTGTCTCCATTTCCAAAACTTTTTTCTCTTTTTTTTTTGTTCTTTATTTTTCAACACTCTCAAGTTCCAGCCACTAAGCGAGTGTGTTTGGAAGTGTGTGTGTTAATATTGACTTGCTACTTTGGCGGAAATTGGGTTAAATGGAGCAAAGCGGAGATTGTCTCCCTGCTGAAATTGCATTTGAATTAAATCAGCAGGCAATCTGCAGGCATTCCATATTGCCGCCTGCCCCACATACGTAAATAAACTCTATATATATATATATATATAGAGAGAGTATAAAAGAGCAAAGACCCTTTACTACTACTAATTTACACCACCCACTTTTTGGCCAGGCGTTGTTAGCCCATCTCAATTTCACTGGAGCCAACTTTTTTCTTTGCTGGACTGGGTACCAATTATGGGTATAAGTTTTTAATAAGTCACAGTGCCCTCAATTGGAGCCATAGTTACTAATTGAAAATCATTTTGGCCAGTTACAGACCAAAATATATAGACTTGGAGAGGGAGCCAGAGAAATGTGGGGGAAACCAACAATGCAGGGGAAAGAAAGAGCAGCTGCTTAGGGCTAGGGAGAGCATGAAATTCAGATGGAAGGATGGCAAAATAAGAAAAATTAATTAGTAAAATAAATAGATGGCTAACTCAAGGGATAATTATGCATTAATCCACATAAATGAAGATAAAGAAGACACAAATAATAATGGAAAATAAATATTAATTATTGGACAAATGCATTGCTGAAGTGATGGTAGATCAATAATCTGAAAGTACATCTAAATAGAGACTGGCATAGATTTGAAATTGATATTGATATGAATATAGCGATGGACAGATAGTAATAAAAGGGATGGGAATAAATAGCAATGGAAATAACCAATAAAATAAATAATTAGTTCGTTTATTTACTCACTGACTATTCCCCTTCCAAAGCGCACTCAAATTAAACTCTAAAACGGATGGAACACTTTGCCAATCAGCATTTACTTTATTGTATGCTCTGACACACAGTTATAAGAATCATTTTACTATAATATATATTTTGAATTGTCAACTCGAAAGTCACCAATTTGGTGAAATGCATCCATTTGGCATTTAATTGATATTTCTATTGGGCAACTTAGCACCAATTTGCCAAAACTCGCTTGCAATTAATTGCTTTTTCTTTTTGGTTTCTTTTGTGTGTGTTTTGGCGTTTCATGCTCAAGATTATTTCCATTTTCACTTTTCACCTGCAGTGAACTGTGCGTGGAGCTGATAGCCCCCTTCGTTGGCCATTTAATAAACTCGGCGCTTTACAGCACTCGGCCAACTTTTTGGAGCAGCAACTTTTTGGCAACTTAACAACAATTTTTGGTTATGCAAACTTGCAACTTTTGAACCGAGCAAGCAACTCCCATTCCCGGAGTCTACTATAATAGCTGCCAACTCGCAGCTCGCAGTTTCCGACCATTCTCAAACACAAAACTTTGGCGCTTTACGCGGCTAATGCTGAGAAGCCGAAAACTCGTTGCATGTGACGCAGTAATTTATGTGTAACCTGCACCACCAACCTACCTTCCACCAACAAAAGCAACAGCAACAACAACAACAACAAATACATCACCAGTAGCAAACAGCAACACCTTGGCAAGCACTCCATCTATCTCTACATTCATATCCTGCAACTCAACTCTGTCTCTATCTCTCTCTCTCTCTCTCCCTTTCACTGTTCTATCTCCTGTTGCCTCTCACTCTATTCTGGGCGTATTTATGGCCAATATTTGCGTGCCTGTCGAAAAAGTTTACACCCTGGTCACTTGGGCAATGCAAAAGGTCATTCAATTCACGTTCAGCTTAACTCATCTTAAAGGGTTCAACTTTGGAAATCAAAGCACTTTGATATAGACACATTCATAAATTTATAGCCAGCTTATGTTTTTTTTTTTTTTATATTTATCCGTTAAGAATTTTTCGCCTAACTTGTGATGGAGGTTACAACATTTTGATACCTCATTAAAATGAACGCCTGACAAAATGCTGACATTTGAGCTGGGTGTAGAGACAGTGTTGCTGCTGATATGTAATCATTACTAATATTTGAATTACTTTTAATTATCATTGCAAATCGAATTAAGTGGGAATTCCTAATGAGTCTTACATGTCAGAGCCGGATCAATTACCCAAATAAACAATAGGTTAATAATTCGAATGTTTCTCAACTTTTTATTATTACTTGCTTTTTATTATTAATGAGGCATAACAATTATTATGTGCAACAAATACATGGATGAGACAAGAAATCTATTTTGTTGTTTGAATTAAACAGCACTTGCGTCTTCTGATATAATTAAATACTTTCTCCCTAATTAAATACTTGTATTCACTGTAAATTACCATTACTTAACAAATTCCGCCCCAACAATTTAATTACTTAGGTAATTATGCATGAAAACTGCAGTTTGCAAATTACACACCTCGCCCACTGACACCAAATACTTCGCTATTCTGTTTTATGGACACAACCCACTCACCCACACACACACACACACACACACACACACACACACACACACACACACCCACACAGACACCTTTCTTTTAACTAGAAATTTAGATTTGCTGTGTGTGAAAGTTTTCAGGTGTGCGGCGTGCAACGCATTTTGCAATGTTTCGAATTGAAAATTAAACTGTCTAATAAATAATTTAAGGTATGAAAAGTCGCTCGTAACTGTGACGCCCATTCAACAACGCCAACGTCCAAGTCAGTTACCTCAATCTGTGTCCAAGGTGTGTGTCTGTGTGTTTGTAGTGTGTCTGCTTCCGGTGCCGAAAGTTTTATTTGTGTTTGTGTGTTTGTGTGTGAGTGTGTGTGTGAGAGTAGGTGTGTTGTTTGGCTGCGGTTGGCTGTTGTCTAAATTAAATTATACCTGACACTATGCAGACCCCCAAACAGCTCTAGACAACCAGTGACTGGCCTTACAGATGAGCCCGTGTCTCAAATTATTTTTGAAACGTGACAACACGATAAAAAAACACTTGCAACAAATTTTTATAAACACGATCTAAGTTGCTAGAATCGATAAAAACAAAAGTATTATTCAAAAAAATATATTGACATTGAATTTTATTAAGATTCTTAGTTATGTGTGTTCCATTTTCTAGAAGAGGATGGAGGAGGATGCTTGAAGCACTTCAACAAAAAACTTTTACACAACAATTACAAAAAAAAAAAAACCAAACGTTAACAATATCCAATTAAAGGGAATTAAGCTTAGGTGGTGCTTTCAAGTGTCTCATTGGGGAAAACACGCGCTCAGCCCAAATTCCCATTAATTATGCTCATGCCTCACGCGTCACAAAGGACAAGGTCGTGACACGCGCTCAGTACTGATCTGTAGCATGAGTTGGGTTATCCTGTGTGTTGCCTAAAACAAGGTGAGTAGGCGGCTTACATTTATCTGCCTGGTTGTTTTTTTTAAGCCGTTAAATTGCTGTGCAAAATTTATAAGTAAATTGCTTTTTATTTTGTGCAAAGTAAAACCACTGAAAAGCTGTTTAGTCTCTAGCGAAGTGTTGGCAAAATACTTTCAGCGGCTTGTAGTTGCGTTCGGACTAGTTCCAGGGCATTCCATGGGCTCAAAGGAGCGGGTCACGTGGGGAGCGTAGTGTGTTAGGTTAGGTAACTGCCAGCCTGCATTCCGCTATGGCCTAACTCAACCTTAACACCTAAACACATTAAAGTGCTGGCAACCGCGCAATGTGCCCTCCGTGCAAGTATTTTGCGTTTTTTGAGCTTGTTTGCGTTGTGCTGGAAGTGACGTTAAAAGGTTATCCCATTGAAGTTTCACTTACAGCTCGGCGTGCAAAATTAAAGCCAGCGCATTAAGTGATGCACTCCTCAATCCAAAGACAAGGAAGTGCCATAATAAGTAGATACACATATGTTTAATGGCTTACACCTAGAAAAAGATTAGTTGCATACAAAAATTTTAAATGGAAAAGGGAACAAACAATCTCTTTAAAGGGTAAACTCTTCATAAGATATATATATATATATGATCTGTTCGTTTATTCATGCAATCTGCATATAAATTTAAAAGAAAAAGGGGGGGGACTCTCATGACAATAACTTGAAATACTAGCTAAGCTGTATGTGCTTTGCAAGTTTCTGGATATTAGACTCAAGGATAATTCAATGTTAAGCTATTTTATATGTAGTGGACACAGGACATGTTTGTATATAGGCATACAAACATTCATCCACAAAACCACAAACAGTATCATCATTGGATCATTGTTTTTTGCGCTTCTTGGGCTTTCTATCATTACTGCCCAGCTCGGATTTATTCTGAAACTGCGGCAAATCGGCACAGAATAGAAGCTGTAAATAGTGAGAAGTATAAATAGTTAATGTCTGTTTTTGATATGCCGACAAACAGCGCTCACCGTTTGCGCCCAGCCAGCGTATTTGCCATGGAGCTGCTGAAAATGTTGCGCCACTTCAGCATAGATCTTTGTGGTCACGCTCTTTTGGCCAGCCAGATGCGGTAGGTAGTGACGCTGTGCCAGCTTATAGATATGCGTATCAATGGGCACCGCCTCCAAGTGGCCCAGGGACATCAGACAAATGCAATCGGCCACCTTGTAGCCAATGCCAGGCAGTTGCACTAAAGCCTCTCGCGCATCCACATAGGGCAATTGACGCAGCTGCTCAAACCAGACATTGCCGCCACGCTCCTGAATTTGTTCCAGTGAACGCGCTATAAACTTGGCACGATAACCAAATTTAGCGGCGCGCAATTCCGAATCTAATTGACTGCAAGTGCGTTCGCCAGTGAGCGCTTCAAGTGTGGGAAATGTGTACTCATCCTGGCCATGGAAATGCCCAATCTTGTGACCGTAAGCGGCGCACAACCACTGGATCATGGATGAAATGCTAAAATATTACAATTATGAATAAATCATTTAATCGTTATGGTATTTACCGCTTAATATTGTTGTTTTGACTGCACATGAAGCAGATTATATTCTCTAGCGGCTCCTGTGACAGCATACGGACTGGTTTGCCCACAAATTTACCAAACTGTTCATCCGCATGCATCCAAGCGGTCTGCTGCTCCAGCAAATCAAATTCAGCGCGCAGATAATCGCTCAACAGTGCGCTGAAATTGGGAGCCTGCTTGGCGGCAGCAGCATGTGCCTCATAGCCAATGTGCTCGCTCTCTGGCGTCAGCACCCAGTAAGTATTTAAGGCAACGCCGCCATATTTCACTGTTGGTGCATCGCATAGCTTCCGCCAGCTTAAATACAAATTAGATGCTTATGTTAGCTACTGACAAATATTACAAAATACGCACCGGAAACTTTGGCCGCCTAGCAGGGTACGCTCCAGATCGCAAACGCTGGCGGCCAGGCGTATTATGCCGCTTTGTTTTACGGTATTCGTCATTTAAAACTGCATTTAAATTGCGAATCAAAGTAAAGAAGCGCGAACAGCTGTTTTGAGCCGATAATTTTTTGTTTTTCGATAAATCGACAACAATGGCAATAATATTGCGTGCACGCATATCGGCACGAGTATCACGAAATGCACTCAATTGTCTCTCTGAATGTGCGTGTTGTTTATTTTTGGTTATGTGCTGGCGTTGTGCCAATCAATATAGACGATTTAACTTAAATTTGCATTATTATTTTGTAAGTTTGTTGTTAGCTCAATTTGCATTTGTTATTGTTTTTTGTTTTTGTTTTCATATTACACGCGCTCGCTTGTTCTGTGTGTCACGCGCACATCTCTAGCTTTAACTCGCATAGCTACATGGATATAAAAGTTATTTAGTATTTCAAAATAAGATTGTGAAACAGCAGCAGCAGTAGCCCAATCACACACACAACATAGAGGCTTTCATTTAAGAATAATAGAGGAGGGGCAAGTTAACCACACGCGACAATACAAACACAATAAATACTATATTATGTCAGGCAGCCTCAACAATTATACGACTCTAATGTAAGTAGAAACTCTCACAAATCGCAAGCCCCGCCAATAAAAATATGCAACCCCACCTAAAAAAAACAAAAATCAAACAGGCATGCAACGAATCGTGGATACGGTGAACATACCCAACAATCGCAGACCCTGGCACAGGTGGAGGCACTCAGAAGTATGCAAAAAGTGCCGCACAATATAGTCGGTGATCCCGGAATGCAGATAGGGCACGGGTATGTACCAAAATTGCCAGATATTCTAGTTGACTAATAATTATGTAAAACAATTGATTTTAGCATCGATGATCGCGAGAAATCCATTGTGGACAATTTAAATGCGGATCAAAGTGCCGTCACACATTTGAAATATATGAATTCTGACCGTGATCTGTCGCTGCCCTTGGACAAGCAGAGCAAGGCAGTGGATAAATATCTAGATAGTCAGGAGGAGGGTGAGCACAACACAATGCAATCCAATTATATTCTCAGACTAAATCAAAGCTTTGGCATCAGATGTATCGCTGCGCAAATACCTCGTCTTTGGCGTCCAGTGGGTTTCGCTCGTTACGGAGAACCTGCTGAGTCATCCGTTTATAGTGCTGCGCCGCCAGTGTCAGGTTTACAATGCCTCAAAGCGATATCATTTGCATCCGTTTCAGCTGCTGCCAACCATTGTGCATCTACATCGCCGGCAGGGCGTCACAACGCTGTGGAAGGGTCTGGGCAGCTGTCTCCTCGTCCGCGGCATGACTCTGGCCATTGACGATGTCATTTGCAAGTTCACCAGCTGGCCCAAAGACGTCGATAGCCGCACCACGCTCAAGCGTTTCGGTCAACATATTTTACTTAAGTGGTAAGCGTATAACAACTATAAACATAAATTTCGAATGTAAACAGATCGATCTTCGGCTTAAAAGAGCAGGGAATCTGTTGACATAGGACATCCATCTTTAACATCAGCTTGAACATGTCCTTTTAATATATTCAATTTGTTGTTATATTTGACAGCATCAGCATTGGCCTGGTGGTGCCCTTCTATGCGGCCTCACTGGTGGAGACCGTACAGAGTGACATAGCCAGCGAGAAGCCGGGATTGCTGGATGTCTTTCGCGAGGGCAGTCTGCGCTTGTTCTATTGGAGTTCGCCGCAAAAGGGTCGCATGTTGCCCGCCTGGGCGTTGATTGGACCCAGTGTCTCTATGGGGATAACCAAGTATTTGTTCGGTCTGGTTATACGCGGCGTCTCCTCGCGCATTATGCGCCGCCGCCTCACATTGAGGCAGGAGCAGCGTGGCGCGAAGACTCGCGACGATACGCTTGAGCATCAGAATGGGGAAATCTATGCAAGTCTGATCGCCATGCTGACTACCGAGGTGCTATTCTATCCGGTCGAGACAATATTGCATCGACTGCAGCTGCAGGGCACACGCACTATCATTGACAATCTGGACAATGGTTATGCTGTGGTGCCCATATTGACCAATTATCAGGGTGCCATCGATTGCTATCGCACCACAATGCTAACCGAGGGCATTGGTGGCCTGTACAAGGGATTCGGGGCAATGATTCTTCAATTCGCCGCCCACTTGGCCGTCATTAAGCTAACCAAATGGGTTGTCGGACAAATTACGGAAGTTATCTCAAATCGACCGCCTGCCCGCATCGTTCAGTATTATAATCTGGATCGCGGAGCTGGCGACTCAAATTCAACGACCATATCGCCGAGCATTTCAAGCACCGAGATGGACGGAAACAGCGTGGGACAGAACTCGCTCGATTAGTCACTTCGGTTCGGTTCGGTTAAGTTTTCCAAAATTTAATGTATGTCCCACGATTGCCAATGCGGATGTGGGTGAACTCAATAGGCGCACGCTCTCCACGATTGAGCACAGTCTGGCTTGTTTCGATGTTCATTTTGTTCATTTTGCTGTGATAACTTCCGTGCTTGCTCCAGCAGCGAGTCATAATTTTCATATACATATATATACTATATATTGCACGCATGTACTATATATATATATATCTATAAATTAACTAAACTTTTTTTTTCTTAATTTTGTTTTGTGTTGTCCCTCCGATCGATCGACCAGAATACAAATTAGCCAAGCCTGTTATTTATTGAAAACGACGTTGTTTTACCTGTCGGCATATCTTTGGGTTATTGCCAAACTAGAAACATTGTAATTATAACTTTAAAATTAAATACAAAATGTAAGGGAATGTGAAAGCGCAATTAAAATGAAAAATGTTTTGCCTGATTAGCGTTTTTTTTAATTTGTTTTGGTTCCCAAGGAACATGATCTTTATCAAAGCCAAATGCAATCGAGCTCTCATCGAATGCGGCGCGATTCGATTTCTAAAAGTTTCTTACTATAAATGTTTAATTGAATTTGTAGACTATTTTGATGCAAATCCTCAGCAGAGTTTAATATTGTAATTTCTTCTTTAGAAGATGCTGATTCTATCCATCTTCAGAGCCGCTCTGACGCCCTTAAACAAAATTTGTTCATGCTTTTTTTTGTTCATTTGTTTGTTTATCTAAGTAGTTTGAAAGTTCTATACATACATATATAGTAGAAAAGAAAAATGTTAAGCGAGCTTTAAGCTAAGTTGTGATTACTCCGGTTTATAGCTAATGCTTTCCTCTTTGAAACTGTGCACCTGGTCGTACCAGATGTCATCCGGCTCATTGGCATCATCATTGTCGTAGAGTGTGGGAAATGGTGGCGCATCCTTTGGCTTGCGCAATGGCAGAATTGTGTCGTAGATATAGACGAGTCCATTCGTTGATCCGGGCACCGCACTGCCCTGCACCCACATCACATTGTATTTGGTATTGATGCGCCAGATGCGCAGCCCCTTAATGATGCGCCATCGATTGCCCATGTGACCGGGCATCTTAGTGCCCGGCCATACGCGTCCCTTCTCTCCACCGCCGCCAATGTTGCCGGCACGACGATGCGTCTTCGTCACACCGTGGGACGCAGGCATTCCCTTAAAGCCATGCCGTTTCACCACACCCTGAAAACCGTGATCCACACTGCAAATACACGATAATTAGTTGAATTACAACAATACCAAGGTTAATACTCACGTCTTGCCCCGCACATCGACAAATTCGCCGACACGAAAGTGGCCCACATTAAGGGGCGTGCCCGCAGCCAGAGCCGCCTGTGGCGAGACAATGAATCGCGCCAAATTCTTCTTGGGCATTACACCCGAATCGCGAAAGATGCCGCAATACTCTTTGGTCAACAGCGCCGGATTTGTGCACTCCGCTCCAACTAAAACGCAACCGTATTTATTTAAATGGTGCACATTCGGGCGCTGTGCGGGACGATACTCTTCCGGAGGTATATATTTGATCACATGATTGTCAACCATTTGCAGCAGAGTGGTGCGCACGCGTTCGCCATTCTTCAGCCAGAGCGGATATTGGCCAATCTTGCGGGCGATTAAACCGCATCGACGCACGGCCGGCGTCCAGGGCTCGGCATCTGTGGGTACTTCAGTCGTCTTTATCAGCTGCTTCTGTTCGTACGTTTGTGTGCCTTTAATCAGCGCCGGTACACCGTAGGTGTCGTGGACCACCTCTTTGATGAAAGTGCGATTCTCCCCCGTGACAAGATCATCTGTTCGCTGCAAGGCAGATATAATAAATAAAGTATATGAAGGGTACTCAGTCACAGCTTTCCAATTTTCTCGC
The DNA here is from genome assembly GCA_035042055.1 of Drosophila macrothrix. Lineage (NCBI taxonomy): Eukaryota > Metazoa > Arthropoda > Insecta > Diptera > Drosophilidae > Drosophila > Drosophila macrothrix. The sequence continues at coordinate 2,427,524 of JAWNLX010000587.1, forward strand.
TCTCTACACTTACCGTACGCTGCTGGCGTATAAACCAGTAGGGATTCCGCAATCGGGGCCGGCTCAGATGACCCTTTTCGCGCACTTGTGTAATCAAAACGGCGGCCGGACTTACGCTGCCACTCAGTCTGTGAAGTCGAGAAAATTAGATTATAACTGCAATGTATGGCATATTTTTGTGCATATGCATACCGTAGGCGGGCTAAATCACATATAACAGTGCGCAGCATATTACTTATATAATTTTTTAATACAAAAATCAACTAAAAATACATAAATAACAACATGCAGCGCACAGCACGAGCTTAGTGATGTGCAGCGACAACCACGGACCAACGAAATATCGATTGGCAAAAGTTATCAATAACTAAGACAGATATTAAAACTGGTAGCCTGGCTTAATGAATAAATAATTCTTATATTCAGCACCGACAGTATATTGAGCAAACATGTTTTGGATCAAAATTTGATATATGTACGAAATATGTAATTGATTAATGTAAAAAATGCCATACACAAATCATTTCGATATACAATTCTGTTTATTCGATCTGTCCGATTTTTGTAGTCGACTATTGGCAACACTGCAAACCAGCAGCACCATCGGCTGTCACGGCATCTGGCAACGCTGGAATTAGAAACGACAAACACGTGCAACGCGCTGGCGGCGTGCGTTAAATCTAAAAATTCAGTTTCTCTTTGCATTTGACATTTGAATTGACTCAGCAAAATGGGAAAGAAGTCAAAAGTTGGAAAGACGCGCAAGGATAAGTTCTATCAGTTGGCCAAAGAGACAGGCTTTCGATCGCGTGCCGCTTTCAAGCTGATCCAATTGAATCGCAAATATGGTTTCCTGCAAGAGTCGCAAGTATGCGTCGATCTGTGCGCTGCACCCGGTGGCTGGATGCAGGTGGCCAAACAGAATATGCCCGTCTCGAGCATTGTCATCGGCGTTGATCTGTTTCCCATACGGGCCATTCCCGGCTGCATTAGCCTGGTCGAGGACATCACAACAGAAAAGTGCCGTCAGTCGCTCACCAAGGAACTGCAATCGTGGAAAGTTGATGTCGTCCTGCATGACGGTGCACCCAATGTGGGTCGCAACTGGTTGTACGACGCCTATCAGCAGATCTGCCTCACATTGAACGCCCTCAAACTGGCCACACAGTTTATGCGTAAAGGCGGCTGGTTTGTGACAAAGGTGTTCCGCTCCAAGGATTACAATTCGCTGCTCTGGGTGCTCAAGCAGTTGTTCAAGAAGGTGCATGCCACCAAACCAAGTGCATCGCGTAAGGAGTCAGCCGAGATATTCGTTGTGTGTCAATATTATTTGGCACCCGATCACATCGATCCCCGTCTGCTGGATTCAAAGTATGTGTTTGAGGAGCTCGATCTCGAGGGCAGTAGCAAAAGCACCAGTCTGCTCCATCCCGAGAGGCAAAAGCGCGTCAAGGCCGAAGGCTATACAGAGCAGGACATGTCGCTGCGCAACGATTTGGCTGCATCGGAATTTATGAAGTCGGACAATGCGCTTGCGGCGCTTCAGGGTATTGGATCGATCACTATGGATGACGAGCGCATTGCCAAACACAAGGGAACAACGCCGGAGATTCTTGAGTGCTGCAAGGATCTAAAGGTGCTAGGACGCAAGGACATAAAGGGCTTACTGCTGTGGTGGAAACATGTTAAGGAGGAGCTATTCAAAACAGACAAAGGCATCATTGAGGAGCAGGAAGTTGAAGTCGATCAACCGCAGCCGTTGACCCTAGAACAAATTGAGGATATGGAGGATGCTGAGCTGCAGCAGCAAATAGGATTGCTCGCCGATGAAGAGCAGAAAGATCTGAAGCGCAAACGCAAAAAGACGCTCAAATCCAAGGCAAAGCTGCACGACAAGATGAACCTGAACATGGTCATTAAGGGCGACGATGGCCCCGTCGAGGAGACCGAGCATGAGATCTTCGATCTAAGGGATATCAAAAGCTTGAACGAGCTGGACGAGGTTCTGGACGTTAATCCGGATTTTGATTTAGAAGGCGACGCCGAGGAACTTCCCAAGTTGCCCAAGTACAAAAAGTACGACAAGGATGACAAACGCATGGACGACGATGCCAACTATGAGAACGATGATGAGCCCGATGTCAGTGCTGAGGAGGACAGCGACAGCGATTATAATGAACAGGGATTAGGACTTAGCGACAACGATGATGAGGAGCAGCCCGAATCCAAAGGCAAGGGAAAGAAGAAGAAACGTGGCGAACATCCGCTCATAAAATCGGGTGACTTCCGTGACAAGGACACCAGGCGTCAGCAGCGCGTGCAACTGTGGTACGAAAAAGATAATCTCCAAAATATTGGCAACGACGAGGATGACGACGAGGAAAACTATGATCTGGACAATTTAGCCAAGACCTTTAAGGACAAAAGTGTCGATGTGCTCGGTGACAGCCGTTCCACATTTGCCCCGGAAGACAGCAGCGAAACTGGCACCTTACTCCTGGGCAAAAAAGCCAAGCGCCGTGCTCGACACGATGGCCAAAAGGAGGAAAGCAGCTCGGACTCCGATTCAGACTCTGAGCTAGAAGTAGATGAGGATAAAGTTGCTGGAGACATGGCCAAAGGTAAGCAACTTGTGCACAGAATGCTAGAGTGAGATGGCGAATGAGCAGCTAGTTTAGGGTTCAGCAATAGAAACAATGTCTGCGAAGAGCTTAAGCTAGAAATAGATTGAATTGTATATATATATATATATTTAATTATAGTATTTATATTAATATATTGAATTCAATTCAGAACCCAAGGCAAAAAAGGTGCGCTTAAGCGAGGAGGAGCTGGCGCTGGGTGCGCTGTTGGTGCGTGGCAAGAAGACGCGTCGGGATCTCATCGATGCCGCCTGGAATCGCTATGCGTTCAATGATGACAATCTGCCCGTGTGGTTTGCACAGGACGAGTTGGAGCACATGACCAAGCCACAGCCTGTGCCCAAAGAACTGCAGGAGGAATATCAGCGCAAGGTGCAGGAGTTGAATGTGCGCCCCATCAAGAAGGTGATGGAGGCGAAGGCGCGCAAGAAGCGCCGCTCCACAAAGCGTTTGGCCAAGGCCAAGAAAATGGCCGAGAAGATCATGGAGAATGCGGATGCAACCTCGCAGGAGAAGGCCAAGCAGCTGAAGAAGGTGTACAAGAAGGCGCAGGAGAAGAAGAAGGAGATCAGCTATGTAGTCGCCAAGAAGCACACGGCCTCCCGTCGTGCTCGCCGTCCAGCTGGCGTTAAGGGTCGCTATCGTGTCGTCGATCCGCGCGAGAAGAAGGACAAGCGCTCCGTTGTGGCCAAGCAGCGACGTGCAAAAGGCAGCAAAGGCGGCAAGGGGGGTGGCAAAGGTACCAAGAGTGGTAAGGGCAAGCGCTAGTCGACGAACACAGTAGCTTGTAGTCGGTTATGTAAATGTAAAATGTAAAAAATAAATATACAATCTAGTGCATAATGAAAACATTCGAAAATATGCGATTTTGAGTTTGTAATATTTATTAGCCTTTTAATATTGAATTGTAGCCTTTTGGCTCATCCTAAAAGTATGCATTAAATATTTTCTTTTCTGGTACTTCCGTTGGCTAATACTACTCATGGCGGCGCCACCTACCGTTGAGAAGAAGAAAATTGTAAACGCCGTCTATCGATCAGCATAGCGTAGCTTCGAGGCAATACAGAAGACTACATTGTGGCCTGATAGAAAATAAAATATTGATGACCGAAAGTCCGATAGCTGTTCGAGAATTGAAGTTGCAAGTCAAGTGCTGATAAGGACCATCAGCTGATCAGAGTACATCAAAATAATAATATTAAATGAGTAAGTATGTACATTTATATATCATCAATTAAAAACATATAATAACAGACGATAACATCTAATTGTAAAAGTTTTTCAAAGCGCACTACTAGCCTGGTACACATAGTACTTCTCGTCGTCCTGCTCGGTGAGGTGCAGCTTGCGCTCCTTGAACAGCTTGCTCAGATGATGCCCGACATTGTAGGCAGCTGCTAGCCAAAGATGCTCGGGTGTCTCCTTATACACCACCCTAACGACATCGATGGCCTGATAGCGCTGGCCCGGTCGTTGCATAAAGAATTGCATTATTTGCTGTTCACGCTGATTACGATGCTGTATATAGTATTCGATTGCGACACTGGGTTCATCGATCACATTGCCGTGGCCGGGATAAATGCGTTCCGGTCGTAGTTTCAGTATTTTATCCAAGCTGCGCATATACTCAAATAGATCCTCAAATACAGCAGTGCCCTCACCAAGTATGCAATCGCCGCTAAAGAGCGTGCCATCTTCTGTGGCAAGGACGACATGATCCGTGGTATGCCCGGGCGTATGGACAATGCGCACCTTGGCGCCATCAACAGCAAACTCCTGGCTATCGAGCAATGGTCGGACGGGTATATGTGCTGGTATCTCCGGGCAAATGTCATTGGCATCGTTACGTGGAAATTTGTAGACCTGGCAATCTGCATTGAGGAGCACTTTAATGTCAAGGACGAAGCAACGAGCACACAAACAGATGGAGACATAACACAATATATATATATATATATATAGAGATCGTACAACTTCTCTAGTGAGATTACACACCTTTATCCGCCAGCGTGGAACCAACAATATCCTTGACGCCGCCAACGTGATCGTGATGCCAGTGCGTCAGTATAATGGTGGCAATCGAGGCCTGCTCTTGCCGCAGAACACCATTCAGATGTTCGATATATTCCGGCACATCCTCATCGCCCGTGTCTATAAGTATGCGTCTATATTTTTTTTTTTTTCTTATTTTATCAAAGTGTAATTCATAGTTTGAACTTTGGATAGCGCACTTACTTTTTACCATTTCCGAGGAGGTAGGTGTTTGTGCCCTGGAGCGTCATCGGGCTGGGATTGCATCCGAGTATGCGTATTATGGAGGATGTTAGGCGTGTTACCGGCTGTATTAGGGCCATGATTATTCTTCAGTAGCGACTTTTTACTTCTGCACCTTTCGTCTGTTATCACGTAAATGGAAAGCAAATATCACTGTTCAGATGTTCTGCAACTGTTTCGATTACAAACGCAGGTGTGTAAACACTGATATTTATCGAACAGCTGATGCGCATCAGGTGCTGCACTCTGTTGTTGCATGAATGAATGTGAAATAATGAATTTCTTATGTATTGTTAAGCATCTGATTGTCATTATTATAGAGAATTTACCCTTGAATCACATTCGATGCTAGTATTTAAAAAAAAGTTATAGCTTACAATTACAGCCACCTCACGCAGTGTCGCTTAGTTTTTTTGCTATCGATATCGATAGGCTGGGCCGGCTGATATGTATCGAAATTTGAAAAGTGAATTATGAATGTCGTAAATCAAACGCTATTTTGGATTATATGTATACTTTGCACTCATCTGGAAGTCCGACCAACCCAATAACTCAAGACAAGATGTGTTTTTGATTTCGATTTTATTATTTTTCGTAAGTTTTCTTTATTTTTGTTTTGTTTGCTTTTCTTTTGACTAGGATGCAGATGCTGTATTTATATATATATATATATATATATATATATATATATATATATATATATACTATATATATATATATACATACTATACATGTATATATAGATAACTATTTTCTTATTTTCATTTTAATTTTGATCCGTTACAAATTACAATATGACCTTAAACGCTTCTCAAATGTTCAACTATGTTTTTTTCTCATTTTTCATTGTTCACATACATACGAATTGCAGTTGTTATTATAGAAAGATATAGATAGTGAGAGGTTGCATATAGAGACTTTAGAGATGTTAGGCCAAAATAAAGTAGATGATATATGTGCTACAAACATACATGGTAATAAAACAAGTCAATTGTGCCTGCATACAAGGTAAAAACAAATACAAATTCAAATTAACGTAATTACATTTGTATAAAAAAGTTAAAGTATTGAAAATGCGTTTGCTTATCGATAAAATACCGCATATAATATACATAATAATAGCATACATAATTGAGATTGATAATAGTTGAATATAGTATAATTTACTTGCTTGTGAGTGAGTGTGTGTGCGTGTGTGTGTATGTATGCGTGCTTTAAAATTGAATCATTTAATAATATGTCACTATATGCATTTATATATTCGTATAAGCTAAAAATAATTGTTAAGACGAAAAGTATTTTCATAATATTGCATTATTATTTGGGGTTTTCTTTCTTTTTGTTTTTGTTTTTAAAGATTGATTTCATTAAGTTTACGTTTACTTTTGTTTTGAATTAATGGCCACGCGTGTTTTGTTTTTTCATTTTCATTTTCTGTCTTTTTTTTTTTTGTTTTTTGCTTTGTATTATTTCAAAGACACATTTTAAGAAAAATGTATAAATACTTTGATGTTCGATTTGTTGTCATTCATTTAACTTTTTGCTGAACACATTCCGACCTGGCTAATACTAAAGTATTTTGTTTTAGCTGCTTTCATAAATATGTATGTTTTGTATAAAAATAAAAAAAAGACATACCACTTATACTACATATATATAAATGTATATATGTAAAAATGCTTGCCACATCGTTCGCTTCATATATATATAATATAGTTATAATAATATTCAAGTTGTGGAAGAGAACATAAGGAGTAGTAAAAAACAATAAAAACAAAAAAAAAAAACAATCCAAAGAATGCCGCGAGAAAAGCTTGACTAAACTACTAAAAACTATTCTCACAATATGCACTATGTAATTTGTTGATTTTCGGTTTTTCTGTTTATGTTCTTGGTATTTTTCTTTTTCTTTTTGGGCTTTCAACTGTGTATATACTATATATATATATATACTATATATATATATATATATCTATATATATATATATGTAAATATCTATATAAAAATGTATATACTATTATAAACTTGACTTTTGTTGCTGTTATCGCATCTTCTTCTTAGCTGATCATTTCGCGGTATTTCAATTTGTGCTTGGTCAGCATATCGGTGACGGTGACGAGCTTCTTAATCGATATTATATTCGATAATTCCTGCAACTCTGGCAAATAGGATACGCAGATGTGATGCAATGTGGCCAATTCGCGACCTGTAATATGGCATGGCAAATAAGTGATCGATAATTATCGATAAGTCCTTGCGCTTATCAGTCTTACCCGTGTCCTGTGCGTTGTGATTGGGATTCTGCTCAACAAACATGCCCAGCGGCGGATTGGGATCGGTGACCAGCGATAGCTGATCCAAAAATACAATCATGCGTTCCTTATTCTTAAGTATAAATGGATTGACCACCTCCATATATTGTTCCTGCACAAACGATACCAATATTAATCGAATAAATATGCATTTCTCAATATGCATTGATCAATCAATGAATAATATTTTGTGTATGCGTGTGTGTGTTTGTTGTGCTCACCTTGCCGCCGAATTCGATGAGATTCGCCAGATTCTGGAGGCACTTGGCCACCATGATGAGAGAGCGAGTGGCCGCCGTTGGCGGTGTCTCACTGACTAGCCCAAATTGCCGCGGATTGAGCAGTGCCGGGCATAGCAGACGCAGGAATATAAAACCGGAGACGACACGCGTGCGCACCAAACGCTCCGTTTGCCATTTGGCAACGACCGCCTTCTGCAGGCAGTTGCAAATGTAGCGCACATTGCGCGGACAGGCATCCGGCGATGTGAATATGGATTGGGTGACCAGATCGAGTATCTGCAGCAGGAATTCAGCATTTGTGCACGCATCATCGTTGACATCCATTTTGGTTGGATTCAGCTCCGCCGATTGTTTGCTTTCCAATATGCGCTGCACCGTCTCACTGACCGCCGACTGCAGGAAGCCGCTGCACTCGGTCCGCATATACAAATCCATAAGTGTCGTTGCCAGCGAGGCGCCACGGAATAGTGTCGTTGTCTCGTTCTCGCGCGCCACCTCCGCCTGGCACAGGATGCGTATCAATTCCGTTTCACGTTTCTCATGGCGAAAGACGCGCAACAGCGCCGTCGCCAGAGGCACCCGATCATTATGGCAGAGCTCCGCAAGCGCCTTGACCGCATACAGTTCCGGTTCGAGCAGCAGCTGCTGCAGCGGGCTGTACTCCTCGCATGGCATTATCAGATCGTCCAGATATCGCATGCGCAGTCGCAGGGAGCCCCATTCGCCCATCGGTGTCATGCCAGTTAGCTTGTACCAGTCCTCCGTCTCCTGGCCATTTTTCAGGCTCGCCAAATCGATAGTCAGTTCGGCTACTTCCGAGTCCTTGCCACGCTTGCCACGCGACACAACCGTAATGGTCAACGACACCACATCCGGGGGCACATCGCTGCAAGGCAAAACAACGGGAATGAAATCGCTGTACTTTATAATAGAAATGAGGCATGATACGAAAAAGGAAAAAAAAGTAAAACCAAAGGCAGACTTGAAATTAAATTGAAAGAGACGGAAATATATTCGTTTGCTCTCTCTCTCTCATTTATGATGGAAATTGATAACTCACTCGAGCACAAACTCCTCCTCCCAGACGGGCTCGGGTGCAATCTTGACGCGCGTCTTGCCAACCTTGACCTGGTTTAGCGAAATACTGCAATAGGGATGTGGCACCAGTTTAAATGGCAATCGATGCGCCTCCAGCACATGCAAATTGAGGCAGCGCAGCTCACGCAGACGCGACACCTTTTTTTGGGCGCGACTCAGCTGTGAGTCGCACTGGGCCTTCAGCGCATTGATCCACTCAACGTAGCTCTCCTGGCTGGGCGCGCATAAATACGTGACGGTTGCCAGGCAGGGCAGCGCTCGCTCAACGATCTGAAAGCAATAGGGGCGCTCCCAGAGCGAATCGTGGCATTGATAGAGATACGCGCAAGACAGATCGATAAGGCCTTTGGGCTTAGTCTTTTTGGGATTGTCATAGAAGCACAATTGGGTCTCGGTGCCGTCATTGATAAGCGCAAAGTATAGTTGCTTCCATTTGGTCGTTTTGTCCGACTTCTTGTTGAGATGGCCATGATGCTTGATGCCCTTGATTTTCTTGAGGCCAATCTGATCGCGACACTCGCGCAAAGTGGCATAAATCTTCTCGGCCGCCTTCTCCACAACGTACTGCTGATTGAATTCCGGCTGGGTGCCATTCACCACCGGATGGTTGAGCGAATGCCCCTCGACAATTTGCTCCTTGCGATACCGATTGATGACTGCATCCAAGCATTCAAATGTCCGGCCACCCATCAAATAGCGAACACCCTTCTTCTCAATGCGAAATCGCTGGATCTGATTGTTGATGTGAAAGAAGAGCGAATAATCTCCGGGAGAATTGTCGCTGGGTCGCACCAGAAAGCTGCCAGGCCCAGCTGTGAGCAATATGCGAATATTATTTATGATGAAAACATTTCATTCACGGTACTCACCCTTGACGAGCATGTCGACAGCCTCGTTTTTGGTGCAATTGGGATGAAACCAGGGGAACACTGTATTGGGATCAATGGACACATCCAGATCATCGACCAATTCACGAAATATCATGCCCTGTTCGCCGGTACGATGTGCAGTCACCCACAACCAACCATCGCCCATGTCATTGTGCACGAAGAAGATGTCACCCTTCTGGAAGCTGAGCTCATCCGTTTCCGGCATTTTTGTATACGGTAAAATGGCCACAACACGCTTCTTATCATTGACCGGCTCCGGCGGGGCGACGGGAATGACGAGACGCTCACGCTTTAACAGATCGCTGCACGAGGTGTAGTAGCCAACGAGATCGCTGAGGGAAATGAACTGACGTCCGCCAATGTAAAAGTCACCACAGACGGCCGTAATGCTAAAGAATAACCAGAATATGCATTGTTTATTGAGGATCTTTTAATTGACTTACAAGCAATTCATAAAATCTCATTAAATTGCTAACAATTCCCACTAAAATTGTACATTTTCTAGACTTGATCCACTGAATATTGTATTTTAAATCAGCAATTCACACATTTTGAGTCGGCCAATACCCAATGTACTGCTGCAACTTGCTGCAAACTTACCGGAAATGATTAATGCCAGTGCGTCCATAATAGCTGAGCACATAGGAGCCCGGTTTTCGATCACTTTCGCGCACTGCACAAGAAGAGACGAAGAATAAGAAGGTGAGTTGCATATGTGGCAAGTAGTAGGAAGTACGCACCCAGATAACTGCCCAATTTGCCGCTGCCACGAAGCCGCGCCTCCGCCGAATACCGATCCAGTCGACCATGATACCATTCGCTCTCCGGTGGTGCAATTATCGCTGGGCGCTCACCTGCAACCAAATAATGTTGGAGAATGTGCCAAATTAACAGCATTGCGCAACACTCGGCGCCACAAACCAAATACAAATTGTATGAAAAAGCTTGGCGGCAAAAAGTTTAATTTGCATATACGGAAAAAACCAAATTGTTTGTAATTTGTTCCAAGTTTTCGATATACACTGCAAATCAATAATAATGAATAAAAAACGTTTTGGTAAGCAGTCAACTCTTAATACGAAAGGGCAGATAGAAATCAGAAGATTGCTTAAAATCAATTATCGCCAAAAAAAAACAATTTAAAAAATTAAAAAATGTTGTTATGTGTGTAAACTTAATGACACAGTCAGTGGACCGACCCGATGCCCTGCATTCTGCATATAATATATCGAAGCAAAAATAAATTTGGAAATTATGATAACGACAAGCACACACACAAAGAGAGATAACGACTTACAAACGTTGGGCGGCATTTGAATATGCGTCGAGAAATTCACTTCCTTCTGAGAGCAACAGCTACCGCAACAGTAAAACAATAAAATAAATTGCGCGCTGCGAGTTTGATATTGAAATGGAAGCGCGCCAGCAGCAAGAATTATACTAAAGTAGCCGAAAGCTGCGCCGCTTCTAATCAGTAGACGCTGGCCCCAAGCAGCGCCATTAAACATCAATAAAATAACAAACATATATATATATATATTTATGTAAGCAGGCAATTGATAACCGATAACAAATAAAGAATAAGAAATGCTCACAGCGATTAATAATAAAAGCGTCTCTTATTGTTTAACAAATGCAAATGAAATGCGATAAGCACACGAACACTTTTAGCGAAAGGGGGAGAAAGACACAGTGAGAGAGAGATTGAGAGAGCGAGAGAGAGATTGAGAGAGAGTGAGCGAGAGCGCAGGCTCGTGACTCACAGGCGGCTACGCAGACGCAGTAATTGCCAAGCTGTTCGCATGACGCATGGACACGCGCGCGCATGACACAGTGTAGCCGCTGCAGTAGCCGTATCAGTAACAGCAGCAGTAGCAGTAGCAGTTGCAGTAACAGTACCAGTGCATTGCACCTTGAGAAAATGCCAATCAGAGCAAGAGTAGAAGTCAGTCGCAAGGCTGAGCTCACAGCTGATGATTCACCTAATGTATGCGCATAAATATATATATAAATATATACTTATGTATATGTGTGTGTGTGCTGAAAAATTGTAGGTTTTTTTTTTTTAAATAAGGGGACAGTACACGACTCGAATGTAAACCGAACCGGTTCCATATGCAAACGAAAGGAGCGACTTTCGAAATAAAAAATTGGTTCATTCCGAGGAGTTCGAATTGGAAATACTCACCATTTAGCATATGAGGCCCATCGAATTCATCCTGATCCAGTTCCTGAGCCAGATCGGCCAAGTCAATGCCACCAGCGGCCATCATGGCGCCGAGACTCGTTATGCCGCCCAATGCTGCTAGATTGCCGTCATCGGAGCCGCCCGTTGGCGAGCCAAGTTTATCTTTCTGTATGACAACGTCCACATTACCCAAACGCATTAGATCTGCCATTGATTGGTATTTTTTGTTTTGTTTTTTGTTTTTTTGCTATTTGTTTTTGTGTGATTTGGTATTATTTGGCTAGCTTGTTGTATGTTGAAAAATGCAAATGCAATGCGTATGTTTGTATGTTTATGCGTATGTTTGTATGTTTCTTATGCGCTGTGTGCGTAAGCAGCAGCTGTGCAGATGTTTGTATTTATATTCGCATGTATGTACGTGTGTGTGTGTAAGTGTGTGTGCGCATATGTGAGCCTTGTTCTTGCTGTTACTGTTTCGCTTGTTGTTTTGGCAGCAGCAGCGCGCACGCTGCGCCTAACTCACAATGAGATAATGTCGTATGAGTTTTGGTCTGCTGTTGTTGTTGTTGTTTGTTGTGCCGGTGATGCGTCGCGCTGTAATGCAAAATAGACGTAAGCAGCAATGAGAGCGAGTAAGAGAGAATGAGTTAGTGAGAGCGCAATTATGTAAATGTGTGTGCGTATGTGTGTGTGAACTGACGACTCTCACCGACTGTGCATGCGTGTGAGAGAGCAATGAGACATTGAGTCTCTCCGTGTATGTGTGGGTGGCGTTAATGAGCTACTAAATTTACAAGCAATTCGTGATAAACAAAGTGCAATATGCATGACTGCCATAAATGAATAAATATATGCGAGTACACATATATGTGTATGCATGTGTGTGTGTGCCGGCAAAAGCATGCAACTTAAATTGCAAGCAAACAGCGCAGCAGCAGTGCAGACGTCGCGCCGCCGTCTCGTCATTGTGTGTGTGTGTGTGTGTGTGTATACACAAACAAGGAGCAATGGCACAATAAAAATCAAATGGAACCAAGACACAAAAAAAAAAAAAAAATTAATACAAATTTCTCGTTTCCGTTTTGGCGCAACCCATCCCACCCCACGCCACACCAGCTCAGGCCACCATTAACATTTAAGTAACTTTTTCTGATGCATAAAGTGTTTTTTAGGTTTTATTATGAGGGCATGTTATTTATTGGACTCTATGTATTTCTTCCTAATTGTTGAACAATTGCGGCTATTTAACGCACATTCAAATACCGTTACCGTGTCAATTTACTGTTATTCATGTATTTGTGTGCGTGAGCGGCTTAATGTTCAAAAAGCAACAATAAAAAATACAAAAAAAATTATGTACGTATTCGAAATTGGACTCCACCCTCTTGGGGTATGGCCACCCCTTTCAAATACACGGACAATATGCGACACTCACACACACTTAGGCAAGCACACACAAATACACTCAAGACAGACACACTCGGAGCAATGCAAACGAATAAGGCAACAAAAGAAAGCAGCAGAAATTTTCTACACTTACAATGTATACGTCTGTATGTGCGCGCGTGTGTTTGTGTGTGTGTGTGTGTATATGTGTAGGTGGGTAAGTGTAAATTTTAGCACCATACACGAGACGACGACACACACAGAGACACACGATACGCACTCGAACAAAAAGAAAGGGCAACACAATCAGGACATTTCCAATACAACTTGTTTATATTTTATTTGGTTAACTATTTCACTGATTTGTTGTTTGGGAGCACAGCCAATTCGGAAATACTCGGATCGCTTTAGCTATGTGTGCTATGTGTGCCCGCACCGTGCCCGTACAATACGCGTTTTGTTTTGCGGCGCACACACACATTGGGGATGTTGATATCAGAGCGTATCGATACATTACTTTTTTTTTGCTATACACCAATACATTACAGTCGCACTATCGATATATAAATTGCAGTCTGTATCGGAATTTTTCACACGCAAGAAACTAGTCCATATTTGTGTCCGACATGTGCATTAATTGTTCATTGTGAAATATTTGGAAATTGTTGCCCATCTAGTAACATTTTGTATCACCTTAATAATACATTTAATTTTTGCGATGTCCTTGCTACACAGCTGTTGTACTTAGTATCGCTCTCCGCGATAGCGCTAAACAATTGCAACCATATATCGATATTTACAAAGTCTCATCTCTATTATAAAATATTACTTTTTTTGTTGTTTGACAATGCGTGCGCGATTTCGTAGGTTGTTGCCGTGGTCTGACTCGTGCGCTTATATAGCTTAATTAAAACCGCTGGACAAAGTAAAAGTACGCAGAATAAATGCACTACACTCAAAGAACGATACTTAAATAAGATAAGCAGCTATTTATTTGTACCGCTATTGGCAGCTAGCCGCACTTTTAGCCAAATAAACACACACACACAGAGAGAGAGACGAAAACATTGCATTTACAGTCACATTTACCATATATAGTTACCATATTTGGCTGCAGGTTGCAACTGTAACAAGAATCGTTAACAACGCAGCGTAGCATCGAAATTATGATAAATCTGGACACAGCGAATAAAAATCAATCGTCGATAATGCAACCGTTGCCGTATTTTCAGGTAAGAGCATCAAGGATAATGACAAAAGCAATAAGTGCAAGTGATAAGCTATAATTGACATTCTCTGCAAAAGTATTGCGCATTGTTAAATCATTATTGCTCATGAATCGAGCGTTGATAAAAACAAACACAATCACACGCAAATATCAACAGACAGACATACAAGCAAACGGACGTAGGCAGCGGCAGCTGTTTTTCGCACATACATTCATACATAGAAATATATATGTACATAAATATGTGCATATGTATGTATACAATTTATAGCAAGGCTTTTGAATAGTAAAATCCCCTGCCCCAAATCAGCTGCGTCGCACTTTACAAACGCCAAAGGGGGCAAAAAAGGGGCACGGCAAACACACATGTGCACATACAAAAACAAGTGTTCGTAAGACGCAGCTCAGTAACAATAACAATAACAAAGACAACCAACAACACTGGCGTAAAAGAGCTACGCTGATTTGACAGTCTTCGTCACTGTTATTGCATTTTTTATCTCGCTCGCACACTCAGTTCCTGTGTTGTGAAATTAATAAATACATAATTCAAATAATACAGTGATCACCAAAATGCAAACATATCGCTTCCACAGTATAATATAATAATTGTATTTTTCCAAATCAAACGAAAAGCTCTAAAAGTTCAAAACAATTAACATTTCGAGAAAGCTCCTCATTCCGAGCAGCTACTATAATGCCAATCAGCTGATAAGCGATTGATAAGCCAGACACAAGCCACAACCATCAATCGTTTAACGTTAAACGTTCAAATATATATTTGTCGCATTGGCGTCAGGCAATGATCCGTAACAAAAACCAAAATGCTAAAAATGCCAGAGCCTCTTAACAGCGAGCATTCAGTCAACCGTCTGTAAACGTTCAAGCAAATAACAATATTTTGTTATAAAATATTGGTAATGCATTTACACACGCACACACATTAACTGGCACTCGTGCATACAGCGAGTAATAACAAAAGAAATACCAAGCGTTTTTTTTACAAATTGCGTCGTCATACATTTAAGCAGCAGCAGAAGCACCAGAAGCAAACGTTGAGTCATAAAAAACGACGCTGCTCAGCTGTTGTTGCAGGGCCAACGGCACCGCTAAATTTATTGCTGCTGCCTTCGTTGAATTTTCTAATTTTCTGATTTGTTCATTTTCCAATTGACAATGGCCTTTCTAGTGTCCATAACGGAGGTGTGCGACCCAATAATCAAATATGATTGCATCTTAACATTCTTTTTCTCTCTCTGTCTGTCTGTTGCATGCCACAGGATGAGGCACTGCGACCGGAAATCATAAATGAAGCCGAATTCAAGTCGATACCCTTCATCAATACAAATGAGCACGATTCGATGGACTCGAATGTGAATGGTGCTGCAACGCGAGCATTTCTGTTTATCGATGCGGATGAGAATCTGCAGATCGCAACACCGGAACTATTTTGCAAGAAACTGAATTGCCAGGAATCGGACAAACTGAAAGTGATCTCAATATTTGGCAATACGGGCGATGGCAAATCGCACACAATGAATCAAGTATTTTTCGATGGCGACTCCGTTTTCCGCACATCCCCGGAGCAGAGCTCCTGCACAATTGGCGTCTATGCGGCCATGCAGCGGGAGCAGGGTGCCCTCTGTCTGGACACCGAGGGACTGCTGGGTATCACCTGCAAAAGCAATAAACGCATGCGTATGCTCCTAAAGGTATTTATGCAACATTTACATATCCAGATTCATTGACTTATCCGCCTCTATTTTTGTTTTTATTTTTTTTGACCAGGTACTCGCCATTTCGGACATTGTCGTCTATCGGACTCGGTCGGAGCGTCTGCATAGCGATATGTATGAGTTTCTGAGCACCGCTTCTGAGGCGTTCGACACGCATTTCACCCAAGCGCTGCAGGCCATGGGCAATGGCAGCACCCTGGGACCAGCTGTGATCATATTCCACGAGACACACTACACCAAGCCCCTAGAGAGCTGTACGTACTAGATTAATCATCCGTCATCTTAAGACTGGTACAGTAGTCGCTCACAAAAATCTCAAATCTCATCCATCATCCATCAATTGGAACCCCCTGCAAGTGGTCCTTATCAAGCATTTAATTTCTAATATGGTTTTATGGAAACAATAGTTGTCATTTGACAACAGCTTGATGACCTATTATTATAGTTGGGATAACTGGACTGCGACCTACTAGATCTAATGTACCCCTTTTTGAGGTTATAGCTCCTCCATCAACCCCATGAATCCTGCGCGAATGCGAGAATCTTTGTTGGGTTGAGGGCTTCTATGTCGTTGGAGCTCATAACATGCATCCCTGGGATGCTGCATCTTCTTCTAGTTAAGGCGACACACTCTGCTAGAATGTGCCTTGAGGATTCTTCCTCGCTTTCGTTACTAATAATACCTAGTTTGGTTAGGTGACTTCTTAGTCTAAAATGTCCTGTCAGTAGACCAGTGAGTATCCCAAGTCTATTCTTCGCCAAGGTTATAACTTGCTTGAATCGTTTGTGATTATAGCCATCCAAACGACATGTGGCTTGTCGGAGTCCTGGTGTCTCTGCCCAGCTCCGTTGTCGCCTCTGTTTCTTCGTGTATGAGTTGCAGTGTGCTGTGTGTCTTTCTATGCCACAACCAGTACAACAACTATTTATTTTTATATAACATGTTTGCAAGCTCCTTTCCACGGTTATAAGTCTCATCCTTAGACACCTGCTTCAAATGTACATTTCTATTTAAATTATACTCACTTAAATTGTAATCTTATGGCTATATCCCATTTGAGTTCCTTTGAATATTATGGCAATTTGAATTTGATATTTTGCAGCCGTGGAGGAGAGCGCTGAGGACAAGCTGCGCAATAGTTTTGCCAATCAGAAATTTAAGACGAACGCGTTTAGCTCGCTGCGTTATGTGGGCATTCAGACTGATGCGAAGAGCTCAACGAATTTCACGAAGATTAGCGATGCGCTGCGTCTCGAGATTGAGAATACATCGGTGCGTTCGCCACGCCAGCCGTCGGTTGTGTTTAAGGCAATTAAATTGCTTAATCAGAAATTCGCTGGCGAGATCATTGAGAAGGCGATCAATCCGTTTCCGGAGCAGTATTTCACCTGCGGTGCCCACTGCGAGTCATGCAGTCGTCGCTGCCAGCGCTCCATGGGCCACGTCAGCGATGGCGAACCGCATTTCAATACGCAGCCCTGCAACTATCAGCATCAGTATGAGAACAAGCTGTACCTGTGCAAGGCATGCTATCAGAGTGGCAAGGAGATTGTCGTCAGCACACGCACGCAATCCCAAACGGACACCGCCTGGTCCGGCCTGGCCAAATACGTGTGGAAGGGCGATGTCATCGAGTGTCCCTATTGCGGCGAAATCTATCGAACGCGCCAATATTGGTATGGCAACAAATCGCCCGAATCATCTGTGGTTCAGTAAGTCTATAATCGAATCGAATTAATCAGTAAACAGTCAATCATTCAATCAATTATTACAGCGTGCAGATCGTGCACGTGTGGAAGGGTGGCAATGCTGCACAGCGCGCCAATGCCCACTCTGCCCAAATGGTCCTCGACAGCGTCAGCAGCATTAGCGAGGGCATCACCAATATATCAGCACCCTGGACGAAGGCGATCAGCGGCTTGGTTGCCGACAAGGTGGCGCCCAACTACTGGCGACCCAATCATGAGATCATTGTAATTGAACATTGATTTAATCAATTTATAATTTATGCACTCGAACTCAACAAAATATGTATCTCATTAGATGTGCCACGCGTGCAGGCGCAACTTTGACCAGACGTGCATGTCCAAGCATCATTGCCGCGGCTGTGGCGAGGGCTTCTGTCAGACGTGCAGCCAGCACAAGGTGCCGGTGCCAGCACGTGGCTGGATGCAGCCGGTTCGCGTCTGCAACGATTGCCATCAGCAGCTGCAGCGCAAATCGGATGTGACACCGGGTAAGAGATTAAACAGATCAAAGATCATCTATTCCTCTACTCCACTTCGTAACTACAATTCAAACATAATGAAAACGTTTTTTTTTTGTTGTTAAGTTGTTAAGCATTATTTGAGCTTTCGACTGAATTCAATTAATGCTTGCAGCACTTGGCACTCGTTCCCTATTCGCTTCTCTCTCTCTCCCTCTCTATCTATCTATCTGTTTATCTTTATCTCTATCTGGCTGTGTCTATTGGTCTGTAAAAGTTTCCTTGTTTGTTACACACACAGCGCAAGCTCAAGATCAACCTGAATTTACTTATTGCAATTCAAATCTGACTATCGCCTGCACAGGCTCCAGGCCGACCAACGATGAGGGCGACATCCTGGTGCGCAAATGTGGCGAGACCATCTACAACACAATCAGCAGCTATGCCTCCGTGCTGATAGACTATCCGAAGCGTAAGTGCCACAAACAACAATTAATCGCAATCAGTTACTCAATTTGACAACAACCCATTTATTGCAGAGATGATCAAGGATAGCGCACGACCCTCGTATTGGGTGCCAGATGCAGAGTCGCCAAGCTGTTTCATCTGCAAATCAGTCTTTGGCCGTGCCGAGGAGCTGGCCAAGCAGCACTACCTGCAGCCGGCGGATGAAAGACGCAGCAGCGGCAGCAGCAGCAGCAACAATAGCAGCAAGCAGAGCAAACGTATCAGCAATCCAACTGGAAATGGAGTAACAATCGATTGCCATCGACATCATTGCCGACGCTGTGGTCAGGCAGTCTGCAGCAGCTGCTCGAAGCGGCGCATGCCCGTCCTGGAGCGTGGCTGGCCAACGGATGTGCGTGTGTGCGATTCGTGCGCGTGTGTGCCGCAAGCATCGAACAGCCAACAGTGCATCTCCAGCGCCATTTCGGATGCCATCAATGGCAGCAGCGATGCAACGACTGCAACGGATCACCATCCTCGTCGCAGCGATCAGCACAGCGCCGGCATCAATGGTCGAACAAGCTGCAACGATTATCGCCACACCAATGGCAATATCAGTAGCAATATAAGCGATGATGCCAAGGCGAAGACCGAATGAAACGCGGCCCATGCGGGCAGACAACAACAGCAGCAACAATCCAACAGAGCAGTCACAATCTGGTCCAAGTGTCCAGGCAAGCGTTAGATTCGTAAGATGTGTTAGACATGCGTCGTCTTCGTCGAGCTCAAGCTAGAAATCGTACAATGTGATACTATATGTATATACCCAATTGAAAATAAATATATATTATATAGTTATATATATATATTTTCTTCGTATTCAATCTGAACTTCATCTCTATGTAAAAGAATTCTTTTAAATGTTTTGTACATTTTTAGGTATACATTTTTTTTTATTTATTTTTTTTATTTGTGTTTGGAAATGTTCAACTGAACCTTTAGTGCCGGCAAAAGGGAAACTGAATAACGGGCTCATGCCGTGACCAGCTACCAATGTGGTTCGATCTCCACTCAGACTCTCGAGAGACAGTCTTCAATCTTCAAAACGAACTTGTTTCTTGTTCTCTCTGTGACTGGTTGGTCCTACTCGATTGCATTGGTTCAGTATATATTCAGATATAGCCTCAGGAATCACACCGGACACAAAGTAGCATAAAACACGTTCAATCCAAATATCAGCAATAAACAGTTCAAAGTGCAACTGTGCAATAATCGGTTATAGTCGAAGTCAGAGATTCAGTTGTGAAATACTAAAAATAAGCAGCAACAGTTTTTAGACTCGATATTATCGGTCTCAATAGATATATACATGCATATGTCCTCCTCAACTGTTTAATAATGCTATATAAATAATATTTGTATAAAGAATGGAATCCAGAACTGTTAAATAAATTAAACTTTAATGCATTGACTAAAAACTTGAAATAAACAAATGAAAAATGAATAAATTTGTGTTTTAAGGGATAAACTTCAATAATTCCTATATATATATATATATGTATATGTATATATAATGTAGCCCAATAAGGAATCACCAAAGACAAAGAAAAGTGAATTTGTTTGTTGTTGTTTATTTAATTATAATATAGCATTGTTTTTGTTGTTGGTTTTTATTTTGTTTTTGTATTTATTTATTTAAAATAATTATAGTTTATTCCATATTTATGTATATATATATATATATATATATATATATATAGTAAGTATATATACCGATCTGTTGTTTTAACAGCTAGACGAAAGTTTTGCTTATGAGTTTTGTTTTTGTTGTTATTCATTATTACAATACTTTTCCATCGAATACTAAGAGAGGAAGGAAGTTAATTATCAATATTTTTGAGTTTCTAGTTAGTTCATCTTCTTTATGTTCGTACACACACAAAAATGAATAAAAAAACAATGGAATCTCGGGGAAAATCATGTTTTTCGATCTGGTTTCTGGAGTTCTCGAAAAAAAAAAAAAAGAATTGTTGCTTTAAATTTGATTTACATCGTATACATGTTTTTTTTGCTTTCTTTTGTTTTGTTTCATAATTTTGTTTAATTTCGCCATAAATATGTAATAAAAAGTTTTTTTTAGTTTTTTTTTTTAGTTATTCGTAATACTTTGTTGACAATTTTTGTTTAGGTTACGTCTGAACTGTTATACGGGGCGTATAACAGTGGCAAACGCTGCGCTTGCTGGTATACAATTTGTAAAGTATTTGTTGTTTTTTTTTTTAAATAGTTTTTTAAGGATTTTTCTTAATTTTTTTTTGTTGTTTGTATAGTTACATATATGTTTTGATAAATGGGAGTTTCGTTCTAGTATACATTTGTTGTTCATGGTATACAATTTTGTGTTGCAATCGTTGAGTATACATTTTTATAGAATTTATTTTTTTTATTTTTCTTTTTCTTTTTATATATCGTATTTCATTAGTATACATGCGTTTGTTTTTGTAAATTTAATTTTAGTATACAATTGTTTAGTGTTGTTGTGTTTGATGTTTTTGTTCTTGTTGTGTTGCTTTTGTTGTATTTTTGGCGGCTTAGACACTACGAAAAAAATACATAACTATTTAAACTAATGCCTAGTAGAAAGTTCATCTCTGCTTCGTTTTAATTTTCTCAAAAGTTTTTGTTTTTAATAATAGTTGTGTGACTTTTACGTATTTGAGGTTCACAATTAACATTAGAGCGCAAAAAGCTTAAAAAAATTTGTTATATTTTTGTTTTTTTTTTTTCATTTTCTTTTTTTTTGTTTGTTTGGTTTTTGTTTTTTTATGGCCGGGAGGGCGGGGATTTGAAAGCGAACGTAGAGTTGGAAATGAATATATAGAAAACGATTTTGTTACTTAAGCTAAGCAGCACACACGAAAAGCCAAATCAAAAAAGAATGTATACAAAATTAAACAAGGCAAAAACTTGTGCAGGCAAATTACAAATTTATTTGTTGTTTTTTTTCGTTTTCTTTTAAAAATTATTTTAGTTTGTTTTTGTTTTTTTTTTTCGTTTAATGTGTTAATGTGTTTAATAATTAATTGATATTGCAACGCAAATTGGTTTCATTATGTGGTATGTATGTATTTGTATATATATATGTCTGTGTGTGTGTTCGCATGCACAAAATATATTTATATATATCTATATATGTCTGTGTGTATATCCATATATGTATGTATATCATCCGCGTGTGTGTAAATTGTTGTCGTTGTTGTTGTTGCTGACCAAATGTACAAAATGGTGTGTGTTGTGTGTTGTTTCTTTTGTGTTTTGTTGTTTTGTTAGTTGTTTTTCCTTTTTTTTTTTTTTTTCAGTACATAATATTAATTAAGACATAATCGTATACATAATTGATTGTATGCTACATACACACACAAACAAACAAACACACACACACACACAGACACGCACACACACTCGCACACACACGCAAATAGATACACACACATTGAAATATATATGGATTTGTGCACACACCTCGCACACAGATATACACATATATATATATATTCATAATTACAAAAGATATTATTAAAAAGATATAAAAAAAAAAAAATAGACCCTATTAATGTTGTTTTAGCTTTGGCAAGCCTATCCTCAAGGGCTAAGATCCTGATGCAGGTTGGGATCATAGCCGCCCATGCTGTTATCATACGGCTGCTGTTGATCATATCCGCCGGAGCCCATCGGATAACCCATCGAGTCCTGTGGCGGTGCGGGCGACATCATTGGCGTTGTGGTGCCACTGGGCGGGCCGGCCATCGAATATGGCGAGGCGCCAGCTGCCTTCTTGGCCGCATACAAATTGGCCTCCTCCTGTGCCTTGCCAATGTTCTTCTTGTAACGGATGCGCTTGTTGCCAAACCAATTCGATACTTGCGACACCTGGGGTCAAACGCAAAACAGATGAGCAACTAATGCGATGCGGCAATTGATGGATTATATATGGATATAGACTCACCGTTATGCCGCATTTGCGCGCCAGCTCCTCCTTGGCCTCCTCGGATGGATACGGATTGCTCAAATGACTATAGAAATACTCGTTGAGTATCTCGGATGCCTGCTTGCTAAAATTGCGACGCTTGCGGCGTGCATCCAAGAAACGGGATCGCAATATCATCACTGCCTCGCAGGTCGACTGCTTCAGCTGCATCTGAATCGAGCTGAACTTCTTGTGGATGATCTGCACCATGCGCTCAATCTCTTTGGGTGTAATGGGTCTGCAAATGGGGATGTTTAGCAATGTTTTAGCATTTAAAAATCATTAAAAAAAAAACTAAATGAATCAGCTAACAAACTAAATTAGAAGATAACGCATACCTTAAACGTTATCTATGCTTTAACAATTTTATTCTCATCTATTTTACAAGGCTTTGCACCTTTTTACCTATTTATTACAGATTTTTATTTATTTTATTTATAAGATTTCTGTGAGTCTTTAAATGCCAAATGGTCCAACATTTGCTACATGAATTTGGGGAAAATCCAGGAAAAAAAAAACCAATCAGACCAATGAAATAATTAGTAATCATTAGTTAAGCATGCGAAAAAGTTATTCACGTTTGAAATTGAGTTGTTAATAATAGAAATTGAAGACTCTGAATTGAGTAAACGATAAGAGTCTGTTGTTATCATTACAGACTACTCGAAGCGGTTCAAGAAGGAATAGAAAAATGTATTTGGCATCATCATCAAAGCAGCTGAATCGATTTCACCATTTTGTAATTTAACTACAAAACATAACGCCTAAAATAACACGACGATTGATCAAGGAGAGAGGGTTAATAAGGATCAGTCAGTCAGTCTATTGGAAACTAAGAAACTCTTCTACGAGTTTCCAATCTACTTTGATGAATATGTTACATGAATATGTTCCATAGAGAAGTGAAAAGTATCTTGTATCTTATCTTCAAATAGAGGCAAAGAAAATAATGGCTGCAGTTACTCATTTTATTTCCAATATGCAGCAATATATTAAAAATATATTTCGTTTCTCATCTGTAACTGGTTTTTAGATAGGGAAAAAGGTGAGAAAACTTCATTATTATTCGACTACTATTAAAATGATAAATTTGAATAATAATTTCATCAATATATATGTGAAATAAATATACAATTTGTTCGATTTCAGGATTTTGATCTGTTTTTTTGTAAGCTATGCCAACTTTTAATGTTTACCAATCTTCAGTATTGAATGCTTCTGTTTAAATATTATTTGCATAATTTTTTAACTATAATTTTTGTATCTTTTTTAATATATATATGTATATATATATATATAACCCTTATCTTTTCTGAATAGCCAAGATGGTTGCTTGACATTAATATCCAGACTAAGGATTTCTTTAAGGATTACTCTTGTTATTTGTGATTCCTGTTCAACTTTGGCAATTTATAATTGTTGCCTGCCACAGCCACTGCCCCCTGTGGCGCTCTCGTTGTCGAGACGACTCACCTGGTGCGACTCTGCTCGCGCAGCAAGTTCATGACGTGCGTGGTGAACTCGTTGCAGGCCTGCTCGTATTTCTCCAGCTCCTGGTGATAGATCTGGCGAATCTGGGCCAGCTTGGCGCGATAGTCCGAGTGCTCGATGGCATTGTCCGCACCATCGATGGACAGCGAGCCGCCTTGGCTGGCTGCTGCGGCTGAGGCAGCGGCGGCGCCACCGCCGCCCTTCTCGGGACCAGCCACGCCCTCGGCAATCAGCATGTTATCCAGGCGCATCAGTTGCGGATCTGGTGGCTCCTCCTCTTGCGTGTTGCGAATTGAAAGTACTGCAAAAATAACAAAAACAAACAAAATCAGCAAAATAACATTTTCAAATTGCAAAAATTGTGTGTGTGTGTGTGTGTCTTGGTGTGTGTGTGTGTGTGTGTACTTCAGTTATCCTGCTAAGCTACACGCACAGAGTTTGGGGCGAAAAACGTATCAAATTTTATTATGCACCACCGACGACGACGGCGAAGTGGCAAGAAAAGGCGTGCGAAAGAAAAGGAAACCCAACAAAACAACGACAAACCAAACTCGAAGAAAGTTTTCACTACACACACACACACACACACACACACACAGACACACACACACACGTATGGCTGAGTTGGCATATTGTCTAGGGAAATGCGTGTTGTTATTGTTGTTGTTATTGTTATCCTTGCTTCCTTTTTAGCTTGTATTATATTTGCAGCAAGTCATGGCTATGCATGAATTAGATTTTGTGCCACATGCCACATGCCGCATGCCACTGCTGCTGCTGAATCTTAATCACGTTTGCCAAGGAGTTAGTCCGGCAGCAAAAATCGCAAGCTGAAAACATTTCGCGAATGCGAACAATTGAACCAACTCCACAACCACCGAACCCCCCCGCTCCTCCCCGGCACCCTCTTGTGGTACGCACGGCAAAGCTCATCAGCATTGCCACAGCGTTCCCAAAGCAACAACAATATTCCTTCTTCTTGCCACGACTGCTTCTTCTATGTATTATGTATACATGTTGCAAGCAGCAGCAGCAGCAGCAGCAGCAGCAATTGTTGAGGCAACTGGATAAGGCATACAACACAAGTAATGAAATCGACCTCCCTTTATCCATCCCCCACCCTACATATTCACGTAGCCACCTCCTCAAGCAACCCCTCAGCTTAGCTCCACTGCAAGTTTTGAATAAAACATTTCGTTGACTCCCAGTTGACTTTAAGAAACGCGAATTTGCGAAAACTTTCCAAAACTAAAATCAAAGTTTTGCGTCAACTTTCATCAAATATATAAAGCTGAAAGATGGCAAACTCAAGAAATTCTTAAAACTATCATTAATGATTTCGAGAGAAAAGTGGAGCAACTACTTCAATGATTTGAATAATTAATTATTATATTTAACTAACATCAAATAAATTGTATTTTATTTTTTATAATTCTACATTAATAATAATGCACTCTTCTAATGCAATCTTTTAATTTTTAAGAATCGGTTACGAAAAGCAATAATTTTTAGTTCAAATATGTGGAACCTGTTCTTAAACTTAATAGGAAACTTTACAACTTACCAACCGCAGCTGGAATCGAAATTTTCGCTCAAAAAGTGCATTAAAAAAGAAGCAAATTCTAGAAATTGATCCACATATAATTACCATTTATTTAGTGAGTAAGAACTAAAGAAAAAAAGGAGGAAAACTTCAAAGATTCTTTTCCGACTAACAGAACGCGACATCAAAATATCAACTCTGCCCAAGGAATTGAATTTCATATGTAAAGCTGTTAATAAATAGCTTACATAAAAGCATTAACATGGGAGGAGAGAAAGGTGCAAAGACGTAAATTAACATTAACAGCGATACCATTAACATTTGTAGCTCATGTAATTAAAGTGTCTGTGTGTATGGGTATTAAAAATGGTGAAAAAGAGATAGACAGAGAGAGAGAGAGAGGGAGAGCACGAGAAATACAGTTAGAATATATTGCGCCACCGGCGACAGCTGCTCTAATATTCCAATGAAAGCTATGCAAAGGCAAAGACAAAGGTATGTTGATGCAAGCGGGTGGGGTGGGGAGGGGTGCGCTGTGTTGGATAATGTTATTATAAGGATATACACACACAGAGGCAAGAGAGGAAGATGAAGAGGGGGGGGGGGGGGGGCCTTGGCGACTGCTGCTGATGTTGTTGTTGTTGTTGGGTGACATCGGTGGTTGCTTTATTTGGTTAAGGTTAGCCAGAATATTGCTAAAGTTTTGCAAGACTTTTTACTTAGAGTTGGGGGGGGATGTGCCATTTGAGTGTATGGGTAAATGAGGCGTGTCTGCGTCTCTGCCTATCATCATAATATTATTTGCAGAGTTGTATTTCCAAGTGTTTTTTGTTCCCCCGTTTTTCTTTTTGCAGATTAGAAATTGCAATTTGTATTTTTCGAATTGTAGATCAATTAATGGATGAAAAATAAGATTTACAGCAGATTAAAATTATATCGAGATTAGCTGATTGTAAATTTCCCGTGATGCTGAAACATAAGCGGCAAACTAACGAAATTCTTCAAACTATTCTTAAAGATTTCGAGAGAAAACTGAAGCAACTACTACAAATATAATATAATAATTATTATTTTGTAAATAATATAAATTAAATGAATTATTTGTTTTAATT
Organism: Drosophila macrothrix; assembly: GCA_035042055.1. Taxonomy (NCBI): domain Eukaryota; kingdom Metazoa; phylum Arthropoda; class Insecta; order Diptera; family Drosophilidae; genus Drosophila; species Drosophila macrothrix. The sequence continues at coordinate 2,454,348 of JAWNLX010000587.1, forward strand.
CTATCAATCTTCAAATTTTTAAGAATCAGTTACAAAAGCAATTCGACTTCTAGTTCATATATAGTACACATATTTTATAGGGGACTCGTTTAGCAACACAAAAATGTGGAACCAGTTCTTAAATCGAAATTTTCGATTAAAATTCATCAATGGATAAATGAAAATTATAACGAGAGGAGCTGATTGGCAATTTCAGCAAATATTCGCTGATTAGTGCAATTTGAATTTGAAGTGCGACAGGCGACAGCTGATAAATCAACTCATTCATAAATCAGTCATCAGTCATCCGTCATCCGTCATCATTACTATTGGAATGGTATTCCCATTCCCTGCCGTAAAGTTTCATTATTGATGTTCTCTATGAGTTTTGGGCCCGATACTAATTTTCGACTCGCGCTTGCCACAAAAACCAATTCTTCCATTCATTTTCCGTACTCTGATCTCTGATTAGAGAAAATATATATATTTGACTACCCAGCTTTAACCAGTTTTGAGTTTTAAATAGAGATTATGATCGTGACTAGCTTAGTAACTAAACAAAGCAAAAACATTTGTCAAGGAAGATGCTCAGTTCTTAAATTTAAAGACAAACTTGTGCCAAAAATGTGACACGCAAATTTCAATCCTTTTTGTTTAAAATGGAGGCGGAATAAGTAGTCAGCGAAAGGGGAGGCGAACGGGAGGAATAGGGGCGGTAGGGAGTTGGTTCACAGGTCGCATCATTTGCGTATCTAATGAAGCATTTAAAAGCAGCCAGCCAAATTGCAGATACAATACACAGATAGTTGCGGGGCAGTGTAGGGGATATATAGGCACACACATATATATATATAGCAGCAGGAGGAGGATGAGGAGGCTAAATGGCATTTCCAGCTCGTAAATTTGAATGGGGCAAAGCGCCAAAGAAACAGAAAGGACAACAGCCGTGCAATAAACATGTCGCGACTGAGAGGAGGGGACTGAAGGGGTAGCTGTTGTTCTTGTTCTTATTGTATTCGTCAGATACAAGTATGTATAGTATATAAACATATATATATATATATATATATTTAGCAATACTTGAACAATACTTGTGCGTTGTATTTTGCATGCCTGTCGAACAGGTTTGCGCTTTTCACAAACTAATTTCAAGACACACACACACACACACACACACACACGGCTGATAAAATATGTTAAACAAGACAAGAGAGAAACAGCAACTGTTGAAGACCATTTTCAAAATACCCTTGCAAAGGGTATACGCCAAGTCTGTGTTATGCATTCAGATTAATTGTTAAAGCTGATTCTTCTATATATGAATATTCTTCTATATATATCTTCCTCTTTTTTTTTTGAATGGAATGGACTTATTGGCTTAGCGATGATTTCAATGATATTTATATATTGCTTCAAATATTGTTACAGTTTCCTAATCTATTCTCGAAAGGCACAAAAATCTTTACAAATGAGAAAACATAAATATGTATATACATATATATATATCCACAGCTGCATATCATTCGCATATATTAAAGGGTATTCAATATTCGACACTCTCTGGCAATAACACTTGTTTCTTGCTTTGTTTTTTTTTTTTGCTTTTATTTTGGTTGTATTTTTAAAATACTTGTTTCGCAGCAGCAGAAGAAGCAGCAGCTCTCTCTCTCTCCCCTCTCTCTCTGTACACCGTATAAGCTCCACATTACAGCCGCCTCTTATCATATAGTAGATCCCCCCCCTCACTCTCTCACTCTCCTTCTCGCTCTTTCGCTGTCTTGCCTTGGGTCAAGTGCGCTCTTCTTTTCTGGGAAAGTTTCTATTCTTGTTTACTTTGTCGGCGCCCGCCATCGATGATAGTGGAAGTGTTATCGCTAGGCAAGAGCACAACACAACACAACACACACACGGGCCTAGATAAAATGTGTACCTATTTGAAGTAACTGTATATATATATATATCTATATATATACGTTTATACATAATAGATATGCATGGGCTTAAAGCGATTTAATTTGCTGGCTTGTGCAGCGGCTCTTCGCCAATTGGCCAGGATTATATTTGTTTAGTTTGTAGAGCGACACACGTTCTATAACCGAACCAAACGCCCCCCCCCCCCCCCCCCCAACACACCTTTTCTTGTTGGTCACACCTGATTGGAAAGTGTGTAACCAGACTTTTTACATCGAGAGAATTTTAACATTAAAAATCATCAGGGCCAAAACATTCAAAATAACACAACAAAAAAAAAATAGAAAAATACATATTTACATGGCATACCCTGTAAGTGAACTAAGCAAGGATTGGCTAAACTAGCGCATTCGTATTCTAGTTTTGATACCTGATTGATCTCAGACAGAGATCAGAGGAACATTTTGGTAAAGCTTGTCAAAGTTGAAAGTAAAGAACAAAAAATCAAAAAATATGATCTTAGCTGATCTGGCAGGGGTTGTCGGGGCAAGGACATTTCGAAAGTAATAAATAAATATAGAATTGACTTGAGACATTATGGAGATCATGGAGTTTTCATCAGCTAGAGCTAAATGTAGCATCTATCAAACTTTTCACAGCACATTCAAAAATTACACTTTTTTTTTATTATTTTCGTTTCAAATTGGGAAATGGGACAGTCCCCCATCCAAAAACCGAAAATGTTGAAAACCAAAACGCTGCCCGAAAGGCAATTTCGCAACGGTGCTCGTTTTGTGTGGGGTTTTGGGGAGAGTTGAGGGGGTTGTTTTCAGTCCCGCTGGGTGGGGGCGGGGTAGTGTTGAATGGGCAGGGGTTGTACAAAGGGGGCGATTGGGGAGTTGTACTGTAGGGTTAGGCAACAGCAATGGCAATGGCAATGCCAACGCTGGAGCCATTCAAAACATCTGGCCCACAATCAAAACGCGCTGTTATTGCCCATTTTGCGTCGCTGCGTGGGCGTGTAATATAAAGCAGAAAGAAAGAAAGAAACAAAAAAAAAAAAACAGGAAAAGAAAAAGAAAAACTGTGGCAAACATAAGAAAAAAGCACACGAGAAGCACTCAGAACAAAACAGCAGATGAAATTAAGGCAAACTCGATTTGAAATTCTCGCTGGAAGGTGCGTTCAAGGATAATAACACGCTTCCATGTGTTCCATGTGCCGGAATTTCAGAGTTGGGACAGACAGGCCCTTCTTGTACAGTGGACACGCGCTAAGGTAAACAGCGAACAGCGAACAGATGATTTCATTTTTTTAGATAATTCACATTTTCTGTTCAAGTATATAAATTCGAATTATATAAAAATCAGATGCATTTTAATGATTTCTATATAATCGAATTCTTTTTAGAATATCATGTTGCACGGAAAGTTGCAATATGCGAGCATATACTGTATATTAAATATGTGAAAAGCGTTTTTGTTGGAATACCCACATTAAATAACAATTTGAATTTCAGAAATGGACCAATTTTTGTTTCCACTGTATCGAAAATTGTATTTTAAAACAAGTCCTCAGGGAATGCCCCCATTTCCCCCTATAAATGAAATGTGCATTGAAAATAACGATTTTCAATTCAGAAAATTCTCATTTGCAAGCGTTCTACTGTATTTCAAATTGTATAGTGTTTCAAGGTCCGAGGGAATGACGAGAGAATATACGAAAATAGCGATTTAAATTGCAGATATTCCCATTTGCCATTTGCAAGTGTTGATGGAATGCATATACCATAAATGTATAGTTGTGTTTTTTCTTCTTCTTCGTTTATTTATATAATTTGTTTTTGTTACTTACCGGTTTTCTCCTTGATCTCGCACAGCACTGAGAAGAGGGCCGGCTTCATGCGGTGACAGTTGAGTGTGTGCTTTCTGGCCTGCGCCTCGTCCAGGGACTGTTCGGAGATGCTCATGATCTGTTGCAGGATCTCGCCGATATCCTTCTGCTTGCGCACCTCGTTCTCGTTGCCAGCGTTCTGGCCATCATCCTGGCCGGGCAGGCCGTAGCCCTGCGGTGCCATCATGCCCCCAGTGTGGGCCATCATGCGATCCTCCATCTTGTGTATATGTGTGTGTGTGTGTGTGTGAGTGTGTGTGTGTGTTTTCCTCTTTCAGCAGCAACGACAACAACAACACACTGCAATCACAACAATCACGTTAAAGCACGTCCAAAGGGGACTTTAATACATGTTGCAACAGGCAAAAACAAAGTACACACAACAAGAACTGCGCAAAAAAAAAAACGTGTACACAACTATATAAACAATGACTAATTAAAATAATTCATTTGATTTTTGTCGTTAACAGTTCGAATCTTCCACTCTCTCCTATTTCAAGCGCGCGCAAACGTCCGCACGCAACGACAACGCATTGCCAACTAACCAACTGGCTCTGGCAGCTCTGTCTGTTGTTCGCCGACTGCGTTCGTTCTCTGTTGCTCTGCTGCTCTGTTTATCTGTTTGGCCAGCCACCAGTGTTGCCAGCATATAAAACACAACAACGTCAAATTGCTAGAAAAGCCAACTATTTTTACGTCTGTCTTATTGAAAATAATATAATATATATAATAAATAATACAAGTGAATTTTGCAGCCAATCAGAGCTTCTTGGCATATATATGATTTTCACAATGCTTGTAATGGCTATAAAAAGGCTTAGGCGGCAACACTGGCAACGCAGGCAAAACGAACAAAGTTAATCCGACTGTGAATGTCGTCTTCGTTTGCTTTCGACGCTGTCTTCGCTGCACTGTGCGAAGAATGCTGTTAATGGGACGGTGGTGCCAGGGGTGGCGGGGAACGCAAAACAAACTGCGGGAATTGGAGCTAGCTTGTGGTGTGGGCGGGAGAGGGGGACTTGTGATGGGTGTATGGGCGTCGGCTGCTGCAGCAGTCTGCCGCTGCTTCTGTACAGTGGGACGTGTGTTCGTTTGTGTGTGCGTGTTCGTGTGCCGGTGGGCAGCAACGTGAATTTGCAAAAGGATCGAAATGGGTAAATGGGTTTTGCGTTTGATATTGCGTAGACATGTCGAAGTAGCTTAGTATGCAGCTATTTTAGTTTGATGCCCTTGATAGTTAATAATCAGACTTGGACTGACTGAACATTGCAATTCCACAACTAAATAAAATTCACTAATAAAAGTTATATCTACAAAAAAGGGTGCGAAACTTATGTTATCTAGCAGATAAATTGTTCTTATGTTGGCAACGCCTGTCACACTCATACGCTCTAAACTTTTAAGGTGACAAATAAAAACGGAAGTGTCATCCCAGCATCGACTGCAAAGATAAAGGCCGCATGCAGCCCTGTGTTTATATGCAAAAAGTCCCACAATGCGTGCGTATGTGTATGTGTGTGGGTGGTTGAGAGACCGGACAACGGGCAAGGGACAAGCGACAGCAGCGGGCAGCTGACACACGCCAGGGGTGGGGGTAAGGGCAAAATTTACCTGCGTACTAAAAACACAACGACAAACGCTGCTTCCCGCTGGTAAGTATGTGTGAGTGTGTGTGATGAGTACATTCACATTTGCGCAAATTGAGAATGAAGCCCAAATTAGAATTACTGTTTTTTCAAGTGGGCAATAAAATTGAAAGACAAAACCATAATTATGTTTACACAGCAGCAGCCAAAACAACTGGAGAAAGCATCGTTGACCTTCAGTAAAAAACACACACGCACACACACATGTATTTATGCATATATGCATGTTGTGTGTGTGCTTGTATTAGCTTAGCTGCATGCGGACAAAGCGCATTAAAGGCTGCGCAAAAATAAAAAAAAGCGAATGAAAACCTGTTTAATACAATCACACACACACACGTATACATACATGCATCAGTTTTGAACAATTCTTGGAAATCAGAGCCGCTTTTTTCATAATTCTTTGCTACAGTTTTGTTGTGTATAACATATCGTATAACAGCATACCATAAATTGTTATATGCTTGCTGCAACATATTTTGTGTGTTTTGGCCATAAATAATTGTTAACTTACACAGGTTTAATTACTTTACAGGTATTCGATATTCGCCAGCTGCAATTAGAGTTAAACAAAACAAAAAAAACAATGATGCACTTGCTGTAAATGTTTAAACATATAAAATATATATTGGAGCACTAGATTTCTCATTTCTTATTTCTCGTTTATCGTCAATTTTTCAATGCTCTGCTTCCACTTCATTCCACACGCAGCAGCAGCAAAACGTCGCCACTTTTTTCATGGTACACAATTTTGGTTGTTTTCTGTTTAGGCACTTTAGCTCGGTATTACTGCCGTTTTATTGGATGTATAAGTATACAACGTGCAGTTAAGAATATTAGTTTGTTGATATTATTAATATGCGCAATATATCAGCCAAAAATTATTTACCACCAAAAAAATCCGCTGCTGACAAAAAAATGTATCTTATATGTGTGTTGACAGGGTTGTTATATCGATAAGTTGATTTCATTCTTCGCTTACGCTGCTGACAACGCGCGTACGTTGCGCATTATGCGCTTGCGTTTCTCAGTTTGCGTTATAGTTGCGCTGTTAACTCTTCTGTGACTGCCTGCATTGCATTCCAGAACGTAAAGAAAAAGTAGCGCAATTTTTAAACGTAACTGTTTTTATTTTTCATACTTTCCAAATTACTTTTCTTATGCTCTACAATTATTAAATACAATGTATTGTATGCTTAGTGGTTAATGTTTTAGTGTATTTCTTATTACGCTTATTTGAAAAAGTATAAGTTTGTAAAAGTTTTTGAAAAAATTTCGTAAGGTATGAAGCGCCTTACGTTATGTTAACGTAGCATTTGCACGGCGCGCATTACGTCTAACCATGAATCAGCGAATGAAGGTTGCGTATTGTGCAGAACCCTCCACTATGCTAACAATTTGACTATTTTTGTGACGTCAATCTGGACCAAAACAGTGCAGTAATTTTTTTGTAAATCAAACCTTAAATTGATTGTTAAGTCATTCAATCGTGAATCCTCATCAGTGGTTCTTAACGTTAAACATTCCACAAACCTTTTAAAATACGATATATCGTGTGTCTTATGTGACGTAGATGCGCAATAGTTAGTTATGTTATCTCTCGATATACGCATTCTGGCTTTTGCAGTTGCGGTGACCAACATTTAGTGCGCAGCCAACTTCATAAGGTGCTTAACAGAAAACTGTTACCTGCTTATGAGGCGACCCAGCAGGACCCCAGATAATTAACAGCTGTTGCAGCAATGTTATTTTGAATTGACAACTCGTTGAATGCGGTCGTGTGCTGCCGGGCGGCGCGTTTGCAATATTATTTGGAATCAATTTTGCGCGGTTCCAATATCAAAAGCACAAATTAATAACAAATTATAAATTATTTATGTCATACTGCTGAATTGTGCTGCACCACAGATAGTTGTCAGTTGTTGAACGTGTGTGTTATGTGAAACTGATCCTTTTTTTGTTTTGTTTTGTGTGTAAAATTTGTTGGTGTGCCCAGAAAGGGTGTGTACAAAAAAAAAACTACTCGTGTGCAGCTGTAAGCAGGAGACTGGCGCAGGAGTCACGACCAGTGCGACAGAGAGAGGGAGAGAGCCAGAGCGAGAGAGACAAGGAGTGCAAGTAAGTGTTTGGATCTGTTTTGTGCGGGTGGGTTGCAAAAGGGAAGACAAATAAAGGGAGGGGGAGCGCTTAACAGCGGCTCAACAACAACAACAATTGCAGTTGTTCTTGTTTTTGCTTTCTTGCACATTTCTCTAATGCATTTTAGTATTTCGCTTTACACTTATCTGCCGCCTGCTCCTTTTCTTCTCTATGTGTGTGAAAAATCAATATAAACAGCCATATGTGTGTGTGTGTTTGCTTGTTTGTGTTTGTGCAGCAGCCGGCTGCTCCTGGGGACTCGCTGCTGCTACAGCAGCAACAACAATAACAACAACACGCAATAGATTTTACCTCAATAACTTTGAAAGCCAAGCGCTGTTATTGTTTTATTTATTTGGCTTGCGTGTTTAATTAGTTTAAAGCATGTTAATTTAACTAAATGCTGCTGTTGCCGCTTGTTGCTATTATTTTTGCAACCACCCAGAATACAGTCAAAGCGAAGAGTAAAATTGTCGGTAACAACAACAACAAGCGATAACACCAGATGCGTTGCTTCTAACGGTGCTTCCGCTCAACTTAACGAATCCAGAGAGTGAGAGAGACGAAGAGAGGAGAGAGCGCGCGCTGAGAGAGCATAGATGATAAGAACAAATGCGACACGTTTTGATAATATCTGGCAACATTTCTCTTTTATCCAAATTTTGAACTTGCAAATATTTTTATATTCTTTTACATAGATAAGTTAAGCGCTGCTATAAACATGTATGTATGCATGTGAATGTGTGTGTGTGTGATCAGTGCTTTTGCTTTGAGCTGCAATTCGTCTACGCTGCTTATTATTTATTATTATATATAACATTTTTTGGTTGACTGAACTTCCTGCTGCGCCCTAATTTCAAATATGTAAGCTTTTCTCATGCGTTTTTTGGGCTCATGCTGAGTCACGCGTCAAAAGTGTGACTCACACACACACAGGCAGGCATAGGTCAGTGCATGTCGTCCTTGACAGCGAGATAAATATCTCAAATTGCCAACTTAACTTTTTGGCGACATCAACAACAACAATAATCATGAAAAAGAACTCAAGCAATTCCTGCACAAGTTTTTTGGCGCCTATGGCGTCACTTTTAAAGGGGCGTGGCAGGCAGCAATTCACAAAACTCCGACTCCAACCGATGAGCTCAGCAGCAGCTGAAGAACAAGGGGCAGAAGAATAAGGACAATTGTCCTGCTTGAGTGAGTTGCTCACAACGAACTTGACATTGAACGAAACTTATTAGTATGTGCTGCTGCAGGGGAGTGAAAGAAAGAGAAGAGAAAGAGAAGAGAAGAGCAGCTTGTGGTTGATTGCGGTTTATTTTTAATATGCTCGGGTACTTTATGAAGTTCGTTAAAGATCTTTAAGCTGGCCACACTTCGTTTCCAGAGTGGTTCATTGTAGAGATTGGGAACAGCTCGGGTATTTCTATTATCCTATGATTATTTTTGGTATTACTATTATTATTGTTATTACTATTATTATTATTGTTATTATTTCATATTAATTTTCATATTTCATGAATTACATATTAATATTGTTAGTGTAGTTTCAATTGCCTATTTACCATTTGTTAGGGTATTTAGTAGTTCGCATTGCAAATGCTCAGCACTTATCCTTAGCCTTGACAGACTCGCGTATGTGTGTGTGATGGGAACCGAGTCGAAGATGCAATCACATTCAAAGCGCTGCTGCTGCTGCTGCTGCATCAGATTGTGAGAACAACAACTAACTAAAACCCGTTGCCCGCCCACCCACCTCCGCCTTCGTCTCCTTCGACTGCCAACTCCATTCCACTCCACTCCACTTCGCCCACGGGCAAAAGTGCGCTGCCCTTTTTTGGGCTGCCGTTCGTTGTTCGCCTGCGCAAATTCCTCAGCATCGTTTTTCTTTTTTTTTTATCGAGGAACGGCGCGTGCGCCACGTTACGCTCCAAGGAGCTGCTGCTGCTTCTGCTGCTGCTCAGATTTATCGATGTGCGGCGTGAGGTTTTTGCTTGATTTTCGTTAAGTGTTTTCGGTCTTCCTCGGTTGCTGAGCAGCTTATTGGTGCAGTTTTACGAGCTTGTTTATGGGCTTGTTGTCAATTTCGACAAACGCTCCAAAAATGCTCTATATAAGCATAAATACGTATATATATACATATATATATATATATATATATATATATATATAAATATATATATATAACTGAAACTGAAACTGAAACCACATCTGTCGCTCCACAAATTGAGGGATTTGCATTTGGGTAGCTGACTTGGCAAATAGCGCAAGTCGACATAAGGAAAACAAGTAAACATGTGCTATTCGAGTCCTCCCGACTAACAGATACCCTTTCGTGTGCACAGCAAATGCTTGAATTGTTATTGATAAATAATTATATACGATTTGCTTCATTCGGGATGAAACTTTTGCACATAATCCATATTATGTCAAGGCAGATGCATTTTTGATAAGAAATAAATATCGTTAAAATGGTTGCTTTTATCACTATCGGTAATCGATTTCGACTATTGATGCTGATCGAGATTGTATATATATTTTATGGGGTCGCAGATGCTGTCTTCTGTCATTTTAAAGAGAGATACATCGAAAAGACTCCGCTAAAGATAAAGCATCGCATGGAATTCTTGCAACAATCTCAATGGAATTTATTGCAATGGAATCTAGACTGAAAATAAGTGAAAATATTAGTGTCGAAAAATAATATTTTATCATCTCGAAAATGTAAATGAAAATATGCTGGGATTTTAAATCACACAATTTATGCTCATCTCTGAGTGGATTTGGGTGCCATTATAATAAATTGCTTATCGGTGTTTTGATGATAATAATAGAGCATCAAAATTGATTTCTTAACAGTGACGAATCCAAGAACCGTTCGTTTTTTTTTCGTTTTTGTTTTCTGATGTCTTTTTTTTTGTCTTTTTTATTTGTGGTATTCCGTTTTAGCAGTGTTCTGGTTTGCCAAACACAATTAGCATAAGCGGATGGGCTGCAAATTAAACGAAGCAAAGAAGACGAGGCAGAAGAAGCCGAAGAAGCAGAGGAGGCAGAAAGAAGTAACTGTTCTAAACTGGCCAGCGTATCAGCGACAAAATAATAAATGGTAACTGACCAAATGAACGACCCGTAGCAGAGTCGAGTCGAGTTGAGTCTTCATCGCCGTCGCATCTATTCATAAAGTTTATTGCTCTACATGCCCCACATTTGTGTGGCACGGTTTCCAGCGCCAAATCAAAGAGTAGCAATCTCTAATCAGCGATAAAATACTCGTAACTCTTTGCACCAACACACAAAGCAGCGAAATAAAACATAAATTCTAAATTGAAAACGCTGTCGGATGCCACCAGTAGGTAGTCGTAGGAGGGGGCCGAGAGAGACAGAAAGCTGATCGTTGGGTGTCTCTCTCTGTCTCTATCTCTCTCTCTCTCTCTCAGTGAGCTTCTCACAGCTCATCATCTGTGGAAGATGCCTTTTTCTCTGTTGTCTGAGTGCAAATTAAAAATATCTGCAGTTATGCAAATTGTTTACTAATCTATGAATATTCAACGGTTGAATTATGACTGAGTGCGGTAGACAAAAGATCAAGTCCATAAAATATTGGGGGTCAAGCGTTACGTAATGCAGATCATATTAATCGGCTGCGAAACTTTTGATAAAATGCCGCATTCTCTTGCAGTAAATGGAAACATTTGAAGATAGTAGTTGGTTATTATGGTTATGGTTATTATCATCTTAGCTAGCAGAATCTTATAATCATTAAGTGACTGTTTTAAATCCCGGGAGTGTTTTTATTTAGAGAGAACAACAGAGAACAACAATCTTTGGATGATAATCGTTCAACTTTTGAGATAATACAGATTAGGTTAAATGCGAATATCGTAGATAATTAATATAGAAATAGATAACAATATAGGCATAGATTTATTTTAGATAAGATAGCAAAAGCAAACATAGATAAATATATTTAGATATAGGTAAATATATAAATAGGTAAAAATATGCATATAGATGCAGATGTGCAGATAGGGATAGTGGCTAATACATAAATGATAGGCATAGGTATAGATATAGATATAGACATAGGTAAAGATATATTTACACTGAGTATAGTATATATAATAAGTACAGATTTTGGACACAGATAACTATATGGATTATGACTATATATATATATATATATATAAAGAACTAGAAGTGTAGTGATGAAGAATATGTATATATAAATCCCTATCCCTATCTGCATCTAACTATCTTCGTATGGGAGAGACAGATGGATTCACTCAGAGACAGATTTATCTGTAGATAACATGGTAGATAAGTGGCGGTGTTCAGCAGCAGCCACTTTGCTCGCTGTTTAGTTGAGACAATTGTGTGTTGAGCTGAGATCATATTAAATGCAATTTGAGGCATCTCGCTAACTGCAGCCAGTTGAAGAAGCCCTATTAGTGGTGGGCGGGGCTGGCTCTGGCTGGGGACCTGGTGATCGTCGCATTGGGGTTACACGTTATGTTTGTTGGTATGGTTTGTCTTTATTTTTTCCCCGTTTATTTCGATTAATTTAGCATTCAAATTGCGAATGACTTTAATTGAAAAATGCTCGCGTTCAAATGATTTGATTAATTGCGCATTGCGCGTTTCTACGGGAGGTAGTTCATATCCCCATACCCATGCCCATCCCTCTCCCCATGCCCATCCCCACCCCCTTTGGAGCGAGTGATCTTTGTCGTCTGGCTTGCGGCTTGTGTTGTCTGCTCATGTCTGGATTATTGACATTTGTCATGCGATGGAAAAATGCGTTTTATTTCCCATTTCCTTTTCTTGTTTATATTTATAGTTTTTTTTGTTGGTTTTAGCCAACATCTGTTTATATATATATATATATATACATTTATATATTGATATATATTCTATTTCCCATTATGATCAATATACATGAAATCCATATGAGTCTGTCAAAATGGAAAAGTGGATGCCACTTAAGGAATTGGGCCTAAGCCATTTGTCGAGGCACAAACCACATTTGAAATGTGGCATTTTCACGTAACGCAATTCTTACACAACTTCTCAAATTATAAATAAACAAATGTTTAAGTAAATAAAAGTGCAACTACAAAGTATATATACATATATAAATGTAAATATTCTGAAATTCTTGAGTATCATATGCAATATATTGTTTATTAAACAAATATTTGGTAATTGTTGAAAATATAAAAAAAATAAAAACATGTTTTTTTTTAAGGTAAACCGAAAATTGTCCAGAATTAACGCTGTGAATAGGCTTAGGATACTGACAGGACATTGTAGACTAAGAAGTCACCTAATCACAATAGGTAGAGGAAGAATCCTCAAGACACATCCTAGCAGAGTGTGTCTTCTTAACTAGAAGAAGATGCAGCATCCCAGGGATGCATGTTATAAGCTCCACAGACATAGAAGCCCTCAACCCAACACAGATTCTCGCATTCGTGCAGGAGCAGCTGGGGTTGATGGAGGAGAAGTAAAGGTTGAGAAGGGGGCACAATATGTCTAATAGGTCGCAGTGTAGATGTCCCGATAATTATAATACTCAACGCTGTTTACTTTTCGAACAATAGTTCCTATTTGCGAGCGATCACTGTACATGTATATATATATACATATATATCTATATATATAAATAGATTTCCGCGCTCTTAACAATTAAATGTAACTTTATAATTAAGTCCACACGTGCCTTCGGGCATGCTACGCGTCCCCCCTATCCCCCTACCCCCATATCCCCCTAGCTCATATTACGAGTTTTCCCCTCCAAAAAATAAGAAGAAAAAAGAAAAGATTCCGTTGCGACTAATTTTAGTTCAAATTTTGGAGTTTTACATGTGTTTCATTTTTCTTCTTTTGTTTTTTTTTTTAGAAATTATGATTTGACAGCTGCATTCCTGAAAGTCTTCTCTTCTCTCCAGTCCATGATGGCTGTCACTAAAGAAATTAGCTTTTAACAACAACAACAACAACAGAAACTTAAACGAGGCAACACACTTCGATATCTAAAGAAAATAGGGAAATGTGGCAACCACAGCTTTTTATAGTTTTTTTTTTATTTGGAGAGTTCTGAAAAGTGCTCGTCGCATTTACATCAACATAAATCAATGTACAAATGCCCTCCATTCGAGTAGGGGTTCTACCGCCACCTCTAGTATAAAACAGTTAAATCCAACTCTAACTACAACTCGAACTCGAACTCGAACTCAAAGTCGAAGTCAAAGTAAAAAAAAAAAACAAAAAATTAAATAAATAATCAAAAATATTAAAGTGCAATCGATACAATTTTCAAGTTGACTTCGCTGTCGAATGAGTGCTGGGCAGCATCTCCACTTTGTATACCCTTACCGAGAGTGCCATGACTTGTGTAACGCATAAGCCATAAGATTCATCTCTGTTTGTTTGTCTTTCAGTTTTTGTAATCATTTCACAGACATGTTGTGTACCCTGTAGCCATTGGAAATGAGTATAATGATGCTAAACTGGGAGAAGGATGGCAGCTTCATATGGCTATATATATATATACATATACTCCGAGTACACATACATAATTGATATCTTTGCCCGTCTCGCGCATATCGATAAAAATCGATTACCGATGGCAATGAAAGTCACACTTTTAATTATTTTTTATTTCTAATCCGGTTTGTATGCACCCTAACATAATATTAGGGTTTCATCAAGATCGTATAAATCGATTAATAGCTGACTTAGATAATAGTAGTTTTTTACTGAATATACAAATAGTCATATATGAACATTATAGCAACGTTTGCATGCCATTTCTTGGCAAGGGTATTCCAACATTGGCAGCAAAAAAAAAAGAGATGAGAAACAAAATCTTGAGAACTTCTTTCACGTTTCTTCTGCTCAAGTGGCAGAAACAGGAAGCGAACTAAATATAAAACCAAGTCATGGCCCTGATCTGCGCCATATGTGCCGCAAGGGGAAACCCGAACTCGAACTCCAACTCCAACTCGAATCCGAATCGGATTCCAAATACGTATCCGAAGTCGTTTCGCTGTGCAACGTGTGGCATTGAGGCAGCAAGCGGGCTGCTGCCTCCATTACATTATTGCAGCGATCTATTAGCAAAGCGACAATTGTGTGGCAGCGAGGGAGTAAGGGCTAAGAGCAGGGACTCGTCCAGCTGGCTGGCTAAAAATAGACGAATACACGCACACACATACGCACACACACACACACACACACACTCAGATGAGTGTGTCTTTGCATGCCTTTTAGAATTGCCGTCAAGTGGGAGGGCAACTTTGGTGGAACTGTTCGATCTGCAGATTCAGTTCAATCCGTCTATATCTGAGAAATGCGATCTTGATCTCGTGTCGAGTCGTTGAAAGGCTGTGCGCCAATTGGCATGCAAACCATAACAACAACCACAACAACAACCACAACAACAACCACAACAACAACCACAACAACAACCACAACAACAACCACAACAACAACTGCAACAACAACAGCAGCAGCAGCAGCGACATTCAAATTCCTCAGCGCCATTCGCAATAAACCTGAGCATTGTTGCTGCTGCTGCTGCTGCTGTTGCACTTGAATTGATTGTTGTTTGACATGGCCACGAGCCGTGGGGCAACTTACACACACACACACGCACACACACACATGTTTGGCTGTTCCCAATGGCCCTTTGGTTAGCGTCTAGACGTGTTCAATGGCCTGCAATGTTGCAATTAGTTCACTTTGAGTTCGAGCTGTGTCTCAAATTTGTTTATCGAGCTGCTACACATTTAATGCACTCTTCTTGTTGTTGCCTGGGTTTAATTATCGATAAATGCTATCGATATCAAAGTCGCTAAGTTAAATACTATTTAATTAACATATAATGAAAACTGTTTACCACCTGAGGATTGCTAAATGCTAAACACTTACGATTAATTTATTAAATTAATAGTTCACATTAATCGATAACAATCGCTGTAAATATTACCTGAACGCGTTTGCTCTTTTTGTTTCTTAACTCTTTCAGTTTCTTGACAACACATTATTAATCAAGCTTTGTTGCATATATATTAATACCGATAATATGTTTATCGGACAATATTCCTTCAAATCAATCAATGACCAATATAAAGTTGAATTCCGACTGTCAAATTAGAGGGAACAGAAGAATGTATTTGACATAGTCATCAACGCAGCTGAATCGATTTAACGACGATAACATGGCATATCGATGAATTTATCGATAGCATAGCAAGATGTGTGTGTGCGTGTGTGTTTGAGTGTGTTTTTCGTTTTGTTTTTTACGCTGCACTATTTGCATATATGCCTCCAAGTGTTATTCAACTCTTTTCGCCCTTATCTGTTTGCACACGTACGCTGCACAAATATTTATTTGCGTTGTTGGCCAAAAGGCAGCGCCAGATCACGCAGCAGCGACAGGAGCAACAACAGCAACAACAACAGGAACAACAGTCGCTTACAATCTTATCGCAAGCAAATGTTTAAATCTTTTTTTTTTTGCTTATAAAGTAGCAAATGCCCGAGGGGAGAAAAGGTAGATGTGTGTGTGTTGTGTGTGTTGTGTGTGTGTCGTGTGTGTTTGCATGGCGTTAAAGCTGCACTAATGAAGGGAGCTGGGCAGTTGACATATTTATATAGGAGGAGAGTGAGAGAGAGTTGGAACACAGCAGAGAGTTCGCTTCATAAAGGGGTAGCTGTCATTGACACTGGATGCTGCTGCTGCTGCTGCTGCTGCTGGGCGTGTTTGAGGATGCAACTGACGCCAACTGGAACCTTATCAGAGAGGCCTGCTGACGTGCCTCTTGATGGTGTCTGCCTCGGCAGCCTGCAGCAATGCAATGACCTTTGAGCCAGAGCCACCCCCGGCAACGGCAGCTGCAGCTGCAGCAAGTATTTATTTTTTTTTTTTTGCCTTTTCTAAAGTGTAGCAACGAGTAGTTGATTTAGGCAATTAAGGGACAAGGTCTCAGTTAGAGTGTTGCAGTTGCAGTTGCCGTTGCAGCTGTTGAGATGCGGGCACCGTTTCGGGTCAATGGCTGCGTCATGCAAATATTTGGACAACCCAAAACCACAACAACATAGAGCTTAATTGCCGATCAAAATTGAAAATCAATTAAATTGCCATTCGATGACAATACCCAAAAATATCAACAACGACAAAGATTCAACTTCTCAATAAAATTATTGTCAAGTGTCACTTTCGCTAGGCAACAAAAGAAATAATAACGAAATGTTCACAATACAAATACAGTAAGTGAGACTGAGCTGGCCGAGAGCGAGTGACAGACTAAGAGATACCTTATAAATTGCATTTTGAACCATGTACAAATCTGACGAGTTGATTGATCAATATTTATGTTTATCCATAATATTTTCATAATATATCAATAATTATGCTCATAATTATGGCAATGTTAATCACTCTTTTGCATGGATTTAATTTGTGTTATGCCGCTTGCATACTCGCCTCGTTTACAGGGTATGCAACTCTCAACTTGAAAGACCTTTCATTTCGCGCACTTCAATTTCTAATAAATATCTGTTGCCACATTATTGTTAACGGTTTGCGCTTTCAACTGGTAACTGGCCACTGACCAAAATCAAACACAAGCTGCGCGTTGTAGGAATGGTGTGGGAGGGGGGGGGGGGGGTTGTTGTGTGCTGTGTGGCAAGAGTGCTGGCTGCTGCTTTAGATATTTGCTTCTGCTTCGTTTGGCTTTCGAGGTCCGCTTTTGTTATGAATGAGCACCAAAACATTTGCTATGCATCCCATTAAATTAGCGCATCATCCTGCCCACCGCACCACCCCCTCACCAGCCACCTCACCTAACGTTCCCCCACCGTTGACATTTGGAGTGCGTTGTCTTCGCATGTTGCGTGACAGTTGCTCATTGAGCAAACGAAAGCGTTGCATGCTTCTCGGCTGCCAAACTTAATTTTATTTGCTTGCTCGCAACTTCCTTGCCTCCGCTTCCCCTCCACACCCCTGCCTCTTTCCCACTGTTTAACGCATGCATTTGCCTAATTATAGTTAGTAGTTCCCTTTTGAGTTTTGAGGTTATGTTTGGGCGACCAGTGAAAAGTTGTAACTCTTAATCAACGTCATCGTCATCGCCATCGTCATCGTCATCGTCATCGCTTTTGTTGCTATTTGTTGTCATTTGTTATCGCTGTTTGGCGTCGTGTTGTGTTGTGTTGACCTTGTGTGTGATTTCCTAAACATTCTTAAACCACACCCGTTTCGGCACTTAACACACATAACAGACTGTGATTCACACACTGACTGTGTGTTTTCAGTGCTTAAACAGCTGTTTAAATGACAAACTTGTCGATATATAATTCCGATATGCTAATCACAAAGCAGCCCACAAGCAGCTTTCGCAAATAGAGTTTGATAAGGGAACAGAGTCCTACGCATATGCTACTTACATACATATATATATATATATATAAACAGTAATTCCCTCTCGATAAAAATGGATTGCCCACCTTGAATCGGTTCAGTTCTCTTTTTGCACTCACATTTTTCAATAGAAAATAATAATTTTTACGTGAACATTTATCGATAAAGTTTCAACTATCACAATTCAACAATAATCGAAAGTCATTTGTTTACCCCCATCGCATCCACTATCCCATATTGCATTTGATATGCACAAGGGAGGAATTCACTTTACCAAATTCAACAAAATAGCTCAATCCATAATGAACTACAACCAGTCCTTCGCTCATTCTGTTATTTATTTTCATACTTTGATAGCTAGGAATGCGATAAAATCGATAATTGCAAATCGATAAAGCCACATATCTTCTACAATTTGAAGGCTACAGTCACCAAATTTGGTTGGTAGGTTGTTGGCGATGTCTTTCAAAGATTGGCATATGTGGTCCAAAATAATGGGCCACTATTTTAAAGGCGAACTTGGACGGTATTTCTTGGCTACACCCAACCTGTTCTTTGCTACCTGTTATCAGCTGGCATTACTTATGGACTGCAATGCTCTGAATATTTATCTATGATTTTTTTATTCTTTTTTTGTTTGCGATAATTGTTAAACAGCGTTTTATTCGTTTGTGACAAAACTGGCTGAAACGATTTATTTAATTTCTCTTATTTTTCAATTCTTCTCGTTGTAGTTTCCCCTTTTGTGCGGTGCCAAAGTTAACGCTAAACAAAAAAACGCTGAAGCAGCAACTTTAAGGTAAGTTAATAGCCAGCCTTGGCAAGAAGTCTGTGAAAGTGCAATGCACGCGCGGGGGAGGTTTTTGGGGGTGGTGAGCGGGTAGCGGAGAGACGGCGACAGAAGAAAGGTGGCTGGGTTGGTCTTGACAATGCCAACGTACCTTGGCGAGCACTTACAGGGTCTGAAAGTGTCTTAAAAGGGGTGCAGGACTTCCGTCCCTACCTTTCCCTACCCACTTTATGCAAACCGAATGCATTGTTCTGTTTATACCCTGTAGCAATATCTGAAAATGGCATATACCTTGCTATATATAAGCTTGCTTAATCTGTATGATATATGTATCTGATGGGATATGATTTTGACTTGAAGCCAGCTAAAAACATATTTGAATCTCCACATTTTTACAGTCAGTTGAGGTAAATAATTCTTACTAAATTACTTTAGTATAAAAGGAGTATTTTCTGATTTAATTTTTTTTAATTGTTATTAATTAATTTAATGTGCACTAAAAGCAGTCCGACATTTTCAAGAAATATTTAAAAAAAAACATTAAAATTCAAATTATTTATTTATTTACGAACAGTTGCATTTCAAATGATGATAGGCCAAATACATCCTTTATCTATATCTCTCAATCAATATGTGAACCGCAACTGTATACATCCATGTACTATATGCATATAGGACAGGGTATTTGCTGTAAAGTCATACTCGATTCTGGGCAATCTATTCCTGAATCTACTGTACTCACTGCACCCTTTGCTGGCTTAGTTTGGCTTGGAGTTTGACTGTGTCTGGTGGCGCATAATAATGCTTGTGGTTATTTTGATTTTAGCTTATGCTTTACACACACACACACACACACACACACACACACACAGACATACACACACACACATATTGTTAGTCTGTTTGTCAAGTGTTGGTTGTTGTGCGCTGCTGCTGTTGTAATTTTTATGTCTTCGAGGCTTCTATAACATCCATATTCACACACTCATCCTCTAGCCCCGCACCCCATCTTCTACCTCCTCACACCAGCATATATCTTGGCTAGTATCCCTCGCTTGTTGTCTGACGCTTTTTCAACCCCATTTTTTTTCAAAATATCTATTTGCTGTGTGCTGCCCCTTTTTGTTATTTATTAACGCTTCGCAGGCGCATAAATATTAAAGCGATGTGTGTTGTGTGTGTGTGTGTGTGAAACTGATGAAGCGTCTCGGCTTGTCGCACGAGCGGAGCTCAAATTGCCAACGCCCCAAGGAGTATGCAATACATTCAGTTGCACAACAATTTAACAAAGCAGCCACGAAGTATGCAACACTTTCCTATCTGATCGCCAATTTTCATTATATGCAGAGCTGAAAGTTAAGAAAACTATTGCTTCCCCTTCGGGGGCAACATCAATATATATTTAGAATAAAGAACTTTAGCTTTAAGCCAGAAAAAGTTGGCATAAACTGCACTTTATTGTTGGCTGATAGTTGAGCACTTTATGTGGAATATCTCAACTCGCTCAGACATATTCAAAAATATATGCGAATCGTATTTCGGTCCGGTTCCTTTTTGGTTAGCGTTATGAATTGGCTACAAAGACTACAAAGACAAAGAGCTATAGTTGGACCCAATTTTATAAACATTTCGATTAGCTTTCGTAAGTTGACAGAACTATTGCTAATGCTTTTTACACGGTATCGGTTAGTCGAGCACTCTTCAATCAACAATTTCTTTGTTTCTCAGCTGTTGGCAAAGTGAGTTATTTATCGACTTTCAACTCTTTACTGGTCTCTCAAACTTGCAGGGTATCTGGGTAGTCGAGCACTTGAGCTCGACTTAGCTGCAGCTACGAATTGCAGACAATTCTGTTGGTTGTCTTTTTTTCGTCTTTTGGGAGAGATAAATTATTATCATAGTTTATGTTTTTTTGGGTATTCCGAAGAGACAAAGCGACAAAGAGACGCCAACGCATTTAAATAGTTTATAAATATTTAATGCAAACATTTTGTTGGTTTTTTGTTTGTTTTTGATTGTTTTCTTGTTGCTCATTGATTGTAATTAAGCGGCAGCATTTGGCGGAGGCGTCTCGCCGTCGCAATTTAAGGATCGTGGGTGCTGTATTGAATCTATTGGCTTTAAGCGGAAAGGCCTTTGGGGGGGGGGGGGGGGGTCTGTAAGATTGTGTAGTCTGTTTAATTAACAGCATTTTTGTACAAATTTGTTTGTCATCGCTTTTGTGGCACAGCAGCTGGCAACTCACTTATGTTGGCCAATTGCCAAAGCGACGCATTTTTCTGGTTTCATCATTTTGTCTTTATTTTTTTTTTTTTTACCAGTTTTGCGTACAGAAAAATTACAGTTTTTCCTTTGCAGCTAATGACTGCCTGCCGAAAACCCCCCACCTCAACAACAAAATCATTTCTCAACTTGCATATTTGCAGTGGCCACCACGCTTCTTCAGTGTGTGTGTGTGTGTGTGTAAGTGTGTGTGTGGCCTACTGGCCAAGTGCTTTTGGTTTTGGGCCTGGCCTAAAGAAAGCTCAGTGCCGCTCTTAAAGTACCTGGCAAACATGTGTGCAGTTGTAGGGGCTTTCCATCAAATGCGTCTAATACACGTTTTCCCGAGACGTGAGCAGACACAAATGTCTATGTAGAAAGAAAGAAGGAGAGAGTGAGTGAGTGAGTGAGCGAGAAAGAGAGAGATGGAGAGACGGAGAGAGGGAGAGAGGGACAGCGAGAGAGCAAGACCCAGACATAGACGACAAACCCAATACCAAAACCAAAACCGTAAACCTAAATCCAAAGCCAAAGCAGTAATGCTCTAGGTCAAGGCTGGGCGCGGCGGGCGTTGCGTCTACGTGAGTCGCCACCAGCCAATTGTTGCTTCTTCTTATTGTTGTTGCTGTTCTTGTTGTTTTTACTCATTGTTGTTGACACTTGCAGTTACATCGATAAGCAAACGGTGAAAGCAGCAGTAGCAACAGCAGCAGCAGCAGCAGCAACTGCTGCCCAAAATAAATACATTAAAAATGAACAGCAAATGAAATAACTACTAAAGTTTGTATGCTCTACACATAAAGTCCATCAAATGCAGAAGAACGAATTGAAAACCGATTGAAAATCTTAACTGCAACGTTACTCTTTTTTTCTGTCCAAGATGCAGTTACAGGAACCGATTTAATTTGCTCTTATCAGGGTATCAAACCCGAACCGGAAACGCAAATTTATCGGTTGATTGAATTTCAAATCGGAATCGCAGTGTAAAATTTGTACGAAACCGATTTTAGGTGCTGAATGCCAATATAGAATTTAATACCTTTAACAAAATCCTTACATTTTACATACCGAAATTGGAAACGGAATCGAAATGCTGTGTTTTATTTATTATATTTTATATTTGATCACAACGCGTGTAGTATCCATAACTTGAGGGTATACAGAAAAAGGTGTTAAGAGCGCTCTTGACACATGGCCAGGGAATGTGACAGATACAGATTTAAGATCTGCAACTGCAGCAATTTGATTTATGGCCACCTGTCAGCAGAAGCAGAAGCCGAAGCAGCAGAAGTTGCCACCAAATGTTGTGCAGTTCTGCTGAAGTGTGTGTTGCGCTTAGAAAGCAGCATTTTTGGGACTATGGGAACCACAATCGGGGCGAATCTCTGGGAAAACCGAAAGTGCTGGCTCAGCTCACGTAGAAAATGATAGATCACTGACAACGGACGGGGGCAAGAACAAAGAATAGACATCTGAACGGGGCCTAAAACTGGGCTTGCACTCATTTACCAAATGCCTGAGCCGCAATTATGGCCGCCTCTTTTTGGGGCAAGAGAAAACGCTTCGATCATTCTTGATAACAAATTTGAAATTAATTGCCAGATTCTACGGGTTCAGCGAAGAAGACTACGTGTTTGTTTGGTTGAGGCCTTCCATGTCTTTGGATCTCATTGCCATTGCATGCATCCCTAGGATGTTGCATCTTCTTCTATCTGCTTAAATCGTTTGTGGTTATAGCCACCCCAAAGAGATGTGGCTTGTCGAAGTCCTGGTGTCTCTGCCCAGCTCCGTTGTCGCCTTTGTTTGTCTTCGATTCTTCGTCGTTGCCGTGTTGTGTGTCTTTGAAATTATGAATAAAATATTTTTGATTTGAAAATAATTTGCATTTTTAATTTATGCTGTAAAATCAATTTCTAATTTTTCTATCCATAAAAGTTGAAGCAGTTTCATAGCTAACAAGTGATGCTGTTAGCGTCTGCTTTGCGTTATTAAAACTTGTCTTCAACTCTTAAGAAGAAATTTAAGATAATCTAGATTTGAGTTGATCATGAGTGCGTTTTATCGATCGACATCAAGATCAGATTCGCTGCCATTAAATAAATTAAATAAATTGAAATTTTATAACAATTTAATTTTTACGCTCTTTAAATGTTAGTCAAAACACACGCCAACGTTCGCATAACAACAATGGCAATAAGCGAGAGGCATCACATTAGTGGCCAAATTTGGAAAACATTTAACATTTTAAAACATAACATTTTTCTAAAATCTTAAACCTGGGAATTCAAAAAAGATAAAACGAGATAAACAAACAACAAAATACCACAAATGGCAAACGGCAAACGGTCCAACGCCTTTGAACATAATTTATGGCCAATTTGATTTAATTTTCATTCAAATTTTTATTTCACTTTAAGTCGCTTTTTTGTTTGTCCCCCCCCCCTTTTTTTTTTTTGTTGGTTTCTTGCTTTCTTTCAATCTGTTTGCATCTCTTTCTTGCTTTGCAAAATTTTGATGCACAGAAATTTAGAGGCAAAACACAAAATTAGGAAAAAATAAACTGGCTCCAAATTTAGTTTTTACGCTTATGATGATGTTATTGAGTGGCGATCAGGAAGAAGCAGAAGGCAAGTAAGAGTGTTGTAGTCGAGTGAGCTCGACTACGATGTACCCTGAACCCAGCTGTTAAATATAATCTAGTTTTATTGCCTTTAAAATTGTGGCATTTATTGCGATCGGCAATCGAAGTGAATTGATATTCGAGCAACGATATTCGATAAAATAAAGCAAACTTGATCTGCGCCGGGTATACGAGAACCTATGTTCCAAATTTGTAGTCTCTCTGAGATCCGGACGGACGGACGGACATGGCTATATCGACTCGGCTGTTGATCCCAATCAAGAATATATATACTTTGTGGGGTCGGAGATGCTTCCTTCTGCCTGTTACATACATTTGCACATAACCAATATACCCTTCTTTTTTTTTTTACCAATTTTTAATGGGTTCAGGGTATAATAATAATAAGAAGAAGAAAGGCAATTAATTTATGGGAATTTCTTTCTTTCTTTCTTTTCATTTCTTTTTCTCGGGCTGCTGCCGGTCTTTGAGTTCGTTTACATATTCAAATAGAAATCGAAAGCGTTTGATTTTTCAACTAATTTTTTTTGTTGTAGTTTCTTCTTCTCTCTCTCTCTCTCTCTCTATCTGTCTCTATATATAGTAATATATGTCTCGCCATCGCTCTCCGTGAGTAGCTCTTTTTGTTGTGAGCTTCTAATTTGGCTATAGAAACAATAAAATGGTGATGTGTTTTTGGGGGATTACATAAAACTTATCGAAGAAAGAAACCAAAGCTTTGCTTGCTTGTTCGATTTGTGTATGTGGATGTGTGTGTCGATTTTTCTTTTTAGCGAAATTAAGTAATAGATTTTATTTTTTTTTTAATTTGTAAACCAACCCATCGAGAAAGGAGGGGGCGTGTCGTTTGGCTAACGATGTGGCTGACTGATTTATGCGGCGTGAGAAGCACAGAGAGAAGCGGCAAGTGTTGCAAGAGTTTTTCCACAGTTACTGCACCCCTGCACTTCCCCTACAGCTTTTTATCTTTCTACCTATGTATTGCTATATTTATATAAATATATCTTGGATTTTCTTCATCTTCCTCGGCTTCTTCTGGTTTTTCCCCAAAACAATAACTGTAAGCACAACACTTTTTGGCTTTTGTTGTTGTTTGTTGCACACATTTAACGCACTCACGTTTTTCAATGCAATACGTACACACATAAAAAAAGCCGCAAAAGCCGCAACCCCCTCCCCTCCCCTCTCCCTCTGCCTTGCGCAAATGCTCTTGCTAAAAGAGAGTACATTTGCTGCTCCATCTGAGTCATGCTCAACTTGCTTCAAAAATTACTTCAAAAGTTGGCAGTATAAAAAGTTAAACCAAAAAATAAATTCGTCATAAGCTTGAGAAATATAATTAATATGTTTTTAGGGAATCCTCGACTTCGATCTAGACCATTTTTTCTTGGACTCTCCCTAAATCTGTAATGATTTGCTTGCCACAGCTTTTTCAACACAAGCAATTATAAATTACAAGTAAAAACAAAAAATAAGAAAGAAAATATTAAAACTATACGAAATACTTTTGTCGCGTACTTAATAACAAGATGATGAAGAATGACAAAACCAAAAATACCCTGTAGTATAGCTATACTCTGAAAGGTATTACAAAAATAGTTAAAATAAAGCAGCCAAAAAAAGAACAAACCGTTTTCCATTTAAGCTATATTAAAGTTTTGGGCTATAACTTGGCTTTATGTAAAACAAAATAAATAAATAGAAATTAATGAAATGTAAAGCCAGGAATCAATGAAAATCAGATTGTCAAACCGCATAGAATTTCAGTTCCGGTTCCGGTAAAGGTAATGAATTGGTTAAAGTTTTTTTCATGCATTCAGTTGCGTTTTCGCATTAAATGGAGTAATAATATCGACTACCGTAATTGGTTTTTAAAAAATGTTGAAATGCGGTTCTAATTCCGGTTGTGAATGTCAAATGGTGAAGCGCTTCCGGTTCCGCTCTGAACCCAAATAAAGTCTAAATTATATTAACAATTAGATTTGAAAGTGCCACAATAAAAGCCAAACAAATATCATTTATCGAACCATCGCCTATTTATTTACCGAATTAATCAAGCCTTAAGCCACCCTATTACCATTTAAGGGGTACAGGGTATGTGAAGTGCTCGCTTGACTTTGGCATATATATGTATATTTATATATATATATATATATATATATATATATATTTTTTTTTTTGTTTTTTTGGGCCTAGCGGCTGGCTAAGCATGAATCGCATCCCAAAATTCGTGCGAATCTCTTGAAAAAAAACGGAAGAAAAAACCAGCAAGCTGAAATTGCGCAAACTTTTCGCAGTGAATGCGGAATGTGGCATGACCTTTCGAGTCTTCGACTCTTATTCTCCGGCACATTATTCAACCTTATCACTTGCCACTTGCATTTGCATAATGTAAACTCCGAGTTCGAGTTCGAGTTCGCTTTCGGTTTCGAACCTGGGCCTCAAACTGTGATGAGTAAAGCTCTTAAATAGGATGACAAATATGCAAAAATTCACACACATAATATGTGTGTGTGTGTGTGTGTGTGTGAGGCATCTAATGCGTTGTCCAAGAAAATTAACGATGCATTTACGATAAGTTGTGTTGATTTCTTTTAATAACGCCCTAACCCTTCCCCATCCCCTGCGCCACGATGAATACCAATTTTTACCGCTTTCCCCTAGCGCCTTGCAGAACTTTGACCGCATGCAGTTGGCGAGTGTACAGATCATTAGTGACTATAACTATAACTATAACTTAACCAAACAGCCAACATTTATTATATAAAGCTTACTACCATTGCCCGGCTGCGTGATGCCCTTTAAACAGTGCATAGTTTTCGTGTTTGCGATTCGATTTCTTTACTACGTTTTCAACTAAACTTGAATAAACTTAATGCCTATATATATATATATATATCTCATGAATATATATATATATATATTCGTAAGAGCCAACAAATTAAATATCTCTTAGCTTAACGCCTTTCAATATCGAGGATTTTGATCATGGTGCTAAGCTCTGCACTGGTGACTCTGTATTTGCACACTAATTTTATGACTGCAGGGTATACACAAGCAACAACAAACAACAACAACTTCAAGCATAACAACAACAACAATAAAAGTACAACAAATTGTGCGCAACTTTAATTGCAAATTAAAAAGTCAGTGGCGCATAAATTTTGTGGCGATGACCAGCGTCGCAATCATGTTCCATATCTTAAATCGCATTTATCTTTTATGTATATATATATATATATATTTTAAGTCAATGGCAAATGCATGGGCCACGCCCACATGCCACGCCCAATGCCATGCATTAGGCTAGATAACTTTTACTTTGAACTTTGACAAAAGCACACTAACAAACTGGACAATCAGGGGCTAGTCATGCTTTATTGTAGGAGTGGAAGGGGAGGAAGGGGTGGGGAGGGGGGGGGGGGTCGGTATGCGTGTGTGTTCAGTATGACGCCTCCCAATTTATTGTCCACTTTTGTTTTGTTTTTATTTTATCATTATCATTTTGTTTGGGTTGTGCGCTTAAAAGCGAATTTTATTTTAATTTGATTTCTGGTCACCAAGTGAGCTCCTCATTGACTGCCGACTGCCGACTGCTGACTGCTGCCCGCGCCTGAGTCATTCAACCCGCTAGCACAACTTTCATATATGAGAGACCCAGCCTGTGTGTGTGTGTGTGTGTGTGTGGCGTATGCAGAGACAGACTTACGTTACTTTCTTCAACGAATTTGAAATACCGCCATCCAAACAAGAGTCCGCCATCCGCCAACCGCCATCCGCCACCCCGCCTATGCGGGTGCAGGTGCAGGTGCGGGGACGGGGATGGGGATGAGCCCAAGGTAAAAGGAGCTTTCGTTGTTGCTGTTTTTGGTGGGTGAAACCGATATTAGCTGAGCAGAATTGTTAATTAAGGCATGCGACATATGTTAATATCCAGTTAGCCAGTCTACACCTATTTTTCTCTCTTCTTCTTGCTGTTGTTGTTGCTGTTATTGTTATTATTATTGTTGATTTTGTTGCTTATGTTTTTTTGTATTTCGTTTTTTATTTTGTATTTTTTGCTTTGGCGAAACGTTCCAAGCCGGAAAAGGGGAATGACGGATGCGATGTGTGGGAGGTGCGAGCATAAATGAATGAGTAATTCTTGAGTGAAATTTGCTTTGGGGGGTATTATAGCAAATCGATAGCAATTTATCGATAACCGCCTGATAACACTTTCGTTGAAGATTTTTGCTGTAGATTTTTTACCAACAGCATTAAAGACAATCTTCAATTTATTCCAATTTATGCTACATTTATCGAAAAAGTTGTTATCGGTAATACTTAGGTAAACCACATCATTCATAGAAATACTTTTTTTTTATCATATTAAAAATAGTTTGTTACATATATCTATACCGTTACATTTATCGCCAACACTTGGCTAAAGTGCTCAAGCCAAACTGATCCAAATTTTGAAAAGTATTAATTGCTTTGGACTTACTATTTATACGACAGCAAAAATGAAGAAAATGATATAGTTTTTTTTGGTTGTTTTTAATTCATATTAATGAACCTTAGGCATTCGACAAACATTTTTCATAATTAACTGAACTAAAATGATGATAATTTTGAACTCGAAGGCCAACTTGTTTACTTGAAAGAGTTTGAAATGAATGCTTGTTGGCAAGTTTGCTGCCAACAGACTCTAGTGCCACTTAAGCCATGTTCTATCAACTCAATCAGTCAATGAATCAATCAATCAACCAGCCAGTCAGTCAGTCAGTCGGTCAATCGCTTTAGCTGTGAACACAGTAAGACTCATCGCCTGTCAAACTTGTCACCGAACTGCCGGCTTTGGGGACCACTTGTAATGCATGGCGTGTATGTGTGTGTGTGTCGATGTGTGTGTGTGTGTGTGTGCGTAGTGAGATTAAAATAAAGCTGTAAATTTGTATATTATATATTTGTTGTTGCTTATGCGACGCGTGTTGCGAGCGTAAATGTTGTGTTTATTTCTTCATTTCGCTTCAATTTCTTCAGCAAGAATATCAAAAGGCTGTTTGGGGGCGACACTTTGGGGCTTTCTAGTGAAATTGAAAACGCATTTAATAACAGCGCCAAATTGAAATGCAAACAAAACAACAACAACAACAGAAACAACAGACACAACAGAAAAACAGAAGAAAAAACATAAACTGCCGAAATTGTTGACAAATTTCACTTTCAGCAAGGCGCATGCACAAAGTGCCAAGTGGAATCTCTCAGGCTAAAGTTGTTTGTAGTCGTCTCAGCATCTGGTAATGGAATCACCATCGAAATCGAAATCGGTATCGGATTTGAGAGTTGAAATTGTAGTTAAAGTTGGCAGGCAGCCTGAGATGTATAAATCAAATTTCACAAGGCACTCAAATGAGATGAGTGCTTCTCTCTCTGATTAGCGATAACAAATTTTTGAATGCTGCCGGCGGCGCCAATGGCGAGGAGCGCCAACAACACTAACAATAACAACAACATCAACAGCAACAGCAACAACTGCAACAATAACCACAACAATAACAGTAAATTTGATTAGCCAGAACCGCCTTTTTTTTGTTTTTAGGCCGCCGTTAGAGGGGTTAACGAAAGTGTTTGGCTGCAGCAAATGAACCAGAAAATATGTTGTTTTCATATTTTTGGTGAGCCCTTTTTTTTAAATGTATGTATGCCTTGTAATCGTAGAGCAGCTAAGACAGGGTATGCCACAGTGGAATATTTCAAGATTAACTCCAGAAGTCACTTCAAAATGTTCTATGTGCGTTGCGGTTGTTCCATATCATTTTCATTGAGTTTAAGTTTCTTAAAATATATTAACTTTAATACACATTTACATACCATGGTTTCAAACCGAATCATATTTCCGACCGATTCCATTATGTAAAGTGCAAAGGATATCGTAAGTTGTTTTTGTTGAGTTTCTTTTCGGGTTCCAGTTTTAAATTCAAATGACATATTTAAGCAGCCCAACTTAAAATATATTTGAAAAGCGCCTAGTTACAGGGTACCCTTTAGTGCGGCTCTTGCGACTAGACCGCATCCATATATTAATATGGTGGTTTTTAGGGTAGGGCTAACGGTTCTGTGTGTAAGCTCGAAAGTTTTTCACGTTTTCTTGGGCAATTCGCGCGGCAGCGTCTAATGGAAACTTGCGTTGAGCAGCCAACAAGTAATAAGGCAATATTTCGATTGAGATCTTGATGACTTTCCACTGTTTCCGATGAGTATGCGCAATTCGATGTTAAAAACCAAAAGTAAAAACACTAATTATGACGTGTGTTGCAAATGCCTTTTACGACTCTATGCATTAATTTAATTATATGCCAAACAATGTTAACTTGACTTTTATTTGTTTACCATGTATATTTACAGCCAAAGATTAGACAATGCCTAGCTAATGACTACATTTAATGTACTGTGCTAAGAGGTAAGTGCAACCAAAGCTCAATAGCTCAATAGGCGCAAGTTTGTTGCCTAAGTCTTTAGTTTGTGTCAAAAAAAAAACAAAAAACAATACGAAAATTCGAAAATACGAAAACCTGTAATGCGCTGATGAATTGCCAAAATATAAAAACATTACAACAAAAACACAGTGCAAACCGTTAATTGTACCTGAGTAGGAATTGGAATTGGGCGCAGATCAAGCGCAGAGACATTGACAACGATTTAAACAAGGACCGTTACATAAAGTAACCACATTCCATGATTTGTTTTCTTTTTTTTATTATTTATTTTGTAATACTTTTTACCTACTATCTCTCTCTGCTTCTGTCTTGTTGAATATATATACATCTATATATATATATATATTGATGCTTATTATATATATACACTAGCAAAAAGTATTCGAATTTTGTCATCTAATGTGAATTTATGAGTCATATGTATAGGTATTCTATATAACTCTCACCGTTGATGTATATCGATCGGTCTAGCATTAACTTAATATCGAATGATCAATTTGAAATAACGGCTAAGTTTTAATCGGTTAACGGTTTCTGAGTTAAACGTTTCGGTTTCGATTCCCTTTCCTGCCAAGGAATATCGAATTTCGAGTTACAACCGGCTAATTTCTGTTCCGGCTTGATTCCTTATCCATGAATCATGGAGTTTTGAATTTCGGTTTCGGTACCGGTTTGGGTTCTGAATTTGAATCGGTTTGGTTTGATTCTCTGATAGAGATAGAACAAATGTTTACTTGAGTTTAGATCCCTCTATCATTTAGCTGGCATACAGGAAATGGCAATATGAGGGTATTTCATAGTCGTGGAATTAGTTCGGATTATGTTTTCAATAATATTGGTGCCTTTTGGCTTTTGCATGACACTCGTAAATGTATTTGAGCAATTGTCATCGAGCGGCGGCTGTTTGGGCCGTTTGCGTCGTTTGGGCCTTCTTTTTGGTTATCGTCGCATTCGGCAGCGACCTTAAATGGTTTTTGACTTTGACTTCATTGGCTTTGCCCCGGCAATTGGCTGGCCCGCAATATTATTACTATTATTTTTTATTTATTTTTATTTATTTATGTATGCTTTTTGCCCGTTGTATTGTCTGAGGACCTGCAAAGCTAATTAAGTTATTTGACTCGTTGTGTTTGTTTAGTCATGCGGCGCAAAGCTCTTAATTCTCAAAAAACACAATACAATCAAGAAAATGTACAATGCAGAGCCAATAATAAGCCACAGACAAAGATGCAAACGCAACTCAAATCGTACCCATTTCAGTTATGAAAAAGAGTTGTGAAAATTAAATTAAACTTTTAACGAAATACAGGTTGAAGCTCTATTAGGATTTAAGATGAAGCAACACAGCTGCCTAACAATTGTACAATTGTACAATTAATGAATAGCAACGCAAGAAGAATAATTAAATACTTATGACTTATTACATTCTCAGTTGGACTCCGTCTCAGTTGTCAGTCAGTTGTCATCAAAAATGCAACTCAATTAAATGAATAACCATAAAGCAAAAGACAAATACAACAATTTGAGAAACACTTCTTGAGATTACATTTGAATGAATGTATACTTTTTTGTGCTCTGTACTTAAACAGTTATTCGCAACCTTGAAGAACACATGAAAAAACCTTAAGAATTTTAAGTAAATAATATAACTGAAAGTTTGAAGAAAAAAACGCCCTAAGACCAAATATATTCCGACTTGACCTTAGCTGCAACTCTCTCGCAACAGTTTTAACTTTGCAGTCACAGATTCTTCAGTTTGAGTAGTTTATTTTTATAATTTGTTTTTTTTTTTTTTTTTGGCAAGATACACCTACACTGGTGTCTCTTGAATTAGTCCCGCTGTGCATATACAGTGCCGGCTGGTGCGCTCTCACACCAGCCAGAGAGGCTCTCTCAGTTGCGCTCTCTTCTTCTTTCTCTTTCGCTGTTAGTTGGTTGGCTCGCTTGCTCGCCCACATTGAGCCGGCTGAGCACCTGTCGCTGCAACTTTGTCTTTCGTGCTAACTTCTTCGGCTCGCATCGTCGTCGTCGTCGTCGTTGTTGTTGTTGTTGTTGTCGTCGTCGCTGATTTGACCAAACCACAGCTTGGCGCTGCGGTGGGCACGTCTTGAGCTTTCAATGCGTTGCCAGCCGTCGATAAGAACGCATGCGAGAGAGTCCGACCCGAACAGAGTCGAGTCGTACAAGTATTGTACAGAAAATCGCAAAATAATCGCCGCGCGCGTGTTCAATTTCGTTTTGTTTGCACTTTGTGCTCCGATAAATTATTTATTTTTTATAAATACAAATTTTTTTTTATTCGAATTCATTGAGAAATACAATTGCTTGAATGTTTTTAAGAGCATTTCACTTGTGCACTGATTATTATTATGGCTGATAAACTGTAAATTGTTTTTTTTTTTGTTGTTCTTGTGTCATGTGACAGTTCTGACTGCCAGGTGTCGCGCCCACCAAAAAAATAAAAAATCTATTAATTAGTGTTGTAGAAGCAAATTGTGAGAATGTCAGCGAAAAATCAAATGAGTGTCTTCATGGAGAAGATTAATACGGTGAGTGAAACGTTAACAATTCAAAACTAACAGCCAAATCGAAATTGACCAAATAAGCCGGTAAAATTTGAGGTAGTTTTGCCATTACTAGGCGAAGGTCTCTTAACTAATCCAATACACTTGCAAAAGACCAAAATAAGTAAACATAAATCAAGAATAGTTCGAATTCAAGCATTGAAAACATGTTTTAATTGGACTTTACTTATAGTATGGAGAAGTTGAAAAGTTGACTTTACTCTTTGGCTAAATATGATTCGAAATCTGTTGAAGATTGCAGCTTGTTCTTTTATTAAAACTAGCTTGTGTTATAGTAAACAAAGTTTGATTTACTTATATCCTCCAATAGTTATTTTTGCTTATGTGCACATTTTATTTCTTATGAACTTTAGCTTGTTGCAGTTGTAAAATATTCGAAAAGCTGCCCAGTTTCAAGTTTCAGTTTGTTCCCAAGTGTTCTTATTAGTATTCTGTTTTCAGAGTTTTCTGAACTTCACAATTTCTTATTCGCCATATAATAGTGCGTATAAGGTCTGAGAATTATTCGATCTTTTTATCTCTTAGACATTTTCAACTTTATTGAATTGCAACCTGATTTGTTGATTTGTTGATTCTAATACATTTGTAACTGAACTCTTCCAAACATTTGGAATTCATGAAGCGGCAATTGAATCTGCTATCTCTTTACATACATTTTTATCTCAGCGTTGAATTTGGTAGTTTTCATATTCGCAAAACTTTTCGTGTCCTGTTTTTCTTTTCGTATTTTCTCTAATAAATTTGCAACTAGTTGCAAATATAATTAGCTAGACACTCGAAGAGTTCTTTAGTTCCCATGGATTGCCGATTGTTTGTGGAGTTTCCAGCGTCTTCATTAGTTTCACATTCTTCTTGCTTGACTCAACTGATTTCTATGCGGTGGAGGGGGAGCGGGAGGGGGAGGGGAAGGGCGACACGTAGAGCTATAGAGATACAATTGGGGGAAAATGAGTCGGCTCATTTGTCATTTGCATTCAGTGCTGACTGTCAGCTCATCAATAAATTGAAAATGAAATTTTTGCGCTTAGTTTTCCAATCGCTCAAATTCGAGCACTCGTCGAATTTTGATTGCCGCTGCCCAACAACAACAACAGCAACAAAAACGCACAAAATGAAAGTGAAATGCGCTGTAAATGAAGTGTTTGGTCTACACGATGAATATGCATGTGTGTGCGTGTGTGTGTGTGTGTGTGTGTGTGTGGTTGCGCACAAGTGGCTGCTTCAATGAGCCTCAATTGAATGACTGACGAAATGCTGCGCACCGCATAATAAACGACGTCCAAAAGAAGTGGCTAACAATTTTATGCAGCCAGAGTTAGTAGCCGATGTTGTTGTTTACTGTTTGTATTGCTATTTGTATGCAACAATAATTAATAAATAATTTTCATGGTGTGTTAATGTGGGGTGAGAGTTGCCCAATTGACCAATGCGCATGCTCGATAAGTTATCGGGCACATCCACACATCCATACATCCATATCCACAAATCGCAAATGGAATTTCAAGAATTCGCTTTTGAAACTAAGTAAATGTGTGCAAAAGTCTTGTCTTATTGTTGTTGAGTTGTTTCAAGTACAGTTTGACAGTAACTAAATGGCACAATCGATCAATTTATCGTTCATAGTGTAAGCTGTGAGTGAATTAACTATCTAATGTAATTGCTTTATTGACAACTGAATAGGTTAGTTAAAGAGAAACATGCCGTTACTATATCCAGGAACAATATCGAATCTTAGCTTATCGAATGTTCTTACAGTTTTCCACTCAATTGCTAATCGATAACAAATAATGCATGATTTGCATCAATTGAGAAAAACGTTGATTGTAACTGTAAGTGTATAAAACACAACGAATCTAATTTGAAATAACTTAACGATCAAGTTAAGAACGCAAATGAATATGTGAAAAATGCTTAAATATTTCAATACTTGATAATCATCGCCGGTGGGTCAATGCCAGTTATTGGCAACTGTCTAGAACCCGCCCGAGCTGACGTCACATGAGCATTAAGTGGCCACTTGTCGTTTTGGGGCAGTTGAACCAGTTATTCGGAGAAAGATGCAGATGTGGTTGAGGTTGGGGTTGGAAGAGTGGTTGAAGAGTTGAAGAGAGAGGGGAGCAACCAGTATTCGTAACGGATGCGTTTATGCAATCGAAATTCACATGCAAAATGTGCAAAATGTGCAGGCAGGAGAGAGAAAGCAGCCAGCGTAGGCAGGAGGACGGGGGGGTTACATTACGGGTGTTAAATTCTAGCACAAATTGCGGTAGTTGACGTCATGAAACGAATGACTTAGGCAACAAACGTGTGCGTGTGGCCAGCCAACGGGGCATTTGCAAATGCCGTTAATGCTGCGCACAGCAGCTACAGCCGCAGCAGCGCTTCATCAGACAAGCATCCAAGCTGATAGACACAGCAGTTAAGTCATCAAATTTTGTTGAAAAATATACATACACATACACAGTCATCTAAAATCATGTTATGCAATTGGCCAAGCATTGAAATTAACACCCAAACTCGTAACGAGAACCAGTTAAAACGATGAGTTACTAGGCCAAAAGCATACTACATACTGTAAACACCTATAATGCAGTACTCCTCTTCGCCTCAAGTGGGCGACATGCACTCGAGACTGCCAGCAGGCAGTCAACCAGTCCGTCAACCAGTCACTCAGTCACTCAGTCAGTTAGGCAGTTTGGCAGCTAGGCAGCTAGGCAGTTAGCCAGGCTAACAGGTTGCTGGTCGCTGGTTGCACGCTGATCGCCGTCGAAGGTGAGGCAGTTTTGGCTAATTACGAGCATATTTTTATAATGCTCACATTTGAAAATGTGAATGCAACAAATGCAATTAATTGGATAACAAAGTGTCAAGTGCGTGGCACAACGTTAACACGCCCTCAGAAATGTCTGTTAGCCACTAGGAAGTTGGCTTTAACTGCACTTACTAATTATGTATAATAATATATGTGTATCTGTGTGTATAAAGTGCAGTTTAGCTGTAGCGCCCCAGCAGCAACTTTTGCAATTTGTAAACAAATGCTAAATATATATATATATATATCTTGTGAACAGCAAACTTAACATTAAAACCGCATTAAAAAGAGTATAAAACCCAAAATAATAGTTGTAGTTAAGAACTTCAACTTTTACATATTTTTTAAGCAAAAAAAAGTTGTATTTTTATACTTGAAACTTCGAATATTTCAGAAGAACCTGTTGCCAAAGCTTCAAGAACCAAGTTGTTGGGATTTTGTAACGGATAAATGTGTCAGTTAATTAAGTAAAACTAGCTAAGGCAGCCAGAAGACGTTGTAGATGAATTCAAAAGCAACATAATTCAATAAGCAAAATGTTTTGAATTGAATAAATATTGAGAATAACCAGAGTCCACAAGCTTGAGCAGCTATTGCTATAGTTAGCCAACTCCTAATAAGGTATTCTATGGACTAACTTACATTTTATCTTATGAAAACCACTTAAATTATGGGATCTATCCACACATAAATCGCTCAGCTGAGACAAGCATTTCAATGCGCATTTAGCTGCATTATGCACACTTTGCCATTTTGATAGGTATCTGTTTGGTGTTTGTGTGTGTGTGTGTGTAACCAAAGACAAACCGCCAAGGCCAATGAGAAATACTCTACTCTTAGATCAATCGCGCTTCCTCATCCATCATAGACCTAGGCTGGAAATGTTACGAGCGCTGCTCTCTATCTATTGATAAGCAAAAACAAATCAATTGACTTGGTGCCCATTCTAAGAGGGAGCTGATTGCGTAAGGCGCGACTCTTGGAAGCGGGTGGTATTGGGGGGCGGGGAAAGGGGAAAGGGGTGAGCAATTCGAGACACCGCAAAAAGAAAATCAACTTGAGGCAATGTCAAACTCGCATCGCTTCCCAGCGAATGTTTTTTGTGTGTTTGTGTTTGTGTTTATGTTACCCGATCCCAAAATGATGGCTGATTTAGCAAAAACATTTCTCCTCGTCGTTTGGGGGTTCAGGCCAAGTTAAGTTGGGTATAGCTGTAAAATGCTTTGACTGCCTGGCCAGCCTGAAGCCCATTTATGGTGCGACTCTGACCCATATTGTAAGCCGGCCTGTTGGCCAACGCGCTATGGGGGCCTATGGCCAGCGGTGCCAAATACGGAAGCCATGTAATGCTAATGAATTGAAAAGCAAACCAAAACGAAAACTAAAACTAAAAATTGAAAATCCAAACTCGAACATACATGTCCAAAAACAAAACACAGCCGTTGAAAATGCAGAAAGCAAAAAAAAAAACAAAAAAAAAAACAGAAAAACAGAGAAAAAAAGCATCGAACATTTGACAACGCTGTTAAAAAGTTGTAATATTAATTTCCTGCCTCTGATTTGCATGCTGCTGCAAGTTTTGTTAAACACACTTAATCATTGCTACTTTCTTGCCACACAGAGACAGCGCGAGTATGGGGGTGGTGGGTGGAGGGTGGTGGGCACCTACGCGAGTTGACAGCTGCCAGTTTGAATGACATACATATGTATAAATATATATACATATATATAGAGTCAGAGTCTATATGTTCTCATTTATCTCAGCAATTTTACTTATAAAAAATATATTATATATATTATATAGAAATCACAAATTCGGTAACATTAATACAGACTTCCACTTCGATATGAGTTCGTTTCAGAAAATATGTCAATTGACTTAATTTGCAATGCAGGTCTTTGAAAACCTTAAGCTTAAGCCAAAGCCAAAGTGTGCAATTCAAATGATTGTTAGCTAATCACAGGGTATCTGTTTGGCAATACCTCTCGACTCTCGACTAGCTGTAGCCTGTTGGGTTTCATATAAAACAATTTATGAAAACTGTAGCAATAATATTAGGCTCATCGAAATATATATCTTGGGCAACACAACTAGAAAAAAATACCAAAAAATACAGTTTGATGGCATCGCAGTAGTTTTGTATCTTCTGTTGAATGTTTTTTATTTGCACAAGTGCTTGGGCTGATAAGCAGTTTCAGAGTTTTCTTTCTTTCTTGAGTTGCTCTTGAGTTGCTCTTGAGATGTGTTCAACACAGTGTCATGCAAATCAACAAACGCCAATCACAAGGTTTCTTTATTATTATTTTGTTTTCGTGTATAATAAATTTAGTTACTTGGTTGCTGAACTGCTTGCAAACAGTTCTGTTTTGCTTTTGAACTGATAACGAGTGAGTGTTGCTGATAGAAATATGCATAATAAAAGAGAATTATAAAAATAAAATATAATATAAATGCTTAATGTTTAATGTTTAAGTGATTATCTTGCACTAAAAGTTCAGATTAATTGTAAGCAAGATAAAAGATCGGATATGGAAATCGAAATTCGGTTTAGATAGCTATGGTTAAGCAAAAGAAATAAGTAAATTTCAAAACAAAATTATAATTTTTGTAGAGTTAATTTTTTTTTTATTGAAAACACCAAGTGAAGTTTGGCGGACTATGGACTAATATGGATTAAAATATTTTAAAAATATTTAATGGTTTATCAATT
Organism: Drosophila macrothrix; assembly: GCA_035042055.1. Taxonomy (NCBI): domain Eukaryota; kingdom Metazoa; phylum Arthropoda; class Insecta; order Diptera; family Drosophilidae; genus Drosophila; species Drosophila macrothrix. The sequence goes on from JAWNLX010000587.1 coordinate 2,492,622, forward strand.
GGAAACTGACTATAAAGGGTAACTGCTAGTCGAACACATGTCACATCGGAGATAATTCTTTGACTTTTTGCTGTTGGTTTCTCAGTCTTGTTTTGGAGCGTGTATCAAAGTTCATTCAAGTGTTTTATGGCTATTCCCGTTGCTGTGGCAAATATAGTTTCTGCATAACTTGTTTTCCCAACAACAGTAACTAGTTATCGCCGCATTCCAAATGTAAGCCAAAGATGCAACTGCAACTGCAACTAACGAATATGTAGTTAATCTCTTCATGCAACACTTGCATACACTAATAATTTTTTTGATTACTTTGTTATAGGTTAAATCTGAACATGCAAAACGTAATTCAACATTTATTTTCGTTTTGTGCATTTGCTGCTCAACTTTGGCGAGTTTTTCACAATTGGGAAAGTTGCTGAGCTTGTCAGGATTACTACTCTGGTCCTCTAAATTAATACTGCATTTCCAATTTGTGCAATTGCATTTTTTTTAATGGATGTTTTCTGTCACATTTCATCGTAAAAAGTTCAATTTTCTACCCAACCTTGGTCGACTTTTTGACCACATTTGATTTGAGTACATAACTCACCATTTGTGATATTTTATTGCCACTGGGTCACAGTTTAATGCGCTGTTCAAAAAGCACATTCAATTTGCCAATGAAGCAAAAAAATAAAAAAATAAACAGAAATAAAGAGACAAAATGGTATTGTGATTGATTGGAATGCCAATAACAACAGTTACAATCCAACTCGCCCGTTTGGCTGTGGGGTCAATTCATCCAACCTGCTGGCCTTCAAATATCAAAAATTGCCAAAAGCATGCGGTAAAAGTTGCACGCCAGGAGGCGTGTCTACCATTTTCTTCAGCTGTAACTGTTTGTGTGTGTGTGTGTGTGTGTCAACAGTCAAGATGTTAGACAAAGATGCACATGAAAATGGAAATGCACAGAATGGATGCGAAGTGAAGAGAGGCCAAGCTGATTTCACCTAACAGCAACAAGCACAACAACAACAACAACAGCCACAGCAACAACCAGCAACTGTGAAAATATATATATGAAATCGCCAACTTAATTTACAGCATTGATCGTGGCCAGCACGATCTATGCAATCTTCTGCTTTATGTTTAGCTTCTTCGCCTTCTTCTCTTCTCTTCTCTTTTTATATGTTTGTGTCTTGTCTTTGGTGGCCTTTTCTTTTTCTTGCATTTTTGTCGCCAGCGCCTTTTAAAACATTTTCACTTTCGTTTTCAATTTGTGTGTGTTTTGAGGTTTCGCGCAGCGCGACTCTTAGCCGGGCCAATAATCACAATAATCGTGGTAAGCGGGCAGTCAGTCAGACCGGGCCTGGTCCGAGAGATCGGGCCGTAAACTGGTTGCCAACACTTGGCCGGATGCTTGGAATTTTCGGATGCCGAACGAAAGTGAAAACGGCCGCCAAGAAGCCAAAAAGCAAATGAAATCAAAATTGAATTTAAATAAATTACTTATGTTAATTGCACACCGCCGCCAAGAAAACTGTTCCCCCCACTCCCCTCAACTAAAATAAGACAGAAGAAAAAGAAGAAAAAAAAAAATCAACCAACTCCCAACTGAAACTGAAACCGTTTTTTTCGCGAATTCAACTCGCGGCTTACTTGAATTAATGAGGGTCAAGACACTTGACGGCTTCGGCTTTCTACTGCTGTTGTTGCTGCCAACAACAACTTCATCATCATCGACCCGATCATTATCACCATCAACATCATCGTCAGCGCGATTATCATCAGCTTTATCGACACCTTGAAAATTGCGGCAGGTGCCCCAGCTTAGCAGCTGTAACTATAAATGGAGGCTGTTGTGGTTTGAAGGAGCTGAGGGCTAATGGATGTGAGCCTCTTTGTGTGTATGTGTGTGTGTGTGTGTGTAAACTGAAACTGCTGTTAGAAAGAACAGTTATTTAAATTATTTTGAAACGACGAAGGACAGATACTCTTTCAAAAATGGAAAGAAATTCACCTGCTGACATCTATCCTATCATAGTCAAAAAGCTATTGGCTATTGACGTTGATCATATATATATATATAGTAGATATTATGTTATATGTTTATTTGTTGGATTTGAGTGGATTGGCTTAACGATATACATTGGTATGTTTGTGCTTATTGAAATTGAATTGAATTTTATTGCGCTTCATGCGACTTTCTGCTGATCAGATATCGATACTTTACTGACATTGCTACCGACTCGATAACCTGCTCTCAATAGTATCGGGATAATGACAAAATATGATATACATATATATACACATTGTGATCGTAGATGTCTTCTTCAATGTTTTACAAACCGAACAAGAAAAGTGTGATGCTCACCGCACAGTATATAAAAAGGAGGAGGCGGTTAAGTTAATGCAATCGCTGTTATTGTGCCCCTCTTCTTCTTCTTGCACCGCAGGAAAACTCTTTCTTTGCAACACGAACCCACTTATCTTCTTCTTCTCTGTATCGCTGTTGTAGTTTTTTTTTGTTTTGTCAGCAATCAGCATTTCATTTAAAAAGTGTTGCAATTGGTCGCAGCTCTGTGAAGTTGATGCCCCTAAAATCGGTGTATCCTGCTTCTTCTCGACGTAACTGTGAAAACGCTCATAAAGTGCTCATTTCTCATGCTGTTGTTATGTTTGCATGTGTGTATTACTCATCATGTGGTTGTAGTAGTAGTCGGCGTATCATTAGCAACGCTTGTTGTATGATTAATTGCGCTCGAGTTTCAGACTTCATATTTCAAAGACCTTGCCTGTGGTGAAACAGAAAACAGAAAACTTTAACTAATGCAACAGAGATAATAGTGACAGAGACAGAGACTCTATGGCGAGTGGTCTCATTTCGGCTTTGCGAGAGATGCGGAAAGTGCATTGTAGTTTACCTTAAAAGGAGACTAGACTATAATCATGATAGAGTCGCCAGTATTCTGCATAGTAAACATTTGTGCCTAGCTTTTTATTGGCAGTGCCTGGTGTACCATATACTCGTATCCATCAATCACAATAGGGGAGTTCCATGTTCGGAGATTCTTTTCCATTGCGTGTTCAGATCAATATAACTTAATTAATGATCGCTTACGCCAATTTATGCTTCAATAATAAGCTCCATTTGTGTATAGGTCTTATCTCTCCGTATTAGCTCCACAAAAAATGCAAGAAGCCAAACAAAAGACTTGGAACACAAACTTGATTGTCACTTTGGTATAGAAAAAAGTGTGTGCTTAATCGTAATAAGCATCGCATTTGTGAGTGAAAATGATCTCATAATCAGTTTTATCCGAGTGCCGCTCAATTAAAGGCCAATTGAACCCTGCGGAGCCGCACAACAATGCGTCTCGTTTAGTCAATTAAATGGCCAAAGCATATTATAAACTGAACAACACACAACAAAAAAACATAAATAAATAATAAAAGAAAAAGAAAAAAATGAAATACCACCGAAAAAAAAGAAGTTCGAACAAATGAAACTTGTTTTTGTGTTTGGCACTTTTCTTAAACTTTTCTTTTCCGCTTATTGAAGCTGGCTTTTGTTAACTCCTCTTCCCCCTCGGTATGTTTTGTTGATTTGCTTTGCATTGTTTTGAATTAATAATTTATATCGATTTTTATAAGAGCCCGCGGCGCACATCAATTGATTTACCGGATTAGCATATATACACACACAAACACGTACGCATATATTTATAGATGTATTTATAAATATATATATACATATATATATATATATGCATATATGTATTTATGATCCAAGCTGATGTCGGACCCGTGTCCACTACTTTTTTTCTGCTTCTTTTCTTTCCACTTTGCAAGTTGATTTTGGCTGAAAAATTATTTGCAATTTATGAAACGCGTTCACGGCAACAGCAGCAGCAAAAACAACAACATCATCATCATCATCATCGAGACGAAAGTAAAAGTTCAATTAAATAAAGATAAATTGCACAACAATTGCTGTTGCTCTTGTGGTTGTTTTTGTTGTTGTCTGCCTGCCCCGCTTGGCTCAGCTCAGCTCAACGCTGGTCAAGTCCAAGCCCAAGCCCAAGTCGAAGCTGAAACTAAAGCTCAGCTCTCAGTCTCGGCTTTGTTTACGTAAGCCCCATAAAAATTTCAAAAATGCAGAAAACAGAAAACACATGTAAAACAATGCCAAGTGCCAAGTGCCAAGTGCCAAATGCCGCCCTTAATTGTAAATGACACGCCCACAACTCGAATGACATTTTACAAATTGATAAAAGATGGTAAAAAATAAAACAGGCAATTTCAAGTGTGCAAATTTTCCACTGCCAGTAAAGTAAAAGTTTTCGCCTAAACTAAAAGGTATTCAATGACAATTTCTACTCACACTTGTACACTGCAAAAAATGGGTGAGCTTAAGAAAAAAAAAGTTTGTAAAACAAATGACTACATTTTATTTATTTTTTCTATATGGTTTTAAAATGTATTTGCTCTATTCGATATATTCTTGTAATGATTCAATAATAATTTGCAGATTTCTTCGCATTTTCTCAATTCATCAGACTCAATTTGATCAGATTGTTCGTGGAGTGTAATGCTCCAATCATTGAAAGTGCTAAGATACTAAAACAATATAAGAGAGTGTCAGAAGTCATTTGGCCTGACACAAAGCATAGCAGCTGTGGTAATCACCAAGGCAAATAACGCAAAAAGATCAAGACAGAGAGAAAGAGAGGGAGAGAGAGAGAGAGAGAGAGAGAGAGAGAGAGAGAGAGAGAGAGGTGGAGAGTTGGAGAAAAGAAACCCCACTTGACTTGAGGTTGTTGCACAGATACAGTTGAGGTTGAGAGTCGTTGAGGTGCTGACTTGATGTTGTAGCATTTAATTCCATTTGATTTGAGCGCTTTCATCGTTGATTGGCGATTGGAACAAGAAAGAAACAAGCGAAAGAAAATCTCAAAATAACAAAATCACAAAATAACAAAATAACAAAGCACGGCCGTTGGCTTGAAGCCACAAAAAAGGCCAATGCATTCAAACAGATACAGATACGTGACATTCAAATGGGATTTTTCTGCAATGCCACGATGATGATAATAATTATGTTGCTGCTCATGAAGAAGCCTAGATAACAAAGCTTTATTATTATATATAAGTTCAATGCTCAGATCACGTGCCAAGTGGGCTTTATTTGACAAAAAAAAAACACGATTTTGTTTAAGCTTTATATATAATAAAGCTACATTCTAAATGAGATTACGTTTGGCCTAAAGTGACCCTGGAGGACATGAAAAAGTTATTCACTGAGTGACATTGAAAGACATATGGAATGATGCTTTGATGATTTAAACAAGAATGTGGATGCCGTTGTGCAATAATGAAACGTTAAGTTAAAATTAAATAGTTTTTTGTGAGCTAAAAAATGAGCCAAAAAATTGGTGTAATTAATAGCAACAAAGTGTGGAGAGGCAAAACGCATGTAGGAATGCGTTAACGACGAATGCTCGCCTAGTAGATATCCTTTAATCAGTAGTTCGATTGGTAGAGCATCAGTTTCAAGTTAGTTTAACAATTTGTAGAAACGATAGATTATCAAAATTTGCATCTTTATCCCTGACAGAAATGAAATCCAAATAAAAAACAAATACATATATGATAGTAGTGACAGTAATTCACTATTATATATTATGAGCAAAAATGTCGCTGGTCGGTGAGTGTTGTAAGTGTCTGCTACGCAATTGTCTTGGGTTACAGGGTATTCAAAACATGGCACAGTATTTTGCACGATTTTATCGATGAATTTGGTGAGCTGTGCGGCAACAAAAGCAAAGTGCATACGATGACTGCAACTGAGCCAGAGCCAGAGCCAGTGCCAGTGCCAGAGCCAGAGCCAGATTCAGAGCTAGAGCTGTACTTATAGCTAAAGCTAAAGCTAAAGCTATAGTTACAGTTAAGTTTTAGCCAGACTCTCTGAACCCGCGACACCAGCAATGGCAGCAAGAGTAACAACACCAAGCCTAAATCAAGTTGCAAGAATGCGGAATAAATGTCATGATGAAAATGAAACAAAAAGCTAAAAAAAAATTATAAAAAATAAATAAATACAATTACAGCAAAAACAACAACAACAACACACGCTAAACGCCGCTTAAGCTGGAGTTGAAGTCTTTGTGCAGCGCGTATCTTTAAGATACATTTATGTATCTTTTGATATGCCTAGATACTTAGTTAGTTATTGCATTAAAAACATGTTTCGAATACTCTGAACTGGTGCAACCAAGTTGGGGGCGTACTACGACGGGGGCTGCCAGCTGCTATCGGCTAGGGGGATGAGGGTGGATGAAACTAATACATGACAATGCGCCAGGTTATTTATGAGTTATGCAGCTAAAGACAGAAACGAGTTCTGCATACACACACGAGTATACCCTACAATGAGCTCATTAGAGAAACATGCATAAGCAACAACAACAACAACAACAACAAAACATGAAAAATGTGTTGAAATAATAATTAATTGCCATTTAGATTGCTATATATGATATATGCTGCTGTGGCAGATCATTTAAAGTAAAAGTCTCCGGAACACGAACTTCGTTTGTTGCATTTTGCCAAGTGTTTGCTAAGTTTTCGCTTCCAGTTTGCGGACATGTTTTCCTTGCCACGTTTTTCAAGTTCTTCCGTATGCAGCCGAAGGTTGATGCCACTTGGGCCTTCTGCTAATTATTGTAGCCAGCTCCATTTAAGCAATTTTGCCTAATGGCAATCGTTAATTATGATTTTAGCTATATATATACACAGTATACTATCTATAATAACTGTACACAATTCTTTTGCCTCACAGCACTTGTTGCGGCTGTAGCCATAACTCTGGCGCTCTGGCCTCTTAAACTTTAAATGTCAGCAACATCAACAGCAACAACAGCTAAAAAGTGCACAAGAAAAATGCCAAAATACAATTCAAAAATCCAAAAATCCAAAAACTAAAAACCACCAAAACATTCAAATGGGAACGGCACTCAGCCCCCATTTGCCTCCCTCGATCTCTCAGTGCCGCCATAAATCTTTTGACGCGGGTCAAGTTTTCAATTTGGTGGCTTTTAAGCTGATTCCTCATCTCAAATGACTTCATCATCAAAATTTCAATGCATATCAAATTGTTTGTAGATCTTTTTGAACTATAAACACAAATCTATGCAGATCTCACATCTGCTGGTATTTTTATTCCTCTACTTCTTCTTCTTAAAGATTTGGTTTTTGGCTTTGTATACCCTGTGAAATAATTATTATAGCTGAATGCGGTTGCATTGACATTGTAATTATGCTGAGACCATTCAAAAATATTTCCGATAATCAACAATGATGAAACTTATACTCCCTAAAAACATAACACATTGAATAAGATTATAAAAGGTTTTTCTAGTCAAGAAAAAATATATATCCGAAATAATAGAACATTTTTTTATTGTTTTTTGTTCAACAGAGTATCTATTAGTCGTACACAGTACAGTTTGCCTTCTACTTTTGATTTCATTTCTTTCAACGTTTTGCCCTTTTTTTTATATATTTTTTTTGTTGCATTTTTTTGATGGGGATACATGCCACGCAAAAATGTGACAGCAATTTGCCAACTCATTTCTTGTAATTATTTTCTTAAAATTTACTTTTAATAATAATTTAAAACACTTTGGCAACAGTTTAGCTTGTTCCCTGGGTCGTTTACAACGCTGATGAGGAGTTTGAGCATGTAGATGATAATGTCGATGATGATCTTTGGATCGCTGTTGTTGTTGATGATGATGGTGATGATGATGATGATGATGATGATGATGATGATGATGATGATGATGATGATTACAAATGAGCGCATATAATGGCAATTTGTTGCCGTTGCTGCTGCTGTTGTTATTATTACTGTTGCTGCCATGACGAATGCGTTTGCCTTAAAAGGCGCAGGTGGTAGATTAGTGGAGTCAGCCACACAATGGGCCACCATGCTGAGCTATGTATCCAAATCACAACCCAAAGGCCAGCAGAAATGACAACAACAGCGACAACAGCAGGAACAGCAACAGCAATAGCAATAACGACAAATGTAGCCAAGTGAAAGTTGTGTCCAGTGTTTACTGCCTGGGGGCCAGGAGATGAGATCAGCCATGCGAAACGCAAATTTTTGTGCCACAATTTCAATTTTTCATGAACTCTTGGGCAAGTGTCGCGTTGTGGCATTTAACGAATGCACCAAAATGACCTGGCCCAAACCAAAAATGCTTTTAGCTCATTTAAATGTGGAGCTGCACCCAATCAATTCGCAATTCGCAGCCAGCCATAAATTCTTGAGCCTGTCCGACGCCTATTTGGTTAAATATCAAATGGTACTTAGATAACCCATTCGACGATCGTAAATGTCGCTCCAAGTAGCTAACTCACCACAGCTTAAAACTAAAACGGCCCAAAGTTGTTAGCCTGAACTGGAGCCCACAGATACAGATATTGAGCCATTCGACAAGTACTTGACACCTCAGACGCCGGCCAAAAGCAGTTAAGAGCCACATAAATCGCATTTGGATGTAATTTATGTGTGCTGTGTGTGCGATACTTTCAGTATTCTGTTTAATGTTCGATTTGAATTGTTTTTGGCATTTAGAACGTCAAAGTATCGAGTTAAGATTGCGAGTGTATCTCTCCAGTCTGTCTGAGCAAACATTTGATAAGCCACCCAAATATCTTAAGGTCCTAGCCAAATCCATTCCCATTTGATATCATTTTGCCAAGCATCGACTAAGTGCTGTTTCCCAAGTATGCCAAATAGCTCAAAATGACATCAAATGATAAGTTGTATAAATACATAAATAAATAAATAGAACTGATGACGCTAAACTGCCACAGATCTTCGAATATTTATAAATACAAATATTTAGTACAAATTAATATAAAATATAAATATTTAAATCCAAGTCAAATTTTCTATTAATAAGTTGAATTTATCAAAGGCGGCTTAAACAATTGTTATTAAGTTGATTTATATATATGTATTACAAATTAATACAATTAATATAATCGCAGTAACTATTTGCCAATTTGCATGTCTGATTGAATTTGAATTTGATCTACACCAAAACTTGGAAAGGAATTGAGTCCTTACATCGATCTACAAATGGTATATATTTCTGCAAGCCTATTAGGATATTATAGGAACCGTTGCCACTCGCCTGGCCCCCTATTCTCACCCAGTGCCAACTTTCATCATTCCGTTTGCTTATTTTTGGAGACCAACATGCACAACTGAAATTGAGATGGAAACTTGAGACTAGGCTAATTCGGATCGCTTTGTATTGCATAGTTAGTCAGCAGGTGGCAAGGTAGGGAGGGGGTTGCGGAGGGTGGGTGGGTCTTCAGAAGTGGCAGAGAGACGGAGGATGAGGGCAATTGACTTGTGTAATAATTTTAACACCCGCATGCCTGATTACTCGATTTCGATTTTGATTTCGATTTCGATTTCGATTTTGGTTTACCTTTACATTGTTTTTTTCTTTCGACTTTAATTTGAGTTGGGTTTTTATTGTGGCAGTTGTTGTTGCTATTGTTGCATGTAAACAACACCTTACAACACCTTCATCACGGTCCAGCGCCAATTGTTGTTGTTACTTGTTACTTGTTACTGTTGTGGTTGTTTGTCTCTGGTTGCATATATATGTATATATATATCTATATGAAACCGAATAGCCACATCATAATACAAATAATATAAGCAACAACAAATTTATTGTCTTATGTTTTATGCTGCTGCTGTGCAATTAGATATACGATAGTTTTTAACGATAGTTTTTTTTCTTTTCATAACTATTTTCATAGTTTTTTTTTTAGCAGCTGGTTCCGCATTTTGATGATGTGTGGATTGAGCTAGAGAAAGGGATGGAAAGGGGGGAGGGGGAGGGGCGGACACATTGTTGCTGGCTTAACGCTTTGGCAACTTTAATGCAAAAGTCTCTTCACCTGCGGACAGCAACAATTGTTGTTGTCATTATGAGAAAGATGCATTTGCAATGAAAAATTTGCAGCATTTTTGCACTTGAAATTTTGTTTAGATGCATTCACAAATAACCATTTCCGCTATTGAGCTTAGCTAATTAGTTCCGATATACAAATCGTTTCATGTACATACAATATATATGAACAATATTCTATTTTAATTATAGAAAGCGACGACTTAGTGGCGAGACTTGACTTAATAAATGCTCCCCATTTATTGAGAGCTGTCCGCAGAGAGTGATTTGACTTACTTTTGAAATTTAAACATTTTATACAGTTTTTGATTTTTTATTGATTATATTTCACAATAATCGAGTCAAGTTTATAATTGGCAAAACTATGTTGACTAGCTTAGCTGCCACACATCGCATTATTTATTATTTATATCATATTTTCCTCTTCATTATTTAATTAATAGTGATTACTTTGACTTTTGACTAGTGCTTTAAGGCTGCAAATTAGCAAATTAGCTTAAAAGTTGCATTGCAATTGAAATTACAGCAGTTTAAGGTGTCCATTCAGCAATTGTAAATTGCAAATTGCTGGATATAAATTCCGACAAAATGCAATTAAAGAGCGCTTGCCTTTTTTTATCTTGGCTTATTTTTTTTTTCTATTTTTTTGCTGACAAATGCACTGAAAATGTGCTGAAAATTATGGCAATTAACTGTCAGATTGCCAGATGCAAAGACAGTTGGTTAGTTGCTGCTTTGGTTAGTTGGTCGTAATGACTATTTTTGGATCGTGCGACAACACCAAAATGCCAATTGGCCAATTGCCAGTCCGAATCCCCAATCCCCCCACCCCCCACCCCTGGCTCGTTCCGTCAGCTCTTCCCCGCATTAGTGTTGCCATAAGGAAAGCTGCACAATGCGGCGTATGATTGACAAATGCACACATCACCAACCAACCGGCCAACCGGTGTGTGTGTGTGTGTATTTTTTAAGCGGCTCAGATCAGATGCCTCCTGCCTGACGCACCAATTGCCATTTGATGTGGCGTTGTGACGTCGCAATGCATAAAATGTGGGTAAAGATGCGCTTAAAACTCGACAGACGACAAACAACAAACGACAAGCGACAGACACACGTCGTCAGCTGATGAACGAGTCGACTCGAAAAAGGAAAAGTTTTACATTGTTGTAGCGACAACAACAAAAACAACAGCAGCAGCAGCAACAGCAGCAGCAACAGCAGCAGTAGCAACATGAGCGCAGCTACCAGTAGTTAGCGCAGTGCTTTCAACATACATATAGAAGTACATATTTATGTGTACGTTTTTCCTGGCATGCGGAAAAACAAGTTTTCATTTTCATGCCGCGTTTGCGCCACTTGATTGTTAGTCTCTTGTATATTAAGGGCAGTCGCATTGTTGCCGCTGCTTTTTCCCATTGTTTTGGTGCCAAAATGTGAGCCGCTGCCAGCGGCAGCCGATACAAAAAAAATATATATATATATATATTTATATATATGTGTATAGAAATGTGTGTCTCTTAATGTGTTAGCGCCTGCTTCTTACTTCCTGCCCAGCCAGCCAAGCAGCCAGCCGCCTGCATGATTATGATTTTATTTTCATAGTATTTTCCATAGTTTTTTTTTTCATTTTCATTTCCATTTCACTTTTCGGCGCCCACTTTTTGAAGTTATTACGAGACAATCGAGACAACCCTGGCTGCCTGGCTGCCTGGCTGCCTGAGTGGGTGTACTCGGAACTGCTGCGGGGTCGATCCCTTCTCCCCCGCATTCCCCATTCCCCATTCTCTTTCTCTCTCTCTCTCTCTGTTTTGAAGCGTGTCAGACAAGTGTGAAAATTTAGCGATCTTACGATTCGAAGCCGCCGCCAATTTCCGGAGTGCAGAGTCCGGACAACAGAGGACAACAGACAGAGTCGGTTCGGTGGCTCACTCGACGCTTCAATGGCAAATTCCGATTCACATTATAGGCCAACTTTAATTGACTAATCACAGTCAATTCAATATACAAAAAGAAACAATTGATTTATTTATTTTTAAGCATTGTGTGCAATGCAATTTGCAGTAGCCATGCAGAAAATTACTTAATAGCAGAAGGGGGTGGTAGACACGGCAGATACGACTCTAGATTCCATTGGTTGCACCAACAAGGACAACAAGGGCACAACATGTATTTTTCTATAGATTGATTGCAACCAACTTATTAACTAGGAAATGCATTAGTACGTATGTATTTAAAAGGGAATATATAAAATCGAATCGTATAAATCACAAATTGTATTTACAAAAAACGACTTGAAACTTAAGTAATTAAAAGCAGAAACACACGAAACAAGTTCTTAAGTATTGCACAATAACTAGGCTAACTATTGCCATTTAATCCATTTAGATTAAGCATAAAATAAGGCTAGCGATCTTCTACTTAACTTGCAGCCATCTACCGAGGCAGAGCATATTTCTTTTGAGGGCTTGGGTTTGCTGCTGGAGCACACCAAAGTGTTCAGCTTATTTGCAGAGTGAAACTATTCATTAGAGGTATTTGAAATTGCGCAAACCTTATTCGCTTTTTGTCTGTTGACCCTTCTAATGAGCAAACACATACTGCCTCGAAATGCCTAAATGGTGGCCAAATAAGCGGGCCCCCTCACTGTTTATGGTCAACTGATGGACAGCAATTTGGCCGTAACGCTTAATTAGGTCCCACGCTCGCGGCCCAAACAAAATCAACACAAAATCAAAACAAAATATTATTGCTCAAATGACAATGGAAAAAAGAGGTAGTTTTTAATTAGTCGATCGCCGAGTTATCGACGACGCAACATGACTGACGCCCACATATATTGAGTGGCCAAATTGTCCAAAGTGGCCTATGAGGCAAATGAGCTAACAACAACGCTAAGCTCTGCTCTGCTCAGCTCAGCTCAGTTCTAAGCCGATGCTGAAGCATTGACCTGATTTGCTGTGTGTTGTTGCGCTTGTTGCTATCTGATGTCTGCGACGACAACGACAACAGAGCGACGACAGTTGGCGTTGAGTTGGCAACTGGGGCGAGAGTCGTGCAACTTGCAACTTGCAACTGCCTCAACTGCAAGTCGCTGGGCCAGCGACGTTGCCAGCTGTATATTGGCTGCTCAGCTGGGAGCTAGGTTAGTAGGTGCCCAACTAGAGAATGCTAGAAAGCAGCCGCCCGAAAGTTACTTAACTTAATTGAGCAAAAAAGCAAAAAAAAAAAACAGAAAAAATACACCAAGTTGACTGGCAGCTGGTTAATGGTTAATGGATGTTGCAAGACGATGTTGCTTGAACGATTGCATGTTGACATGTGGCCAATCGCTTGGAACTGCTGTCTGATGGTTATCCAACACAATGAGTGCTCCACATAAATAATACTCCCATTACATATTAATATTATTATGTAGTATTAAATATGAATTAGCATAGATTGGATTTTGATACGATTGTTGTGTTACATTTGCATTTTTTGCATTTTGCATAACAACAATTTTCGCATCGCTAATTGAGTGAAAAATGTATAAGGCAAACAAAGAGCGTGCATTCCCATTCCCATAGCTATATACCCATAGCCGCATAATACATATATCCAAACCCAAATCCATTTTCACTGCTGATTTCCATTTCCATTCCCATTCTAGTTGGAGTTTGGGCTTTTGGCCCACACACGCATTACCTGAATATAATTCGTTTGATCCGATCCACAATATATACAATTCTCAACACATGTCAAAATGCGTTGCCCGACAATTGTCAGACATTTATGACAGCTGGAAAACAACAGCAAAACAACAGCCAGAGCTATACATTTTTCCTCTACCTTACTTTTTGCCCACGCGCCGAACAATAACGAAACCCAACCGAAACCCACGAGACAAAATCCACAAATGTCAGCTCGATTAGACCATGCATAATATGTCAGGTATAAAAGTGTGTGTTGTGTACCCCTAACCTGTCTAGAACCAAACGACAAGCAAATACTCTAAATAATTAATAACAATTAAGAAGGAGTTAAATATATAGCTATAATTATAAATTTCCCCAATCTTTGCATTAATAATATTACAATTTACAATCATCGAGAATAATATTAGTAAATATAATAAAATAATGATAAAATAGAAAATGCGAAGAATATTGATTGATTTTCATTTATTTATTGCTTACTGCAATTATCCCACGAATATGCTTTTACTATTTAAAGTCGTTAGCAGTTCAGCTTTTCGAAACTTATTCAACTTAATGATAATTATATATGATGTATATAATTGCTGTCTTTTGATTAGATTAACGAAGCCCAATACTTCAGATGATAATTACTTGATTCTGCTAGTTCCGGTTTAACATGATTAGTCGGTTTATGTTGCACCTCCATCAACATGGTCGTAATCGATAGTCTCAGCTGTAATAGGTCGATGTACAACGGCGCACCACACATAATAAGCAGTAGACTCTGATCACATCGGGTTTTTAGAGTATAGCACGCATTGTTGTAGGCTGTGCCAACTGTCGCCAGCAATGAATTGAATGCAATTGCATTTGTCTCTTTGCCTTGGCATGCGAGTTGACAGCCATTTGTCTGGCCAGACACCTCGGCCCTGTCAGATTGTTGGCTTCAACCAAACCATTCACGCGGCCAGCCAAGCGCAGCACATGCGGAAGGAAGGAGGGGTTTGCCAAGAATGCCAAGTGATAATACAGCGGCTTATGATCTGTTAAATATATATATATATATATATATATATATATATTCCAACTACAACTGACGGAAATTCGTTTCTTTTTCTTATTATTGCAGAAGCTACAATCGTGTCCCATTGTTTGCATTAATGAGCCGGATACGCACAGCACCAATACGGAAATATTGCAAACAACGCCGGAGAGCACACTAGAGAAGCCCAAAATTAATGCAGCAGCAGCAGCAGCAGCAGCAACAGCAAAAGTAACAAGCAACAGCAACAATAGCAGCTGCATAACAATCAATGCAGCAACACCAGCAACAGCAACAGTAGGAGTAACAACATCAGCAGCAGCAGCAGCAGCAGCAGCAGGAGCAGCTGCCACAACCAGCATCTCAGCGGGTGTAACGAAGATAACAATTACCAGTGACAACAGCCCCAGCAATAGCAATAGCAGCAACATAGTGCTCAATAGCTACAACAATAAAAACAACAGCAACAGCGGCAATATCAGAAGCAGCAGCAGCAGCAGCAACAACAACAATAGCTTAATATCTATCACCAGTTTGAATAGCTGCAGTGATTTAAGCCACGCCAGCACTGCCACATTAACGCTCAATAGTCACAGCAGCAGCGGCGGCAGCAGCAACAGTTGCCTCAACACCACCAGCAATAGTCGCCCAAACGGCAATGCCAGCGACACCAGTTCAGCAAATTTTCAAGAACGTTTCGATTTTGAGCACTGGAAGAGCATTCTAAGTGATTTCAGTTGTATCAATAGCTTATATCGCTACTGGAATCAGTACGGCGGTGGCAGCAGCAACAACAGCAACGGCAACAACAGCAGCAGCAGCAGCAGCAACAGTAATAACAGCAACAACAGCAACAACAGCAACAGCAGCAGCAACGGCCAGTCACAGTTGGGCATTGAACATGCAGATGAAGGCAACAGTTTGGGCAACGGGTCCAATTCATTTTACACCCATAATATCTTAGGCTACACATTTGGTTATCCTTTTGGGCTGAGCAAGGAGGACGTTGACGAGGGCAGCGTTGTTAGCTACAAGAAGTCGCAGGCGGCCGCCAGCGAGACGCCACTGCAGAAGCACTATCGACAGCAGCAGAAGAAGAAGATGCCAGTCTTTCGGGGCCGACGTGGCTGGTGTGGCTGCTTCAAGGTAAGCACAGTTGCCACCAATCGTGGCAACACACACACACACACACACACACGCATATTATATTATAGTAAGACCAAAAAGGGGGCCAAAATCCAGCTAAAGTCACGTGCCAATTGTTAACATAGCTTAACAATTGCGGCTCCCCACATATCTCCGCCTGACCCACTTGTCTGTCTGTCTGTTTGTCTCTCTGTCTGTCTGTCTCTCTGTCTGTCTGTCTGTCTCTCTGTCTGTCTGTCTCTGTAATTCGAGTCAACGATTTTCCTCGTATCAAATTGTGCACGAAATTGCATAAGTGACAAAAACAAAAACCAAAAAAATAAAAGCTATAAATTTACACTCAGAAAAAAAGCGCATTAAAATCTGAACAATTCTAGACTCCAGAACGAAATACCTATTTCAATCAGATTTATTCTTTTCTTTATTTTTTCGTTATTCCCAAATTTGTAACTTATAAGTAAATTAAAGCAGTTCCTATTTGAAAAAGATGCCGCATCATGTCCAATTTTAGAAGTCGGATTTTTTCCTTAGTGTAGAGTGAAACAAACAAAGAAGTTGAGCAGTTGAGCTATATGTGATGATATCGGGCGAGAATTGTGCTATAAGCTGCCTAACTAAGGTGCCTAAAGTGCCTAACTCAACAGAACTTGTGCTCGAGTACAGTTAGTAAATTGTTAAACGATGCTGAAAGACGCTCGAAAGAGCAAAAGCGTTTAAATGGTTCTGCAACATGCACAGATTGCAGATTGTCAATGTAAAATGTAGTGGAAAGTAGTTCAGGGAAGACTAACAAGCGTACACAAGATAGAGAAAGACTGATGGTAGATTCAAGTCTTTCATAGTTATGTTGAATCATAATTGGGTCAGTGCAGGTAACTGATCTACTGTGCCCTCTTCTGAGCCGCATCAACAAAATTGAAATATCTCAACTGAAATTCAACAATGCCTGAAAATGCCTGGATTATTTATTTATTTATTTATATATTAATTTATTTAGGAAATGTCAACTAAACAAGTCTGACAAGCTTTCAAAATACATAGGATTAAGAACGAATTAGAACTGCAAAGCGCAAAAGAACTGAATGTGTGTGTCTGTGTGGAATCACAAGTGGAACCGATGGCTACTCCAACGCCCAACTCCCACTGGCTAAACTGAGCCCCTTCATTTTCTGCTTTTATATGGATCGATTACAAACTTTTAATTTCCATTTCAATGCAATCTGACAAGGTTGGGCAATGGGCAGAGCTCGCTGTGTTTGTTTGTTTGTCTATTTGTAAATGGACATGCACTGTTAACGCCTCCACTTTTTTTTGTTGTTGCATGAGCAGCAGCTGGTGGGGGAGGAGGGGGAGGAGCAGTAGCTGGGTACGCGTAGCGCTTGAGCACCTCGTTTTACAATGGCAATTTAATATTTGTTGCTGCTAATTGTTAATTGTTGCCACGTTTTGTTTCGCTGCCGTGCAGGATGACGAGCCGCCGGAGATTTGTGTGGTGGAGGGTGCGTTCACGCTGCAAACGTTGACGCCGACACAGCCGATGCCATCGGTGGATGAGCTGGACTCCAAGTTTGCGGAGCTTGTCGAGGAGCTGGATCTGACGGCGCCCAACAAGGAGGCGATGCTCAGTCTGCCGGCGCAAAAGAAATGGCAAATCTATTGTTCGCGCAAACTGCCACTGGATGCGACAGATGGACCCGATGGACCCGCGGCGATAACGCAGCCACCCACCGCCGAGCATTATATTGAACGACTCAAGGATCTGGTTGTGCACGTCTCCCTCTCGCCAGAGGATTCGCCCAGCCACGAGCTGAGCAACCGCATGGACAACCATGCCGCATTTGTCGATGCATTAAAGACAGCGCTGCGCACCTCAACGCACAGCTTTGTGCTGCGCTTCGTTGAGCTGGACGGCCTGCCGGCATTGTTGAATCTGTTGCTCCAATTGGATATACGGGTGGCGAACAGTTCGCTGCACACCAGCCTCATTGGTTGCATCAAGGCGCTGATGAACAACTCGATGGGACGCGCCCATGTGCTCGCCCATCCGACGGCGATTGATACGATTGCTCGATCCCTTGCCGCGGACAATATACGAACGAAGATCTCCGCATTGGAGATACTGGGCGCCGTTTGTCTGGTGCCCGGCGGGCATCGAAAGGTGCTCCAGGCAATGCTGCATTTTCAGGAATTTGCAACGGAGCGCACACGTTTCCAGAGCATTGTCAATGATCTGGATCGCTCCACGTATGCGTACAGGGACAATGTGAATCTCAAAACGGCGCTGATGTCCTTTGTGAATGCCGTGCTCAATTACGGGCCCGGCCAGGAGAATCTCGAGTTCCGACTGCATCTGCGCTATGAGTTCCTCATGCTCGGCATTCAGCCCGTCATCGATAAGCTGCGCACCCACGAGAACGAGACACTCGACAGGCATCTGGTGAGTATATCGATAGCTATATATATATATATATATATATATCCATAACTCTATTTCTTACCAATCTTTGCGTAGGACTTCTTTGAAATGGTGCGCGTCGAGGATGAAAAGGAGTTCGCTCGCCGCTTCAATGAGGAGCATGTGGACACGAAGAGCGCCGGTTCCATGTTCGAGCTGCTGCGCCGCAAGCTGAGCCACTCGCCCGCCTACCCACACATGCTATCCCTGCTGCAGCACATGCTACTCCTGCCCTGTAAGTCTTATAATTCTTGTTCGAGTTTGTTGGCCATATTCTAATCGAAATTGCTGATTGCTTGCCAGATACGGGCCACTGCACGGAGCACTGGCTGCTCATCGATCGCGTGGTGCAGCAGATTGTGCTGCAGGTGGAGCAGCGGCCGAGCAGCGACCTCATCTCGGATCCCGATGATCCCGGCAAGCAGTTGAAACTGGCCAGCGAGTCGCACGTGCACGATCCAGATGTGGCGCCGCTTCAGATCGATGTTAGCAAGTTGGTGCGTCTGCTGGTCAAGGAGGAGCAGCTGACGCAGGCGCGCAAGCGTGCCGATGAGCTGGAGCGCGAGAACTTCGAGGTGCAGTCGCGTCTGGCCAAAAAGGAGCAGGAGCTCGACTTGCGCATGCAGGAGAAGGAGGATCTGGAGACGGGCTTGGCGCGCATGCGCGAACGTCTCGAAAAAGAGTCCGCCCAGCACTCGCAAGCGGTGCAGCGCGCCCAGACCGCCGAGATGAAGGCCGAGGATCTGCAGCATCGCCTCCAAAGCGAACAGCAGGAGCGCGCCCGGCTCGAACGGCTCGTCACCGAGGGTAGCATACCCGATGACCAGAAGGTCGCCGGCCTAACTGGATGCAATGGTGCCGTTTCGCCGCCGCCACCGCCGCCGCCCATGTTGAAGACGGTGCCACCGCCTCCGCCGCCCATGGCACCAGCGATGCTGCCGCCACCACCGCCACCCTGTCCCGGCGCCCCACCGCCGCCGCCTAACATGGCGCCAGCAATGGGTAAGCTCAGCCACAAAAATGAAATGTGAAAAGCGCGCTAATCTCTATATATATATGTGTGTGTAATGATACCAGCACCAGCACCGCCCAAAGTGGAGTTGCCAAAGAAGAACGTGCCACAGCCAGCGAATCCCCTAAAGAGCTTCAACTGGTCCAAGCTGCCCGATGCCAAACTACAAGGAACCGTCTGGAGCGAGCTGGACGAGAGCAAACTCTACAACAACATGGAGCTCGAGTCCATCGATAAGCTGTTCTCGGCCTACCAGAAGAATGGCGTCTCGGTAAGTCGACGCTTGAGAGAGAGGGAGAGAAAGTGAAGGAGAAAGCGAAGACAGTGATAAATAGTCGAAAAGAGAAAGAGGAGAAGAAAAGGCAAAAATAAGTTGCGAACATAAATTAAATTTATTTGTTGTCCAAAACGAGTAAGAATCCACAAGGCACATCTTAACAGAGTCTGTCGCCCTAACTGGGAGAAGATGTCGCATCCCTGGTATGCATGCTATGAGCTCCAAAGACATAGAAGCCCGCAGCCCAACCCAGATTCTGCTGGGGTTAATGGAGATCGAGTAGGTCGCAGTGCAGTTATCCCAATAATAATAATAATATAATTTATATATATAAATGACATTTACTGTGATCGCTTATAAATCGCTATAAAGAAGAGACTAAAATGCAACTAAAAATAGTGTAAAAACAATAGTTAAATATTTATAAACAGAAGTGAGTAAGAAAACGGAAACATCCAGTAAAATGAAAGGTATGAAAGTAAGGACAAGATTGGTTAGAAAAACAGAACGGAATTCAAAAATTAAAAAACCGAAACAAGCAGAAAAGGCTCAGATTCGCTAAATTTATATTGTTTTCTTGGCGCGATTCAGGCGACCGATGGCTCCTATGAGGATTTGCGCGTGACAGGCAAGAACAAGCAGAAGGTGCTCTCCGTCATCGATGGACGTCGAGCGCAGAACTGCACAATTCTGTTGAGCAAACTGAAGATGAGCGACATGGAAATATCCAAGTGAGTATTAAATCCAAACCGACAATCAAAAGTGAAACTAATTTTGTGCTGTGTTTCTTAGAGCTATACTCTCGATGGATAGCAATGAGCAGCTGGCACTGGACATGGTTGAGCAGTTGCTGAAGTTTACGCCCTCGGCGGAGGAGCGTGCTTTGCTGGACGAGCATAGCGAGGACATTGAGTCGCTGGCACGTGCGGATCGTTTTCTCTACGAGATTTCAAAGTGAGTCAATTGCATTTAGTAGTATAGCTTGTCATTTATTGTGTTATTTATACTTGCTCCCATTTAGGATACCACACTATGAGCAGCGGTTGAAGAGCTTGCACTACAAGAAGCGCTTCATGTTGACAGTGAATGACCTCATTCCGCGCATTACCAGCGTCATGGAGGCATCCCGCGAAGTTGCCCGCTCCCGACGACTGCGCAAGCTGCTCGAATTGGTGCTGGCGTTGGGTAAGGTTTAAATATATATATATATATATTATTATTTGCCGAGACTATGATGTGAAATGTACGTTTTGCAGGCAACTATATGAATCGTGGAGCACGGGGAAATGCGTCTGGATTTAGGCTGGCGTCGCTGAATCGTCTGGCGGACACCAAATCGAGTGCGGCGAAGGGAACAACGCTGCTCCACTACCTCGTCCAGGTGATTGAGAAGAAGTTCAAGGACCTGTTGAAGCTGGAGGATGATATACCGCATGTGCGCGAGGCGTCCAAGGTGTCGCTCGGCGAGATGGATAAGGATATACAGATGCTGCGCACAGGCCTGGCGGATGTCGCCCGTGAGATTGAGTTCCATCGGAGCTCGGGACCCGCACAGCAAGGCGATCGCTTTTTGCCCGTGATGCGAGAGTTCCATGCGCAGGCCTCGGTCCGTTTTGCCGAGCTCGAGGACAAATTCCAGGACATGAAGACGCGCTTCGATCGCGCCGTGCGCCTCTTTGGCGAGGATGGCTCTGTGCTGCAGCCGGACGAGTTCTTTGGCATCTTCGATTCATTTCTGGCCGCGTTCGGCGAAGCGCGACACGACAACGAGAGCTTCCGCCGTCGCCAGGAGGAGGAGGAGAAGCGCGCCAAACAGGAGGCGGAGCTCAAGAAGCGCACGATCGAGCGCAAAAACAAAACCGGCCTTATGAGCAGCGTCGCCCGCAATCTGGGCCTCAAATCCTCAAGCAATGGCAGCGGCAACGCCGCCCCCGGTTGCGATTCGAATGCGAAGGGCGATAACAAGGGCGAGTTCGATGATCTGATCTCGGCGCTGCGCACCGGCGATGTCTTCGGCGAGGACATGGCCAAGTTTAAGCGGTCGCGCAAGGCGCGCGTTCTTAACGGTTCAGTCGGCGCCGGCGCCGCTGGCAGCGGTGGTCAAACATCGCCGCCACGCCACGGCAGCCTGCAGCGCGAGGAGAGCGGTCGCGAGCGCGAGCGAACCGTGAGACGGCAGTAAAAAGTGAGGCGAGACGAGGCCTGGTCACGTGTTCCCGCAGGAACTACATTATTTGTAGCTGCTACTCTCACCTATTATTGTAGTCATCAAAATGTTCCCCCTTTTTCTGTTGCGCGCTAGTATTTCCCCTTTCCACCTTTTATATATTGTTGTCTGCAATTGCATGTCTCATTTTTGTTTTATTCTTGTAACAACACTAATGTATTTGAATGTAATGTGCACATTTACATTTATAACTGAAACGCGTCAAACCAAATTCTTAACAAAAATTAAATGCAAAAATATTACATTTAATTTGTAAAATAAAACAACACACAAAACAAAAACAAAAATGTTATAAAAAGAAAAGAAAAAAAAAAAGAAAGAAAACCGATTGTAGCGTACCTTCCCAAATTGTATTTGTATTATTGCAAGAAAAATTGATTTAACTATAAAACTTAACTCTAAACATATATTATATATATATATAAATAGTGCTCCATAAAGAATTAAGCATGAAACAAAAGACGTTACAAATTTTGAATATGCTCAGAAAACAAAAGGAAAAACAAAAAAAACCAAAAAACAAAAAAAAAAAACAAAAAAAAAACTTAACAAACAAACCACATAATCATAATGAATTACACAAAATATATAGTACTCTATATATATATAATTATATGCTATATAGTGCGAGTTTTAAAGGCGCCTGCGGCCTGCCATATGAAAAGTCATGTTCATTATTAACATTTATATTCTGATTATTATATTATTATGTATTATCTTCTATCATATATTGTATTTTTTTTAGCACGAATCTCGCTAAATACTTATCCAAACGCACTTTTATAAAAGATAAATCTATATTATAATATTATTACAAATAATAAATATTTAATACTAAAACAAACAAAAAAATAAAAACAAAAAAAAACCGGAACGGATCATAACATACGCATATATATACTATATGTGAAAGTGAAATCAAAATAAAAACTTTAACTATTGCAATTTGTGGACATGAATAAAGAACAAAACTATTGAAAATCTACGAAATCAATAATCAACCAAAAATACTTTCCAATTAGTTTGCGCACAATTTTTGATTTTGACATCCGCTTGACGGGCTACTCCACACTACAACCACTTGCTGATCGCCAATTTGGATTCCACAACGGCTGTATCGAGACGCAGCTCGAATTGCTCGTACGAAATGCTTTGGTTGTCCACTATTGCCATTCCACCTCCAAACGCCAGCTCCTCCAATTGCTGCAACTCCGTTTCGTTGCTCTCCGGATGTGGTTGGCATATGGCAATCCCATCCGTTGGCGGCACACTGTCCAACATGTATTTCATCACACGCCGAAAATCGGAACGCTCGATGCTGTGACCAGAGCGCTGTGTATCAAACATTTTGGAGATTAGGCGCAGCTTCTGGGCGCGTCCATTCGCACGTAAATTTCCAGATGGCGGCACCAGAAACGTGGCACAGGTGCGCACAAACTGGGCAAAATCAATGCGATCGTTGCTTGGATCCGTGAAGAAGCCATCGATTATCTGGCGGTGCATTGGATTCTGTGCCAGCTGCGGTATGCGCAAAAGGTCCGTTGGCGATAAATAGCCGCATTGACATCGATCCAGGGCCAGGAAGCGGGCATGCAGCTGCTCCAGTTGCTCAGTGGACAGTCCCGTCGCTGCTTTGTGTGCGCTTAGCTCCGTCTCGCGTAGCTTGCGGCTGGCTATCTGGCCCATGATTTACTACTATTGCTTGACGTGTGCTGTTTCCAGATTATCGGATTTGTATCCTTCCGGCTATTATGGCAGATCTCAAATTTTGACAATGTATTCACAGCAGCATTCAACTCATTTCAATTCGAGCTGCGAGGTAAATGCTTACAAGTGTTTGGGTTCTTAGATGAACGCATTTGGGGGGTATTTTAACATGCCATGTTTTTGAAAATCAGTAAAAATTTTACCATCGCCTCCTGAAAGCATGCAGCAAACTTTTACCAGTGGACATTCATCACCTAAAAGTATGCAGCATTTCTTGTTTCGTGATTCTTTTTGTGTGTGCTGCAGCAGGCAAAGGGCACGATTTAGAGTGACCATATTTCGCACCCACAAAGAGAACTCGTTTTTGATTTGCTTGTCTTTTTACAACTTGCTAAACATTCGAGCAGATTGGTCTTTACCACCTACCCACTATCATCTTCCAGAAACGAAAAATAAATTATCTATGTTTATAGGAAGACAATGGGAAATGTGACCACCTATTTGCTCTGCATTCCACATTGCTCAGGATATGTATGGATTCGGTAGCTTGATTTTAGCATAAGTTAACTGTTAACTGGCACTACAAAAGCGCTTCGTGTTATTGGCTTCTGACTTGGCCGCACAAAGCTGGCAGAAACCGTTGAGCCGAAATTAACATAAATATTGCGAGAAAGAAGAAACCGCATGGTGAACAGGATCAGTGGCAAAAGGACCGAGACTGAGGGTAACAATAGACGAAGGCATGGCCAAAAAAAAAAAGAAATGCTGTGAATGTATTGCAAAACAATAAGCAAAACAATAAATCAAAATATGAAATCATAAAATACGAAGGCAGCGCCCGAGGCAAATGGAGAGCGAGAGAGACACGAACGAACGGCGCAAGGACTCGCCCAGGACGCGACTTGCCGCCGAACAGCTGTGCCAAGTTCAAGTCCGGCGCCCATTTAACAAAAGGCTGAAATTTGAGCAGGCGCAGGAGGCAACAAGGATGCGAGCCAGCGAATCGCAGCATCTTGCGGTCGCCTCCTGTGAACATTTTTTTCTTCCTTTTTTGTTGTTGTTGTTGTTGTTTTTCCCATCCTGGCAAAAAGTTCTTTGTGCAGCGCGCTTCATAAATATAAATCTTAATATGTCATAATTCGTTATAATTTAAACAAAAAAAAAAACCGCAAGTAGTTCGCGCCAGGACCCGCCGCGACCCGCAGCGCCAGAAGTCCTTTCAACTTCAAGTTGAACTTCTTAGCTGCAACTGTGGTGGTGGTGGTGGTGTGGTGGTGCTGCTGCTGCTGCTTCTGCTGCTGCTGGTGGTTGTGGTGCTGGGTGGTTGCTGCAGCTCCACAAAACTAATCCCTCAAATTATTACCCTAATCGCCTCATATTGTCGCGGCTTAGCAACCTTCTCCCAAAACACATTTATCATTTCAAATTATCAAAAAGCAAACAAATATGAAATGCACTTTTTGTGCTCTATTTGCTTTGTTTATTAAAAAAGAAAAGCCAAATAAAGGAGCGAGTTGGGTTAAGGCAAAGGCTTTTCCATTGTCTGCCCGGGAAAAGTCAGCTGCGTGCGGCTGCCGCTGACCTTTCAAAACTAGAAGGCGCGCGTGCGGTCAATTGTGGCAGGATCAGGTTCTTTTGCAGTTCCATTTCCATTTCCATTTCCAATGCGTTTTCGTGCGGTTCTCGGCTGATATTGTGGGTCAACTGAGTGGCGCACGCGCCTTTCAACTGTGCACAGCAGCCGCAGCTTTTGTTTGTTTAGGTTACGGCGCGTCCTGCGTCCTTTTGCCGTTGACCAAATGATGCGATCACAAATTCGGAAAAATATAAAAAATAAAAACAACATTCATAATGTGGCATGTGAGCAAATACTCGTGCCACAATTTTCCAGCGCTACGAAAATAAATGACAGCTCCCAAGCTGACTGATATGCAAACAAACGTGAAATATCGAACTGTAGCACAGTTCTATAAGATCGTATAAATCCATACAAAAAACAACAAGACTAGAATAGATAATCCTCGTTGATTTGTCAAAATCTACATTTTAGTCTGGAAATGATTGTGTTTTTGTGCCTTTTAAGCAAATGAATGCTGCGAATTCAATCATCGACGTACATATTTAGTGCCCTCTGCAAGAGACACCTCGGAGACATCTCTTTCATATATTATGACACCCTCTACAAGTATAATGATTGACAATCCATTCTTGGGTTCTTGCAAAATATTGCACATTATTTTTTGGCATTTTATACAAATTGTATCTCGTAAAGATACTGCAGCTTGTATCTCACAGATAAATTGGAATCTAACCGATGTGTTTCCATCGCAAAAATGCATTTGCATGGCACAAAATATTTTGCAGCAGCTAAATACATTTGCATCTAACAGATACTTTACCATATATTCCACACATATTTGTGTCTAGCAGATACATTCGTTATTTGGCATATACAATTGTTGTTCACAGATAGTTCTCAGAAATACAATTCCTCTGAGATTAAAAACTTTCATCTGCTTAAACTTGAATCTTATAGATACAATTTGGGCAGTTCGCAAGTACCTTTTGGCAGTTTCATTGATATGAAATTAAAATTTTTAATCGAACAAATATAAAATGATTGATCTCTCAAGCTGATCGAATTTCCATGGGACTCTCAAATCGATTTAAAGGACTATTCGCTTTGGTATTGTGTGTCCATTAAACTTGAATCGTATTAGGCTTTAGACTTTAAATGCGCTTGACATTTAAATAATAAAAGCATTCGCTACATTCGTATTCATATTCATATTCATATTCATATTCATATTCATAATTTGTAAGCCCTACCCTGATGCTGCAGGCACACACACGAGATATGCTGGATGCGGAAAGGACACCCCCTAAATGGACGCTGCTTTCAAATATGTCAGTTGTTCATGATTTGGATTATAATTTGATATTTTGTTGAGTTCGCTTAAAGTGGGAGAATTAGCATTTAAATTGCCTCATTAGCCATACAGGCAAATGTTAACGTTGCACTTTTCCATGTTGCCACATGCAACAGTCGGCCAAAGAGTTGATTTCATAACCAACTTTCTAACACTGGGAATGGGAATGGAAATGGGAACTGGGAACTGGAATTGAAATCGAAATTGATTTTACAGTTGTACGAACTATAATTTCTTTAATCAAAACAAAAACAGCAATGAATCGAAAGGGGTCTGACGGGGAGCAGGAGACCTTGTGCTCAGTGCTACCCAAAAACACCGATCCGATCCGATCCGATCCATTGCAACGCCCATCGCAGTGCCGTGTCGATAATTTAGAAATTAAATGTAGCCTGCAATGTGGAACGACGAGCAGGAAATGCCAAGGACAGCAGCGAGGAGTGGGGAGGGAGGGGAGAGGGGAGTAGCGAAATGCCACAAATAACACAAATCAAATCTAATCAAGCAAAAAGCAAGCGCCGCTGCGACTTTCCCAAGACTTCTTTCACTTCGCTGTTCGCTGAGGCAAGGGGTAGTAGCAGTAGTGTTACCTTAAAAAAAGCATTCAAACTCTCTCCACCCCAGCCTACCCCACCCCTTCCTCTATCGTCTACCCTCACCGCTCACCCCTTAAGACAACACCGCACAAGAACAAGAAAGGGAACAAAGCAAAGGTGCCTTGTAAAAGAAAAAAAGAAAAACAACAAAAACCAAGGCCATGCTCTAGTTTTCCTTCATTTTCTAATTTTCCTGCCTCTTTGCCAGTTGCTAAGTCCTTTCACTAAGCAACTGCAATTACGCCAAGTTTTCATTTTCATTTTCATTTTCATTTTCGATTACGATTTCAATTTCGCTTTTGGGTGTTGTTATTTTATTTTGTGTGTGTGTTTTTTTCTTCCTTTTTTTGCCTCACGCCGCCAACGGGTAACGGGTAACGGGTGAGGGGTGAGAGGTGAGGAGTGAGAGGTGAGGGATACTGTCCTTTCGGGGTGTCCTTTCGCCCATGCGCATTACAAGCAGTTTGTCCTCTCCAACTTGTTGTTGTTGGTTCTGATTCTTCTCGTTCTGCACTCCGTCGAGCCTTATAATTATTTTAAGTTTACCGTATTATTTTATTCCTCTTCCCTCTTCACACCCCTCGCCTCCTCCAGCAGGCCATTGGCTTGGCAACTAAAGATTTCATGCTTGGTTTTTGTAAATTAAAATTGAAAGATTCAAATAATTTAAGATCTGCAACTGGGGTTTGCTTTCTCGATATAAACTTTATTTCCAATATATATTTAGGCTTCGTCACAACAATTGTTGGTCTATATGAAGGCTTGCTAATCCTTCTCACAACATTAGTAACTCCATCGATCAACAAGCTAAATGAATATTGGAAACCTTCTCACAACGAGAATAACTAAAACGTTCAAAACGTTGCAAAAAGAATTGCATTTAAAATAGTTTGGATATAATTACGACTAACAATAAGCTGTTTATTAAATTCCAGCATGTAAACAATTAATTACCATTTAAAGTTCTTTGCTTTCTGAACATTTAACAACACCTAATTGCCATACAATATCTTTAGACAATATTTTATCATTGTTATTATTGTAAGTGTCGCATAATAAAGTCATGGAATACAAATTCATTAAATTCTTCGACTTTTTTAAAGAGTTCTGCCTTCAAATTGCTTAATTGTAGCAACACAAACTATAAACTATATATTTAAAATACTTGTTGTCAAATTAAAATTGTGTTACCTGGACTTAAATCGAATCTGATCGAAGGACACATCCTGCTTGAGTCACAAGCGAATCGGAACAAACATCATTTTGGTATTGAGTCTTCTTGCATGCTGCCAAATGTTCTATGCAAAATGGCTCACAGGATCATTGAGTGTGGAAATAGCTTGCTTTTGGCAATAATTAAATGTTCTAAACTGATGTCTTATGGGAGAATGACTTTGCGCGAACTGCTTCGGCAGCTGCTGGCAGAGCTGTCTTCGTTCTCTTTCACCTCCCCTTCCCCTCTCTCTCTCTCTCTCTTTCCCTCTCCCTCTATATCTACGTCGGAAAGCAATTAGTTAATTAAGCGCAACTTGAAGTGTCCCGTTTTGGGAAATATATCACTGGAGGAGAGTCGCTTGCAGTTGACATTTGTGCAGCATCATGCAGACAATTTGCATATTTAATTGAAATAAACAAACCAAAAAAAAAAAACAAAAAAAAAAATTGAAAAACAATCTAGAATACAAAAATTGTTTTCAACAATTTTCACATTTCTTTTTGGGGTTTTTTTTTAATAATAAAGATAGACAAAATCAAAAAGAGGTAGCAATGCACCACCACGAAAAGTGCGGCAAGGCGCAAGGACGAAGGCGATTGGAAGACGTCCCGCAGCGCCTAGCAAAGGGCGTTCAAGGGTTAAATGCAAATGAAGGAAAACGGCGAACCAAAAACAGGGTCCAAAGACTTTTTTTTCGTGGAAAATCAAGCATTTTAGGCGACATGCTGCAGGACATGTCCTGGCACAGACTTGAAGGTGCACTGCAACGCAACCCTTTCAGTTGTCAAACGATTTTGATAGATCAGCATTTGTCCTGTTATGGAACCCGGACCCGGACCCGGTCCCCGTCCCTGTCCCGGTACTGGTCCCTGTCCTGGGCTCGTCCCTGGGACGCTTCTCTGCTAGATGCGGCTGCTCAACAAATTAATTTGCCGCCAACTTGATTAATGCTATCTCTCTTTCTCTCTCTCTCTCTCTCTCTCTGTCTCTATGTCTCTTTTCCTCTGCCTGGCTATGTGGATTTGCTTCTGGTTTCTCTTGAGACTCATTTTTTGGGAAGTTTTCCCGCATTCTACTAATGAGAAAGCTGCCTTCTAAGCGCCTTTTCGTCCACTGTCCAAACAAAGATTTCGACTTTTCTCGCATTCTTCGCTTTTGCTTTGTTGCGTTGTTGCACCCTTGTTGCACTCTTTCTTGTTGCTTTTGTTTGGGCTTGACCAGTGGCGACCAAAGGCGGACACGCCTTGAGGTTGCTATTGGGATGGATCTGGGTCTGAGTCTGGGTCTGGGTCTGGGTTTATGATTTATGCATTGCATTTTGCTTTTCATATCGCATCAAATCAAAGTGTCAAAACAATCTGCTCGCATCGGTTCAAAGTTGGGTTTCGACTAACAGATACCCTGTACTCAGCCTGAGGCTAACTAATTATTGATTATACTTTGATTGAATTTTGAGTTCTATTTTAATGCTATAAAATACCTACCCAATCCATAAAGATGCTTTGCTCTATGCATTCTGTAATAATAATTAATAAATATATTCAACTTGATTGAAGTCAGATATTTGAAAACGAGAAGAGGCACAGATAACAGAAGCAGACGGCTGCTTTTTGATATACCCGTCTTACACATTTTACAGGGCATTATTAAATGGAAAGCTGACCAAAAGAAAAGCGCGTGCCGCGTGGCATTTAGAAAAACAAAGAAATAGTTGCTACCCGTAAAAATACTAAACGAGTGGACGGACTGACGGACAGACAGGCGGACAGGCGGACAGACGGACAATTGTGCAACCCTTTTCCAGTTAATAGTTGGCAGTTGGCAGTTGGTCAACAGCAGCAGCAGCAGCAGCAGCGGAAAATGTGCGTTGGGTAAGCGTGAAAAATGAGAAAAACATTAAAATCGACGCATTTGATGAGGGTCGATCAGATGTCAACATAAAAGCGGCAAGTGGCAACTAACTGAGGCAGGGGCACAAACAGAGCCATTGGCATAGACAACTGCTTAGCATATGAGGCATCTGCCAAACAGGTTGATCCCTTGTTCGATCTCTGATCATCCTGGCAGCCACGCGCCATTTATGTAAATGCCAGCGGGGGAGCACAAGCACCTGCAGAACGGATGGCGATGGATCGGGATCGGGAACGGGATCGGGATCGGGACGGATCATAGCGACTTCAATTTGATAACCAATTTAGTTGCTGCAGGTGCTGTGCTGCGCTGTAAATAAAGAATAAACTACATGAAACTAAAAGAACATATTGAGCTGCCACAAAAGATTGGGGAAGGGTGACTAATTAAGCCCAAAACTGAGATGAGCAAAGAGACAACGAGACAACGAGAAAATGGGAAAATGGGAAAATAAGAAAATGAGAAAATGATAAATTGAAAATGAAAAATCACCGCATTAGATTGGCATGGCAAACAACGATTTGAGCGATTTGAGTTGCTGCTTTGGCCAGCAATTGCTGGAAAAGTGTCCCGAATCCAGTTCGCGGCGAGCAGCAAGAATAAGGAAACAGGAACAGGAACTCGGGCAGGCAATTAATGTGTCAGTTGCACCATGGCGGAAAACTGGTTCGCAAACTGGGCAAACTCGAACCGAAATTTGTGCGCAACATTTGAACATTCGATGCAGACGCAAGGCGCATAGCAAATGAGCTCCTCGGGCAAGATTAGGACTGGCTGCCCGACTCAGTTGTGGCCAAGGATCTAACTCAGAGAGAACTCCTGGCCTCAGCAAAATAATCATCTGCTTTTATAATTCTGAAAGCAGGATAAGGGCCAATCAAGCAGATCAATTGTGGATATATATTTAATATTTTTATATAGTTCAGAGCGTTGCATTTATAATTTTCACGACTCCTTCATATCCTTGAAGCAGAAACTGTTCGCCATTCAATCGGCATTTACTGAGAGCAAATGGTCACGCGTCTCATAATGGGATATAGTATTTGGATATCCTTTGTCTATGTCTTTGCGCAGTAATCTACTCCTATGCTAAAATCCTTTGGGTTTTTTCTTCTTTTCTTGGTTTTTGTGGGCTTCGTTTTACCTGTTCGGGTTAAGGCGGTATGCAAACCCGATCAGCGGCAGCTTTCTGTCATTTGTGACACATTTGTTCCGCCTTTCCGCACGCCGGCAAGTGTGCCAGGAGGATGGAACCCAAGCCTATTTACGACTTGCCTGTCATCCATTAGGGTTAAGGCGGCCGTTTCAGAGGCGCAGTTAATCCTCAGATCCCTTTCATTCTGCAGTCTGCAACGCATATAGATTAGCACTCAGCATATGCTTATAAATATATATACGCAGAACACAACAGGACCAAGCATCGAAAGGACCCAATCAACAAATTGGAGCAATGAAAAGCTGAAGCAACGCCTGCAAAATATGAATACAAATTGCACCTGTTCGCACTACGTTTGTCGCTCCTTTATCCTGTCGCAAGGGACCTGCCACTGCCACTGCCACTGCCA
This sequence comes from Drosophila macrothrix, assembly GCA_035042055.1. Classification (NCBI taxonomy): domain Eukaryota; kingdom Metazoa; phylum Arthropoda; class Insecta; order Diptera; family Drosophilidae; genus Drosophila; species Drosophila macrothrix. The sequence continues at coordinate 2,524,363 of JAWNLX010000587.1, forward strand.
CTGCTCTCCGACATTGTAGTCGGACTCTTCCTTCCTCCCTCGCACTCAATTGATTGCCTATCGAGTGCAGAACGATGACTCTAAACGAGAGCAGACCCGAATTCCTGTGGCATTTCTGGCACCCGCTCGACTCGTCGCTACTTAATGAAGCCGCCGACAGGTGCGGCGACATCTTGGGATAACAAAAAAAAAAAACACAAGAAGAAAAGGCAGAATGAAAACAGTAAAAAAGGACCTCAGCTTAAGCTGAATTCAGTTCAACTTTGTTGCACAGTGCTCGACGAGCCATCGAAGAAATACTCGACAAGCAACTTGCATCCACTCAAATTCAACAAAGCTACAATCAAATAGTAATCGAACAAGTTATCTGACATCTGATTGATTATAAATTAAGTGTAAGTTGTTCGATTTCAATCAGAAAATCCAAATTTGGATGAAGTCATGAAAAATATCTTTAAAATTATCTATTTTTAAGTTAGATTCTCGAGTAAATCGATTAAATAACTGCTATTTATTTGGAGAGTCTATATATATATATATATATGTTCAATCCAGGAATCAAGCCGGCTAAAAATTGTATTTCGTTTGACAATCATTGTCCAAGTTCGAGTTTTACAGACAGTTGGCAAATCCGCAAATCCGCCAGCATAATCAGCCAACCCTCAGCTGAGCGGAGTTAGAAGTTGTTGGTAGTTTTGCCGTTAGCTAATTAGGAGCTGCATACGCTAATTTCAGATAGTATCCTTCGATTCGCACACATGTCGCTGCCAAAAAAAAAAAAAAAACCATTTGTAAACCGGCAATCGGCAGGACAGCAGTGGATGCGGGTCCAAGGTGCAATTTGATTGTGATCACTTCGCCTGCGATTCCCTGACTCCCGATTGCCTCTGTGCTTGATCATCATTGCATTTGTGACACACGCCCTTTGAGAAGACTTTGTCGACGTTAATTGCATTACTGTTTGTGTTCTGGAATCGAAATCGTCGCGAGTCGGCGCGATTTACGGGCGGGTCATAAAAACTTGTGGCCCGATCGTAAAACTTGTGAAGAGATCCTTAAATTGCAATTGCATGCGACATGTCCCATATCCTTAAGTGCGCATTCGTCTCATGCAATTTTACGAGCAGTTTAACGAAAATATTATTGTTATTATACACAAGAAAATATCAAACGATTTTACGCGTTTTTCATGTGTGTAAATATTGTGGTCCAGTCGAGCTTGGCATAGGGGAAACCCAGTTTTCCGACTGATTCATCGAAATGCAGCCACAACTGAGCTGAGGCAGATAGTTTGTCGCCATTTAGGAAGAGATGTATATTTGATATTCCAGAGCAAATAACTCTGGCACACATTCATATTGATAATCGATTACAATTATATTATAACCTCGATTGAGAAATGCAAAAGGATCGGCTAGAAAAGCAAAGAAAGTATTATATTTTCCATATATTATTATTTTTTTATTTGCAACAAGCAACTATTAAAGTTGTAGTCCCAAATGATATCCCATTTTAATATATATTTTTGCTTAATAGCAGCAAGTTTAAATGTCAGCTATATGTCATCTATGCTTTGCACCCATCTATGTATCCTTCTTGGGTGATCTGCTGATCAAGATTCGTAAGTCATGCGTTGCGTGGAGGTTGACCCGTGTAAAAGTTTCGGGTCTAGTCTTATCGTCTTAGGATCAGAAGACGCAGAGTAAACAACTTGAAAGCTGACAAATAGAAAATTGGTTTAAGTGCTAAGAACCGGATTCCAAATGCAGGTCACTTAATGGAAAGCAATTAGACAAACCCAAAACACAAATCCAAGCCGAAGCCCAAATGCAAACACAGTCGCTGATGCTGATGCTGATGCCGAGATTGAGGTTGAGTTAAGATCCGCAGCATTTATGTACTTGGCAAACCACCTTTGACCCCTTTTCCCAACGCAGCCAAATGATGACCGTAAGGATTTTTAATTACCCAAGGACCTTTTCTTATCCTGTAACAGATCGGCATAAATGTATCTATTAGTTTTGCGTTTGGCATTGTCAGTTTCAAAGTTTGTCGTGCAAACAACATTTACATATGGAATCGTAAAGTACAACAAAGGACAACCCTTTACATCAACTCATCTCTCTCTCTCTCTTTCTCTCTCTATCTATCTATCTCTCTCTCTCTCTCGCCTTGTGTCTGTTGCCTCTCAATTGAATTGTTTGATCTTGCGGTTTAGCTGGGAAATGTGTAACCCCAAAGGATCTGTAGAAGATCATCTTTTGTGGCGAGTGGGCGACTGCTGCGGGTTTTCTGATATATCTTTATTCTAATATATCTTTTCATATTCGGGATCTTTTACTTTTAACACTAGATAAAATGCAGAGTAATGTATATTATCGTACTGTTGCCAGACCTCTTATAAAGTATCTGAGTTTGACTATCTAGTAAATGTTTATCAACTATAACTGGTCTGTGACCCAATCAGATCGCTTTTGGTAGAATCTTCCACTTGGGCAAGATAAGAGGCAGAGAAGCTATCAAGCGAAGGATCTCATGCTAAATACAAAAGGCAAAAGATCTCACTTCTCTCTTCATATATATCGAAGAGATCTTGGGCTAGATGCCACACAAAGCCAAATGAGCTGAATGAAACTGCAATTTCACACGTTGCGCTCCCATTTCGGACAGAAGCAGAGCGCTACAAGGCACAAGGCACAAGGCACAGGACATTCGTCAAGGGACACAGGCCAGACTCAATCAGAAAGACCAAATCCGAACAAATGCCAAGGACATATTCCCACATTGGCGCGCAAAACGCTGACACTGGCAAGGCAAGATGTCCCAAAAAGTAGACCAAACACAATAGAGAGCGAGAGAGAGAGAGGGAGAGAGAGAGAGAGAGAAGAAGAAAAGCGAGAATTGAGGACAAGGCACAAAAAATGCGCACACGTCACATTGATTAATCGTCTCGTCTTCTCTACGCCCATCTACCTCTCTCTCTCTCTCTCTCTCTCTCTCTCTCTCTCTCTTTCTCTCACTCTCTATGTATCTCTTGGTCTCTCTCTCTCTCTCTCTCTGTCTGTCTGTCTCTCTCTCGCTGTAGGGAAATGCGATCCTTTGACAAATACAAATAGTTAGCAAAATAAGGTTCCTTAAGAACTTATCGCGCACGTCGCTTGGGATTACTGCGCTTTCCTTGCCCCTCCCCCTTCGCCCCTCTGTCGCTTTGTCCTGCGCTAGTCCTGTGCCTGAGTGCTCCATTTATTGACAGTTGCAATTGCCAGCTTGCCACTGACATTGATTGAGTTGCCCAACGTTATCTTTTGCGCAGCTGATCCTTTTTATCAGCTGCCAGGATCAGTTTGGATCTGTGCGAAAAAAAATACGGTAAAAAAGGAAGTGTATATCCTTTTTGTATATCTATAAAATGTATTTGATTTTCTGAATAAAGTAAGGAACTGCAAATATTTCAATAATGATTGTTTTTGAAGTAAATATGAATTAATTAGTATTTCTGCATAAATACGAAATTCGATTGGCAAATAGAGAAATAGTTGCAAGTTGCAGTTCGCTTTATCTGCCCCTTCCTCGTCGCTTGCCACTGCCTGGGCCATTTCCGGCACTTAACCCATTTGTCGGGTTCGGCAACTGGCAGCCACTTGAAGCAATTGAAGCAGACACTTGAGAACTTGCCACGCATTGCATGCCGCTGCAGTGCGTTGGTGTTGCAAATGCAGTCGCGTGCCACACAGAAACCCAGCCTCACACACACACACCCGCACACACACACACACACACACACTGAGTCGCGACGACATCTGTCCCCTGGGCTCGGCTTGTGTATTCTTACAATTCATTTTTGCTTGTCCAATTTTTGGCGCAATTGCCGCTAGGTGTGCAGCAGCAGCAGCAGCAGCAGCAGCAGCAGCAGTGGCAGTCGACGCCGACGCAGCAGCGCAGGCTCTTTAAGGATGTGCGAGGAGCGTGCGTCGAGTCCTTATGTGACAAATCAGAGCAACGCAGAGCAGAGCAGAGCCCGAGCAGCTGCAGCGCCAAGGGAAACTCAATTGAGCGCACGGCAACAATGGACAGCAGCAGCAGTAGCCAGGAGCAGGATAAGGACACACACACACAAACACACACACACACACACACACAGAGAACAATGGCAACTTGAAAGGCATTTAATAAACATTTAAGGAGAGCCAGAAGCTAACGACCCACGCATTGCCAGATCTTGCGCCCGAGCAGCTGTTTGCTCGCCTATTTTGGTCTTTCTTTCTGCTCATTTTTTTGTTGTTTTTTTTTTGTTGAATGCTTTGTGGCCTCAACAATTTTCCATATGCATTGCATTGCATGCATATCCTTTGCATAACTTTGTTCGGGCTGGTTGCCTCGCAAAAGCTGTTGGCCTAACAAGCCGCAGAGTGCCACACATTGCACTACTTGCTACCCGACAACTACTGTTTGCACACTACAAGAAAAACTGCTGACTTTTAAATTTCGAAATATTCACATTTAACAACAATAAAAATGGTAAAATTCATTAGCACAACTCCTGTTTCGTTTGGCTTCAAATTAAATTGAAATAATACAACTTTCCCTTGAAATACTTTTCTTGTAATACTTTTCGACTTTTGGCCAACACGAAAATAAAGTTGAATTGAAAGTTTTCCCACAGATTTCCCATTTTTCAGTATTTGTTTTTGAAATTGAAATTTTCTCACCGTGTATAAATTACTTGGTTCATATGGCCAGCCAGCAAGCCATATCGTTGAAACCATATACCAAAACATTTGCTGTCGACCAGCAGCAAATATTCAAATTTATGCAAATTGTGCAACGTTTTGTTGCATCAGCAATGTGGCAACTAGACAAGGGGCACCCACAGGAACTGCGAACTCGCCGGACTGTTTGCTGCACAGGTGTCTGATAAATGACATGTAAACGCCTGCAACAGGATATATGCTATATGCAGAGCACACAGGATATGCAGGATATGCTCGCATTTAACTACTGGCTGCCCAACAGCGGGCGACAGGGTAGTTCAACGACTTTGCCGTTGCCCCTGCACCCCTGCACCCCGTCTACCTCTGTCAAACCACAGACAAATTTCCTAACGCCTGCTTAAACTGTGCATTAATACAAATTGCTAGACTCTCTCTCTCTCTCTCTCTCTCTCTCTCTCTCTCTGTCTCTGTCTCTCCAAACTGGCAGTTAAGATTGGAGTCGTAAAATATAGTTTTATAAATGCATACTTACCTCATTTTGAGCATAAACTCTGATTCAAAAATCAAATAAATAAAAGAAATCAATTTCAAATTGTTGAATGAGTCTCAAAATGTTGGCAATTTTATTACGATCAAAAAAATGTTTATAATTCATTAGATAAGCTCAAATTGGAATGCTGCAGCTTAAAGAAGGCAATTGAGAGCTTTTAGCAACAAATTTGCTAAATTCAAAAATTAAACAAAACTTGTCAGAATTTTCAAATTTCTCCACGCAACAAGCAACAAAGCTACAAAAAAAAAACATTAAAAAAAAATTATTTACAATTATTTTGACAGCCGAAAATTGAAGTTGAATTCCAGTTTTTTTTTTTTTCTTTTGAGGCGCAGGAACTCATCTCACTTCTCCACAGAAATGTCCTCGGGAAAGGAGAAGCTAAGACGCCGCTTGGTTGCCGCCTCCACGAGGCAAACGCCAAATGGGCCAGCCTCCTCCCCAAAGTCGCAGTCGCTGGTGGAGTTGTGTCCGCTATCAGGGCTTATGTGGCGGGAGCGGGAGTGGGGCAGCTTCTGGGCAGAACGCGAGGCGGCTGCAAGAAGCTTCTGCGCCGACTGCCTAACGCTCGACGAGATCTTCGTGGTGATCTTCCGCTTGCGCCGCACCACACGCTGCCTGCGCAACTGCAGCTGCAGCGAACGCCTCTTCCCACTCTTTCCCCCCACTCCACATCCACCTCCACCTCCAGATCCAGACCCAGACGGAGGCTGTGCCTGTGCCTGTGCCTGCTGCTGTGGCTGTTGCTGCGGGGAGCGCACTTCTCGCTCCTCGTAGCCATCTGGCTGCCAGTACTCGCAGAGGTCGCTGGCCGGGTCGAAGGCGGGTCGATAGGTGGGCGAGTGGACGACCGTCCTTGCAGTCGAGAGGAGACGCTGCTCCTGGCGATGATGTTGACGCTGGCGTTGACGCAGGCGTTGGCAACTGCGAAGGGAAGGAGCAGCACCTGGTCGACTGGCCACGGGTGCCTTACGAGTGCTCTCCAGAATCGCATCGATCATCCGCTCCAAGGTGACATCGCCCATCTTAGTCGAGCTGAGCGTTGTCTGCTCAAGGAGAGCAGCAGCAGCAGCAGCAGCAGGAACAGCAACAGGAGCAGAGGCAGGGGCAGGAGTAGGAGGAGGAGCAACAGCTGCTCCAACAGTTCTGGCTGGCAGCTGTGGCAGTGGCTTCTGTTCCAGGTAGCGTGGCTTCTCGAAATAGCTGTCCGGGATGCCCATTCCACGCAGCGCCAGCAGTGGGCCTGGAATGATGTTGTTGCTGTTGTTGTTCCCATTGAGTCCGTAGCTGGGCGAGAACTCCGCCTCGAAGGTGGGCAACGTGGAGGCGTAGACCGTTGTTGGCTTCAACTGACTCCGGGCACGGTGCAGAGCAGCTGTTGTGGTGGGCGTGGCTGGAGTCATGATGTTGCTGAGATCCCGGAGCAGGGGGGAGCGCGGACACGAGGAGGAGGAGACGGTAGCGGAGTAAGAGACTGTAGAGGCAGCAGCGGGCAGCGGCGTCGAAGTCAACTGATTCTCCTTGCCCAAATTCAAAGCAGGCAGCAGAGAATTGCGCTTCTTCAGCTTGAAGCGCTGCTGCGCTAATCCTGCAGGAGTCGCCTGTGGAGTGGGGAAAGGAGTCCCAATGGAAGTCGGAATTGCAATTGCAATTGGAATTGGAATTGGGGCTGCCGCATGAAAGTCCTTGTAGTCGATGCCACTGCCAAGGACAGCTTGGACTGCTTTGCCCCCCTCCAGGTAGGAAGGACGCGGCTGGTTGACAGCCCACTTGAGCATGGTGGCAGCTGCTGCAGATCTGAAAGAGTAGCAAAGGATCAAGTTAGCGATGAGTACGGATGAAACTGGCTAGTTAAGAAACAGATTGCCATTGTCTGCGTGCAAAAAAAGCAAAGGAATAAAGCAAAAAAGGAAAAAAGAAAAAGGATGAGCAAAACTCGTTGAACTTGTAGCTGGGTTGTCCTTAGACTAGCTGAAACGAGTTTGCTGCGCATAGAATTTTCGCAAGGATTTGAAATTCGCACTCGCGCAGGCAGCACAGCTTTTGCCGGCTGCTGGGGCAGGCAACAATTGAAAGCTGCCGACGTGCAACAAAGGCAAAGGCAACAGAAACGGGAAACGGGAGACGGGAGACGGGAGACGGGAGACGGGAAACGGCGCGCAAAAAGCAGAAAGTGCCAAAGTGTAAGAAAAGCAAATTCAGAACGAGGCAATTTCCAGCTGCGTCTCTGGATTCGATGGATGTGTTTGTGACTCTGTGTGTGTGTTTTTGGGTGGTTCAAAATGGTGGCTCCGGCTCTGGCACACTCTACACTCCGGCACTCGCTGGCCATTTAAATCGGGCCACTCAAGTGGCCCAAACGCGAAATGCGATGCTCCCTGGAATATTTGTGCAGCACTCGAAAATGCGTGAAAGCATTTTGCGCATTTGGCCGCCTCTTCTTTGCCCCGTTTTACTCTCAAGCGCACTTCACATGACGATCCCATCGAATCGAATCGAAAACGAATACGAAAAAACAGTGCCCAACTCGAATACCCAATGCGGAACTCGGAACACACAAAAAAAAAAACAACTTTTAAAAATTATTTAGAAAAAAAATAAACGCGACGCACGCGCACAATTTGTGATGTGAATATTTGAATATGAATATGAATATGAATATGAATACGGATACGAATACGAATACGAAAATGTTATGTGCGATGATTTTTGAATGGGGTGTTTTATAATTAAGTTTCTCACAGAGCACTCGAGTCGAGTCGAGTCGGCTGCACTTTCGTGCTTGAGTCTTTGGATGGTTGGCTGAGTTTTCTTGGTCTACATTTGCACATATTTCATATTTAATGCATTTTTAATGCACTTGTCTCCTTCGCATTACCTTTTTCCTATTTTCAAGCTCGCTTTGTTGCGTTATCCAAGCAGCGTGCACACAACAAACACAAAAAAATAAATAAAAAATACAACATATAAATAAACCGAAAAGTCGAAAGTCAAAATCGAAAAATATTTATTTCGTTGCTCGCGTTTGAGACAGAAGCAGAAGCAGCAGAATAAGGAGAGACGAGCGGAACGCGAAGTCCTCTCAGAGGCGCAGACGAAATGTGACTGATGCTCGCCAGGCACGTCATGTTGCGTGCTCAGCTCTGCTCGAGTCGAGCAACCACCACACCAAGCGAGCGGAGAGCGAGCTTATCTGCGCTCTCATTCAATTCAATAACAACACCGTTGTATTGGCATTTCGGCTGCTGGAATTTCCGCAAGAGAGCGAGAGAGAGTGAGAGAGAGCGAGAGAGAGCACGTGTTAAGTAAAAGAGTAAATTGAAATCAATTCAGTTTGCACAATTATAAAATGTGCTGGGAGCAATAAGTTAAATATAATTCAACAATATTACTCAATAAATACTTAATAAACACTTGGACAATGTGTGAAATGATATTCCCGTTCCATTTCTGGCTTTATGTGGAGAGGTGTTTTACCGAATACAAATAATATTCAAATGTATTCAGCAGCTTTCTTGTATCTTAAAGATGAATATATTTTTGATTGAACAAATCTATTTTCTATTTGGCAATACTTGTTTTTTCTAGATTCAGCTGAACTGAGTCATTATCAATCATTTGAGGACGGATCTGTTAAATAAATTAACATAAATTAACATTGATTGAAACATTAATTTACACAAATTTGAATTTAAGGTCAGGATTCGTTTTGGGCTTTTTGCCTGTTCAAGTTGTTTGTTCCGGATTCGTTTCCAGAATAATCATGTTGATTTTGGCAATATCTATCTGATGAAACTTGAGAAACATCAGCCGTTTATACCATATAATATTATATTGTTTCCATAGCAACAGTCTGTTAAAAAGAGTTCATATATAATAAAGATATATACAAAGATCGGAAAGATCGTTCTAAACCTAGATACGGATATGATGTAAGTTGAGTGGTGAAATGCAAAATGATGGCCCATCATTCAGAGCAAGGCAGCAGGGAGGGAGGGGAGGGAGCGGCAAGAGCCGAAGCAGGAGCGCCTAATCCCACACAGCTGTTCGGGGTTGAGGGGTCCCTGGCGCTATCGGTGTGTGATTCAAGATTAGCTACCTCTCTTCCTCCTCGTCCTTTGCCTGCCTTGCGAGCGTATTTTATCTTGATGTCCTTGCCATGTTCCCGTTTGTGTGTGTGTGTCTGTGCGTGTTGCGAGGGATAACGCCCGTTTGGGCTAAGGAAAAGAAGGCAAAGAAAATGAAAATGAAAATGAAAAAACAAAAACAGTAGCAAATCTGAGCGTGAAGTGTTTGCATTAAGAATTTTCCTTTTTCGCAATTTTCAGCTATGAGAAATTGCGCAATTGTTGGGCAATTTATTAGTGGCAAAGTTAGGACGTCCGAATTGATCTTGATCCTGATCCTCAGCCAGGCGTTGCCCAGCTATGCCCTAATTTATCTTCCCTTCGCGCTGCTTCTCTCTCTCTCTCTCTCTGTATCTGTCTTTCTCACTCAGTCTCGATCAGAGGCGTTGTAATGACCAATGCGTTAAATTGGCTTTGATTCAATGGCTGACTGGCTGACTGGCTGACAGGACGACAGATTATTGTTAAGATCCTTTCACTCCCGTTGCAGCTGCCCCAAGAACGCGCGCTTCCAATGACAATCATTCTTTCATCTTATTGATTTATTTATCTGCAACTATTTTTGTTCTCTTTTTATTTGTTGACCACTCAGCTCAGCTGCGCCTGCCACAAAAACTGGAACAGCAGCTGGAAATTTGCTACCGAATCAGCTTGGGAACAATGCAAAAAAATCACATTTTGCATGTTTAAACATAATGATAAATTAAATTAATAATAATATAAATATTAATGCTGGTTTGCATTAATTATCTTTGAGTTTTCGAATCTTTCAAACACTAAATACTACATAAATAAAGTCGAATAAAATATTCTTGGGAGAACTGATCCATCCAAAGGTATTTGTTGGCAAATTCTAAAAGATTTCGTAAAAAGTGTTTTTATTTTTTTAATCATGCAAATTGAATCTAAATTTATTTCTCATTGGAAAAGGTTTATTTTGAAAAGTGTTGAAAACCAGGACACCAAAGGCTCTCCAAACTTAGGCTTGGCACATTCAATATTCCAAATTCCAGTGGTTTGTCATTAAGAAGGGGTATTCCCCTAAAGAAAGACACAAATTTGCATAAATTGAATTAATTAACATTAAAAGTAAAGCCAGGATTCAAAGCAATCTAAATCAGCTGGAAGCCTCTGTCCAGTAGATGACAGGCACAGACATAAATCAGTAGCCCAGAATGACTTATAACAGACGGAAATAATGTGAATATGGAATCTGAAAACTGTCTTCATGTGGACAACTATCTACTCTCATCATATCAATTCAAATCTCATCAAACTGCAGCCAGTTCTGCATGGGAAAAACACCTCACAATAGATTAAAGGATGGCCATCTATTCTATGGAATGCACTAAGATATTGGCAGGACTCAATTCACATTGGCCAGTGACAAGTGGTCTACGAGGTGGTCTTCATTCCAGAAATGCTGACAATCTTTGATAGTTGCTCCTATGAAATCCTTTCAAATTGGCCAAATACATTTTGTGTTGCGTAACAAAAACAAATAAAACATTTTGAGAACAGACAATTTTTTGTGTACAATTCATCCAGTGAGAGTTTTCTTAATCTATTTTAACATGTTCTCTCTCTCTCTCTCTCTCTCTGTCTCTGTCTTACTTAATTGCTTTCTCCTGCTCTAGTCTGAACAGCTGTCGCCTTTACTTGATTCTCCAGTCTCGATTACTGAGGAGAGTTCCTCATGGCAAATCCCATAAATTTACGCTCTAAACAAAAGTCGACGTCGGCGTCGGCGTTGGCCGCAGCGCAGGATGTTGCATAATTGTCAAAGATGGGAGTCCGGAATCAGCAATCTGGAATCAGACATCAGGCGTCAGGCATCCGTTGCCCGAGCCCTTTAACCAATAAATTGCAAAACAATTGCACAATTTTCCACAACATATTTTTTCTCAAACTCGCAGCGACAGCGACGCGAGCAGCGGCAGCGGCGCTTGTCCCATAAACAATGAGCTAAATTGTACAAAGGTTCTCACTCTGTGTGTGTGTGTGTGTGTGTGAATGTGTGTGTGTTGTCCTTTTCTTGGCGAAAATTCAAGGTGAAAGGAGCCACACGCTGCGAGAAAGGTAATTGAAAATTATGTTTTGTGGCGTAAGCGGCGAACGGGCAGCGGGCAAAGGAGCAAGGAGCAGCAGCTGGCAGCAGCTAAGCACACACGAAAAACACACACACACACACACACACACGAGTCATATCCTTGCTGATATCCAGTCCCACCAACTGCAACTATCCTGACCAACTCCTTTGACAAACAACCAAAAAAATCACTTATTGCAATGAATTTCACATGGCAACACGGAGATTCAGCCTAGAAAATTGCTCAATTAATTTATTTTCATTCATATCTCAAAGAAGAGATTAAATTAAGGGCATCGAAATGAGTTCAATAAGATGTACAAGCATATGTTCTAAATAGCAATCCTTGGTCTTTTTTCAAGTCGAGCATTTTGCATTTTTCAATCCTGTAAAAGAATTTCCCACAATTGAGACGATATCGCAATGCAAGTTGAGATCCACTCGGATCAGTTGTGATATTATAGAGCGAACTTGCTGCTAGCCTGCGCCAAAGATATGCATTTACATCATATTGACCACGCCCTCAATTTAAGAGCTACAGTTACCAAACTTGGAAGATAATTTACTAAACAAAAAAAAAAAACTCATGCAACATTTTTGTTGCAGCTAGTCTAGTATAACTTTTGTATAATGTTTGACAGATTTTTCACAGCATCGTTTTGAATAGGTCCGTTCGCATTCACCTTATTCCCGCCCCTCCACTCCGCTCCCCACCCACCTCACCTTCCTCCCATCAGCTGCATATTTTATGTTGTATTTGTCCAGTCACTGATTGAATTGAACCAGCAGGCTCACATTCAATGAATGCCTCTGTTTCAGTTTGATTGAATTGAAAGCAACACTGTTGCCGTTGTTTATCTCTCACTCTAGCTCTCCCAGCGCTCTTTCGCACCCCGACTGCGTAACTGTGTCTCAGCGTCTGAGCGCGCGTTCGCTCTGCGTCGACGCAACACGTTTCGTGTGCTTTTCGCTCTCAGTGCAGTGGGCAGCGACAGAGAGCTGAGGCAGCGACGCGACGGCTGCAGCCAGAGCCAAGTCAGTACGCAAACATAAGCCGGTCGGAGTGCACGTTTCTCGCTTCGCTTCGCTACGAAACCGAAACCGAAATTGAAATTGAATTTGAATACTAATTCCATTTCCAAAAATTATTTCTTTATTTTTTTACTGGTGCAAACTTGAAAAATCTGTGTGCCAATTCCTGTGAAGAAGGTAATTAAAAGTGCATTGAAAATGGATGCCAAGCTAAAGTTAATTCGAAAAGCTCAGCAAAGTATGAATCAACTGTTCGAATCACACTCGTACTCACACTCACACTCACACTCACACTCACATATATTCACTCATATTCACATTCATCTCGTGGAATTTGTAATGCATTTTGCATTCCTCCCTTGAGCTTTAATATGCATATCATATTTGCATATCATAAATATTTTCCAGTTTTGCAGTTCTGTTTTTTCATTTTTTTTTTTTTCATTTTCATTCAAGTTCAAGCTGTTCAGCGGGGGTTCCCGAGGGTAACTCTCCGTATAGGGAATTTAATTGCCCGCTAAAGGAGTTTAAAGCAGTTCTGCCAAAAGTGCCTGCAGCGTCTTTTTTGATTTCATTTTTGCTGCCCCATTTAACAATAAATACACAAATATGGGTTGCTGGCGAAAGAATGTAAATTGCTAAAATTTGACTTGAAATCAAGAATTCGAGCGGTGCATTTTGTACCACTGTATTCATAGATATATATGTATACAGATATATGCATTTACGCACATATTCACAATTTCTGGCGAAAAGCGCGCCAAAAACTCACCTGACAACTTGGCGAATTCCGGCAAATTGCGAAGGAGGCGCAAGCAAAGCCAAAAAGCTACACAAAATATACACAGAATATATATATATATATAGAACCACGCCAGAAGAATGCCACACACACACACAGACATTTTCAGCGATGTTGCAAGCTAGAATACTAACCAAACCACTTTGTTTCCTCCCGCACTTGCAGACACCAACGCAATCAGCAGCAAAAACAGCAAGAGAAGAAGCAGCTTCATCTGAAGATGCTCAAGTGGGCTGTCAACCAGCCGCGTCCTTCCTACCTGGAGGGGGGCAAAGCAGTCCAAGCTGTCCTTGGCAGTGGCATCGACTACAAGGACTTTCATGCGGCAGCCCCAATTCCAATTCCAATTGCAATTGCAATTCCGACTTCCATTGGGACTCCTTTCCCCACTCCACAGGCGACTCCTGCAGGATTAGCGCAGCAGCGCTTCAAGCTGAAGAAGCGCAATTCTCTGCTGCCTGCTTTGAATTTGGGCAAGGAGAATCAGTTGACTTCGACGCCGCTGCCCGCTGCTGCCTCTACAGTCTCCTACTCGGCTTCCGCTTCCGCTACCGCCTCCTCCTCCTCGTGTCCGCGCTCCCCCCTGCTCCGGGATCTCAGCAACATCATGACTCCAGCCACGCCCACCACAACAGCTGCTCTGCACCGTGCCCGGAGTCAGTTGAAGCCAACAACGGTCTACGCCTCCACGTTGCCCACCTTCGAGGCGGAGTTCTCGCCCAGCTACGGACTCAATGGGAACAACAACAGCAACAACATCATTCCAGGCCCACTGCTGGCGCTGCGTGGAATGGGCATCCCGGACAGCTATTTCGAGAAGCCACGCTACCTGGAACAGAAGCCACTGCCACAGCTGCCAGCCAGAACTGTTGGAGCAGCTGTTGCTCCTCCTCCTACTCCTGCCCCTGCCTCTGCTCCTGTTGCTGTTCCTGCTGCTGCTGCTGCTGCTGCTCTCCTTGAGCAGACAACGCTCAGCTCGACTAAGATGGGCGATGTCACCTTGGAGCGGATGATCGATGCGATTCTGGAGAGCACTCGTAAGGCACCCGTGGCCAGTCGACCAGGTGCTGCTCCTTCCCTTCGCAGTTGCCAACGCCTGCGTCAACGCCAGCGTCAACATCATCGCCAGGAGCAGCGTCTCCTCTCGACTGCAAGGACGGTCGTCCACTCGCCCACCTATCGACCCGCCTTCGACCCGGCCAGCGACCTCTGCGAGTACTGGCAGCCAGATGGCTACGAGGAGCGAGAAGTGCGCTCCCCGCAGCAACAGCCACAGCATCAGGCACCGGTACAGGCTCCGTCTGGGTCTGGATCTGGAGGTGGAGGTGGATGTGGAGTGGGGGGAAAGAGTGGGAAGAGGCGTTCGCTGCAGCTGCAGTTGCGCAGGCAGCGTGTGGTGCGGCGCAAGCGGAAGATCACCACGAAGATCTCGTCGAGCGTTAGGCAGTCGGCGCAGAAGCTTCTTGCAGCCGCCTCGCGTTCTGCCCAGAAGCTGCCCCACTCCCGCTCCCGCCACATAAGCCCTGATAGCGGACACAACTCCACCAGCGACTGCGAGCTGGAGGAGGAGCTGGGCTTAAGAACAGGAGCTGGTCTGGAACTGGTACTTGGTGGGGAGGAGCTGGAGGCTGCTTGTAAGCTGGATGCAATCTGGATGCAGTCGGAGGCAAGAGACGCGACGAAGCGGCGTTTGAGCTTCTCGCTAAATGAGGACAGTTGATGAAATTACTGAAATTACTTTAGAAATAATTTTTTTTTAAATTAAATTAAGACTTTTTTTTGTGGTATATGTAAAGAATAAACGATTTAATAATGGAAATTATAATCTTATTGTTGGTATTTTTTATTTGTTTTTAATGAGCGGCTCTCGTCGGCTTTCCCACAGTCGAAAGAAAGAAGCCACAAATGAGTCTAGAGCCGAAACACTGGACGCAACCAGCTTAATGCCAAAGACCACTTGAGATCCAACGAAGCGTTGCGCGTGCTCTTCAAGTGTTCGGCTCTTCAAGTTCCCGGGAAGGTGAAGGTGAAGGCGAAGGTGAAGGTGAAGGAAGTGAAGAACAAACCAACAAACCAAATAATAACACACGGGCCACAAAGTTGCAAGTGTTTCCCACAGCGCCTGCTTAATGGGCGTTTTTATGCTTTGATAGCTACCAAAAAGGACAAGCAATTGTTATGAAAAGACAGAGACAGACATAGACAGACAAAGAGAGGAGAGGAGCACGCTATAAACAGGACACCGAGTTAATTGCAAGCAGTAATTATGTGGGCAACAGCAGCAATTGTTGCTACTAACTCATTCCATTTGGCAAAGAAACAATGGAGTTTGGCTAACTTGGACACCTCTTAGATTACATTACAACGGTACTCAATGTATATATATATATATATATATATATATATATATGTATGAACAACCGACTGATTGCTCCTTTCAATGCTATATGATATAGTAGTCCGATGTTAATCTCCTATTTTGTTTGCGTAGCTGGATTTAGGCTAGTCTGAATAACTTGGATAAATCGCAATGTGATAAACTGACTTGACTATATCGACTAGGCTAAGAACGATAATCGAGAATATATATGCACAGAGTAATCTGTTAAAGGCTTCAGGACAATATGACAATATTATTAGGCATAGTTGAAATTAAGATTGACTTGCTGTCATAAATTAGTTACTTTTGAAGAAAGTCAATTTCCTATAATACTTTTCAAATTAATTAACAGTAGAAGTTTATATATGGTAAACTATACAATTATCCTATTCCGGGATATCCTTTTACTCATTGTTTGTTTTCTTGATTAATTCGAACTTAACTTAACGGAAATTTGTAATTGGTTTCACGAAAAGTAGAAACTGAGAACCAGTTCTAATTAGTGGATAATCTATTTAACTTTAAGCTGAGCAAATCCCGCTGGGCTCCTTCTTGTTGCATATAATGAGGACATTTTCTCAAGTTTCCCACAGTTTACAAGTTGCAACATTTGACAGGGCTACATTTGATGGTTGTGGCAACAACACTATGCTGGCTGACCATGGCTCATTAGCTGGTCAGGCTCTCCACACATCGGGCCAAATATCGGTGTTCGATTGGAACAATCATTGAGCTCAGCGTTAAATGAGCTGTCATAACATTTGGGACGAAACCAAGAGTTATGCAAATTCACTGATGGTAGCTGTGCCAACCCTTCGACAGGAACAGTCCCTGTGGCCAGTCGTCGCCTTAATCTGCTGGTCAGAAGCGAGTTGGCCAGCTAAGTTAACACTTTTCACACACAGGTCCCATTCTCCCAGACTTCCCAGGCTCTGCTGCCCAGCCGAGCGTAAAACTTTTCCAAGTAGCGTGTAAGAAGCAGACAGTGTTGGACTAGGACCAGGGGGAGGGCAGAGGGGAGAGGGACGAGGGGCGAGGGGCATGTGTTGTGTCCTTATGCGGCTTGACAGACTTGACAACATAATGCAAATAGCTTATGATGTGATATGTCTGGACATCGATGGACGTCACCATTATTCATATTGCATTCTTTGCATCCATACGGATTCCCTCCCCGAGGCGGTCAAGGCAAGGTCAAGCAGACAACACATCCAAATCAAAGTAGAGCATTTACTTGCCCTGTATTTTCCTTCACATACACTGAGCGAAAAACAAAATCAAGCGAGTATTTCTCATATTTAACTCAAGAGATTTTCTACAATTAAATAATTGGAAATTGCAGCTTCGCTAGACTCTTAAGACTTGTATTCTTTTACTATGATTAACTATTTATATTGTTCGAGTTATGTACTGTGAAGAATAATCTAAGAATCCTCGTTGCCGCAAATGGCACATACAAATAGTTTACAGTGTAGACCTGTCAAACCCTTTTCTGTGCTTCCGCAGCAAAAAGGAACTGATCTAAGGGGCTGACCAGCGGACCAGCGGTGCAGCGGAGCAGGGGACAACGGTTAGCGGGCAGTTACAGTTACAGCCTAGGGTCTAACGCCTAGCCTGGGCTAGTGAAATCAGTGAAACTTGACAAAGGTTGCCCCGTCGCGCGTCCATCATCGTTTTTTATGAGCTCACCTTTCCTTGATGCGTGCAACAACTTTTGCTTTCTGTTCAACTTGTTTTGGTCAGTTGCACATTATTATCTGGCTCTATAATGATGCGCCTTTGTTGCTGTCATTGCCATTGTCCATGTCCATGTCGGCGTCTGTAAGTGCATCTGTTTCGGTTTCTATTTAGCCGGGGCACGTCTACTTAGACTTGCCGTCTCATTTAACATGCAGCTCTTTAATTTTATTTTGATTGTGAGTGAAATGGATTCCGTTGCTGGTTGCCGCCACAGTTGCAGCTCGGCAGCATTGTGGGAATCGCCGTAAAAACTCTTGCCATACAAATAAAAATGGTTTTTAATGTTGCAGAGCTGTGCACGTATCCCAATTATAATAATAATAATAATAATGTTGTAGAGCTAACACACATTAAGGAATTGCCGAAGAAAAACGTTGGCTCTTTCCAAATATGACATTAAAAATTACAGATTCTGAAGGATCTCTATATCAAGAAGAACTTTGAGTAAATCGAAATGTATCTATAAATTTACAGTCCATTCGACACCCAACTAAAGTGCACTTACAAAGCAATTCATTTGGCAATCCAATTCCAATTCCGATTCCAATCCAATCCCACCATTCAGCTTGAAATGCCCCTATAATTCCAAGTTAATAGAGTGTGGCTATTATTATTGTCTGTGGCAACACAATGGGCACACACGATGATCTCTTATTCTCGTTTTGCAAAGGCGCAGATTCATTGAAAACTCATTTAATGGCTTAAATCTTGTAAAGTGGAAAAGTGGAACTGGAAAAGTGGATGGGGAAGTGGAAGTGGAAGTGGAAGTGGAAAGCGGGCACACTTTTGCTTCTAATTGCGATTTAAACGCTTCTGTCGAGTGGCGAATATTGTCAAATTGAAACACAGCACAACACACACACACACAACACACACTGAGACACACAACACACACACACAGAGCACCCGCTTAATATTTGGTTTGGAGTGACAAAAGTCGACGGCAGTCGATTGAAAAACACTCTTTGCGTTCAACGCACACCTTTCGACCCGCACTTTTCTCTCCCCCCTCCCCACTCCCCACTCCCTCTGCGCTTGCTTTCTTTCAGCCAGTTGGCAGGTTTGGCCTACTGGCTGAATGGTCTGGTCCATGGGGTACGCCCGCTTGAGAGCGCTGGCCGCTGGCACGCGTGCCTTGCTTATCGCCGCTCGAGGATCGTCGGCGGAGAAATGGGAAGGGATGGAGGAGAAAAACAGTTGCAAAAACGAGCGAAACAATGGACGCTGAGCGAGGCGGGTATGTGGACAGACAGAGGGGAGCGGGCATTTGTCCTGCATATCCTGTCACGAAGTCGCCGTGCAAATGTCTAAACGTGTGCAAAAAAGGAAAAACAAACCAAAAACAGATGAGAACGTTGCGACTGCGCCATACTCTGTTTCCAGTGTAAAAACAATTGAGACGTCAAAAGTTGTCAGTCGCTGAATGAATTTGCATTGAAAATGGATTTATAAACTAACTTACAAGAATAACAACAAGGATCAACCATTTCTGCAAGATATAATAATAATAATAATAATAATAAAAATCATATGTAATATTGTATTTTATTATAGTATATATATATTATAGTATATTAATAACAATTAGTAAATCAAACTAGACTTAAATCAAATTCCGTGTTTAGCTCAAAGATTGACGTTGCTGAAAACGAATACAGTTCTTAGCTGACTTGCGAACAGAGTGCAACAAGGACTGCCAAGCAGAGGCAGAGGCAGAGGCAGACGCAGACGCAGACAGTTGCACGTCAACTTAGATTGGCATATCCTGCTGCATATCCTGCGGGTCGCCTGCCACCTAGCTAGACGTAGGCGCTAAATATGCATGTCCCAATCTCTCGGGCTCGCTCTCTTTTCTTGGCCAGGACTTTGTGCAAGGCTCTAACCAGCCGTGTCCTTCGCAAGCAACAACAATTAACAAAACTCACCTGTTGTTGGTCGCCGTGCAACGTCCTTTGAGGCGTGCCATCACATATATACATGTATATGTATAACATGTTATTTTGTTGCCAAACCATTCATCAGACCCAATTTTGGACAGCAGGTGTACAGATCACTCGACCACTGGCTCAGCGACCACTCAATTCATTCGATGCCATACCAAAAACTGAGCACAAGTTGAATACAAGCTGAATTCTCACTTCAAAAACGAATACAGATCTGATCAGACGACAGATATAATCAGATATATGACAGATAGAAACCATAGCAATTATCAATTATAACATTTGTTGCAGTTTCTACAAATTCCTTTAAAGCAAGTGTGTGCAACATCCTTCAACTATTATCGAACTAAGGCAATAGCTCAAAGATAGCTAAAAGATAGTTTTATTTTGGTTAATTCCAAATTCAACTTAAATGGATAAGAAAAAGATCCATCTTCTAAAGCATAATTGAATTGCTGTGATTTGGCATGTGATTGAACGGCTTACCAGGACCTATGATAAATGATGATCAAACTAGCGAAAAGCAACTGTATCTCGCTCAAGGACATAAATATTCATGTGCACTGAATTCTCATATCCATTCATGTATATATATATACCTATAGATATCTATAGATATACATACATATATCATCATGCATCATCGAGCTGCCATAATTGCTGAGATATCTTTCGCCAGACACCCAAGAAGTACAGACAGAGAGAGCAAGAGAGAGAGAGAGAGAGAGAGAGAGAGAGAGAGAGAGAGATGTTAAGAAATAATATCGACATTGACACGCATATCATTAATGCAAATCAGGTTTTCTTTTTGCATCTTTTCGCTTTTGCCGTGCCACAATTTTTTGCACTACCCTTAAACTGTCATGTCACTGAAAATATTATTATAACAATTGCAAAACTGACGGCGTTGCGATCAAAGAAAACCACTCGGACTGTGTGTGAGAAGAGAGCGAGTGTTTGAGATGTGTAGATCATAGTTTATTGGGTATTGGGTATTGGGTTCGGTGTGCATCTTTCTCTGGTTCATTAAGTGCGGCTCACTTGACAAAGGCCGAAAACCCCTTCGATAGGATTTGCGGCAGAGTCGTGAGAGAAAAGAAAACAGTTTAACCCCCTCACCGCTCACCGCTCACCCCTGCTGCCCCGTTGTGCGCTTGAAGTGCGCAAAAATTTAAATGAGATCGTTGCAAGATGAGTGCAAAGCTGCGACGCGCTCAGTTTATCATCTTTCTTCTTCTTTTTTTTATTCAACTGTGATCGGATTAGATTTGAATCATTTGCAATTTTCCGCATTTGCGCTAATGAAGAAGAAAAAGTTGCACGCTACACGTTGCACGTTGCACGTTGCCAAACGCCTTGCCAGAAGGGGTTCCAAATGAAAACCGAAAAGGATGATTAAATACCCTTGTGTATACTTATGACGCATGCATATATTGAATTGGTAGGAATTGGTGCAATTTGCAACATTGCAACTAATCTTATAAATATTATTTAAGAGCCTGCACCTCTATCCGACAAACAAGTATATCTTTAAAATGCCAATCGTTCTAAAAGACATATTAAATAGGGTCTTTCAAGCAAAAACAAGCTAGGAAAAGATGTAGCATCCCAGGGATGCATGCATGTGTTGAGCTCCAAAGACAACCCAGCAAAGATTCGAAAATTCGTGCAGGATTCATGGGGTTCATGGAGGAGCTATTGACTCAGAAGTTGGCACCATACTTCGACTAGGTCGCAGTGCAGATTATACTAATAATAAAAACAAAAATTTAATTGCCAAGATCAGCATTTGCGAAAAGAAAATCTGTATTTTTACCCGAGTTTTCTTCGATAAAGATGTGAAGAAAACAAGGAATCGTGAATTGATTTGGGACACAAATTTACAATGCATTTTGATAATAACACAAGCTTTCCATTCATCCCTCCGTCGGTCAGTCTGTCTGTCTGTAAGCGAAGTGGCATGGTTTGGTCCGGGCCATGAATGTGTATTTAGAGGGAGAGGGTTGCAGGTAGCGTGTGTTACGCTTCGCCGATCGCCATATGCGATGCCAAAAGCCGACACGACAGGCCTGACTAAGCCAGTCTTTGAACTACTATTTTGCATAGACTCTGAAGCCTGGGCCTGTGCCTAAGTCTGAGTCAGAGCCTGACAGCTGTTGGCGAAAGCTATGCAAAAAAACACACAAACACACACACCAGAGACAAACAGAGACAGAAAAAGAGGGAGACAGAGAGAGAGGGAGTCCTGTCGGGCTGTCGCCTCGGTAATTGAAGTTGAAAGGGCAACAAGCATCAAGAGGGGAGTCCGCGCGGGGCGACAGCCAAAAATCAAATATCATATATCAACTTACATATCAAAACAAGATGGGAAAAACAAAAACAGTGCCAGCAACAGCAACAGCAACGGCAATAGAAACCGAAACCGAACTAAAACCCAGCCAGTTATCATTACCATATTTCTGAAAACATTTCCATTTGCATCTTTGCTATTACATGGGCTCACACCTTTCGCGCGCCAAAGGACATCGTGGCGAGGAGCGAGGGGCAACTCAGCCCGGCAGGCTGGCAGCTGTTATAGTCACCCCAGAGCCACAGACTCCGACTCCGACTCCGTCTCCGTCTTCGGCACACAGACTGAGTACCCCTGAAGACGTCTGCATGCAAATGTCATTTATGCAAATTTCCCAGGACACATGATCGTTTTTTTTTTTTTTGCTCCTTTGGCATTATGAATTATTGAACTATTGGCAGTCTAAGCAAATATAAATTGAGCAATAAATTCTTGGGAAAAGGGTTTCGGGTCGGGCGCTAGAATCAATTCAAGGCGCGCCCCCTTTTTATTTATAAATTTTTTTTCTTTTCTTTTAGTCGAACCCCAAAACGATGTCAGTCTTACGTAGTCTCCATGTGGAAGCACAACGACATCGATACGCGTGAGTTTTTTTGAGTCTTTGTTGTTGTTGTTTTGGTTGTTGCATTTCTTATCGTATTGTAATTTTGTAATACTCCTTATGGCTGGCACTTAAGAATGAACATGTGACATGACACAGTCAAAAAACGTAGCAGCTCGGATGCAATTATGCGATAAGGCCGATAAGGTAAAAAAAAACAAACAACAAAAATAAAGTAGCGATATGGTCAAGCCAAAAGGCTAAACGGAGTGGGGTGGCAGGGGAAGGGGGGTGTGGGTAATTAGATGAGTTAGTAGCCCGTTTGATGTGTACCAAAATTGAGGTGCAACTTGGTAAATGCGCACGTGGCCACAAGCCGCAGCTGGCAGTAGTAGTCGTAGTAGTATTAAAGAGGACCCTAAATAGAGACATCTACTTGCATTCAGAATAAAAACTCATTTCAATATTCCTAATTCAATAAACTCTCTCTCTCTCTCTCTCTCTCTCTCTCTCTCTCTTTCTTTCTTACTCTGTCTATTTAGAGTAGTCTTATTTATAATAAACATGAATCGCTATCATTCAAAGTAAATAGCCCCGTTTTTAAGGGAACGTAATCCCAGCCATTTAGAATATCTAAGAAACATTTAATATAAAAACTTAGATAACACATTTTTAACTATTTGCTTTATATTTCGTTTGCCAAATAGAACTTCTTTTTTTTTTAGAAATCACTTACAAGAAATGGATGCAAAATTCAGTAGTTTTCCAAGCAATTCAACTCGGGTGGTGAGCAAGTTGATAGATGTCCAAGCTAATAATCCAATCTCCAATCCAATATAATCTGGAGAAATATATTCACTGTTCAATTTAGAGTGGCGTTAATTCGTTCATATCATTAATAATGAATAATGAATGGTTTCACTTCAAAATTGACAAAAACTGCAGATAAATAATGGTCATCTCTTCTGGCAAGGTTTGGATTGCTTTGTAAATATAAAGTTTTGTATAAGATGCAAGTTTGGGACTCATTATTAGTCGTTAGTAACTGATTCTTAGTCAGATGAGAGTTGAGCAAGAAAATGCAGATCTCCGTTCACAGTTTCTCTTAGTTGCTTATGACAGTTTTGCGTTGGATCAGGGAACGGATATTGTAACGTAAGTCTATATAGACAATGCCTGCATTAGGGGCAGCTCAGCCAACTACAATTGCATCTAATCTTTGTCCACATCTATACATGTATATGTATGCAAAATATCTATGCACCCGCACAGCTGCCTGGTTAGTTAAAGGAAAAGGTAAGGAAAGGATTTGCGACACCTTCTGAGGCACCTTTTGCACCCGACTCAAGATTGTCGCAAGATTGTCGCAAACTGCGGCAAAACGAAAGCAAAACGAAAATGAGCTAAGCCAAATGAGTTTCTAGTTTCGAAAATTAAAATACGCACAGATTAACACCGAGAGATATGAATGACATTGAATGAGTGCATGAATAGAATGAATGAACGCATGCAAAACACTCGCTTTGTCCTCAATGAATATGCCACACGCACAGTCGGCCAGACAGTCGAACAGATCGTTTCGGCTGTGCTGCTAATGAGCAGGTAGCTCGGATCGTAAATCAAATGCGACCCACAACACAATTGGGTGTAGTTAATCCTTGCAACACTCAATTACTGCTGGCCACACCTCTATCGCAACTATCGCAGCATTCCACATGCTGTGCAAAGAACTTGCCCATACAATTTAGTACAGAAATCACTGGGTAGATGATTGCCAGACCTGGTTGCTGCACATTCATCCGTCATGCTAGCACTTGCTGCATTTGCTGCTGTGCGTGTGGCAACATTAGCGGCAGTTGCACTGCCTGTGCTTGTTGCGCCTTTTCCATCTGCCATCAACCATCATACCCCGTTGATCGGGCAACCTGCATTTTTGCTTTATTTTTAAGCGTAATACTTGCAGCAGAAGATGAAGAACATGTTGCCAGAGTTTCGTTGAAATGTATATGAAATGAATTGTCAATCAATAGTTTTTGCAACTGGCAGCAATAAACATTGCCAGCATTGCCAGCCCACAAAAAGCTTTCATCCCATTGTATTTGGCTTCCAATTGGAAAGCAGAGTTGTAACTCTCATGTATGTATGTATGTATGTATGTATGTATGTTTGTGTGTATTTATGTATTTATGCATGTGTGAATTGTGTTTTTGGGTCAGTGATGAGCTAGATAAATACTCATTCGGTACGGTCAGGACAGGACAGCAGCAGGAGCAGGGGCCAGGACCTAAACTGCGAATTACAACAACAACAAAAGAGCGAAGAAAACGTTTAGCGGCATTTGCATATTTAATTGTCAAGAAAAAAATGTGAGCATTTTTCGGTAAAGAAAAGCAAAGAAAAGCAAAGCAAATCATATGTTCACCCAAAATGGGCTTTTCACCGTGAAAATGTGCGCGTAATTTGTTATTCTCATTCCATGCCCGTAGACGGTTAGGGGTTAGGGCGTGGCTGCGGGGGTTGGGGTAGCAGCGATCAACTATTCAATTGTTGGTTGATGTTATTGTTGTTGTTTTTGCTGCTGCTGTTTAAAACTAACGGCAATCGGGCAACCCGACCGCAAAGGCCATTGGCCAGGCGAATTAAAAAAACAAAGAAACAATGAAAGAACGAAGCAAGGCAACAAAACGACAAATAGGAAGAAATAAGCGAAACAGGTAAGAATGCGCTTGTCAAGAAAGAAGAGAGGGAGCTCGGTTATGAGATACCCTGCATTAAATCGGTTTATTTTAAAGATCCACAACTGAAATGCATTTTGGATCAAAACTTGAATGTTTCTTGACCTGATCTTGATGACATGTTTAGAACTGATCAAAAATATGTCACGTATATTAAATATCAACTTTAAAATTGTGGCTTTTATTTCTATCGATAAAATAATGTAAGCTCAAAGTGTCTAGTTTTATGGCCGACTCGGCTGTTGATCTTGGTGAAGAACATAGATGCTTATCTGCTACATAGTGTGCTTGCTGCTGCGTGTTACATACTTTATCACAGTGCCAACATACCCATTTTGAATGGAATGGGTTCAGGGCATAAAAAGAGGGTTCAAATGCAAATGCAAATGATGAGAAGACATTCCTTCACATTCCCAAACGGGTCGACACACATCACACACAGTTTGGTGGAAGGAAGTTTGTCAAACGGTTGACAGCCACACAGCCGATCAGGTTCCATCCCGATCCCGATCCCGATCCCTATGCCTCTGCCAATCCCGAAATTGATGCATGGCTGCAATTAAATTTGAATAAAATGTTAAGTTTATGGAGTACGCGTATTACCATTACCTGGCATGGCAAATGGCTGTCTGTCTAGTGTCTTAACCCTTTATCTGCTAGCCGACCCCAATCTACCAACTCCGTCTCTGACATTTACCCAAAGTTGTGTAATTGATTAGCCCGCGGCATCATCAGCAAATTTTAAGCTCTCATCTCATCTGCACACTAAACCACATCCCTGCTTATTAATGCCAGACCAGACTAGAAATGCATTACTAGTGGACTGTTGGTAAGCCAACTACCAAGTTTTACAATGCAATAAGACGGCAGAGTTGTTGCCCCTTTTAGGAAACGTATTCAAATGTAGACCCTTTCAGAGCATAATTATAATTGTATCAACAAATTTAAAGCGGATTGAAGATCAAATCTCTGAGCCCAACAAATCTCAAAAAAAAAAAAAAATTTATATGAAAATCGGGCTACTATATCATATAGCTTTGACAGGAACAACTGGTCGACAACTGGTTATACCTATGCAATTGGCTGTAATCTTATCACTTCTTACATCTTATATATTATGTATTTTCCTGTCTTGTTTAAAACGTTACAGTTTGGGTCCACAGGTCCATTTGATCGAGCTCACTCGACTATAGCATTCTTACTTTTATATTTTGCTTTTTTGTTGAATTGCTTAAAGCATTCAATCGATTCCCATATCAAATGTTTTCCCATAATTGCGAGTAACTGGATAATGCATTGAAATTTGTGCAATTTTCAGTTTTTGCCAGGCTTCGGAATTGTATATATGTATATAAATATATATAGTATATATATATATATATATATATATATATGTGTATGTGTGTGTGTGTGTTTATTTGCAGAGCAAATAAGGAGAGCAACCCTTTGCACAGCTGTAGGTAGTATATAGTGGGTATAGGTAGAAACTTTGCCCTCGGCTCGATGCTTGTCAGCTGATTTGAAACGTATTAACCCATGACCGCTTAAGCCATTGTTTATTGCCTAATTTGCGGTTAAATTTTTGATTTCGCCACAATATGATTTCATTTCCGAATACACAATTCTTGCATTACTTGGACAGATTGAGATTTATGACTGTGTATGTGTGTGTGTGTGTGTATGTTTGCCAATAAATCTTAAAAAGTGTGCGAAACTTTTTGGCGCACTGGAAAATAACAACAACAAGCAGAAGAAGAGAGAACGGGAGATGGCAGAATAATCGAGGCGAGCGTAAATATGTTTTTGTGTGTATTCTGCAGAGCACCGTTAACTACGATTGCCCGTACGTATGCATGCATGTACATATGTATGTATGAATATGCACTTGCAGGCAACCTCACATTTGGGAAATTTAAAGGGAAATTTGCGAATTAAACAGGAATATATTTAACAAGGCGGTTCAGGGTATATCGTAGCGATCCCACTCGCCTATAGCACTCTTGCTTTTCCCGGATTTTTAAAGTGTATGATCTGCAATATACAATTTCTAATTTGGACAGACGGGCAAAGTATAAAAACAGAGCTCGAGACAATGAAAGGCATCCAGATGAGAGACGTGCGAACAGAGGGGCATGCAACGCTTAAGGGAATTAGTCAAGGGTCAGACTGACATACATATATGTACATACATATATATATATATAGAGTACTATATGGCAGACATTTATCGCTAGTCGCTGATCTGCTAATGACGTCAGTGCAGAAAATCAATTAAATAACCAAAAACACAAAACAAAAAGAAAAAACCCTAAAATGTTTACATGTAATGACCGACCGCCCAACAACTGAAGCAGCGAGGCACCTCAACCTGAACCTCAACCTGAGCCTCAAACTGAACCTGAACCCGAACCCTTGAGCAGCAACCCCTCCAAGCATCTAAAGGTCACTCGCAGAATGTTAATGGTAAGCTGTCAAAAGTGCAGCAATAGATGCATATCGCCAATTGCACCACCACCACCACCAGCACCAGGACCACCATCAACCACCAACCCACGCGTCTAACACATTAACACAAACCCATTTGGCTGACGGGGGGGCAGGGGAAAGGGGGTTGGGGGCGTTGCTGCTGTTTTCATGTCGATCTTAACTTTATGACACATGAAAATTTGTTTTTCCCACCCCCTGCTTATTGCATATGTTGCCATCGGGTTAATTTCCAATTGTGGTCGTTTTTTAGTTGTTGTTGCAAGTTTTACGATTCAAACATTCGTTGCACGTTGACAGTTTTTCATTAGGTACACATTTGTGGCATGTTTACCAGCCTCTTTTTTATTCAATTCCTGTTGTGTCTTTAATGGGTTAAAAGATTGAAATCTATTTAATAACTAAGCCATTAAATCAATTTGAACTATAAATATATATATATATATATATATACCTTAATAATCGTATAATAATATATATTATATAATAATATAATATGCGTTGAACCATTTATGAGTTAAAATAAAGCATATTTTATTTAAAAATATATATATTTTATACAAACTAAACTAAAAACAATAGATTTGTTTTACAAACTATAATTTAAACAAATTATGTATCGAAATTCAGGAAATCGAATATAATTTAAAGCGAAAAAGTGTCCAGCAGTCAGCAGCCAGCAGCTTGGATGCCCCTGCTGATGATTGCATTGGGCGCAATGGTTGAGGCGCGGTCAATTGGTAATTGGTAATTGGATTAGATGAGGCACCACCCCATTTGACCCGCTGCACACCGCAACGCACCACGAACCCGGGTCACAGATCTATGTCAGCTAATCAAGAAAGTTCCCAAATGGAACCCTTTTTGTTTTTGTTTTTTGTTTTTTTTTTTGTCCAACTGATGCTGCCCGAGAGAAAAGAACGGAAATTAATATTAAGAAAACATTGCATTGCAGGACGAGGAGCAGTGAGAGAAACGCAACTCCTGAGGTTGTCCATCAATCCGAAGAAGCCGAGCTAACAAAGCCCGCGGCCAACGTTTGCCCCTTTTGCCACTTGCCCAGCGCCGACGACCCGTTTCAATGTCCCATAACGAAGCTTGATTTTTATTACATGTCAGCTATTTAAATGCACATGAACGAACACTAAAAAAAAAATAAAAAAAAACAATTTTAGAAAATGAAAACTCAGCATTTGAAAGGTTTACGTGTGGTGTGACCCTTTACAATTGGGCTTAATTGTGTTGTGGAGGGACTGGTCCCATCTGCTGTTAGCCATCAGCTCGATTATATTTATTTGATGTGCAACTTTATTGAACATCATTTAAGTAAATATGAAAATAAAAAAAAACCCTTCAAATTAAGCAACAAAGTAGTATTTGAAAAATACAACACTAATAATAATATTAAAAAAGAGAAACTCAATTCGAGTCAAAGTCAGACAAAGAGCATCAATTCAAATCTGGTTTAGTTGTAAGATTCAGCAGGATCCACATCCGATCTGACAATAAGTATCACTTTTAATGGTTAACCATTGAACCCATTTCGTGCTCCCATTTTGGCAGCCTGGGAATGTTGTGGGCTGAATGAGAATCAATTCATTAATCAAGCATGTGTGTCACAGGATGTGACAGGATGTGACTGTGCACAAGCGAGAGCTGTTGTGACCAGCCAGCGCATCCTGTGTATCCTGTAAAAAGATTAAATAAAAGTGCAAATGGAATGCGTAACGAATTGCGCATGAGCTGCAACGGCAACTGCAACTGCAACAACAACTGTGCAGCTGGCGGCAGAGCGACAGCAGAGTCGACCGCAAGTTCGCGCCCATGTTGCGGCTCTGATAATCCTTTAACTGCAACGGCATCAACATCAACATCAACATCAACAACAAACAAACAACAGCGTGCGAAAACTGACCTCTTCATTATGGCATGTCGACGACGGCGACGAGGACAATCTTTTGTGGGTCAGGATCAACGTTTCTGGCGGTTCACTGAACTGGAAAATTATGCAACGCTCGCTCAACGACGACGACGACGACAATCATTAAGATTTGCCTTGGATTGTCCTGTGGATGGATGATGGCAGCAGCAGCAGCAGCAGCAGCAGACCCGGTTACGCAACTGACCCCTGTTTTTAGCAAAACAGGGCGGATTCTACTGCTTCTGCCTGCCTGCTGGCCTTGTTTTTATTGCTTTCGTGTCGGACAATTGATTTTGTGACATCAATTTTGGTGTAAACAGCTTTGGTCAGCTTTCCGAATTGAGTTGCACGCTGCACGCTGCACGCTGCCCGAGAAGCGATCATTATTTGATATCTGCAAGACAATCAGAGCAAATAGTAATTCCTGACAATAGCTATAAATATATATATGTTTCAACTTGCAACTGTTCGAGTCGCAGCTATTCCATCTCCAGCAAAGACTTTTCCAGCACTGAATATTTGTTCGGTACGAAAGATTTTGAAGAGATAGCGATACTCAACCCAACAAAGAGCTGAGGTTAATGGAGGAGCTATAGGCTGAGTGGGTGGCACTCCACAATATCTAGTAGATCCCAGAGCAGGTATCCCAATTATAATAATAATCACGGCTGATAAACAGTAAGTAAGATAAGTAAACATGAGATGCGATTGCTTTAAACAAACAAATATTAAAGTCTTTAAGTTTATCACAAATCCCATCGGCGGAACAGATTAGATGACGTCACAACTGAGAAACTGACAACTGACCTGACGCAATGCATTTTATTATTTAGTTTATGGACGCATTTAGAAAGTCGCACATAAATAATAATTCTGTTCAACTTTTGTTGTTGTTTTGTTGATAATGATGATGATGGTGATGATGATGATGACGGTGACGTCGCTGGCTGCGTCGACAGCTGTTCCTTAGGTGTTATTTGTGCTGCGATTTTGCCACTTTTATATTGTTATCCCTGTCCGTCTGCCGTCTTCGCTCGTTTCTTCTTTCCCATCTTCGAGTTGTTGTTGGTTTTTTTTTGTCTTTCCAGCGTTTTGGCATGTGCCATTTGCGTGTATTTGTGTGTGTGGAGTTTGCAGCAGCTGCCGTTGCGTATTGTTGCGCCTTCCTTTTACCACGTATTTTTCTTTTTCTGTAAATGTGCCAATTAAGACGATGCAAAATGCAAAATCAGCTGTGCAGCATCGCCCACACACACGCACATATATATATATACATATATATGTGGCTGCCAAATATTTCGCTCTCTGCGTCTATTCCCGTTTCTACAAATATGCTAACGCAAAGCATAACTTGAGAGAGAAACCGCAAGCGCATCGTTGCCAGATTGCTTAATTGAGAGAATAACACGGACCAATCAGAATAAGATCAATTAGAACACACACACACACACACAAAGCTGTGCAAGAACAGTGAAACAATTGTTTAGTATGGAAAATGAACTCTCTGATTACACACACAAAATTGTTGGGCCGCCGAAAAAAAAGGGGTTCTCCAATTTGAATGCCTGTCGGCCGCTTGCCACCTCCCACTCCTTTGTGTTCCCCCTGGGAATACTGACGCCATCTCATTGCTCAGTAAAAATACATATTTGCAGTGGAATTTTCACTTAAGGCAAAAGAGCTAAACAGCCAGCAGCAGCAGCAGCAATGAATGGGAATCCAAACATTCGAAAACCGATCGCAACCCTTAGTGGAAAATTTATTTAAGCAACTGTGCAAATAGCCGCTGTCATAATACGGGGGTAGGGGTAATCATTTTATTTTTTTTTTTTATATATTTTCCAACTTTTTTCACATCCTTCTATAAAAAAAAACTAAGCTGCCAATCAAAATAGAAACACACGCAAAAAATTCAATGGGACGGCTTTTGTTATTAAGGCCAGTTAAGGCACCTGAATGAGATGGGATTTGGCCTGGGTCTGGTCCTGATCCACCCCCCGCATGGCAACAAGCTGACTTTGTTAAATTGTACATTTGGCAACCTCGTTTTGTAATCCCTTTTATTTTATTTTATTTAATTGTGGAATTTCGCGTTTTACTGCCTCAAATAGAATTTTCCAAATCGTTGCACATACATAAAAACGTTAATAAAATGTACTTAAGTTCTTTTTATAAAGTACACGTTCAATTTAAAAATGATCTATACGAGTATATGAATTTTCGATATAATTCTAGAAGTTATATTTTCTGAAGGCCAATTAAGATCAAATGAGGATATTACTCATTTTTTATTCTTTTGAGGTCAGTTTGGACACCCACGTCAAAATAGTACTTTCCACGTTTGTTGTGGTTCTCAGCAGTTGTCTTGTTCTCCATTACATCCATTCTCTACATGCAACGCAGATGACCTTTATTCCATTTTCAAATCGAAACAAAAGCGCGCTATTATGAAATCTATCGATAAATGATTGCATGAATGCGCATGATAAAATGTTATCGACGCACTACCAAAATGGGGTGACCACAGTCAATATTTGTACTTTTCTATCAACGTATTTTTGTGTTTCCATTTTGCGCTTTGGAAACAGGGCAATTCAATAAGTCCAAAAGTACGTTATTCAAGTGTCGTTTTTGAAAATGGAACAAAAAATATCTTTTTTAAAATTGCTGTATTTTCACACATGCACACAAACGGCCACATTGCACTGAAAGCAGGGAACATTTTGTAACGCTGCAAGAAACTGGCGCGAAATTGCAAGTGTAAATAAATAAATATATTCAAGAGCAGCAGCATTTGAACTATTAACTATAAATTATTCCGACAATTGCGAATGTATTGTGCATATGTGTGTGTGTGTGTGTGGGTTTGTGCGTGCGTGTGTGTAATTGTGCGTTATATAAAAGGCGCATATAACTTTGATAGCAGCTGATAAACAACAACAAATACGGAAATGTCAAAGCTCACTCAACACACGCACAGCCACACACACAGAGACAATCATTAAAGGTTATCAATTATCAATTCGAGGCATGATTGCAAATTGTAATTTCATGCCACATTTAAGTTAATTGAGCCTTTGACTAAACCCCATTCTCAATTCATCGTTGAAAGTAGCTAGATCAAGTTGCAAGGTTGCAAAGTTGCCACGAGTTGCTTGCAGCGGACAGGCAGTTTCATCGTCATCGTCACCGGGTCAAATTGCGTAACTGGAATTTAATGTCGTCAGTCGCATTGCTGTGCCGCCGCAGTAATTGTTTGTCAAACGCGCTTTATTCATGCCGTAAACTATCCGTTCCTGCAACAACAACAGCCAAACCAACAACAGCAAGGCAAATTAGTACATCTGTTGCCTGGTCGCAGCGGCATTATACTCGCAGCTTTTTGGGGTAAGTCAATCAAATCAAGTTAAATCAAGCTAAACTGTAAAGTCAAACACTTGTTGCATGTTGCATGTTGCATGCTCTCACACAGCTATAAGAACATGGACTCGCCGCCGGATGTGTTTCGTGGTGTGGTGGATCGCTTCCAAGGCGTCACAGTGGACTGCAAGGATCAGGCTGTGCAGATTGCTGACAAAACACAATTCCGGCAAATGTTGCAGAGTAAATGTTATATGATATAATCGTCTTATATATATATAAATGTATATATATATTTTATTATTTTTTTATTTTAGAATCTTTGGATTTTTGGCGAGCGAACAATAATCGTGCGATATGGTTTCGCGTGTACAGGGATCAGTCCGAATGGGTGCCCATATTGACGGAGGCGGGCTTCGACTTTCATCATGCCTGGGTGGGCGTTGTCATCATGTATCTGTGGCTGCCCAGACACGAGGAGAACAACTTGCCCAGCTATGCGCACACGCTGCTGGGCGTTGGCGGTCTGGTGATAAACGATCAGAACGAGGTGTTGGTTGTCTCCGACAAGTATGCGATAGCGAAGAACATTTGCAAGCTGCCCGGCGGCTATGTGGAGCCGGGCGAGAATTTCATCGATTCGGCGGTGCGCGAGGTGTTCGAGGAGACAGGCATACGGACCGAGTTTCGGTCGATGGTCTGTTTGCGGCATTCGCACGGCGGCAATTTCGGTTGCTCCGACATCTACATAGTCATTGGCCTGAAGCCCCTGAATCTGGACATCAAGCGGTGCGAACGGGAAATCGAGTCCGCCAGTTGGATGCCACTGGCGGAGTATTTGGAAAATCCGCTGGTGCTCGAGGGGAGTCGCAGTTTTGTGCGCACATATCTGGACTATCAGAAGCGTGGCCTTGACTTCACCTGCCACAACCTGGTACACCAGGTGCTCAAAAAGGAGTACCAATTGTATTACGTTGATCCCCAGAAGGATGAGAAGCAACAGGTGCCAAAATTGTAGTGCAATTGCTTAGTTTTAATTTGTACAAAAATTTGTAGCTCAAATTCAGTCAATATCGTTAAGTAACGTCATTTATCGATAACTATGTTTTTATCCCTAACTTAATTTTGTCTTCCATTAATTTGTAGTTGCTTGTTGGCAAAATAATTGGCTAGGAATCACACCAAATCGACATTAATCGATAAGACATTTTTTATACTATTTCTATAGCTGGTCGCTGAATAGAACAAATAAAGGTTTAGTGATAAATTTAATTGTATGCAAAGCTTTGGATTTCATTTGCCAAATGCAGTAAAGTATGAGCCGAGTGTCGATCAATCGGTTATCGAAGTCGTATATCGATAACAATATTTTGTGCTCATTAACGCACATAATCAGTATTCGGATACCGAACTTGTTGAATATTGACTTTGTCAATCGTCGATAGTCAATGCCATTTATCGATTTTAAAAGAAATATTCTATTTGGCTGTCATTAATTTACAATTAAAATGAGGTTTACAACTAGAAATGTGTAACTATTATAGGCCCGCTATCTCTGAGAGCGGCCATATGCGACAGATGACCCTACTGCGTATGAGACCGAGAGGTATGGGCCCATAATAGCGTGAATCGGAACTGTTGCCCTTATTATCACCCTCGATCCAAACGCATCCGTGCGGCACATAGTCCGTGACCATAGACATTTTACTTGGCTGCTTTGACGGTTGTGATTCGACCTCAATTGGATGCGGCTTAAGTGTCGTTATCTTCT
The DNA here is from genome assembly GCA_035042055.1 of Drosophila macrothrix. Taxonomy (NCBI): domain Eukaryota; kingdom Metazoa; phylum Arthropoda; class Insecta; order Diptera; family Drosophilidae; genus Drosophila; species Drosophila macrothrix. Next base: position 2,558,903 of record JAWNLX010000587.1, read on the forward strand.
CGCCGGATACGGCCACAATACGCTTGCAAATATACTGGCTGGCATTAACAGGCGAAACGGCAATAATTATATCGCCCGACTTATATTTGCGCCAGTATTTCGATATGCGTTCCGTCAGCAGCACATTGTCCGAAAAGAGCGTTGGCTCCATGGACGGTCCATTGCACTGCAAAATCAAATAAAATCAACCAACAGAAAATAAAAGAAGGTAAACAAATCGTTCGCTTACCAAAACAAAGTCACCCACATACTCAAAAGTGCAGTGGGTTATACAAGCGTAGGCGATTGTATACCGTGCCAGGGTGCGCAATCGCGATAGTACTGTGTAGCCCATTCCTGTCCTACTGGAACGGGAATTGGAACACTGTTTAATTAATAGCTGCGGCTTTGTGGCTGCACTGCGCAAGGCGTATGCATTTTAAAAAACCAAAACAAAAATGGTATCAAATTAATGTCCAAGCGTATTTGGAGCGCAGTCGTCTTACCAGGGCTACATAGCACTGTGCGTCAGCTGTGCGTTAACCAGGGCTACAATCGCACTAGTTTATTGAGAACTGCTATTGCATCGGTTGGGCGCTAAATTCAAACTAATTTTTACGCATGAAATAACTTTCACATCAATTTGGATTTGCACACAAAAACAATTTATTTCTCTTGTTCACCACTAACAAACTGTTGATTTTTTGTTCTTTTGTTCATTTTTTTGTTGTATTTTATAACGATATTGACTAATATCGCCCTGCATTTCGACTATTTCGATAATGCTACTACAGATTTTAAACATCAATATTCATGTTGTTGGTTTCTTCACTTGCAGGTCGCGCCTTGTAATAAGTTGTTGTAGGTACCAATTGTTGCTATGGCTTATGTTAAATATACATACAGGATTAGTTCAATTATTTAAAGAATTTCATTTAAAATGGATAACATCGATTCAAAAACCATTTGAACAACTTTTGCAAACATGCAAATAGCTTATATATATAATATACATGTATGTATATATGGATACAAATCTCTATGTGTATGTGTGTAAGCGTCACAAAATTTAAAAATTAACTTTAACTTAGGCAAATAAATATGTATACAAATATAATGCTTGAATAATCACCCCATGACTTCAAATTTTAATTGTAAAACTAAAAATACGAAATAAAGTTAACAAATAGCTTTAGAGCATACTAATATTAACTAAAATTCGACTATCATTAGTTAGTTGTTGTTTTCTGTTTGTTTTACGTTTTGTTTTGTTTTGTTTTAGTTATTATTATTTGGAATCAAGAGTTTTTCTTCGTACTTTATGTTGTTTCACCTCTCGCCAGCCTACTCCAGCTTCTTGCCAGCGACAACAGGCTCAGCGCCTTGGCGTTTCTCCTGGCGCTCACGCACATCGACAGCAGCCAAATCGCTGCCAGCCACATAGGCATGCATTACAGAGATCAATGCCTTGAGCACCGCAAACGGTGCGGTGAGGAAGGCCAATATTTTGAACAACGAGGCGCCGAATACTGCAAATAAAGATGCGATTTAGAAAGCTACTATAAATCCCAAATACACATAGCTTTTTGGTAGTGGGGGCATAACGTACTCAAGGGTCCATAGGTGAAATGCAAGAGATACAGGCAAACGTAGAACAGCTCATTCACGCAACACATAAAGGTCAGCACATCCTTCTGATAGTAGATGCGCATCACGAAATTATCATTCACCTTATGCGATACGCGTCCAACCACAACGCTCCTGCAATTTTGAATTAACCATAAATATATATCATGTACTACAAGTGGCAGCTAACAGCTTACGTTTGCATGTAGAGCCAGTGGCAGGCGACATCAATAGCGATCGACAACTGGAACCAGAACATGTAGCTTGGATAGAAATAGGCCAGGGTAACCAGCAGGCCCGTTGTGCCGCACCGATCCGTCAACTGGTCCAACATGGCACCAAAACGTGTGCCTGCAATCAGATGAACAAATTACAATAGACACGCATATACACACATCATTTTTACAATCAGTAGGGCCTCAAAGTTATAACACAGTCTGGCTGTGTGTAATAACTAATGTAATAAATAATTTAATTTCGGAAAAGAAAATGCTTCAAAGAACAATCTTCAAATTCGCCTAAGGTGGTTTGGCGAAACTTATGATAAGTACGAGTCTATCTATCTATTTATCTGTATATCTATTGAAAACTTGAGAGTTCTTAGACTTTGAAATTATGGGAATGGCCAATATGACTGGCGATATTTGTATACATAGACATACATGTGTGTGCTGTTTTGGAATGCAATATACGTATATATATAAGTATGTAAATTATGGTATCTGGTAATCGTAATATACACATTTCAGACACGTATGTGAACAAAGTACGCAAGCACATCTACATATATGGTGAGGATCTATGTGCTTTTGTGTAAATAAAAAGAGACGGCACAGTTTGCCGGCTAAGTGATCATTGATGATTTGACGATTGACGTGTGCCAATCGGCGGCAATGATGATCATGATGATGTTAAATGGAAATGTGAAATGGTAAATGCGGAATGAGACGTACTCTGGTTGAAGGCCCGGGCGGCATGACCATCGACTGCGTCCAGTAGTGCACTGATTATATAACACCAACCGGCGATCACGTAGTTCGTTGACATAAACCAGAACGCAATAAGGGCCAAGACGATGCGTGCATAACCTGCAAAATGGAAATAATTCATATACACATCAGTAATTCATACACACAAGCCAACAACATCAACATCAACAAATGCAATTCCAATCAATAATGTGTGGCTATATTCACATCCGCACACTTAGATGGCGCTGCTGTGGGTGACATTGTCATAAGGTTTGGGGGTTGTTAGTAGTGGGGCGCAGAACATCTTGCATTTGACAGGTTGCAGCGCCACCTACGTCCACTAATTCAATTAAGCTCACAAAACAAAAAAACAACAACAACATTGGTATGTATACACATTGTTGCTGATATCATGTAGTGCACCGTGGACCTATATGCAAAATATTTTGGCTATGATCAAAGCACAAGCCGCCAAAAAATATATTTGTTTTGGCAATAGTCTTATCTAAACAAGTTTAGCACTTATTATATTTTTAAGGTTTGTAAAGTTACATTTGTTTTAGTTTTGTATTAATTTTCTCAAATCAAACAAATTAGCTTTTTGTCAATCGATTTTGCCTCACTATACCCGACGGCACAATTGTTTACTAAACGAAATTTACCTATCAGATTCGGCACAAAAATGAAAACGTTATCGTGCTCGGCAATGGCCATTTTATATACCGTTTTTGTCAATGATTAAGATAAAATAATTTTGTATATGTATTTTTTATTTAACTAAATGCGTTGCGGCGCGTTAACGTGGCGTGCGCTGCAATAATTTTCAACGTTCTGCTCTGCGATTTTGCAAAAAAATGGTGCTGAGTGTATAGGTGTAAACAGCTGAATTGCACAGTGCTGGCTAACGTCGAAAAGCAAGGCAGAGTAAAATGGTCGAATAACGCCAAATAATTGCCAATATTAATTGCGCTGAACATACACATTGAGCTCTATATGAATGGAATGTGTATTTAAATTGGACAATTAAACGATAGTAGTACGTTTATTATATATAATTTTAGTTAGAAAATCCAACAAGCTGTGACGTGATACGTCAAAACTACCTGCGCATGGCGCTATCTACATTTATTACTTGTAGTCATCTTTAGCGTTGTCCAACACTTACAAAGCTGTTGCTGTTTTTTGTTTTGACAAATTCAATCATATCTTTAACTATTTACAATGTATAGCACTTAAATATTATGGATAGGCGACGCAGCACAAGCACCGGCAGTGGACAGCCGGCAGAGCAGCAGCAACAACAGCAGCTCGAGCAATATCCCAAGAACTGTATTGAGCAATATTTACGTGCGTCAACAAAAATTAAGAAAATTGAACGTGTCGTTTTCTTCAAGTAAGTTTTGACTGCATCCTCCGTTTATCAACATAATTTCGTGTAATTCCTCCCTATCTTTGTCGTCACCATCCCAACAGACGCTTTGCGCCCAATGTGGCAGACGTGCAGGCGGATTTCCAGCGTCTGGCGTACAGCTTTGAAGAATCGGGAATCATGCAATACGCAGCTATGTGCCACATTGGCTATGCCAAATGTGAGTCGTTTGGCGGGTCTGCGCAACGGGAGGCCGAAGCGTATATGCGCGCTGCACGCGATTTTTTGGTGGCGCACAACGAGTCGGCGCTGCTGCACTTGCGTACCGGCCCCAACAGCTTCCGGGAGGGTGCATTGCATTGTTATAATCGGGCCGCGGAGCGTGTCGCTGACAGCGGCGTCTTCAAGGCGGCTGTGCTGCGCGAGCTGAAGCAATTGCAGCGCCAGATGGAACGTACCAGCAGCTTTGCGTCGCCCACACATCGAATCAATGATCTTGAGATGAGCGCCGAGATGAGCATGCAGCGAAAGGATTATCGCGACGCACTGCTGCAACTGGACGATATTGTGGATAATATTTATGAACGACGGGTGCCGCTGATGTACAGCGATCTATTGCGCCGCGTCGAGGTAATGCGCTTGCTGCTCCTGCTGCATCTCAATCTTCCGCCTTCGCGACAATCGCCCGCACATATAAAGCTTATCGAGTACTACTATTCGCTGGCCCAGTTCGAGTCACCGCTAGCGACACCATGTGTGGCCTACAATCAGGAGCCGGTGGAAAGACCAGGCGCGTTTGTGCCACTCCAGCAACAGGATGCGCTCGCCGAGATCATCTGCGCCTGGGTGGAGCGCAAAATGTGCGATCTAAAACATTTGCTCCGAGATTTTGGCGCCGAGAACAGCTCGATTAGCCAGCAAGAGCGCCATCTACTAAACACAATTTATTCCGATCTATCGAAGATTTACTAGAGCACTCTCATATAAGACAAACTGTATAATATAGCATACTAAGTTATCGCTTAAGTGTAGCTATCAAGGCTATCACTTAATCTTTCAACGTGCCTACACGATGCAACTTGCACTCAAAAGCGAACTATAGAAATAGATGTAAAAATAAATATATATATATATAATTATTAATATCTATAATTAATAAAATTCTGTTTTAAACCGGCTTACCTATTGTGCGTTCTAATTTTCTATATTTCGAATTAAAGAAAAATAGTTACACCTTAAGTGAATATATTAAAACTGTCATCAATTTCCAAATAATTTCGAATTTAGAAATACTTTTGTATAATGTGCATGCTCCGATTTATCTAGATAAAAACACATTTGCATTGCTTTATCTATTTTTATTAGTTCCAATTGTTTATTTATTTTCTGTGGCTTTCTTTATTTCGCATGTATTGTATATGTATGTAATTTATTTTTTTTCTTCAAACAATTTGTTAAATACATACAATCCTAAATTGTTTTGTTTTCGGTATATGGTTCCTTTTGTTATATATATTTATATATATATATATATTCGCTTGAGCCTATTAAACGTATCGTTTCGTTTAATTTTATTTTATATTGTGTATATAAAAAAATTCTTGCTGCATTTTTTCTAGCACAACATAGATTTTCCAATTGTTTATAACCTATAAAATCAGTTATTATTTCATTTTGTATGTTTTTATTTAGAATTTCTAAGCAACTTCTGTCTCGGTCTAACCCAAGCTTGTCGGAGCGGGGTTCAAAGGGTGCAGGCAGTAGCAGTATAGTTTACTGGTCTTGCAAAGTGTTAATATATAATTTTATATATATATATAGATGTACATATATATATATATATATTCACTATATTTTGTTTACGTTTTTATATAGTTTAGAGTGTTAAATCAAAAATTTTATTTGAAAATAAAATGATATATTATTTATATAAATAAATAATAATAATTAATAAAAAAAAATGCAAAAGCCACGTTTTCTGCATTTTGTACACAATATATAGACGTGATTCTGGCCTGAGTGTGTGTATATGTATGTATGTATGTATATGTGTGTGTGTGTGTGAGAGAGAGAGAGAGAGTGTGTTAAACAAAATGTCGAAAATGTGGCTTAAGCTTAAGATCACAAGCTGTTTTGTAGTAGTTGTTGGTTGTTGGTTTTGTCTCACATTTTATTAATTTTAAATCGACACAGAAAATGAAAAAAATTCACCTATAAATTTGTTGTTTGTTTATGTTGAATGCATATGGATGTGTGTGTGTACAGTTTTTGTGTTTTTGTCTTATTGTTGTTGTTAATATCTAGTTCACATGACTTGACTATAGCGTAGTGTAAACTCAAAACTAATTTCACATAGCGTTACACACCGCGCCTCTATTGAAGAGTGAGGAGCACGAGAAGTATAAGATGGAAAGAGAGTGGGAGAGAGAGAGAGAGAGAGAGAGAAGTGTAAGTGAATGTGCGTGTGTTGTGTGTGTGTGTGTGTGTGTGTGTGTATTGTGCTTTCTATAATCCATCATATCTATTTATTTGCTTGCCGCCTTGGCCTTCTTCTCATTGTCGGTGTGAATTTTGTTCTTCAAGTGATCCTTGTAGTCCAAAATGCCGCCCTTCCATTTGGTCACCGTCTCCTTCTCGCAGACCCAAATCTCCTCGGCCACCTGTCGACAAACAACAGACAAATAGTTAATAACAAATATTCAAAAGATAAGAGACGAAACACAAACGGAATTCGATTAAACTTACCTGATTGATGAGACGGAAATCGTGACTAACTAGCACCATGCCTCCATCAAAATCATTGATGGCATCCGCCAAAGCATCGATGGTCTCCATGTCCAAGTGATTGGTCGGCTCGTCGAGTAGCAACAGATGCGGCACCTGCCAGGCCAGCCAGGCAAAGACGACGCGACATCGCTGACCATCCGACAGCTGTCGTATGGGGCACACCTGCTGGCGGCCAGTGAGGCCATAGCGTCCAATGATCTTGCGCATCTCCTCCTTTTCCTTGACATCGGGAAATGCGCGCATCATGTACTCGAGCGGGCTGGCATCCAGATCGAGCAGCTCATGTAGATGCTGATGATAGCGCGCGATGCGCAGATGCGAATTCTTGCGTATCATTCCGGATGTGGGCACCAGATCCCCATAGAGTAGCTTCAGCAGCGTCGACTTGCCAGCTCCGTTGGGACCCACCAGTGCAAGGCGCGTGTCCAGATCAATGCCAAACTCGAGGTTCTTATAGATCCATGGCGTTTCATCGCTGTACCGAAAGTTCACATTCTACCCGTAAGAAATTCAAATTCAAATTAGTATAAAATTAAATTAAATCTCTTCTTAAAACTCATTTTCAATCAATTTGACAACAACGATTCCCCGGAGACTCACCTGAACCATGATGACTGGCGGCGGCACCTTGCCGCACGAGGGGAAGTAAAAATTGAGCACCTTGTCGTCGGTGACCTTTTCGGTGAGGCCCTGGGCAACCATTTTGGCCAGCGTTTTCTCCTTGGACTGGGCCTGGCGGGCAAGCTTGGCGGAACCGTGACCGAATCGGGCAATATAGTTCTTCATGTGCGATATCTGATCCTGCTCCCAGTTGTATTGTTTCATTTGGTTCTCCAGCAGTTCCATGCGGGTGCGCACAAATGCCTCATAGTTGCCCGTGTAGTACTTGAGGCGCTTGCCGGTCAAATGAATGATGTTCGTGCAGACGCCGTTGAGGAAGTCCTGCGAGTGTGAAATAAGCACTAGAATGCGCTTGTACGTCTTCAGCTCCTCCTCCAGCCACACGCACGCATCCAGATCCAAATGATTTGTCGGCTCGTCCAGCAGCAGCAGATGCGGCTTCACAAATAGAGCGCGTGCCAATGCGATTCGCATACGCCAACCACCTAAGCGAAATAATACCAGCAATTAGTACAGATGCAAAGGTTTGGCAAACTGATCATCAAATTATAAACTACACAAACCGGTTGGCAATGTCATGTAGCATGTGACTCACCCGAGAAGTCTTTGGCCTGCTTCTGTTGCATGGCCTTGTCAAAGCCAAGACCGTGAAGAATGCGAGCGGCCTTGACCTCGGCCAGATCGGCGGACATGTCATCGAGTCGCTCATAGATATCGATTAGCTGCTCCTGGGCATCGTCCTCCTCGCTCATGGCCAGCTCCTCGGCGAGCTTTTCGAGCTTGATGCGCTCCTCATCGACCTCCATGACGCACTGAAGCGCACTCTTCGTGCTCGCTGGTATCTCGCGCGTCAAATGGAATATATCAATGTGTGGCGGAATGGGTACCTCCCGACCACCAAGCACAGCCAGCAGCGATGATTTGCCACAGCCATTGAGACCAATTAGCCCATAGCGACGACCGCAATTCAGCTCGAGCATTGTGTCCTGCAGCAGCTCAGAGCCAAAGAACGTAATTGAGAAGGTGGCAATTTTCACATCACGCGATCTTGGATGGACAGCCAATGAGCCGGTGCAGGAACGCGCCTCGGAATTGATCCGTGCCTCCTCCTCCAGTTTGGCGCACAGTTTCTCCTCTTCGGTCAGTTCGCGATCCACACCGTTCACGCCATTTGACTTCTTCGTGGACGGTATCTGTTGGATCTTCTTGTTGCGCGCATCCTTTTTGCGTTGTGCATCGCGTTTCTTAGCGTCCGATGGCATTTTTTTATATTATTATTTTTGTTTTGCTCTTTTAAGTCGAATTTACGTTACAATACTTTTGTTGTGTTTCCCAGAGAAATGTGTGTGTTTTTTTGTTTTGCCTAAAAAATATATATAAATTTATTTCCTGTATGTGCCTAAAACTGTGTGCGTGTGAGTGTGTGTGTATGAGCTGAAAAATGACAGTAAAAGAAAATCACTTGAAATAATATAAATATTAACGTTTAATACTTCAAATAAATGTACTAAGAAATTGGTCTGTATAAGCAAAAATGATTATTTGGCACAATCAAATTTGAATTTCTTCAGTATCTCAATTAATTTAGACCAATACTACGCTAGGCTGAAATTGACTATCTGGCAGGATTAAAATAAATGAAAGAAGCCAAAGGCAAAACGCATGGAGGAGAGGGGAATAAGAGGCCACAGCTAAAACGCTGATCAGCAATAAAAACGCACATTTTTGCGGGAATTGTTCTGTGCGTGATTTCATGTCCAATTTCAAATAATATTGAATAAATAGAGAGTATGTTAAATCGGGTGCAGAAAACATGCTGCAAACGAAGGAAGAACAGATTGGGAGCACGCTGTTTTGGTGACAGTAGATGGCGCCACCAACGTGTGTTAGAGAAACAACTGTTCCAGCAGAACGCGAATTTCTGAAACGAAGACAAAGTGACGCGTTACGATTTTTCATACGTATTAACAATCTGCGACGTCAACTGATGCTTTTCTCTTTTCGTTCTCTGCTAGCTGTTGCTGAGCCACATTTCGCCTTCGTTAGCGCATTTTTATGAATCACACCGACGCGCGTTTCGGGTTTGCTCAATGAGAATTGCACAAAGAAATTTCGCTGCAGCTGATAGGTGAAGCAGGAGGAGCAGAAGTGTAATAAGTGACAAGGAAAGGGGGTGAAATTGCAACACACACATACACAAATATATAGGCGCTAGACAACACTTTAACACTTGACTGACTGACGGTTACAGCACACACGCGCACTCACACATATGCACAAAGACATCTGTGCATATAACATACCTAGGTATGCGTGTGCACATTATTGAATTTTCCACGGATGATTATTAGCATTAAGTCTCACCTTTAAATTGCTGATATTAACAAAAAAAAGAGCGTGTCACGCAAAAGAATTGAAACCAATTTGCATTTGTTGGGTTGTTAATGCTGGTCCGGGCTTCTGAGGGGGCTGCTGCTAGACGGGCTGCTGCTTTACAACGGAACAGGAACACACCGAACACACACACCAACAGCAGCTGCAAAAAGTGCTACTACTTTTCTGCCTTTTACCGTTTTGTGCGCCGCACACGTGTTACGAAATAATCGAAAGCAGACAATCGATGTGTGAGTCTAAATATCGATAAATATTAATATATATTTTATTGTGTTATTTTAACATATTTCAATCAAGCCTGATTATTAATAATTCAAGTAAATAGACTTTGGTAATTTGTTCGGCTTAATAAGCGTTCAGTTTTATGCTGCAAAAATATATTTTTCGCTGTCTTACACATCCAAAAACAATATCGATAGCTAAAAATTGAAGTACATACAAATTATTGATATGACGGTGGCAGCATTCGCTTTGAATGAGGTGTCTAAACTGTCGCATCTATATTTTTTAACGTTCTTAAATATATTCGCTTTTATTTAAATCTTAAAATGGCGGCAACATAGGCATGCTGCTTCTTCAACATTTTGCATTCACAATGAAATGTGGCAATGAAAACAAGATTCACCTATCGTTGTGGTTTTCGTCGATCGTTTTGCAACACTTAATTGTAATTTCAAAATGGTGCACATTGCATAGGCCGTACAATTGGCTTTTGTGTACATTTCGTTCTTGAGCTATTCGCCTGGTCTAAGTGCTAAAAAAGGTTTGATTGAATTAATGCACTATTGGGTGTGTTGCTAAAATATACATCAATTATACATAATGCTGGAAACAAAGAGCATTGCTGCATTGGCATACAATGAGACGCCGCGCAAACGCAAAAGGGAAACTGGAATTGGAACTGGCTGCGCTCCTCAGCCACCCTTAAAAAACGAAGAGGCATCTGCTGCTGTTGCAACTACTGCGTCATGCTTCACTAACGCTGCATTCAGTTCAACGCCAAAGAAACTGATCGGGCGTCGTCGCATTCCCAAGGCAAACGAGAATCTAAATCCATTTGGGGCACATCCTGGACTGGAAATCAAATCCATTGCTGAGCTGGCGACAGTGCACCAGCAGAAACAACAGCTGCCAACACCACCACCAGCACAACCACTTAATCCCTTCGAGGTAGTGCGTCATGCCTCCAAGAAAAAGAAGCGCGAACACGCTTGCTTCGAGAATCCAGGCCTAAATCTTGAACTACCCGAGCGCCAGTTCAATCCGTACGAGGTAAGTTTAATAATTTGTGCATATGTTCGTTTTATTTATGTCAGTTGACTGCTATTTATTATGCTGCAGGTTGTACGTTGCGTGGCCACGCCCACAAAGTGTTTTGTTAACGAGGCGCTCAATTTGCGTGGCAGCGATGCACCTGCATCCCTGAATCCCTTTGAGATCCATCGACAGAGCGAGATCTCAGCAGCAGCTAGCAATCCAGCGGGCGTGGCGAATCCCGGCCTCGCCGAGGACCCATTGCCAACCACACTGAAAATTGGGCTACCATTTACGCCCACGGTGGGTTGTCGCATCGATTTCAATGGCATGTCGCTGAGCCAGTTGACGCCCAGCAAACTGCTAGCCGAAAAGCTGGTCTTCTCGCCCGTACCGCCGCTGCCGCCGCCAGTGGCTACCAAGCGCTCGCTAGGCGCTATCAGTGAGGAGAGCAGCAGCATGGATATTGGCAAGGAGCTGGATCGTTATCAGCTGGAACTGGAGAATAGCATCAATGAGGCAAAGCTGCGCAAAAATGGCGTTGTGCTGGAGACAACACAAACGGAGTTAGAAGTAGTGATTGATCAAAAGCAGATGCAACCCAACGAGCAGTTGGATCGGCGCATTGTATGCACTACTACGCGCAGGTGCACGCTAACCGAGATTATAGAGGCGCCGGAGGAAGCAGAACTGGAGGTGCAGCCTCAAGAGCCAGTGCACCAGCCGGAGGCGAAGCTAGCCGAGTTGGAGCTTGAAAGCGGCGATGTGGCCTATGCCTCCGAATCGGAGCCAGAAGAACCAGAAGAGGAGCTAGACTTTAAGGCGCCCGCACGCTTTGTGCGCTCCTATCGCCCAGCAGCAGCTACAATTGCAGTTACTCAACCCAATCCCATTGCTGGTAGCAAGGAATCTCTGCACTCGATTGCCTCCAGTAAATCAGCCAAGTCCGCAGAGCTGAGAGCCAGCAGTTCTGGTCATGGCGTTAGGAACATGATACGCAAATCCATTCGCAAGCTAATGCATCCCATGCAACAACAGCAGCATCCTCAGGCCGCGGCGGCGACGACCACATCACAAGAGGCGCCAGCAAGCCAACAACACGGTAGCAGCAACCTTATCAGCAGCATACGGCACAGCTTGCGTCGTCGTCCACAGAAGCTTCAGCCGGAGGAGTACACCCAAGCAGACATATCCATTGTGGACAGCAGCGAGCGGACGATGAAACTGCGCTCCAGCATTCCACAAACTGATTACATGCGCATTGAGCAGCTGACCAACGAGAAGAAGCACACGTTGCGCAACAGCATCCGACGCTCCACACGCGAAGTGCTGCGTCATGTGTTCCACAAGAGCCAGGATGCCTATGCGACGGCAACGGCCAAATGAGCCGCTCACATTACAAGTTCTTTAGCATCCAAAGATTGTCTACAAAACACCATCACCATCCAACCGAAGTTGGTTCTTGGTTCTTCTTAGTTTTTTGTCTCGTCTTGTTTGAAATTAAGTTTCTTTTTTTTTTTTTTGCTATTTTATAAACATTTGCATTATGATTGATTGATTATATGGGCAGCAGAGCTTCTGAGAGATCTGATAGTTACTTAGTGCCACACAACTGGCAAATATCTGAATTGAAGAAGTTCTTGTCTCAAGCAAAACATATTGAAATGTACAAATCCCTGGATCCCTCATAGACTACAGTTAAATGAAAAATTGGTTTTTAAATACTGCTCATTTAATTTTTTGAACTTCTGCCTGAAATGATTTAAATCGGCAGACATATCGTACATAAAAATTATATATTATATTGTTAGAACTTTATACTTATATTTTTGAAAGTAATCCTAAAGATTTGACCAGATATCGGATGAACTTTAGAGTCATAAGCTAATATTATTTGAACTTGAATTTGAAATGCACCTCTAGTTAAGTTTTACAAATGTTTTGCACGTTTATTTATACATTTTTGTATGTGTATTCAATATTTATACATTTGTTTTTATTTTATTATTTTTTTCATTACATAAATGTTATGTACGCAATTCTATGCGATGTTTACTTAAGTGTGGACTTATTCGATATGTATTTCGGTATTTCATTTTCAGCTACACAATTCTTATATTTTAGGACTCCATCTTTTGCAATGAAAAAAAGAAAGCAAAAGAGAATCGAGTTCTCGAGAATTCGAATTTTGGACGGATAGTTTCGTAGAATATTCAAGTATATCAATTTTTGCATTTCTACTTTTGTGAATTATTTGTTAAATTGAACACAATTAATTTTTTGTTTGTATGCACAATTCTATAGGATTTCTTACCTAGCTATAGCCAATATAATAAAGCATATATATAAATATATATATGTCTTCCGTATATCGGTTCAGCAACAACAAAAGAAAGTTATATTTACTTCCCATTAACCTATTTAGACTTAGATTCCAAACAATAAAAGTTGATTGGTAAAGATCTTTGAAAAGTATAAATGAATAAGATATTTTTGGGATTTCTAATTGAGAACAAGCAGCGAAAAATATCTTCTAGGATCGTCAATTATTCCTAAAAAAAAAAACACTTATTTTGCTAATTTTTAAGGCGATTTTGAAAGGTGTCCAAAAAAGGTTTCCAGGGAGTTCTCCTCTTGGGTAAGTTGCCTTGGGGCCTACTTGTAGACGGTCTGTAGAAGCGGTCGTCGGCGCTGATCGATCGGCTTGTAGGCGTGCTGATAGACACTGGCCAGGCGCCAGTGTTCCGGATAGCCGCCCTGTCCAGCGCCGCCGCCCTGGCTGCGAAATGGCGGCACCAACGTATCGATGTCATAGTTCTTCTTGGCATATGGCTGTCGGGGTCGGGGCACGACCAGGACGCGACCGGCGCCGCCCATGCCACAATCAGCAGAGATGCCCACAAAGTCGCCGGATGCATTCAATTTGGGCATGCCGGCGCGAAAGGCAGCCTTGCTCCCCAGACAGTGTCCATGCCCATGTCCATGCCCGTGTCCGTGTCCATGGCCATGGCCATGGGCGGAAGGGCAGCATTTTGGCGCTGGCGCCACCTTGTGGCAGAGTCGTCTAGCCGGACGCCGGAGCAGTTGATCCCGCTTGCAGCTGGGACCGGTGGCATGGGAGCAACCATGAGGCGCCGCCGACTCACCGGAACAATCATTGTCTGGTCCAAGATACTTTTCGCGCAGTGCCTGATACGCCTTGTCGCCCAGCAAGGGCGATGACTGATATTGTTTGGCCAGGCGATTGCCAGGCATGCCAAAAGTAACGCCACCACCGGCCCCGGAGGAGGAGCCGCCGCCCAAGGCCGGCGCACGCCGGCAATGGGAGGCACTTGAGTCGCGTGAAACGCTCCGGGCACGCACCGCTGGTGGAGAATAGTCACAATCGCAGTTATTGTCACGATCCATTTGTCGGCCGGCAAAGTCGGACTTGCGGCGCAGAATGTCCTTGTCAAAGAAGTCCGGTTCGCCGAGGGTGCTGGTAAAGACGCCAGCGGATCGGCCCAGCTCCGCATTTGATTGATCCTCGCGTGGAGTTTTCACGCAGGTGAAAACTGCCGGCCCGGCCGAGTCATTGGAGCCGTCTATGTGCCTGGCCAGACGCGGCTCGTCGCCGGGATGCGCCGGCTTAAAGTCCCAGCCAATCGCTAGATCCATGGCGCCCATTTTTTTGCTGGGCGCGGAGCCAATGCCCCGAAAATGATCGCCGCCAAATGCCTTGGGCAGGACACCGCAGCCGGTCTTGGGCCGATAGACACGCATCTTGGTGCAGTGGGTGGGGCCGGCATTGTGGGTCTTCACACCGACGCCCGTCGCAATTGGATCTATGTCGAGAGCGAGTCCGCCATGACCGCCACTTATCTGTGCCTTGCGATACGCCAGATCAGCGACACAATCCGGCAGTGGCTGATGATCGAGATTGTCCTGATGCATACGCTTGGCCAGCTCAAAGTTGGCATAGGCCGGCACCACCGGCGATGGGCAGCGCTCGTTGGGCTTTTCAGTGATCGAGTGCAGCGGCATTTTACGACTTTGCTCCGGATCAGCGGAGCTGCCAGCTGCAGCTGCAGCTGCAGGCGTGCTTACAATCGGCAGCGAGATGAGATCCTTGCCGGGTGAAAACTCAAATTCGGATATGTCCAAGCTGTTGTGGCTATTGTTCAGCTGTCCCGTGTATTTGGCCTGTGCGGCAGCAAGCGCCGGAAACTGTCGTCCCGCCGCCGAGGTAACTTCTCGGGCCGCCTCCGCCGTTGCCCGATATTTGTCCAACGGCTGCGTATCCGGCTCACTCAAATACAAGCGGCTCAGTGGCAAGTCCCGCTGCAGTACATGCTCGGGTCGTTTCTGGTCAAGCAGCAGCTGCTGATGCGATGGCAGACGGTACTCCGGCTCGGTGAGATCTCCCGGCGTATAGCTCAAATCAGGCAGTTTGTAATTGCTGCCGTTGCTGGCGACCGCTGCTTGCGACATGGTTGATGATGTTGTTATTATCCACGATTCAGTTTCAGTTTCGAGTCCCAATTATCACTTAATATTTTCTCTTTTTTTTGTTTTTTTTTTGGGTGATTTTGTGAGTGAAAATAATTGCATCGATGATTGATGAGGGATGATTGATGATGGATGATGGATGATAGATGCACATGAAAGTGTTTGTACATACTTATTGATGTCAATTTCTGTTTGTTTTTTAATTGTGCTCTAATCGTTTTCAATTATATGTTTTCTGAGATTTGTATGAAATTTTAAAAGAATTCGAATCAAAGAAAAAATCTATTTAATTTGTAAGCAAATGAAATAATACCAAAGCAGTCTACAAATTTACAGACAAAAAACAAATATGCTTTGGCGAATCTAAATCAATTCCAATTTGATTACATTTAATTTAAGGTAAATCATCAAAACCTGAGTTGCTCTGAGATCGGCGAATGAAATGGATATCAAGATAGGAACACATTTAAATTCCAACCAAATGCTGCGTACAGGATATGTCCTAGTTAGGCATATTCCCTATCAGAGCACCAAATGTTTTCCAAAGTTTACAGCTTGTCAAATGAATGTTTATTGAAGTGCAATTTATTGTTTCTCAAATTGGGGCAAATGTGTCAAATTATTTGGGCTTTGACTTGGATGTTGATGGGGCGGCCTTGGTTGTTGACTTGACGGTTGACTTGGCAGCTGCTGATGCTGCTGCTGGGACTGGTACTGTGACCTTGGTGGGCTTGGTTTTATCGGTGGGCTGGTCCTGCTGGGGCTGGTCCAGCATGAGAGTGCCGCGACGGTTGTAGTCAAAGGCGGTCACAGGACGCTTGCGCAGCTTCTTGCTGTATTTCGAGGAGGCCTCGCCCACACGTCGAATCTGTTTCTCATTGGGCTGCGGGTAGGGGTGGGGTTGTGGTGTGCAATCAGTGCGGGTTGCAAGGGGTGTGTCCTAAATATACTGTATACTAAAAGCGTGACACCAGCACCCAAACCAACACACAAAATACAATTAGAAAACCGGACTATATATGAAAATGATATTGCTGACATTAATAGAATATTTCCGTAAGCTTTTTAGCTTCAACACTTTACTTTAGAGGTCAAACCATGCTTCAAAGCCTATAATTTTTGCAAATCGTATTACTTTTGATAAACTCGTTTTGGAGAATAGAATTTTAAAATGAAAATCGAGTCAGAATCGCGTTTCTAACCTCAAGTGTCGTATTAATTTCGAAATCAAACCATGATTAAAAGGCTTTAATTATTGAAAATCGGGTCACTTATAAAAACAGGACAGCAACTTTTTCTACAAAATAAAAAAACAAAATAAAATAAAACATATTGAAAAAAAATAATTCAACTACGGAAAGACTAGTTTCTAGTTTTTAGTAAGTGTTTTTCGTGCTCGTATTCCTGTCCGTGCTCGTGTTCGTGCCCGTGTCGTGCCCGTGTCGTGCCCGTGTCGTGCTCTGTACTCGTTCTGACTCACCTGTGGCTGGCACTTTGTACGCTTGCACTTCTTGTGCAGCTCGTTGATGGCCTGCATCTGTTGGAGGCCCTCACACTTGGTCTGGCAGTCGGCTGGCCGCTGCCAGGATGGATCGCCTTTTATGCCAAGAGTCTGGCGAAAGTCACAAGGATGCGGTCGCTCCCGCTGGCAGCAGCACAGATCCCGAGGATACTTCCAGTACTTGTGACGTCCGCTCAAACACCGATTGTACAAGTCGGCAAAGCTGCGCGTAATCCTCAGCGGCAGATGATATGTGCCACGATATTGGCCCAAGAAGTTGCCGTCCCTGCGAGTATCAAATTCCAATCAAAAGCTACACAATTGAACTAACACTTCTTGTTTTGTTTTATATTTTAAGTACACTCTAGTTCTTAAATCAATTCTGATTTCGATTGATTTGTCGAAAAACACCCCAAAGATACTATTAATTTGAGCTCAATTTTAAGCTGAATAATTTCGTATGTTTATTATTATTATAACTGGGATACCTGCACGGCTACTACTACTACTAGATCTATTGTGCCCCCTACTGAGCCTATAGCTCCCCCATCAACCCCAGCATTATGCAACCCTGGGATGCTGCACCTTCTGCTAGTTAAGCATTGAGGATTCTTCCTCGTTTTCCTTAGATACCTAGTTTAGTTAGTCGACTTTTCAGTCAACAATATTCTGTGTTAGTAGACCGATGAGTATCCCCAAGTCTATTCTTCGCCAAGGTTATAACTTGCTTAAATCGTTTGTGTTATAGCCACCCAAAAGACATGTGGCTTGTCGGAGTGCTGGTGTCTCTGACCAGCTCCGTTGTCGCCTCTGTCTTTCTACGCTTCTAAGTTGCAGTCGCATTATTTCGAATGTAAAAATATTGTAATCGTTTAAAGTGAAGTCAAGGGGAAGAAGTCAAGATAAAAATGATGAGGATGAACTCACCGGGCTGCTGTGGCCAACAGATGTCCGTTCTTATCGGCAATGGGCTTCGAGTTCTTGTGCAGGTTGCGTGGACGGGGCGGAAAGAAGCGAGGATATTCCCAGTTGCTGACGCTCTTGGCGCGAAAATCCCGTTCGTACTGCAAAATTAAAACAGAGAGAGAGAGAGAGACAGAGAGAGAGAGAGAGAGAGAGAGAATCATTGCAGTTGGTTAAAGCTAGGTGGGTCAAGTCTGGCAGCCACCTGCTGCAATTGCAAAACTAAAACCGTTATTTATGGGCGCTAAGCAAGCCAATTGATAAAAAGCCAAACAGGAGGCAAAAGATACAACCGAAACGAACCGGAACCCTCCTCTTGGGTCCAACCCTCGACAACCATTGCACGACGATTACACGACGTAATCGTAATCTCCGCCGTGTTGCAACATGTGTAAAAAAAGCGAATTTTCTCTAATGCCACTTAATGCCTTGTTTGTGTTTGCCTTTTTAAACACAGACAGCACAGACGGCAAACAGAAACAATAATAATCATAAGCTCAAATAATGCTCGACTGCAAAATACCCCTTAAATCAATCTGAAGAGAAAAACTTGAAATATGCTTGAATGATATGAAATATTACAAAAATTTTAGGGCTCAAAAAATAGAATAATAATGTGCCAATTAAAAAATAAAACAATTAATTGATATATATACATTTACTATTGTGCCAAACATAAGTTGAATTATTTCTTTGAGCTGCAACTATTGCATTATTTTGTTCAATTCTTGCATATTTAATAATACATGATTATTATCATAATTATAACCTGAGAGTATAATTATTTGAACTACAGTTTTGCCTGCTTGACACTGACTATTTGCATTTTTGCAAGGTCAAATGTGTATACCCCAGTTAACGTTTTACGCTAGGGTATCAAAAGACGCACAAGCAAGCAGTAAAACCGGAACTGGCAATTGATGCCAGTCCTTGTTAAAGCCTTGGCTTGCCTTCAACCATGGATCAAAGTCATGTGCAATCATTTATCAGCATGGCTTTAAGCTCAGCAGCTGTTGCTTCAGCCCTGCCTCCGTCCCTAACTCCAACTACCCCCCGGGCCACAACATGAGCAAGGGCGCCAAAAAAAGAAGAGGAAAAAGTTTGCTGGAGCGTTTTCCTGGTCTGAAACTTCCCACGCAAACGCAATTTCAATTATATCAAATGCAAATTGTGTGTTGGTAATACAATACCCAATGACACGCCCACAACGCCCACAGCGCCCACGATGCTGCACGTGGCAAGTTGTCAACACTTGATGGAGTTGCGAATGATTGGAGAGCTTGATTGAGTGCGTGCGAACCAGGAGCAGCACGTAGGAACAGGCAGAGGAACAGGAACAGGAACTATGCAGATGCTGTCGACACGCGCAACCGACCACAATGCGTGTGGCGTGGCAAGTGGTGGGAGAGGGGCGATTGTTGCATTGTTGCTGTTGTAATTAAATTTGCACGGCAATTACACAACAAGGCGTGAGGAAGAAGGAAGAACGGATCAATCCCACTAGCCAGAAGTATGTATTTGAAGTACACTTGACCGAGCGTAAAATACAAATTGATTTTAAACTCAATTAGCAACAAAACGGAAGGCGTCCAACTGTTAGCACCACAATAGGATGAACAGCACCCAGCACCCAGCGAACAGATAACACTACCAAATTGGCAAACCCAAAACGATGCCACATCCCCCGACACAAATGCGTTGCGTTGCTAGTCTGGGCGGGCGGGCAGGCAGCTAAAGCGATGATTTTTATGTCAACCCTCTGGGGTGCCATTTATCACATGCTGCCTACAGGATTAGACAGTCAAGAAGCTACCAAACCAAAAAGTTGCACGTGCACTCGACCAGCCTGGCGAGCTGGTCCTGCTTGCTGGTATGGTACTACTACACTTGTGCCACTTGCCACTTGCCACTTGTGCCTCCCCACACCCACATAGAGTTGGCCGCTTCTCGTGTTTTCGTGTTTATCGTGACTCACGACAAGGAACTTCGGGAAACGTGACAGGGACAATCATGGCAACAGCACTCAAAGGATTTTTACAAATTTTGACCCATTGAAGCTATCAAGCTGGACTGAAGCTGATGGCTTAAAAAAAGCTTAAGCACCGCGTTTTGGAAATCTCGAGCTGCAAGTCTGGAAAAGTCCACCTTCAAGGTGCAAAGATAAAAGGGAGTTTGCTGATGAAATTCTTTGGTTTTCATACGATGAACTATTAAATCAATTGTCGAGAATGGAATAGATAGAAATGTTGTTGTTTTTTTGTTTGTGAAAGTGTGAAATAAATGACAACCAATAAAATAAAATGTTAGCAACAGAACTAAATTGAATTGTCCATCACAGACAACTCACACTTACTCTTGTGCGGCTCGAGAAGCAGACGAAGGAGGCGGAGATGAAGGAGGCTGAGTGGACTGAGTGGGCGACACTTAAGGTAATTTCACGCACTGCAGCCGCTTAACTCCACAATTGCTGCAGCACAGTTGGAGAGTTGTTCGTTTCCGATTCCAATTCCAATTCCTATTCGAATTCCAATTCCATTTGCAGCAGCTTTGTGCAGTTTTCCAATCAATTTTACTGGACGTGGACGTGGGCGTGGGCGTTCTCAAAACAGCTGTCAATTTGTGCGTCTTGGCAGTGGCAGGATTGCAATTGAAATGCCATTAAATGTGTACAGTTGCAATCATCGAAGGGGGATGCTTGATATCGTTGATATCCCCCACAGCACAGAAGATGAGAGCCAACAACAACAACAACAAACCGCTCAAATCCCGTTAAGACTGTGAAAGCGTTAAATTCCGTTAGACTGTTTTCAATCGCCTTGTTTGTGGACATCGAAAAATTGTATGAAAAATAACTGTAAACGAGTTGCGTGGCAATCGGACCTGGTCGGAATACACGGTGTACCGTTACCTACCGTTACCAAGTAAATAAACTTTACTGTCGCTATTTGGCGAACTTGCCGCAGCGGAGGGAAGAGCTGAGGAGAGGGTAGCAGAGGTGCCACTCCTAAGTGCCAAGAACGGGCAGCAAGGGAATCGGTATGGAAACGCAAATGGGAGCGGGAATCCAGCTAAAGCTGACTGCCGACAAAAGCGTCCAAAAGTGTGGTAAGCTACAAATCATAATTAATCGCATTTTTCTTACTTACTTGAAGTAATAATTTACGCACTTTGTTAAAGCTTTCAAAAACATCGATCAGATGGCGAATTTGTTATCTGTAAACCTGAAATTCGCAAATGTCACTTTGTATTTCAGTATTTCAGTCAATCATGAAATAATCTAACAAAAACAAAAATTGAATTAGTTTGAGTCAAGAGTTGAAGTAGATTAAGATTAAGACTCGATTAAGAACTTTAACGTTATACACATTTCTTAGGTGAAAATTCTTACGATTATTTTTTAATTGATTAAAGAGTTTAAACTTTGAAATGAAGAACGAGCTACAGCCCAAGTATATACTATGCCACCCTCAATCAGATCAAAAATCGTTAGCATATTAAATTATCAGTATTTGCTGTCGCCTGTTCCGCCGTGCTCTTTATTTATAGAAGCAGAGCCTGGTACTCAGAGACAGAGACAGGGACAGAGACAGCGACAAGTTGAACATATAAGTTGGGCCCTGTCGCTTTTTTGACTGTTGTTCTGCTTATTCGTGGCACAGATTGGGGCCACGTTGCCATGTTAATGTTGTTGTTGTTGTTCCCGTTTCTGTTGCTGTTGCTGTTGTGGGCGTATGCCAGATGATTGCATATATTTCTATATGTGTAGGATTAAAAAGTTCAAACTTTTGGTAAACTTTTAGCAAAGTTTCACTTATGCACAAATAAACGAAAAACAACTTAAGTCTTATGTCATGCGAAATAAGCAACCAATTCTTTACAGGGTATGTGCAGGTCGATCACGTTATTTTCGTACGCCACTCTTGAGCTAAATTTAATACTTTAGTGCCCGTACCAAGCGAATTTCGGTTACCGCCCGCTCAATAAATAATACGCAGGGCGCCAAAATAGACCAAGCGGATGGCAAAGATGGCGTCTTCAATTGGGTTACATTTACAGTTAGTTGCTGTAGCTGCTTGACAGGTGGCAACGCTGTCCATCCCTCTCTCTCTATCTCTCTCTCTCACACACACACACACAGCATCCATATTGTTGGAAGTTAATTGCTCACCTGCATAGCGCTAAAGTTGAATGACATTTCGGTCCAAGAATTTCGAATTTGGAGAGCACAAAATAGCAAAGAAATACAAATTTCGAAATATATATATTTTGACAACTTTTCGAATTTGGAAGAACACAAAAAACACACAAAAAAACACATTCACATCACAGGCAACACCCACTCTGATCCAAAATGGGGCGTGGCTTTCACTGCGCACAGCAGCCAAAGGATGAGGATGTGGCATACAGTCATACCTAGAGAATAAAGCAATATGCTTATGGGGGTTGCAAGCAGTTGGGGCATGGGGTATGGGGTCAGAGCTGTGGGCAGCAGCTGGCGCATTGCTTGCCAACAGAAAAGCAAATGAATAAATTGCCAATGCCAGCTGAGCCAGCAACCAAACAAATAAAAGTGCTGCACTGCACATCCTACGCGACCATCAAATACCCTTTTCAATTGTAAAACAAACAAGAGTATATTCTCTTAAATAAATATTGTGATTGTGAAAATTTGCAATTAGAAGGAAATATTCAAGTTTTCTAAGATCTCTCATTTAAAATAGAGAGTCAAATTTACTTAGAATATTAATACAAAGTAGTTTCACTTGATTGTCTGCTTCAAGTCTTAAATGCCCCAGTTATGCAACTTCTGTTGCAGGGTATAGTCTAAAGTTGCGAACAGGAAAAAGAGGACCTCATTTATGTACTGTACAATATACATGTATAATAATTAATTTATTGTTGTTGCGCATTGGATAGACACATAAACAAATATCACGTATTAGATGCTATACAAAAAAAGACAAAAAAAATACTATATATTAACTAGAGCTAATCTAAGACTTCTGATAGAGACTATGTGTAAATGTATATATATATACTAATTAATTAGACGAAGGAAGAGTTAGAAACATGGCGCCTGGCAACTGGCTGCAGCTGGAGGCGTTGGCGGCGTCTCAGGGTGTCTCCAGCACATGATTCAGATACGCTATGTAGCAGATGGCAAGCTTGAGTATCTCGATCTTGGATAGCTTCTTGTCCGGCGGCAGTGTCGGCAGCAACTTCCTCAGCTCCGCAAAGGACACATTGAACGCCTCAACGCGAACCCGTTCGCGTGTCGCGTGCGCCGTGCGATATTTGAGCGTGGCACGGCGGCGCCGGCGACGCTCCTCACGCGACAGACCCACCAGCTCGGAGGGATCCAGATGGGCAACGGGCACGGTGCGGCGACGTGGTGCCGGCGTCGGTGGCGGCGGCGGTGCCGGCTGAGCGGCCGTCTCGCAGGCGATGCGCGCCTGAAAGCGCTGATCAATGTCCAAAGTGGTGCTGGCCGCATAATCATCGCCGCCAGAATGCTGCCCGTGTCCATGTCCATGGCCATTCGATAGCGCATTGTTCGCGGCAGCCAACTCATCGTCCTGGTCCATATAGTAGCGACTCAGTGAGATGCTCTGCGGCGGCGCCGGTGCCAAATGCGTCATATCGTATACCATATTGAGCTGATCCTGCACCTGCTCCACTTGCTCCGACTGCGCTGCACACTGTTAATTACATAAGAAATATCAAAGTCTAATAAGCATTTTTGACTAAAACTGAGAACTGAAGAGTTGTGACAAAGTTGTGGCTGCCCAAAGTGTTTACCCATCCCCAAATGCAATCAGTCAATTTCGAGTTTTCCAGTGAACAAACCATGATTAATAAAGCATTGTTTTAAAAATTTATTTAGTTTTCACAAAATTATAGCTGTGCAATGATTTGATTCGTCTTCAAATCGTTTTTTTTTTAATTTAAATGCAGTTTTATTATAGAGACCAAGACGTATGTACAACAATTCCTGTAGATGTCATCCCCTCATCCCACCGTTCCACGCCCAGCCACCTAACCGCAAATTAAGCAAACTGCGCGAATTTTAGATGCATTATTTATGGTTTTCGGTGAGTTGGGTATTAAAGGGTGCTCGGCTGGCAACCCCTCGATAGACGCGACCCCTTTTCTGTACCACCCACTTTGCACGTTGGTCACGTGTCCTGTTTGCCTTTCCTATTATGCGTTTTCATTTGTTCTTATTGTGCTTAGTGTATTTATTGTTTTTGTTTCCGTTTATTCGCAACATATTTTCTCACCTACACAAATAACTGAACAATCGTCACGTTTGTATTTATTTTGGCCCGCGGGAGTTGAGCATTCGAACCCTTATGTGATTTGCGGGTTAATGCGGCTATTCTTCACAACAAAAAAACTCACGAAACTTGCACTGAAATCAAAGTGTTCTTTGAAAATGGATGCACGCCATCATTTTTTAAGTCTTGGATCGTAACAGTTTGGATTGCGATTCATCAGATATAAGGCCTACGCATACTTGAAATAACTTTACAAAAAAAATGTATATATGTATTTTTATATATAAAATCAATTCGTTAATTCACTTGGACTGCTTACAAGAATCGCAATCAGACGATTTCCTGGTTTTTATAACGGTAAATGAAGTCCTGCACGCTCAAAGCTTTGCCGCCGAACTGAATCGATGTGAGGATGTTGCAGCATCATTTATAGAGCAAAGGATTTGCAACCCCTGTGCGGATGGCATGAGAGCAGCCAATGGCAGCGCAACATCCTCGCTGTGAAAAGCCAATCAAAACAACAAAATGGCGTCGAGCATTGTGATATAGATGTTCCGCCCATAACACATGGCTGCCATCTGGTAATCGAGAATATTGTTACATTGTTCCATAAGCATAAACTCTAGTAAACTACACAAAACAAATAATAGGCAAATCATAATTATTTCTAATAATAAATAAATATAATAAATATAAACCAGAGCGATTATATAAAATAATTGAAATAACCGTTGTTTTTCTTAACTTAGGCATTTGACAAATGTTTTTTTCGCGCTTTCAAAAACATTATCGGTAATGAATCTATCGATAGCTATAAATCAGCAGCATTGTGAATGGCAAAACTGCTCTGCAGCCCTGGCATGCTTTCATAACCAATCAGCTGCTGGTCTCGCTGCTGCCACTGTTTTCAATTATTTGTGTTAACATTTCTGAAATAAAATGAACTCGTTTAGGTTATTGACGCCACTGCAGCTAAGCCTGACAGTAGCACGCACCTATGGCAAACACAATAAGAAGTTCTTGTACAAAGATGGCAAGAAATACGAGGGTATTATATACTATCCCAGGTGAGTGTTGAACCGGCAAACAAAAAAATTGACTAAAAAAGAGCACAAACTTATAGAACGCCCGACCATCAAGATCCGCACGTAGAACCCGCCAAGCTGTTTCGAGTGCAGCGTATTAAACCCGTCAAAGGTAATCCGTTCTGGGAGAAACGCATACTCAAGGATCTGGGCCTGGATGGCAAACAGAGCGACTTTGCCGTCGTCAAAAACATACCCGAAAACAATGCACGTCTGTGGAAAATAAAGCATCTAATTAAAGTAACTCCCGTCACGTTTCCCTATGGCGAGCCCACGGCGAATGATATCAAGCACACGATACTCAAGGAGAACGGCGAGTGCCTGGTGACAAAGGACATCGGACCTGTGGAAATGCGCGACGCCGCACGCGATGCATTTGACCAGCAGGCCAAGCGCATGGACACCGAACTACTGCGAAAGGACTCGCGACTTAAGTGGCTGAATCCATGGTAAAATTAGAATTCATTTAAATTTTATTGTATAAAAACATATTGTTCGTTAATACAATCAAAAAATCTAAAGCAAGTACAGCTTTACGTGCGACGCTCGTTGGCGACAATAGCAACCTTTTTTTCAATAGTCTTACAACCGGATGTTGCAAACATACTGTGCTTAGGATCATAAATTACAGCGCTATTAACAACATTGTTTACAGCATCGGGCTTTGGATCAATATCCCACCGGTTAAATTCTGCCTTCACGCACTGCACAACATGTGCTTTTTCGAGCGCCAGAAATGGTATATAATGGTCAATAACATGGGCCTCGATCATATGTGTCTTTTGCAGTCCGCCATGCATATTGTAAGCAGACTTGGTGAGCATCTCCTCAAAGTCGGACAGTCGTGTGTCCTCGCGCCGTGTGCCCTTTTTCATTAGATCGGCCAGATGATCTGATATCCGTATACCCGCTGTATTGGACAGAAATATGAAAATGGCTTTGGTATAGTCAGTGCCACCGACATTGCCGGCGTAGTCCACCAAAGATGTCAGCGCGTCAAAGACGCCAATCGGCATTTTGTCCACCTCATCGAATATGAACAGTGAATGTGGACAATCCAGTATGCTCTCACGCACCTCTTTATTTATGCGCTCCTTATACTCATCAATGCGGCCGGGATGCGAGAAATCCGCTCGACCCAAATACTTGTGAACGAATTTGCTTTTGGTACCTTTCACGTAAAGCGCTTCCGCTATTTTATCGGCAACAAAGCTCTTGCCGGTGCCTGGCGTCCCATGGAAACTCATCACAAGCGGCTTACGAGACGGGCTGTTCGATTTGAGATGAGCAACGAGAGCGGGAAGAACGTGCTGACTCACCATATGCTGTCCAAAGAGAGTTGTAGACAGCGAGTCACGTAGCTCTGTAGAATGGATTTCTCACTGGTGGTTGACACCATAAATTAAATCAATGACTTACTGTTCATGTCAGCCGGAATGCTTTGGTTATCGCAGCACTCATAAAACCGACAATAGGTTTGAGTTTTAATATAGCCAATTCCAATAGCGGCGCCCAAAACACCAAAGCTCATTGGCTCTATCGATGTAACGGTTTTAGGAGTAATAATACTAACAATCAAATAGAAATATATGTAATTGCCTATATTGCATCTATTTTTATAAGACATTTTGCAGATACGTCAATTGAGACAATCAACAAAGCTTTCGATATGTCAACGAATGCACCAGAAAAAATTATCGATCTTTAAAGCTGGTTTCAAATTTGGTTGAAATGTAAGCCTATTTTCGAACAAAACTTTAATATTTAATTTGAATCTAATTAATTGAATTGAAACCAACAAAAATTGGACTCCAATTATATACTTAGTCATTCTGTGAATCGATAGTTGTGTGTCATCGTTACCTAATTAAAGCGATAATTCGCATGCTCAATATTCGTCCATCTCTAGCATCGGACGTAGATTTGTAGAAAATATATTTTAATTAATAAGTGAATTATGACGGAGCTGCTTATAGATCCCGACATACGCGTTTGGGTGTTTTTACCCATCGTGCTTATCACATTTCTGGTCGGCATCGTGCGCCATTACGTATCCATTCTGATATCGACACAGAAGAAGGCTGAGATGACCCAAATCATGGACAGGTGAACGAAGTTCATATGAAAATTGTATTTAAAATGATTGAAATTGTTTTTGTTATATTTTGTGGTCACAGTCAAGCCATGATTCGTGCTCGTTTGCTGCGAGAGAATGGTAAATATCTGAGTGGCCAGTCCTTTTCCATGCGAAAGAATTTCTTCAACAACGAGGAGACGGGCTATTTCAAGACCCAGAAACGGGCTCCGGTCGCCCAAAACTCTTCGGCTATGCTGACGGACATGGTAAAGGGCAATTTTATTAATGTGCTGCCCATGGTCGTTATTGGTGGTTGGATTAATTGGATGTTCTCCGGTTTTGTGACAACCAAAGTACCATTCCCACTCACCCTGCGCTTCAAGCCAATGCTCCAACGCGGCGTGGAGTTGGCCTCACTGGACGCCGCCTGGGTGTCCTCAGCATCATGGTATTTCTTGAACGTGTTTGGCTTGCGCTCCATTTACACCCTAGTACTGGGCGAGAATAACCATGCGGACCAGACCCAAGCACAGGCAGATGCAATGACTGGCGCCGCGATGACCATGCCCCAGGATCCCAAGGCGGCATTCAAGGCCGAATGGGAGGCACTCGAGATCACAGAATATCACAATGCGCTGAAGAACATCGATGCGGACATGATGAGCATTGCCAACGAATCAAGTGCCTCCTAGCTGTGTCCAAAGAAACGCAAACTGCAGGCCAACAGGCAACGTGCATTTGCAAGGTTAACCATTAGTAAAATTTAGATGCGTATTTTAAAAAGCTAAACAAAAGAAATCAACAGAAAATTCCGTTTCGAGTCAAGAGTCTTGAATTAAATGTACTAACTGTGTACGAATTATGCTTTAGTTGTGAATCTGCCACGCCCACGTCTATCATAGATTGTCCGTTAAGACGCGGCTATCGTGTTAAGCAAATAATGTGTACAATTTAAACAAACAAATAAAGTAAAGTAGAACGAAGAATATCACAACCACATTAAATGGAATACCCTCTTTAGATACTGATCCGACACCAGGACTCTATTGTACCATAACCATATACTATTTGACGTAGAATCATCTAAACATTTAGATTACTTGTTCAACAACATAAAGTAAAATATACAAATAATAACCAAAACAAGTGCAATCAAATGTTCGATAAAAAAAATTGACTATTACGCTCACTTTAAAATATCCCTTAAAAAATGGTTTATATTCGCTAAAAATTCTTGTTTCCAGTATTCTCCACAAAACTTTAAAAATTAATTCATGTAATCAATTTTACTTTAATGATTACTATTAAACAGTTGTAAAGAGTTTTTAAGAATGTGGAATATGGTATATTAAAAAAATAGTTGACAATATTACAAAAAATCGCCTATTAAATTATTTATCTCAATTTCTAGACCTTAATAATCTACTGAATTTGTGTTAAAATACAAGTTAATAAAGTAGAGCAAGTTAAATGATTGGTGATCAATGACGTTATTTTCTGGCGGCTATCACAAGTTTTTTTTAGCAGTGCGCTCTACGTGTTCCTAAGAGCAGCCAAATTGAGTCGATTATTGATTATTATTATTATCCCGATTATTATCCCATAATAGCCAGTGCTGAAACATTAAATCATAAATGAAGAAAATTCGAAAGAAGTAAACAAGTTCGATACGGCAATGTTTTTTTATTGTGACTGCACAATTTTTAATAATGTGTACGTATTTTAATTTTTAATTTATGCAGTGCATAATAGAGCCCAACTATCGTATAGTCAATATGACATTTCGATCATTCTATGTTAATCGCATTGTTATCGATAAGTTCAAGAAATTTGCAAGCGTCGCCATTGTGACTTGTATGCGCACCAAATTTCTTTTCAAATTTCAAGTTAGAAAACCGATCGCAAGCTACAATGGCCGATATGCAGATGCTGCTGGAGCCCTACCAGGGGCAAGGCAACAATAATGCCACCAACATTGAAGCCACAAAGGCAGCAAGCAAAAAAATGCTGGTACGCATCGAACGCTTTCAAACGCGCGTACGCATGCATATAGATGAGAACTATGTCGATTTTATGCCCAATCACACATCGCCGGACATTTTTCTGGAGAAGTCGAGTGCATTGTGTGACGAGATTAGCGATCTGCTTGCCACTGTTGGCAATGAGGGCCTTTCCGTATTAAGTGATGCCAGCGTTGAGCTGGCAGCGTTGAGTCGCGATCTGCGCGAGAAATGGTTCGGTTTGCGTGTTAGCGAGCACATACTAAAGCTGGACGATCTGTTCCAGTGCGTCGAGGAGGCCAAGGCGACCAAGGATTGTCTGGTGGTGCTTGATCTGATGGGCAGGCTGCGCAGCCTGATTTACGGCGAGGGTACAAGCGATGACATCTCACCAGATGTGGAGCGCATCTTTCAGTCGCTGGAGTGCTACGAGTCCATCAAGGTGAAGTACCACGTTCAGGCGCATTTGTTGCAACAGAATCTGCAGGAGAGCTTCGATCGTCTCGTCCAATTGAGCTGCAAATCATTTCCCACTTCCAAGTGTGTGACGCTCTTGATCAGCAAAGACGAGGCGTTGCTGCAGGACATTGTGATTGCGCTCTTTCAGGAGCGCTACAATCCCACCAAGCTGTGCGCCTTTCTGCTAGAGAACTGCATCGAGCCGCTAATCCAGAAGCCTGTCTCTGTTGAGTACAACGTGAATGCCAAGGATGATAGCCACATACAGTTAACACTTTCCTACTCCATCAAGGAGCCGGACACATCGTCGCTATTGCGTCCCAACTATAAGGACGTGTTTGAACACTTCCGCCTGCTGCTGAAGACGTTGGGTGGCATCAATAGCAGTCTGAATGGCACACAGCATGTGTTCACCGTTATTGGTGATCATGTCAAGGAGCGCATGCTGCAGCTACTCGTCGATGAATGCCTCATACCGGCGGTGCCGGAGACTATGGATGAGTATAACAGCTCCACACTATGTGAAGATGTTGCCGAATTCGAGCATCAGTTAGCCGACACGTTTCTCATTAATCCCGAGCTGGACACAACACTGAGCGAGTTTACCAAGCAATTCGACACCTACTATCGCAATCGACTCTCTGATCGGGTTCTGGCCACCGCACGTGAGATAATCCAGCGCGATCTGCAGGACATGACGCTGGTGGCGCCCAGCAATCTGTCCGCTAATGTGGCCAGTGATCCGTTGCTATTTCCACGCTGCATGGTGTCCAAGAGCGCACAAGTAAGAGCTCCAACAGATTATTGTATATTTTAATTGATATTTGTATTCGTCTTCCAGGATTTTGTCAAGCTAATGGAGCGTGTGCAGCGCCAGCCAGATAAAGCTGCGGAGGGCACACCGGATCCACTTGGCGGCGTCATCGGGCTTCTGTTGGACGCATACATCAATGAGGTGCCCAAAGTGCACAAGAAACTGTTGAAGAGCATCCCACAGCAATCGGCGCTATTTTACAACAATTGCATGTACCTAACCCACTGGGTGGCCCAGCATACCAAGGACAATATCGATGGCTTCCCATCGCTGGTCAAAATACTACAATCGACAGGCAACAAGCATCTGCGCGTTCAAGTTAGCTATCAGGAGTCCATACTCATGGAAATCATGAGTAGCTTTGGTGAGCTCTTTTCTTATATTTAAATAGTAAGAAACTTTATTTTTTCTATTGGCTTATTCAGATTATTCTGCTTCTTGTAATATATATATTTAAAGAGTTCGAGAATCCGCACACGTTGGGTACGGCACCGTTGAGACTGGTGCGTCAGTGCCTGCGGCAACTGGAGCTGCTGAAGAACGTGTGGCAGCAGGTGCTGCCGGAGAATGTGTACAATAACAGTTTCTGTGAGCTGCTCCAAGCCTTTATCAATGAGCTGGTGCAGCGCGTTTTCAGTCTGCGCGACATTTCGGCGACGATGGCCAGCGAGCTGAGCGATTTGATCGATGTGGTGCTGGAGAGGGCGCCGCTCCTCTTTCACGACAAGAACGATGTGGTGCACGTGCGCTCCTGGCTTAAGCTGCAGCAACTCAAGATCATGATGAACGCATCGCTGAAGGAGTTCAGCGAACTCTGGTGCGACGGTGTCGGTCCGCTGACGGCCAACTATCATGCCGGCGAGATTAGGCATTTAATACGAGCGCTCTTCCAGGACACAGATCGACGCGCCAAGGCCATAACGCAGATTGCCTAAATGCAGCAATAAAATTATTTTACATTAAGTCTACGCTTTAATTGAAATAAACAAATACAGTAAATTGATGGTGATTCTGAAGTTAAACATAAACATAAAACACAAACAACAACGCTCAACTCAGGTCATCTCATGCCGGGCCTGCAGCATGAGCGGACGCAGCTGGTCGACGAGCAGCCGATGATCGTGTCCATGGGTGACACTCAATATCCGCTGCGCTTCCTGCAGATGATGCACGGCCAGCTTGTAGTTGCGCTCGTACAGCTGAATCTTGCCCAGCTTCATGTGCAGCAAACCAACCAGCGGGTTCCATGTGCCATGATATTTGCCAAAGCCCGGCAACAGTTGCTGTCCAAATGCCAGTGCATCCGTCCATTTGCCCACATTAATAGCGGCCTCAAAGGCCGCATCGAGCGTCTTCACATGCCACACATTCAGCGGATGCAGCACGCCTCGCTGCTTCTGCAAACACACATTGCACACATCCAAATCTGCAACCGGTAGAAAAAATAAATAAATGCAAATTGGAATGTTGAATAAATGACAAAATACAGCTTTTAGGGGATCACTTACAGGCCACCTCCTTCATGCTGTCCAGGCTGCTCTGCGTGAACGCCATAATATCATTGTAGGCGGTGCGAAGTTGGGGCGTTACGCTGGCATCGCATTGCTGGCACTTGGCCAGCTCAATTTTGACGCTGGCATCGCAGCTGGCGTTGGGGCAGACGGCGGCAGTCATTTCGTGCATCTCCTGGGGATCAATGCACTTGCTGCACACGCACAAAAAATAATAATGCTCCCTGAGATCGTCACGCCGCTGCTCCGGCGTATTGAGCAGATCGATGTAGCTAATGTAGATCTTTGACCAGTCCAAGCATGGCAAATCCTCAATGACATGCACATGCAGCTCGTTCCCCTCAAAGGTGGCAACCGCATTCGGCTGGCAACTATGATCCGTTATGGATACGCCCAAATAAATGGCAGTCGCTATTGAGTTCATCTCCGCATCCAGTATATTGAAGCCGTTCGTAATGAGCTGCAATTGTAAAATTGAGCAGGTCAGGTGGCAATCGTATATTTATAAATTGTCACAGCTGGCTGCAGCTGCTAGTTGGGGCAGCCTCTGGCAGCGTGCCCAACAGGCAGGCAAACGGGCAGCCAGCATTAATCTGTGCCAAAAACATATACATTCTTCTTCTTCGTTGCGCTTGTTCTGATTTACAAGGACTTGGGGAATTCCCCCGATTGCCGATTGAAGATTGACGACATACAGATCCATATATATATAAATATATATATTAACTGAGAGACTTGGCTTGAATGAGTAGAACTGAGGAGCGTATAAGTCCACGATCTCTCACCAAAAAGGCCAACTTCGCTTGACTTAGGGATTCGCCATTGGTTCATTTGCCACTTACACGGCCATAAATGCTCATCAGTTCGGTAATGTTGGGCACTATGCTGCTGCTGCCACTGTTGCTGTCGCTCATCATGTCCGTTAGCACGGCGTGCAACGATTCTAAATGCTCCCGTCGCTTCGGGTCGTTCTTAATCTCCGCATAGTCTGCAATTAATTCTTATTTATCGATATATATATATATATATAAATATATATGCGCTACTCACGCGACATTAGATCACGAAATTTGCGTGAGCCATGCTCTGTGTAGTAGCCGCGCTCCAGATCTCCGCCGTGCTCCAGGCGCAAGATGAGTCGGCAGAGCATACGGGCCGCATCGGGCACAATTCGCGGCTGGACGCGCTTGAGGAAGGGACACTCGTGCTTGTGCAGCGGCCACGCCTGTTGCTGACAGGTGCGATTGCAGTAGGACACATAACGGCAATTCGAGCACTTGCGCACCTTCTGCACCCTGCAACACAGCGTGCAACATATTCATATACACATTGACATTGATAGCCAGCCCAACGGCGCTACTTACGCCTCCAGGCAATTGTCGCAGCGCTCCAAACGATACTGCGACTTGAGAACGTAGGCGAAGGGTTTCTCGGTGAGAATGCGCGTGCCACGCCTTATTTTGAGACATTCTTTGGATTCTTTGGTGGTTGAGGATGTGGGCGACGATTCCATTGCGACCACTGCTTGGAGCATAATGAGAGCGCACAAACAAGCAAAACACACCTGCCAATCAACTACAAATATTGTTGCATTTTCATATATTTCAAATTTAAATGTTTTGCGGCATATATTTCTATATTTAGCACGCTGCGCACAAAAACAAAACAAAATTCAATTTACGCAAGCAAAACACACATAAACAACACCATCCACTTTGGTCGCACTTAGTGCTACCCTATCTCGAAACGCAACTGTCAAACCCTGAGTGCATCTCTTTCATCTGAGTACATTTCGCAAATTAATCTATTCGAGCTATTATTCGTGTTATTCACACAAACATTTCAATATACTTACATATCACATATGCTCATAAAGAAAAACAACAAATTAAATAAAAAATTAGTGTTATTCCGGCATAAAAAATGAACTGAAAAAAGGTGGGAAAAAATAGATTTCTGTGTAAAAAAAAACAAGATACATGTAAATATTTTCTTTAGTCACGGCCGGAGCGCGGCGCGATTGTTGCTTCTCCGCACTGGCAACGCTGAGAGAGCGCCTCTCCAATTCGTCAGCACGCTCGTGACGTCACGTGCCACTGATTGCGTCTTGTGCGTAAGCCAGCTATTGTTTTCTTTTCTGTTTAAGATCATACGTTTCAAAATTTAAATAAAGGTGGCAACGCTGTCAGAGAAGGCTGTCTTGTCTGTAAATAAAGGATGTGGCACAAGGAACTCGAAATCGTTTTGGGAGCTCCGACAAAGCTTTTTATTTTTTTTTTATTTTACTTAGTTTAGGAATCCTTTATTAAGCTCTAATACCAGGTTTCCCCAAGTCCGGAATTATCAAACAAACAAAAAATAATTAAAAGCGTTTTACATTGTACTTTTTTAATTAAAGTTGAAATCCTCTCTATAGTAAACACACACTATGTGATCTAATTGTTCTGCGGCTTGGACCATTCAACGCTGAGGATCAAGTGGTCGTAGCCGTGACCATTTAGTATTTCGATGGCCGCGGCCGCATCCTTGCGCTGTTTGAAGTGAACGTAGGCGAAGCCCTTGCAAAGACCGGTGTTCTTATCGCGGGCCAGGTACATTTTGCTCTGAGGACCAATCTTTTTCACCAGCTCCTCTAGATCCACCTCGGTCATCGACTCGGACAAATTGGAGATGCGGATAGCTGCGGTGTCGTCGCGTCCACGCATACCTAACCCACCCTTTTGGCTGTCCTTGAGGAACGGCGGCACATATTTACCGGACTTGGGCGCATCGACGGCCGCGGAAGCAGCGGCAGCGGCCTTCTTCTCCATAAGATTCGTATCCATGGCGGTGCCTTTGTATGGACAATTGACCGACCAATGTTCGCCGTTGCAAATACGACACTTGGCAATATTCTTTGTGGGATCCAGCAACGGATCGTTGGCCTTCTCGTCCTCCTTGGAGTTGAGAAACTGCATGATTATCTCCTCAGATACCATTGTTGTCTGCGAATTGGGGCCGGGCTTGTCATTTTTCGATTCACCAAACTTGGACCAGGTGCGGCGCTTGGCAACGGTTTTTGGCACCACCTGTTTGGATATTTTGTACGTTCGCACCACTTTCGTTTTCTTATCGTCCTTGTTGTATTTGTATTCGGTAACATATTTGTGGCCGTTCTCAACCGCTTCCGTTGTTGGTGGCAGGCCGCCGTAGTCCAGCTCCACCTCATCGGCCCAACTGGATTTTATTGTTTCAACGCCAGGCATCTGGAATTGATAAATGTAAACTGATATATTGTTTTGCAGCTGCAAAAGATCTTCGTTCGCGTTTATTAACCTTTTCTTGTTGAGCAAATTGACAACGAAAGTTTAATACACAATTTCGCCACGAGTTTGCCGATTGCCTCCGCAGCACGAAAAGAGTCAGTCAGAGATGAGAGTTGATAGTCGATAGGTGTCTAAGTCCATTGCAACGATATTGATTGCCATGCCTGCTCCAACTATCGATTACTAATATAGGCCAAATCGACGAGTAAAAAATGGCCAAAAAGTCGCATATAAACGATAGTAATATATTTACTGTATTATATATATATATTTAGAGTTGACTTGCATATCAGCAGTAGACTTGGCATATTGCAGACCTTGGAGTTGTTAATATCAGAGCTCTAAATAATTAGATTTGCTTCATTCACTAAAAACAGTATTTTTCAGCAATATATTGTGTAGCTTACAAATATCGATATATCGATGTGCCTACACCCATCCCTAAGTTATAAATTCTTCCGACTAGAAAACATTAACTATTCACATGCATAAAATCATAATAATGAGGCAGCCTAAGTAAATCTACGTACTTACTTAAATTTTAGACAGTCGACTACATACAGGAAACACCAGCGCCAAAAAGTAAGTGGATGGCCAAATAATCCATTGTGTCCAACGGGTTAACCGTAACCGTAACCGTAACCGTAAAAGTTAAAACACAAAAAAAAGAAATAAATTTTTAAGCTAACGACGACACACCAAAATTCTGCCGCTAATTAATTAAACAAGTGGGTGAGTTGCAAACCGAACAGCTTGCTAAATAAATCATGACATAAATCGTACATTTTACATTTTTCAATTCCAATTGCACAAATGCATTAATAATCGGAACAGTAAACACAATGAGCAGTCAAGGGCATCACAAGATGCACGGATGTGGCGGTGGCAGCCTGGCAACACTGGCCAGCGTTAAAAGCAATACAGACTCACCCACGGAATACACAGACGAAATCGACCTGGGCGATCGCTTCTCAGCGGACATTGCCCGCCTCTGCATGAACGATCGCTATGCGGATGTTGAGTTCACTGTCGAGGAGCAACGTTTGCCGGCGCATCGCGCCATCCTCGCCGCACGCAGCGAATACTTTCGAGCGTTACTGTACGGCGGCATGTCGGAGGCAACACAACGGCAAATTTCGTTAGAAGTGCCACTGGATCCGTTTAAGGTGCTATTGCGCTATATTTACTCGGGCACCCTCTCGCTGGCCACGTTGGATGAGGATGCCGTCATCGGTGTCTTGGGCATGGCCAATCAATACGGCTTTCAGGACCTGGAAATGGCCATTTCCAAATATTTGCGCCAGTATCTGGCATTGAATAACGTATGCATGATACTGGACGCAGCACGTCTTTACAATCTCGATGAGCTAACGCAAGTGTGCCTCATGTTCATGGACCGCAATGCAGCGGATCTCCTACAGCATGATACCTTTAAGATGCTATCAAGGGTAAGAGTTTTTGCATGTGGAGAGTGGAGGCTACATTAATAATATTCAAATACGCCATTCGTTCAGGAATCGCTGGAGGAAGTGCTGCGCCGTGATTGCTTCTTTGCGCCAGAGGTGCAAATCTTTTTGGCTGTGTGGAAATGGAGTCGCTATAATCCCGATGTTGATATCAAAACCGTTGTCTCCTTTGTTCGACTGCCGTTGATGAATCTCGAGCATCTGCTTCAAGTGGTGCGCCCATCCGGCATCCTCGAACCGGACAAAATTCTTGACGCCATCGACGAGCGGAGCACATCGAAAACGCTGCCATACCGTGCAGCTCTCTGGCCGGAGGAGAATGTGGCCACCGCCAAGTATTCATCGCGTTGCATTCAAGGCGAATGCCGCTCCTCACTGTTGGATGGGGATGTTACCTCGTACGACATGGAGCACGGCTACACGCGCCACTGCATCACGGACAGCAATGATGCCGGCATTGTGATCGAACTGGGCACAATGTGCATGATAAATCATCTGCGCATGCTGCTCTGGGATCGCGATAGTCGCGCTTACTCATACTTCGTGGAGGTCTCTGGCAATCAACAGCACTGGGAGCGCGTCATTGACTACAGTGAATACCATTGCCGCTCCTGGCAATATCTGTACTTTGATGCACGCCCAGTGCGCTTCATACGCCTCGTGGGCACCCAGAACACGGTCAATCGGGTGAGTTAACAGGATAAATAAATAAACATATGTATATATATATATATATATATATGTAGCAGCTATGACAATCAAAATGATTCTTAATCCAGGTGTTTCATGTGGTCGGACTGGAGGCCATGCACACGTCAAAGCTGCCAACGATAATTGATGGATTTGTCGCGCCCAAAGCGAACGTGGCCACCATTGAGATGAGCGCAATTGTTACAGATGGCGTCAGTCGCACACGGAATGCATTGATTAATGGCGATCATGCGCACTATGACTGGGACTCGGGTTATACGTGCCATCAGCTCGGCAGCGGTGAGATTGTTGTGCGTCTGGGCCAGCCGTACTATGTGGGCTCGATGCGTCTGCTCTTGTGGGACTGTGACGATCGCACCTACAGCTTCTACATTGAGACCTCGACGAATCGCAAAAACTGGCAAATGGTGGTTGACAAGCGCAATGAGAAGGCGCGCTCGTGGCAGAACTTTCACTTTTCCCCGCGCCCCATTGTCTTCATACGCATAGTGGGCACGCGGAATACGGCAAATGAGGTATGTAGGCATATATGTGTGTGTGGGATATGCATATCCAAGCGGTTCTCAATTCTGTATGTGTTGCATTGCAGATATTTCACTGTGTTCATCTCGAGTGCCCCACGCAGGACAAGAACTACCTCAAGAAGGTCGCTGAACAGCTGAAGGAGCGCAATCGTATCCAATCGCAGGAGGAAGCCCAAGAGGAGCAGCTGGTCAAAGAGGACGATGACATTGCGTCTACATCGCGAGCAGCAGCTGCACTCTCCTTAGCTGATGTCGTTTTTCCAGCAGCCAGCTCCAGCAGCCCTCCGCGCTGGTCACTCAATTCAATTGCGCCGCCCAACACCGATGCTGATGCTGATGCGGACGTGATGCTGCTAGAGAAACCGGGTACGCCAGCAGCTGGTTCAGCTTCCACAACGCCTTCGACAACACCAACGCCAACCCGATCGCCTGCGCCGTCCGCCGAGACATTGTCAACACCTGCATCCCCTCAGCGACAGCGTGATAGGCAGCGGGAGCGGGAGCGGGAGGTGGACAACGAACTGGCTGCGCTGCTGGACCTAAATACTGAAGCGGAGAAGCCGTTGCCGCATCCCGCTGAAGACTAAAATGTGCACCTCAAAAATCAAAAACATTTCTTGCACTCGAACCTTTTTTTTGTATACATTTTATGAATATGTCGCAACTCGAAATACTCCTGTGGTCAAATGCGCTGCTACTTAAATTTGTAGATGCAAACACGATGCGATACGGCAATACTTTGAAATATGTATGTATTTGTTGTTTGCCAGTCAGCGTAATTAACTTATAAGCAATATCTTTATTTCTACTTATACTTTATACTTAAAGTATGTACATATACTTATATAATAATCAACATGCTCGGATATCATCTGTATCCAGCAGCCCAGCCGAGAACGAAGCCAATCGCATCAATCGAATCCCAATGTCACGTGTCCTTATCAATGTTTGTACAAATATTTAATTATCTTTAATTAACCGGTCTTAACTTTAAGATTTTGTTGATGCTGTTCTGTTGGTACGCTGTGCATTGCATATTGCGTTCATATCCAAAATGTTTGCCACTTGTTTAACCCGTAAAGTTAATTTACTAATACACACACACACACATCTTTGTTACATGTAATACACTTAATAAACTGATAATATGCATGATAAACGTGTTTATTTAGTCAGTAGAAATTAGAAATGTATATTTAATTTCAAAGTAACTGTCATTTTGCTCAGGCACATCGATAATTCTAAAGCGATGCATCGATTTTCAATGGAGTAAATATGAGTCCACCTATCGATTAATGTCATAAGTAAAGTATCGATAAGTGTTGTTAAAAATTTATTGGCATTTAGGCGTCTTTAGGCTTGAAAATTGAACGTTGTTTCTGTTGTGCACATGAGTGATATGGTGCCATCATTGCCATTCCCCATGCATCCCAAAATGCATGGGGATCCGACGCTGGTATTTTCGACCAAAGAGGACGAGGAGGAGCGACGACACATACGGAAAGTGCAGAATGCCTTTCAGTACTACAGGTGGGTACTGCATAGCACTTGTAAACAAAACGGTAATAATGCAACCGCACGAAAATGCTTATTACTCCTGACTCTTTCCCCATGCATCCCCTCCCCCTTTCAGCAGAAGCGTATACACACACAAACATGTGCTGCGATTAAATGAATGCATGTACAGTGTGCCAAGAAAGTGTTTGGGCACCGCAAAAATCATATTTTCTGCATTCTTTTGCTAAAAATAAGTATATTATTATTTTTCTCTCTTATTTTTCTACTATAAATTGGACTTCGTGAAGCTAGTTAACAAACATTTAAACAATTATGATATTTAAAAATATAATACGACGATATCAAATGCGGTTATTTTTTTAAATTATGACGTTTATGCAAAAATTATCTTGCACGGACAATTTCTAGCATAATAAAAAAAGTCGTTCATTCCTAACGGGATCTGTCGAAGAGGGAATTGCAAAATCGTAAACAGCGGTTGTCCAAACACTGTCTTGACGCACTATATGTGCATGCATGCGCTTGTCCAACAGCTGATAACGAAAATCAATTTAAGCGGCATGCGTATGCATTTGACTGTGTGTATGTGTGTGTATATATATGTATTTATGTATATATACATATGTGTTTGTGTATGTGTGTATTTAGGACACTCGCTCTAATCTTAAAACTACATCTGTTTCAATATACTCCACAGACGGTATGCGTATCTGAGGGTGAACAAGACAGAAGATTATCTGAATAGTTTGGCTGCGGACGATCAGCGTCTCCTATCCAAATACCGTTCGCATTTGGACAACGTGCGCAACTGCATCGACTGCAATCAGGCTGTGATTCGAGAGATTTTGCGGGATCGTCTTCTCTATCCAACGGGAGATAATGGCACAGACGTCAGCGGCGCCAACCAGCTGGACGAGGCGCCCGATCATGTTCGGCATGGTGACATGGATCAAGTGAGTGAGACGGAGAGAGAAAGATAGGGATAGAGAGAGTGACAGCAAGCAGCAGTGCAACTATTCTCATCTCACTCTCTCATTCTCTCTCTTACATATGCATGCGCTAGTTTTATTTTTTTGAATTGCAATTCAATTGCCATATTTGAGGATTATTCATTTATCATCTTGTCCAAAATCAGTCGAAATCTATTTTGAGATTAATATTTTCTTGTGGCTTCAACAAATGAACAACTTTAAAAGAAAAATAAGACTAATATCTATAAACGATAAAAATATTTCTATCTCAGACTAATTTTCTTGTTGATGGTCAAGATGATGATGATGTTGTTGAACCTCTCAAAATTTTAAAGGCTCAATCGACACTGAAGCTGATTGCGCGCGACTGGAGCTCTGAGTGCGCCGTGGAGCGTGAGCAATCCTACAAGCCCAT
Organism: Drosophila macrothrix; assembly: GCA_035042055.1. Taxonomy (NCBI): domain Eukaryota; kingdom Metazoa; phylum Arthropoda; class Insecta; order Diptera; family Drosophilidae; genus Drosophila; species Drosophila macrothrix. The sequence goes on from JAWNLX010000587.1 coordinate 2,599,990, forward strand.
CATCGACAGCATAGAGGAGTATTACAAGCCGACTGATTAGTAAGTAATCCACACTATATATATACATATATATTCATGTATATAGCATTTAACACGCAACCTTTGCAGCAAACTGAACGAGATTAAGATTCTGGTGCCCGGCGCTGGTCTGGGCAGGCTCACCTATGAGCTCGCCTGTCGCGGCTATGCGTGCGAGGGCAATGAGTTCTCCTACTTCATGCTGATCGCATCGAATTTTGTGCTCAACCTGTGCGACTACGAGGACAAGCATGTCCTGTATCCCTGGGTGCATCAGTATGTGAACAATATGCGTCGCGCCGATCAGGTGGCACCCGTACGCTTCCCAGACGTTTGCCCCGTCAAATATCCGCCGAAGGGCAATATTGAGATGGCAGCGGGTGACTTTCTCGAGGTGTACAAAACGCCGGATGCCTACAATTGTGTCGCCACCTGCTTCTTCATCGACTGCGCCAACAATGTGATTGACTTTATACGCACCATTTACAAGTGAGTGGCAACCACCTCAATCCTGGCCCAAATAACGCAAACTGTCTTTCTTTGTAGAATTCTAGTGCCTGGTGGCATTTGGGTGAATCTCGGACCGCTGCTGTACCACTACAGCGACATCAGCGGGCAGAACAGCATTGAGCCGACGTACGAGGATCTGGTCATCATTATGGAGAGCATCGGCTTTGACATAATCAGCACACGCACCGGCATCAGCACCAAATATGCACAGAATCCGCTATCGATGAAGCAGAGCAAATACAAAAGCCTCTTCTGGGTCTGCCGCAAGCCGTCAAACAACTTCGATCAGAAACAGCAGCAGAAGCAGCAACAGGAGCCACCAAATTTGATAGTACACCAAAGCAACAACGATGTCAATCCTGATGTCCATGTTGATTTTGAGACTGAATGCGAACGCGAACCAAAGCAAACGTGATATCAAACAACCAAACAAAGAGTACACCTCGATCTAGACACACTCGACACTAGACACCACACCCACCCGCTCATTATATACATAATCACACACATATACATATAAAAGAACGATTTTGAAATGCAGGACAAACATAAATTGTTGTCCTCGGTTTATTCACAAACAGCCTTTGACCTAAATTTAAGCCTTTCTCTTCGAATTGCATTAAACGCATTTTCCAAAATGTTTCTCTTTGAATTCATCCAAAATTGACAACAAAAAAAAAAGTACAAATTGTAATTTGAATTCGGAAAGAAAGAATTGAATTGAAATCAATAAACAGCAAAGGAAGCACACAGCTAGGCAGTGTCACTTTACATACCCTGTAAAAAGTTGTGCAACAAAGATTGGTTCGATCAGGCCGACTTTCCAAAAGTCGATCAATAATATATACATTTATATATATATATACATATATAAGATAATCTCATCTATAGCTGTCCCACTCTAATCCATGACGCTGCTGCTCAGCAAGAGTCATTGCGCCAGTTGGAATCGCAGCTTGGCAGCTTGGAGCGCAACTCGAGATGACTCAGCTTGTTCTCGGCATAGATCTGCTCAAAGTGCTGGCTGGCCGCGTTGCATTTGCTGGCCGTCTCCGCGAGCATGTCGAACCAGTGCATCTCGCTGAAATCGTTGCTGTTCTGCTGCTGGCACATCGCCAGTCGCACTGTGCCGAGGACGCGCTCACGGAACTGACGCACCACCTCCGCCAGATTGGGATGATGCGCTGTGGCCGCATTGCTGCTCAGTTGTGGCAGCAGCAGTGTGTTAATTATACGCGCCTCGCCCCGTCCCCGATAGATGGGCAGATTGGTGCCGGAGTACAACAGCTCCAGCTGCCTGTCCAGTCGCTCGCGATGAATAGGCTCAAAGTGTTGGCGCTGGGCGCGCGTCCGCACAAACAGCACCTGGGGCAGATAGTCGGGCACATGGCTCTTGTTGGCGTTGCGCGGACGGAGACGCAACGCGGCATGGAGGAGACGCAACTGCTCCAGATTGATGTCATCGATGGCCAGCAACAGGATATGACACACGCTGAGCAGCTGCATCATGCTGGACAGCGTATGCAGATCCAAGTGATCCGCATCCTTGGCGGTGCCGTCGCCAGTCAGCATCGGTGCCGAGTCCAGCAGCACATATCGCTCCCGTGTGATGAAAAACAGGAGGCAATCGGTGCTTGGACGCAGCACGTACTTGGCAACGGCGGACGCAGAACTGGAGCTGGCTGCCTGCTGCGACTTGGATCGATGCCTGATGGGGAATATGCATTCGTTCGCATCGGGCGCAAACAGATGCTGATAGTAATCGTAGTCGCTGGAATGTTCCTGAGCCAACAGATTGAGCAACGTCGATTTGCCCACGCTCTGCGCTCCGAGCACACCGATGACGGTGAAGTCTGTGTTGCTCTTGTGGAACAGTTTTCGCGCCGTCGTATTCAATAGCGGCGTTGGTCGCGTCATGCGTGGCGGCACCAACTGGGCATCCTGCATGCCCCCAGTCGATGTGCTACCATTTGCCTTCTCCTTGCTGGCTGAGTTTAGTGCCGGACATACACTGGATGAGGATGCGTATGCGGATGTGGTTGCATTTGAAACAGTATTGCTGGTCGTAGTAGTTGTCGGTGTAGCAGCAGGAGTAGAAATAGTTGTGTTACTAGTCGTCGGCGTCGTCGTGGTCGTAGCAGCTGTAGTTGTTGCCACGCTGGAGCTGGAGCTGAAGCCTGTGGCACGTTCGCAGCTGTTGCGCTGCTGGGTTGGCAGCTCGCTGCGATTGATGATGATCGTTTTGAAGGATGTGGTCAGCTCGGTGTTGCTGCCGCTGCTGCTGCTGCCGGTATTCGCATCGAGCTCCTTTTTCAGCAATATCTTTGGCTGCACGCACGTCACAACCGGTGAGCGGAAATTCTCGCGCCGTGCAATTGTTACAGGCGTCGACGCTGATGGACCTGGACGCCCTTCATCCTATGCGTATTCATAGTTGAAATCTTGATATCGACTCAATATATATACACATACTTTGTGTGTGTGCCAACTCACCCGCTTTTTGTTGCGGAAACGCCTGCGGCTCTCCGCCATGGTGCAAATGGTACGATGATGTAGTGAAGCAATGGAATCTGGACCAGGTCAAGCTGGCCTGTGAATTGTGCGGCAATTGTATTCTTTTACATTTTTACAGCGTTGAGCAACACTGTCACAGTAAATAGTTGTCCTGCCGATAGTATCGATACCCGATAAATAATATCGGCAGCATTCAGCACATGCACAAATTGGGGAAACACTTTGCAAGCCAAGACAGCTTCCTGGACAGATTCAAATGCCAATTGTGATAATTACTGGCCTACCGGCAAGCGGCAAATCCACTCGAGCCCGCCAGCTACACGACTACTTGGCGGGCAAAGGTAAAAGGGTGCATCTAATAAGCGAGAACGAGGCGGTGCCCAAAGCGCTCTACGAGAAGAACGCCTTCTTCAACAGCTCACAAAGTGAGAAGGTTGTGCGCAGCGATCTCAAATCGGAGGCATCGCGACACCTCAACAAAGACGATGTCGTCATCCTCGATGCGGGCAATTATATCAAAGGTGCAGTTACATATATCACACACATTGTTGTTGCACTTGGCACATATTTTGATCCACATCCATTTTAGGGTTTCGCTATGAGCTGCACTGCATGACCAAGGCGGCGAGGACGACACAATGCACACTTTTTACTTGCATACCGCTGGAGCAGGCCTGGACATTCAACATAGAACGCAATGAGCCGGATAAATTGGATGAGCAAGCAGATCAAACGGATCGACGGCCAAACAACTCAAATGTACCGTATACCCGTGAAATATTCGATGCGCTGTGCATGCGCTACGAGGAGCCACAGAGCAGCAGTCGCTGGGATAGTCCGTTGGTTGTGGCACTGCCCGAGGATGCCATCGATTTGGAGGCCATATACAAATCGCTATATGAGACGCAACCTTTGCCGCCCAATCAGAGCACACAAAACGTATGTCAACGTTTCAATTTAATATCCACTTCACTGAATTCGATTTTTGTCATTATTGTTGTCTATTTTAGCCGCCTTTGGGCGCCACAAACTACCTGTTTGAGCTGGACATTATTATGCAGGAGATCATTAAGGAAATACTGGGTGCAGCGAAAATTGGGGCATTTGGTCAGTTGCGCGTTAGGGGAAGCACCGTCAAGGTCAAGGTGACCACATCGATGAATGCAATGCAGCTGAATCGCTTGCGGCAAAAATTCATCACGAGCACGTGTCGGGCGAGCCAGACGACACCGGCACCTCTGGCGCAGGTGCCGCAGTTGTTTGTTCAGTTCATCAATGCCAATACAGTGGGTTGTTAGTCTACGAACAACACAAAATAAATAATAAATAAAGGAAACTCAATTTTCAAATATGGAATTTTGTGGCGCGCAGTTACCATATGGTGGTTAATGTTAACAGAAACTACCATTTCGAGTCGAAATTGATACAGGCAACGGAGGATGATTCTAAATGCAGCTAAAGTAGCGCTAAAGAACAAAAACCTCTGCCAGTACAAATTCATTTTTGGCCAACACAACTTAAATATATTAACGGATCTTTCAATGTTTAATAGCTAATTTTAAAAACATAACATGGCCATTTCGAGTATAATAGTAACATTCACTGTCGAAGAGAGATAACAGAGGATTAACATAACAGTGCTGATTGAGTTTAATAATGAAAACTGTGGTGGATACTATCGATAAGATCGTACCGCACCCGATCGAATATATTTTTGATATTGTTAATGCTGCCGTCGATCGGCTACCATCGCTACAGTGGGATAACAGTTCATATTTGTAACATTCATTATTGAGAGCGGACGTGTTTTTTGCCTGCTGCACAAAAACTAAGGTGCAAAACGTGCCAGGATATTTTGCAACTCGTATTTAAGTTAGTTTTTGTGCTCAGCAGTAAAGTAAGCCAAAAATGTGATTGTGTTGTGATTAAATAATTTTTTTTTTAATTAAATTCAATTTGATTTTATATGCGATCGACAATTGATCAAGAGTAGGCGGCGACAAATTTGTTATTGAAACATTTAAGAAAAAAAAAAAGAAATAACAGCAATTTCAATTGCCAATTGCTTTAAATTATTTATTTCATTTTTGTTTTGTTTTTGTTTTTTGTTGGCTCTGCCAGCCAATATACTGCAATTAAATAGTGTGTGTGGAGTGCGCGGGAATTTTGAAGCGTGATTCTGCTGTGATCGTTTCTTCCTAGCTAATCATAAAAATCGAATTTTTCATATAGGCGCGCACAAATTCGATTCGACAAAGGACCGAACTCCGCAGACTGTGTGCAAAATAAGCCAAAGAGGACACAACATATAATTACAAAAAAAAGCAAGACAAAAAACAGAATAAAAATAAAAAAGAAATTAGAAATAAAAATGAAGAAGGAGAATCCACGACAATAACAAAGTCTGCCTTTGACTGGCTGCCTGCGTTTGTTCTGCTTGCGCAGCACAAAATTACACACACTAACAGAGACAGACATGTGATTTGAGCTGAAATACAATCACCACTGGAGGCACACACACAGACACACGCACACAGAACGTACACAATCGCAGTTGCGCCGTGTGAGTAAAGAACACGAAAGAACGACGAGACGACGACAAGCTTATCTGTTGCCGCTGAGAACGAAAACGAAGACGACAAAAGCAAAGCAAACACCAACAACAACAATAATAATAACGATCGCCTGTTTTGAAACACAGAAGAAAAAAAACCAACCACTACATACAAATAAAAAGGGACAAGGCAGACGCGTTGAATTTTTCAGTCAGTCTTGCTCGCTCTCGCTCCTACGCCTATTTTATGTTTGACACATGTGCGTGAAAATCCTTTTTTGAGAGCCGAGCCGGCTTGCATTTGAGCGCAATCGTAGCACACACAACACACACACACAGGCACGCACATGCGCACACACACCCACACACATGAGAGATGCACGTGTAGCTGTATTTGTGTATGTTTTATGTGTTTTTTTTTTTGCCTTCTCCGCGAGTCTCAATTCAATTCGGAGTGGAATTCTTTCTAACGCTGTCGTTGTTTTTCTCGTTTCTCTTCCTCTTCTAGCTTGTTGATTGAAATGCAACACGCGCAGCGCAATAATAAAATTAACATCAAAAACGAACTACAATTTAACTAGCAAATATCAAAAATTTCAAGAAGCCATAACAAACGTTCAACTAGTGCAAATACAAATAAAAAAAATTACAAAATTGAAAATACAAATTTTAAAACAAATTCAACAGTCAGCAAAAGAATTAATAAAACATATATAAAAAAAACACCAAACGTCCAGCAAATATTAATAATAACAACAACAACAAAGATAAAAGAGTATTTCGTCGTTTTTTGCGCTGTCCAGTGAAATACGAGAGTGCCGAGTGGAGAAAGAACGAACAACAAAAGCAACCAAAATGTCTGCGACAATTGTTCAAAAATCATCAGCAACTGCAAATATCGTCGGCGGCGGCAATTCACACTATTTCGAGTGCGATGACATATTTCCGGGGGTGGTAAGTCTACAAAAAAAAAGTCTACACTATGCTCAGGATATATACAAAATAAACTTAAAAAAAAACTAGTAAAATGTGCATTTTGTCAACATTTCTTTTTATTAGTCTCGTTCAGTTGATTCACAATTATATTTTGGTTGCAAAACACTCACAAGTCTTACGAGCTGAACAAAAACAAATAAACGAAGAATAATAATAATAAATAACGATCAACTGATAAGGCAGTTGTTGTTGCTGGTATTGTTGTTGTTGTTGATAAGTGGGCAGGTGGCAAAAGCGTCCTGTCTTTCCATCATTTAGCATTACCAGCTGTAACTGCCTGTAAAAAACTGTTTGCATTGGTCGTCATCATTAAAAAAAAAATATATATATATGTATATATATACATACATATGTATGTATGTGAGAGAGAAAAACTCATGATCATCTACACATATTTAAGTGACTGCTGCTGCTGCGACGACTGCGTCAGAGTCTCCGTCAACAGAAGCAGCAGTAACAGCTGTTGTTGTTGTTGATCGACAACAAATTCGATTAAGTCAGTAAGTTCCGGGTTTGGATTTTCGTTTAGTTTTTTTTTTTTTTTTGCCTTTTGCTTTTATTGTTTGGAGAGGCTGACTTAAGCTGAGCTGAGCCGAGCAAAAGAGCCTCAAGTTTAAAGTTATTGCCGTGACTCGATTGCGGTTACGTGCAAAGTTGTTGCCATTAACGCGGCAAATTGGTGATAGTCGAATTGGAAGGGGGCTCACTGCTGCTTTAACGTAGATTTTGTTTTCGCGTAAGACAACAACAAATAGAACAGCAACGCAGTAACACTGTGCTGAGTGCACTGCCGGGCGGGTCAAGTAGAACCAACTATGTACAATGAGCGACAATAAACGGCACACACACACACGCACGCACGCACACACAGCGGCGTACACATTTGTAACAGGTTGATGTCCGATAAAATTTGCAAAGCTTTTGTTTTTTATGCGTTTGTTTTCGATTTTGTCGTGTGTTGTGTTTTTCTGTTTGATTGCCTGAACTTTGCTTGGCTTGTTATCGATTGTTATTGAATGGCTGCAAACCGATTATTGCAATGCAATGGAAAATATTTGGTTTTCATAATCGCGATCGCCTGTCATTACGCAGCACTTTTTTCTCCTCTCTTTTATTTTGACAACTGCAACTGTTACAACGACAGCAGCAGCAGTAGGCAAAGCAATAGCAACAAATTGCCGCTGAAAGCGAAAGGGCGCATATATATATATATATATGTATATGGATTAATATGTATGTGTAATACACACACAAGCATAACTGAAACTGAAACAGCTGCAACAAGCGAAAGATCAGCGCTTGTTGTTGCTTGTTGCTTTTGTTTCTTGCGGTCGCTGCTTTTGTTTTGCGCAGGCGACAAGTTTGTCTGTAACAATATCGCAATGCAAAAACACGTTTCGTATGTATAAAATTTGTCTTTTTTTTTTATCATCATTTCTGCTACTGCTGCTTTGCATGTCGCATGTGCTTTTCTTTTCTTTTTTTTGCTTTTTGTGCTCGCAAAATGCGTTCACTTTTTTATTTGTTGTCAGGTGGATGAAGCTGCTGCTGCTTGTTGCTCAGCTGAAATTCACTTTTTCGCATAACTTTTGATTTCGTCGTCGTCGTCTCGTAGTTGCTGCTGCTGCTGTTGATGTTGTTGCTGCTGCTGCTGTTTTGTTACTTTTATTATGAAATTTAAATGCACAGTTGTTGTTGTTGTTGTGTGCTTGCTTGGTTAGTTACCTTGCTGTTGTTGTTGTTGTTGCTGCTGCTGACTTTTGGTTGCGCCCAAAAACAAAATGCTTAGTTTCTTATATCAAATCCTCATAGCTTCGTAATCAAATTTCGTTTATATACACATATAAATAAATATACGTATATATATAATTATATATTTATATTTATGTATGCACATCTACTTGAGTTAAGCAGCGGACTGCGAGGCCAAAGGGACAGCGGCACTTTTTCTTACTTACGAACGAACCAGCGACCACTTTTTACGAATATAATTCCATTTCCTGCCAAGGCGATAACAACGCCGTCGCGGCCGCTGCATTGTAGACATGCACACAAACAAACAGACACACAGATGTATACACACACACACACATATATATATATATATATATGCATATGCATGTATAAATGCATACACACAAATGTATGTGTATGTGTGCGCATGTCCCGACGTCGCGTCGTCGCCATTGCTGTGACTCCGACTCTGGCTGCGACTACCTACCTACCTAAGAAGAAGCAGCAGTCGCGGACGTAGCAACAACAACAACATAAGAGAAGAGGGGATGGAGAAGGGAAATTTCTTTAGCTCCTCTCGCCTGGAACTTCAATTCATTTCGATGCGATACGATTGAACACAATTCGATTAATATGCAATCCAAGCCTTCGTTCGCAGGTCAACTTAACTCGTATGTTTGTGTGTGTGTGTGTGTGATGGAGTTGCGTGCACCCACACACATGCAGATCCACAGATACAGCAACATGTTGCCAAAGCAAGCAGCCGAATGTGCAAGCTTTTATTTTATTTTGTGTATTTATATATATTGTTATTTTGTTTATTTTTTGTGGTTTTCTGTTTTAATAATGCAATTTAACAAAAATACAAAATATATATGCATAAATTATTTGCGTGCCAGTTACTGACGATTGCTGCTGCTGTAGCTTATTATTATTATTATCGTTGAGTTGTAAAACAAGAAATAAAAAAATATATAATAATAAAAATAAAAAAAATTAAACGAACGGGCTAACGAGCTGAGCGAAATAAATAAATAAATATGTATGAGTTGTGTTGTGTTGTTATGCATGGGTCTGTGTGTGTACGTGTATGTGTGTATCAATACCGTGAACGTCTCTACGTCTGTCTGTCTGTCAGTCGTTGAGTGTGTGCACTCGTGCGATGTCGTCGCTCATCGTTCGCTATCTCCCACACCAACAACAATAACAATAACAACAACATCAGCGTCAACCGCTATGTATGAGCCCCCTTGCCCTCTCGCTTGCACTTACTAGCTCTCACGATCTTGACTGCGACGCGCTTATTGAGCGAGGAGTCAAGCAATCGCCTCCTCTCCTGCTCGCCTGCCTGCCTGCCATCCACTTCATATTCTATTGTCATTGCCTGGCGCAGTTGTTGTTGTAATCTTAAAATTGTCTTCATATGCGCTTTATGTTGCTGTTGTTGTTGCTGTTGCTGTTTGCTGCTGCTGCTGCCTTGCTAATGGCCGCTCAATTGAGTGCCAAAGTACGTACATATGTATGTGTGTGCATGTGTGTGCACATATGCGTATGTGTGTGCATGTCTCTGTTATATTTCTTGCGGTGGGGTCGACGCGGCTCGTTGGGCGCCTTCAGGGACAGAGGCAGAGACAGCGACAGAGACGGATACGGAGAGAAATAGAGCTAGTGACAGAGACAGCAACAATAACAGTAATAGTAACAATAACAATAACTACGATAAATTCTCGAATCTTTAACCTAAATGTTAACTTACTATATTAAATACATTTTCAAGCATTAAAGTATTCCAACTAAACAACGGTTTATTGTATTTATATATGTATGCATGGAAATAAGTATAAATGTGTGTGTGTGTGTGCGAGTGTGTTTGTAGTCAACACACCGTTATCACAGGGGGTTAGAGGTTAACTACAGATTGATTACTTTGACAACAAATTTCATTTAATGTCGAGCTAAACACAGCAAATACATTCAAATACATATGCCCGCCTCCTGCTTGTACCTGACAACGCCCATGATTAAATTAAAAACGGTTTAAATTTGATGGCTTTAGTGAATCTTGTTCTCTTGATCTATGATCTGATGTTGAAATTGACCCAACCGCAAATTAATCAAGCTAAATTCAACTATTTAGCTCAACAAATAAATTACAGCAATAAAGCTAATAATTCAATGAATTACTAGTTGGAAGTATGTTTTTTTGGTCACCCATCATTATTCAAAACCTCAAAAATATATTGTATTATATGTATATGTATACTAGTACAGATTATATACATTTGCATTTGGTGAAGTTTCGAATGACGCAACTTAAGTTGAGAAGTGTGTGTGTGTGGGAGTTGGGGAGGGGGGGGGGGGGGTTAAATGTGACATGAGTGTTGACCCTGTTTGTATTTCAGTCTTATTTTCAATTCAAATTTTCTGTGCAGGGGGTTTTTCCACTAAAATTATTACAGCACGCGATTATCTATTATGATTGTTATTGGTATTTGTTTTTATTATTTATATATTTTATGTGGATGAAATTTTGTTAGGCAAATGCTTACGCTTATTTCGTTATTTTAATGCGGGCTCTAGAAAACAGTGATAAGCGGGCACGTTGAGACTGTTGGAGAGGGGGGAGGGGGGCAGTGGAGTGGACGACAGCTCGAAATTCCCGCAACGCAGAAGGCAACGTTAATTTGTATTATTTATCATTTTATTTTTGCTTGCAACATCACTTTTTTTCTTTCCTTTTTCTCCCCATTCCAAAACACAAAACAAAACAAAGATATATTTATATATATATATATATATATAAAAAATTCAAAGAAAAACAAAGACATAATCGAAATGAAGAAGCAGAAAACAACAAAAACAACAGCTAAAAATTCAATCGCAATCGATTTCGAGTTCGAATTCGAATCGAATCTATTATATAATGAAGCTGCTGTCGTTTGCGCAGACGTCGACGGCAGCAGAGACTTTTGCGGTCGCCGTTTATTTCGTAGATTTCCATTCACATTCACTGTCGCTTTTTGATTACTTACTGTTGTTTTTATTGTTGCTGTTGTTGTCGCTTTTCTGCGGGCAGGCGTCGCCATCGTCGTGTGCTCTTTCAACTGGTTTGACAGGACGACAACAACAACAAACGACTACATTTGCCTGTGCTGGGAGAGCAGTACACAGATCACATTTGCTAGAGAGAGCGAGAGAATGCGTGCATTTGCTGCTTGTTGTTATCGTTGTTGTTGTTGCTGCGTTCTAAACGGCCTGCTTGTAACTGTAAGCTAACCCCCCCCCCCCCCCTTCACCATCACACACACACACATACATACGCAGCCCGCGCGTCTCCCTCTTGTCTTGCGACCACGTGTTCAGCATATTCCCAACATGTTGGCCCCGACTTCAACTCTGCTGAGTCTGTCTGTTTGTCTGTGTGTGTTTGCCTGGTGCCCCTTCCCTTTCCTTGCCTTCCCTTTCCTTGCTTGTCTGCCTGCCTGCATAGCCTGTTTAGCACTGTGTTACTTTGTTGCTGTTGTTATTTTTATTTTTATTATACTGCCTTTGGTTTAGCTGTTGTTGCTGTTGTTTGCCTTGTGAGTTTTTGGTTGAGGGTTATCAAATTGCCGATGTATATTGGCGCAGGCAACAGGCAAGGAGCTTGGGAGTGTGTGTTAGTCTACAAGGGGAAGGATGAGAGGAGGAGGAACTGCACGAAACAGAGTCCAAAACGTATATGAGAAATACAAACAAACCAAAGCGACCACTTCTGTGTGTTATGTGTGTGTGTTTTCACGCAGCCAACCTAATTTACCCCCTACCCCCATATTTACTCACCTCCCCCCACCCCATAATAGATTATCAAGTGCACCATATTTGATTCCGAAAAACATAACTTATATTTTTATAAGCGTGCATAATTGTATATTCTTTATTTTATTTATATTTTTAACTGCATAATGAGAAAGTGCTTGACAGGTCAACATTTTGATGTTATAAATAGTTTTGTTTTGGATTCTATGGATTCGATTTGAAATGAATATCTTGCAAATGTTGAGCATCATATTGATTTGAATATTTACTGAAAAATATAAAATTGAAGAATTTGAATGTAATTCCAGCTACCATTACTAGTTCTATCGTTTTTATTTTTGATAAAAGAATTCGTATGCATCTTATTTGTTTCCACTGTAAATACATATACACAATATATATATATATATGGACAAAACTTATGATTTTTGGTGCCATTCTTTGCTACCCTGTTGCTGCTGCTGCTTCGTCTTCTACTCGCCCGCTCACAGTTCAGTCAGTTTGCTTATCGCGCGTCCGAAAGCAACAAGAAAAAAAAGAAAGAAAAAAAACAGAAAAAGATTATTATTATATGAACTAACTAACCCAATAATAAGTATTCTTATCTAATTAAATCACACACACACACACACACATTAAGTCAGGGAGAGAGAGAGAGATAGAGAGAGGCAAACTGTGCATGTGTGTTGTGTCAAACAAAAAGTGTCAGCAAGGGGTCTCGGAGCTGCCAGATAGCAGCTCTTATGGAGGGAGGGGAAGTGGCAGGGGTTGCTGCTAGAGCTGTCACAGCAATAAAAAAAAAGCAACAACAACATGTGCACATGTTTTATTCTTTTTTTCGTATGTGCTTCATTACTTCTTCATTACATTTGCTTGCTTGAGTTTGGAGTGCACCCTGATCAGCCATATATCGCATATATACATCTACATCTACATCTACGTCTGCAACAACATCTATACATATGCATATACGTATACATTCTCGAACATTAACGAAACGTCAAAAGTGTTTGTTCTTCTTGCTGTTGTTATTGTTGTTGTTGCTGTTTACTGATAAGCGCTAAGAACTTTGATATAGAGCAGCAAAAGAGAACAAGAATAACAACAACCGCAAGAAGCACATCAACAAGTGGTTTCGTCTGGCGCACACATGACAGGAGTGAAAAGGTGCCGGATCAGCGGATAGAGAGAGACAGAGACAGATAGAGAGAGCAAGTGAATGCGTGCGTGCGTGCGTGCGTACGTAGTGAGTAAAAGAGCGTATCAGAAAGAGCATGTGTAAGGGATATTGTAATGACACTCAAGCTGAAAGCTTTGCTCCAAGAAGCAGAGAGGGAGAGAGGAGCAGAAACAGCATGGGTGGGAGGACGTTATTTTTGAAATTACATTATTGCATTTAATTGGCTTGTAACTCAGAACACTTGTTTTGCGAGCCAAAAAGCTTATTTATCAACTGAGATAAAAAGAATAGAGGAGGAGAGAGAGAGAGATCTAAGCTTTAAGAATCCAAACGGGAATAACGGCAATAAGAACAACCCGACAATGAAAGTTAAGTTGATGTCGATGTCGATGACGATGACGATAATATATTGATGTCGTAAATTCGTCGAGCTGAAACATTCACAAATACACAATACATATAAATGTGTAGTCTATGGCTGTATGACTGTATGTACATAAGTAAATATGTACACATACACATTAACAAACAAAATATGTAAGTGCGTAGAGAGTGAGGAACGCCGATAAGGTTTGACATTCTGCCACAGCGCGCTGATAGCCAGCGGGCAACCACAACAGCATTATTATTGTTATGAAGGGGAACGGGAAAGAGGGACAAATGGAGTAGTATTGTCGGCCATTGGTGGTGTGCTGAGTGGTGAGGGAAAATCAAAGCAGCAAATGAACATGCATCTGTTAATCGATAGTCGATAAAAGCACTAAAGATGGCAAGTTCAATTCAAGTATAAATATATTTAAATAGTTACTGTTATGTAGATCAGCTGTAGACTACACATATTATGTATGTCAGCTTATCAGTTTGGCAATATGCATACATACACACATACATAATGTACAGTTGTGTGTGTGTTTATTTTGAAAGCAAAACCGAGAAATGCTGCCGCTGCTGTTTACTACTTTTATCATCTTAAGTTTCTGCTTCTGGTGGGTGGAGAGCGGGGAATTGTTGTTCTACATGCGATTAAAGAGATTGTCAGAAAAGAGCACAATGTTGGTTTTATCTCTATAAAGTAGAAACGTACGAACATATGTACAAATGATTTTTTTAGATCATTTCAGTAGAGAGCAGATAAAAGATACAAATAATATATTAAGAACGGAAACAATTCCACACGACCTTACTGGTATTTGCTTAAAAATATGTTCAAAATACAGACAGACTGTTCTTGTTCATGATGAGCATTGTATTTCCTGTATTGATTAGCAGATCTGGGCTCGAACAATTATAACTACATATGAATGTCGAAGGCTATGAAATAACGCATAAATTCAAGAAAGAATGCTCCTCATATCGGGTGTGCACTGTGACATATCGTATCCAATCGCGACAATTGTTTCTGCTTGAGATTGATTAATACAATTTCGGCATTAACATCCCATTTGAAATGCAACTATCCTAAATACATAAATACATACAAACGCACACGCACATATGTATATATATATATATATATATATATATATATATATATATATATGTATGTATGTATGTATGTATGTATGTATGTATGTATACACGCATTAGCGTAACGAAATTGACATCTCTCCATAACATTTCCATACTTGTACAGCCTTCTCTATTACAATACGTATGTGTATATATGTATACATGTGTGTGTGTGTCCCCATTTTGCGTGCCCTTTTCTCGTATTTGTTGTTTCCTATGCGTCTCTCTCTCACTTATTATCTGGCACGCAACTTGCAATTTCGATTACAACTTTAAATCGGAAACTGCAATCGATTGCACAACATTTCAATGTAATCGCGCTAGCGTGTCGTGTGTAAAGTGGAGAGTGGGAGAGAAATTTGTACGAATCATGCTTGGTTTGGTTAGCTTTTTTTAGCCTACAGTTGTTTTAATTGTCTTCGGGTTTTCGGTTTGCTATTTTGCTTAGCAAACAACAATTGCAAAATTTTTTTCTTTCTTTACTTTTTTTTTTGTCGTTGGCTCGTAGAGGGCAAATCCAAATGGTAAAATGCGAAAACTGCGCACACGCAACAGCAACAGCAACAAATGTGCGCCCTGCATTGCGACAGCCAGCAGCATTGCTGTAAGCGGCAAGAAGGAGAAACAACAGCAGAATAAGCAGCAGCAACAACAACAGCAGCAGCAGCGAGATATTATTTAATTTATTATATATGAATGGAAACCCTTCGACTTTGTAGCGGATTCGCTTTTTGTTTTTATTTCGTTTATTTTTTTCTTTTTCTGCTTTTTTGATTTTTTATTTGTTAGTCGCTTTTGTTGGGTTTTTTAATGGTTGTTGTGCTCCGAATTTAGCAAGGCCAAGTTGTTGTTGCTGTTTAATGTTTGTGAAGTTTTCTTTTATTGTATTTTATTATGTGTGCGGTGCTGTGTTATTATTATGTATGTATGTGTGTGTGTGTGTGTGTGTGTGTGTCTGTCTGTCTGTCTTTCTGCTTGCCTGCTGGAGCCGGTTCGAACAACGACTTCGAAAGAGGAAGCCAAGCTAAGCGTCGACATCGACACCGACGTCGACGTCAACGTCAACGATTGGCAATGAAACGAAACTGGCACGACGCGACGTCAGCAGCGACGCATGCGTCGGCGCGTCTTCGCGTCATTGCTTAACGATTGCGTCTCGCTTGCGCTTGCGCATGCGCTGCCTTTACGCCTGCCATCGCCTTACCTTCTCGCTTGTGCAAGTATGTGTGCATGTGTGTATATTTCTGTGTGTGTGTCTGCTTGCGCTTACCAAATATTAACAACGGACGCACAATGAAAACGACACGAAAATGTGAAATGCTTTAATCGACCTAGACCTCAATCGATGCTTGGGCCAAGTTGGTCGCCCTACCTAGCCCCCCCCCCCCCCCCCCCCTCCTCCTCCCCGGCCATCCACTACTCCTCGCCCTTTCCGCTACCCTTCTCATTTGCTGTTTCTGTAATTTGTTGCGTTGCGTCGAGTTGAGTTGAGTTGAGTCCAAGCCTTTGGCAACATTATGTAAATAATAACGTGGTAATTGTTGCTTGGCTGGTTTTTCTGATTTTTAGCTGGGGATTTTACATTTGACGAAACCCGGCAGCGACAAAAGTTGCAGACGTCATTGCAAAATATATATATATATGTACGTATATATTTATATACAACTGCGCTCAATATAATAGTGCTTACATATGTTTTCAAAAAAGTTAAATTGTATTTAAACACAAGCAGTCCAATACTGAACAAAAGTAAGCATTAAAAGTTCGCATAGCTATACAATTTATTAACAAATCAAAATTGAATTACATAAATTGATTACTTTCATATATGTATATATTTGTACTAAATTATTACTTAAATTTATCACTACAATTGTATTGGAGTAAAAGTTAAGTTTTAACAACTATCCCTTTCTAAAAAAAACTAGTTATTTTACAACGTTTAGTTAGTATTTGGGAAATAATTGTATTTTCCGAGAAGCACCACGTATTATATTGCTATTATTATCTTGACCGCAACTGTATATACATGTGTATGCAATAGATTACAGTTACATCCAAAAGATACTCTCATTCTCATTCTCGCTCTCTCTCTCCTCTTTGAATTTGAATTGTGTGTGTCTGAGTGTGTGTGAATGAGTGCATTGATTACAATTGAAAGCTGGATGACAGTAGAAACAGTAACAACAACAACGTTAGAATCATGCGATTGGGGGTTCTTGACGTTTGTCGATTGATTTAACAACGTTGCCTACTCCTACTTGTTCCCACTCACCCCACCCCTGCCGCCCCACACACAGCAAACTGTTCACCAGTTGAGTTGTTGTTGTTCTTGCAACTACTGTTGCTGCAAGGGCTGGTAAGGAGGAGGTGGGTGAAGTTGTCGTCGTCAGTCGTCGTCTGACTAGGCGCTCTCCATGTGTTAATTACCAAGTCAAATTCGCCTTGTGACAATTAAAACGATCGACTTGTGTGTTGTGGTCGAGTGTGGTAGGCCGTGGAAGTGGGGAGGGGGGGGGGGGGGTGAAATGTGTTTGTTGTTTTGCATTTTGTGCAAGGAAGAAATTTGTGTTGTTGACTTGCTTGATTGCTGAGCGAGAGAGAGAGAGAGAGAGAGAGGGGGGGGGGGACGTAGAGTGTAGAGTTCTGCTCACAATCGTATCGACAACTCGAATGTCGATTGTCAGTTTATTTAAAGGCAGGTTATCGATTGACGACTGCCCTCAACTTTGATTGAATTGTTTGCAAATTGATGATATCGATTTAAACTTTGTTGCAATCAGCATTAATGCATTAAGCATTAATTGATATGATATGATATGTGGTGTCGGTATTTCCACATTCATTTCGATTATTAACCGCAAAAATTTGTCGCTTCTGCTGCTGTTTTTTCCAGGCCAGGCCAGGCTGGGCTTCCAGTTTTGACAAATACTCGTAACTAATTGTTAATTTTATTCATTCCCTCTCCAATCTAGCTTGAAATGGATGTACATAACTCTATATATATTTTTAGATGTCGATGTCGAGATATATACATGCATATATAAGCTCCCCCAAACACTCCCCCATTTCCCTGAAAACCACAAAAACTTTGTTACCTGTTCGTGCAGGTTGTGGTTGTTGCTGTTGTTCTTGTTGTTGTTTTTGCTTTGGCATTATAAATAACACCTATAATAACTATGTATTCATTTTCAATTCGCGTATATGTAGTAAATGTACACATACACACACACACACACACAGATACATATAGACGACTCCCCCAGACGCCCCCAAACCTACCTGTTCCAAAGCTTTGTGCTTCAATCTGTGTGAGCAGAATAAAGAGCGACTCTGTCTCCCTCTCTAGCTCAGTCGCTCATTCACTCCTACTCTTTCTCTCCCTCTGCCACTGCTACAGAGCAAGTGTATGTGTGTGTGTGTGTATGTGTATTGGTGTTAGCTCATCGAGGTTATGGATATTGCGTTGTCGTCGTCGTGGTTGTTGTTGTTGGCTTTATAAACCAGTTAGTCAGTCAAGCAGTCTTCAGCATCACACAGACACACATGCACATAAATAAATATATATGTACATATCTATATATATATATTTGTATATAAATATATATATATAGTTGTGTGTATGTGTATGTGTGTGTGTGTGTATGTGCGAACGTGTTTACGAGACAACAGCAGCCAAGTCAAGCCAAGCCAAGCCAAGCCAAGCCAGGCCAAGCCAACGTTAACCCAACAACAGAAACAACAACAACAACAGCAGCAACAGCAACAAAAATCTTACCTAACAGCGCCTAATACATACTTATTTACATAAATACACGCATACACTCATCTTAAAATACATTTATGTATTGAAATCATATGTTTGATTTTTAAGCTTGATGATGAGAAAATACTTAAATATCTATATATGTGTGTGTCTGCAAAAAATGTCAAATCAAGAGTTGATGTGCCAAATCCAAATCCAACCGGAACTAGCAAAGCACTCTCTTTCTCTCTCTCTCTCGAAACGAATGGTAAAAGGCGACAAGAATCAAGACAAATTCGCAATAGCAGCTTCAACAGCAGCGCAGTGGCATAATGGTAACAGACAACAGCAACATGTGTACAAGGAAAATGTTGCCAACATCGTTCAACTAAAGAGAAAGACGAGGAAGCAGAAGTAGAAGAAGCAGCAACACGCAAAAGCCAGACTGCTAAGAAAAGTAAACTTATTTTCATTTTCAAATGAAAGGGAAATTCTCACCTAGATGAAAGACGGTACACACACACATACACACACACACATGCATAGAAACTTGTAGTCTCTTGGTTAACCATAAATACATGAAAACACTCACACAAATGCACACGACGTCTGCGTATATAGCGCAAAAAGCAAAAGCAAAAAAGAAAGAAAAAAGCCACACACACACACACAGACACAACAAGAGTTTTGCATCGGCCTCAGTCGACGTTGACGTCGCTGCTCTGATCTATTTGCCTCTGTTTTCATTGTACGGCGGGAGTGTCACTAGCCCCGCACCCGCTCTCTCTGCTTATTGGTGAATTGGGCACAGGGTATACCGGGTATCGGGCTGTACTCCTGTTTATCTTGTCTTTTGTGCACACATATATATAAATATATATATATGTATATTTATATATACTGATAAGTACATATATATATATATATATATATACAGAGATGAATGCGCGGCCAACTTGAAGTTGTTTTGAACACGTTTAAGTGTTGCGTCGTCTTCGTCTTCGTCGTCTCTCTTCCCCCTGTCTTCCACTCAGTGATTGCCTTGCTTTGCCTTGCCTGTCTGCCTCCCTGCCTGTGTGTGTGTGTGTTTGTGTGTGTAGTAGTAGTACTTTATGCAAGCAAAGCTTAAGCGGCAGGCAATGATGCCGTAAGCGCAAAGTTGGTCATAACAATCGTAAAAGTTTGCCAACTTGTTGCGCAGACTAGTTGCGTTTGAGCGTTGCCAGACTGTCGACAAATATCAGCTGAGCTCGACGACCGACGTGTTCCCTTTGCAAAAATTTAGTAAAACTTAAGATAAAAACAAATTTGCATAGAATTATTATCGAGTGGGGAAATAGAAAAGACGAATGACGAATGAAATTAAGATATTGGAATAAGTATGCGAGAGTTCCGTTCCAAATTCGATAAATCGCCAAGTGTGAACCTACTCAAAGCACTTGAAACCGACTCGGCAAATTCACTTGATGCAACGAAAATGAACAAATGTTCATATTTATTTATTTACATCAAGGCATGAATCAGTCCAACCGATAAGCAACTAGCAGCTCACAACTCGCAGCTAGTAGCTAGCTCATTGCAACGATAGTCAAATGAATGACTGTAGAATTATTCAATCAAAGATTACACGTTATGATTATTGATTTAATCGAGCAGAAATAGAGTTGCCATTTGTGAATTTAAAAAATTAAAAAAAAAATATAATAATTCAATTATAGAGTTGTAAATAAAATTTTTTTTCAAGTATCCACCTGGATAGTCAGTCTGGCAACGCTGTGTGCACAGCCACCGGCCGCGCACGCGTCTCTCTTCGCTGTGTGTGTGTGTGGAAGTGCGTGTTAACTACCAACCAGTTTGGCTTGTTGTTGCCTTTTTTCTGTTTTTTTTCCAAACGGCTGCTGGGCCCCAAAAATAAAATGTTTTTGTTTTTGGCCGCGACGGTGACTTCGTCTGCAGCTTCGCTTTGCGGCCTGTTTCGTTTGTTGTGTGCCTGTGTATGGTGTTGTGATGTGTTTGTGGTGTGTGTTTTGTGTGTTGTTGGCTTGAACTTGAGCTCTATACATATGTAATTGCTCTTGTTGTTGTTCTTCTTCTTCATGCTATTAGTTGCCTGTGCCACTCTCTCTTTCTCTTTCTCTCGCACTCTTTCTGGAAGTCTGCGTGCTTATGTGTGTGTATGTGTTGTGTTGGTTGGTTGGTTGGTTTGTTGGTTTGTTCGTTGTTGGTTGCATAACGTGTTACAGCATCGCACGAAATTGAATAGCAACAACAATAACAATAATAATACAGAAAGAAAGAAAAAAACCGAAACTGATGACGACACACGCAAAGTCGGACTCGAGTGGGCTGCTTGTGTGTGAGAAAGAGAGAGAGAGGGAGAGAGAGAGAGAGAGAGATAGCGTGAAGAGAGGTGGGGAGGGGTGGGAGGCATGCCGGTTTGAGCAGCTGTGTGTGGCTGAGATCTTTGGACGCTGGCAGCGCAGTCGCAGCCGCAGTCGACGTTATGTCCGTATGCGTGTTGTTAACGTTGTCATTGTTGTTGTTGTTGTATTGGTTAATGGCTGGAAAATTACATATATTTATAAAAATAGCATTTGGCTTTTATTTGTTATGTTTTTGTTGGTTTTTTTTTGCAATATCATTACCATTACAAGTGACGGCTGATAGACCCAAAATTAATTTCTAACGACTGCACTGTCGACGTCAACGTCAACGTCAATGCTAGACAAGCTGCGCAGCAGCAGCAACAACAACAGCAACGATTGAAAATTGAGTGAGCGCCTTTTGCTTTTGCTCTTTACTCTTTACTTATAGGTCAAGTTAAAAGTAAAAGTATTTTGTGTGCGTGTGTTTGTATATATATATATATATATATATATATATATATATATATATATATATATGTGTGAGTGTGGCGCCTATTTGAGCGCGTCTCTTTTCTGCTGCTATGCCTCTGCTCCTTTGCACATTTGTCGTTGTGATTGTTGCTGGCTTTGTTTTGTTGTTCCGAAATGTGCTCGGCCTTTCGTTGTCTGTTGTATGCGTGTGTGTGTGAGAGCGAGAGAGAGAGAGGTAGAGACGGTGGCAGCGGCGAATATGCGAAAGCTCAGTTCAAAATTAATTGTTTGCTTTTTTGCTTGGCTTTATTGCAGGTTGTCAGGAATACGCAGCAGCAGCAGTCAGCGGATCACATCTTGGACGCCAGCATGGAGCAGCACCCAAACGAAAAGGATCTCCATCAGCAGCAGCAGCAGCAACTCCTGCATCAGCAAATGCAGCATCACCGCTTGCACGGACCGCTAACGCGCACAATCTCACAGCCAGCGCAGCGGCAAGTCAATCAACACCAACATCAGCATCAACAACACCAACAGCAACTGCATCAACAACAACAACAACAACAGCAGCAGCAGCCGCAAGTGCCTTCGCTGGTGACCATCATTGAGAATCTGAGCAACATAACGCTGCATCGCAAGCTGGAGCGGACACAATCAGAGCCGCTGCCGCCGCAGCAGCCAATGAATACATCACGGTAAGTCTAAAGCCTTAAGCTTTTCCAAAGCTCAAATTTCAAATCAAATCAAATAAAAGAGAGAGAGAGAGAGAGAGCGAGAACAGTTAGCCTGCCAGGTGATCCTCGATGATTAGGCAGGCATTAAGCTTTAAGCTCGCCAAGTATCAATAAATACTCCATAGATGGCGTTGTATCAATCTCATCTAGGAACAAATTGAGTTTGTCGTAAATCTTAATGCAATAAAAATGGTGCAACATAATAATCCTGCTATAACATGCCACTCTCTCTCTTTATAAACACTGAAACTGCTGTCAAACTGACGTGTTAATTCTCTGCTTCTCCTCATTTAAATTTTCGATGACGATGACGATGACGACACAGTTACAAGACGGAATTGTGCCGTCCGTATGAGGAGGCCGGCGAGTGCAAATACGGGGAAAAGTGTCAATTCGCCCATGGCTATCACGAGTTGCGCAACTTGCAGCGCCATCCCAAGTACAAGACCGAATACTGTCGCACCTTCCACAGCGTTGGCTTCTGTCCCTATGGTCCTCGTTGCCATTTTGTGCACAATGCGGACGAGGCTCGTGCGCAGCAGCAACAGCAGCAGCAGCAACAACAGCAACAGGCAGCAGCAGCAGCAGCTGCGCAAGCCAACAAAACGTTCTCAAAGCCCACACAGCTAACCAACACAAACAGTAGCAACAACAACAACAACAGCAATATGAATCAATACTTTTTGCCATTGAGTCCGCCGCTGAGCATGAGCACTGGTTCCGATCGTGAATCGCCGACTGGTTCGCTCTCGCTTTCGCCGACGAATTCGTTGACAAATTTTCCTTTTCACGATGCAACGGCCTATTTAAATATGCCCAAAAACAACAACAATAGCAACAACAACAACAACAGCACGGTTAACTCTGGCCAAATCAATTCGAGTGGCGGCTCGTCATCGGCCTCCTCCACCTCGTCTGCCTGTGGACTGGCGCCTGCCACGCCCCCCGACAGCCCAAATGCTCCAATATCGCCGGTGCATACACCACCGCCCTATGAGAGCAACAACAACAACAGCTGCAGCAAGCAGTTGGTGCAGAAGAGTGCCAGTTCGCCATTGCAACACCAGCAGCAGCTGAATGAGGAGCTGCCACGATTGCCCGTCTTCAATCGACTCAGCTCGTCGACAACAGCAGCAAATACAACAACAGCCGCAGCAGCCAAAGCAGCGGCAGCCACAATTCTAATGCAAAAATCTCAGACAACAGCAATTAATCATCGCTACAACATTAACATTCCCCAAGAGAATTTCTTGTAAACCCTCTCGCCCCTCTTCCTCTCCCCCAAACCATCTCTTTCACTCTCGCAACAAGATCTTTGGCATTTCACACAATATATATATATATATATATATATATATATATTCCATTTTATTTTATATACCAAAAGCAAAAAAAAAAACAACAAAAAAAACTGGACAATTGAAATTTCTGGACTGTACATTCAATATACCCTATATACATGCATAGAAGGGATCCAATGCTCAAGAAAACGTTACATTAAACTATAAGAACGTTGCTGCATTTATCGATAACTTATCGATGGCACTTTCCCAACACCCCTCCATATGCACTTGTCGCTTTTGTTTAATATTTATATACAACAAAATCTAAGCTTAGTAGAAGCCCTTAAAAAGTCAGACCTATATGCTATATATATATAATCAATCTATTTAAATATATATATAGTTCGGTAGCATGTCTTCCAATGCATACAAAAAAAAAAAAAAAAAAAAAAATGAAAAGAAGAAAACTTTAATTTATTACTACATTTTATGTAATAAACAAATGTTGTGTATATATTTGAGTTGATTTTTGATAAAAGTTTAGCGATAGCGATAACGATACCGATAACGTTACGAATGATATATATGATATGATATGATATACCTCTAAAGTTGATGTGAATACAACACCAGCAACAATAACAACAAGCAGCAAAAGTAACACACAACAACAAAAATTTTATGAAATTATTATTATGGTTTTTTTTTTTTAATAATTATAATTACTTAATTGTTTGAATTCCTGCTGATTTTAAAAAAGAAACACAGAAAGAGCTAAAACATAATTTATTTTCATATATGCATACAACAACAATTACTGTTAATAATTTATGAAACCGACACACACACAGCCACACATATACATACACACACACACACAGCCACACACATATACACACACAAACACACACAGACACAAACACATTTTTTGACCATTGATAATTTTATTTTATATGCTATATATTCATATTCAGATACATATATCTGTATGTGGTACGAATATATAATAATAATAATAATAATATCGCTTATTATATGCAAACATATACATACATATTGTGTATATATATTTTTATAATTTATTTAAACGTACGTTTCTATATATTACATTTTTTTCTTCGGGGTGCAGTTATTCGTAGTCTTATACAAAACAATATTTATATATACAAATATTTACATATTTACAATATTATATATATAATGTAATAAAACAACAACTATTTAAACTATTTATAATGGCAAAGTGAAACGATTAACGATTAACGATTAACGATTAACGATTACGATCAATGATAAATGATCGCACAGCAAACATGGGAAAAAACAGTGTGCGAAATGTGTTCAAAGTCGTCGATTTGCATTTGCCTTTTACTTATTGTTCTTAGAAAAAGGAAAACACAAAACAAACTGAGTACAGTGTTAATAAATAATAATTATAATAATAATAATATAATTAAGAGTTTTGCATATGCATGAGAAAATGTTTAAGCCTTAAACAGACTATGTTACGCGCAATCTTAAAGCAAACAATTAATTAATTAATTAAATTATTATTACCTTTCTGTAAACTTTTTACGAGTTGCCTTTAAACATTAGCTGTACACATACACATACACATACACACACACACACACACACACACACATATATATATATATATATATATATATATATATATATATTTATATATATATATATTTATATATATACAAATGTGAATGACAAATCTGTTAAATTAGTTTATATAAAAAAATATCAAACGCAACACACAAACTACAACAAATCGAAAGAAACGCAAAACTCTACAACTAATTCAAATATTAAATCGCTAATTTATTATTGTTTTTTTTATGTTTTTTTTTTTTAATATTTATGTCAAATTAATGAAGATTACGAATTACTAAGTTAGAAAACATCTTGAAAATGGGGGTTAATTCTCAAAGTGCCTTAAACAATAATTTTATACAGAAAAAAAAACAAAAAATTAAACACAAATAAAACAAAAAAAGAAAATAAAATGAAAGGAAATGCACATGTATAGATTAAGTAAGAAAAAAACAACAAAAACAGAAGAAAAAAAAAAACTAAACGAAAAGGAAAGGAAAGGAAAGAGAAAAAAGTGCATGCAGCATATTTATTATTTATTATATTATTTTCTTATTATTATTTTTTATAATTATACTATATATATTTTTTGGTGTGTATTTAACTATGAAAAAGGTTACGATTACATTCTATCTCTTATCTCTTATTTACTGCTATTCACACACGCACACACTCACACGCATACATTTTATACACCATATATACATACATATATGTGCAAATATTTCAACTTAATTTTAAACATTATTTAAGTTCGCGCTTTGGTTCTAAAACAAAAAAAACAAAAACAAACAAAAAAACACATCAGCTCTTCCCTTTAAAATGAAATGAAGCGAACTTTAAACAAAAAAAAAAACAAAAGAAAATCTGTGGCATTTCAAAATAAGTGCAAAATCTAAAACGACGTCTTCCCACAACTTGATCGATAACGATGATAATCGATGGCAAACTTAAGTTTCGTCAGCTAATAAATCGATAAATCAGATGCCAGTTATTTTTTTTTTTTAAATATATACATAAATTTTCGTTTTTCATTTGATAAATTATGTTATTATTTTTTTTTGTACACAATTCACAACATACATGCCTATATTTAAATACACTTTCCATGTACAAAAACTATACAAGAAACATCGAAAAAGACAAAAATGTAAGAAGAATTCGTATCAACAAATACATTTTACTGTACTATGAATTTTGCTCATGTTGCAAACAGTTATGCTTCCATTAAACACTAATTATATGCGTGCGTATTCTTATTTAGTTAATTAAATACATATGTGAAGAAACAACAATTTAGTTTATGTCGAATCTTAAGTTGATTAGCATTTAAAATAAAAACGTTACAAAAATAAAAAAAAACAACAAAAATCTTGTTTTAATTTCTATGTTTAATTTTAGGTCGGTTCTCAACATCTGACGCGTTACATACTTTTGTGCGAGCTCTGCTTTTGAGTGAGAATTTCTGTTGCATACCTTGAGGCGGGGTGTAAGATAACCTTTCTGTTGCAGCCCAAAGATGGTGCCACTCTGCTGGCGGTTGTGAGAAATCTATAACTTGTAAGTAGTGCTATAACACGGCTACATTCTGATGTACGACAAAAGCATACACATTTTTGAGGTCGCATTCAAGAATTTTCTGGATTCGTCGTAATTTGCCTATTTAGAGGTCTATCCGGATGTGCCGCAGAGCTGAATAAAGCAATGCAATGGACGAAAGTTCTGTAAACAGCGGAAATATCGGTTTTTTTAATTTAAAAATAGAAAGTTGATTGTAACTCGACGATTTCACTACGGATTCTGGCTAGTCGTGTGTTAAAATATTTGGGTTGAACAAGGCTACTGATTGGAAAAGCCATCACGCCATTCGGCGTGAGAGTGAAAGCTTAACAAGTGTTTCACTACCATACGAATGGGCTTTGCTCAGTTTTCTTAAATGTGTCGTTTTTGCATTTTTGAAGTATCCCTTTCAGCGTCCGATGGACATGCAGAGTTTCTCAAACTGTCCAGGAGATGGCGCCACTTTATATTCGCCTGTAGCAATAATTGGATTCTTGATCGTACATAAGTACATTAAATATTGTTAAGTATACTTTTAAAGGGAATTATAATTTAAAATATGAAAGCTCTCTCTCTCTCTCTCTATTAATTAAATTATATCTACAAACATGATCGTTTATATTGAGTGCTTTATTTGAACTGACTCTTGTGTCCTCTGATGGAATATGTCATATACCGTTCAATGCACCTTGGCCTCGATTATTGGTTTGAGTGCAAGCGTTGAACTGAATGCAATAGCGATTTGTAATAACTGGTCTTAAATTATATATATATAAATGTGCAGCTTGGCAACTTGGCAACTAGTTTGCTTGCCTAAAAAGAAAATATGAAATTAAAATGTCTTGCTTTCTGCTATTATCTATAAGTATTAGCTACTATATAATTAGATATACGTATTATGGTTATGTACTGCATACATATGAGTATGAGCTAGAATCCCCCCTAGACCCCAATCCTCCACTATCTATCTACTTACTATTCAATTTCACAATGCTTCTTGACTTTGGCATCGGTTTTGGCTTTTGCTCTTCTTGCCTTATTCCATTTTAGATATGTACGCGTGACACGATTTAATGTGATGCCTTATCAATTAATTAATTAACCAATTAATTAATTTATTTGATGTCAACTAAAACATTTAAAATTAATTTCAATAGGGCAAATAATAAGAAATATGCATAAGATTTCTGCAATATATAATAATTTACACTTGGGTATTTTTTGTAAACAAATAATTGATTGTTTTTGTGCTCCGTGCTTCGTTTCTAGTCGTGTCGCGTCGTGTCGTGTTGAGAAAAATAGACACTTGGCGCATCTCTAAAAACTTGTGCTGTGGATTTGCCGTTGACTTAAACGTTTTTTAGTGACGCTCGAGTTATTGTTGCTAGTAGTTGCTACTTATTGTTGGTATTGTTATTGTTATGGTGATTGTCATAGTTGTCATACTATTTATTTACTGTTGTTTCAGGGCTTGTTGTTATTGCTGTTTTTGTTGTTGTGGTGTGGCGACAGTAACTTCTTTTGTGCGTTTTCTAAACTAACCACCTGTGGCTTACCTTTGGCCCAGCCCCGAGAGGAGGGGGAATTTTCGTCAATGGCGAAAGTCAAAAGGTGTCCGCCCCTTAACCACCGGCCCCCACTCCCCACAAATCTTCGCTGCGGCTGTAATTTTAACAGTAGAATGAATGTGTAGAAAGTGAAAGATCTTCTTTACGTAAATACGAGTTCAAAAAACAAGACTAATACAAACCTGTATCTTAATCCTCATTCCGCACCAAGTGGCGAAAGAAAACAAGTCTCATTTCAAATTTAGGTCGAGTTCCTGGGATGCGTATGAAGAGAGCCGAAAACCAACAGCCAAGAATGCAATGCGGCGAATGCGGCAAATGCGGCAAATGCGGCAAGCAGTGCACAATTCAAATTAACCGTTGCGTTTGCGCAGCGAAAAACAAGTCAGAGTGCTGTAGTCGAGTGAGCTCGACTGCGTTATACCCTCCACTCAGCTGTTAAATGTATATTTATTATAGTTTTATTCGCAAATTTTAGCTTCAAAAGTAAAAAAAAAACAGGCCGAACTGATCACAAAATGAACTGGCTTGCAACAAAGGCATGCATACGTCAATAACGGGCCTCTGCAGAATACACACACACGAGAACATATTGAGGCTAGCGTCGATTATCATGCCATCCCTTTCTCACACAAGCAAGCGCAGATATTTTTTATATACAGAAATGAGATCAATATGAGAATACATTTTCGACTGTCACTTGGCTGTTTCTTATAGGATCTTGATGAAATTTGCCCAGTTGATCAATAATATGTCAGTGAGTATTACATATCAATAGGAGGCGTCTTCTGCCTTATTGCTATCATAAATCGAAATGTATCGATATTCGAGAAACGGAGGCAGTTATCGATCAAAATAACGCAAACTTCATCTGAAAGCTTCTATGCTAAATTTGAAGTATCTAGGTTTTTTTTTAGTCTGATAGTAGTTATATAGCTTTTGCCTGCACAAGAGCCTTATATCCATTTTTAATAAATATATCGAATAAATATATCGAATGTGTGGTGATTTAGAAGCATATGCAGATCAACTCGGATGACAGATAAAGTTGAACGGTTGAAAGTGTTTACGGCGACGTCAACATAAAATGAACTGACTAAATTATATATAACGCTTTTCAGATATCCTTACACCATATACCTATACCTATACCGTATACTGTCATCTGTTGAAGGTGGATTGTCACGACGAGGCTCGCTTCGGTTGCTGGATTCTGATTCCATTTTAAGTAGCATTCAAAATATTGATTGAGGTATTAGGTATTTAGACAGATGTATATATTTATGGAATGCCATAATCAAAACTGAAAAACAGGAAGTGCAAAACAGCGCAGTCATTTAATAGGTGGAAACGCCTCAATTTATGCACGAATAGCTTCATGCACAAGATTTAAAGGTTTCTCATTTCATAGGTGGACTTTCTGTTGGCGTGTTGATAATTTGACACCTGTCAAAGGAAAGCACATTCGAATTTAGCTGTATTATCATCAGTGCTATTCCATATCAAATATGCATCCATATTTTAGCAACGTTTTCGCAATATCTATTTGTTATCTAATGATACATCTATAATCTGCTATATAATAAAGAGCGAGTAGTAATAATAACTAAAAAAAAAGAAGAAAATTAGTAGGTGATATTAATAATAAATGGTGCTCGATGTGATAAAAAATGCGGTAAGAATTTAAATATTTAACAGAACTTTTGAATGTTAACATGTTAATGTTATGTTAATGTTATATGTTATGTTATGTTATATGTTAGTGCACTTAGA
This sequence comes from Drosophila macrothrix, assembly GCA_035042055.1. Taxonomy (NCBI): domain Eukaryota; kingdom Metazoa; phylum Arthropoda; class Insecta; order Diptera; family Drosophilidae; genus Drosophila; species Drosophila macrothrix. The sequence goes on from JAWNLX010000587.1 coordinate 2,629,908, forward strand.
GATACTCCGTTCATAAGGATATAGGATATAATGCTTGAATTATAACATTAGTTTTGAACGAAATTTGTATTTTCATAGCTAAGTGCAGTATTATTTGCAAGTCAAGTTTTAATTGAAAAATTATGGACTGGCAATTCTGAATAAAAGCTGCGACTGACGATGAGTAAAGTGAGGCACTAAAGACTTTTGCACCACTGTGCAACAGTGTCACCGTTGATTGTCATCTATGATTAGATCGACAATTTGCAATGCTTCGATGATTTGTCGACAACAATGAGGCAGCCAGAACATTGGAGATCGCTCCACATGCAGATGGAGGAGGAGACAGAGGGGGCGATGGAGGAGGCGATGGAGCCGGCGGTAAGAATACCGCTTACAACGTTTAACGTGCGCCGAGGTACTACACTGGAAAAAAAAGTTCGCTCCCTTTTTTTTAGTGGTAACAACTTTTTGCATTTCAACTTTTAGAAATACATATTAGATATATACATGTCCTCGTAGACCCTAGTTAATCGGCTGACATTTAAATCCAACAAGTTTTTACCGAAATTCCCTTAAAACTGTGCAAAAATCGGGCTACATCGACTCGACTAGTGATGCTGATTAAGGTATAGAATATACTTCTCGTCTCCTTCAATGCAAAATTAAAATACTCTTTGAAAATTAGAATTAGAAACTGTCGATAATTCCAAAAAGCTGGTACAAAAAACAAGACAGTTTTTGAGAGTTATTTTCCAATTTGAAGAAATTGTGTTTTCCAGAAACTAGTTGTTTCGGTTTGTGCATTCTGAGTGTAATAATACTTAAGAGATGAAGTAGCAGCAGCGAGCGAAATCTTCACTCAAACGTTACGGGCAAAAGTCAAGCAGCCGAAACTCGCCATTGGGGAAGACTATTTGAGCTTTGAGTTTCTCCGGCTGTGCTCTGTGCGTGCTCAGACTATCTAACTCTCTGTCTGTCTGTCTGTTTGTCCGTCTGTCTGTCTGTCGGTGGATTTGCTGGCTTCTTGGCGGGCTCGATGTTGTTTTCATTTGTCCGCCAGACGCGTAGTGAAGCGGTCGCGTTAATTCCAAGAATCGAAGAATCGAGTTTTGTTTTTTAGATATATATATATATATGTATATATATATGTATATATGTATATATATATATATTTATGTGTATATTGATGTATTTATATGTATTTAAATATATTTACATATGCCTACATTTCACATAGTCGTGAAGCTGCTAATGCTGCGCCTGCTGCTGGCCAGTCTGTCGGGTCTGTCGGGTCTTTCTGGTCTGTCGGATGTGCCGGGTGTGCCTTTGCCAGGCATTATGGCTTATGACTTTGGCTATGATCCCAGCGCCGAGGAGTTTGACAGTCTGCTGCGTGAGACACGCACCTGGACACGCGACCAGCTGGCGAACGGGCGTCGTCGTGGGGACTTCTTTGTGCCCCGCTACAGCTATAGAGAGCCGGCGAATCCTCAATCCGAGTTGAACTTTCAGCTATTTGACAATGATGGCATTGTAGAGGATCAGCGACACGATCAGCAACAGCAGCAACCATATGTCTATGAATTGCCCCAGATGGAGCCATCGCAGCAGGTGCAATCGAATCTGATTATGATTCATGATAATCCATCAGAAGCTGCAGCAACAACAACAACAGCAGCAGCAGCAGCAGCAGCAGCAACAACAGCTGAAGCAACAGCAACAGCAACAACAAACAGCAGCAGTTTGCCCATATTCTTTACAAATCCGGCAACTGGTATTGTTTATGCCATCAGCGAGGTGGGTCGCCACACAAAGTCGCCGGGCAATGGCAACGATAGCAATGCCATTGAGATTTATGTGACCAAGGCGCAATACGATGCCGATCTGCTGGCATTGCAACAGCGCTACGAGCAGCAGTGTGCCCCAATTCAAACCCAATCGCAATCGGTGCTGTCAACGCCCAGTTTGAAGCGTCCCGTTTCGAGTACAGCACGTCCGCAGATCATTCGCTTGCAGCGTCCTAAGAAGCCACAAGTTGCAACATCGGCGACATCAGCGAGCGGCAACAACAAGTTGATCCACCGTCCGCCACCCATAATGGTGGTCAGCGGCAATGCGTCCAGCGTAAGCGATCAATTGTTCAAGCTGCCAGCGATCAAGAAGACCCCGATCCGGACCAGAACGACGACCACGTCCAGGCCCAAGCGCAAGCGTAAGAAAAAGCTGAAGAAGCCAAAGACGCCAAAGCGACAACGACAGCCTGCCACCACAACAACGGCAACAGGTCCACAAATTGTGCTCGGCAAGCGAACGACGACCCAAAGACCAACGACGACAACAATAACAACAACTGGCCAACACCAACTGGCCACGCAGCTGGAGAAGCCGCACATGCCACAGCCAACAAGAGTTGCAGTGGCTACTGCCAACGGCAACATATTCGACGACCAGCCTTTTGTCGTTTCCCATGGCTACATTGAGTTGCCAGCGGTGCATCAACCACGACGACGACGACGAAGACGCTCTGTGGAGCCGACCAGAAGATTGATGGAGTCTGTGGGCGCCAGACCCATCAGCAGTGGTCGGCCAAGGAGCAGTGGTGGGCGGCGGAGCACCGGCAGGAGCAGCAGCAGCAGCAGCAGCAGCGGCAAACGCACAAACAAGCGGCAAGGGTCAACGGTGACGGTGCCACCTGCTCCCGGCACTGGTGGCAGTGGCTATCATGCACCACATGCCGTCCACCTGCTCCATCGCCAGCATAATGGCAGCGACGAGCATCGGGAAGTGGGTCGCAGGCACAGTTCCGAATCTTTGGGTTTTGATCTAATCGATTTTATAACTGGTGATGATGATGATGATGGTGATTATGACGATGATGATGACAATGTTGTGGCAAAGATTAAAACTGCGCTGAAGAAGAAGAAGAGGAAGGAGCAGCATAAGGAGAGCAGCGAGACGCAATCGAGCGTTGGAGAAGAGAACAGCAGCTCAGCGGAGGAGAGTGCCGACTTTGGTGCAATGGAGGAGTTGCCAATGGGCAACAATACCACAAATACCACAGACGTGATGGAGGCGCAGTCGAATGAGTTAAAGCAGCCGACGGAGGCGGACTCACTGGAATCGCTGGAATCACAGGAAACGCCATCGAGCAGCAAGAATAGCATAAGCAAAACGCGCATCAGACGACGACCAGGTGGCGATGAGTACTACGACGATGATGAGGGGGATGATGATGAGGAAGATATGGATTCCGATTCCGATTCCTATTCGGATACGGGCATTGGCAGCTTCTTTCGCATGATCTTCTATCCGGTGCAGGTGGCGATGGCGCGCATCTTTGATGGCTTCGCGGGCCAGCCGGATGAGGATGTGGCGCCCACATCGCAACCCAAATATCCCAGCTATACACTCTATCACAGTAACAATGCACCGGCCGACGTGGATGATGATTCCGATGGGGATGCGGATGAGGATGATGAGAGTGGCTCGCTAAGCGGCTGGCTTAGCTCCTGGTTTGGGCTGCGGCGACGCACTAAAAGGATTGGCAGCACCACAACGATGCCAGCGGCACTGCCAACGCCAGCACCGCAACAGGCAACCACGGAGCCAGCCGGCTGGCTGGAGTCCTGGTTCGGATTTGGCAAGACAACAACAACTGAATCATCCAGCGAAGAAACCGACTATGACAGTAAGTAGATGATACAAATCAAATATTCCCTTAAAGAAGTTGCTCTACAAATATTCCAATAATCAAATTGGACAGATTTTAAACTACTCAGAGAATTTGCCATATAAATGAAATGTCCTCTTGTTTTCCACCGTTTTCCAAATGAACTCCACAGTCGCAAAAGTTATTACTCTATACACACTTTATGCTATCCGAAGAGAAAAGATCGTTCTCAATCTTTTAAATTGTTGCATTTATTGCAATCGGTAATCGATTTTTCTCGATATTGAGAGTTAACGATAAAACGTGATCAACTCGATAAGCTTAGAAAGAAAGATGTTATCGACTTGATCCTGATCATCAATATACATATATATGTATATATATAAATATATATATACATATATACTTTAATTCGATAACTTAATTTTGCAGTTGAGAATTTTGAACTTACTTTGTTTATTTGAATACTAGTATATTATACTGATTACGTATTGCCTCCTGACGGATATTATAAGCAGATACAATTATATCTTGCAGATACACAGTTCACACAGACCTACACTAGGTTGATTTGTCATATTTCGAGTACCTTTCGAACCCACCTCATTGCTCAGCTTAAATGGCAAAAGACAAGCTAAATACTTTTGTAGATGCACCCACATGAACTATATATAATAATGAATTGTTCTAACTGTAGCTGGTCTGTGCAGAAACGAGAATAGATCAATTGGCAATTAGAGTTCCCAATACTCTCGTCTAGAAGTCGTTTCACGCTTTCTACACACTCAGAGCACCTACTACCAGCTACAGTTGCGGTCCAAATATGGCTCATTTTATGGTGATCAAATCGAGACTTCTTCAAAATCTTCAACATGAAGAAACATATCGTTGGGCAAATCAACAGATGTTTGGGTTTCTCATCTGGGAATGTTTCAAAATACAATTATTTTACAAATACTAAACGTAGTTAAATATATAGCCAGATATCATATCTAGTTTTTAGAAAGGGAAATCTGAGAAAATTTATAATAATAACTTATAATTTCTGAACTGTATTAAGTATTATTTTGTTTGCTCAACATTTTCCAAAAGAAATGTGAGAACTACTATTATTTTAGCCAAAGATTCAAGATATACTCACTCTCTACTCTATCTCTCTCTCTCTCTCTCTCTCTCTCTCTCTCTCTCTCTCTCTCTGTCTCTCTCTCTCTCTTTCTCTTGCAGAGTGGTTTGCTGGGTGGTTTGATCCGACGGCCAAGCCAAAGGCACGTCGTAAAAAAACGACAACAACGACGACAACAACGACAACACTACCGACGCCGCAGGTGCCCATTTTGACGATTGTGGATCCGTTGCGTAATCCACAGAACTGGATTGGTATACTGGCCCATCACATTGTGAATGCAACGGGCAATGGTGGCACCTCAAGCACAACCAGCAATCCGCTGCTGCAGGCCCTTGTGACGCGTGTCACCAGTCAAACAACGACACCAACAGCAGCAACAGCAACAACGACAATAGGTTTGCCACGAAGGATCAGCTACGATAAGTATCAGATCTGGCGACTGAAGCCACAGGACGAGCCCCAGCTACGAGCACTCGAGCAGTTTAAGAAGGGCGAGGATGGCAACAAGCTGCAGTGGCTGAAAGGACCTAGCCTAAGGTGCGTCCTACCAAAACACTCTGCATATCTCAATTTGTTTGGTCTTTGGTCTATTATTTCTGTCGATATGATCGATATGATAATGTTTAATGTTTAATGTTTACTCGACTAATAGGGGAATCACCGATGTGCTCGTGCCGCCAAAAATGCTGGTTGACTTTCAGGGCACGCTCGATTTTGAGAAAATAACGCACGAGGTGCTCATCTTTGACGTGGGCAAGGCGATCGCGTATGAGCGCAACAAGGACGACTATATGTATCAGAGGCCCACGGTGACGAGGAGACCCACTAAACAGCCGGCGGCAGCACCGACGATGACCTGGAACAAGTACTACGATCACGACGACATACTCAAGTATCTGGAGACGATGCGTATGCGGCACGCACAGCTCGTGGAGCTGATACACATTGGTCGCTCCTACGAGGGTCGTCCGCTGATCGTCGTCAAGATCGAGTCCAAGCAGATGGCTGCGGCGGCCACGGCCGCTGCTGCAGCCAGCCACAAGCGTTTGAAGCACAAGCGTCGTTCCGGACGCGCCAACGCTGTGTTCATTGAGGCCGGTGCCCAGGGTATGGCCTGGATTGGACCCGCCTCGGCCACATGGATGATCAGCGAACTGCTGCGTTTGATGCGCACAAACAGTGAGTAGAAACCACCCAACAAGTGAGAACGTTGCCCGACTGCGCTACACTCTGCTACCCAACAGAACACAGCATGGGTGTAGCCAAGAAATACCCAGCTTTGATCAAGGCTCGAGCCTCTGAATACCTTCTTCTGTATCAGAGCACAAACATCCTAATCTGTTTCAATTTGTGGTGTTTAGTTTAAAAAGAGGGTGTCATTGTGTCGATATGCATATTTTTCGCAATGTAAACTATACAAATTTGATGGGTTCTTTTTAGATTTGTACTTTAATATTACTGTTTGCAGTTAATATCAAATTTTGATACGATTCCAAATAATGGCCTTGTTTTATGATCGACAAAAGAAGCGGTTGACAACATCGCTCAACCAGATGATCCACGTTGGAGGCTGTTTCATTTCCGTGAGAAGCGCACTGCGCCGCGAGTTATTGAAGATCTTCCGACCCTGGCAATCCGAATATCTACGAGCTCCTCTCGACTTGTGCTGGCTGGATTGTTCCTGCTGTTGTTCTTTGCCCAGCACTGGCAGCATTGCTTTTATTTTGGCAAAGGCGCTCAGCTTGATTTGATTGGCACTGGTCGATTTGTTGGGCTGCTTGCACTTGCTGCAGCTGAAGATTGGGGAGACGCCACCGGGTTGCGTGGACAGCGTAACGGTGCACGCCAGTATTAGCAGGGCAAGCACAATACCAATGGCCATGTGCACACTGCGATCGGCATGGATCAGGCTGATCAACAGCTGGACTAGATGATAGCCCAGCGTCAGCCAGAATGCGATCGTGCAGATGGCAAAGAAGCTGCAATTTTCAAAAACCAAAAATTTAATAATAATATAAATACACAAAACTGCAATATGAGAATTCTACACAATCTAAGACAACATCCTGGAAATGTGAGAATTTCACTTTCTGAATAATATGGAAAGTTGATGAGTGCAATTAGTACTTACACCAGTATGCCCAGCACCTCCAAGAGGCAGTTGATGAACATATTAATGTACTCGTTGCTGCAAACTCGAATTCCGGCAGTGCCATCGAGTTTGACGCTGCCACTTTCGCTGTCGATGGCCACTTTCTTCTTGCAGACGGGGAAGCATTCGGTGTCGATGCCGCAACGTTTGTCGCACGTTGCATGCTTGCTGCACGTGCCACCGCTGGCGGCATTCAGCAGACCCTTGTTGCCCCTCAGGTGAACGAGCAGGCCAAGCGTGTCCCTACCAAAATCCTTATCCATCAAGCTACCATAGTCCACGCTATGGACGCAACCGCTTCTCAGGGAACGCGACTCGGACTCATCCCGTTCGCTTAAATTACCGAAGCTTGATTCGCGGCCGTAGCTTGCAGAGCCAAAGGCAATGGCGCGAAAGCCACTGGGTTGCATTCCCGATCCCATTCCTGGGCCTATTATAGAGCCCATTGTTGTAGACATTCCAGAGCCCATTCCTGCAGCCATTCCTGGTCTCATTCCCGGACCTCTGCCTGGACCCATTCCTGGTCGTATTCCTGTCGCGGCAAAGCATTGACATTTTTCGGTCTTTTGGTCTGGTCCCCAATTCGCTCCCGTTGCCGTTTCCGTTCCCATTCTCGTTCTCGTTCCAGGTCCTGGTCCCCTGCCAGCGCATCCCTTATAGTTGTCCATAGGCCGACCAATTGGCACCCCATTAATGCGTTTGCCGCAAACGCCCGACTTGCTATCGGCAATTGATTGATTCCGAACATTTCTCAGATCACGTGCCCGATCCTGGCACTTCTTGCATGGACAGGGCATTGGAGCGGGACGCGTTGCCACGCTCGGGCTCATCATCGCTGGTCCTGGCTTTGTGGCCATGCACTGGCACTTGGCCGTCGACATTGCTCGCAGCTCGCAGCTCGCAGCACAGATTTCACGTGTTATTTTTTTTTGTCCGGAAAATTTTGACCTGAAAACAGCATCGACAAATTTAGGAATTTTAATTGTAGTCGGGTGTTTTTTTGAGCTCATCCAAATACATACTCGATTGGAGACGTTTTCTACATGTCAACAAAAGCATATATCAATTACCGGATATTCATTGATTCATTCATATTGCAATAGATGGGTTCTTAAAATTTGATATAAGAAATAAATTAAGGTTTTTTTTTTTGTCAAAATTGGGGGTGCTACGTCCACCTGAAGTCTAGGATATGGATAAAATCGATAATTGCAATTGCGCATTTCTTTCAACAGGCGGAGGGGGTAGATTACTAGAAACCTCCTTCGAAAATGGCTATTTCTTGGCTACACACAGCCTCTGTTTTGTGGCACCTGTTATCAGATGGAAATACTTTGTTTTCTAACTTGTATTAATTTGATTGTTTTGCAGAGACCGATGAGGAACACGAGATTATACGGAACACGACGTGGTACATAATGCCCGTGCTAAATCCGGATGGATACGTGTTTAGTCATGAGTACGATCGCTTCTGGAAGAAGTCGCGTTCGCAGCATGTGGCAAAGGCGCCAGCGGGATTGTTGGGCTCGGCGATGACGTGGCTGCAACAGAAGCGGCCCAGTGACAAGATCTGCCATGGCGTCGATCTGGATCGCAATTGGCTATATCAATGGGGCAAGCGGGGCAGCTCCAAGGCGCCCTGCAACGAATTCTACGCTGGTCCATCGCCCTTCTCGGAGCCCGAAACGAAAGCGGTGTCCGATTTTCTCATGGATTATCGCACACAGATCAAGGTGAAGTAAAAACCACGAATCCATCAATTATTGTTATTATTATTATTATTATGAATAGACCATAGACCGGTGAGTATCCTAAGACCTGGTCTGGTGCCTTTTCCCAGATTAATTATTTTTCTGGTACCGTGAGGAGACTCCCCCGCTATATAATTATTATTCTTATGATCCGGAACTAATACTGAAGCACGATTCTCGTTTTGCAGATGTACATTTCGTTGCAGGCCTATGGCCAGGTGGTATCCTATCCGGTCAAAGCCAATTCTACGTTCAACACGGAGCGCATGGATGATTTTCTGGACGTGGCCATGGTGGGCAGCGATGTGTTGCGCAAGAAGGGCAGCAAAACTCGCTACAAGGTCGACTCCGCCAACGACCTGATTGAGCAGCGTTCGGGTATGTTCACCCCACAATCATGTCCAATATCAATCTCAATCTCCTACTGCATTTCTGGTCAGGCTGTTCGGATGCATTTGCCGCATATGAGATTGGGATACCATTCAGCTTTACGCTCCAGCTGGCGGACAATGGTGTCCATGGCTACCTATTGCCCAGCGGTGCCATTGAGGCAACCGCGCGGGATGCCTTCGATATAATTAGCGGCATGCTGGACTACATCTGAGTCCAGCTGGTGTGGTGCACATGTGAATACCTGTATACACATCAAATATGCAATACACAATATACAAAATACACATACAGTCGCGGTCAAGATAATAGTACGTGTGCTCAATTTAAAAACTTTGACTTTTGTTGCTAATCATTTTACAGCTATGCTATCATTAAATGTTTACTTATCTTATGTAATGATCGTGTTGCTTGTCTTCAGATACATTTTTTATTTTACATTTTCTTTACAAATTATTTTGACCGCAACTGTATATGTATATATATATATATATATATATATATATATATATATATCCAACTAACATGAGTTCCTTTCTCAACTGCTTTCCCGATTGCATCCACATCCGCAAAACTATGATATATATTTAATATTTTTTTTATTTTTTTTTTTCATATTATAATCGTAATATTTATAAATGTGAACTTAGTGAATAAAAATGCCTAATTTTTAACGTAAAAAGTGCAGTTGCAGTCGAATTCAGTTGCACACCCAAATGCGTGGACAGCTTGATCCAGAAAACGAACCGCTTGCCAATGAGACGACGCACCTTGGCGCACTCAACAACCCGAGGCGCTAATCAGACACCTCGCCCCCAAACATTTTATTGTCCAGCGCAACTCTAACCAAATCATCCTTGGATATCAACTCAAAGTTGCACGGCTGCATATGTGCTGTCTCGTGTGCTAGGTTGTAGGTTAGGCGCTGCAAGACAGCCGATTTGGCCACTTCCATTCCAGATGAGACCCTCCTCCTCGATGTGGGTCACCCAACACGAGAATAACTCATTTTCTGGCGGCTTTAACAACTCTTGGCGGCTTTAACAACTCTTGGCGGCTTTAACAACTCTCTTATTTGCAAACATAGCAGACATTGCCGCAATAAAATTTTTCGCAACGCTGGCACATCAATTTCGTTGGAATGCCGCATAATGTGCATTCCTTTTCATTATCTTAATAGCAAACTTTAGAATTCTTTAGAATGTGTAATGGTCGGCAGATAGATCGATAGGCGAGGGATATCGAATGGGGGACCATCTCCAGAAAAGAAAAAAAAGGAGAAAAAAAGGACAGGAGAGAAAGAGGAAGAGACCGCATGCGCATGCGCTGAAGAAAGATTTATTTAAAAAGAAAAAATTTAAATAAATTAGTTATAAATAAATTATAAAATAATATATAAAAAAAAATAATAGAAAATAAATAAATATAAAACAAAAGTAAAAAATAAATAAAATAAAAACATACATGCTGGCGGCAGCAACAGGCGGAACTATCCATCGCCGCCATCAAGAAGAAAATCGCCAGGGACAGCTGGACTCAGGAACCAGGAAGTCGTAGCCCGGAGACCCTGAGATGACTCGGATTATGAGTTTGCGGCAGATTGAGTCAAAGACAGCTGATCGGCCCTAACCAATGCAATAGTGATGCTCATTTGTCACTCAGTGATGCGCACTTTTGAAGACGATAAAAAAAAAAATTAATTAAATATTTTGCAAGCTTTAAATTAAGTAAAGGAAAGGAGGGACACGCAGGCTGTACAATATCCACACAGCAGCGAGCGGACTTGTTTGATGGAAATATTTGTTTTTTTTTTATTTATAAACGAATACAAATTTTTTGTTAACTTGCTGCCCAATATATCGCGGTCGAACTACCCCTGAGCCGATAGCTAGCCGGGTGAGCGATATATTGGTGCTTTCGACAGGCAAGGCATAACAAATGCGCAATAGAAAAACTATACCTAGTTTATGGTAACAATGTATTTTGAACGCATACAATTCGCAACTTTTGCTCTGTTTAAAGGCACGTTATTGCATTTAGTAAATTTCGTATGTGGTCACACTTGCTGCCTATCGACAAACGCCGATATATCGTTACAAATCGAGTCACATGCAACCGTGCTCATATGCCAATGTGTTGAGATATGTTCATTCCTGCATTAAACACCGAAGAAATCGAATGAAATAAAATGGATCAACCGGACGCTGAGCCGACACGTAAGTGAATAGAGTTTATAATCGTACTTTGTTTACACCAATTATATACACCTCACAGTGTCCGCATCGCAAGTGATGCGCCAATTTGTTCAATACATCAGCGAGGATGGAATACGCAGAGAGCTGGCCGATGAATGCATTCTCACCCTGATTGGACGCACCGTCAAAGGTGCCTCAGCCGTAACGCATTTCCTAACTGGTCGCTACAAGCATGTCGGCTTTGTCGATGCACATCCCTGCGATGCTGCTCGAGTCTCGTTGCTCAAGGATCGTTATGCGCGCAGCTTTGAAGTGCTGCGACGCCGCCAAAGGGAAGCGAAACCAAATATTCAATTACCACACACATTGCGTCGTCGTGCCGAAAGTATTGAGATTCCTGCTGCTGCTGATGATGATGATAATGATAATAATGCTGTACAATCATCGATATTGCGTGTGGGCGCCGAAAGCGTTGATCAAGTTAACGTTGATATTAGCTACTCCGAGCAATTGGCGACACCTCCGCGTGCCCGAACTCATTTGCATTACATTGAATCCGTTGGCGTAATTGAGCCATGTCATCAGGCAGACGACGGCGGTGGTTTCGATCAATCGACCGATGCACTTGAGGTGACCCTGACGCTGGGCTATCAACATTGCATTGGTGAGGGGAGCGCCGAAATTTGCCTGATTGTCTACAAGAAGTTTAGGCCAACAGCACGGACAACACCATCGGCAACGGGTCATTTGAGGACTCAGTCGCGAATGCGGACTACTCTCACGCACAATGTGCACACGGATGATGAGGGCGATGTGGTGCCAGCACCTCGATCTGTACGTCGCACACTCTTCACCAGCGACGACCCCGATGATGATATTGCAATTGCATCGCTTCGGTCACATACGCCCCGCAAGCGAAACCATGAGATTCCTCCGGATGTGAAATCCAAGCGACTAAACTTAGGTGGCGGCATGCGCTTCTAATCTAAACAATCGCATCACCCAAAACAACACTAAACAACTCATTATTATCTTAGTCCATATACACAGTACAAGTGGTGCCCATATTGGGCAGATCTCTACTTGCGAAGACTGATTGTACTTATTGTATATATATATTTATATACTTTATTATTATTCATTTCGATGTACAAATATTTTTTTATTTGTAATCAATTTAGACACACACACACAACATAACTCAATTGTATTGCTATTATACAATTAGTACGTATTCCAAAACATTTTAAATTTTTAACAGCAGTAGTAGAGTGGTATAATTATTTAACAATATTATTATTACAATTGAGCACTGAGCAGGTTTTAGTATTTAGTACTCATATTTATTGTAATAATAAACGTCATTGCATTGCATTCAATTGTTAGCAGGTGCAATTGTTGTTTTTGGCTTAAATAAAATACAAATAATATTCAAAACAAATATCAGTTTTTTTCTCAAGGAAATCAAATAAACTAGTTGAATTCATAATTTTCAACGGATTGTTGTGGTGGTTTAATAGGCGGCTTCGGCTGCCTTTGTAACGTCAAATTGAAATATATATATTTATACTCGAGGCATAAACAATCCTTATCTTTAAATTATATATATTTAACACAAATTTTATGGGTTTCAATTTTATAATTTAAATTAAATCTTGTTCTTGTAACTTAACATCACATGCAGATCAGACAGCTTTTGTCTAGCATGTCGCTATGTTAACTCACGACACTAAGCAGACAATATTGTTTATCTGTTTAGTGCTTTTACGTATGCTTCGTCCCTGTTATACATAACATCACAACCAAACCACACATCTTTTGCTTAGTATGATGTTATGTTAACCTAGGTATTTATATGTATTTCTGCTGGGTCAAAAGAAATAATTAATTCATTTTCTCTACGACCAATGCAGATCCCAGTAGCATGCAGAGATTCTAGTCCAGTTTCTCTTTTGCTGGCGAAATCTCAGAATTTAACATAGAAATTTGCCGGAGATGTTCATCAAAATCGAGTAGATTCCGATCTTCGATCACATGTTGTGCAGCACTGTTTGTGGTAAGAACAGCTGATTGTTACGCAAGCGTCGCAACAGGTTAAACGGGTCGACATTATAAAAATTCGTTGCCATCCGATTTAATTGGTATTCCAGTCATTCCAGTTATCTAGAAGACAAAGCCATGTTGCAAGCCACCCGACGGGAATTGTGCGCTCAGGCGCGTCGCTTCTGCTCGAAAATGAGCAGCGATGTTGTTGTTGTTGCCGCAGCTCGAACACCAATCGGCAGTTTCCAGAGCCAACTGGCTCCACTGACCGCCACCCAGCTGGGTGCCACGGCTATTGAGGCGGCCATCGAGCGGGCGGGCATTGGCAAGACGGATGTAAATGAGGTGATCATGGGCAATGTGGTCTCAGCCGGCCTGGGACAGGCGCCCGCTCGTCAGGCGGCCATCTTTGCGGGTCTGCCGACAAACGTCTGCTGCACCACGGTTAACAAGGTGTGCTCGTCGGGCATGAAGGCGGTGATGTTGGGCGCCCAGTCGGTGATGTTAGGCCAGTCCGATGTTGTCGTCGCCGGAGGCATGGAGTCCATGTCGAATGTGCCATTCTATTTGAAACGTGGCGCCACACCGTATGGCGGGATCAATTTGATCGATGGCATCGTACACGACGGCCTCTGGGATGTGTACAACAAGGTGCACATGGGCAACTGTGCTGAGAATACAGCCAAGAAGATGCAGGTTAGCCGCCAGGAGCAGGATGCCTTTGCCATCGAATCGTACAAACGATCATCGAAAGCCTGGAGCGATAAGATCTTTGATCCGGAGATAGCACCGGTCAAGATTCAGTTAAAACGCAAACCGGAGGTGCTCGTTACCGAGGATGAGGAATACAAGCGGGTGAATTTCGATAAGTTTGGCAAACTGGCGACGGTGTTCCAGCGTGAGAATGGCACAGTCACTGCTGGCAATGCATCCACACTCAACGATGGCGGCGCCGCTGTCGTCCTCATGAGCGCCGATGCCGCGCAGCGTGCGGGCCTGAAGCCCTTGGCACGGATTGTCGCCTTTCAGGATGCGGAAACGGATCCTATCGATTTTCCAATTGCACCTGCATTCGCTGTGCCCAAGCTGCTGGAGCGTGCTGGTGTCCGCAAGGAGGATGTCGCCATGTGGGAGATCAATGAGGCATTCTCACTGGTTGTGCTCGCCAACATACGCAAAATGGACCTTGATCCGGCCAAGGTGAATGTCCATGGTGGCGCCGTTTCCATCGGCCATCCGATCGGTATGTCCGGCGCCCGACTCGTCACCCATTTGGCACATACCCTACAAGCGGGTCAACTTGGATGCGCATCCATTTGCAACGGAGGCGGTGGCGCCTCCTCCATTCTCATCCAAAAGCTATAAAACCCTTAAGCAACAACAACAAAAATCTTTGAAGCCAGCATTGCATTTACATTAAACATGAAATTCGAATCGATTACATTACTGCAATCGATTCATTTTTATTGACTACTTTTAGGCATTTCAATCGGAAATGTGTTGTATTTTTTTATAGCATTTAATTGAAAATTTTGAGTTTGCATAATAAAATTATGAATGAAAAGCGCATGTGAAAAGATTCCTCAATTTCAATTTTTTTACACTTATTTTCATTATTATTAGTTTAATCAAGAGAGAGAGAGAGATAGTGAAGGATTGTGTATTTTCTGCTGGCTGCTATGGAACATAAAATCAAGTTATTAACATTCGACGCATTCATGTGCACAATTCAAATTCGACATGCACTTAAAGCCCTGTTATTGCAGCGACAATAAAATGCGATCTTCCTTTGTTTCTTTATAGCATTGTACTTGAGGGTGTTGGCTATAAGAACAAATTTTAATTGAGACTGTATTTTCTGGCAGTTGCTGCTATCGATTAACGATAACATAAATGCAATTTTGTTAACATTCTGTTGCATTGCTGTAAGCGATTACAATTCGATACAATAAAAAACATTAATTGTGTTGTCGCCAGCGCGCCGATATGAGCTCTCCAAGGAGAAGAAGCGTCGCCAGGAAGTAGAGGCCAGCCATGATGAAGTAGATGGCCCACAGATCCGGTTGCTGCAGCCGTTTATCCTGATAGGGGAGCAGCATGCTGCGAAAATATCGCTCGCTGCCCATTTGACCTGCCCAGTAGTTAAGCAGGCCCACCGATCGTATTGCGATGATTAGCTCGTCCAAACGCTGCACCAGATGCGAATGCTTCTGCAGATAGATGGCCAGCTGCTGCTCGACAATATTCTGCGGCAGCACATAATACGCGCCACTACCACACGAATGTTGCACAGCATGCAGCAGCGTTTGCTGCGACAGGATGCCAAAGATGCGCCGTGACAATGACGATGATGATGACTGCAATTCTTGCAACAATCGCAGCACATCCTGTTCGCGCTCACTGCTAATGATGATGATGCCAGCTGCAGCTGCTCCTACTCCACCTCCACCTGCTATTCCTCCCTGCAGATCGTCCGCCGTTATGCGATTCATGACAGCCACATAGCCGCTCTCGGTCAGGTCGTGCAGCGTGCGCGGTAATCGTTGATGTACATGGTGGCGCAGCATATAAAAGAACAACGCCATATACATGGCACGCAGCAGCTGGGTGCCGCTCAGCCAATTGATGGAGAGCATTCGCTGCGCCGCATTCCGCATGCCCGCATTCCCCAACGCCGGCTGTCCCCAAGCGATGGCCAGCACTGAGAGCAGATCGCTTGTTCGTTCCGTGTGCTCCAGGCGCGACCACAACATCACACAGCCGGTGGCCAGCAGGCTGAGGAGAACGGACAGCCAGACGAAACTTTGGAAGGGGAATCCCAACAGTTGCAGACTCGTCAAATTGTGGGCATTCAGTGGCAGGCAGCCGACCATTCGGCTCGAGTAGTGTGGAAAGACCGCTGTCAAATTGAATGAATGCTCCACACGCTTCCTTATATACCCAATGGCCAGGTGGGCGCGCTGCTCCTCGAGCTGTAAATACAAATAAAAATAATAAGTTTTATATCAATTTGAAATCCTTTTCTTTTCTTTTTTTCTTATTCCTCACCAGTTGCAGAATTTGCTGCTCCGTGCTGTGATTCTGGACGAGATGCATGCTGAAATTCATGCGCCTGGCCAGCTCCTGCAGCAGTCGTTGCTCCAGCATTACAAACGGTACAATTGGACGCAGCAGTATCTGCAGTGGACATCCGTGCAGATTGTGCAGCTTGGCTGGAAAGTAAATGTTCTTCTCCCAGGCGATGCCAACAAATCGATTGATCTGCTGGACGGGAATGGCGCCACAATGTGTGGCCGCATACGGAAAATAGGTGTGCAAAAGAATCTCGCCAGCAGCTGACTGCGTCATCACGTTGCAGTTGAGCAGCTGATGACGCCAACAGTACTCGAATATGCCACGCATCTCCACCTGGATGAGCGCGTCCCGCTGCTGCAGAAATATAAAATAATACTCGCTGCCATCGAGCTGCGATGTATACGTATGGATTTCAATGTCCCTGATCGAAGGAAGGCACCCACAAAAAAAAAACAGTAAATAAAAACAGCTCGTCAATCAAAATTATGATAATTATTACACACAGCAAGGCTTGCAGCGAATCGACGAGCAGCAGATTGTGTAAACGAGGACCGGGAATGCGACGGGATTGGTTATTGTGATCGTGATAAATCAATTGAAGGATCATGTTGTCGACGCTCTCGTAGAGCAACTGCATTATCTGGCGATAAAAGTTCCATGGACTGCGGCGACGACAGGAGATGATTAGCATAAAGGATGGCGCCATCCGCTGATAGAAATCGACAATGAAAACACGCAGCGCACTTGCCACAAACTGATTCAATGCCAGCGATTGGGTTTGGGAGCCACGATATGCCATCGACTCAAACTGCAGCAGGCAACTGATGTTCATCATTCCAAGGAGTACTTGTGAGTGATTGCTGCTCCGATCTGGGCAAGAGCTAACCGTTGACTGTGACCTTAACTGGACTAACCGGACTTAGTTGCCAGCGGCCAGAAGCTCTCACATCTAATGCAAGGAGCATCATCAATCAATTGATAAACTAATGAGGCTCCTTGCTCCTCGGCCACTGACAAAACAAACAATAACCAAAAATCAAAACCAAAAAGAAGAATAATTCTAGACGAGTTCGTCCAAACTCCAATAACATTGAGCTTATATTTTATATTTTAGTATAAGTTAAATAAATAATTAAATAATGCACATACATATGTATACCCACATGTTCATATATCAATCATATATGTACACTTAGAAAAAAATAACATCATATTTTTGGGGTTGTGTAATTGTAAGAAAAATGTTTTCTTAAATAAATAAAAGTTGTTTTCCTGAGTGTATGCTCATTATGCCTAATTAAGGCACTGAATCAACAAAAAACTTTTTGTCAGCTGGAAGTTGACAGGCTGTAAGGCCAGTTGACGCAGACTGAAGCAAGGACCTTGACAAAGCTGATAGAATCTTTCTCGAAACACTTAAACCCGATTTGTGTAAACTCCAGGAAGCCATCAAATTTAATCTAGAAGCCACAAAAAACAGAGAGCATGGAGGGAGCAGGATGGTCATTTAATTGCCGCCCAACTGAGTGGTACCAGGAGCTGCATGATGGATATGCATTTTGGCATAGCAAAAAATGCAAATGCACACACATTTCAAGTATATAATTTAATAACAATAATATATAGATTTTTGTTTTTGATTTAACAGTTGCCAAAGCTTCAAGTAGGTATCGATACTTATGTATCGTTTCTTGGTATATTTTGAGTGATCTTTTTTGGAGCTGCTTTTGGACATATCGATATATCGATATTTGTTGTGCACATCCCTAGTTAGCGCAACTCAAGACGAGGAGCAACTGGAAAGAAAAACTGAACTTGGTAGACAAATCCAACGGCGGTGAACAAGCGCGGACGGTAAACGCAAAGCACAGGCAGCAACAACAATTGATTTAAAACGGCCAAAGCAATTGTGTGTGTGTTTTAAGCCTAAGATGCGCGAAGTACAACGTTCTTGTTCGCCATAAAAACGCTTCGTCAACGCCATTGCCATTGCAACCAAAACCACCCTCGCGTCGCGCAATCGAAAAACATTGTTTCTGTTCAGCAGCAGCAGAAGCGGGGTTTCTATTCTTTTTTTTTCTTCCACAAAATCAAATTTAACCGTTGTTTGGTGTGTTTTGCGCGTAAATAAGTTGAAAGTGAACAAGAAAACGTGCAATCAAAAAACGTAAGTGCATTTTGCTGGTGCAACGGTGAAATGGTGGGGAAGGAGCGTTAAGTTGTATTTAAATATGCCGTTGCACTATTTTCTAGCTGTACATTGTGTGTGCGTGTGTGAGTGTGTACGTTACGTCTCTGCTTACCGCTTGCATGCATGTACATGTATGGGTGTGTGTGTTGATCGTATATGCAGCTGGTCGCTCTTTCTATCTCTATCTCTAACAGTGTGTGTGCCTTAGTGCACAATAAGAAAACAACAACAGTATCAGCGGCAAAAACGGTAACCGCAATTACTGCAAATTATTCGTTCAAATATTTAGTCAACAGCAATATCGCATTGTCTATTGTGAATGAATCCGAATCCTTGACATTATTACGATATCCGTTACGCCTTTGCAGAGAGGGTGTCTGTGTGTGTGTGTTTCTATCGATTACTCGCTGGCTACTGCTCCTGTTCTGCTGCTCTCACTCGCACTCGCACACACTTTCTAGCTCTCTTTTTTTTTGTCCGCCAAAAATGGGGTGACCAAATAATGATTTTTTTTAGTGCTGCTTTTCGTTTTTGCTGTTGCACATGTAAATTTAGCTGTTGTTCTTGTTTCTGCTGTTATCATTTTCCCACACACATAATCGCATACTTTGCTTCTGTGCTCGCTTGCTGATAAGAGTCCAAGCCACAAGTGGAGACGGCGTAGACGGATGAGGTGTGTGCGTTTGATTAAAACTTGCCCCCGTCGTCTCTTTTCTCGTTTGGTTTATATTTATAGCCGTCAAAGTTCAAGTGCAGTACGTGTCTATTTATCGCTCTGTGGGAGCTCCAAGCAGGCCGCAGGCAGCTGGTTGTGTTATGTGCCCCAGTTGGTGGTGGCTCCATTTACAGTTAGTCAGTCGCCAGTTTGTGGAGTCTGGCGCGCCACATTATCTCAGCGTCTATAAATGTACGAGGCGTGGCAGCGACTTTACCCCTTGATGATGACCTTCGCCTTAAAAAAGGAAAAAAAATATAAATACCCCAAGCGCAAACAAAACAAAACAAAAAAGTCAACAGCGCAGAATACTGAAGCAGCAACAGAAGATAACATTGAACATTGAAGAATTTAACACAGCAGCCGCAAACGTTTTCTAAATTTCGATTACTGCCAGCTACGAAAATATTAATGGCAGATACTAAGATAGGTTCATGTTGTGTGTAATAATGAAATCAAACCAAAGAGTTTTATTTATGGGTTTTGAATTTGAATTATTAGTTGATTCAAAATTAGACTATTTATTCATTGCTAAACTGTACAAATTTCATAAGAAACGCAGATTTTGTTAACCTAAACGTACTTTCATATTGAACAAACTGACATCATTACTTATTCAGCTTATTACCTATTCGAACTATCTCGACTATATAATTTGAATAGTTCCAAAGATCAATATAGATGTGTCGATCAATATCGATATCGTATGCTACGTCCAACGTTGCATATTAAGTTGTACATGTTATTATAGTTTTACTTGTGGCCTGTCACAAGTAGAGCATTCCAACTTGTTAAACTCGGAAGATAGATTCCCAATAATTCCCTAAAACAGTTTTAGAGCTAGAGTCATCGAATTTAAGACAGTCTCTTAATGATTGAAACAATGGCCCATCCCCCACTCCCCACTCCGGCATCAGTCGGTGTTGACACTCTTAAAGGGCTATGCCTGTTCTCACATGTTTTATAAAATTGCTGCCTTTGTAGGTAGGGTTTACCAAAGAAATTTTTTGAATTTTTAGCACAATTATATAATACAATAATAATCCTTGAAAATAATATGCGGGTTCCTAAAAAGTGTACAAAAAAAGCAAAAAATTACATACAAAAAAATTTATTGATTGATTTTGGAACATTAATTTTATGTGCAACATTAAAAAATGTTTTTTTTTTTTATTCAATGTGCGATTCTGCGGGCGTCATATATTAGTACATATATCATCGACTTTATGGATTGATTGAAAATCTCATGTAAAAAACACGACCCCAAATACCCAAATATATATTTTAATTATATGTATATATTAATGTAGTATAAAGGTAAAAGGGCTATGAAGTGCTTTGACTTAAAATTGAGCAAACAGTGCTTTCAGTCATACAGCGACCAGTACCTCTTCCCACCCACCCCCTCAGAGGCAGGGGTCCACTTGTTGCTTATCGAGCCACATAGTTGGGCGCAACATGTTCAAACAGGCAAAGGCGAAAAGGCATTGCTTGCACTGTGCAATAAAATATGACCTAGAATTCTGGAAACAACATTTTTATCGACTATTTCCAAATAAAATGGTTATCTTATGTATTCTTATGTATTGGCAAAATCAGTCAATCAAACCGAATCGCATTGTGAATTCGGTTGCGGTTCTGGTTTTGAGTCTCTGTCTCTGTCTCGATTAATGTCAGGTTAAAGTAAAGTAAAAATATGTTTTTATTTTTGCTCACTGTATATGCCAGAGAAGCTATTAAGAATAGTTTTTTTCTGAGTGTAGAGTGAATTGACGTTTGAGTCATTTTTTTGTTTTGTTTGAATTTGTGGGTTGCCCGCATTGTTTGTTTATGTTTTATGTGCGATAAGCGCCTTATCAGCGAGCTGGAGGCTCAAAACGCGACTATCGAGTTCCTTGGCTGCCAGCCTAACGATATATAGATATAACAGTGTGTGGCAGGTAGAATAGTGGCAGGTACATCACTCACACACACACACATCGAGTTAAATGTCAAAAATGTTTAAGTCAGTCAGTTGTTGTTTGCCTACGTTGCCAGTTGGTTGTTTAATAATACTGTTGTTCGTATATATTTTACTACGTATACAAAATTATAAAAATAATTAAATAAAACCCAAAAAAAATTGTCTACAAAACTTAAAAGCACTCTCCATCTTTCTCTCAAACTCTCTCTATCGTGTGTGTGTGTGTGTGTTGCATATGCGGAAGTCTTTTCAAAAGCTGATTCACATTTCACGCTGCACTGGGTACGTATACACGACCCCTTCACGCCCCCTAGAAGCCGCCCTTTTTGTTTGTATACCCTGTTCTTTTATTTGGCAAAGAGTACTTGCATTTTGTTATGTTATGTCGAAATAATAGTAGTGCACACATAAATTTTGGAAAAGAATTGCTTGAATACCATTAAAAATTATGATTAATTTGTTTTTGAAGTATTAGCAATAACTACTGAAGAAATAACGAAATAAAAGTTTTTGGATTTGTCCCGTCACATTTATACTTATAAATTTTTTGTTGTTTTATTGTTTAAAAAATACCAAAACTGAAGTCAAAAATCGGTATTTGCTAGATTCGATCACTATTTTTGGTACATCTAAATCGTGGAAGCAAGTTGCAAGAAGGGTACCGAGACTTCGGTGTGCTTTGATTAGCTGGACTTGTACTTGTTCCAGCCCACCTCAGCTTCAGTCAACAAGCAACATTTAACGCCCTTTTAGCTAATTGTCGGCAAACACGATACAATTGCTGGCCGATTCCCTCAAAATGCAACTCGTGCCACAAAACAAAAAAGCAGCCAAGTTGTCTTTTGGCTTAAAGCCTGCTCAAAAGCAGCTTCTATTTTAATAGGCATCTTTTCAGTATGCGCGTCGCATACGCTGCGAATAACATTCGAATAACATGACAGGCCTTACAAATGGACAGACGGACAGACGTTCTATCTCTCTCTCTCTCTCATACACACACACACACTAATATAGCTCGTCTTGTTTTGTGTTATCTATGTGATTGATACGCCCACCAGAACATTGGCAACTGATTAACCATGCCAGACCAGCATATAAGCGCCAAAAGTATCACTCTCTCTTCCCCCACTCCTGTGATCCCCCTTTGGCGCCCAATTTGGCCATGTCGAGTTGAAGTCGAGAACCACGTTATGTGCACCATGCTGGCTCCAGAAGACGTTGATTAATGAGCTGGCTTGCAAACTGTCGACCACATAAATAAATTACAATTTTATTCAAATTTTTGGCTAGAAAACAAAAATAGACAAACGCTGCAAGCTTCGATAGAGATACTCTGTTGCAAGCAGTCTGGCAGATTTATATGTATATATTTATATATATATATATATATATATATATATATATATATATACATATAATATATTTATTTATACCTATTTATATTTATATTAATACAGTTTATTCAGTTCTATTGATCGTCAAACTTAAGCAATTCAGCATATGTTTGTATATTACAGGGTATTTGTAGAATACATAAACAACAGGATAAGAAGAACAAGCGCAACACATTCAAATAAAACTCTAATTCTTATTTCTCTTGCCTTCGTTCTTTTTGTTTGCAGCACACGCTTATATAGCTTATAACTAATATATCTAAAAAGAATTGTAAATATATATATATTTTGTACGACCAAATCGACACAAGAAGAGAAAGAAGCAGCAGGAGCAGTTGAATAAGAAGAAGAGATTTCTTGCTCTCGTTAGTTACCAATTTTTGATGTTTTTAAATTTGTATTGTTATTGTTAATACTGTTTAAAAGATACAAGAACAAAACCAAAAAAATAAAAACAAACTAATAACAAAACGGATCCACCAAAAAATCATTCACAATGTTCAGTCCGGAGTATGAGAGGCGCATCTTAAAGCAGTACAGTCCGGTGGCAAGGAATCTATTCGATAATCTGGAATGGTCAACGACACCAACATCGCTGGATCGTTTTATACCCTGCAGGTGAGTGAACTTTCCAAATCTCTCTCTCTGTCTTAGTCTCTCTCTTTCTCCGTCCTACTACTACCCTCCCCTGCCCTACCATCTGTTTGCTGCTTGCCCGTTATTTATGCTACGTCATCAGTTCCGCTTGCGAGCGCGTGCAGCAAAAATAATAAAAAATAAAGAGGGCACCGACTTTCCGATACCCTGTAGACAAACAAAATATGCATAAGTTTAGCCAACAAAACCGAACTGTTTATCGATTTTGTCATACATTTTTGATGGATAAGTTGTTATCGAAGAATCTGAAATATTTATTTGTAATCTTATCGGTCTGTATCGAATTTTAATTTGTTGTATGCGTATGTTATGCAATACTAATGTTCCAAAGACTATCCGTTGGAATATCTATAATGCCCTACCTATTACTAATATTAGTAAAATTAATATGCGCAAGTTGATTATACCCGCTTCTGCAGTCCAATAACAACAAGAACAAAAGAAAAGGTAAACAAGAAACGAAGACAACAATAACAACAACAACAAACCACAAACAGTAGTTTTTCCTTAGCAACGAAAATTTGCCGCCTGGCTGCGCCTCGTTAAGCTAACGGGAACCGCAGACACCCCAGCCCCCCTTCATTAAGCTCCCCTCCCCACTCCCACTTTTCTCACTACTTGCCTTTCTTCCGCAGTTGACTGCTAATGATATTCTGGGTGGAAACCAGTTGAGCCTAGCACCACAACTCACACAAATACACACATATATATATATTTATATATCTGGTATATGGTATTCTCTAATTACAACGATCCGCGAAAGTTATAGTAAATGTTCATTCTAAATTTTAGACTTTCTTTTATTTTTTGTGATTTAACTGCTAACAGTTGCTCTTGCTATGAACAGCTGCCTTTGCTGTTGAACTGTTTTGTTAACAGCTGCTGCTGCTGCTGCTGCCTTTTCTTGGCTTTTGTCTGCAACTGGCTGTACTGTTATCAATTGTTTCCGTCTCCAATGTGGCAATGTGTCACCTTCTGCCTGCCTGCTAATTGAATTGGCGTTCTGCCCTCCTGCCCTTCCCTGCCTGCCACACACCTGCCTTACCTTGCCTGCCCGTTTTGATTTATTGTAGGTGGAAGTAAGTGCTTGAAATGCGTTTGCCCCCAGATAAGCACTGAAATTAAAAAGGAGGCAGGAAAAGGTGGGCCCGCATGGATTGTGGGGAAGTCGGGGGAAGTTGAGTCGTCGAATCGACGCAGGTTGCATGCATAAATAGATTTGCGTTGCAATTGAATTGGCCCTCTTCAATTCTCCCCCACCACACTGCGCCTTGCTCCATCTAACCCGTGTCGGTGGGGAGGTTAAAATTCTCTCACACTTGGCCACACAACATTCATTTTCATGGCGAATTTGCCAAGTTAGCAAATTGTGAATTTGCCAATTTTGTGTTTCTCTGGTTTTTTGCGCAAATTTTTTGCAAATATGGCATTCAATATTTTTTTGCACGTTGCACACGTTTTTTATGTTTTATGAGCAAAAATAATAACAATTGCCTGCCAGCCAGCCAGCCCCTCCCCCTCCGCCTCCATTGTGTTTGCATTACGTGGGGAGTTAGGTAACGAGGAGACAAGAGGGGATTGGGTGGGGGGAGACACAGACACGAAGGGTGTTAAGAGTCATTGGGGTCCCCTTCGCGCCAGACACACAATTGAATTTGAACGCGTTTGCATAAATTTATTTTTCGCAATCATTGTTTCTGTTGCTGTTGTTGTTTTTGTTGATCATATAAATAATTTATATTTTGGCAAACTTCTTTGCCATGCTTTGTTGTGCCTAGGTTGCAAAAAATAAACAACAAAAAATTCGTTGAAGAAGCCATGAGGAAAATACATGTTAGTCTGTGCTCGACTAGAAGTTACTATAAACCGACATAGACAGTCTCCCTGTCAGAGATGGAATATTGTATATAGATACGATATAGTATTTTAGTCCGACAAAACGCGGCAAACAAAAAAAAAATTTCTGTAAATTATCAAATACAATTCTGTTCCACATTGGGTGTATGTACAGGCAGAAGAATGCATCTGCGATCCCATAAAGTATATATATTCTTGTTCAGACTCACCAACCGAGTCCGACGTAGTCGATGACTGAAATCCGAACGTTTTAAAATATATATTTATATATACCTTGACATTATGTTGATTATCTGTAAGAATTTCAGCAAGATCATTTGAGAAATATCAAAGAAAATCGTATTTTCACGACATATTATACTTAAAATACTTGTGCCCAGAGAATGTCGACTAGAGCCATCTTACTTATTTGCATCTTATTGATGTTATCAATGAAGTTGTGGGTAAATTAGAACTGAATATGCCCGCTTTGGGGCCGTACTTCAATTACAGGACATAACGCATAGCCAGACATAACATTTAACATATATGAAAGGAAAAATGCGATTCGCTTTTCCGCATTTCTCTTTTCGTTCATACATTAATGGCAAATATTAACATATATAAATAAAACTCTGTATATATCTAATCTCTCTCTCTCTTGCTCTTTCGTGCAGGGCATACAACAATTGGCAGACGAACTTTGCGTCCATTAACAAGTCGAATGATAACTCGCCGCAGACGAGCAAGAAGCAGAGGGATTGTGGGGAAACGGCACGCGATAGTTTGGCCTATTCGTGCCTGCTCAAGAACGAGCTGCTCGGCTCCGCGATTGACGACGTGAAGACCGCCGGCGAGGAGCGCAACGAGAATTCATATACGCCGGCTGCCAAGCACAGCCTCTTCAAATATCAATCACCCACCAAGCAGGTAAGCTTAACTAACTAACAAACAATATATTCATATAGTTATATATATGAATATATATGTTATGTAGATTGATATATCTCTGACCAGATATACTTTTTGTGTATATTGCACTAATTGAATTTGCAGTCGAGTCTTTGTGTGAAGCATTTAATTGGCTTCTTTTCAAAAACGCTATCAGTCAGTGCGTCTCAAGAGTGCGTCCCCAGAGTTGAATGCACCACAACAACATATTTCTCCCTACATCCCTCCCCCTTTCTCTCACTCTCCATCTTTCTCTATCAGTAGCTGTTGTCTGTTGTCTGTCTAGCCTGGGATAAGTTGTACTGTTGTTGTACTTGATGTCGTTGTTGTGTTATCGACAAAAGTAACCAACTGAACAATATGAAGAGCGGTGAAGAAAAACCACGAACTTTGCAGTCATACTTTTTGGTGTTATTTTTCATCAAAACCATTTCCAAAGATGAAAATAAATGATCATTAATATATGGGTTTGTTGCACCATCCAGTTTAGTTCCATAAAATACACACATTAATTTTGTCAGGCCCTAAGGAAATATAATCACCAAAGCTAAAGCCAAAACTAAATCAATTTTTGGTAATGTCGACCATTTTATCTCAAAGTATATCATCATCGATCATATATATATATGTATATATACCTATATATGTATGTGTATGTACATAGATATATATGTATATGTATCTATCCATTCATCTATATATCAGTCTAACTATCTATCTAACTATTTGTCTGTTTGTCTCTATTAATCTGTGGCCAACCGGTTATTTATTGAGAAAACTGTTTAGTCAGGTGTGTAGATGATGGGGGTTACGTACATATAATATATATGTATGTATATAATAGATACAATACCCCCATCCCTTCCTTTCCATGCCCCAACCCTCCCCCTCTGCCTCTCTCTCTCTCTCTCTCTCTCTGCTTACAGACCGGATCGGTTCAGCTCGATTTGGGGTTAACACACTTTGATTTGTCCGCTGCTGTTTGTTGTTGTTGCTGTTTCTATTGCTATTGTTGTCGTTGTTGTTGTTGGTACAGCCGGTTCTTAGTTGATTTGTTCAAGTGTTTGGACCGTGCTTGGACCTTTACATTTTGTTCTGTTTTCATCTATCAGTTTTTTTTGTCAGCTATTTCAATTCAGCTGTTGCCACTTGCCACCACTTGTCGGTGCTGCTGAGGCGGCAACCTGGCAACTTTTTTTATACTCTTGCTGAGGGTATTCAAATAACTTCGTGAGACATCCATGCAGCATATATATGTATAAATAAGAATAGTAGATTAGTATAAATCAGAATCCAAATGCTGCCAAAAAAAGCTCCTAATGAATGAATGAAGCTGAGTGGTTTTTTTTTATATACAAATTGTTTATATAACTCTTGCTTCACATTTCGACAAGCTAATTATCAATAACTGACTTCTATATCATAAAGCTGCCATAGAGTTATGAAATCAAAATTTAAGCACATGGACCATTCAGAGTTGTTTTTCTACATTTTTTGGTGTGTGTTTGTGGGGGGTACGTTATTTCATATCATCATCATCATCAAAATGGTCATAAGTTTACGTTGACTGACATATTTGTGCGCTTATCAGATTTATGTTGCCTCAATTGCTGCGCGGACAGCCGCACGTCTCCGAGTCGGAGTCCGAGTCCAAGACCGCTTTTGCTTTGACTAATTTTTGACAGTTGACACGTTGCCACAACAGCAATAAGAAAATCAACAACAACAACAATAACTAACCAGAAACGAAAAGAACAAAGCCTTCAAGTTGCTTTGCTCGTCTGAGATTGAAACTGAAAAATTGCGCTTGCCTCCAACAACTATTTTGACTACTACTTCAGTGGGCTAAAGCGACACTTGAGTCAATAAGAGTGAATAAAAGCGGTCAGAGTATGAACAATAAGCAGATCGTGACTGAAGAACCAGTGCAAGAAGAGTGACAGAGGAGTGGAGAGGAGAGGAGTGGAAAAGGTAGTTGTGGGTAAAGGGGTATTTATATAGTCATATTTTTTGCCCGGCGGCAGCAGCAACAATTCCATTAACATTAACATTATTTTTGGCCATATTCATTTTTGGCAGCACAACTCACATTTCTTTTTTGTTTTTGATTAATGGGCTCAGTTTGGTCTTTTGCTACCCTTTCCGAAGAAGAATAAGTCGGGTTATTCACATTTTGTCACAAAATGTGTAACGAATCATCAATCAACCAACAATTAATACACTATGAAGATGGGCACAGCACCTATGAAAATATGCTTGGAACGTTCACAAAATTTAGAAAATGAATCAGCAAGAGTACTGTAGTCGAGTGTGATCGATCGGAAGATACCCTGCAACATCTTAGATATTCAAAAAAATAACAGAAAATAAATATAGAAAATGCTAGCGCTTAATGCTATTGAAAATAAGTAAAAAATATAAATTTGTGATGAGAATTATTTGTGGCTATTGCCATTTTTAATCGATGCTTATCGATATTCGCATTTAAGGGAAAAGTAATCGATTATCGCAATGCAAGAGTATTCAAACTTCTTCGATGCGCCCATAAATAGCTTCGCACTACTTGTATTCTTTTCGTTCTTGTATTGTTTTGCGCTTGGTCTGAAAAAGGTGTGTGTGGGGTGGGGGTGGGGGTGGTGGGGTGTGGTTGTTTTGGGCAATTCATATGGAAATTGTCGCCTCAATCAGTGGGCATTCATCTACAGCACGGCCATACAATTAACAGACAATTGTGGACACACCCCGCTACCTGCTGCCAAAACTCTGATCTATTCGGGCCAACAGTTGGTTGGTTGGTTGGTGTGCGGGGGGTTGGGGTTTCTTTGGTCATAGCAAATAGCAAGTCATAAAATATAATTCAATTATGTGCGGTCGCAATGTGTAGCTGCCATAAATAATGAGCAATCCATTTAGCAGCCACACGAACAACTCTAAAATACACACAGGAGCACAACTTCGCCAGCGGCCACTCCCCCTCCGCCTTCGGTACCTGCCTCCCCTGACCATTTGTTAGTAATATACAGTAGATATGTATATGCCTGAGTTTCATAATAAATTAATTAGGTTCCTCCCACACCATCTGTAAACAATCGAAAACATTCAAATATGGTTTTTTGATAGTTTGATAATTTGCCAAACAAGATGGTTTTTAATGCTTGATTGTTTTGATAATTAAACTGTAGAAAATTGCAAATTGTTTATTAATTATGCAACTTTTTTAGCTTTAAAAAAAACCTTCTTTAGTTTTCCGAAATATATATTTATAATACAGCTCTCCAATTTACTATCGTGTTACTCAAATTGATTGCAATTTCTTAATATTTCTTTTAACACTTATGCATTGCTTTTATGGTTTTGTGGTTTTCCTAACCTTACCCAACACACACACACCTATACTCAAAAGTTACTGAGCCGTCTCCAATTAAACATTAAAATAAAATATAAAAAAATATGCCATCACTCGGTGTCTTTTGCACCTGTTTGCCAGTTTTGGCCACCTGCAAACAAGCCTTCGAAAAGCCATAATATAATTCTATAAATTGTTAAAAGTTCTCTCTCCCTTGGACTAGAGACTATCACTTGTGGACTGTGTTTGTGTTTTATATATGTGTGTATTTATATTTATGATTATTATTAATTTATGCAACAGACATTTGCATTAGCATTAAATTAAGCTGAAGCTTAACGCTGATGACTGAGAGCTCCAAAAGCCACTTGGCCACTTCTTGGTCAACTTGGCTAATTTAGTGATTCAGCTGTGGCTGCTAACGTTTGCGACAGGTTCACACTCAATACACAGAGAGAAAACAGAAAACAGCAGACCAGAGCAAATGATGGAGATTGCGATCCCACTTCGAGTTTGGTTTAGTTTAGTTTAGTTTACGAAAAGTGAGCGATCGTTAATAAAGTATATGAGTTCTTGATCACTTATATGGTATTATTAAAAGTTTTTTTTTAAAACATTGATTTGATACTTCTGCTCATGTTCGATTAAAACTCAATTGTTGGCAGCAACAGCAATAAACCATTAATTTATATTTCTTGAAATTGTTTGCTGTTATTTGAATTTGGCGCTTAATGTTAGTTGATTATATTGCACTAACAGTTGCAGACTATGTTAAATGCACTTAAACTGCAGCCGTCAGCTCTCTCTCTCTCTCTCTCTCTCTCTCTCTCTCTCTCTCTCTCTCTCTCTCTTTGGCTTTGAATACTCAACAATCTTTTGATAGCGCTGGCATCAATCTTATGCTAAGTTTTTTCTGTCAGTGTGTCATTTAAATCACATTCACATTTAGCTTGACGTTCCCATAGTCATTCGCCTTTCCCATTAACATGATCATTAACATTTTCACCATCCCCTCCCCTACCGCTCTTATGAGTATTGGGCATTCTACTCATTTTTCTTCAGCTGCTGTGGTTGGCTGTTTGTTTTTTTAATTTATAAGATGCCTTGCCAAAGCGCCGCCCACAAAAATCTACAACAACAACAAATGCCGGCCGGTAACTTTGCCATTGACCATTTCATTCCCCACTTCCACTCTTCGTCCACTTTCATTGCATTGGTCGCCATTTTGGTGGGGATCTTCGAACAATAAACTAAAATCGGAGCATAGAGTGCAGATGTGTGAGGGAGAGAGAAAGGAATAGCTGTAAGGGGGTGGAGTTTAGCAGAGCTTACTGTACTAGCACATACCCTATAGATATCATATATTTATGATTCCTACGATTCTGCATACTGCCTAATACTATTACAATGTTTATATGTGGCGAGGAAACCAGCTAACTTTTGATACTTATAACACTGACTTTGTATTGTTAAATAAAAGAATAGAATATGCAATTTTAGCTGACTGCATCAGTTGTATTAAATAAACAGGGTATGTGCAACAAGAACAATGACAACGACTGTTGTTGACCGTTGTCGAACGACAAACTCCAAATGAATGACAACAACAAAAAGCGCGAGTACAACGTAATAACAAGAAGATGAAGAAGAAGAAAAGTGTTAGCCATAAAAAAAAGAAGAAAAGAGCGCGAACAAGATTTAATTAAAAAAAACCGGCGAACAGTGTTTTTTTTTGTTGTGCAGAGTTTCGGATTTCCAGAGTTGGCTGTTTCACAATTGAATTTCTAATAGGCTTACACACACACACGCACATACAACACACACACACTGATAGGGCCCTGGAACAGGCACTTGGCATCGAAAAGCATTTAAATTTAATGGCAGTTGCTTGTACGCTTTATGGGATCCACGGACCAAATCGGGCTCTTCTATAAGTGTGTGTATATATTTATTTAAATATATATATATATATATATATATATATATATATGTATGTAGCCGGACTTTCAGCTATTTGAAACTGCTTAACTGCCGTGTGCACGGTATTCTCAGAAAGTAATAACAACATCAAACAAACAAGACTATTTGCGTCAAAAATACAAAAATACCCTGTAAAGTTTTTGTTGTTATGGAATGTTGTTCTGTAAACGCTATTACCCACAGCAATAGCTGATCAATTGAGATATGGATTTATCTACAATACTCTATATAAATTTTGAATCCGGCTATGGGCTAAAGACCTGTAAAAAAAACTGTAACTTAAATGTGAGCAGATAGCTGAACAGACACAGTCTCAATGCTGGTTACAGGGTAGCCCAGCGCAAAAATGCGTCCAAAACAGAGCCATATAAAAATGTGTGTTCGTTCATGTTTTTGTCGTTGGCCACTGACAGTGTAAAGTGGGCAGCATTAAGGGCATACCTAACCCCTCTCCACTCTCCCCTCCTCGCACACAGGCAGGCAGACAGGGAGAGAGAGAAAGATAGAAAGAGAGAGAGAGAGAGAAATTGTGAGTGTCGAATGTCTTAGCTGGTAATGTCATTAAGACTCGACTGGAACTGGAACTGAAACTGAACTCTTAGCGCATAGCATGCCACGCACTCGGAATTGTTCTTTCCCCTTCCTTCTTCCGTTGCGTTCCCCTTTGCCTCTCCGTCGCTTGGTAATTGAATTAAATTTTTAATTTGCTTTATACGCATTAAGAGCGAGAGACCCAAAACGAAATTCCGCTTAAGCGTCAAGTGGTCTGACCTCCCCCACCCAGTTAGCAGCCCAAAACTTGGACATGTGCTCATAGAGTACACAGTACAGTGGAAACCACAACCAACCCAACCCAACCCAAAGCCAACCCATTGGACTTTCCTGCGTTCTTATCTCATGCAAACAATCCAAATATTTTTGGTGTTTGCATTTCTCATGGGGAGAAGTGGGTTGGTTGGTTGGTTGGTTGTGGGGTTACCTCTGTGTGTTTTGACCACGCCATACTCCAGCTATGACGCATATACAAAAACGTGATCAAAAATTTGTCGACAAGTGAGAGAACTAAAATTCGAATACTAAACTCTAATCTCTTCAGCTAAACCAACTCTAAATTAATATCGCACAGAAACTGATGCAAATCTAAATATAGACAGTTATATTCGCTTAAGTAAGTAGATCAACAATTGAAGAATCAATACAAATATAGATACAGATACATAATGGAAATAAAATGTAAATAGATATTAGACTTAGAAAATTAAATTCATTTTAGGAATAATTTCTAAATATAAGAATACAAGTTATACAACAAATTAGATCAACAGTATCAAAATTATGGATTTTCCCTGGTTCTTAGAAATAAACTTTGTGAATAACATGGTGAGTTACCCTTGGCGACAACAGTATGGCGAATTTCTTAAATTCAGCTCGATTTTTTCTGACTGTAGATTGTAAGTAGATCAGAGGAACAGAAATAAAATGTAAATAGTTGTCACTCCAGATTTGCAAAAGCAGCTACTGAATATTGGCAATATCAATAGCAAAGCACGCACTGCAAACACAGCAAACAAATTGGTCACAATACGCATTTTAAACGCCGCACTGCGTAAGCTAATCAACGCCTCCCCCCTTGCCACCTTTCCCTGCCCATGCCAGCTAACCTTGCTGAGCAGGGGAGCAATTTGCGCATACGCTTAACATACTTCTTTCGCACGCATTTTCTATGCACAAGAAAAAATAACTGAAAAAAGAAACAGAAACACAAAATGCGTGCCAAATGCATGGCAAGGAGAGTATACGATGGGATGGGGGGTGAGGAGAGTAGTGTGGCAGATCAAATGTGAATGGTTGTGTCGCGGTCGCTGCTTTTAGCACGCTGGCGTTAATTGTATGTCGGGCCAAGTACGCGGCGAGCAAACAAATTGAAATCGCAATCGAAATTAAAGTTGAAACTGTGTTTGGCTAATAGAGAAAGAGATGCGAGAACGAAAGAGAAAGATTTACCTAAGCAATTTGACGCTTAGCTGCAACTGAAACAATTGGCACTGTTTGCTCTAACAACCAGCTAAATGGCTCTGGTGCAGCTATAATCAGAGACGATTTAAGTGGGTTATTGTCAACAGCAGCAGCAATAAACCATTAATTTGTTTAAACTGTTTGCTGTTATTTGAATTTGGCGCTCAATGCAGACAATGTTAAATGCACTTGAAACTGCAGCCGCCAGTGTTAACAGTGCTTTCTCTCTCTCTCTCTCTCTCTCTCTCTCTCTCTCTCTCTCTCTCTCTCTCTCTGTCTCTGTTTCGCTCTGGCAAACATTACATTTGCAGAGTATGTTAAGTGCACTTCAACTGCACCCTCATTAACAACTGCAACTCATTAACAGTGATATCTCTCTCGCTCTCTCTCTCTCTCTCTCTCTCTCTCTCTCTCTCTCTCTCTCTCGCTCTCTCTCTCTCTCACTGGCAAACATTCATTCGTGTCGTATCGTGTCACGCTCGCCTTTTCAATCGAGTAGATTTCCTCTTATTTTAAAAATGCTAAGTGTATTATAAAGGCGTCAGATAGGTCTGCAAAAAAAGAAAAATGAAAATATGCATTTAAAGATGCTGGCTTCACTTCTTATTGAACTTCTCTGTCCTTAATTGAAAGTCGTGTTCTGTTTATAGTTCAATTGCGCAATGGTTAAATCGATTTAAAATTAATTTGTTTCTGTTCCATCTAATTCTAATTCGAATTCCAATTCTACTAAATTTACTTCATTTGAGATTTTTGTTTGAATTATGCCTGCATCGACTGACAAAAGTTGCGCATTATATAAATAAATAAATAATCGACATCGAATCGTCTTTCATATCTTGCAGGACTACAATGGGGAATGTCCGTATTCGTTGTCGCCGGTGAGTGCCAAGAGCCAAAAACTGTTGCGATCGCCGCGGAAGGCGACACGCAAGATATCGAGGATACCGTTTAAGGTATTGGATGCGCCCGAGCTGCAGGATGATTTCTATTTGAATTTGGTTGATTGGTCATCACAGAATGTACTCGCCGTTGGTCTCGGCAGCTGTGTCTATCTGTGGAGCGCCTGCACCAGTCAGGTAAGCCCACATCAAGTGTGAATTTCATTTAGGTACAACTAATCAATTGATAACAACTAATAATAGGTAACCCGGCTGTGCGATCTCAGTCCAGATTCGAATACAGTGACGTCTGTGTCGTGGAACGAGCGTGGCAATACAGTTGCCGTCGGCACCCATCATGGTTATGTGACTGTTTGGGACGTGGCAGCCAACAAGCAGGTGAGTAGCAGGTGTGGCATCCACTGGCAAACCAACTCTAATCGCTGATATTTCTTTTTGCATTTTTGTGGGGCAGATCAACAAATTGAATGGTCACTCGGCGCGCGTAGGCGCCTTGGCGTGGAATAGTGAAATCCTCTCGAGTGGGTCTCGCGATCGTTGGATAATACAGCGGGACACGCGAACGCCACAGCTGCAATCGGAGCGACGATTGGCCGGCCATCGGCAGGAGGTGTGCGGTCTGAAATGGTCGCCGGACAATCAGTATTTGGCCAGTGGCGGCAACGATAATCGCCTGTATGTGTGGAATCAGCACTCTGTCAACCCGGTGCAATCCTATACGGAGCATATGGCCGCCGTTAAAGCAATCGCCTGGTCACCGCATCATCACGGGCTGTTAGCGAGTGGTGGCGGCACTGCCGATCGTTGCATCCGCTTCTGGAATACGCTGACGGGCCAGCCCATGCAGTGCGTTGACACCGGTTCGCAGGTGTGCAATCTGGCCTGGTCCAAACACTCATCGGAGCTGGTCTCCACGCACGGCTACTCGCAGAACCAAATACTTGTGTGGAAATATCCATCGTTGACGCAGGTGGCCAAGCTAACCGGTCATTCGTATCGTGTCCTCTATTTGGCCCTCAGTCCCGATGGCGAGGCGATTGTCACCGGTGCCGGCGATGAGACGTTGCGCTTCTGGAATGTGTTCAGCAAGGCGCGCAGTCAAAAGGAGAACAAGTCTGTGCTGAATCTCTTTGCGAACATCAGATAGACATCAGATGGGCGCGTAAAGCAAAGGAGCAAGGAGCAGCAGGGATGGACACCAAAACCAAACCACAGCCACCCATATACCCAAATGCCCAAATCCGTTGACTGAGCAAGGCGCCAAAGGCAGAGCAATTCAAAAACCAACCAACCAACCATTTAATCAATCATCAAACCTGGCTGGCTGGGGGCGGACGAGGGAGGGGCGTTGGGGGTTCAAGCAAGCGTGTGTTTAATTTACATTTAATTATTTACTAATTCCATTCACATATTTAGGTCTACAAGCTCTCAAAAAAAAAAAAATCACTACTTTTTTGTGTGTTGGAAAGTTTAGAAAAAAAGAAAGGAAAAAACATCAAGTACAGCCAAATTTCAGTTAGTACAGCACAACCATTAAACATAAATACCAAGCCTTTAACTTAGTCAAACCCCACCCCTATCCAAAGGGAGTAATCGACTCCCCGGATACTTTACTGTTGATAAGCCCAAAAATGAGGAAGGCAACAACAAATATTGTATATGTTTAAGTAGCATAGTGATTATTTAGCCGCTCCTCATTGAATCATTTGAAACAATGATCATCTAATTGTAAATCTAATCCAAGAACCAGAACTGAAAAACAACGGCTTAAGTTAAGCAACAGTTTCCTACATTTAACTGTAAATTCTATTCATATATACATATATATATATATATAGGTATTTGTATAAATATATATATCCATATATTTATATATATATATATATATATATGTTATAGAAACAATTTTTTTTTTTAGTTGTATACTAAAACTAAATAACCCAAAAGCTTATATTTTTCTGCATAGCTTTTAAGGCCGCCTATTTTTTTTTTGTAATTGCAATATAAAATATTTGTTTTTTTTTTATTTTATAATAGAAATACACATGCAGCACATGTATATTTAATAAATTTATACAATTTGCAAAGAAACAGCAGTTTTTTGTCTTCGATAAATGTTTGCGAACTTAGCTATCGATTTCTGATTTTGGCAAATATTAGCAACATCCTTGAAGGAACTCGAAATGATTTTAAGGAAAGAACAAATTTAAAAAAAAAAAAGTTGCAGAATGTGAGAAAAATTGTATTCTTCGATAATCCCACAATGATTGAATGCAAATCGATGGAGAGTTTCTGGAGATTCTAACGAGAAATCTGTAAATTGGCCGAATTGGAGTTTTAAATTATTTCAAATGGGTACGCATAAAAGTATGCCTCAATTTAGTTTAGCTTGACTAACTGCTAGCGAAGACACAAATATCAGATAGTAACCAAGTTTCTTTGTTGGTAGCTTGGACACGCACCCCACGAACTTGGCACGCAGAAAAGTGAACTGGTCACACTGATTTGCGAAAGCTAATCGAGCTTTTTGCCATGTAAATGCAATTAAAAGCGCGCCCCATCTCCGCATTCTTTATTACGCTTTCGTATGCTGCAGCTTCCGAGGGACGCAACGCCCCCGTCAGCGCACAGCTCTCCACCATCGCCTAGGCAATTTCTGCGGTTGCTGTTGCTGCTACTGCTAGTGTGTGTGTGTGTCTGCGTTGATGTGTCTGTTGTTGTTATTGCAGCTGCTATCGACGGTTGCTTTTCAATTTATTTTTTTTTTGGCCAAGTCTCAAGTTTAACAGCGCTTAGCGCGCCAGAATCAAGTTCAGTCGCGCCGCAAACGCGTTGCGGAAATGTTTTGTTGTGAGCAACGACGGCAACAACCGCTGCAAACGGCACGTCCTGGCTGCTCTTAAGCGCCGCTAACTTAAAAAAATAAATAAAAAAAGAAACACGAAAAATACGATATTAAAAATTAAGAAACGGATTCATTTGCAAAAAAAAAAATTTAAAAAAACTCACGCACAGGTAAAACGGTCAAACGGGCGAAACGGTTTGCGCTTAACGGGTTGCCGGGATTTCAAACCTATTTTTTTTCAACATTTTTTTTTCTGGTGTGTGTAAGCCTGGCACGTGGTCTTAGCTGCTTTGTTGTTGTTATTATTATTGTTGTTGTTCTTGTTGCGGTTGCTGTCTTTTGAAGGTCATTACGCACAAGGAGTGAAGGCCATAGCTGGCCAAGCGCGACAGAAGCAGATGGGCAAAGAGGGGGATAGAGAGGGGGCGAACGCAAATGTCAAGAGGTGATGGCGGCAGCCTTGAGCTTTGGCTTTGCAAAGGACCGCGAGTGTGGGAGCGAGAGAGAAAGAGTAGAGGCTGCAAGTGCAAAAAGTTGCGGACCGAAAAATAGCAAAAAGAAATAAATAAAACAAACAAAAACCAAAAATGTTAAAGTGCAAAATAAAAATAAGCGCAAATAAAATGTGAAACAAATTAAACGCATCGGTTTCACAAGTGATTCTAATTTACTAAATTAGTTTTTAAATTTAGTTTTTGCTTTTTTTAAAGAAAATATTTAAGACTGTAACAGAATTACAATACAATTTGCGATATATGGAATAAGTGTTGTTTACTCAAATCCCAGAAAGTATTTATATTTCACTTGAATTGTAAGAGATTTTTATACAGCTTCATCAGTTTGAAATGATATTTTAACATATCCATTTTATGATTTTGGGAAATGTCCGATTGCTTTAACCAGATCTTTTAAATCTCTTGGAAGAAGCCACCTCAAAAATATATATGTAAATATATTTAAAAATATATAATTATATAAAAGCAAAAATTAGTAAAAAGTAGTTTTAAAAAGTTCTATGTTTAAAGAGTGAAAAACGGAGGCAAAGCTCAGCAAGTATTTGTCTTTGTCTGTTTTGTGTGATTTCAATACGTTTTTCCCATATTTTAAAATGGAGAATACTTACTACTGACTAGAATTAAGAATTATTTTACAGGGAATCGCTTGCGGTTCTGGTTGTGGTTCTGAAGTTCGGCTTCGATTTGATTCAAGAAATGTCCAATTTCGATTACGGCTCTGTTTCTCTTATTTGAAGTAAATCGTTCCCAACCCAAGTTTTGTTTGCCAGAATTGCGAATACTTCGATTCGAGGTCATTTGCACTTTATTTTATTACGTCTTCTTTTTTTTTTGTGCTGAAGTCAACTTGGGTAGAACTATTTGTGGACATTTATGTTGTGGATACAAGAAAGCAAATATTAGATGTTAATATTAAATATTTGTGTGTCTCCGATAAGCTTGGCCTCCAGCACTCTGCCACATGACTGACATGGGAAGCAACCATCCAACCCACACACCCATTAACACCCTCCCCTCCCCTCCCCTCCCAACACATACACATACACACACATTTTCACACCTCGTCTTGGCTGCGAAATTTGCTCAGCGATTAGCGGACGGCTCCAGCGTTTGGCCCCCAAAAACAATGGCCCAAAGTTTTGAGAGTTGAGACTTGGCCAAAATGGCTTCTGGTTAACACGCTAGTTAGCTTCTTGTTAGCCCTTTTTTCCCTCTTTTTTGCCGCCAACAATTAGCAAAGCAATGAAATTGAAATTGAAATCGAAATTGAAAAGCTGAATGCCCATGACAAGTCTGCACAAACAGGCGGCAACTGTGGCCGGCTTTTGTTTTTGGTCTTTATTATTATTTTTTTTTTTTTTGGTTTTCGGTTATGATAACCTTCACCTGGCAACCCAGACACTGACAGCAGACACCAGACACGTTCAATGACCGCCACTGTCATTCATTGCCACCTGTCCAACAGTCCAACTGTCCAAGTATCCAAGTGTCCAAGTTTCCAAGTGTCCAAGTGTCCGACTGTCCCCACCTGTCCATCCACAGAGACCCCTCTCTGTTATAGGTATATTTATAGTTATAGTTATAGCTAGCCTGCTTTCCATTTCATCTGTTTGCGATCACACAAATCTGGCTTTCCCAAGTATCCAATGCTTAACATCTCTAAAATAAAGCCAGATTTAGTTTTTTTCTGGGCAGACCTGTTGCTCTACAACTTGACCCCATTTTGCACAGAGAGGGAGAGGATTCAATTCTGGTTTTGATTTTTTCGGCAAGGATTTTTACTCAGCTTGGCTTGAGTTGTGGTTTCGTCGTCGTTTGTCACGTTTGTTGTGGCCTTTGGCAAGGTGATTAAGTTAACTTTAAGAAGGGCTGCAGTAACTGACGATTGGCTGGCGGGGGGAGTTAGGGGGGTGACTGCAATTACACGTTCAAAGTTAACAACTTGGCTTGGAATGAATTGAATTGAATGTGTTGTCGGACAAGTCTTGAGGCAGTCATTTTCACAGCATGCTAGATTTGGTGTAGTTTTGGAGTGGAGCAGTGTAGTGGGGCTAGTTAACTTGTTTGGTCTTCACATTATTAGGCTTTACACATTTTACATGTTTATTTCTCGCTGCTATATTCCCGATCACTCAGAATTCATTTTAGATTTTTTGCAAATGAGATAAGCTAAGAAGAATACTCAATCTGATCTTCTATTCATCTACACTCGCAATATATATCAACTATAATTTATCTATATTCTGCACATATATATATATATATACAAAACGTCAATCCTTATTACCTTATATTTAATGCATTTTAACAATGTTGTTTTTTCTTTTTAACTTCAACTTTGAACATGTTGATTATATATTCTAAGCCTTAAGCTCAAGCAGCTCTTATTATGAGTTTTACAGGGTGTTGTCGCTTCGCCTTGACGCAGAAATCACTTTTCCTACACGATGTTTTATTATGTTTTCGGTTTTCTGTATTTTTTGTTTTTGTTGTTTTATAAAGTGCCTCAGAATCCAATGTTGAAGCTGACAGCTCAAAATGCAGCGGGAGCTAAAATAATAATGTATCCAAGCAACAACAACAATAACAAAAACCAGTTACATTGAGATGTGTGGGGCAGGGGCATGTCCGGAAAGGGAAGACTTCAACTTTAGCTACAGCTACAGCTATAGCCACAGTCGCAGTCGCAGTCGCAGTCGCAGTTTCAAGTTTAAAGTTTCAATTTTAAGTTTCAGTTTCAGTTTTGGTTAAGGAGCAACAGTAGCTTGTAATTTTCAGCTTGTGGATGTGGCTATGTGATTGATGATCCGAGTGATACGCCCATCCTCACCCTCTCCCCTCCTCCTCCTCCTCCTCCTCCTCCTCGTCTTTAGCCACAACGACCTTTAGCAACCCACCCTCCTCTCTCCACCGCTTCCATCTCCATCCATCAACCCCCTTGAGCATTCGCTGCTTAAGCATTTTATTTTTAATTGCAGACCGAACAAGTTTATTGAGTTGGCTAACAGTAGCTCACAGCTCGAGTGGGCCATAAAGCCCACGTTATGGCCCGGAGCATGACCCGACGCTAACTACCACTCCTACCTCCTCCCCCTGCCCCTGCCCCTCCCCCACCCACTTGAGAGAGTCTGCTTGACGAAAAGAGCAAAAGAGTTGAGCTTAAGCCACACGTACAGGGTAGCTTATTGGTAGGCACTCTTCTTCTGAATACCCTGTTTTTTTGTTGCTCATTTTTTTATTATCGGATGTTGAACTGTTGCCTGTCAATAAAAAGTTAAAGAGATCTACAAAACACAAACAGTTGAGTGCTGTGCTTTAATAGATGGCTTGCCTCGTGAGGGGTTTGGGGGGTGGGGTTAAGGTGATTAACGGTAAGGGGGGTATATGTAGATTTATGTATAACTTATATATTTAGATCACCGCGGTCATTGTACTTGACGCAGTCACAGCCAAAGTCAAAGTCAAAAAGTCAAAGCGATCGCTAAACAAATCAAACTTTGATTTTGTTTTCGTTTTCTTGCGGTTGCTTCGAAGCAGCGGAAGAAGAAGAAGAGGAAGACATGAAAGACAAACAAAATGCTATGTTAAAGACAGCCAGAGGGGGTAGAGGTGGGGGAGGGGTGAAGAGGGCCAAAGGATGGTGGAGGGAAAGGGAAAGGGAAAGAGCTCTTTGGCTAGACGCTGACGTCGGCGACCAGAGCTCTTGGACCGCAGCATACAATTTATGCCATGAATTTCAAAAGCATTGACATTGAAAATAATGCGAATGAACGTAGAGAGAGTAAAACGAATACAGATCAATTGATGAACA
Source organism: Drosophila macrothrix (assembly GCA_035042055.1). NCBI lineage: Eukaryota > Metazoa > Arthropoda > Insecta > Diptera > Drosophilidae > Drosophila > Drosophila macrothrix. Next base: position 2,671,414 of record JAWNLX010000587.1, read on the forward strand.
GCAGATGAAACAATAACAACAGAAACAACAACAACAAAATCGCCAAATTGAATCGGAATGCAAAATAAATCGCAAATTTGTTTTCTTCTGTTTTGCTTTTTTTTTGTTATTGAAATTTATTTTGGTATACAGCTAAGCAGTCAATATACATATATTAATACATAATGTATATAGGCTATTTAGGCCGAGAATCGCGTCACATATCTAGCTCAGTATTACATTGGGCTGAAAAAAAAACAACAGCTAATAAAGAGCGATACAAGCTACTTCTTGCCACAGAACAGCTCATAGAACAGACAGAAGCGAGCTACAGATTCAGATTGCAAAGCAAGTGATTTCATAGCAGGCAGCTAGGATCGGGCAGAGTTGCCAGACTGTGCATAAGATGTCGTCCAGCAGACTCAGTCGAAGAATTTTAGTAGAACAGTCAGCAGCTGTTAATTTATTAAATATTTGACATATTACAATACATGAATATCAAATACTATTATCAAGATATTCAATAAAAAATATCAACATTCATTCAACAGTCTTTTTAGCTGAAATTGAAGATTAAACTATAAAATAAATAGCTTAAGCTTTACGATTTTAACTGAACCACAGAACGAGCTGAGAATGAAACTGTCATCAGTTGACTTTAGTAATGTTTTTCGGATATATATATATATATATATATATATATCTACAGAAAATACGTATTTGCCGCAGTTTGCATCAAAACGTAAATAATTTAAGCAAAATATCGAAATTGCGATCGGGATCAGTTGTCACTTGTCTTGTTTAGTTCCATTTGACATGTTCCGAATTAAGATTGATTGTTGTTTTCTCTCTCTCTCTCTCTCTCTCTCTCTCTCAATCTGTCTTTCTCTCTGTCTATCTCTCTCCCTCTCTGTGGGTCTGTCTGTCTGTCGCCCACCATATCTTGAGCCAGAGACAACAAGCAATTGTTCGACGATCGCCGACTGCGGGGGCATTCTACACAGAGGGAAATAATCAAGTAAAATGCCAATTCTGATAATCTACTTAGATTAAAAACAATAAATGTCAGTGATTCGATATTGGGTTGCCAACGAATATTAAATAGTTCACATTTAATTCGAGTACTTTGTCACTACCACAAATCCAAAGTACCTAATTCGATCTTCACATTTTTCTCGCTGTGCATGACAAGTGTCTTTTGTGACACCTAAATAATATGCTTAATATACTCAATAAGCAGCTGTCTGAAAATGTCATCATTAATTATTGTATCGCGACACAAACTGTAGCAAGTTTACGCCTTGGAATTCAATGTCCCTTCCACTCCAAAAACAAAAACCTAAAAAAAAAATGCTGAGAGAACTGTCAGCTTTAAAAGACTTGCACTTTTCAATATCGTATCGCAATTGTTTACCAACAACATATAAAAAATTGATTTGTGCTCAGTCAACAACCAAAACAAACAAAAAAAATGCCAAAGTCGCACATTCGAAAATATAAGTGAAAAATAGCTCAAAAATAACTCGAAACGAGCATGACTGCACTCGAAATCCTCTGCGTTTATAGTCATTTATGGTCATTACAATCTACAAATAAACTCAACAAATGACCAAGAATTGCTGCAAAAAAAATAAATAAATAAATCTTAGCAAATCTTTAACAGAAATCAGGTTAGATTCTTGATCTGCAGCTAAGAACTGGAAACATTAAATTCGAAATATAAGTTCTCATTTACCCCCAAGCAGATGAAGTTGATTTCACTTTATCAATAACTTGTAACCCAAAATGTATATACATTTTGAATTTTGATTCAAACTTGTAAATTAGTTAGTTAAAACTTTAAGTTAGTTGTTTGGATTATTTAGTCATGTCCCTGCGCATGTGACAAACGCGCTGTTCAGTTTATAATGCCCGACGCGTTGAGGGGAGGGGAGGGCATACGAAAACTGTTAGCTTGTTAAATATTGGTGACTACTGTCCCTAGTTGCTTATTAACATTTGTAGTAGCGGAGTGGGCGTGGCAAATTCGAGGCGAGGCGCAGAGATTGTGGCCAAATTGTGGCCTTGACCTTTTGCCTTTCGCATTTGTCATTTTGCAGAGCGCGCAAATTTGTTGGCCGCATCACAATTGCTATCAAGCGAATCTGTACACTTTTTGGCGCATCATATACCGCTTACCCTCCCTCCCACACACTGCCTCTCCCTTCCACCAGCACCACCACCCCTTTTAAGGTTGAGCCCACGCCTTACAATGGGACTCGCCTCAAAGCGGCATCAAATTAATAATTAAGTTTCCGTTTTGTTTGAGGCTTGTCCAATTGTTGTCTTTTGTCTTTATTTGCAAAACTTATTTCTTAGTTTTTTTTCTTCTTATTTTCTTGAGTTTAGTTTTTTGTGTTTTTTTTCTTCACTTTTTCATTAATTTTGTTTTGATCGCGACGTTCCTCGAGCACAGTGGGACCAACCTGCAGCATCTCTCTCTCGCATCTAGCTTTGCCAGCATACTCACATTTTTCGCACGCCTTCGACACAGTGTGCCGCCAGCTGTGCTCGGCCTGAGGTCAAATGCAAAAATTCAAGATGCGGGTGATGAAGAAGAAGATGATGAAGATGATGATGAAGAAGATGATGAAGATCATTCAACGTTCAACGTTCAGCATTCAGCATCTAATTAGCGGTGCAAATGATGGCCCACATTTCGCCGTCGTTTGCCAGTCCTTCAATTTGCAGAGCTAATCTCAATGATACACTGTGACATAATACTATTCTTACTAGCAGACTCAAAAAAGACTGCTCTACACTCAGAGAAAAAACCAAATCGCCCCGAATTTCACAAATGTTCTTTATTATTTCGATGGTTTTGTTTTGTAGGGTTCAGGCCAATTGGTTTCTGAGTGTAGTTGAGAGTGATCGAATGGGTATAGATTATATAGATACATATATCTTTAAAATTCTGAATTTTATTGGTATCAATAATCGGTCTTTGTCGATATTGGGGAAGTCAGTGGAAGCCATCAAAACAATGCCTTGTGAAGAAGAACTTATATTTAAAATTCTTATCATCTCTGAGATGTTGGTAATGGATATATATCCGTATATCCGTTATGGGGCCGGAGATATTTCCATGTGGCTGTTACACACTCTTAGACAACTTCAACACTTTTTACCCATCTTGTATGGGTGCAGAAGGAAATCAAATAATTCGTTTAATTTTCCAAATAAAAACTGTGAGTTATTTCAAATCGATGTTTTTACTTTGTCGTTCTGTAGGAATCGCGATGGAGCCGCTGGCGTTGCCGTTGAGGACGCTGCTGGTGGCACTGTTGTTGTTAAGTTGGCAGCTGAAACCAAGTGCCGGCTCCGCAGTGCTCATCTCGGACATGACGATGACGATGATGGTGGAGCTCTCATCCCGACATCCCTTCTGCAAGATGCACACAGATCGGTGAGTGCGAACAATGATCACTTGGTGTTGAGACAGTGAATCCTTGAGTGCAAACTTGCTTCCATATGACAGGGGCGACATTCAGCGGATGCTGTTGCAGTCGGATCCGCGTCGGATACGGCAAGTGCCTCGCGAATCAGTTGTCGAGCTGGAGGAGGTGTGTCGCAGACAGGGCTCCTACGGACATGAGTTTCGCGGTGGACTGGGCTTTATCTATCCGGGCACAAAGTGGTGCGGCCCGGGTACAGCCGCCAGCAGTTACGACGATCTGGGGCCACATGTGCGAGAGGATCGCTGTTGTCGCGAGCACGACATGTGTCCCGATGTTCTCAACGTGGGCGATTGTAGGCGTGGCCTGTGCAATCGAGGCACCTTCACACGCTCCCATTGCGATTGCGATGCGAGATTCCGGCGATGTTTGCAAGCAGCGAATACAGAGACGGCGAACACGTTGGGCGCCATTTTTTATAATGTGGTCCAGGTGACGTGCTTCCAGGAGCGCAGCCCTTGCTCTGCGCACCAGAGGTTCGAGGATTATTTCTATCGGAGCACACAATGTCCTGCCGAATACCATCAGGCTGATCTCTATGTGCCGCCGCATGTCGATAATCTATTAGCCAAGATCCTTGATCATGGCCAAGAGCAGGGTCGCGCCCTAATCACGGCTCCCCATCCCCTACCCCGCTTTGGTGTCAAGCTGGCCAGCGTCGGCCTGGCGGCAGTCAATATACTGCGTGAGGTTGTCCAGCGTCCGCGCCTCCTCTGGGACAGCCTCCATGCCCCAGTCAGTCGCGACTTGCCGCCAGGACGACCGCGGCCGCCATCGCACCAAAGAGGATACTACTACGAGAGACCGGGCAGGCCGCGAACCCAATACAATTATGGCTACGGCTATGACTACGGCTACGGCTGGAGATGAGTTTTGACAGTATTACGAGCAGCTGTAGAATGAGATGGTCGAGCATGCATACACATATATCACATACATATCACATACACATGCATATATAGTCATATACATATATCCAGTCCAAAGCATGTCTCTCTCTCTCTGTCTCTCTCTCTCTCTCTCTCTCTCTCTCTTCTGTGTTAAGTTTACCATTATTTGTTGTTATCTTTTGTTTTTACAGTAATAAATTAAGCACGTATTTTAAATGTATTTCGCCTATCCAAAAAACATTCCAATAAGGAGCGAGTCTCGTATATAAGTGTATACATAGACTTGCAGAGTGTTTATTAACTTGTGGAACGCATTGAAGGAGACCTGTCCAATCTCCGATAATATCCGTCCGTCTCTCAACATGTGAACTGATCTGTCAATAAAGCTATGACTATGAGAATTCATGTTTTTGCCGCAACCAGCGCAGTTGTCGAAATCGGATCTGTATACCATATAGCCACAATATCATACAGCTAACATAAATCTATCATATAGCTGTATGTCTCGATATGAACCGATGGATTCAGTCTGCAAGTTTATGTACATTTTGGCTTGCCCAAAGTAGAAGTTCTTTCTTGATTTTGTTTCTAGCACGACACGAACACGATCACGAGCACGAACACGAGCACGAACCTCATTGCAATATACACGCAGGCAACACGCATGGTAAAAAACGAGTTAATTATATTTACATGCTATCTCATAGTAGTTTCAAAGTAAATATATGCCACACAACATGGAAAATCACCCAAGAGTAAAACGAAATAAGAACTTGTTTGGTCGATTTAAGTTGAAGGTGATTTTCTATATTGTCGTGTTGAGTCTGCCTTTTAACCTTTCTCTCTCTCTCTCTCTCTCTCTCTCTCTCTCTCTCTATCTTGCTTTCTCTGTCATTTTCACTCTCAGAGCCGGATACAATGAGACAGAGCAGGAAGCAATCTGTGCCCAGTGGCAATATCAGCCGTCGGAGAAATACGTGCCCAGTCAGCCGCGCACCTCGTAGATGCCCATTGAGATGACCTGGAACGACCTGGAATGACCTGAAACAGTCCTGGAACATCCTGGAACGACCTGGAACGACAAATACAAATCTACAAGAAGAAAACACAGAACTTAGCAATAAAAATTAACAAATACAAGAACAGTAATCACTCGCAAATTGGAGCTTATTGAATTTGAATTTCTAAGAACTAATGCCCAGAAAAAGTTCTTTAGAATTTCTGTTCCTTAAGAAATTTGTGTATTGCAAGTGAAAGCAATCGCAAATTAAAATCAGTTTCCCGGAAACAAAGCGCTGTAATTTGTCGAGCGATCACTGCAGTATTAGAGCCCCGTCCCAAGAACACCTCCCCCCTAAGCCCCATAACAGACACAAACCCACCCGCCCCATTGCCACACCTAACTGCATCGTACTCCGGAGCGCAGAGCGCTTCTAAATGCTAAAGAAAATATATATTTTTTCATATAATATAAACATACAAGCAGACAAATACAAAATACAAAGGCACTACATATACATACATATGAACTACTTATACATTTACCAATATCTGAGAGCGAATAAAACTTCAAAATTCAATTCATTCTGAATGCACAGTTTTTTTTATTTACTATGTCGTATGAATTTCATCTATCTAACTGTAAAAACAGATAGAAAAACATGCAAATCAAATCAACTTTATACGAGGCTCTTAATTTCTTTACAACTGGCCAAAAATCCAAATACTTGCAACGAGAAAAGCTTAAGGATCATTAAAGGATTATTAAGGTTAACGTTATTTTTGTGAATTTAGAATTGACAACATTATGTTTGCGCCATACTCTGTATCCTTCCGACTAAGGAAATCCTATAAAATATTAGATGCTTTCAAACAGAGCATTACTTTTGATTTTATTTATCAGCAGAAAAGTATGCTATTTATTTCGTCAGTTTTCGACAATGCAGAAAAGTATGCAATGGTTTTATTGAACGGGTAAAATCGCTTGTCTTTCGTATTCTACAAGCTTGAAACAACAAATTGGCCGCAAATTCAATCCAACTTAATAAACTTTCAATTTGTTTCATTCCATTTATTAAAATACATTTTGCCATCTATTACAAAAATAAATTATTTCTAAATTAGTTTGAACAAGTTGTAAGCATATTATAAAACGTTAGATATTTCGCAAGTGTCTGTTGCCTATCGAAATAATTTGTTTATTCCATGTTTTTTTGTAGAAACTAAGAGCACTTGATTGGGGGGGGTGGGGATTTGGCGCAATATCAGTAAGAAAATGTTAGCTAGTTAGTCCTTGAACTTGCCCAAAATGATCTCCTTGTAGAAGGGCACACAGTTGAGGCGAACATTGAGACGGGCGCACAGCAGAAAGATGCCGGACAACTTGCGATGTATCGAATAGATCTCCTCGGGCGGCGGACAGAGGCGATGGGCGACCATTGTGGGCACAAGGGCAGCCAGGCGCTCCGTTGTATTCTGTTTGCCAAAATCGAAGTCGCCATCATAGCGAAAGATCTCGCCCAATATCATAACAGCATCAATATGCGCCTGCTCCATCTGCTTGGTCTCGTAGCCGGTGAGGAAGCCCATCTGACGGGACATCTCCAGCACTCCGTCGCGATTATTCTCTGCCGCGCTGATGATCACCTCGCGATAATTGCGTATGAACTCATGCTTGTAGAAACGCGTCGATCCAAAATCGATCAGCATCAAACGGCGACTCTTCTCATCATAGAGGAAATTAGACCAGTTGGGATCCGTCTGCATACACTCGATCTCAAAGAGCTCGCGCAGACACAGCTTCAGCACAGAGGCGGCGATATTGGCGCGATGCTCATAGCTGTAAGTGGGTAAAAGTGGGTTAAAACTGAAGACTTTCAATAACAATTTGTGAAGCTAACCTGAGGCCAAAGCATTTGTCCAGTGGCACTCCGGGCACCAGCTCTGTGGTTAGTACACTAGAAGTGGTCAGCTCACGAATCACCTTGGGCACATAGTACTCCTTGTAGGGTGAAATCATTTCACGAAACTTTTCGGTGTATTCCGCCTCTCGGTCATAGTCGACCTCCCATTGCAGCTCACGCTTGGCAACGCGCACCACATTATCGATGAAGAAGCCCTGCGGGAAGACATCCCACACCTTGAGCATGCCGACAAGATTATCAATATCGCTCTCGATGCTCTGGGCAACGCCTGGATATTGGATCTTAATGGCCACCACCATGCCATCGAGCAGCGTGGCCCGATGCACCTGGCCAATGGAGGCTGCCGCAAACGGCTTATCATCGAAGCTAGACAGACGCTGGCGCCAATCGGGTCCCAATTGGACATTCATGACGCGCTCCACCTGCCAGTCGGGCATATAGTCGGCCGCCTGGCGTACACGCTCGAACGCCTTGGCCAGCTGTGGCGACACCACATTGGTGTCCTGTATGCTCAGGATCTGGCCGATCTTCAGTGCGGCACCGCGCACCTTGCACAGTGTGTCCACAATTCGTTCCGCATTCGCTGGACTGAGTAGCGCATCCCGCATATTTGTCGATCCGCCCAAGCCAAGGGCGCCCTTTGCCAGCTCGTTGACGGTGCCCAATCCCAAGCCCGCAAACAGACCACCAAAGGAGGCCATCCGGCCCAGACGCGATGAAGGCACCCGACGCTGTTTCGCCACCTTGCTCAACTCCGGTAGCGTTTCCTCAGCTACAAATGACAAAGCAATGACAAATGTTGAGATTAAATGGAAATTAACATTGAATATGCTTCTCATGCTTACCGGATGTGGTTGTTGTTGTTGCTGTTGTCGAAGCTTTGGAGCCTGCCACTGTCGAGCTGCCGGCAACAAAGCGCATTACATTGTCCACATACTCGGTATCCTTGGCGATGATGCCAGCGCTGGCAGGAGGAGGAGTTGCTGGAGCTGGAGCCTTGGCTGGACGAGCCTGCGGCTCGCTGGGCAGCTGTTTGCTTTGTGTGGTGGGCGTGCGTAGGCTGACGTTGCGATTCATGTTGCGCTTGGAAAGAATCTCCTCGAATTCGGTCAGCGTTATCGATGATATGTCTATGTTGGCTGCATCCGCAGCTTCCAAATGACTGCGAATGCGACTATTGCTGCCAGTTGGTGCTTCGCCGGCCGCAGTGGATGCGCCTGCTCCTGGTTCAGCGCCACCAGCACTCAATGGCCAAGTGATGCGCGGCAAGGCAACCGAACTGCAATTGGATTTCGTTTCGAGCAGCTGACATAAGCCCTTGGCCACAACGAAACCTCGCTCGCCCGTCTCCTGCACCAACTCCTGGATCTTCTTTAGCTCCTCGCTGGGATTATTGCTCGCTGTGCGCAACGCTTCGACGCTCTGACTCACATTGATGGCGAGCAGTTCGCGCACACTCGAATTGCTCCACAGATGCTTAGTCAGCGACAGATGCTCGCGACCACACGCCTCCGCAACGATTTGCAGGCCTCGCAGCACACCCAGCACCTCTTGCCCCATGCGTGCCATCACCAGTTTGACCACTCAACCAGTTCTCTGCGAGTGGGTGACGCTCCGCTCTCAGCTGTTGTCACTGTTGTCGCTGTTGTTGTTGTTTGGCCGGCAAATAGAGGCATAGACAACTTATGTGCGCAACTGCATTTATGCGATGTACGTTGTGCGTTTTGCTTATCTGTTGCTCCGTTGGTACACGACTAGCTGCCCAAAATAGTATTCAGTTACGTAAACAGAAATAAATTAACTTGCACGAAAAGTTGCGAAATTACAAATCAGCTGTTCGGTTCCCAAACAACTCTTGACTCTCGCTCACATACACATGCACATGGATCATGCACCAGTGCTGCCCATAAGCATTACAAATTATAGCTGGATTTGGTTTTTTTCGAACAACAAGCAGAGCCAGTGTGTGGTATATTTCATTTGATTGCTCGGCGTGAACATAATTCAATAAACTTGCATAAAAGTTGCGAAACTGCTGGGCAAACAGTTTCGCTAAGTTCACTGGTACATAATTCACGGCAGTGTTGCAAAAAACTGGCAGAGTATTCAAATGCATTTCAAGCATTTTTCATTTTGGCGCCACAAGCAGTCATGCAATTTGGCAACTACATCACATTTTCAATTGAACTAGCTCTATTAAACACGCACATGGCAATGTTTACATTTTGTTTAGCACTTTGGTAATTGAAATGTGCGGTATTTTCTGTGCAATAAGCCACAATAAAGATGACGCAAATTGTCATTTGCACCAAGCACTGGCAAAACTGCTGCACAATCGTGGACCCGATGCGAATGACAAGCTGCAAATCGACAATGTGCTGCTGGCCGGCAACGTTCTATGGCAACAGGGCGCCGCACCGCAAAAGCAGCCCATATCCGATGGCCATTTGGTGCTCCTTTTCAATGGGGACTTGTACAATTTGGATGCACAGAAGCCAGCAGCCCAAGCGGACAGTGCCTGGCTATTGAAGCAGCTCGTCAAATGCAACGACGACGATAAGCGTCTGCTGACGCTCCTGCAGCAGCTAGAGGGACCCTATTGCCTCATCCTCTACAACAGGTGAATGTGAACAGAGATAGTTTCTATTAAGATTAATGTTAGCATTAACTTTAACAGCCGTGATAAGGTTTTATACTTTTGCCGCGATGCACTGGGCAGAAATTCGCTAATCGTGGAGAACAGCATGGAATGCTTAAGACTGATGAGCACCTCGTACCACTTGGATAAGGAGGAGGGGCAGGTGACAATGACATCGCTGGAGCTGCCGCCACTTGGCTTGTACAAGCTTCATGTAAATGAGTCGAGTAAATGTGTACTCTATCCTTGGCAGCAGCTAAACAAGGAGATGCAACAGCAGTTGGCCAAACTGGATACAGCCATGGATTGGTGTACGCTTCTCAAGCAACCCATCAAGCCGATTTGGCTGCTCAACGGCGGCGAGGGCGCCGAACAGGAGCAGAAGAGCTATGATCTCTATGACTTGGCTAAAGATGCACCGAAACTGCAGGTGGAGCTGCAGCTGGAGCAGCTCTATAAGCAGTCGCTGGAGGATGCACCACTGCAGCAGGCATTGGGGACACTGGATAAATTGCTGCAACGTTCTGTGGCAGCACGCGTTACCCAAACTGCGCCAATTTGTCGCGATTGTGTTGGAAGAAGCGTCGCCAGCTGCTCGCATGCCAAGATCTGCATACTATTCTCTGGCGGTATTGACTGCAGCATTTTGGCGCTGCTCGCTGATCGAAGTGTGCCACACGCAGAACCCATCGAGCTCATCAATGTAGCCTTTGAGCGGGTGGGAGGAAAACAGCAGCAGCCGCAGCAGGTGGATAACTTGTGGGAAGTGCCCGATCGCCAGACTGCGTGGCAATCCCTTGCGGAATTGCAGCGATTGTGCCCGCTGAGAAACTGGCAGCTGCTCGAGGTGAATGTGAGTCGTGAGGAACTGCATCAGCAACTTAGCGACCACATACGTCAGCTCATCTATCCGCTGCAAACGGTGCTCGATGAGTGCCTGGGTGGCGCCTTCTGGTTTTCCGCCGCCACTCCCAACTCAACGGCCCGTGTCGCAATCCTGGGCAGTGGTGCCGACGAGCTCTTTGGTGGCTATACGCGCCATCGCAACGCGTATAGACGAGCCATCGGTGATCAGCAAACGCGGTTGGACGCACTGCGTCACGAACTCGACATGGACTGGAAACGCATCCCAGCACGCAATCTGGCGCGTGATGATCGGTGCATTGCGGACTGCGGCAAGACGGCGCGTGCTCCATTCATTGAGGAGCATTTGGCCAGCTTTGTGCGCTCCCTTGGGCCAGAGCAACGCTGTTGCTATGCCCTCCCCGAGGGCATTGGCGATAAGCTGCTGCTCCGCCTCTATGGCCACCGACTCGGGCTGCGCTCTGCCGCTCTCCTCAAAAAGCGGGCCATTCAGTTCGGATCGCGTATTGCGGACAAGAAGCAGCAGGCGACTCAACAATCCGACTATCTGCTCTTCAATGGAATCGATAGTAATAGTTAACAGAAGTATTCATATCCTGAACCCGTTTAAAATGGATAAAAAGACGAAAACATTTCCAACCTCATAAAGTATATATATATTCTTGATCAGGATCAACAGTCGAGTCGATCTAGCCTTATCTGCCTGTCTTTCTGAAACTAGAAGAGCTGGAGGCTTCAAATTCAAATTCGATAAATATCGTTGTCTGATAGCACATTCTACCAATTTATATATAATATACATTGACATATTCTTGATCAACTGCACACATTTCATCAAGATCGGATTGAGAACAAATAAGTTTTAGTCAAAATCGTATTCTCATATTGATGGAATATATCGTAGTCGAGCTCACTCGACTAGAACATTCTGATGATATATTTCCGATCTCTTGAAACATTTCTATATACATATGTATTCTTAATCAACAGCAATATCTGTTTGTGTATAGATCTTTAAAAATACAAAAACATTTTAAGCTTATTATAAATGCGTTTTTTTCTCATTGGTTTATTATCATCAAATTGAATATTTTAAGCCACGGTATTTACTACTTAGCACAATGTATTTGCTAAACTTTAAGGTGCTCTTAAAAACATATTCCCAGCGGTTAGTTAATTAAAGAAAAATTCAGAGAAAACATATTGCTTTCACTTTCAATGACCTGTATGATATTCTTATAATGTAAGTTGAATTCACTATTTAACGGCAGATAACATTTTGCTAAAAGCAAACTATGAACGTAGACAAACCCTTGACATTCTCACTTCGCCCTTCCTCAGGATCAGGAATCAACATTTTATGAAGGCCAACAACACTCCATTCAATATTGTAGCAGACAAAGCTCAGTCGGATATCGATCGATATCGATATCGATTCGCATGTTACGTGCAGTGCTGCTTGTTATGTTACAGATGTGATTGCAGTCTCAGTTGTGGCCTGCTACAATGCATTGTTACATCAAAATGTTATCACATATTGCTTAATATATATGCATGACATGTAATTTATGCTGCTGTCTGTAGATAACAGACCGCAACACAGCTGATTTTTAATATTTATCAACTTGCAGGCGGTTTCAGATTTCTGACATAAAAAAAACATGTGCATGTTTGCGATTTGCGATTCACTTGAAATTAGGCGAGTAATCTAGACAAATCCACAATTGTACATAATTCGCATGGTACACATATACCATATTCTGTATGTGTATAGTATGGTTAAGTACATAATGGACACTCACTCGGGGATGTTACAAAAAAATGTGTACTCTGTGTGTGAGCTGAGAAATGTGATATTTACAATAGAATTGCGCTAAAAGTGATAACATTTTTTACATGCTCGAAGTAAAGTAAAACGATTGCTATTTGCGATTGACGCGACCTGCGCGCTCCTGGGTGGGATCTGTCAGTTCCCATGCGGGCTTGAAACTGCTGATGATGCTGCTGCTGTTGTTGTTGCTGTTGCCGTTGTGCTGCTTCAAATGGGGATTGGGCAGCGTGTTCGATTTGTAGCCAATGGATGTGTAGCCCTCGGCATAAAGGCGACAGTAGGGCACATTGAACATGTGTATATAATGCCAGATATCGTGATAGGTCCACTCCAACAACGGATTCAATCGCATCATATCTGGCCAGTCGCTATCCGTTTTCTACAAAACCATAACATAAAGTAAGACAGGGCTTGTGTGTGTGTGAGAGAGATGGAGTGGGAGAGAGAAACTCACCTGCATAGATTGTAGATGCTCGCAATAGGGATCCGTGTTGCGACTGCCGACAAAGACGGCCTTAATGCGCGGCATATCCTCCGTCATGTGGATGAGTGCCACTTTCAAAGAGTCCTTGTACTTGATCAGATTAACGTGATACAGTTGGACGCAGTGCTGTACGAACTCATCGATCTCGTGAAAGGAATCATCCGATTCGATATATAGCATGGGTATCTCACAGCTGGCGATGTTGTGCTGGCGACAATAGCGCATCAGCAGATCGAGCAGAACGGTGCAATCCTTGCCGCCGTTAAAGCAAAAGATCAACTCCGTCACGCCATACAGACGCAGTGTCTGATCGAAGAAATCGTTGGCAGTCTCCACCCGTCTCTCGATGTGGATGCGTGTCGCATCTGTGATTTCCACGGGGTGGCAACAATTATGATTGTTGGACATGCTCCGCTTGGTCGCCAACCCGTTGCTGCTACCGCCACTGCTGCTGCTGCTATTGCTACTGCTGCTGCTGCTGCTATTACTACTGCTGCTGCCGTTGCTATATATTTTATCAACAATTTGTGGCGAGTTTGTTATCGTTGCCTGTTGTGGTTTTTGTATGCAGCACTTATTCATGTTGATCTTTGGGCTGTGCATTAAGAATCCGCCACCAACTCCGACTCCACTTCAGCTGCAAAATTTACTGCTATCAATCAATAATATGGCAACTTTCTCCAATCTGAGTGTGTGTTGCATACAGCGTTGCTTTTATATAACAAATTTAATAGCATAAGCCAGTTTTCAGATTTGCGCTATCTACTTGGCAAATTACATCACACGTGGATACAACGCACACATATATATGGCTAGTAATATTACCTACTCCTCTAAGAATGGGAATGTTACTGGTCTCAAATCGATCCACACGTTCCTTATTAATATACAAATAACGTTAACATATCGAATTGTTTTATTTCGACTTTTTACAGCACAACGCTGCTCGGAAAGCTATAAACAAAGGTTCAAACAGCTGGTTCGTGAGCAAGCTTAGTCGCATGGTCTGGCAACGCTGTGCTATCTAATTTCGCTTGATAATTTTAAATTTGAGATAATAAATGTTATTAGTATTACAGAACTTATTTAATAATTGGATTCAATAAAAAAATCCAATAATCGCTCGAATCGAATACACATATAAAGTCTACTTATACGATCGAATTTAAGTCTGGTAGCGCTGTGTCAGCAGTGCTGTAAAATGCTTTTGGTAAATTTGAATTCGGGTTTTGAAAAGCGTTTTTTATTTGCATTGCATTGTATGACATACTTGAATTACACATAACAAATGTGTGCGTGTGGGTGTGTGTGTGTTTAACTTTAACAAAAACGCTGCAATATCTGCCTTAAACAATACTAGTACATATTTATTTGCTATGTATAACAATAATGGGCACTGTCGGTTTTTGTTTTTTTGTAATTTGTATTTTGTTTTGCTGTTGCTTTTTATACTTTGATACCGAAGGAATCATAGTATATTGGTTTTCTGCAGTGTCCGTCTGTCCGTCTGTATGAACGCAACAACTGTTGTGTGCCCGCGTCAGAAAAATCTAAAAAATTGGATTGATACATCCACTAGGGGGCTAGGAGCACATATCTTCCACAATTTAAACCTACAAATTTGGTTGGTAGGTTGTTGGCGATGTCCTTCAAAAATCGGAATTTGCCACGTAACACCCTTAAAAAATCCGGAATTTCGGACCACGCCTCAATAAATGATAAAAACCTATATCTCCCGAAATTTAAGAGCTATAGTTACGCAACTTGGATAATCTCCCACAATTTGAAATGCAAACTTGAACGGTATTTCTTGACTACACCCACCGTGTTCGTTGCTACCTATTATCAGCTGGTATTATTTGTATCAAGGTATCAAAGTATATTGCAGTCGATTTCGCCCGACTGCAACGTTTTCTCTTATTTGTATTTTATATTTTGTATTGCTGTTGCTTTTTGTTGCTGTTTGTTTAGACTAAACATCTAGATTGTCCAGAACATTGTCGATGAGTCCCACCACCTTCTGGCGAAAGCGTCGATTTTGCTTGCCACTCATCTCTTTCAGGTATGGATGTAAGCTTATTAAAAACGAATAATCCGCATCCGGCGACGCCGGCTGTGCAGTCAGCGTCAGCGCAGGCGTTGGTGGTGCCGGAGGTGCAAAGGCACCTGGTGGTGGTGCAGGTGTGTCCTCCGCTGGCGGCGGTGTCAGCGCATGATGATGATGATGGGACAACATATTGTTGTTGTTGTTGCTACTGTGGAACTGCAACTGGTGGTTGCTGCCCTTGAGCCACTCGGCAACGGTCCAATCCATATTATTGCGCAACGCCGCCGCCATTGTCACTGGCAACGTCACCAGCTGCTGCTGTGCCGCAAACATTTTCTCCGGCTCCATTTTAATCGCCTGCAATCGGAGTGGCGGCGTCTCCAATCGATTCTGGTCCTGCTCCTGCTCCCGTTCCCGTTCCTGCTCCCCTGCCCGATCCAGCGCTGAGAGATGCACATCCGTTGGTGTGGTAATGCTGTCTTTGGTGTCTTCGTCGCTGGGATTATGTTGTGGCTGCGGCGGCTGCTGATGCGGTTGATGTTGCCCCATTAGACGCATGTGTCCAATGCGTGTCATTGGCGCGGTGCTCAGCGCCAGAAATGTTGCCGTCGTCGAGGTGCTCGGCTTACGCAGCACCATGCCCAAATTGGGATTGGGATGCCTGTGAGCATTAGATTCACCTTCAGCTTCGGTCTGCGGATTCGGATTCGGAGTATTCGATTGGGTATTGGCTGCGACGGCGGGCAACTGCTGCTTGTGGCAGCCACGCGACTTTGTGTAAGGTATGAGAAACTGCAGATACTTCGATAGATAATATTTGCGTTTTCCCCGACCCGTCTGTGTCCGCGCCAGCTTCAAGGAGCGCAGAAAGCTGCTACGAATCGTGCGCCAACGTTCCCTTGAGTTTCGAACTGAAAGGAATACAAAATAGCCCATGAAATAAGCGAAGCCTTTGGCTGTTATAAGAGATGAGTTCAAATACAAACGCCCTATTGAACCTTTCTATATAATCTTCTACATTATCCTTTAAATAAAGATATGTCTACATATATACGTCGTCTAGCAAGCTATAGCGATCCTAGCCTTATACCATATATGCTTAAACATATATCCATTAAAAACAGTTAATATGATTTTGTATATGCCAAGGGAATAGACTAGGATCGCAGAATATGATGTGTAACAGGGACAGTCAATAGTTAGTCCTTTATTATAAAAAATAAAACCAAAAAATGACTTCACGAGTTCAAAAAGAATGTCAAGAATCAATAGACAGGTTCAAATCTAGTTTTTTTATGCTAAATAAATAGCTGAGGGTCGAAGAGATACTCCTTTATTACAGCAACAACTGTGAATTGGTATTCCTAATTATAAAATACAATAAAATCAAAAGTTTAGCCATACTTGAGTTTGGCTTAAGTTTATTAATGTTTTATTTAAGAAGGAGCATTTCAAGTCAAATATTACATTTGATAAATGGGGCCACGCAAAATGCTTCTTAAACTAAACTAAGCCATCTAGTTCGAGTTGCTGCAGCAAATTCCATGTGCTCAGCAAGCACTTTATTTTGCTTTAAATTTAATATTAATAGACAAGGCTGAACGTAATTGGAAAATGGGCCTCCCCTATGAAAACTATAAACTATAGCAAAACGTACACGTCATATGTAAAAAAAAGCATACGAAAATTTTTATTAAAGTGCAACTAGGACATTAACAAAAAGAAAATTGAATTTTAAATGAGAAAGCTCGAAAAGTGCATAATTAATAATGTCCCAGGGGACAGTGCTGCAAAATGCAGTGGGCCGTGCTGGTGCTGCTTTGGATGTGTTAACGCTGCAACAAGTGTTGGTTAAGGCTGTACAGGGTATTTCCAACAGTGGCGCTGCAACAGTTGCTGAACTTTTTAATTACATGCAAGCAGCAATAAGCACCAAGCAAAAACAACAGCAACAACGACTAATTGCATGCAACTATTGCTGTGACACAGTGACACACCTACACCTACACACACACAGGCGAACACGCACGCACAGTGTGTACGTGTGTGCATGCATGTGTGTGTGTGTGCAAGTGCAAGCGAGTTGGCACGACTACAAATTGCGATTGCATTGAAAAATCACACACACGCACAAAAAAGCTTGCATCATAGGCGCGCGCGCCAGCACACACACACACACACACAGTCGCACACAACAAATGAGCACGCAATTGCAAATGCAATTGCAAAAAAAAAACAATAATAACTAAACGCAAATGCCAATCTACAAGTGCAGCGGAAGGCAAAATGAAAATGTCGTTTTTTACTGTTGCTTTCAGTTTTTGTATGAATTGTGTAAATTTTGGCATGTTTGAAGCACCTGTATCCTTTATCTCATTGGCCACATGTTGCCAGGCGCGTTGCACCTCGTCCTTTTTGCTGTAGCCGGGATGCGTGTAGTTCCACAAGCAGGGCTGGCTTTCCACGAGCTGCACGAATTTCACATTGAAAACGGGATCATCCTTGCGTGCCATTGCTTCAAAATCACGCTTTACAACACTGATGCCGTGCGGCGGCACCCGTTACGATTGGCAGCAAGGAGCTCGAAACGAAAAGCGCATGTGGAGCCTTTACTTATTTTTATTTTTCTTTTTTATTATTATTAAAATTTGCGCGCGCGCCCTATCTTGCTATCTCTCTCTAGCCTGCACGCACGCTTGCTTGCAGCGGCGCAAACTACAATTGGCAAATGCAGCAAACGGTAGAAAAAAAATATTCATATATGTATATGCTAGTAGTTATTTTTTTATTTGTATCTATTAATTTTTTCTTTTTTTTTTGCGAAATGGCAGCATTTACAACTTGTCGCAACGAAAGCGCTGAGAAAACTGAAAACCGAACCTGAGCGCAAAAGGCAAAAAAAAAGCTGACAAATAAAAGCTGCAATGTAAACAATGCCAAATGACTGCTGCCCAGAATCAACAACAAATGCAGCAAACAGCACCAGCTGCAACGTTAATGATTAAAATAAGCTTGTGTGTGCGTTTGTCGCTGTATGCACAAAAAAGCTTTAGCTTTGAGCGATGACGTCGCTGGGCGGCATTTGTTGCATCAAACTCATACACACACACGCGCGCGCATTTTCAAATTCATTATCTAATTGAGAAAAAGGCGCCAAAATATCAGTATCATTTACAGCACTCAACTTAGCATTGTGGCAACGCCTGAGGCAAGTAAGTTCCGGTTCCAATGCCAGTTCCAGTTCACACAACACAGCGCATATGTAACACATTTATCTTTTTCTGTTGGTGTGCTCGACTTTGTTAATATATTTGCACAATTGAATGGCAGCCAGCGCAAAAGTGATGCTGAGACACGTGAGTAATTACTACGCAAAAAACTGGCTGCCAAATATTATTAAATTAAATGATGACACTTGCAGTTCTTTCGCTCGCTGCACACACAACCGGCTCGTCTGTCCAGCTTTCGGTCATCACAGCCAGTGCAGCCGGTGGAAGCGTATCCGGAAGTGGAGGTGCTGCGCTGTCCCCCTGAATGGCACTATGTGGAGCGTCTGTTGCCACCGAGCACGGTGCCCGAGCCGGTCGCTAAGCCGACATATCCCTCCGGCTGGCAGCCGCAAAGGGCAAACGGCGACAGCCCCAGTAGATATTTTGTGGGTCGCACAAAAAATCACATGGTGCCCGTCTATCTGCACACACGATTCCGTGGCCAGCGTCGCCTGACCGTCGTCCGACGCGTCCAAGGCGATATTTGGGCGCTGGAACGCGATCTGCGCTCAATTGTGGAGCAAGCACGCAATGGGAAACTTTGCGCGACACGAGTCAACGAACTCAGTGGCCAGATTTACATCCATGGCGACTACGTCGATCTGCTCCGTGAGCACCTAAAGTCCAAGGGCTTCTAAATTAAAAAAAAAGCAAAAACAAATAGAATACTTGCGATTCAATAAACAATAAACGTTTAAATGTTAAGTTCTCCAAAACTGCGCATGTAAATATTTTCATATGGATTTGTGTATTTATTTACAGATCATGTAAATACGATCTTTTAAGATCTGCTATAGTTTATTATATTCTTAGGATATGTCTTAATTGAGAGTTGTAGTTTGGAAAATGATGGTTCACAAAAATATTATTGATTATTTCAGGCCGATCTTCGGCTGCATTTTCTAAAGCAATTGCTTGATTTATTGTGATCTTACATCAAATATAGTTATGTTATATTCTTTAGGGACACCAATTTGGAACATGTTCGTGTTGGTACACATATAAATACAATATTCATTAATTGTTCTTAACAGTTATTCAAGATCGACCTTAAGCTCCATAAAGTTTTGTTTGTACGATCTTTAGACACACAATTTTGGAATATTTGATTTGAGTGCTTAAATACAATGTAACAAATTATAGATTTATACTTATAGTTTATTATTTCACATCGCTAATAGGCTCGATAAAGTAGAAGATTCCTCTATTAAAGGAAGAGCCACTTTGTATGATGATCCTTTTGTTTTTTGTCTCCACAATACATCCAAATATATATTTCGAATTTGCATTGAATTTGAAACATTACTATACAGAATTCGTTGGTTAATGCTTAAGCTTGTTAGTGCTTTAGTTAGGAAATACATAGATACATACATGGTACATATATGATAGATACAGATATGATGTACAGAGAACATATATGATTATTGTTTAATGCGAACAATGCACAACTTATTCGATCCATTTGATTGTTTTTAGCGCTAACACGATTCCCTTTCCAGGCTATTTCCAATCCATACAATACAATACAATAGATAGTAGAGTCCAGTAAATTAATCTTGAAATTATATTTATACACTCGATTACTTAATTGGTATTACTTATTATGGACAAAACATTTATTGCGACTACGAATAATTGTTTGACATTGTTGAACATGAATTACAAAAATTACAAATACAATATATAAATATATATTATATATATGTACATTTTAGATAAATAGGACTTAGTCAAGTGAGAACTAATCGCCACTCGATCGAAACAATCGAATTTGAATAGTAAGTACGAAAAATAATTGTGGCTTTATTTTTGTATCCTTTTTCTTTTTTAAATTTATGCTTACGTGTATGTATGTGTGTGTGTTTGACCAAATCATAACGTTGGTGGTGGTGGCGTGAAACAAGAGCAGGGCGGTCCGAGGGGCGGTGGCGGTGCATTTGCTACCTTACGCTGCCATCAGGTGAGCTCCTTGTTGCGAGCATGATATGCAGCTGCAGCGGAACGCCACCGTTATCCGTTCGCGCCCGCCATCATTGTTGTCGTTAGCGGCACACCGACCAAGCCACCAGCTCCTCCCCCGCCCAGCTGCTGTTGCATCGTTGGCATTGGTGGTGTTGTTGCTGCGGCAGCGGCGGCGACAGCAACATTGCCACCGGATGATCGTTTGAGTGCCTTGCGTATGATCGTCCAATCTTCCATGATGTCCTCCTCGCGTAGCATATATACAACATACGGGCCGGTCACAGTTACGGCCTTCTTGCGTCCCGGACCGCGCACCTTACTTTGGCGCTTGTCATTGCCCCAATCGTCCCAGGAGATGTCCACATTGTGACGATCCTCCTCCAGGCGGCGTATGCGCTCCATTAGCTCCTCGCGCAGATTATCCACAGCCATTTGTTTCTCGCTCTGCGAATAAATTGTATTTATGACAATGAATGAAGAATTGATGGGGGGGGGTTTATATCAAACCTCAAAGTGTTGGGATGCCGCCTGCTCCTCGGATAGATATTTGTGCTCGATATTTTGGAGGCGAAACTTGCGCAGCACATCGGCGACTTCGATACGCGTCCTGTACACCTTGTCCAGCTCCTTTTGTGGATGGACAAACTCCTCGGAGCGGCCGGAACGGACATCGGATAGCTGGCGCTCGATGAGGCTGATACGCTCATAATAATATTGCTCGCGCAGCTGGCTAAATTGGCGCTCTAAGCTCGCTGTAGGATTGAATTAAAGTTTTGCAGTTTTGGCGCGTTTTTTTTTTTAGTGTATATGTGTGTGTGTGTGTTTATTGTGTTATGCTTACCCAAATCTTCGATGTGTTCGGCGCGTCGCATCTCGATTTCGGTGGCATCCATTTCGGAGGAATCATCTGAGTCGCATTCGTTGGCCTCCTCCTCCTCCTCCTCGTCGGAGGTGTCGTGCGCCTGGCTCGAATTCGAGCGCTCTGACTCCGCCCCAGAGACGTCGCCTTCCGCATCTGATTCGCCATTTTTAACTGGCATTTGTTTTTGTTATTGTTATGATTCGCTCGCAAGCCTTTCGATTGTGCATAAGATGTGTCTACTATGTGT
Source organism: Drosophila macrothrix (assembly GCA_035042055.1). Lineage (NCBI taxonomy): Eukaryota > Metazoa > Arthropoda > Insecta > Diptera > Drosophilidae > Drosophila > Drosophila macrothrix. Next base: position 2,692,908 of record JAWNLX010000587.1, read on the forward strand.
GTGTGTGTTTGTATGTGCGTGTGTGAGACACAAACAAGCAATGCGCACTCAATACTGCTTCGTATAAACAATCCGATTAATCCGATTTTCACGTCACTTTGTTGTCAGTATATATAAATATTTATATATATGTGTGAAAAACTATATTGCTACGAATGTTGTTTTGTGCTGCAGCTGCAAAAAAGTGTTGGTTGACGACGCAAGGGGGCGCAAGTGCTGCCCAGCACTGTACATGTATTTTATCTCACTCTCACTCTCTATGTTTCTCTCTCTCTCTCTCTGTATCGATATGTTAATAACGCAAAATAATAAGTATCGATAGCAGTCTTTTTTCTTTACAGATCGATGAAAAATGCTGGATACGAAATAGCGATATATTTCGTTTGTGGAGTCGAAGAAGAAGATGCCAAACCTAAAATTACCTAAACAATACGAAAATGCCATTTGAAATTTCTAAATTAAGAGAACACTCACACTTTTGGTTTGTTTACAACATTTGAGTAGTTTTATTTATCATTCAATTTTGTGTTGCCTTTTTCTTAAATATATTTACATAATTTTAATCGTACATATAAAACAAAAATTTACTTTGTTATTCAATATCACTGTGGGAAAATCCAAACGACAGCTGTTCGCAGAATTCACACAAGTTAACAGTGTAATTTCATTTTGGCCGTCTCTAATGCAACCGTCTAAAATTTTCGCGTACACCGTTTTTTTTATATGGAGTTTTTTATTATCGATAACTTTTTTTCGATCTGTAAATAGGCTACCGGGAGTTAAAATTGCACATCCCATCAGCTAAGCCATCTCTCTCTCTTTCTCGCTCTAATCTAAGCGATTCATTTGTAGCTGACCCCACACAAACGTTCATACGTTGTAAGCTGTTCTCGGGAACAATTTTGTAATAAATTTCCCACCAAATGAATTGATTGTGTTTATTTTTGTTTTATAATTTGTGTTATTTAATAATTTCTTTTTGTGGCGGTTTAACAAACACAAGTATTTACCATTTGGTAGTTAGTTAACTTGTTTTGCTCTAAAAGTGTTCACACGTGTCCGTAACATTTAATCGATCTACTTAGTTATAAATTATCATACATACAACATAAATATATATATATATATATATATGTATATATATATATATCTATTTACACATTTGTATAAATGTATGCGTAGGTACACGAGGTTTTTTCTTTTCACTATTTAAGCTAAAAGTAAACAAAACAAAAAAAAGAAATAATAATAATCGTAATAAAATAGCAAACAAACGAAAGTTAAATTATTTATAAAACAAATGCATAACAAACATTTAACAATTGTGTTTCGTTTTTTTTTTGTTTACAAAAAAAATTTGTCCATTGAATTTAATTATCTTATAATTATATGTTATTTGTTGTAAATTGTACTTGGCGCTTGTGTTTATTTATTTGTTGCCCTGAGTTAAAAACACAATTCCTACTTGAAGTTGTAGCCATATTCAAATTCCATTTGCGCTCCCAAATATACATAAATATAGATATATATCCAGTAACATTTATCCATCTATGCATACCATAACAAGGAGAAGGAGTGGGATATATTCATATCTCGCTCTCCCTCTCTCTTTCTCGCACTCTTTCTCTCGTTGAGCATAAAAAACATTTAAAACATGTATGCATTAAGTTATGTAAGTAGTATATATATATATATAATATATATATATATATATATATATATATATACATGTATATATAGGTAAACATTTAGTTTAAATTGTTAAAACATAAACTTGCATACAACTTAGACCGATTTAAGTACATATACACATAGATATATGCAACATATATATATATATATATATATATATATATATATATAGATTATTTTATGCTAACATTAATTCTAACAGTCTTTTATCACGTTTAGTTTGAAGTTTGCCAACCAGTGTCAGCAGGTGTATATATATATATACATATATATACGATTTATACGATGAACACATATATATATTATATATATATATATATATAAACGCACTATAAATATGGTAGAGTTAAATAACCTAATAATTGGGTGACTATACAATTTAAATTTAAATGAATTAACAAACATTTTGCACTATATTTAACTACAATTACGTCCGAGGGAAAAACCAAAAAAAAAAAATAAACAACTGTAATTACAAAAAAAAAAGGGGGCAGAAAATAGATAGAAAAATAAAACACTGGTCGAGAGTCCAGGGCCCCATCCTAAAGTAGTTTTGTTGCATGCTCACTCGTTAGTTCGGTTCCAACTTACTGTATATGTCTATAAAGATATATATATACTTATATCGATAGCATAAAGATGCTACAATGCTCATTCCAGCATTTTTTAAATTGTAAATAGTTGTTTGCCTTTCGAACATCCATCAATCCACATTCACTTCAACTCAACATTTGTCATTTCGATACAAGTCGCTGCTCAAATTTGCTGCTGCCACGTTTATCACAACGGTTGAAACCCCTCAGATATATATATATATATATATATATATATATATATATATATGTACATATATATATATGTATGGTGTTATTAAGTGGCACCTCCTGTTGAACCGCTGCTGTCTGCTTGGGTGTCTGCTTCCGTTTCCCTATCCGTTTTCGTTGTATTCGCCGCCTTGCTTTGCAGCTGCTCCTCAAAATCGCTCTTGATGTTGACATACTCCTTGCTCTGCTTCTGATGCTCCTCCTATAAACGAAACGAAAACGTTGCTCAGATTGCCGTTCTATTTGTGTGTGTGTGTCTGTGTTTGGATTTGGATTTGGATTTGATTACCAACCAAGATCTCATCTATGCGCTGATTGGCATCGGGCAGCTCATAGCGATTGCACTGATCCCGCAGCTGGGCAGCCACATTGACTTGCTGGTGCAGATCCCTCTGGATTTGCTCCAGTGAATTACTCAGGACATGCTCGATCTCTTCTGTAAAGTAAGACACAAGGTTTTAACTCTCTCTCTCTTTCTCTCCCTCTGTATCGTTCTGTATCTCACCTGTGCTGGGCATGAAGCGTCGCTTGGCCTGTTTCACACTATCGTTATCAGTGTGGACATCATGGGATGCACTGCAACGCTTGAGCATGACGGATGTCTCTGGCGTCAGTGGTCGTTGACAGTAGTCGCAATCACCGTCACCCAAGCAAGTGCAGCTATTCCGAGTGGACGATGTCGCTGCTCCGCCTGCTCCTGCTGCTGCTGAGGAGCAGCTGGCATTGGCGTTGGCGGAGTGGAGGCCACGTAGATGCTTAGCGGCCGTGACATTGACAACGCTGACACTCTTCGATATTGATGACTTCACGGATGACGTCTCGGGCGGCACCAGCGCCAGCGGCGGCGTCTTGGAGCTACCCAAACGTGACTGCGACGACGACGCCATGGAACCACCCTCCAAATGATACGAATGGCCACGTTGAGAATGCTGTGTATGTGATTGAGACTGAGACTGTTGATGTTGATGTGATTGCTGATTGGCATGGGTATCGTAGCTGAAGGATGTGATGCTTGCGAGTCCCTCCTCGACATCGTCATCGTAGTCATCATCGGCATCATCATGGTCAACACAATGCATATCATCATCATCATCAGCACCAGCAGCAGCAGCAGAAGATCCACCAGCAACATTGTGATCAACTAGCTCATCATTGTCAGATGGCAGCGGCAGGGCATGATGATGATGATGATCGGCAGATGAACGGAGATTATGGATTAGACGGAGTACAGCTTTCTCTAGTTGCGCTGGATGCTCCGAGGCGGGCACATCGATGGTCGATTGCGGTATCTGTGTATTGATGATCACCGAGAATTTCTTCTTCATCTCCTGCACGCGTCGCTTGCCCTCCTCGTCATCGAGCAGCGTGTTGACGCAGACAAACGAGTGCACCCGGTTCGTCTCCTTGTCAATCTCCAGATATCCTTTCGACTGCAGATAGATAATGTTGCCGTTGCGCGTGAACAGGCGATATGTCGACTCGCCATACGAACTATTGCAGTCATACACTGAAAGAAGAAAGCGTCGCACTAAATGATTAAGAGACTCAATATTGGAATACCACTCGCTGGCACTCACTTTGACGCAGTGCAACAATCACCCAGCGGACATCGTCGTTGTGCATGAAGGTGAACGGATTCAGATTGCGCACCTCATCGGTCATATAGCCGGCGACGACGCCTATCCGCTGATCGCAATCAATGATCCGGCCATCGATCAAGTGGCGGGTGCGGTACTCCAGCGTATTCGCATCGAACAGACGATTCACGATCTTTGGCGGCCGAATGATCCGCGCCAAGGCAGTCAGCACCTGAAAGTCAGCAAGTGAAATAAACGCGTCATTTCTGCATAAATTTCAATTAAAATAAGTTGTTGCCTTGGTTCGATTGAACTACTACTCACTTAACTGAACGAACCAAACTTTGCTTTAGTTTATTTCGTTGGTTTGATTCAATCAAATAAGTCGTTGAGCTCATTCAAGTCGTTCGTTTAGTTCATTCATTCATTTAATTAACTACTTTAGTTCGTTCGTTAAGCTCATTTATTTAAGTCAGTAGTTCCTTCGTTAAGTTCGTTCGTTAAATTCAATCATTTAAGTAGATATATAGTTTTAATAAAATGTTAATTAAAAATAAATAATTCAAAACTGATAACGAACGTAAATAGGCGATTGCAGAGAACGAACGAATGAACGAACTAAATGATCGTGATTCGTGCCAATAATTGAGCGATTGAACAACTCCATTTGGCATGAACCGTAGAGGAAAAACGCTACTCACAATATCGTTGCCGCTAATTGTGTGCAACGGTATCGCATCATCGCGTCCGCGCGTTCGTCGTATCAGCTGCAAACTGGAGCTGAACGTATTTGAGCGTACGCCCCGCGGTGCCTCATCGCTGCGACGGAAGCACCCATCGATTTTGACCACCTCGTAGGCGGTCGGCTCGGAGCGGGGACCAGCGCGTGCCAAGCTGCAAGTGGGGCGAAAGAGATACAAAGAGTTGCATTATGTATCGATGTCAGAGTTTTGAGATATATCGATAGTAAATATCCTTTATCACTTACCGCACACGAAAGCTGCGCCTATCGTCGCGCAACTTTCGATCGATATAATCCTCCTCGGATTTACTGCGCTGCCGGGGCTCACCATCGTCATCCGTGGGATCCGCATGGGCATCGAAGAGATTCTCAAGCTCGGTGGGGATGAGCTGTTGCTTGAGCATTTCATGGTCCTCAGGATGAGCGATCTGCAGTATGCTCTGCCCATACAAATCCGTCTGACAATGGCCTAAATGTTGTTCGATGCTGGGCGATATCAACAGTATTTGGCCATGACAGGTGAGCGTGAGAAAAAAGCTGTCCAACATTTCCATTAGAGTGTCCGTCACTTGGGGCCTCTGAAGATGCAGTGTCTTACCAAACACTAAAAAAAAAAAAAGCACGAGTCAATTTAAATTTCGATCCGAATTGATTAAATATCGATAGCTACAACTATTTTAAGTCATGTGCTTAAGTGCAGCACATTTCTCTTGCAGTCTGGCAGCACCGGCAACAAGTTTAAATTTTCAGATCGTAACGGTCTTTGTAACGACTTTGGCCGTTAAATTGAGTTGCCAGATAGTGTGATAGTGAAGGAAAATTGCATGGAAATAATTTAAACTGTGACGAGTTTGCTTGTTCGTTTGCTTGTTTGTTTGTTTGTCTGTTTATTTGTTGTAGCTTACCGTATTTAAGCCGCAGTCCGTGCGCAGCGAAACGCAGCACTGCCGTTTTGTCGACGCGTCGCGGCGACTCCGCCACATGCGGCACCATTGTCGACAGCTCCTGTATGGAGCCATTTAGTTTATCCCGACGATTTTTCTCTGCCCGGTTGCGTGCTTCGCGACCGCTAAAATGGAGCACAAGTGCAGGGATTATTATTCATTTGCAATGCACTTGTGAAAATATAAATAAAATAGCGGGTGGTTATGGGTTGGCTTGGGGTGAGTGGTTAAAGGGGGACAGTATGGTGGTGGTGGTGGTGCTAATGTTTTTGTTTACTCATTGCATTAAAGCGCATGACGTAACAGTCTAGGAACAACACACACACACACAACTAGCTAGCAAACAGCTAAATAGCTGTTAATAATTATCAGCAGCCGAAATGCAGTTAGCGCGAGGCAGCTGACGTCGCTGTCGGCTACTGGCGGCTTACAGCCGTGCCAAGTGCAAAGCCGAACATGGCGCCAAAATTCCGACAGAGCGAGAGAGACAGAGAGAGGGAGAGCTTAGAAGAAGAGTATGTCTCCCTCTTTTTAAGACGCACAAGCTGTGCCTAAATATTATTGCTCGCTGCGCTCACTTCGCTCTCTGGCTCGTCTGCTCTCTTTGCCAGGCTGTCTGCTGGTGGTGAGGTTCCCAGGGGGCGTATGACTAATTTAGACGGAAATATGAGAAACAGTTTTGTTCGATTAGCAATTTGTTGTTGCTGTTGTTGCTCGCTCTGATGTAATTTATTTTAAAACGCAATTGCAGAAGAAAAAAAATATACAGTAGAAATATTGTTAGGTTGCAAGTGCAAAAGCAGCAGCAACAAAAACAACTAATTCAAATATATACATGCGAAAATTAAAAGGCGCAAAAACGTTGTAGCGAATTTACTTAAGTGCAGCTACTCACACTCACACACAACACTGAATGTTTTCAGTTACCCTTTATTTTTATTGGCAAGGGGTATATATACTTGAAATTAAATAAAAATTGAGCATAAAATTGAAATTCAGCAAATTGGAATCGAACTGAAACCGGAACAATTCCGTTTGACAGCGTGTTGGAAAATTGATTGTGTCTGTATAAATATCGACAGTTTAATTGCCTGAAAATCCATCAAAAAATAATGTTAATAATACGAATAAGTTATATTTCATAACTAGTCGATTTCTCGAGCTTAATTAAATAACTGCGGAATAATCAGAATACTGATGAGAATTTCTGCATAAGGTGTGAATAAATAATATAATTAATTATATGGTTAGCTTTATTGCAGGGTATACCATATAAATCATATTTGCTCATTTTCTCATTGGGGGTGTGGGTATCGAATTCAAGTTTAAGCTTGCAAACAGCACTCAAGACACCCTGTGCCAAGTCTTGCAAATACCACAGGGTGGCAACGGTTAAACATGAAAAATGGGCAAATGAAGTGAATATACGAGTATCGTTGAAACTCTTTAAGGAATGAATTGGTTAAGTTTGTTGGTTGGGTGTGTTGCCCTTGAGACGTTCACTTTGTATCCATCAAGTGGTTAGACGAGGAAGTGCAAGGTGTTCACGCCACTCGACGCGACTTGTCGCTGATTACGAGTGCGGCGCCTCTGAAAACAATGCAGTACACACACACACACATGTATATGTTTATATATATATATATATAAATTGTTTGACATTTGCTTAACATGCTGCATCTCGCTCTCGCTCTCTCTCTCTCTCTCTCTCTCTCTGTTCCGCCTTCACTATCTCTGCCGGACGTATGTACATAAATACAGTCGCTCACAGCTTATGTCGCCCAGCATATAGCATAAAAAAAGAAGCTTTTGAAGGCAGACAGATATTAAGAAAAAAGTAAACCCAACAGTCTGGTAAATAAATATTGAGGACAAGACTTTTATAAATAACTGATAGAAAAACTAAATTAATTGAAGACCAATTGAATGTAACAGCTTATTTTGTCCAGTAAAAATAAGAATGATTTAAACTAAATTAAATACATTGGAAATATTTTTAATATTGTTCACTTTTCAAATATGGGCGACATTATTTGTGAGCGAGTGTATTTTATATTCCTGTCTTTCTCCCTCTCTCTCTCTCTCTCTCTGTCTTTTTGCTTCGGTTGCTTGTTCGATTGTTATCGTGATTGGTTGATATGTTTGTTTATTTCGCAACTTTGTAACGGTGTTATCGACGCCCGTATCAATTATCGTACGCGCAATACACACTCTCCCCCTCTCTCTCACGCTCTCTACCTGACTGTCTCGCTCTCTGTTACTCCCCTTCTATCGAAGTGTTGCAGCAGTGACCTTGGGCGCTGTGCAGAAAGAAAGAAATACGAATGAATTGCAGTCGAACGGATTTGTTGTTGCAATGCAAATGATCGACTGATATATACCCTGTTTTTTCTCTCTTTTTTTTAGTGAAAGCAATTAACATAGTATGTGATTAATAATCAGATAATCGATTATCAATTCTGAAAATAATACTATACTAAATACTAATAAATAAAATAACTAATAAATACTAAATACTATCAAAACAAAACGCACTTGGAGAGAGTTGAAAAGAAAAGCCGTACTTCGTTTGATCTTAAGATAATCACAGGATGGATACCTCATAGTATTAATTAAATTTGAAAATGATTATTCCGATTCCTTGTGGCCTATCAATGTTCCGCTCGCCCGATATACCCGATAAGAAAGCTTGTTGCTTGCTGGCTATTTATTGCTATGTAAATAAGGAAATCAATTCAGTATTCGGTATTGCGTATCGCTTGCTCTGTTTACGGTTGCTGCCAATCAAATTGCCCGTGTACCGACTTGTTTGCTCTTGTGGGTGATGGGCTTGTGGTTTCGTTGGATTTATATGTGGTTTGCGGTGGGGTGGTTGCGTTTTCACTTGTTACTTGGAGCACTCAATGTGACCGACTCAATGCACGCGTGCCATAAATTTCAACAGACGATAACAAGAGTTGAATAACAACACCAACACCAACAACAACAAATGCAACCCATGAGTGCACTAAATTATTATTCATGGAACTTGTTAGCTTGTGGAGAGTACCAGGGCGGGGGAGCGTGTACAATGGTGTAGACTTTCGGGTTTGTTTAGTCAATGACCAACTGGGCCAAATTACTGTCTCGTCAAATGTGTTACGAAAATAAATATGGCAAAGTCGAAAACAACATTGATACAAATATAGCAAAATAATTGCAACGCACGCCACACGGGAGCTGTAAAACAGAGAGGGGACGAAGTGAGAGAGAGAGAGCGGAGAGAGGTGGCAAGAGAGCGTGCAATTAGGGGAGCTGCATGTGGGTCTAGGGCCAAGCGGCTGAGGCAGCCAATCACTGTTTCGTAGACAAACACAAAGAGCAACGGGTGGCAAGCAGCACGTAGCTTAACAATTGTGGCCAAATTGGCTGCACGGGTCACAAAGCTGAACAGCAGGGGCTTCCCACTGGCAATCGGAGGTGGCTGGTGGGTGGTGGGTGTTATGGGGGGGGGGGGGGGGGGTGTTGTATTAAGGGTGGTTTGCTGCTGGAGGCTGTTGTGCTGCTTCCATCGCTTGTGGGTCTGTCAATTGAACAAAGGGTACAAAAATAAAATATTTCTCAGAGAACCCTCAAATTTCAACGGGGGTATATATATATATATATATATATATATATATATATATAAATTTATATATATATATATATATATGAAACTACCTTTTCTGGTAAGCCATATAACATTTATCATTTTATGGATAAATTGCGCAACGATAAACATCGATTTCATTTCACTCATTTATTGAAATGTTGATTTTATTGAAACCTACCGATAAGTATCGATGTTCAATTTGTATAGCCATGATGATTGAGATGTGTGTGTGTTTAGGCATGCATACAAATAATCGTGTAAAGGATATCTGCTAGTCGGGCACTCTTGGTTTAACTTACCTATTGGATAGCTGGAACATTTCCATCATTGTCTCGTGCGGATGCGGATGCTGATGGTGTGGATGTGAGTGCGCATGTGGATGGTGCGAATGTGGATGCGGATGCGAATGCGGATGATGATGATGGGGATGAGGATGCAGGACATGGCCGGCATGATGTTGCAGCATCCCATGCGCAAAGGGCGCACCAGTCGCTTGGACCGCATAGCCACCATAACGGTTATAGGTGTGTCCGCTTCCCGATCCGGTTCCCGATCCCGATGCCGAACCGTTGCAATACGGTGCATTCGGATACCACATATTAGGATAGAAACTGGAGGCCGATGAAGACGCTGCCGACGATGATGATGAGGACGATGGCAACGTCTGGGAATGTGTATAGGCGCCTGGATGCAATCTGCCGGCACCGATTGCCGTACTGGGACCCGTACTCAGACCGCCCGTCCCCGTTGAACCCGGTGATGGATAGCTATACTGGAAATTTGTGTTTGAGGGCGGACGCAGCATTATGTCGCTGTTGGACGGTGTCGGGGATTGATAATAGCTATTTGCGGCACTACCGCTGGCATAATCTGAATCCGTGTAGCCATCATCTAATTCGGGTTCCAGTTCCGTTTCCGCATCCGCTTCCGTTTCTAGTTCTAAGTCCGGTGTGCAACCAACATTTTCACGGTCCGCAGCATCTGTGCTCCAGCCGGACGCATATTGTGACTGCGACTGCGAGGACGGATCATCAAAGAACGGAATGTCTGTTTTGAGATCTTCAGCGTCCTCCGGAATCGGAGTCGAAATCGCCGCAGACGAATCAGATTGACCGGATTGGCTTGTCGTTCCACTCGCTCCATCCGCCGGCCGCTTCAGATAGGCATCGAGAGCGCTCATTTTGCTGTTGTTGACCGGGGCGCTGAAATCGAAAGAGCGAAAGTGATTAGAGATTAGATTTCGATATGTGTGGAAGTAGTAAAGACTATCAATTTGGTAAGCCTTGCCTCAAAAATCTTTGAAGAAGTCTACAAGCAAATACTATTTTCAAGTTTGGTAACTCTACAATTAACACTGTGGGAGCTATGTGAATTGATCGATTATAGATATTATCGATTTTCACGAATCGATGTTGTCAATTCTTCTGCATAGCTTCGAAAACATGGTTACACAAGTGCTTATCGATAAAACCACATAAGTCCCACAATATTAAAGCTAAACTAATCGTATTTCAAGGAAACTCAAAGATCGACACATAAATTTGCTGGAAATGTTTTAATATCGGCTTAAATAAAACCGATATTTACAAATAAAAACGGATTGGCAAAGAGTCCAAAATGACTTCAACGGCAATAACAATCTGATAAGATTTTAATTGGTGCAACGATTTAGTTTTAAATACCCTACAGCCATAAAATGTGTTTACGAGTGTAATAATAAAAATTACACTGGAACAAATGACACAAAAATAAACTTGGTCAGCAAATAACAAATAACAGCAAATAACAACAAATAGCTGTAGAAAAGTATTAATTAGATAATCTTATATAATTGAAGACTGATTACAGGGTATTTGCAAGTGGAACTGCAGCTTGCCTAAATAATTAGTTGATTTCTTTGTTGAGTCTTGCTTATCGAATACAATTTAATTTAACTCTTAATTAATATAATTTGTTTTTGTTTTTTGCTGTTGCGTGTCTTGTGGTAAATAACTTGTTGTTTTTTATTGTTTTCGATGAACAAACACGAAATATTTGTCGCCCTGTTTACGATTCTTTATACTTTCACGTCTGTCGCAGTTTGTTGTGAATCTATTTTTGTGACAGGTTTGAAATTCAAAATAGATTTCAAACAGGACTAATTTCGAAACTACAATATACCCTGTAATTATAATAAATGTTCAAATAACTATATTACATATTATGGTCACTTTATCGCTTTTTTAGAAATACACCTTGACTGCGAAATTTTTATTTTTTTTTTTTTTTGGACTGCGGTTATGACGTGCTACCAAATGTAAAATAAGGATGCAGCACTACGCGAGAGATTATAGCAGACAGCTACACAACGTTATCAGGGATCACTAAGAGTTGCCAGACTGTGTAGAAGCAGTCATTATTGTGGGGTATCTGTTAGTCGTTCCGGTGGACTATAGTCGATTTGCAGATTTTATGATTAGGATCGTAAAATTCTAGAAGCTATAAATGCTTTCAAAACTTATGGTACAAGTCTTTATGTGTCATAGACATACATATATAAAGATCTATATATATATATATTTATTTATATATATATTTATATATATATATATATATATGTATATATGAATGGTAAATGAGCAAGTGACGCCTATAAATAATACTCTTTATATACACCACACACAAGTATAGCAGCAAAGCAAATAAATATATATCCAGATGATATCTTTGAACTATATTTATATTTACTTTTCACTTGCCATTTTCAATTTCTTTGTCGCCGTCTTGTTGTTTTTTCTTTATCTTTCGTTTCATTTATCGATTCATTTTTTGTTTTTTTTTATTTCAGTTTGTTTTTGTTCGTTTCGTTTTTGATTTGAGATTCAAGTGTTTTTAATAGACTTATTTCTAAACAGATCGTTTGCCTTATTTTAGAAGGTGAGGCGTGAGAACGGCCAATAACCCGTGGAAATATAATTTAACAAGTTACTTTTTGCTTAAATAAAACAGTTGGTTATTCATTCTTGTACTTTTTTTTTATTTCAAAAAATTGTGAATTGAGCCCTTGGCAATGAATATTGTGAATAGAATTTAGTCGCCAAACGATGAAGGAATCAGAGAGGGGGCGAAAGAGAGACAGAGAGAGAGATACAGAGAGAGAGAGAGAGAGTGACAAATTGGGTACGGGTCAATCCCCTTGAGCTATCACTTGTCCAACTCTCACTCCAACTCTCTGCTGGCATACAAAATTCTCGTATTGTGTCCATCAATCAATCAGTATGCAAACACAATTGAGAGAGAGAGAGACAGAGAGAGAGAGAGAGAGAGAGAGAGAGAGAGAGAGAGAGAGAGAGAGAGAGCTTGTGTGTGTCTGTGTGTGGGTGGGTGTGTGTGTGGGTGGGTGTGTGTGTGGGTGGGTGTGTGTGTGTGTGTGGGTGTGTGTGTGTGTGGGTGGGTGTGTGTGTGTGCTAGAGCGCATTGTAATTTTGATTATACATAGATTCATGAACGACAATTATAATAATAATCTTCGTCAGCGTCAACGCATACATTTAACATTAAATTGCTTTGATAAGCCGTAGAAACACTTTTTGTTTTCTTCTTCTTGTCTGTGGCAACCCACTCAAACTCACACTCTCTCTCTCTCTCTATCTTGCTCTCTTTTGGTCTGCTGCTGCTAGATAAGTAACTGTAACCATAACGATTCAGCCCAGCGCCTCCTCACAGGTGTTGTTGCTGTTTATTTGCGGCTTAACTCAACCAGAGACGTTGCCAAACTGACAGGAGCTTTACACTCCACACACACACACACACACAAGGCAGAGCGAGAGCATCAAATACCAAATATGTAGGTTAGGAGTCGCCGCAACAACAACTACTTAACATAGATATGTATGTTTATGTACATACATACACACAAATACAGTCGAATAAGAAATAAAAAATCCAAAAAGAAGAAAAAAATCAATTTCACTTACATGTTTTGCGCTGTTTCTTATACTTCTGCATGAAGTGCGAGTCGCCTTATTGTTGCTGTTGCTGAAGCTTTTGCTGCTGCTGATACGGCTGCTGCGCTGCTTAGCGTTGGCTTTCGCGCTCACCGCAACACACTTTTGCTCTCCTTGATTTTCTTTTGCCTCCGTCAATTTTGTTTGTTTGTTTTTTCCTTGCGCTGCTGCTGCGACGCTGCAGTCAGAGTTAAGCTTTAAGTTGTTTTGGTTTCTTTTTTTAATACTCCCCTTGCTGTTTTGCGTATGTTTGTAATGTTTATGTATGTAAAAACATAAAAAAAAACTTTGCAAGCTTTTAATAGGTGTAATATATTTTATTTTATACACTTTCCGCTAGGAATATGCCTGCAGTTATTATTGACACTGTAATTTTTTTTTTTTTGGTATTTTGTTGTTGCTTCGTTTGTTATTTATTTTATTTTTATGTATGCATATTTGTGTTGCTGCAGCTGCTGCTGCTTATTTTTCTTAAGTTGACTTGGGAGTTTTGCACTGGTTGTTGTTGTTTTTTCTTTTTAAATTATTGTATATTTTATTTTGTTTGTTAATATTTGTACAGCTGTTGCGGTGTAGAGGTAAATGTTGTTGTTGTTGTTTTGTCGCACTGCTGTCGGCTGGTGTTCATTGTTGTTACATTAACTTATTGTGAACTCTAAGAAGACACACACAGAAAAAAAAGTTAAATAAGAGAGCATTTTTTATTCGTTGTTTGCTTTATTCCATTTTTCAACTTGTTTCAAACACACACACTTTAAACGAAAATGCTTTATTATTATTATTGTACTTGTTGTTGTTAACCACAAACATACACAACAAAAAAACATTTTAATAGATTTTTAATTTATTTTAAATTACACTTTCAATGTTCATTTTTTCGTTTTTAGAGTTTGTCATCTGCTTTTAACTCGTTTTTATGACTTTATTTACATTTTTTTTCGCATTCGATTTTGTTATTGTTGCTAATTAACAAAATACCAAAAAGAAAAAAATTTTACTTTAATATATGTATAGCTAATCAATTTTTTTTTCGGTTGTCACCTGTTGCTGTTGTTGTTGAAAAGCAACAACAAAAGCAAAAAAAAATACAAAAAAAAACACAAGCTTTGGAAACCGGTTAAAGCTGCGTCTTTGCTTGTTTCATTTAGCACCAAACAGCCACACACAGCTGAGTTTGTATATGTATGTGTGAGTGCGTGTGTGTGTGTGTGTGTTGGGTGTCAGTGGAAAAAGCGCCAAAGTTCTGTGCGAGAGCTTTGACTTTTGAGTTTGACTTTGAGTTCGCGATTTGCCACATGCATTTCCGTGTGTGTGCGTCTGTGTGTGTGTGTGCTGTTATAAAAAAAAACGGTCATAATACTAGTATAAGAGCTTAGAAGAGCATAAAGTATAACCTTGCTGTTTTTTATTGTTTTTCTTTTTCTCTTCACGAAAGAAAATAAAAAAGTCGAAAAAAAATACTCGAGGCACGCATGGAAAATAAATGTCTACTTAATGTATTGTGGGGTGGGTTTGTGAGGGGTTGCGGGTGGTAATTTTGGGACATAGGCAAGCACCTAATAAATGTGCGGCCTAATTTCTTGTACACATTGCGGAACAAACACGCAAAACAAAATTAATGGGAAGTAGTTGTAAAAGAAGAACAGAAGAAGCAGTAGCAACAGCAGCAACAACAGCAGCAGCAACAACAGCAGCACCAGCAGTAGTAGTGACAGTGACAGTGACACTGGTCTGGGTCAATCACCTGGGTCGCATTCGCAGTCACAGTCGCAGCCATCATCGAGTAATAGCCACTCTCCCTCTCTCTCTCTCTCGCACTCGTGTGCTCTCTTGCTGTATTTGCATTACGTTCAAGTGCCGTAAAAGCGGCATCGCAATTGCTAGACTGAGACGCAGATTATCGCAATACAACAACCACAACGACGACAGCAACAAGAATGAACGAAAGTTTTTTGTGAGCGCAATAAAAAAAAAAACAATAAATAAATTATATAATATGCGCCCGCTGCTTGTTCTCGCTTGTTCTCGTTTATTCTCGCCAGTTTGTCATATTATCCCCTCGACACCCCCCCCCCCCCACACCCCACCATTTCCCTCTCATTCAACAGCATTTGTTTACTTCTGCTCTGTTTGGTATGTGTGGATGTGTGTGTGTTTGTGTGTGTTTGTGCTAACGGTATGACAGTTAATTACAGAGCGCACTCAAAACTGAGCCAAATAGCTGGCGTTGCCATATTACGTATACAACACACACACAGACACAGCTGCTTGAATGTGTTTATCTGTGTGTGTATGTGTGACGACTAGTTTATAAATAGAGCTAAAGATGTGACAATTTCTGTAGTTGATGTTGTTGTCGTTGAGAGCGCATGATTGAATACCAAACGTAGCCTAACTGATAAATCACGCAACTGCGTATCTTGCGAATGTTTGGCTATTGCCACATTCTGTGACACACACACACATCCTTTTGAAGCACCGATGCTTGTTATTTATTTACCAAGTTTTGCGGTATTTTCTCTGCTTCTACAGTGTTACAGAAGATGAACAAAAATATAAGAACTTTTGATGCGAGTGCAAATTTTCATATATAACATATTATATTATAATATTACATATGTATAATTAATAATTAATGCTATTCAATCCTATTCTATTCAATTTGAAAAAAAAAAAATATATATATATTTATTTATTATATATAAATATATATATATATATATTCAAAGTAACATTATAATTCAACGTGTTACATAACAAGAGATAATAAAAATCACAATATTACGTTTTTCTTTCACGATTGACCACTGTAAAACTGATACTGACTTCCGACACCCCCTCTCTCACAATATCTTTCTCTCTTTCTCCACCAAACTGTAACTATTCCTGCTCTGGTCATGTAAACGCTCTGCTGCTGCGAAATGCCTCGACCTGGCCTAACGACAAAACGTTGAGCGTCGACCGCGATGTTGACGACGACATCAGGTGGTAGCTGCTGCTGCTGCTGCCAATTCACCGTCACAAAAATAGCTTTGCACACACACACACGGACGCGCACACAGAGAGACAAAACTGTTAAGTGTGTACACATATACGTACATATACATACTTGTGCATATTTGTATGTTAAAAGTTTCTCAATTTAGCACGTCCCATCTCGATTGCTGTTACTGTTGCTGTTCTTGTTGTTGTTGCTACAGCATAAGCAGAAAACACTTTTGTTATTATTAATTGTATACACTGCACTCTCGCTTTGGAATTCACGCTGCGTATGCGTAATCTGTGCAGTCAAAAATAAAAATTCTCTTGCACACTTGTTGTTGCTGCTGCTGCTTCTGCTGTTTCTCTCTCACTCGCTATCCCTCTGTTCGATCAGATTGCTTAGCAAGCCCAGTTCATTGAGTGATGCTGATAACGATTAACATTAATGCACATGTAACTAGAAAAAGCATGTTCTGGATTAACATTCGGAGAACACTTGCTGTTAAGCGCAACTCACTTGCTTATCAGAGCTTACATTACAGGTTGGTTTCTGTGTTTGTTTGCATGGCTGTGTGAGTGTTGAAACGGTAAGGTAAGGAATTATGTATTGTGCTTTAAGCAGCTGCTGGTGCACTGGTATTGGTAGGCACTTGCTGTGTGTGTGTATGAGCTTCGCCTCTCTGTCTCTCTCTCATGTTTTGTATGCGAGACGTGAGGCGAGGCGACGCGACGCCGCAGCTGCAGCGACGGCGGCAGATGCGACGTCAGCAATAATTTTTTGTGTTGCGAGGAGACAACAAAATAATACTTATAATAAAAAACTCGAACTGTCTATGCGTTTGTGTGTGTGTAGGTTGTTTATTGTTGAATTGAGGAGAATTTTGCAACAAATACGTTAAGCTAATTGTTAGTAAAATTAATAACTTTTTAAACGTTAGCGCTGTGCGTCGCAGTCGTTCCGCTGCCGCAGTCGACGTTACTGTTAGCTATGGCGCCGGCGTCGACGACACTTTTTGACATGCGTTCAAATTGAAAACGAAGAAGAAGCAGGCGAAGACGAAGAAAAACAACAAAACTAACACCAAAATAAAATCGAACGAAAATGAAATAAAATAGAAATATACGAGACGCACACACATTCTCTCACACACACACACACACTCACGACAGCGAAAAGAAAAAAATCGAAAAATAAAACCTTGAAAACGACACAACAACAACACCAACAACAGCAACAGTAATAATGAAACCGAAAAACTTTATTAGACTTTTAATGAGTGCGTTTTGTTCGTTTTTGCTGTTATTATTGCTTCCTATTGTTTTTAATCTCATGTTCCTTTGTGCTTGTTTTTGTTGTTGTTGTTGCCTGCTCTTTGATATTTTGATTGATTTGGCGGCAGATAAAACTAAATACATATTTTCAGGCAAATACAAAATGAATATGCATATATATAAAAATAATTTTTGTTTTCAAAATGAAAAGCAATTCTAAAAATCGAGCCGAACGCAAATAAGCAAAAAAAAAAAAAACAAAATGAAACTGGAAATTCATTAATATGTTAATTTTTCTTTTGGCTCACTAATACACAACACACAAAACACTCACACAGGGACAGAAAAGGCGCACATGGGCACGTTCAAGCGACATGTGTACATAAATATGTATGTATTTACACACATACATACATACATATATTTCTTGTTGTTGAATGTTGTTTTGTTGAACATTTGGTGCAGTCGCTCTCAAACCACAAGATGGCGTTATCCTCAGCTGTTTACACACACACACACGCACACTCACAGGGAATATGCATTTTTGAGCAATTGTTGCACATTTTAGATTACCGATATACCGATTGCAATTTCGATTTCGAGTTCCGAGTTCGATGCCCACATTTGAGAAGAGAGCGCGCGCGCTCGGCCACAGAAACGAAACAGCAAACGGCAAAAAAAAAAAATATTTAAAAAAAAAAATAATGA
Source organism: Drosophila macrothrix (assembly GCA_035042055.1). Taxonomy (NCBI): domain Eukaryota; kingdom Metazoa; phylum Arthropoda; class Insecta; order Diptera; family Drosophilidae; genus Drosophila; species Drosophila macrothrix. The sequence goes on from JAWNLX010000587.1 coordinate 2,711,266, forward strand.
AAAAAAAATAGTTACGAAGACGAAGGCGATATGAACGGAACGCAGAAAACAGAAAACAGAAACTGAATCACAACAATTGTAGCTGTAGCTGTAGCTGAAGCTGAAAGCGAAGCCAGCAATCGGAACAAGCGGGCGAACGAGCGAACGGGCGAGCGAGCGAGCGAGCGTACGTTCGACGTCCGAACGAACCGCTACAGAAACAGAAATTAATTATATTGAAATCACAAACTAAACTAATCAGCCCAAGCAGCAGCTCGACCGCTGCCGCGAGCGAGCTTCGACACACACACACACTTTCAAATAGACAGAGAGAGCGAGAGAGCGGAAGAGCGCGAAAGCAAAGCAAAATAAAGCACTTTGAGTGGGAGAGAGAGCACTATTAGAGTGGGCGCTGAAGCGCTGCGGAGGCCTTGAAGTCGTTGCGTCAAAAGCCTTGCCTAAAAGGATAACAACCAAAAACAGAAAGGAAAAAAGAAACTACATTACACACACACACACACACGCACAGTTGGCGCTACTTTTAACGGTGGTTTATGTTAATTTTTGATGTTATGCGTGTTTCTCTATTTGTATTACAGCAACAACTACGCAGCGGCGGCAATAGGTGCTTAGGAGAGACTGAGAGAGAGAGAGGGAAAGAGAGCGCACTGGCTGTCGTTAAGCTTTCGATGTGAACGAAGCTACTTCTGCTGCCCGCACACACTTACACAACAACAACAACAACAATAACAGGCGCCGTGCAACAAAATATGTATATACATATATATACCCATACATATATAAAGATATGCATATATATATATATATATATATTTTTAATGTGTTTAAATTTTAATTGAAAAAAAAAACTCAGTTGAATATTGAATCGGCGATATTTACGCAAATTTCGTTTTTGTTACTTTCGCGCTTTCGGCTACAAATGAGAATTTCGCTCAAAACTGCGTCCGACGTCTTTGGACTTGGACTGCTGTCAACCGACTAGCGGCGAACGCAACAGCAACGCCAGCGACTTTAACAGTGTGTCCAGGCCGGGCCGGGTCCCAGGACGCAGAGGCGTTAAATGTCATACAGCTGAGCCCATTTTTGGCTCAAGGAGCTTTCGCTGTTGCTTTCGCTGCTGCTGTTGCTGCTATTGCTGCTGTTATTTTCATGGTCAGAGATGTTATTTGAGCGTAAGCTTTGGATGAGCTTTGCCTGCATAGCGTATACGCAATATTTGTTGAACTTTGCTCTTTGGTCTTCACTCTCTTATACGGCGGAAGCAATGAATATATTCCAAATGTGGATGTTTTCTAATGGGAGTTCATAAAACGCGCGCAAGTCATTTCTCGATGTGAAATAGACTTTTATACCCTCCCAAACACTCACAAAAATGTGCGTTTTTACGTTATAATCAGTGTTGTCAAGTGTACAAATTGTACTTAAAACGCCATAGCGTATTATTCGAAAGTAATATATACCACTTTTATATGTAAGCAACACAGAAATGCAATCGATTTGCTTGTTTTTTTTTTTACAATAAATGATGAAAATATCCTGAAAAGTATGCTACGATTTTTTTTATTATTTACATTTTCTTACTTGGCTACAGATACAGTTCGTTTTCTTGATATCTTCTGATGCTCTTTTTGTCGATCTTCATATTTGGTTGAAAATTGCCATTGTTGCCAGACTGGCGTTTTTTTATATTTTGTTTTTGCCGCCATTTCGTAACGCTTAACAGCGCTGTGACACTGTTGCTATACATTAACATGACATGTATATCGCCAATTGTCGATTGTCGATCGATAACAAATATACATATCGAAATTCAAATTGCGCACTAACCTTTAAATTTTTCTTGTGTGAATTTTGCTATGCATCGCGCAGAACATTGAGTTCCTCGGGAATGGCATAGATGCGCAACTGTTTCTCCATCATGACGTCCTGCAGATTGGCCAACTCCTGCGGCACATACGTCACCCCATCCATGTAGAGCGCCTTGTCCCAGGGACACTCATCCAATGCCATCAGCAAGCAACGTTTGCTCCGCTCAAAGCTCGTCTGCTCCGTCGACAGGGTGCGCAAGTAGAGGCGCCAATAAAGCGAATTGCGACGCAAAATCGCATACTGCTCGGCCTCCAACTGGGTGCGATGCGGATTCGTTGGCAGCAGTGTCTCAAAGATGCTCAGCAAACGATTCTGCAACAGCTGCTGCAAATGTGCACGTGAATGCAGATGCTCGTCGAGATCAGGCTGCTGCTGCTGCTGTTGCTGCTGTTCGACGCAGCGACAGCGTGCGGCAAGCACGAGATGCAGCAGCGCCAGTATGCCGGCACGGGTGTGCATGAGTCGCATACGCAGCTTGTACCAGGGCAGCGAGGCGAGGCTGCTCCAGCGTTGCAGCAGCGCCAGATTGCGCGGAAACTCGACGAGCGATTCCTCGAGGAAGCCAACCAGCCGTTGCGATGCTGCTTTGCCGGCTAACTGCAACAGCAGCAGCTGCAATTCACGCAGCTGCTCACGCCGATGGCAGCAGTAGGACGAGTTGGAGGTGCTGGAGTCCGAGCTCGTCTCCAGTGCAAAGCGAGGCTGTTGAAGCAGTTGCTCTACCAACTGCTCTGCCGCCATCGTCTGCGCCTCGAGATGCAGCTGCAGGCAATGCAAGCGCAACAAGAGCAACAGGCGATCGGGAACAAAGTAATCCTCCAGTGGCATAGCCTTCTCCGTCTCAGTCTCCGGCTCAGCACGCAGAGCATCATCCAACAGTTGGCGACAGTGTGGCAAGCTGCTGTTTAGCAGCTGCAGCGCCTCGCTGCCACGCTGTTGCCCGATCAGCATCTCTGTGCAGATGAGCAAAGCATGCAATCGATCCACATCCATTGTCAGATCCGCATCCGCATCCTGGTCGCCCTTGATCAGACGTTGAAGTGTTTGAATAGCGCTCGTTTTGTCGGCGAGCGCCTCAAAATCGAACATGGCCAGTTCAGTGAAGAAGCGAGTGACGCAACGATTGGATTGATGGATGAGCAGCTGACGCATCGCCTTCCTTGTGCTGGCCACATAGCGATCCGTCTGCTTGCCACACAGCTGCAACAGACGCAGACAGAGCCGGCGAAACCGAAACGAGAGCACTATGAAAATGCGTCGCTTGGACTCATTATCATCGTCATCATCATCGAATGCATTGCTGCACTGCAGCAACAGTTGCGCCACACATCGCTGATACAGCTCAAATCCGATTGTGTGCGGCATATAGCTGGGACTGACGCACAGCTGCCGGGACAGCTCCAACACGGCCGACCAATAGACGCCATCGCGTTTCGGTGGCAGCGCATAGCTCAAGCGATCCCCCAAAGAGCCGAGCAGCATTTCAATGGCGTCCGAATCACCGATTTGGGAGATGCGAGCCGCTAGGCGATTCGCCAGAGAATTGCTGCGCACCAGCGGCAATTTGGTCAGCTGCACGGTGAGCAGGAGCAAGTGCAGCGTATTCGCACGCCCCTTCAGCGGATAGATATAATGGCAGACATCCGAGCTGTAAACACAGCGCTGCGGATCAAGTTGCTCCTGCTCGTGCTCGTGCTGCTCCTGCTGCTGTTGTGGATATGGTAGAAATTGATAGGCCTGTCGCAGTCGCTCGATGCGTGTCCAGATCTCTGGCATGGGCATGCCCGAGCGCAGCACCAGCTCCTCGTAATCCAGCAATGGCTGCTCATCCTGGACACTGGCCGCAAAGCACACGAAATCTGTGCGGGGAAAATTCAATTCCAATGCAAGGCGAAGCAGCGCAAACATTTGCTCCAAATTCGCTGATTGGCGCAGAAAGAGGACACAATTGTGATACAGTTTGAGCATCAGTTCATCCGTTTGCTGGCCCTGATCCTTTGGGCCGAGATGCATGCGTCGCATACACTGCTCGTACAGCTGCAACACATCCGGCACATTGCAACGAGCCATTGTGCCCTGTGTGCTCATTATTAGCGCCGTCCACAGCGTGTACACGTACGGAGTGCGTCGCAGCAGCTCCTCAATTTTTGTGGCCACCTGGAAATGGGAGGATGACCAGGATGACGATCAGATCGTAGCTATTTTGCTGTCCAGGTGTTGAGGGAGCAGCACTCACCTGGCTATCCGGATAGGTGGCACTCGTTGTCTCCACGTATAGCTGCAGCAGTCGCTCATTGCCCGGATGATGATCGAGTGCCGTTTCCAGCTGATGCAACTGCTGCTCGGCAACGGCCAAGCGATTGCTCTTGGACACATTCTCGCCCAGCAGCCGATGCAGCTCGAGCCAACTGTCCAATTGCTGCGGCTCGCTGCCAATCGCTATTTTTAGCTCTCGAATGCGTTCCATGCGGCTGCTGCTGGCCGTGATTGACTCGTTTTCGCTTGGTTTGGCTATCGCCTGAGATTTTTGGCTGAGCAATTTGGTGGCGTGGCGTTTGCGCTTCTTGTGCGGCTGGCTGTGGTGCCTGGCACGCTGTGCGTCTGCCAAGCGGCGCATTTGGATTTTGTAGCGGGGACGGGAGAGGCGCGGCAGTGTCTGCCATTCCAGGTGCACCTTGTTCGAGGACTTGTCCACATAGAACTCAACGTTGCTGGCAAATTCGAGTGGACGCTTGGACGCACTGCATCCCTCACTGCCGGCCTTACTTGATGCGGGTTCCGATTCGGAATCAGATTGTGAAACCGATTTGGAATCCGATTCGCTGTCTGGTTTCGCATCTGTCACAGTCACAGCGACCTCTTTTGGCAATTCAAAGCTGGGATTGCTTTGCCATTTGGTAGACTCCGCCTCGACGGATGCGCCGGCTAAAAGATTTCCAAATTTTTATTTAAACCAATCAACAAAAACAAACAAAACTAAATAACAAAAAATACCTGCGCCGCTCAATTGCTGCTCCTGCTGCTGCTGTTCTGTGGCAACATTCACCTTTGGATTTGTTCCGTCGGCGCCGTATGCCGGAAAAAGCGACATTATTATTTGTATTATTTTGATTGAAACGTTGTCGACTGTTTTTAATGTTTACAAAAGTGTAGCTGACTTCGGCTTTAGCAGCCTGGCAACGCAAAGCTACTTCGGGCGTTGCCACATAGCCACATAATTAGTTCAATTTATTTGATAAACGATAACTGAAAAACCTGACGCTAGCTTCTGATTATGCCCAATCTTGACTTGAAACGCTACTCTTATCTTGCAATAACTCTCCCCATAACAAAAACTGGTATAATTTTACAATTTTCTTATACTCTGACTATGATATTTGCGCAGCCCTCGCTGTCTATCGATATGCCAGATATCGATGGTTTTCAAGTGACAATGAGGCATCATTAGAACGGTGTGGTAACGCCGGCATTATTTTGTGTCGAATTTGCTTATTGCTTATGCCGATTTTGTCGGCCACCTTTAAATTGAAATAAATTTCGCAAAATGTTTAAGAAGTACGTATAAATGAGCGGCTGCACAACTAACTGATAAATACTGAAACTGAAACACCATGATCTAGATTCGAAGATAAGGACAGTATCTCATCGATACAGCAGCTCAAATCATCCGTACAGAAAGGCATACGTGCCAAATTATTGGAGGCATACCCTAAACTGGAGACGCACATTGATCTGATCCTGCCCAAAAAGGACTCCTATCGCATTGCAAAATGGTAAGCGCATTTGCATGCAATGCATAACCATAATAACAATTCAACAATTTGCCACTGCAGTCACGATCACATTGAGCTGCTTTTGAATGGTGCCGGTGAGCAGGTATTTTTTCGGCATAGGGACGGACCATGGATGCCCACGTTGCGTCTGCTTCACAAGTTCCCATATTTTGTGACCATGCAGCAAGTGGACAAGGGTGCCATACGTTTCGTATTGAGCGGCGCGAATGTTATGTGCCCGGGCCTAACATCGCCGGGCGCCTGCATGACGACGTCGGAGAAGGGCACAGTGGTCGCCATCATGGCCGAGGGCAAGGAGCACGCGCTGGCCATTGGCCTCCTCACGCTATCCACAGAGGATATGTATGTATATATATATATATATATATATGTGTGTATATATATTACTGACATGCTTTTGTTGTAGATTAAAAGTGAATAAAGGCATCGGCATTGAGACGTATCATTTTCTCAACGATGGCCTGTGGAAATCGAGGCCCGTTAAGTAGTAGACCAATCAACTAACTGGCAATCTGGCAATTTTGGAGCAACACTAGCCATGCAATCCTTGTCTCATCAGACGCTAAGCAGCAGGATTATTTCTTCCTATTTAATTATTACTTCTCTACTCTATTTTTATTTTTTGGTTTTTTTTTTTTTTGCCTATTGCGCCAGTTAGAACTATTTAAAAATCGAAATAAATACAAAGGAAATAACCGCATTTCGAAATGGGCAAGGGAGGGGGTGTGTGAAGCACTCACATGCGCGCCTTTGCATGCAAGCAACCACCTGTGGCGATGACCAGCGTCCAGTTAGTTTGCCAGAGCTGCCACATTGTTGTGCTACCGAAAACAGCACCAAGCGTAGCCAGACAATTTGCGGCGACACAAGTTAAGATCGACAATGAAACAAATACAAATACATTGGCAAATCAGTTTTTATTCAGTTTTAATTATAATTATTCCCTGTACTTCTGGACGCTGCATATTGATTTTACATTAATTGGGCAGCACTCAAATCAGCTGTTAATAGCATAACGGTTAACGGGGCAAACACATTATGCGCTTGAATATGACACGGCCTACGTCACAATTTCATATACAAACAAGTTGTACGTGAATTAAATAAATTTCAGATTTTGGTATGTTCAAAAATGTAAAATTTGACAAAATGATGATAGCAAATATAATTAAGATTATCCGACTTTGCCGTAGCATACGCGTCTAGTCAAAATGCCAGACACAAACGTTGTGACGTATGCATGTTGCTCTCAAGAAGACCTTACTCTTTCTCATTGCAATGAGAGAGTACGAACTATGCTACGTTTAAATCGCATGCGCTTTGCGCGCAAGTAACGGTTCATATGCATATGTGTGGGATCTATGTACGTGTGCATGTATTGTACTTTACCAGCAGCAGCAAGCAGCGTAAAAAGAAATTGTTTTCAGTTTTAGTTGCTGTCAGCATTTGACTCGCAGCACGCAATCGACTTAAACTGCGGCGCTCCTTCTAAGGCACGAGTAAAAAAAAGCAGTTAAAAAAACTGAAGGAAACTGCGTTGAAAAACCACAAGTGGTAGACAAGAGTTGAACAATAAACGCTGCATAAAACCGCAATGGCTAAAGAAGAAGAAGAAACGCATAAGTGTAAGCAAACAAAAAATCAAAAAACTGCTGTTGAAAGTGTGGCGGCGGTTGTGATTTGTAGCTGTCTGTGTGTGTGTGTGTGTTTGTAGCATATGGGATGAAAAAAGGACATTCAATTTTAAAGTGCGAACGTTGCAGCAGGGCACGTATGTGTGTGTGTGTGTTTTGTGTGTTTGTGTATGCGCCATTTTATGTAGAAAAAGTTTTTCAAGGAAAACGGATACACACTGTTTGAACTTTATGAAGGTGCAAAATGCAAGAGCAAAGTTTCTTTTCATCTGTTTTTTGTGTGTGCGTGCGACGTGTGTGCGTGTGTTTGTGTGTGTGTGTATGCGTTTTGTTACCGCTCGAGTGGGCGTGTGACTCATGAGACTTGCAAGTGGTCGCCAAGAGCAACAGCAATACATATGCATGCAAAAACACACACACACGCACACATACATAGGCATGTTGGCAATATAAACAATATGGCGAGCGAATTACAATGTGCCGTTGGAGTGCACTTCGTTACCGTTACACTTGATTATTGATTTTACTCCAATATAATTTCAGTTTTTGTTTGTTTTTTTTTTGCAGGCGCTGGCGTTAATTGAGTTGATGTTGATGACATGCAAAGGCGAAACATTCGCGCCTGCCTGAGTAACCCCACCAAAAGTAACAACAAAAGCGAAAGCGTAAAAGGCAACTAACAACAACAACAGGAATACCTAAAGCAACAGCGCCAAGCGAAACAACAGCAATCAGTCAGATCGCTAGAGTGGGAAAGAGAGAGAGAGACGACGACGACGACGACGACGACGACGACGAAGTGAGAAGTCGCACATGTGTGTGCGTGTGTGTGTGTGTGTGCAATATGGAAGACCTTTTTCTGCTAATTATCAAGGAGTCAACGGGCACCAAGCACAATGCGCTGCGACAAACGGCACAAATAGCTTACGGTAAATGATTGCACACGTATACGTGTGTGTAAACTTGTGACCATAACAACAACAAACAGAACCACAACAGCCACAGCAATTAAATGGCAAAAAGGCGAAGGCTGAAAGGCAATAAGGCGCGCATTGAAAACATGCAAAAACGCAATTTCCTTTTTAGCTTTTGTTGTTCATTTTACAGTTGTTGTTGCTGCTGCCGCTGTTGTTTTTGTTGTTGTCGTGTCCTGTTCTGTCTCCCCCTTCCTCCAGTCGCCCCCTTTTTTGATGACAATCATTGGCATTTCCTTTGTTTCTTTCATGCCCGCGTTTACCTCCCTTTTTTGCTATTGACCGCAGCTGCAGAAAAGTAGGCAACGGTTTTTTTTATTTTATATATCATTCACTCCATTAACAGTTATTTTGATGTGTATGTGTGTTGATAATCAGTTGCCAGTGTTGCCCCATTTGTGTTTGCAGATAAACTTTATCGACAGCATGGCATGCACAGGGATCCATCGCACGAATTGCGCTCCGTTTGCTTTACGGCCCTGCAAATGGCCTTGGACACGAAGCGGCCAAAGTTCATCACAATGGGTCTCAATGGCCTCCATGTAAGTGCAATAAAAACAAATAAAAAATAAAAACCAACGAAAGAAAACTAAACTGAACTGAAAGCAGCCAGCTATCTTTGGCATACCGAAGATTAAATACTCTCACAGTCGATTGATCACGAAAATACAATAACACATAAAATAGTTAACAACTTTTGATAGGTTAACCGAAGATTGAGGATAAATCAATTGAAAACGTAGCTTATTTTATGATCGGATCAGTGTTTTTCATTTGGTTCTGGAATCTAGATCTACCCTTAGACATATATGAAGAGGGTATGCTATGATGAAATGTCAATGAAATTGATCTTTGAAAAGTGTGGGTCACCAAACCAAGCCGCAGCTGTTAATGGCAACAAAGACCTGTAACAAAGTACTAAGAATAGTCCCTAATATCCGAATAGAGGCACATTCTACACAAATGCTATGCTTTTTGTAGTTATTTTAAACGTTTTGCATTCAGAATCCTTTCGACTGCACCAGATGTATTTATATGGATTCCAAGTCTGGAACAAGTATACTCTTCTATATCCTTAAGAGCCAAGCATTCAACTAATACAAAAAAGGGCGGACGAGTCAATTATCGAACGGGTTCCCAGGCAATTGTGCGCCCTGCTGTATCCGCACCGGAAATGCTCAGACTGACGACGGACAGTCACGGAATATGTGCAAATTGTGAAATGGGCTTAGCTAATTGCCAAGTGGGGGGGACTGAGTTAAACCCCTGCCCCCAACGGCAGCCACTATCTACCCCAATAAGCCATCCATCCGTCGCCACTTTCTCTTTCTCTCCCGCGCGCATCCATCAAAGCAATGGGAAAATGGGGAAATGGGGAAATGTGGAAATGCTTGAAAAAGTGAGAGCAAGGCCAGAGCGAGTATTAGAAATTCCCTTCGGACCCTTTTCTGAGTCGCTAAACCATTTAATGTTTTTAATTTGATTGAAATGCACTTCAAAAAGGAAGAAAAAACAAAATTGCAACGAAATGGAATTAGAAAAGCATGCGAAGCTGACTTTTCCACATTCAAGTGCGATTTTGTATGAAATTTGAAAGTGCAAAACTGTTTGCTGAAATGGCAAGTTAAACTGGTTTTTGATCTGATTTTTAATCTGTTAATTTCGGCTAATGGTTCCGCTTTGATTCCCTATCAAGGAAGCCAAATGTAGTGTTTTGGTCATGAATTTCAAGCGATTTGAGTCCCTGTCAAGGAATCGGGGAATTTTGAGTGTTTGTTTTTGTGTTTTGACTCTGACTTTCAATCGGTGAATTGCGCTTAACGCTTTCGATTTGAGGCCCTGCCAAGTAATCAGGGAATGTCGATTCTCAGTTTTAATTCTTAACTTCAACCGGTCTGAAATTTATACAGAACAAAAAGCTGGCTTCTCTGAGTGTATATAAAATATTAATGGTTCATTGACATTTATATTGATAAAAAGAAAAGCTGAAAGAAATCTTGGTTTACTTTGTCGCAGCGCGTCATCAAGGATGAACGCTTCTACATTGGCCTGGAGCCGGAGGATGATTCAGTGTGGCTGCCATCGCAGCTGTTGCGGGCAACGAACGGGATACTGCCATCGACGAGCAGCGAGGACACTGTGGTGAATGTGCTGCGCCTGTTCCTGGCCATGGCCTGCTCCCCGGCCTGCACCCTTAATGGCCGGCTGCTCATCGAGATACTGTCGCGCTGTGGCGAATGCTGGGAGATGGGATCGAGGGCGATTAAGGCGGCATCGCTGGCGGCCGCATCGCAGTGTTTGCGCACATTTTGCGCCTTCCTCATCGAGGAGGCCGAGGAGGTAAAGAAGACGGCACCGGCGGGCCTGATGACCCAGACACAGGCATCGGCTGTCTACAACGAGGTGATACCGGTGATGCAGTGGCTCTGCAGCCGCCTCGTCGAGCCCAACGTCAACAATGCGTCGCCGAATCGCAAATGCGAGAATCCCAGCTCACTGTATCTAACCGAATGCATATTGACGCTCAGCTCGGCGTTGCCCAGAAATGTCCATGCCAATCCACACTTCACCTCGTTCCTCTGGCAAAAATTTTGCCCAACGCTGGCCGCAGCGCTCGGCTCGCCGGGACGCATTAACTTGGACAAGAAGTTTACCTACAAGTAGGCCGAAATCTAATCTTAACTCTATAATCGACAATCTATAATCGATTCAAACATTTATTTGTTAATCCATCCACATAGGGATGCACTGCATCTGATTGAGAATGAGGCGCGTGGCTTTTTCACCGGGCCGGGCTTGGATGGGCCACAGGCGCGTTGCGTCTATTTGACGGCGATTCAGCTGCTGCGCATTGCCGGCGCCCATGGATCGCTGCGACCGATGCTGGAGGCGCTGTTCCATCGCATGGTGCTGCTGCCGGCGCCACTCAATCGCACCGAGCCGCTGCGTTGTGTTCGCGAGATCTTCAAGTGTCCCGAACGACTCATCGATCTGGCCGTCATTCTCTACGTGGACAAGAACACCGCCCAGGGCTGCAGCGATGAGATGGCCCTCTTTCGACTGTGAGTACATAATTATTCCTTGATCGAATCTTAATCGACTCTCTCTCTGTCTTGGCCAGGCTGGTGGATGCAATGGAGGAGTGCGCGTATGGTGCAAGTGCCGGTAGCGCAACGGAGGCAAGTCTGCAGGCGAGCGTGGAGTGCATGGTGGCACTATTGGACAGCCTGCAGGTGTTGTGCAGCGGCGAGCTCACCGAATCGATGATTAGCGACCAGATTGTCCAGGTGGTGAATGGACGGCATGATCTGCTCAAGGATGCCGACTACTCGGGCCCGTTGACATATCAGAGCATGGCCAGATTGCCGGCACCGTATCGGGATGCGATCGTCGAGTTCCGCCAGAATGTGTTCGAGACATCGTCGGGCTCGGAGAGCGAATGTGAGCCGCCGCACGAACCGGATGCGGCATCGAATGGCTCCGGCGATACGGAGGGGCCCGAAGACGATGAGCCGAGCAGCTCCAGCGATGAGACGTCACGTGTCGAGAATCGTTGGCCCTACTCGCACCTGGAGGCGCCCGTCATCCCCATTCGGACGGACAGCGACAATGATCGCCAGCATGCCAGAGATTTTGCACGTGCTCTGCGATTGGACCTGGTGCCGAAACTGTTGCGTTTGCGCAGCTGCGTCGAACTGGACGAGGCAATGCAGGAGTTCGCATCGGCCGTCTGTCAGGAGAACAGCATGAACTATTCCGATTTTGATTACAATCTGACCGCCATCAATGCGGATGGCATCTATCTGGCGATCTATTCGTCGCTGTTGCTCAGCCTGCAGCTAATGCGTACCGGTTACTATGAACAGCAGCCGCAATCGGCTAAGGATACAATACTGGTGCCGATGTCGGAGCAACAGTTTGTCACCTCCGTACAGAATACGGGCGTGCTCGTCTATCTATCATCGCCGTGGCTCTGTGAACTGTATCAATCGGTGATCGTTTCGAATGTGCTCGAATCGATGACGCGTCAACAGCTCGATGGGAGCGGCCAGCGTTGCGCCCTTGTCGATATGCTGTGCGATGCCGGCGGACTGGCGAACACCCAAATGCTATCCGAGTGGCAGCGTCTGCAGACGGCCACTGTGAAGCAGCAGCACAGCGGCGACGATGAGCAACAGCACGAGAAGCGACGCGAGGCCGCCAAGAAACTGTCACGTCGATTGCTCACCTGCTGCTGGGACTCAATGGTCATTGTGCTCAGCTCGGGGCTGGGCGATCTTCAGAGTACCGCCTCCAACAAGCTGGTCGCTCTCTCCAAGCGTACGCTGCGCGTCAAGGCTAAAACGAACAAGTCCAACGGTGAGGCACTCTACGCCATGTGTCTCGATGGACTGCATTCGGTAAGGATTAGGACAACATACATAAATATATATATATATATATCTATTCGTTGAACTAATCTCTCTCGAAAATTCCAACACGCAGGCGGCCACATTGAGCAACAGCTTGAATCTGCAGCACTTGGCTGGCAAGATACTCAATTTGTTGGCCTCGAATGTGTGTCGAACGAGCGGGCCACGGATCTCGGCCAGCCAAGCCATGTCCATGGATGTCGTCCTTACTGGTGGCCTCAATTTGGGCAGCTACAGCGCCGACTGCTGGCAGAGCATCTTTGCCGTCTGCCGCCATGTCAGCCAGCTGGAGCACGAGATCTTTAGCATGCAGAATCCATCGATAGCCGCCTCGCCAGGCAGCAGTCGTCGCGACCTGGAGACGGGCGAGAAGCTCAACAGTGCGTCTGGCAACGCTCACGACAAGCTGAATCTATCCTCCATACCCATCGACGATGATGAAACGTGGTGAGCCCTGCGACATACCCACTACCCCCAAATCATATGATTGACAGACAAATCATAGATAGATACTTAGTTAGATGAGGAAACTGCAGCAGTCCCCAAAGCACATCATAGCCAGAAGACGATGAATACATAGAAGACATAGAAATCCTCAATCCACTTTCTTCAGAAGGGTGCACTTTAGATCTACCTAGGCTGCAGTGCATTTTGATGGATACAATCTTATCTTATCTTATCTAATCAGCATTACTAACAGAGTTAATATAGTCTGTCATATTTGACTTTTATTTATCAGTCAATTTCTATTCAAACAAGTCGCTCAGTTTTAAGTCGGAAACGCATCTTTTAATAGCCTGAATTTATCTAGAATGGGCAGGAGTATTTAATGAAATTGAAGCTTGAACTTTAGAAAGTATTTATGCATATAAATTATTGATCAACCTTGGCGCATATCGATGCAAATCGATACAATTTTGTTAACCTTATGAGACAAACTGCAATCAGCAAAGGCTACCAATTTTGTTTATTTTAACAGTTGCGTTTAGGGTCAGTGTCAGCGTCAGTCAGATCCTGTTGGTCGAGCATTCCCTATTCGTAATCATAATGGTATTACAGCCAAGCAACTGAGCATTTTGTTGATCTTAATTCGCAGCGTGGATGTGTATAGCTTCCTGCAGGCGCCGATGCAGAGTCCCAATACGAACGTCACGTCGATACTGAAGGTCTATTCGGGCACCAATGAGACGGTGCTGCTTAGCCAGAGCGATACATCGAAGGTGCTGTGCGCCTTGTCGCACCAGGCCGAGAATCTGTTCAGCGATGCCGCCGAGCGTTTGAGTCTGCCATCCTTGTGCCAATTCCTCAAGCATCTGTGTCGCGCCTCACGCGATCAACTCTACAAGAGCCAGGCGGCACGCAAGGGCGCCAACGTTGGTGGTAACAGCAACAGCGGTGGCAGTGGCAGCAACGGCGGCGGCACCACACGCATTTGGTGGCCAAGCAAGGGCTGGAAGAAGCTGGACTCGTTGCCCATGTCCCTGCTGCTGCATCGCATCGGGGATGTTACGCTCAAGGTGTTCCGCAGCTCGCGTCCCCTGCTGCACGTCCTCAAAGTCTGGGCCATAACAGGACCGCATCTGATGGATGTAAGTGCATATTCAATTATGATCTGTATTAGATGAGAGTGTGGCAGAAGAAAGCATATAGCACATAAATTCGGGATCATTCTTGATCGCATCAGTTTTTACCTGACATGAATTACATTTTAGTTCCAAGTTCAGATAAGGATTGGAATTGGAAGCGGAACTGGTTTGTACTTCAGGCCGCCCGACAGATGCGACAGGTGTGAAAAGCCATATCTAAATGTAGTCCAACGTTCGATTTTCTGCTTTTATATATAATCTACAAAGTACAAAGGAACACAGATTTGATTAAGCAAAAGGGTAATTTGTATTTTGAAGTACTCCAGGGTATCTGCGGGTGTCTAGTCGAGCTCTCTCTGGAGTAGAGCCACTCGAGACTAAGTTTGGTTTACACTCGCTTACACTCAAGTTGAATTCAAGTTAATTTTGGCTCTTTCTTTTTAGGCCGCCTGCCATCGGGATCGGATGATCTCGAAGCGGGCCATCGAGTATATACATGATATAATAACGGCCCTGCTCGTCGAGCAATCGGAATTGCCGTATTTCCATTTTAACGAGGCGCTGCTGAAACCGTTCGAGAATCTGCTGAGCATGGACACCTGCGATGTGGATGTACAGGATCAGATTGTGGCCTGTCTCTATGAGATCGTTGAGGCACATCGCACCGAAATCCGTTCCGGCTGGCGGCCACTATTTGGAACGTTACGCAACGCACGCAGCCGGATGCTGAATATGAGCAACATCATCGATATCTTTCGCGTCTTCCTCGACTCCGACAATACGCTGGTCTTCGCCAATGCCGGGCTCGATTGCATCTTGTGTCTGCTATCCTATCTGGAGATATCCGGCGGCGGCGGTGGCGGTGGCGGTGCTGGTTCAAATAATAATGCTGCGTGCAGCGATGATAACGATAATAATGCCGCATTCCGACCCACAGATTTCCTGCACGAAACATTGCGTTTTCTCGAGCGCTGCTCGAGCATTTTGGGCTTCATGTACAGCATGCCCAAGTGCCCCAATTTCCATTCGACGTACAAGATTAAGGGCATCTCATATACGCATATCATTGACGCCAACATACCCAGCTCGATGGAGAATTTTACATACTTTGGCAACGATTATCTGCAGACGAAGAACGAACAGTATATGATCTCGTATCGATCGCTGCACATCGACAAGGATACGATTGTGAAGATCGATGAGATGGACAAGCCGTCGGGTGTACTCAAAGTGTGGTTTCTGCTGCTCGATGGGCTGACCAATTCACTGATCGTGTGCCCCTATTCGCATCAGGCGCCCATCTTGCAAACGATCTTTAAACTGTTCAAGAATCTGTTAAACAGTCCCGGCATTGATTTCGGTTTCTATTGCATCAATCATCTGCTGATACCCATGATACAGGATTGGTTGCGTTACATCAACAAGACCGGTGCCAGTTGGCAGCAGAACGAGAAGAACTTCAAGCACTGCTGTTGCATGACCACCGATCTGGTTGTTGAGTTCATTGAGAAGTCTGTGCCGGAACAGCGGCGACTTGGTGCCAGCACCAAGACACGTCTCGCCCAGATCGTACATCCCGCCGATAATCTGCTCTATTCGAAGCTCAAGTTTGTCACCGAGCCCATGGAGCACTCGCAGCAGCAGCAGCACCAACAGCAGCAGCAACAGCAACACGGCCAGCAATATGCGGACAACAACAGCAGCAGCAGCTCGGCCAGCGACGAGCACACGAATCATCCAAGAAGCAATCACAATCCGTCACATCCAGCCGTGAATGTGAATGTGAATCACAACCTGATTGAGTCGCCCACAAAGATATCGAGCTCGGCAACGCTGGCGCTGAAGCAATTGCTCCTTGTGCTCATCGAGTGTGCTGCCCAGTCACAGGAGTCGATTGCCCGGATATCGGTGTCCTGTCTCAAACACGTCATCCTCTCGACGGGCATGCTGTTCAATGAGTCGCAATGGATGATCGCCTGCTCGGCGATCCATCGAGCGTGCACCGTGACAATTGCCCCGTTGCGTCAGCTATCGTTCGCCTTTCACGAGAAATCGAATAGCTTCTACGGGGATTGTGCCAATGTCAAGGTAGCCGCACGACGCGACAGCACATTGGAGGAACTGGCACGTATCTATGCGCTCGCCCAGCAGGTCTTTCTCTCCGATAATCAACGTGAACCGAATACGACAACGCCATCAGCAACTCTAACGCCAACTAGCAATGGCTGCTCCTCATCCACCGCCTCAACCGGTTCCTCATCGGCAACCGCATCCGCATCTGTTTCGGCTGCGGCAACAGCAGCGTCGTCCGCTGCTCTGGCGCCGCAATGCAAGAGCAGCTCATCGGCCCAACTGACCGATGATCGGAGCTATTCCTTTCTGTTGTATCCCCTGAACAATGGCTTCAATTCGAATCTGGATAACTTTGTCATACGCATACCGTTCAAGAATCTCGTTGTGGGTCTGCTGGCCAATCAAATGTTGCTCCAATTGGTGGCCAAATTGTTGTTATCGCGCCTCAAATGTGTGCCGCAGGCGGTCTCCACGTGCATCTTTGACAATTATGCCTCATCGACGTCGGCGCCCAGTCACGATTATGATTTGGACTTTCGCTCCAAGGAGATACTGTTGCGCTGCGTCAAACAGTATCTGATGTCCGCTCTGGAGTTCGATTCCCGTCCCGGCCTCAAGTTTCTCATGCAGAAGGTCTCGAATATTGAGTATGCCGCCAATTTGTACAAACAGATGACCTCATCGTGGATGATCTACTATATAGCGCTCGTCGATTCGCATCTCAATGATATTGTCGTCTACAATCTGGGCGCTGAAGATTTGAATTTCATATTGGAGTCGTGCTCGCGTCTGAATACAACCACCGTGAAGAAGAAGGAGAACTTTGTGCGGTATCTGTTCTGTCTGCAGGATGCGTGGAATCTGGTGTGTGAACTCTATCTGAGCAATTCGACGCTGCACGACATCGACAACAATGGCAAACTGTTGCGTGGCCAGCAACAGAAGCTGCCGATGGTGGCCACCAAGTCCATGTGCTTGGCGCTCAATGGCAACAGCGAGACAATCACGGATCTGTCCAACTCCGATCCGACTTCAACGTCAACGTCGACGCCCAGCAAATCGAATCAGCAGCAGCACCAGCAGCAGCAGCAGCAACAGGATGATGAAAATGTAACGATGACCACCTTGATCAGTGAATTTCAGCCCAAATGCCGGAGCAATCCGTTCGACACAAATCGTCAGGCGGCCAAGACGGAATCGGAGTCGATCTCACCGGAGATTGAGCAGCAGCGGGCGACGAGCATTCTTAGGGATTCCAATTATAAGCGGGCAGCACTCGCTCAATTGGTGGTCGCATCGATGGAGCTGCTCCGCTCGCTGCCCAACGAGGCCGAGGAGAATCTAAAGCTATTGATGACGCCCACCATACGGGAGGCGTTCCGGCTCGTTCAGCTGCAGGGCAATGAGCTGAGGGTAAACCAGTTTTAGGCAATGCTTGTTGAGTTTTATTTTGATCTGTAGGCACAGCAAAACTGGCCCCTACACACCCACAACACCCCTCTCTCTCTCTCTCTCTCTGTCTCTGTCCCTCTCTCGCGCTATTTCTCCCTCCCTCTCTCTCTCTCTCTCTTTCGCTCTCGCCTCTGTCTCTCCCTCACTCTTTCGCTGTCTGTCTGTCTCACTCTCTCCTCTAACCTTACAATCCAAAAACCGAGCAAATTTAACCAATTCTAAATTCAAATTAACCTCGATTCAACATAACCTCAATTTAAACAAACTTAATTTCAACCTAACCTCATTTTAAAGAAACCCAAATCGAAACTGATCTCACTTGAGGCAAGGCTAAGCTTAATTGAAAGCAACAACAAGATTAACTCTGATTAGGTCAATATAGCCCAACTTCAACCTAACCTCAATTTAACATAACCAAAACAAAAACAAAACAAAAGAAAACCCAAGCAAAGCTAAATTCCACTTTTGTTCATTATTGTTGTTATTTTACCATCAGCTGTGTGGCTTTGCATAACGGTTAATCAAGGCTACGTTTTACACTGCACGCTCGCTCTCTCTCTCTCTCTCTCTCTCTCTCACACACACACACAACATGCACACAATGTACCTCTCTAATCCCGTTCGCCCCGCCCACCTCGGCAGGCAAAATCATTTCAAAGTAAAAGCTCAACATGTCAACGAAAAGAAAAAAAAAACTGAAACGAGAAGTAGAAGAAGAAAGCACAAAATTGATAACAAAATAGTAGAACTGTAGATCAAAATGATGACGATGTTCAAGAGGAAGAACATTAAGCATAAGAAGAAGCAGCAACAGCAGCAGCAGCAGCGTCAAGCAACGTAGTCTTGTACATTGTAACTACAACTTAGCAAATATCCATTAAAAAGAAGAAAAAAAAATCGAAAAACGAAAAACAAGCCAATTCTCCCCGACACCCCCCTTAGACCCCCTCTCCCCCCGCAAAAGCAGCCCCACAGCACTTGCCCCATAAATTCCATTTTAGTCACATATATTTAGACTTTCTCTTTCTCTATCTCTCTCTCTCTCTCTCTCTGTCTATCTCTCTCTGCACTACCCCAAATTTGCTGTAAATTTGATTCTCTTACTCAATCTTCAAATATGCTTAAGAACTTTAACAATACGTAATGTAAAATCAAAAGCAACAAACAAAAAGACAGAAATATTTTATAATAGTGGAACATGTGTAATATATATATATATTTACATATATATATATCGTCGATCGCTATTATATGTTGTGCCTATGTAGCTAACCTAAAAAAAAACAAGAGAATTCAATATTTTCGATGGCCTTTAAGCGTAGACCGATTCAAAACTTCATGCCAGACTATATCTAAGCGCTATATACATACATACATGCATACACACACACATACATATATATAGATATATATATATATAGCCTATGAGCTGCTTCAAAACTTCTGTATATCATGTATATTTTCAATAACTGACAGCTGACAAAAATCACACATCTTATACATACATATATAGATATATAGCTATGTATAGTATATATCATATATATTGTGCATATATGTATGTATTTCCTATGAAAAACCATTTGAGAACAGCTCCTATATATATGCATATATATATATATATCAGATTTGAGCTCAATGTTATAGACGTAAAGATGTATTATAGTTATTAATTGGCCTACAAATATTATGAATGCATAAACATAAATGTATAGAGTATATTATTAACAACTATTATTATGCAAATATTATTAACGTAAGCATAAATACATAAATATGTATATATATAGCTATATATAGATATATATATATATATAGATATATATAAACCGAATGTTAACTAACATAAAATCAGTGCCGCCCATTAATCCACGATTACCACCATTAAGAATTAGTCAAACACACACACATACACCTATTCACATACACACACACACACACACACACACATGCATACCTATAAAGCTTAATGTACTTTTTGCATACATCTCACATACAGCACAGTTTTCGCTTGATAATTGGAATTGTAACGAGCTTCCCTGCTATCGAGTGTCCACTGTATATTTAGTATGTGACAAGTAGTCCCGCGCTGCCTTTAAACTTAGCATACACATTTTGTACCAGTGTGCGTACCTAAACATTAAAAGAAACATTAAACATGAAACATGAAACATGAAAGAAAACTTAACCAAATTCTCGAGACACTTTTGCACAAAATCGTCGCTTCTTCGGCTCTGTTCAAAACTTGGTCAACATTTAATAGCTTTAAACTTTGTTTACGCCCCTATCTCCAGCCACCCCCTAAACACATATATATATATATATACATATATACACATATATATTAAACTAAATATTAAAACACTTACATATACAAATATGTATGCCTACTTAAAGAGCTAAAGAGTTATATATACATCTCTATATATATAAATATATATAAATGTACTTAAGTGTATTATAGTTGCCTCTTGGATATATATATATATATACTCTATGTTGTAAATGTAAAACCAACTTTATATATATATGTATGAAAAAGTCGAGAAAAAAACGAAAATCGAAATTTGAAATATGAAAAAACTATATAAGCTACAGCGCTACAAATCTATACGTACATAATTACGAGTACTTCATATATAGAAGACTATATATGTATATTTTTCGCTTCTTGTGTTGTACATACATAATGTACTTATCTCTCTCTCTCTCTCTCTCTCTCTCTCGCTCTCACTTGTATTAATAACTTGTAACTAAAAACTAATGTACTTAAGTGCGAAGAGTGTGCAATGAAAATGGGAAACAATGAATTGGAGAAATGAAGAAATGTGGGGAAATGGGAAATAATGATAAAGCGAAGCTATTAAAATGCCAGCTAGTCTAGTGTGTACTGTACTACTTCAACTCTCCAAGAGTGCATTTGTAATTTGAATGAAAATACAGAATTAAACAACGCTTTCGCAACTTTACTAAAACACAACTCCGATTTTCTTCTCTTTTCTTTCTTTTGAGCGCTGATAAGTCGATGTGTAAAGGTAAGATATTATTATATTTATTTCAGGGCACCCAGATAAAGTCCAGTAAGCAAATTATGCTTAATATATTTTTCCAAATTTAGTAGATGAACCCGAGGTCTGTGGTCTAACCATTCATTCTTGTTAAACTGTAAACCCATTCAAAATGAAAGCTCTTCAAAAACATATAAAAGGCGACTCCGTAAGGTATATACATATAAATTTTTGATCAGCATCACTAGCCTAGAGCTAGAGACCTCAATTTGGGAATATCAGCTCGTATACATACTACCCAGTCAGGGGATCAAATATAATCATATTCCGCTCCGATGTCTTGGTTCCGATACTGTATCTTTTCACAGCCTCTTTGATTAATGCTGCATTTAAGATTTGTATAGCCGATTATTGGTGGAAATTCACTTACTACGAAATAAACCCTATTCGATTGTGTCCAAACTTTTTACACCTTCCTGAAATATAATTAACTGGAATTTTTCAAGTTTGCAACTTGAAAAAAAAGAAGACGAACTTGCAATTTTGCGTATTTTCTGTTTTAAGTTCTTGTTTTATATGTCACTTTCGCGATTATTATTATTTTGCATGTATATGTATATGTATATGTATATTGTAATTAATTGTATATGTATATTAACACCTTTAATGGCTAAACTTAAATTAGTTATTACAGATAGAAGACCTTAATTACAAACTGCAGTTTGACTTTTCAAAAAAAAAAAAATGCCTTAACTTGATTGCGTTTTAAATATTAACTTTTAAGTTTTGCCTTCTGATTTTGCTTTTATATTATTTGCTTTTGCTTTTTTTTTTAATTTTTATTTATTTGCTGTTGTGTTTTACTTCAACTAGCAAAAAGCTGCGCGCTGCGCTGCAGCTTTATACTTTTAAAAAAAAATTAAGAACTAAAAAACAAATTTAAAAAAAAAATAAAGTTGGATTTGAAATGATAAATGGGAGAGAGGCTTACGTACATAATAAATATGTATGTATGTAACTAAAACATAGACGCAATAAATAGTTAACATTTGCTTGTGGTTTCATTTTATATACTACTTAAGGTGTGTGTGTTCTTGTGTGTGTTGTACTTAACATAATTAAATTAATTAATATTTAAATCATTAAGAAGAAAAGTCCATATAATAAGCGTTTTCATTTCTTTTCACTATATCTTTTTTCTTATGTCGATTTGTTTTTTATTTTTTTGGGTGTTCCTTGAGAGATGCAAACATATACAAAAAAAAGGAAATTTTTTTTTGTGTTCGCATATTTCCCTTGCTATTTTTTCTTTCTTTTTTTTTGGCAAATACATTTTGACTCATGTACGAGGCGGTAATTACGACTAAGGGAAAATTAAAATAACAATAATAATTATAGTAGTAATAGTAAAGTAATAGTAAAAAGAAGCAGCAGCAGCAGCAGCAAATAACTCGCATGTGTTGTGTGTTGTTGTAAATGGAAGAGACGAGTTGTTGCTGTTGGTGTTGTTTTTGTTGTTGTTGTTGCGTTGTTGGTGGGTGGATCGAAATTGCTATCTTTAAAAGTTGAACTCCTCCTGCTTCTCGGAATCGCTGCGCAGATCGGTCATCAGTGGCTCGAAGCATGACTTTGGTATCATTGTGCCGACTATTTTCTCGCCCTCGATCGTCTTCATGCGTATCACCTGCATCTTGCTGTTGGAGCGCGTATTCAATATATGCTCAACCCGACCCCAAACGGACAGCACAGATCCAGCGAGCACATGATACAAGCGCTGACGCAGACCCACCTGCAAAAAAAAAACAAGAATGTATTCAACTCCTCAATGAATATATATGATTATATATATACCTCGCAATCATTGCCCAGACTGACGTTGCGACAGTTGCCATTCCAGTAGGCATGGGAGCAGGTGTGCACCGAGGCATCGTACTGTTCGGTCCAATGCGGTTCGGCATCGGTGAGTCCCACTTTGCGATACTTTTTCTCCAGCTCGGCAAGCGATTCGTGACGCACCTGGAGTCCAGTGTTGGGCCTGTAGATCTGACACATGATCTCCTTTTTGCTGCGGGATCGCTTCTTTTGTTTGCTGCTATCCTTGCTGGTGCCGCTATTGTTGTCCGCATCAGCGGAGCCGCCGCGCATCGACTGCTGCTGTTCGAGGACAACGACCAGGATCGAGGTGCGTTTCGAATTGCGCAACTGATGCGATGTGTAGAAGCCCTCGTGCTCATTGAACAGATTCGCATACCTATCGCATTGCCAAACGATATTAGATGTTCATAATCAAGGACATTATATTATACTAACTTATCGATGGCCTCCTGCCAGATCATGCCGCGTTCCACGCGCACCGTGTGCAGCTCCGTGGGTGCCACACCTGTCGCATGCTTGCGCATGAAACGCACCAGACGCACACGCGTAACATTCTCACCGGCAGCACCCAAATCTGAGAGTGAGAGAGTGAGAGAGAGAGAGAGAGTGCATGAGTGAGTGAGAGGTGGAGAGAGAGAGAGAGCAACTATTTGTATGCTTTCTTGGGAGCAAAACGATTTTTACAACTTAAACAACACTAATCTGCTTACATATTAAAATTTTTAAGCGAGAGAGAGAGAGAGAGAGAGAGCGGAAGTGTGTGTGTGTGTGTGTGAGAGAGAGAGACAGAGAGAATAAGCTAATAATATGCAAACTTTAAAAGTTAACACTTCACACTTCAAGCAATCTTTGTGTTGTTTGCTGAACTGCTGCTGCCCCTCTGCCAATTATCTACTTGTGTTGTGTGGAGGAGACTCACCAACAATGCCCAGATCGAAGCGACCGCCACGTTTCGCCTGATTGATGATGGCCGTCATTGTGTCGGTGAAGTATTTGAATAGACGATTCTGTAGATCGACCGGACAGCCGAGTATCCGATTGAGAAACTTGGATATGTTATTGTAGTCCTTGTCGAGACTGAGCACGCCCGGATTACTCTCCGTATTGACAATGATGCCAACGCCGACAAGTGCACCGGCGATATCCTTAAAGAATTCACCGCTATAATCGTTTGGTGGCGGCACCAGCGGCGTCTCATAGCCCATTATGGTCCGCATAACGGTCTCCAGCGCCTGACGGCCATACTTGTTATCGATATTGAACTGGGAGAGATCACGTGTCTCTGTCGCCCTGCGATCACCATGAGTGAGGGCGCCCAACGATTCCAGACGCTTGGCCACCGTCGACGCGAAACGTCGCTCGCCGGCCAGATCCGAGATGAGGAATATGTATTCGGGTGCATTCACCTGATTGGAGCGATGCGTGCGTCCAAATTGTTGTATTGCCCGGTCCGCTGACCATGGCAACTCCAACGTGATGTGGACACGTCGTCGCTGATTGAACACACGTCGATCGCTCTGCAGCGAAATGCCACTGGATGCCGCCTCTGAAATGATGGCCACATCCTTTTGGCCGTCCATAAAGCGTTGCTTCTCCGTTATGTTTAACGTTTCGAGTGGCACATCGGATTCGGTGCGCGACTCGTATTGGATGGACCCATCATCGCTCTGGACGACACGGCCGCGTCTGCCGGTCATTTCGGCCACATTATCCGGTCCGCCCAACTCATCGATCAGCTGATCGAGTGTGTTCGGCGGCAGTCGGGCGCCGAGGCGTTCGATCCGACGCAAGAGTTCCTCTTTCATGGTGCAGGCACGCTCAATGGCATCCTTGGGCGGCGGACCATAATTGAGTTTGACACCATTGACGCCAATGGGCGTGACAGTGCCCTTGAGCTCCTGTTTCTTTTGCAACAGATCCTGGATGCGATCCTGTGTCGATAGCTGTTGCGGCTTCCGACTCTTTGCTGCATTTATCGCAGCCACAATATTTGCGGACATTGCGGATGCTTTTGTTGCTGCTGCTGGTGTTGTTGCTGTTGTTGTTGTTGCTGCTGTTGCAGCAGCTTCCTTTTTGATTTTTGCCTCCTTTTTGTTGTTGGCAGCGCGATTCTTCTTCTTCTTCTTGGAGTGGCTTTTCTTTGGCTGCTGTGTCTTTTTGCCACTGGACTTTTTGGTGCGCGCATTTACCCAGGGATCAATGTCGCTATCGCTGCCGCTGGCAAGGAACGGATTGAAATCAGAGCTGTAATCGCTGGCGACACTATTGCGATCACTGTCCCCATCATGCTTATCATCATCATCGTCGTCATCATCTTCATCATCATCATCATCGTCCTCATCATCATTGTCAGCGTCGTCGTCATTGTCGTTGTCCTCATCATTCTCATCCTCATCATCGTCATGGTCGTCATCATCGTTGGACGTGTCTCCATTGCGATCTGCATTCTCATCGTAGGCATCATCATCATTGCTGTCAAAGGGATCATCGCTGTTGTTGTTGTTGTTGTTGCCGTTGTTGTTGTCGTTGGATTTGCGACGAGATTTTGCCATTGTTGTTGTTGTTGTGTCCTCATCGCTATCACTAAATTGCCAGGAGCCACTGCGTTTCTTCTTCTTTTTCGATTTACTAACGCTGCTCCGGCTGCCATCGGTGCCGCCCTTTCGCTTGCTGCGCCTGCTGCCGGCAACGCTGCCACCTCCCTTCTTGTTGCCGCTACCGCTGCTGCTGCTGTTGTTGTTGTTGTTGCTGCTGCTGTTGTTGTTGCCGCAGCTGCTGTTGTTGTTGCTGTTGTGTTGCAGCGACTCCTGCTTAACAACGGGCGTCGTCTCATCGTACAAGCCCAAGATGCGATTGATGCGATTGCGATCCGGCGCTGGAAAATGGCGTTCCACAAACGATTGAAAGACGCCTCTGCAAATGAAGTCAGATAGAAAATTAATTGATTAGTTGATAGAGCGAGTGAGGGAGTGGCGTGGTGTGGTGAGGGCAACTCACTTGGCTGTGGACACAAAATCGGTCAGTTCGCCATCATCGCGCTCCAGCTGATCGAGTGTTCGTGCCTCGCCGGTGGACTGCAGTCCGATGACGACGCACTTGCCATATTTGATGGACTCGCGTGCGACGAGTACGGCATGGTTGACCTTGGCCGCAATGCACAGATATTTGAAGAAGCGCTGATGCGATGACCAGAACTGACCCCACATTGTCTTCTTCATGCGACTCTCCGCATCGATTAGCTCGGCGGCCTCGGTAAACTTTTGCATCGCCTCCACCCACAGTTCGACAGACTGATCATAGATCCGGCGGAAGTCCTTTGACAGCGGCACCTCCTCAATCTTAAAACTAACACCCTTGAAGCTCAGCTGCCGTGCAATATACATGCCACGTAACTTCATGTCCATTGCCACAATTTCCATGGCGCCGACACCGCTATCCAAAAAATATCAAATAAATAATCAACAAAATCAAGCATTAGACAGCTTATATATTCTATTCTATATATATATATATATATATTTATGCGATTAAAAAAGTAATCAAATTGTTCACAGCTAGAAGCAAGCACATTCGACATCATAATCTATATATATATATATATACATATATATGCGTATATTATTGAACAATTATCGGAACAGGGATATTGCCATCCTCTCAAAAGAAGGATGGGTACCGAACGTCTAAGATAATTACTGATAATTCCAACTGGGATTAGACTATAGGCTAGCCCAAGCAAAGTGTGTATTAACCAAGGGAAATTCATCTTAAATTCGACAGAGATAACAATAATAAGAGGCAGTCCAAGTCCTCCTTCATTTTTATCGATACAAATCGATTTCCCATATCAATAATAAACAATTGTTACAAAATATACCCAGAGATATTATGGACAAACTTTAACAATTTGATTAAGATGAATCATCACTCTTAGTATGTATTTAGAGGGTATCAACGCGTTGAGCTGTCTTAGTTAACTTACCGTCTCTCCACGGCTGTGATGAAGTCACTGAAATTGGCAAAAGCGGTGCCCTGACCCCAGAGACCCAGACGGACCATGTATGCCATATTCTTTGGCTCGGAGGCACCCGTTGCCGATGCGTAGACAACGCGTGCCTTGGGCAACTTCTGCTGTAGCTCGAGCACCGTTTGTCCGGTCTTTGTTGGCTTGCTGGATCCGACGGGGCACAGATTCTTTGCCTTGTGGCACTCATCGAATATGATGAGACCCTCAAAGTCCTCGCCGCACCACTGCAGCAGCTGGCGGAAGCGTGAACGATATTTGCCCGTCTTGTTGTTCGATTCCCCAATCAGGGCCGAGTAGGTGCTGAAGATGACGCCACGTTTGCAGTTGTTATTCGTATCCGAGCTGATCTTGGCGTATTTGAACTGTGTTCGACGAAAACATCGATTACAAAACGGATGATGATGATTAAGAATTATCGAATGCGTTTGTACATTTAATTACTTTGGTAGTTGGCATAAAATACTGCAGAACTTCAATGCTTTCACTAATATACAATACATATGAGGCCCCAATTACTCAAGTAATTAAATATTTTATAATTACTCAAGAGCTTACAAGTAATTACTCAAGTAATTAACAATTAAGACAGAGATACTCGTTTGCTTGAAAACATTACCACACGTTATTTAACAGGCACAATTCTTCTGCCAGTAATTAAAGACAATTACTGAAGTAATTAAACCACTCACCTTGTTGAGGGCATGCACACTGATGCGCTTGGCGCCAATATCGCTGAGATCCCGTTCCGCATCGTATTTGAGATCATTGCTCACGGATATCCAGAGAGCCTTCTTGCGACCCTTTAGGTAATTCTCATAGATGACGCCGGCAATGGTACGGCCCTTGCCAACACCGGCGCCATCGCCAATGAGAAAACCAGCCCGACTGCCATCGGGCAACAGATGATCGTGCGCCTGCGATGCATACGTGATTGACTCCAATTGCAAAGCGCTCAACTGTCCGCTGTTGATCGTCTCCATCGGTATGGACATCTTGTAGTAAACGTCGCAGGGCTCCACGGAACTCAATGAGGCCGTCTCCACAACAGCGTCCGGATGCTTCTTGCCCAGCTTAACTGGAGAGAGAGAGAGAGAGAGAGAGAGAGAGAGAGAGAGAGAGAGAGAGAGAGAGAGAGATAGAGCGAGGAAAGAATAGTTTTGTTTTAGGCTATATTGCTCGATCTTTTCGCATCGTGTTACTTACGTTTTGCTGGCCAATAGTCTGCATAAGTCTCGGCCACGCCCATCTCCTCGTAATCGACCTCATCCTCCTCCTGCTGGACATAGTTGGCAGTGGTTGCGGCAGCTGACGTTGCACCACCGCCAGTTGCATTCTGTAGCTGTAGCTGCTGCTGTTGCAACGGTTGCATAAACAGCTGCGTCATCACATGATTGGGTATGCCACTGGTCAAGTATTCGGGATTCAAAGCGATCAGCTTCTGCAGCTTCTCCAGCATCATTGTGTTTACTTTGATACCCCCACCGCCTCCTCCACCTCCACCTCCACCTCCAGCTGAAGCAGCAGCAGCAGCTGCCGTTGCGCCACCAACTGTTGCTGCTGATGTACCACCAACGCCGCCGCTGCTGCTGCTGGTCTTCAGCGACTGGCCAGCGACGGATTGCGGCAATTTGTAGGGTGTCCGCAAGGGTGGATAGCTCACTGCAAGATAAGGTTGGATGTTGGGTGTTTGGTTGTTGTTGTTTTAATCGTTGTGCATTGTGTTGCAAGTAGTCAAGGAATGCAGTGATGAGGTGAGAGAGGGTAAGAGTGGGGAGCGAGAGGGAGACAGAACATATTGCTTGTGATTAGTACAAAGGCAAACAAAATTGTGATATTTACATAGAGAGAGAGAGATAGACAGAGAGAGAGAGAGAGACAGTCACGAAATTATTTTACAAAATACTTTTTATTTGAATGTACACTGAGAAAAGGAATCGACCTGCAATTTAGCAAATTGAAATAAATAATTTCTAGGCATAAGAAAAACTAATTTCTTAAAATTAGAAATGTTTTTTGTAGTTGTATAAAAAGTAAAAATAAAAATAAATAACAACTCTGCATGAAGTGAGTCTTCTTGGTTGTCCTATTGTCCAGCAGGTTTATGGTAGCTAGTGAGTTAGGTCAGGTATCTGGTGCTCATCCTCTAAAGGGATTTATTTAGGGAATGATTTCAATGCTTTCTGTTCTGTATTCCATAAGCCCAGATGGACTCTAAAATCTTTCTTTTTAAAGATGGGAATTACTTCCCTTATATACATGGACAATAAACAGCGCTGTTGCGTAGTGTTACCATATAGACACACACTCTCTCACACACACAGACAAAAATACTATATGCAATTATTCTTGGTTGTTACCAACATTACAAGACTTACTCTGCGCCAATAAAGACGCGGCCATGTTAAAATTGGCAGAAGCAGAGACGCCTGAAATTGAAGCGCCTCCGCCAGCAAAGTTGTTGTTGCTGTTGTTGTTGCTGCTGCTGTTGGGCGCCCCTTTGGAGGCGACATAGGCGGCGAGGCTCATCAGATCGTTGGTGCTAAGGCTGTTTAAATAGTTGCCGGCGCCGCTGCTCAAATATGCGCTGGCTGAGTTTAAGCCGGCAACGTTGCTGTTGCTGCTGCTGCTGCCGCTTGTGCTTGGGTTGCCAGAGTGGTTAGAGTTGCCAGGGTTGCCACTACTTGCAACGATCCTCATGCTGTTTGCCGAGCCGCTGCTGTTGCTCGCAGCTGCTGCTGCTGCTGGGGAGGAACCAAAGCAAAAACCAAAACAAAACACAACGAAACGGAACGGAACGGAAAACGAAAGCAACCAACAACAACACAACAAACAAACAACGGAAACCAAAATAAGAAAAACAAACCGAAAGAACAAAAACAAGAGAAAGTGAAAGAGAGCGAGAGGGAGGGAGAATGAGTGAGTGAGAAAGACAGCAAGCAGGCGAGTGAATTGAAAGTGAGCAGACAATAAATAAAAGAGAGAGAGAGAGAGAGAGAGAGAGAGAGAGAGAGAGAGAACAAGAACACGGCAGCATATTAATTTTTGAAACTTACAAAATATTTCTGACTGTCACGAGTGTGTCTGTGTGTGTGTGTGTGTGTGAGTGAGTGTGTCTGTCTGTGTCTGTGTGTATGTGTCTGTGCTAGTAGTAAGCAACTTGCTGTCTGTCGCGAGTGCGAGCGAGAGAGAGTGTGTGTGTGTGAGTGTGTTAGTGTAGTAGTTTTGTGTATCGCATTTTGCCATTCAACATTTGCCAAAATGCACATTTTTCACAGGAGTTGCTGGCAAAATACGATGTTATTTGTTATGCTCGAATATCGATGCAGATTTATAAGAATATATACATGTATATATGTATATATATACAAGATGTATATTTGTGTTTTATTTCACTTTGGAGACTTACACGTCAATTTCTTTGGCATGATGCTGTTGAGTGTTTTGTCAACGGCGACTTTAGTTGTTATTGTTGATGGCAACGCTGTGAATTTGCCGCCTGCTGTTGTTGTTTTTGTTGTGCGCGTCACAATTGTTGGACGCAACAATGAATTAATGTTGTTGCTGTTATAATTACTGTTATTGTTGTTAATGTTGCTAGTGTTGCTATTGTTGCGGAGCAGCTGCGCTATTACTTTGCTGGGGCTGCTGCTGTTCAATTTGTTATTGTTGTTGTTGGTGTTGCTGCTGCTGCTGCTAATGATGTTGTTGTTGTTGTTATTGTTTAACTTGAAGTTGTTGTTGTTGTTGCTGCTGCTACTGCTGCCGCTGGGGCCACTGTGTGCTGCTGTTGTAGTTGCTATTGTCTGCTTGTTGGTGTTGATGCCACCGCTGGTGCGAATATTTTGTGCGTAGGTAACTGCAGTATTCAGATCTCTACCACCGCCTACAACAAACAAACAGAACACAAAATACAAATCGGAAATCGAAGAGAAATCAAAAATTAATTAAACATCTTTACAAGCATATCTCAAAGGGAATTCCAAACAAAACAAACAAAAAGGACAGATCTATTAGAAAGTGCAAGATTCTGGAAATAATAAAAATGTTCTTGATTCGAGTATGAAATATTCTTCTTCTTCAGGGACACAGAACAACTAGAAGACATGAAATGTCTTAAAATGAGTACGAGGCCAAAAACAAGCTGAGTGGCTCAATATGGAAAGACGACTGCAAAGACGATTAACACTTAAGCCAAGTTCGAAATACTTGAAGAAAATAACAGAACCAGAACCAAAACACGATGAGTGTTTCTTGATTCGAGTGCGAAATAATCTTGCTTTAAAATTAAGGCAAAGACAAGCTGAGTGGATCAGTAGAAAGACGATTAAAACTTAAAGCAAGTTTAAAATCAATGAAAATAAAAAGAGGACCAAAACCAGTTGAGTTGAGGATGATATATATATATATATATATATATCATCTCTCTCTCTATGTCTTTCTTATTGCTTTTAATTGAAGCAACAATTTAATTTTGAATTTCACAATTGTTAATAATAATAACAAATAAATTCCAGCTAAAAGTCAAGAAAGTCCCAGAATGGAATCAAATTTCGATTTTCCACAGGGCAAACACAGTAAACAGTAAACAATATATATATATTATATATATAAATATAACTAGGTACAGTAGTTATTGCCATAATAGGACACAAAAGAGGAATACAGTATATATATATATAATATATAATATATACAATTAGTAATTTTTATGTGTGTGCAGCTGATTAATAAGAAATTCCCTTGCCTCCTTCGAATTTTCATTTCAATGTCATCTCGAGAGGGGGTGGGTGGGCGCAGAAGATGTCGGGGTTGTGACAACATCTCAAGCTCATCGCTGATGCTGCTGTTGTTGCCGAGAATTGATGCACCCTTGCAATTGCTGCATGCTGCATGCTGCAGGGCCTACTTTACCCCTGCCCCCCACTTTTACCCCTTTTGGCGCAGTGCACTTGCTAATTAGGTACTCATTATGTGTACATACCATACTCGCTGAAGAGGGCAGCGCAGGGCAGGGCAGGGCAGGAACGGGGCGGTTCCATGTATAGCAAGGCGGGCGACAAGGGAGAAATGGGTGTGGCACATGGGTACAGCTAGTGGCATGGAATGGATTCCATATCGAGATCTCTAGAACTGGTCTTTATCTGCCAGTCGAGAAGCTCTCTCAAGTGTATATATATATATATATATATATATATATTCAATATGCCTCTTATAGCAAATCTGCTATGGGTATACAACAAATCGTATTTGCGCACAGTTCAAAGTTGTTCACTTATCACAAAATGAGCTGATTTTTAAAGCCAAAGTCTTTTTTATTATCGAAATATAATATAGATATAGATTAATACTGCCAATATACAATATATTCACAAATTTCTTATCAAATTGAGCCCAAGGCGAACTCTTCTCGATGATTGCCATAGATCTCGTAATAGTGTCACTATTATTTTGATCACAGCTGTACGTATGATGTATTTATCTGGGTATAACCAAAGTTATATGTGCATAGCTCAAAACGATATTCGATTTATGGGATTCAGATTTTGATTGAGTTTAATTGGCATACAGATGGACTCACACACACACATCCATGCATTGCGCATTTATAATAGATAGTGTGTGCATGTTTGGTGGGAGGGGAGTAAGGGGTTTTTGGGGTTTTTAAGGGGGCGGGGGGGAGGGGGGGGGGGTTGAAAGAGGGTGCATCTACTTTTGGGCTGTGCGTGAAGCGCATCAATAATAATGCTTAATGCATTTGCATTTGCATTAGGAGCAAAACAGATGAGAGCATTGAGTGCCATAATTGGATTTGTACACATACTACCTGTATGTATATATATATATATATATATATATATATATATGTATATATAAGGATTGCTATATGCAACTAGTTACGCATTTGTGGGTCTCAAACAGCAAATGCGTTGCAGAGCGCGACTCGCACATGAACATATATCTAGATATCTCCATAATTATATGTATATGTATATATATATATATATATATATATATAAGTGCACATATGTTAAATATGTACTCTGAAAATAGAGCTCTTGGCAAGGCAAGCATATAACTCATATCGAGCATATCTTGAAATGAGCGTCTTTGCTGCTGAATGGGTTGTATGGGGTTGTAAGCAGTTCTCCTTGCAGAGATAGGGGTTGTCTGCTGATTTGTGTGGGGCTGTTGTTGCACATACTTTGTATACACAAACTTATAATTGATTGATTGCAACTGCAATCGAGAAGTCTTCCTCCAATGCATTAATTTGATTTTAATTAACATTTTGGCATTCGTTTCTAACTGATGAGAAGAACAACTAACTTGGCCACAAACCGACAGCTGCATACCCTTGCCAAGATCAACTGGAATTAGACAATAGGCTAAAACAAATACAGACTTGTTTTATTTTTGTTAATTCGAAGTGTGCTCGACGTTTAGACACCCTGTCAACAAATATTAAGCATCTCGTTTTTGAAATGGTTAAGCAAATTGAAAACTTAATCAACAGACTGATTTATGTGTATGTCTGTAGATATTTATATATTTATGTAAATAGGTTTTGTCTTCTTCTACTACAACTTAATTACATAAATCCTGTGCTCCCATTACATTGTTGTTGCTTTTATTTTTGTTGGAAAACTATTCAAGTTTTCCAGGCGACCCTTTCTTATTGTTGTTGTCATCTGAACAAAAGGGACAGTTTTGACAGGGTAGTTGGGAATTGGAAAGGGGCAAGGGAATGCTGTGTTTTTGAGGGTTAAGTGACAGGCTGTCTAGGGTCGGGCCCAAAGTTGACGGCAAACTGAGCAGCACTTGTAATTTGTGCTCCTCCAGTCTTTTGATAAGTTTCAAATCCTTTTTTATACCCTCAACCAATTGGACAAGGGGAAAAAGAGTGCATTGGAGATGGGCAATGGTATGCAATAGGCAGAAGCAAGCATATCCGACCCCATAAGGTATATATATTCTTGTTCAGCATAAACAGCAGAGTCGATCTAGCCATGTCTAGCCAGAGACAAAAGAGATCTAGCGAGTTTACCTTAGGGAGATGGAGTGTATTTAATTTTATCGATAACTGCCACCGCTACGCGAATATTGATACATATGCGACTATAGGCGCAGCAAGATGGAGATAGAGAGAGAGAGAGAGAGAGAGAGAGAGATATACTGAAAGGCCTCTTTTGTCTCAAGACGATTGTCTGAAGAGGAATAAGAACTCGATTCGGATATTGACAGGATATGTGACGAGAGTCTAGAACACATTCTACACATTCTAACGAGATGAGGAACTCTGGACACCAGTCACAATGATTATGGTATTCCTGCACTAAAAGTTATAGCTCATTAATCAATATTCAAACCAATTGATCACAGTTCACAGACTTGAACAATAATGAAAGTAATAATAATAATAATAATATAGCTATGTATAATCGCTGTACATTTATAGATTGTATGGTCTACTTACCGGGCACCTCTATTTGATCTGGATCTTCATCATCATCAAAATCCGAGCCGGAATCATCATCATCGAAATCGTCGTTTTCATCGGCGTCCAAAAAGGAAATACGCTTTTGCGATGTCTGCAAAAAGAAACAGCAAAAATAAATTAACAACAAGTATAGACTGAATTATAAGTACAAATATATGCATATTTATATATGTGTACGTTATGCATATACATTTCATTTCGTGCAGTGTATGTCAAGCAGCACTTCAAACAGCTGTTATCATCAACCAAACCAAAAACAAAAATCACCGCAAGCCAAAAAATGAAAAGCAAAAATAAAAAAATAAAAAAAATGTAGCACACTTTTCACACACAGGCAAACAGAGAGACAAATAAAGCGAGAGCACGTCGAAAAGGGAGAGCGCGGAAGAGAGGCAGACAGAGCGAGAGAGAGAGAGAGGGAGCTTTAGCACAGTTGTTTAGAAAAAACGGCACAAAAGCACGAGGCGAAAAAAATAAAAACGAAACAGAAAAAAAGGACGAAAACTAACGAAAAAAGAGAGCGCCGACTACAGTGACGCAAAAACGATGTTGAGTTTTGTTTTGAATCAGCTAAGGTCAGGTTTCTTCTTTCTGTTTTTATTTTATTTTTATTTTTTGCTGTGTTGTGTTTTACTGTTACCGCTGTTCACGCGTGTATGTGTTCACTGTGTGTGTGCAATGTTGCGACTGTTCCGGCGCTCGTGTTGAAGGCAACTACACTACGACTCTACCGACTCCAGTATCGCTACCTAACTTGTCGAGCCAAAACACACGCTTGCAGTTTTTCGCCGTTAACACACACTTCCACACGCACACACACACACACACTCACAACCCTATCAAGCATACCCCTGCCCAACACGCAACACCCAATACCCAACCCCCATTGCCGCCCTTTTCCAAAAATTCAACTGCTGTTGCTGTTGTTGTTTGGGGCACGGGTGGTTGGCCCAACTTTCGAAAAGACGAGGGGTGGGGACGAGGTGCGCGAGGGTCGAGTACAATCACCACTCGAGCATAATATTCTGGCAACTGACACCGTGCCACAGTGGTTAGCAACCTGCTTTCCAAGCTTGCAACAAAACTATTGCTAACTAACAACTGAAAAAGAGTGTTCCAATTTAATTTTAAATATATGTTGTTCTCTATTTAAAATATAAATCTTAAAACAATATTGATTTTTTATATGAAAATTACAAATTAAATTGCAAATTAAAGCATCCATCGAAATATGGAAACGTAATCTGCTTATGCAAATTGGATTCATCGAACGAACGGTTATCGATATTATCGACCGTTGATTTAAATATATTTCTATTTTCTTTCGCTGACAATTGTGTGTTGACCCACTGTGCCGCCGCTGTACAGTTCGAGAAAGGGTTGTACGTTAAGTCCCCCGCTAATACACACACAACAAAAGGAGTCGCAAATGTTTGGCATGCAGAGATACCCCAAAAACACTACGAACAACGAGTCGAGTCGAGCCGAGCAGAACAGAACAGAACACAAACTACGTAAAATATATGTGCAAAATGCCAACCCTCGATTAAATCAAGCAAACCCCCCTCCCCCCACACACACATATATACACACACACTTATGTACACACACACACATACACACACTCACCGTCCCGTCAACTACAGCTACCGCTTAGCCCCTGCCAAGCTAAAACAAAAGGACTGCCGGGATAACTAACTGCCTGGGTGGGTGCACTACCGAGTGTGCCCAGGACGAGGTTGAGCCAAAGGATATACCAAACGACACGCATACGAAGGGCGGAGTAATTACAGAAAGACAGACAGAGATGAAGAGACAGGCATAGAAATAGATAGAGAGTAAGAGAGAGCGAGAGAGAGAGGAAGAGAGAGGGAGAGAGAGAGAGAGAGTGTGGGTTTCAACTGGTTGGCTGTTGGTTGCTGCCTGGGTGAACAAAACTTGGCGCTGCAAGTTGTGTGTCTCCTCTCTGCCTATGGATAGAGATAAATCAATGACTCTGGCAACTTTGGGAACTCGCGCAGGCATACACACCACACGCACACAAGCAGTGCAGAGAAGGCCCTAGCACCTCCAATAAACTTGTCAACTACAGTGAGTACTCAGAGCAGACAATTATTTGTGATTGATTGATGTCTTGAGCTTAGTACAGTGCTCACTCGATACGCTGAACTCTCGGCAAGTTTATTTGCGTGTTGTGTAAGTAAAAGAGTTTCCAACTCATAACTATTAACCCATTAAAGCCAGTAACATTTTTAAAGAAAACTTAATTACGGCTCTGAATTTGAATTGGCTAATTCCAGTTTGAGACTCTGATCTCAGCACAATTGTAGACAATAATTTTTCCAATTATTTTTCGCTCTTCACAAAGCATTGCAGAAGTGTTAACTAAAAAAAAGATATTGAAATTTTCTAATGCTTGCAAACTAACAACATATATTCAATTCATATTACTATCTACATGAAGAATCACGATCTTCAATGCTCGATATATTTATTTATTTAATTTATAGAGTCTAGTAATATCAAAGAGCTGGTATTTCAAGAAAGTTGAGTGTTTAGCATAAAATATAATTATAATTGAATTAATTTAAATTAATTTTTATAATTTAATATTACGGGCTAAATATAAATCCAATTTTTTTTTTATTTTGAAATTGGTTTGTGAATGTGAATGTTCGAAATGTTGGGAATTAGTTTAACGACGAATCGCATGCTTGAAAGCTTTCAAGAAACAGTTAAATTCGAAAGCTCACCTCATTAATCCAGTCATTGTAAGAACAAAAGACAATTGCAGTAAATTGTCGAAATGCCTGTCTCTACTTATATGTGTGTGTGTGTTACTCCCTATCACTTAATCCCAACATATCCCTCGTTCTTAACCCAATATCATTTCTCACTTGCATTGAGTTCAAGAGATGTTTTTCTGTCTCTTCTTTTTTCTTTCGTTTTTCTCTGTTGACACACAAAATAAAACCAAAACGAATGACCTTGCAAAAACACAAAAGAAAATAACCTCAAATATTCGCACATACACACTCACACACACAGACACCAGCGCAAAAAACATGTGTTTTGCGTGTGTTTGCGAAAAGGAAATACTTCAACACGTTGCCAAAAAAGGAGCAAAAAAAGCAGCAATAATGAAGTAGAAGAAGAAGCACAGCGTGTGAGAGTCGCTTAAGGGTTGCACACAAGCAAAGTGTAAGCGAAATTAAAATGAAAACAAAAAATGCCGGATAAAAGCGAACAAAAACAAACCAGACGACAACAAAGAGAACAGGCAACATCCATTCGACAACAAGCACAACTAAAAGAGCAACAAATCATAAACAGCGTGCACATTTTGAGCAGGAAAGAATACGTGACTCGGAGATACCCTAACTCATTCAAATGGTAGACGAAACGAATGATTATTTTTAATTACATATATTTTATTTAAATTGTTGCAATTAAAGATTGTAGAATGTGTTTAATTATTAAATATATTTAATTCAGATGCGGTTTATTGCTGCACTGATTTGAACCCCCGTCAAGTGCTGTAAAAATAAAACAAAACAGCTGTCATCCCTTTCGCACACGGCAAATCACAGCATGCAAAAGCCCATCAGCACCATTCAATTGTCATGTCATCTCTATCGCACTCGCATGCTCTTAATTGTAAAACCTTTAAAAAGATGACAATAACATAGATGTGAAGACGATAACTTTTGCGTGCCCAAAAAAAAAAAAAATATTATTTTGTAGCTATGCCAAATCAGTATTATATAACAATTACTACCAGTTCAATAATTTATTGCTATCGAAAATCGATTTATATGGAGAGAGAGATCGCTTATTCCTACAGAGTAAGCTCAAAAGCGTGCAGAATAAGTTGCAGTGCATAAAACACCCCAATAATAATACCCTTGCCATAACTCTATCCAGACCTTCTGACATTCCAGTTTCACTATAAATTTAACAAGAAAGATATATATAAATGTGTATCTCTGGCAGATCGAAGATTACATACCCTTGCAGACCGAAATCAAGCTGCTAACATTTAAATTTTTATCTATTTGTCTATCTCAATCCTACAGTTTAAAGCTCATCCTTCGAGCGATTATTCCTATACCAGTTATATGATAAAGTGGTCCCACATCCAGTCGAAAATGACGAATATATGCCAAGTTTTATCAGGCTAGCTTAGTGTCAAAAATGAGGACATCCGAGAGAGACGGACCGATGGACATGGCTATATGGACTCTGGTGATGTTGAACCAGAATATATATACTTTATGTGGTCAGAGAAGTCTCCTCTAATGCGTTACACATTTCCTGGCAAAATTATAATACCCTCTACAAGGGCATAAAAACAAATACTGCACAGCAAAAAATTTTATGTGATAAATCAAGTTTTCCTTTCGACATTAAGGAACAAGTTAAAATTCTCGGACTGCGAAAGGGAAGAGTGGGATGAAATTCCTCAATTTCTCTCTCTGTTTCTCTTTTAGTCTGCACTTTGCAAATTTATCGCACATTTGATTTCTGCTCCATTTTTTTGCTGTGTAAGAAATCAGACGTTGCATCATGCATATGTATGAATTTATATACACACACACATACATTTGTCTATACATACATATATGTATAAGCATGTTGGAGGAGGGAGGGGGCGTGGGTGAGGTGTGTGGGGCATGCGTGTACACAGCCGGTGCAGCTTTAACGCATGCGCCGCAGGCCAATGGCCAAAAAGCAAATATGCAGCGAATGGCAAAACAAAGCAAGCAGACCGATAAATAAGCTGCTCATCCAGCTGGGGAAATGGTATATACATATATATATCTTTATATATATATATATTTGTACATATGTAAGACGGCAGACGGCAAGACAGCAGCGCGTGGGAGTGGCATCAAATTGCTGCTGCTGCAAGCACACACATACAAACGTACATAGTACAGTGAACCCAGGCCATTGACAAACAGAGTCGGACAGCGAAACAAGTGATAAACCTTGTGGCATAGGGTGATATCGATGTAAGATATTTGCTTTTATCGATTTTTATCGATTTGTCAGTCATCACAAATCCAGTGCGAAAAATTGAAATAAGACTTGACAAAGTATATCCTTGAGTATATTTCATGGTATCGATCATCGATTAAATTCGTTAATCGATTGCAGCTGAAATATATATTGGCTATATATTGATCAAGTGCAGACAGAAGTTGTTCAGCACACACACATCAGCAGTAAGCGTATGTGCATATACACACACTCACACATATATATATGTATATATATAATATATATATGTATATATATAATATATATACCTATATATATAATATATATACCTATATATATAATATATATATATATCTATACATGCAAGTAAAAAGGAAGGCAGAGCTACGCGATATTTCATAACAGGCAGCTAAAACGCGTTAGCAGGGATCGCTTAGAGTTGCCAGATTGTGCAGAAGTCGTTCAGCTAAAGGTGCCGCTAAATGTTCAACGTTCACATGGCCTTAACCCTAACCTAGCACAAGCAAGTCCTCAATATAAATGTCAATATATAAATATAAAATATATATATTATTTCTTTGTGATTAAATTGAAAACGTGCTGCTTGAAAACGGTAGCGGGCGTGGGCGTAGGGAGGCTGCATGAGAAGCTGTATATGATACTCAAAACTGCACGCAAAGAATCCAAACAAAAATAATGCAAATTAATTGATGAA
This sequence comes from Drosophila macrothrix, assembly GCA_035042055.1. Lineage (NCBI taxonomy): Eukaryota > Metazoa > Arthropoda > Insecta > Diptera > Drosophilidae > Drosophila > Drosophila macrothrix. The sequence goes on from JAWNLX010000587.1 coordinate 2,751,187, forward strand.
ATTGACTTCTCTACTCTTATTCTTTCTTCTTCTCGTCATCGCCTGCTTCTTCTTTTGCTTGTTGCCAAATAAAATGTTTTTTTTGTTATGTTGCTTTGCGATTTGTAGTGTTTTTTTGCCGTACCATGTGGCTGGCCCCGCAGCCAGCAAGTGCAAGCGAGATGGCTAGATTATACACAGACTCAGCTGCTGCTGCTAACCGCGCAGCGACTGCGATGCCGGCAGAGATGGCCAGTGGCCATTGAATATGTTGGCCATCAAATGTTGCCGTTTTGCGCGGAGCAACCACAAAGAAACGCATAAGTCATCATCATGCAAAACAACAACAACATATCTACAATGATAAACAACTTTAGAAAGAAGTGAGAAACTTACCATTTTGTAGCCGTTGTTCGTATTGCAATTCCTTCTTTTTGTTGTTGTTTTGATTTGCAGTTGACTTCAGTGCTGCCCAGGCCGGAAGAGAAAAAGGTAAAAGGAACGCGCGCGACGACAACGACGACAACAACAACAATGACGACGACAACGACAACGACGGAGACAGTAGCAGAAGAAGAAACAGCAACGAGCAGTCGGGAACAGCGCTATCGAACAATTGTGTTCGTCTTCCTCCTCTTCTTGTTCTTCGATTCGATTCGACTGAGCTCTTTTGGCTCCGCGCCTCAGCACACGTTTTTTTTCTTCTTTTTTTTAGTCCCCTCTTCTTTTGGGTCTATTTTCTTTTGTTTGTTTAACTTTGCTGCAAACGACGGCACATTGGCGTGGATATTTGAGAATTGGGACTTATTGCAAAATGACCATGCTTTTCCTGATTATTCGTGTTGCGGCACAATAACAACAAAATAAAGGCGAAAGGAAGGAAACAAAAATAAAAAAAAGTGAACAAGCCGAAAACACACGTAACATACGTACGCAGCGCTCGTCGCACGCTAATAAAATTACACACTTATCGATATATTTGCAATATGTCGCTGTTACCACACAAAAAAACACTTATTTGGTATTTGCAACAAATACCTTTAAAATATACTAGCTTTTTATTTTCGATTATTATTTTCGCTCAAATACCAACACTCAGACTCTGTGCTTCTCTTTATTTTTCTCTCTGCCTTTCTCTCAAATGTTTGCTTCGTTTACTGTACAAATGCCACGATTGAGTATTAACAGACCAAAAAATTAAAATACTAAAACAGCTGTATATCGATGATTATATATCGAAAACTTTAGTTAAACCGTGTATTGCTGTTGCGGTTTCTGGAAAATAACAAAAATTACATATTTTTATGTATTCTAATTTGAAAGATGAAATAAGAATACCATGTACTATAAGGCATTACCAGTTTAAATGGGTAAATTGAGGAGCGTGGAATTTTTTATTTGTTTTTAGCAGACCGATAACTGTTAACAGTGCAGAGCAGTTAATTTAACAGACGCATATTTATTAGAGGTGTGCAATACTGATATCGATTGTATTTTGCAGCACTGCTATTTTGTTGTTGCGGTCGCGTTGCCAGTGCGGCGGTTTATATTTATTAGCCATTACTCAGAGAAAAAAAGTCATTGTTTTAAGGCTAATCGCCAGAAATGTGCGCGCCAACCAATTAAAAAGCAGCGTCAACCGTTCGATGAGCCACAGTTTCGACAAGCACTCGCACAAAAAAAAAATCAATTCGCAAAAATTCGTGCCGACTGCCATAAAAACGCACAGCAAATGAAAAAATTCGACAAATAAAGTGAAAAATACTCTCTGCAGCTCGATCGATATATGTTGTTGCAACTTACAACTTACAACAATTGTGGCCAGTTGATAATTGCTCTAACGGTTTTTAAGAAGTGTTTTTTGGTTTGTTTTTGTTTTGTTGTTTTTTTTCGGTTCATGTCGCTTGTGGAGTAGCGAAGAAGAAGAAGCAGACGCGAAGAAGACACATTGAGAAGAGTGCAGAGTATCTAAATCGCACGCTAGTCGCCGGGTGTTAGGAAAGGAGAGGAAAGCAGAGGAGAGAAGAGAAGAGGTGTGAAAGAAATTAGCAAGGCACATTTATAAATATACATATGTATACATATACATATGTTTGTATGAATGTGCATTGATTTTAATACAAATCTCAAATATTAATGAATTTGTTGTTGCTGAAACGCTTGAATACAAAAATAAACCAAACAAATCGCCACAGCTAGCAACAAGAGAGAGTGTTAGAGAGAGAGAGAGAGCACCATCGCATCAGCAACGAGAGAGAGAGTGAGCATCGGCACACACACATACACAGAAACTCATCGATAATCGCGTTAAACATTTGTTTACGCAAGGAGTTAACGACGCACCCTGTGCCTCAAAAACAAGGAGAGGCCCGCGCTAGCTACACCCTGTTTCACCACCGCCTCCCCCACCCACCCAAGCCCGTTGCGTGTGTCTTGGACTGGCGCCTTATTGTCTATCCTACAACAACAACAACGACGAAGCGCCATTGACATTGCCATTGCTGACAGTTCCTCTTCCTTGTTTTGCTGATGAAAGCAACCAATAGTGTTTTATATGCGATCCAACAGAATGGTAAGTGAAGAAAATGCAGAAGCAGAAGAAGAAAATGAAGAGCTTAGCATAACGAAGCAAAAGAGCAAGGGAGAGCCTTCTTCTAACGAACCCCTGCAGTCGTATTCGCACTCGCACTCGCGTGTGTTATTAGCATTAGCACTGTTTCACCGTTTCTATCTCTGGCCATCATTCGTTGAACACAAGGCCGATGCCGGCCCATTAGACACTTGCATGCATACACACACAAACACACGCCCAGACAGGCAGACAGACAAGCAGGCAGACGTACATTTGTGTGGGTGCGCGTCAGTGATGTGATTTTGTATTAATCGCATATTAGTGTGACTAAATTAAATAAAGGAAAAACCAACAAATTGCATTTAAGGTGTGACACAAGCAGCTTTTGGGGTTGTTTTCCCTCCGAGGAGTGTCTGCAGGGTAGCGGTAGTAGCCGATTAATTAGTTCACAAATAAAAAATAAAAATAAATAAACATATATATATATATGATATATTTGTTTTTGTACTTGTGGCTGTAAGTGGTATCTCTTAGTCGGTCTCTATACACTGGACTACCCATCACTTGTGCGTGGCCCTGAATTTGCCCTTAATCTTTAATTGACACGTGTGCTGCATACATTGAGAGGACGCTGAAAAGTGTATATATATATATAGATGTATATTTATCCATATATATTTTATTTATTTATATATTTTTTTGACAAACGTGAGAACGACTCATTTGCTGCGGTAATCGGTAAACGTCACAGGGATGACTACTGATTATTGTTAGTGTGTGCGTGAGCTTTAATGTTGTTGTTACAAATGTTGCGTATAAATGCGTTATTTGTACGTATATTGAACGTACCTTGATTGTGCTTATCTAGCCAAGCACACATACATATATGCATACGGTGGCCAGTGTGTGGGTGTATGTGTGTGTGTGTGTTTGAACAACCTACTGCGATAACGGGAAAGGGGGCGGTCTCACTTGTACTCGGTAAATGTACCCGCAGCGCGTGACAAAGCCAACAACAGCCACAACAGTAGTAGCAGTAAAAGAAGAAAAAAAAGAAGAAGCACTGGGAATTGCCCACAAGTGGACACCTGTTAGTTAGCGAGCGCATAAGGAAGGCAATGTCCAATAACGCAACTAGAGCTTAAATTGTATAGTATGCTCTTGCTCAGTGCTGCCCATTTAGCCTTTTTTATTAGCTTTATTTTTAAGTTAAATAGCTAAGTTTTGGTATGTTTCAATTTTACTTGTTCAGTTTTATTTATATTATATTGTTCTGCAGTTTTATTTTTGGCTTGTATTTTTATTTAATTGTGGCTATCACTAACTTTTTAAATGCTGCTTAAAAGCTGGCAGCGCTGTTCTTGCTTTATTTTGTTAGTCATAAAAGCAGCAAAATAAAAAATACAAATAATATATATAAATATATATATATTTATGTACGTCTGTATGTGTAATAATGTACCGGCATTTGGTGCACAATTGAATACAACCAACAATTATCACTACAGCGGCTGTTGTTGTACTTTTGATAACGTATTTAATTTATTATTTATGTCTGCGTCTCACACAGACATACGCACACACGCGTACGTATACAAATACGTGTACGCAAATGCATGGCAATGTGTGTGGTTTGTACACACTCACATGCACAATTAAAACGCCGCAGTCTACTCTATCTCGCCCTCTCGCTCTCTCTCAGTGCTCACTGCTCGCCATATTGTGCAGCGCTCTCTTCGCCGCCGTTTCAGTTAAACGGCTGCCTTCGAAGTTCGAAGTGCTTCGAGGCTCCAAAAAAAAAAAAAAAATCGAACGAACTTACAAATGTGAACGAAACGCGCGAAAAGTTAACGAAACAATAACAAATAACAGAAACCAAATAATAAATAAACGGCAGACAAACATGGGCTGTTAACAACAAACTTCGGCGGGTAAAAACACACAGAGAGAAAGAAAGAGCGAAAGAGCGAGAAAGAGCAAAACACACAGAGAATACAATATAAATTACAAATAAATGTTACAAATCTTGCACTTGAGTAATAATATAACACAACACGGGGTTGTCGATATCTCATTCTCAAAGTACTCGAAATACCAAAAAACACATGCCATATATATATATATATATATTTTAGGTACAAACGTGTACCGAATACGGACTCCAGTTAATCTCTTGCTCGATTCCAATTCCGATTCACGCTTTGTACTAATGAACTTTGGGTTCTTACCCGCAAATACACACGACTACTAACGTACATGTATATCTATGTACATATATATATACGTATATATAGTATATTACGATCGTTAACAAGACATTTAATTGCCAACACTGTTGTTTTTACTCACTGCAAGATTTTTAATTATTATTTGTTGCTCTAACGAAAAAGGGAATCCCACATTTTCCATTGCGCTTATGCAACAAATGTATATATAAATATATACTTTTCTATTTTTCTAACTGTTATGTCGCCTACCTTGATTCTAATTTTTGTTGCATTTTTTTTGCTGTGTTGTGCGAATTATATGCATAAAAAAAGAACAAAAGCTTCTCAATTTGACAACAACAATGAACAATAATAATTAAAATGACAACAACAAGAAACAACGAGTGCATCATTGGCCCAAAGTCAGTGAAGCGTCTCTTGTTGTGTGTGTGTATACCCTGCATGTAACGTGTACAGGGTATATGCGGATGCCGAACGATATTGTTTCCGGTTCCGACACGATACTCATGGCATCGAAAATTTCCCAGAAAAACCCTAAGAAATAAAAAAAAAAGAAAATGCTATGAAGAGAGAAAACATACTAAGCTGTTTAGAATTGTAGAATTGACTTGAATGTAGGCATCAGTTCGAACATAAATCAAAAATCTCAGACTATGTGCAGTAGTGCACGTATTAAGTAAATAAAACAACTCAATTCACGATTAGTTTTGGTTTTTGAGCCCACGATTCGCTGATCTGGGGAACTTTTAATGGATAACGACGAAAAAAAAGAAACAAATGTTTAACTGCTTTTGAGATAACAGACTGAGTAAGTTAGACAAGGTCGCAATTTATTAGTTGTTCATTTCGAATTCTCAAGTGGCCCAAGCGTCATTCAACAATCCAATGATGTTTCATTTTTTAATACCTATACTAAATATATATATAACTTCCTCCGTTTTGCGACTATCAATAACAATCGATTTGCAATTACAATAAAGGTACAAAAGCTAAAGTTAATACTTGATTCCTTCTAATGGGGCACATATATACATTGTATATAATATACTGGACAAATTTCATAAAGATCGTTTAAGAAAAATGGAAGAAAATCACAAAAAGAAAAAGATCAAGTGCAAACTTTTTCTATATACACACATACACACACACACATACACATATACACACACACATACACACACACACACATATATACACACACACACACATACACACTCAAACACACACATATACGCCTCTCGACTTGAGCAGTTTAACTTGCTCTTCGTTGCGCTTATCTCGCCAGCACTTCAAGTTGATAACGAACCCAAAACAAATTGTTTTTTTTTTTGGTTTGGGGTTATAGTCGAGGATGGGTTGGGGGTGGAAGGCGGGAGGTGGGGAAGGATATGAGACATTTGTATAGTTATCGGTCACCGGAACTGAACAACAAACGAGAAAAGTTGAGAATGATCTGAGAGCGAGAATATTCATTGCTGAGTCATGAAATATTTATTATTATATTATACGTTGAGTTCCATGACGACAACAAACTGTTGACACATGCCGCACTCGGTGCATATCACTTTGTACAACAGTACGGCTAGAGTGAATTCATCAATATTCATTCTTCATTTCAAAATCGAACTCTTCGTTCACTCTGCACAAATTCGAGCTAAAGTCGAAGTCTAAATTTGTGAAACCTTCTTGACTTTCACAATTGGTTTCAAGTGCAAAATTCACATTTTTATAATATATACGTTGCACAGCTTCATGAAACACTTTCCCCCATTTTCAATGGGTACAGAATTAGCCCGTTTTAAGGCGTTTCCCACTGCCACTTGAGTGCTGTACAAATGTAAACAAACATATATTAACGTCAGCATCAGAATTATGTATACATATGTATATGTATATTTATCGAGACGTATTTGAGCGTTTCTCTTGCTGCTTATCAGCTGAAGGCAAGGTTTATGAGCCAACCGAGCCAACTGAAGAACTCGCAATCATCATCGTTATCATAATTCGGTTTCCAAGAAATCGCCTCCTCAGCCGCTTAGATGATTCAGGTGCATGTGAAAGGGGGGTAATGACTAGCAAAATGTGGTTTCTTATCACCTTTGAGGTAACTAATTTTGAATTGATTAGTTCAATAATATGATGTAAGATTATTAAAATAATTACTTCTTCGAAATGCTGATTCCAACTCGTGCTTGACAACGTCCATTTAAAAAAAAGGTAGAGCAGTGAAATGATTCAAGGAACTGAGGGCGACTGGGATTACAAAACAAGTAAGAATGTTGCGAGTGAGTTCGACGTCGGTACAATCTGTTGTCTTTAAAAATGTGTTGCACACCCATATGTAAGCATGCATCATATATATATATATATATATTTATGTTTGTAAATTATTTCAATCGGTCAAAATGCTTAGGTGCGCTTATTTTAATATCCTATTTTGACAGCTTAGCTACTAACTCACAATCAAAAACCTTCGGTTAGTCATGCCCTGCTGGAGGCCTAGTCATATATACATATATTATATATCTACTACTACTTCTGTTTGCTATCTCATAATGCGCACAATACTCAAATATCGATCTGATTACTCCCTAACAAAAGTAAGCGAGAATTTCCCATTTGTTTGGAAGGGGGCTTAATGCGGGTCTTTTGCCCGCATTAAAATATATATGTCTATATAAATGTATGTTGTGTATATATTTATATGTCAACTATCTGCTATAACTTTTGTTTTGGGCTTTCCGTTAATTTTATTGACTTGACAAATTGCTCAAAAGAATAAGCACGCTTTGCATTTGCTTACCCCGGATAACCTTTAATTAGAGAGAGAGACAGAGCGAGCGATAGAGAGAGAGAGAGAGAGAGAGAGCGAGCGAGCGAGCGATAGAGAGAGAGAGAGAGAGAGAGAGCGAGCGATAGAGTGAGAGAGAGAGAGAGGCTAAAAGGGGGAGGAGAGGGAAAGTAATACGAATTGTAGTCAATTAGAATCATATCGATGACATTTGAACTTTCATAGTTATTGGAGCCAAATAGGCGCAGAGAGCCCCCACCCAATATAAATTAAATTACATCTGAATGTGTGTTAGTGTGTGTGTGTGTGTGTGCGCTTGCTACATTCCACACTGCCCACAATCTGGGTACAAACAACAACAATAAATAACCAAAATAAAAGTTCGCTCAATTTTTCGATACCTTCAATTCGGGTCAAGAATATATTTACTAGAAATTTGTGCATATAATAAGCGCAAATAAAACATTGTTAATAAACAAGATCAACAGTTAGATGCTTGATTTAATCAATTGCTAAATGTTGATTCTTGATACCGAATATCAATACCCGCGTCAATCTAATCATATAGTCCGTCTGTATATCCATATATTTGTATGTATATAATATGCCGGTGTATTATATTAATATGTATGAATACCTTTACAATTGTGTTTGCTATTGCTATCGGAAATCGATTCTTATCGATAAGACGAAATAAACTTTACGACTATTGATGCTAATCAACAATATATATACCTTATGGGCTCGGAGAACGCGAATATACCATTTTTATACATTGTTAATAGGTGTAGGGTATGCAGCAAGGTTAATACTCCCCCAGTGAAAAACTATTGACGCTTGGTTAGAGTTGGAGAGTGTCTAAACACTCTGACTCTAATGGGTCATGGGTTGCTAACCACGCTGATAAGTACACACATGTTTCACTGTGTATGTATGTGTGTGTGTGTGTGTGTGTGTGTGTGTGTGTGCGTGGATTTCACACCTCAAATTGTTGTAAATTCCATCGTAAAGCTAAAGCAGCTTATTGTAAGATGTGAAAATATTGCCAAGAAACGAAGCACTCAAATATGCAATAAATAAACATAAACAAACGGTTGGCTGGCGAATACCCTGTATATAGTATATAACCTGATATAGCGTAATAGACTCATTTATTTTATATACTTACATGTGCCATGAGATTCATTAGATCCGTGATTCTGATTTCATTTATATCGCTCACAAATTATATTGATTTTAACACCCTGAACAGTCCGACTCTATAAGTAGAGTTAATATTGTTTGTGAACTGACTTTATTTGATTCATCTGATTGAATTAACATCATTTGAGGATCGTATTCGTAGGTTGGTAGACTAGTGATTGATTGGGAACATCGATTTTATATATGTGTCATATATATATATGTAAAATGTGGGGGAAGTTATATTTAGCAATACAATGTTAATTTATTATTTATTTTGGATTTGAACTGCCTAGAAATAGACATTGATAGAGCTCGTCTTCCTCCTTGGCATTATCTACATGTGTTCCTTAAGACCACCTATTCAAATGTGAGTCATGTGGCCTGTTTTTGATATCACCAGTGCAGTACTGTTACGTATATATATATATATATATATATATATAAATATATATACAGTGCCGATTGTTATTTAATTGAATTGCATTTTGATTGATTATCTTTGCAGAAATGAGTGCCTCATCACTTAGCGAGACTTTAACGAATCCAAGCGAATTATTAACGGCAACAGCAAAGGGCAATCGCTTAAATCACCAACGAGAACAGGCAGAACAACCACAACTTTAAGACAAAAGTAACAACAACAGCAACAAAAACAACAACAAGAACAACAACGAACCAGAAAACGGGAATTGGGCGACCTGACCAAGATACAGTATCTAATAGAGTTAACAAAGATACATGCGTAAGATACGGTATCTCAAAGCTAGCTGAAGAGATACATGTGCTTTGTGCGTGTGTGTGAATTTACTCAGGCACCCACTCAGACACCCAAAGCAACCCAAACCACGTGCATAGGTCCCTAGACAAAAGCGTAACGTCAGCCGTAAGCAGTTAACCATAAGCAGTTGACTGTTAGCAACTGAAAGGAAGCAGTGCTGTGACGTATCTGTGAAGCAGTGCTGTGTAATCAGAAGAGCGTCAACAACAACAACAACAATCATGCTGAAAATGATAATGATGAGCTCGACAACAAAACACTTGCTGCACTGCTGGCTGCTGTTCACTGTGATAGCTACCTGCGAAGTATTCTCTGGAGGCATCAAAATCAATGAGAACTCCTTCACCATTGTCGATCCATGGACTGAATATGGCCAATTGGCCACCGTATTGCTGTACTTATTGCGCTTCCTAACGCTGCTAACACTGCCGCAGGTGCTATTCAATTTTTGCGGCCTCGTCTTCTACAATGCCTTCCCCGAGAAGGTCGTCCTCAAGGGCAGTCCACTGTTGGCACCCTTCATTTGTATACGGGTCGTTACGCGTGGCGATTTTCCGGATCTAGTCAAAATGAATGTGCTACGCAATATTAACACCTGCCTCGACACTGGCCTCGAGAATTTTCTCATCGAAGTCGTTACGGATAAGGCGGTGCATTTGGCACAGCATCGGCGCATCCGTGAAATTGTTGTGCCCAAAGAGTATAAGACACGTACGGGTGCCTTATTCAAATCGCGCGCCCTCCAATACTGCCTGGAGGATACGGTTAATGTGCTCAACGATAACGATTGGATCGTTCATCTCGACGAGGAGACGCTGCTCACCGAAAATTCGGTTCGTGGCATCATCAATTTTGTGCTAGACGGCAAGCATCCATTTGGCCAGGGTCTGATCACCTATGCCAATGAGAATGTTGTCAATTGGCTGACAACGTTGGCCGACAGCTTTCGTGTCTCCGATGATATGGGCAAATTGCGTCTGCAGTTCAAGCTATTCCACAAGCCACTATTCAGCTGGAAGGGCAGCTATGTGGTCACACAGGTGAGTGTCATTCGAGTTGTCGAATCTTGTCAAATCTAATCGATTGCAATTTGCAGGTTGGCGCCGAGCGTTCGGTTTCATTTGACAACGGCATCGATGGATCTGTGGCGGAGGATTGCTTCTTTGCGATGCGTGCGTTCAGTCAGGGCTACACCTTCAATTTCATTGAGGGCGAGATGTACGAGAAGTCGCCGTTCACGCTCCTCGATCTGTTGCAGCAGCGCAAACGTTGGCTGCAGGGCATCCTGCTTGTGGTGCACTCCAAGCTCATACCGTTCAAGCACAAACTTTTACTGGGCATCAGTGTTTACTCGTGGGTAACAATGCCATTGTCCACATCGAACATCATCTTTGCCGGGCTCTACCCGATACCGTGTCCCAATCTGGTGGACTTTGTCTGCGCCTTCATTGCCGCCATCAACATCTATATGTATGTGTTTGGTGTGATCAAGTCATTTTCCCTCTACCGTTTCGGCCTGCTCAAGTTTCTCGCTTGTGTCCTGGGCGCCGTCTGTACGATACCCGTTAATGTTGTCATTGAGAATGTGGCCGTCATTTGGGGCCTGGTTGGCAAGAAGCACAAGTTCTATGTTGTCCAAAAGGATGTGCGAGTTCTCGAAATGGTCTAAATCGAACGGAACGGAACGGAAGGGATCGCAATAAAATGGAATGGCATTGAATGGAACGGATACGAATCGGGATCAGCAATTAGCAGTAAAGGAACAACAGCTTTTTGGCACTAATTAATTGTAATTAACACACACACACCCTCACACACACACACACACGCTCAAAACGAAATTTATGAAAATGCAAAAACCAAATGAAACAAATATAATCGCACAACAGCAGCAGTAGCAACAACAACAACAACAACAAAAACAACAACATAAACATTAACAACATCATCATGATCTTTATATATTTAAGCTTAAGTTGCACACACTCACACACACACACACACACATATATAAACGCACATATTCGTTATTAAGTTGTTAAAGAAATATTTACTTTGGTCGCCACTTTAAACGACACTTACAACGTATATCTGTATATGTATAACTATATATGTATGTATGTATGTATATATATATATATATATATATATATATATATATATATATTTATGACTAAATGTGTGCACACTCCCTCAAACACACACACACACTCAACGAGAACTTAAAAGCAAAAACACAAATTTTTAAATTTATAATAAATTCAGCATTAAGTGTAATTTTTTTAATAGTCATTAGTAGTGAAAAAGATGAAGTTAAAAGCAACTCCCCATATATGTATATATATATATATATACATACACTGTATTTAAATATATATATGTGTATATATATTTATATTGTACTATATATATTATGTGTAGATTTATTATTATTATTACACTATGTATACATACATATATTATTATTATTATTATTTAAACTTAAAACTGTGTACATTAATGTATTGTAAATTGATAAAAACAAAATGGAGAAACTGTTAAAAATATCATTCACACCAAACAACAACAAACACAACCTTAGACCTTTGTGTACTTACATAATATGGATGTGTTATTTTTTTTATTTTTTTTGTCTTTTGTATATGTATGTATTTGTGTATGTGTTTGTATAGCTGTACACGCCATAAACAACATTTAGAATAAACAAGAAGAAGAACAACAACTTTAAGGCTCGTCCCTGCTTCGCTTTAGTTAATCTTTACTCAAAGGAGCAACAATTGCTTTTCATTTGTTAAATCATCTTCATATTTATTACACACACACACATACACACATGAGAACCGATCAAAGTTGGCCTATACACACGCACACACACACACACACACACACGGTGTGAATGATAGCAATCGTGTTGTTTTTAGCATTTGCCTGTTGAAAAATGTGCTTTCATTTTTTGCTTCAATTTATTTTATTTTCTTGCTACTGTTATTGGTGCTTTGAAAAAAATAGAACACAAACTTACACATGCAGGCAATGCACCGCGAACATTTCAAAACACACAAACACACACACACACACGTACACCTACACACACACATTAAAAAATTGTTTTGCAAATGAAAAAAAGAACCAAATACAAAAAAAAACCGATAATAAATGAGCAACAAATTATTATACATAAAAACATAATTTTCGTGTTTTTTTTCCTATTTATTTATCTCAGCGAAAAATCAAAATTTGAGATTTTAACAATCTTTAAGCGAATTAAGTTTTTTCAAATATAATATATATTGACCAGATTTATGAACAAATTTAACTACAGAAGTGATAACATAAAAGAAATACATTAAAAAAATTGACGGTAAATGGATAATATATATACTATATAAGGAAGGGCATGGCGAGAGAGATGGCATTGCTTAGAAGAAGAGAGAGGAAGAAAGAGACAGAGAGAGAAAGTGAATGAGTTATGTATTTGAAGATGAGTCATTTGGTTTATTTGGTACGTGGACAGCAGGACTGGATTGGAGGGCATCCTCATCCTCACCGAGATGCTGTTGACTTTTATATCGAGTTGTGTTTGTTGCTGTTGCTCGGATTGGGATTGTCGTCTCCCTCAGATTATACGATTTGTTGTCAAACGTTGACACATCTTCTATCGATCGAGCTACTGTCTCCTTGGAGTTAAGCAGCTCCTTGACAATCTGCTGTCAGGCCAGACCATCCAGCCCACTCTCAGAGAGCGACGCTACCTTCTACTGCAGATCCTTAATTTCTGCATTGCGCAGCTCCATCTCCTGATCAAGGCTGGCCAACAGTGAAGCCGTTCCTTTTGTCCGTTCGTCAGCTACTCCACATCCAGCTTGCCAGCAGCAAAACCATCATCCTAGCGCATCCTTGAACCTACAATAATATAACAAGAACGAGAAAGAACCGTCTGGTAAACGGACAGACAGCTCGACTCGGTTGTTGATGCTGATCAAGAGTTTATATACATATATATATATATATATATATATTGGTTGGTCTTACAGCTTGTGAATGGCTAGTTCCTCGTCTTATTTGGCTTTGAGCAGCAGGCGCTGGTTGGCTTGGAGCTTCTGCGAGACATTCAGATTCAATTGTCTCGGCACAGCGACTTCTCCTTCCTTCTTCAGCTGTTTAGCTTGTCCTAAATCATGGAGAAATAAATGCAGTTCATATGCAGTTTATATAGGCAACTATATCAATTAGAAGACACTGATTTTAAAATTGTGGGTCTTATTGCCTTCGGAAGTCGAAATGAATCAATTCGATATTCGAGGAATTGCGGCTGTTATCGATAATAAGAAGCAAATTTGATCTGTGCGTGGTAAACCTGATGGACAGGCGGACAAGGCTATATAGACTCGGCTGTTGACACTGATCAAGAATATACATTTAGTTTATGGGGATGCTTTGCTTTCTTTTGCTGTTACATACAATTGCCCAAAACCATTATATACTTTTTACTCAATTTCAATGGGTTCAGGGAATAAAAATACTGCATGGTAATTTTTTTTTTAAATTTCCCTCTATTTTTGAGTTAATTTCTAACTGACAATGCACGCATTGTTAAAAATATTTTATTTTTAATGCTGCTCAACCGTTGTAATTCAAGTTGTACACCCTTGGTATCGATACATCGATACATGTTATCGGCGCCAAGCAAAACAGCTGACTGTGCAGCGGCAAACGATGAAAGCAGTAGCTAAAAGTGCCGCCTATCGCCCGGCCACAAAACACACACAAAAACACGGTAACAACGGCGAGAAGAGCGTGTGCGACGAATAACGGCAAAAGGAGAGTGGACCAAGTATGCAAATGGTCACTAGATAAAAGCATCTCAACTTGGCCAGAGACTTGACTGGTTACAATGGAGTTGCGTGACTTACGCGCATCCGCATCGTCAGCCCATCAATGCAACAGCAATTGTGACTGCAACAGCAGCTGCAACTGCAACAGCAACAACTGCAATCATGGAGGTGGCACGGCTGGTGTCGGTGTTGGTGCTGGTGAACTGGGCGATATATGCATTGGTAGCGCCAGTGTCCAACGGATGCCAACCCGTGCCGATTTGCTGATGGAGCAACTGAATGCCTCGAATGCGAAAAAGGTGGCGCTGCTGCTCGTCATCGGATTTGTGCTCTACCATGGCCTGCTCAACTGGAACTATGGTAATCGAATCGATTAATCACGGCTCACTCGATTGATCTGTGACATAGAATTTTATTGCTCGTTTTTTCAGGCAGCGACTCCTGCCAATGGCTGCTGTCGAAGGGTCGCTTCAAGGGCGACAACGAGTGGCAGCCCTACGGCTGCATGATGCACAAATACTCCTACACGTGAGTATGCAACCAGCAGTCAATCAATCAATCAATCAACCAACCAATCAATCAACCAACGTTCAAAATTGGGCGCATCTCGTGTTTTTTGTTCATTTTTTTCGGTTTGCTTCGATTTCATGATTCATATGCGTAATTTGGATTGGCGAAAGAAACCGTCTCGGCAACAAGGGCAAGACAGATTACAAAGCGCCAAGATATATACATATATATTTATGTATCTATGTATTTATGTGAACATATGTAGATAAAAAGAAAATAAATACATAAGCAGTTGCTGAGGCAAGCCGAGAATTATATGTCCTTATCTTGATTAGCAATCGTAGCTTTTCGGCAATGATAACAACTGTTGCTTAAGATATATATTTCGATAGATAGTTCCTATGGCAGAGATATATGATATAGAGTGATCCGATTCGAATAAGAATTTACAAACATACCAAATACTAATACCAATTTGAACAACTAGATGAAATATGAAATATAAATAGGTAAATATTTGGGCAAACTTCGATGTGCGCCCATCTCTAGATTCTATGTTAATAACAACATATTGCGCACTGGCCACTGGTCCGTGAGTCATAACCAAAAAAAAAAAAAAAGCCCAAAATATTGTTATCAGAAAATTCCACACCCTGTTCTCACCCACTTTTTCTGTTTTTCTGTTTTTTTTTATGGTTGTTGTTTTTTTTTTGTGTTTTAGCGATACGCGACGCTGCCTGCGATATTTGGCGTTTTTTGGGAACAAGAATAACTTTGTATTCATTGGGGACCGGAGTGTGCGGCTGCTCTACCAGCGTTTCATCGAGCAGCTGCATCTGCCGCAATCGGAAACGGACCCGGTCACAAATGAGAGGCAATCGGAGCAGGCTGGCGACACGGACCACGATACGAATGGATCGTCGCGAATGCAGTCATCGGCTGCTGGTGCTGGTGTGGCCCGATTCGAGGATAAGAAACTGCAAATGCTGGCGCAGTATATACGCGCCGAGGAGGTTAGTCCGGCGCTGATCGATCACATGTACCAGCTGGAGCAGGAGAAACAGCTGTCCTCCTTCTATGTGCTGGGCTTCACCTATAGCAACCTGTTGGCGGGCAATGTTACCGACGAGGTGTTGCGCCAGTATCGATTCAATCTGACGCTGCTGGTCGCGCCCATCCATCGCCTGGTGGCGCAAACATCGCGCGTCCTCTGGAAACTGACGGAACGTGTCGACGAGGAGAAACTGCCGCCGGCATGGAAGCTGCTGCTCAACGATGACATCGATCGACTGAACAATGTGGCGCGCAATGTCTTTCGGTATACGGACGCGACAATTTGGGAATCAGCGGATCACATTGCCAACGGGCTCGTCGATAATGCACTCGATGGCCATCGGTTGAGTGCCCATGGTCAGCGGCTGCAGGTGCAATTGCTGTGGAACATGTACTGCAACGATCAGATGAACTATAATGATGGCACCTGCTGCAGCAGTGCCGAGCCCCATACCAGTCTCCAGATAGTGGCATATGCACTCTTTGGCGTCTGCATTACGCTCGTCTGCGGCATGTGCCTGCGTCGCTGGATGCTCCATATGCGCGGCCAGACGCTCTATGTGCCGCTCCAACAGCAGCCGCCGCCGCCGCCGACCAACAGCAGCAGCAGTCACCAGCATCAGCAGTCGAGTCAACAGCATCAGCATCAGCATCAGTCAACACATCATCATCAAAATCAGCATCAGCATCATAATGCCCTGGCTGTGCTCATCACGGACTATGGCACTCCGCTGGTGGCTCTGTCCCTGCTGGGCGTGATTATGGGCTATTTCTATTTGTGCGATCGAACCAATTTCTTTATGAAGGAGAACAAATACTATTCGGAGTTCAGTTTCTGGATACCGGTGGGCTATGTCTTTGCGTTGGGCCTGTTCTTCACCGAGGATTCCCGCTTCACCAAGGTGCTCAACCAGGATCAGACGGACGAGCTGCGTGGCTGGATACTGTTGGTGGTGCTCATTTATTATATGACCGGTGCGCAACGTATTCTGCCCATCCATATGCACATCAAGCTGCTCATCTCCGGCTATTTCTTTCTCACCGGCTACACACACTTCACCCACGTGTGGCAGACGGGTGGCAGTGGCTCGATGTTTGTCCGCTTCTTTCAGGCGATGTTCCGCGTCAACTTCCTCAGTGTGCTGCTCTGCTTCTGCATGAATCGACCGTATCAATTCTATTACTTTGTGCCACTGCTCTCCTTCTGGCTGTGCATCGTTTATTTTGTGCTATCGCTGCCGCCACGCATAACGGCCGCCTCTGTGGAGGCGAATCCGTTGCACTATTTGTATTTGGTGTGCAAGTGCATTGGCTGTTTGGGCGTCATAACTGTCCTGTTTATGTCCGAGGTGTTCTTCGAGCGCATCTTTGTGACGCGACCGTGGAAGGCACTGTTTGTGACCACAGACGATGACATCCACGAGTGGTGGTATCAATGGAAACTTGACCGCTACACGGTCACCTTTGGCATGATCTATGCGGCCTGCTTTCACATTGCCCACAAGTACAATGTGTTCGATGACAACAACCATGGCAATCTATTCTCGCGTCGCACATCCATATCGGTGACACTGCTCGCACTGCTTGGCGTCGGCATCTATACGTCCTTCTCGTTTCTGTGCCGCAACGTACAAAACTGCGAGGAGATCCATTCGTATATCGTCTTCATACCGATCATTGGCTATATTGTGCTGCGCAACATTTCGGGCATTCTGCGCACCAGATACTCGAGTTTCTTTGCCTGGTTTGGGCGCATCTCGCTGGAGCTGTTCGTCTGCCAGTATCACATTTGGCTGGCCGCCGATCGGCACGGTGTCCTGGTGCTGCTGCCGGGCTTTCCCACGCTCAACATGATCATCACATCGTTCATATTCGTGTGCGCCTCGCACGAAGTGCATCGCCTCACCCAAATCCTGTTGCCCTATGCCGTTCCCAACGATTGGCGGCTCGTCATGCGCAATCTTGTCATATTTCTCATTGTGCTCATTCCGGTTGCCAGATCCGATGGCATGTTCTAAATGCAAATCCAAACGATGCGATGTCAATTGCAATCAAATTGCCTCTCCTCAATCATATATATTTGGTTTCCTGTTTCCTGTTTCCAGTTTCTATTCCTGTTGGTGTTGTTTTGGTTGATTTCGGTTTTCGTTCCAATTGTATTCCAAATTACGCTCTAATCAATTATTATGCGAGTATGCAAAATGATAAATCGCAATTAGATTTAGGAGGAGAAAATTAGCTTTACAAATTGCACAATATACTTATTAATTAATGACGTGCAGGAAATGTAATTTAAATCTCGGCATATACACACACACACACACTCACTTAACTGCCATTCAAGGGAACTGTCTTCAAGAAAAGTACTTATAACATGGATACACATAATTTAATATCATTTCCTTTAAATAAAGCAGCACAGCAGCAAGTTTGAGCTGACGAACAAAATGATAAATGATAAATATTGTTAAAGTAAAATACGATTAAATATATTTATATATTAATGCTATTCTGTGTCTAATTTATCATCAACTACTCCAATCAAATTTAGCTTACAATCAGCAATCTAGTCCCATTTTTTTAGTCAACCATTGAGCCAATTATCGATTCTTTACTTGGAACAAAACAAAATCGATTCTCAAATCAAACATTGCCAGCTTTAAAATTGAGCGCCCCTTTTTATGCCGCCGACGCTGGATTATTAATAATTATTGGCCACGACGTGGATAATTTGTGGAAAGGAAAGGAAAGGAAGCAACGGCCACTGAACCGGGACATCGCGTCATGTGACAACATGCACATCACTTTGCTAATTAGGCCCAACAACTGGACGTTGTGCCTCACACAGTGACAGTGGAGTGTGACCTCGTTTCATCCGGCGGCCTTTGTTGTTGCGCTAATTGAGGCGCCACCACAGAGTGCCTGCTTGCCGCATTCCCCCAATAGAATGCAGTCCTCGCCACTGAAAAAACTCCTTGTGGGCCATTTATGCAAATATATATATAAATATATATATATATATATATATATATATATGTATATATATATGTATGTACGTATGTATGTATATTCATTCACAAACATTTGTTTTTATTCATTTATGCAACACATTCAGCATGGAGAGATGTGAAGTAGAGTGGAAGCCGCATTGTTATTGCTGGCTGCTGGCTGCTGGCCTGGGTAGGGGGGCTGGCTGAGCTGGCTGAGATGACGTTGCACTTCCACTTACTTCATTCATTCAAATTTTACACTGAACACAAAAACCAGCCACTCGTCCCAATTAGGGACGCAGCAGCTGCCAGGAACAGGTTTGTGAGTGGACGCCAAATTAATTCAAATGCTTTAAGTGTGCAAATGTGCAAGCTGATTGAAATTAATTAGTGGCACAACAAAAACAAAACTACAAATTGTTTTTTTTTTTTTTGTTGTGTGCCAGTTCAGCTAAAATTATATTGTTTAATTTGTTCGGTGATTTCCGTGCTCAGCAATGTGAAAGAGAATTAAATCTAAAATTGAATCGGTCAAGGTTCAAATCCATCAATGTTTGCGAGCCCGGCAAGAAAGCTTTGCGATTTGTAAAGCTTAACAAAAAGCTTTTGTTCAACTTTTACCGTTACAAAGCGACAGCGTGCCTGGCCATCCAGGCAAGTCGGGCCATCGCACGAGGCGGTAGTCAACGCGCTCGGTTAACGGCCGAAGGCTCGTGTGCCTGGCCATCCAGGCCGTTTGCACATGTTCACGAGTCAGTCAAAGCGCTCGGCTCAATGGCCGAAGGCTAACCGAATGCTTGCATGCCATTTACAAATGGCCATGGAACATTTGCGCGCTCGAAAAAAATCAGTTAGCAGCGGCACGTTTGCAGAACAAGTTCGTTGACTTCCTCCACCAGCAAAGCGCAATCAGAGACTGAACCAAACACGGCACAAAAAGTTATAGCACTCGCAACTGGGAACAACCAACAATTGTTGTTGGTTGCCGCATTGTTCCCACCGGTGACTGCCAAACAAGCCCAACAAGTGCGGCGACCGTCGAAAGTTGTGCTAAGACTAAGACAAATACAAAAGAAAAGCACGCGCAACGCTCGCTTTCCAATTAACTTCCTAATTGTGGCTCGCGGATATTTGGCTCTATTTGCTCGTGCTCTATTGTTAACAATTTTTGTTGTTCTTTTTGTTAAGTTGTTAAATGAAAAGTGCAAACAACGTCAACTTGTGCATTACCTCTTTAAATGTTCTTCTATCTTTCTATATTCAGTTTTTACAGAATTCAAATCAATTCAAGTTAAACCAAACATTTACTAATCACAAATCGCAAATAGACAAGCTACAAAATATAGGATTATATCAATCAGGTAATAACAGCCAAATGCGAATCAGCGAATCATCAGCTTCAAATACAAAAGACTTCAACCGACACATGTTGCACTTGTTGCACATTTATTAGCTTGCGAACGACATCGATTCGACCAATTCTGTATTGTGGCCAAATACCAAGTTATAGTTTCAACATTCTGCATACAACACACAGGTGAGAGCTCTCACTCTCTCTATCCCCCCTCTCTCTCTCTCTCTCTCTCTAATTTTTTCTTATCAAAGTGTTTTTTGTTATTGTTGTTGATTTTTTATTGCTAGTGTTATTGTTATTGTTATTGTTATTGTTGTTGCCGTTGTCGTTGCTGTTGCTGTTGGCGTTCCTGCCACTGTTCCCATCATTCATCACATATTGTTTTGGCTGTACTTGTGTCTCTAAGCCAATTACATATTAGGTGTGTATTTAACTAACTATCTTCATGCATTTATGTATCCATCATATTAATTATCAAAACCATAAAAGCGATGAAATTGTGCAACATATTTGGAGGCATATTCCTCATCCTCATTATTATCACATCTAAATGCCTCCTAAACGGAGCACACAGGATGCAGGACAAGTGCAGTGTTAGCCAGCAAACAGCTAAGCATAAAATTTATACAAAATTCGCTAGATATTTTTTTAAGTGTGAATTCACTAGAACCTTTCGGAAAAAATAACAAATTTCACAGAACCCGTGAGACTTACATTAATTTTGAGCAAAATTATTCAGACAGAACAAAATGTTATTTTTATGTTTATGAATCAATATGAAAAGCTACTATAAATCGACTAAATCTAATCAATCAAATCAATCTATATGTTTATGTAAATAAATTATATTTTTATGCTTAACTTATAATTTTCATTACAGAAAATATTATTTAAATATTTGATTTTTTCAGGCTATATGTAAAATCAATAAAAAAATTGTTCGCTATGAATTTACATTTAAAAATTTCCCAAATTTTGCATTTGTCACTTATGATAAACATAGAGTGCTTGATAGATCTTTAGGTTCGAATAATCTTTTTATTTGTAGATTTGCTTGGGCCTCCGTTGACCAAAAACAATCAAAAAACAGCCTAGGAGCTGATACCTCTGCACCAAAAAAAAATGGCCAATTCAAAAATAAACATTTTTGTGACTAACGCAAAAAACTGTGAAATGGTATGGAAATCTTATTCGTAGATCTTTGAATGCCGTCAGTTGCCATTCACATCCCAAGTGTGGTGACTCTACTTTTAGAATTGTTTGAGATATGTGGTTTTATCGATTTGAACTTATCGGTGTTATCGATTTAGGAAATCGGTACACGGCAAGTTTCAGGTCTCTAACTATTTTTATGTAGCTGAGTATAAAACACTTCGGCGCGGGGGATTTGATTATATTTGGATTAAGCTGTCTTTACCGTTGGCATCTCAACTTTTTGGGACATACGTAAATGGCTTATGTAAATAGTAATTAAATTCGGCTCAGTTTGAAATCGCTTTAAAAGCGCCAACCTTGAGGCGTTTGTCAACCTAGCGACAATTGAGCTTTAAATACGAACACCCAACCACCCCCAACCTTCCCCAACCCCACCAGTCAGCACTCAGCACTGAGCACTAAGCACTGAGCACTGAGCACTCTGCTCTTCAGCTGTCGCCAAATGTGTCTGACACTTAATTACATAGCTTCCAAGGTTTAGGTTCGTTCTGAGCTTTCTTTCTCGTTGTGTTATGATTCAGCCAGACACTTGAGCAGACAGGGGGAGGCACAACAAAACTTCCGTTCACAAAACTGTTGCTTAACTTGTGTGTAGAGGTGTGTGTGTGTGTGTGTATAGGTGTGTGTATAGGTGTGCATGTTTAAATGTGACACCGGCCAACGTTGTCTTTGACATCAGGTATGTCTATGCGACGACTGCCATTTAAATAGAAAAATTTACTCATTCAAAACCAAATTTCCAAAACGACAAAGACTCACACAGCACCAATGTGTGTGTGTGTGTGTGCATGTGTCTGTGTGTGTGTATGTGTATGTGTGCTGCAGTCCAGTCAGCTTTAAATTAAGTTCGCAGAGTTTGCAAAAGTTTGTTTCATAATTTTAACAATACTTTTTTTGCTTGCATTTAAAAGTTTTACCTTTTGTAATGTGTTCAATCATATTAATTTCAATATATATTTAATTAGATTGATACTCTAGAAAACAGAGCAGAGAATGAAGGCAAGATGAATTCAGCGAGCCAAGTCGAAAACGATGAAATTTTTGAAGGAACAAAATGTATAATTTTCAAAAAGAAATTTAGTCTGCAACGAATATCAGGAATTGTGTCTATTGGCCTTAAGCCTTTTAACTTCCCTCTCTGAGCTTTCTAGATTTTAGACTTAAGATTTTTGATCTGAGTTTCAGATTAAGCATTCGCAATTTTGAATTTTCTAGTCTAGCATCAGTCTCGAGAACTTCAATACGATTTTCTGAATATCATCAGGATATGCATTACTATCTTTTCGAAATGCACTTTTTAATATAAGAAAATATTGCTAAAAATTAAAACAAAAACAAACATATTTTGAATAGAATTGTTTTTCTAATTTTGAGCCAAATATTTCTTATAGAAATTATTTCTAGAAACTAATAAAGCATTTCAAGTTTTCAAAATTCAGGGCGATTGTTTTGCTGAGTCGCAGTGCAAAGCGTTTCTGGATGTGATCGGCAATAGTGATAGAAATAGATCGTTACAGCTCTTTGCTCTGCACTTGGCCCGAAGCGTATTAATACGAGTAGGTAGTAAACATACAACAGTTATTTGGTTGTTATTGCTTGAAGTGGCAACAACTGGAAACATATGCTCCAATCGACACAGTACAAAAGTAAAGCAAATACCAGCCGACAGATAAGCACGTTTAGAATGATATCAATTGGTTTTTCTTTTTGTTTTTGTTTTGATGAAAACCTTCGTAGATTAAAATGTTGGGACTGGTTGGAACTAGGTCCAGTGAGTTTCCTAGCGGAGCACTCTGGCTTGCAGCTTTGGGGCGACCCCAGCCCCGAGCAAATGCCAATAGAATAAAAAATGGCCGCCATGTCCTGTGACGCTTTGTTGTTTATTTTTCCCGTCCCTTTCTTATTTTATTCAACCCGTCGTAATGGAATTATGCAGTTTTTTAATGTTTCTGCCTATGAGGAGTCAATCAATAAGGAAGCTTGTTGGAGTGGTTGTTTTATATCAGCATCTATTTGCAACTTCTCATATATCTTCTGTTCGTTCATTTCATTCGATACATTTCAATTGTCGTTTTACATTTTTTGCTTCCTTTTTTTGCGTGTGTTTTTTTATGGCCTGAGCTTGTTAATAATGTTGTTAAAAGGGTATAATAATATTAATTAAGATGTGCCACTTTCTCATTTTCATTGGTTTAATAATGTAAGACTTATTTAAGTTTTGTTCTGGGTATCTCTCAGTCGGCCTCCGTCGATTAGCGCATTCTTTCTTGTTATTTGTAAATGTTTTGTTTTCATATGTTTGGATTGCTGGCTGCTCCTTGTTGGTTTTTCATTATTGTAAGTGCTTAGTACAATGCAAATTCTTGTTGTATTTCATGTTTAAGCAAATAATATTCAAAATATATTTATTTGGGTGTATTTAAAAAGGACTTCTCGTATTTAAAGTAATTATTGTTGTTGTTTCGTTTGCTTTTACCGGCAGTTTATAAATTGGCCAAAAGCAAACGAAAGCCAAAAAGTTTGTATTCATGTTCCTTCTAATATAAATAAAACTAATGAACTTAATTATGTTATAAAGCTCTCAACAAACGCCCCTGCAAAATTCACGATATGAGATCAAAAAACAGCCTTAAATTCAGAGTATATTCTTAATCTAAATTTAATTAGAAAACTTAAATTTTTGCTTGGAATTTAAGATAATGTTGTATTAATTATGTTTTTGTTCGCTTATATATTTATTAGTTATGTTGTACTAAATGCTGTTAAAAGGTTGCGATTGACTTTATATATAGTTTTCTGATACTGTCGTTGCATATCTTTCAAGTTCCATTAAGATAGTTTTAAAGTTGAGTTAACTAGTTCGCATAAAATCAGACAAAACGAAGGATATGACTATATCAGCGATATCAAATTAATACAGACCCTTTTGGGATAAATAAATCTTTCCAATTTTAAGAAAAATGTTTTTGCTTATATTTATATTTGTTAAGATTTTCAAGCTATAGTCACCAAATTTGTATGGTATGTTGTTCAAAGCCAAAGGTGGCTTGCTGGTAATCGATATCGATTATCGATATACACATTTCTGGACCCTGCCCATCAGCTCTCGTTCCCAAAATTCTGAAAATACGAGTATATATAACATCAATTAAATCGATAAAGTTAAATAAACCTGATCAGTCGTTGTTTAAGGCAGAATTCATATTCCAAATTTAATGTCTCCAGTATCTTATAGTCCCTGACATTGGTTAGACAGACAGACAAATCAAAATTGACTTGACGCTTCATGCTGATCAGGAATGTGAGTCCTTCTGCCTGTTACATATTTTTGCACAACTTCATTATACACTTTTTTCCCCTTTTCATGCAAAAATTGCAAAGAAAGAAATGTGAATGTAAATATTTACGACTGCTATTGTGCGTCATTGTGTGAGTTTGTTTCAAAGCGCAGCAGGAGCTGTCAAACAAACATAAAACAGCTTCAACAGCAACAACAACAACAACAACAAGAACAAGAACAACATGCCATGCATGAATATAAGAACACAAATCGTTGGCCGAGAGCGTCTGCTCCGCCTACTGCTTTCCTGCTCCTCCCTCTCCCTGTTGTTGCTTTCACTTTCTGAAATGGGTAGAGAAAGTGAAATAAGATAAATGAGACAATTTCACTGTCTATATGTGTATGTGTATGTGTATGCGTATGTGTATGTGTTTGTGTATGTGTAAATGTATCAGTGCTCTGATCCCTTATGGCCAACAGTCGACAATAGTTGATAGGCTCTTGAATCGCAACTATTTTTTATACGAATATATCTGAAACAAATCAATTTCTGTCCAATCGAAATCTGTGTCGTCTACACATAATGAGGAATGTCCTTTTTGCAGTGAGTGAAAAGAATCCTAAATTTTAATTCAAATAACAAAGTTGTCACTTTATCATATTATCGATAAATTACAGAGTTTTCTATCGATTATCGAGCGGTCTTAGCTGTTTTATCCATCTCTTGTATTCGAGCTAATGCTGCTTCTAGCTGGCTTTAATTATAGTTATTGCTTGTTCACTGCTCATCTTGTGGTTGTTGTGTTTCCATTAAGGTATCTCTGCTTATCTTTCCACTTGCCACATCGGATCATTTCGTTATCAGTTGCAGCTCATTCGTTGACACCTGCTGTCAAATAACTGAGCATTGTCAATTACTTCTTCCTTTAACTTTGACCGGTCTGTCATCTCTATTGTGCTATTGTTTTGTGCAAATGTTGCTGTTGTTGCTGTGTTTATGGTGCTGTGCTGAGCCATCATCATCTGTGTCCACTTCCTACGGGCTTAGGGCTTTGTTAAGCTATAAATGTTTGCATGTGCTGTGTGTGTGTGTGTGTGTGTGTGTGTGTGTGTTTGTGTGTCTACACAGCAGACAAAAGATGTGCTGAAGTTTCAATTCCATAAAATTAGTAAATACTTCACGATTTAAGTGTTTTCATGTATTCAATGAATAGAAAAATAAAACCACCTCGTATCGAGTGGCAAACATATCAATAGTAAATATAAGAGAAACCATTTTAAAAGAAGAATATATTCTTAGATTGGAATCGTTGAAATAGCATGAACAATCTTGAATCTTTGCACATATTCTCTATTTTTAGATTGCTTGAGTTTAATTTTAAACAATTCAAATAGTTTGTCTTTCTCACTGTGTCCATTATGTGGTTTCTGTGTGAGCTTGACTGAGTTTGAGCGTGCTCAGTTTGGCTAAAAGTTGGCTGCAAAGTAAAACAAGAAACGAAAACTCATCGCAGGAACACGGGAAGCCATCAAGGAATCCAAGTCAATGCCCTCATAGATAGCTTCAGTTGGAGTTGGAGTCTGATTTAGTTTTCGATATTTGGTTAAGCATTTAAATTGATTTGCAGTTGACTGCTATTTGAGTGCGCAGAAAAGTGTGCTACGATTTTGTAGCGCTACTTTGGCTAACCAAATTTAATTACAATAAACGAGCTTAATCAATCAATAGCTGGCAACTAATAAGGCCTTATCAAACGCCATTGCATCCGGCCACATTATCTGCCATTTATGCTGTTGTTGTTGTAGTTGTTGCTGCTGCTTCTACATTTTCAATTAATCAACAGTGGCCACTGCGGTAGCATCTGTCTCGCCATATATACTCACAGTACTTACCAATAAACCTAATCAGCAATCATTCTGTCTTTCAATTGTTCACTAATCGCGCCCAAAATGAAACCAGCCGAGACCAGCAGTCTCCAATATATAATGCATATGCTTGTTGTCAGACTCATTATGAACACCCCGAGGGCAATGGCGACGGCGACGGCGACGGCGACGACGAGAGCGGGCGTCAGAGGGGACCTGTATATCTTATCGGGCAGCCAGCAGGCTAGAGTATTTTATTGAAACGAGGACCCAATGAGAAAACAGCGCGGCCAAAAGGCAATCATGGCCAGAGGCATAAATTGTTCCTCTTGTTGTTGTTGTTGGTATTGTGATAGCCTTCAAGAGGCGGGGAAAATGTATCTTAATGACAGAATAAAGCATCTTCAATCACATTAATACATATATATATATACATGTATATATATATATATATATATATATACATACAAATACAGTGGTTGCAAAGAGAATGACACTATTATTAATTCAACAAAGTCGGTTACATGCCAAGTCTCAATAAGACACTGAGAGATATGTTTGCTTAGAAACAGACAGTCAGACAGTCAAACAGACGGACGGACGGACGGACATATCTATATCGTCTCGGCTAGTGATGCCTATCTAAAAAATATATATTTTATGGGATCAAGAAAGATTCGAGGTTTTAGTCTTAGCAACTCAATAGTTAAATTTCGTAAATTTTCGTAAGATTTATCGAACATTTTTCGATTTACAGAATGTGGACCACTTATATCATTAATTTTTGTTTAGGATTCATGTTTAGGATTCTGTACCTTTTGTTCATTTTCACGCTCAGCAGCTGTGCTAATTGGATTTTTGTAAAAAATGCTCTAACAACGATACGTTTTTATATTGCTGGTATTTTTTTGCTCAGCAGCTGTGTTTAGGTAAATACAAATTTGTGTATGTGTGTGTGGCACGTGTGTGCGTGTGTGTGTGTGTGTGTGTGTGTGTGTACACGGTAAATCTTCTTTTTGGGGCACACCCTCAACAAAGTTTTTGATGGTGCTGTTACGGCATTTGTTTATCAAACAATACTCGCACTGCGCCCAAAGGACAAAGGCAGCAGTTGAGGCCATGCATACATATACACAACATGTGTGTGTGTGTGTGTGTGTGTGTGTGTGTGTGTGTGTGTGTGTGTGAGTGTGTGAGAGTGTCTCATGCAAATACAGGTCCCCACTAATTGTGAGCTATAAAAATCAAAATATACATACATGTATGCATGGACAAACACACCTAAATTCCCCATGGAATTATCGATATTACTCATACGACGCATGAGCCAAATTTAATTCATTGTCTATTTTTTGGAGCGCTTGTTATTTATTTTTATACACACAGCGTATAATAAAGTGGTCGTCAAATTGGTCACGCATCAAACGTATCCCACAAAGCATATATATATATATATATATATATATATATATATATTCGTGATCAGCCAGATTTGTTGCCATGCCCGTCCGGTTGTTTGGCTGTTTCCGTGCAACTTGTGCCTGAACTTGGAATGTATCCTTGTGTCTACATGTCGCAGCAGGCCGGTTCGGATCAGAGTAGTATGCAACTGTCGAGTCAATTAATAGATGACAGATTACTCATACGTCCCGTCAGCCAAATTCAAATTCGATTCTTATTTTTCATATTGCCCTATCAGACGCCATTCAAAAAGAAAGGAACAGTTTTTTGGCACGTCGAAGATTAAATACCCTTGATAAGTTCCATCATTGCCTTACATCCTTATATCGATTGTATAATAAACAAAAATAATGAAATATGTCTGTATTTGTATGTTTATTGAAGCAAGATATTTGCCGTAATATTTATGACATTTGTTATCATTGAGAGTTAATTTACATTTAAAAGGCACTCAGTTATATCATATCAGATTACATCAGATTATTCAGTGAACAATTTGGACTATTTTTAGGAGCCAATACCTGGAAAACATGACGCCAACAAAAATAAAAACAAAAATCGAGATTGATTTTTAAATTGTATTCGTTCGTGAAGAAAGTATTTTGAGGCAAGTTGATTTTCTTCGGACTTTACATTTTGAAGACGATTTCATATTATTTATGTTCAGTTTTTTTTTCTTTTCTCTGATTCGAATTAACCAATTCGAATGCAAGTTTTTCTCTTTGTGTATGCACACTTAGTCTCCCTTTTGCCATAAAAGAACTATTACAGCCGCTTATCTGAAAGCTAAAACAGCCATAATGCTAATCAGCATATTCTAATAAATATACACGCACACATTGTGCTGTGAGTAGCCAGTTTGTAGGTGTGTTTAATTGTTGTGCCAGCTATTTATTTAAATACCGCGCATTTTGATTGCCATGGAATTATTCGGTGCTGTAACTGGCACAAGCTCGAACACTGACAAGAAAAAGTTACAAAATTAAGAAATGTAAGCTTAAGTTAAAAACGATTAACTTGACTTAAGTAAACGAACTTAAATGAATAATATATTCCTGGCTTAATATAACTGCAATTCTATTCAACTGGAATTCAAAAAATAGTTTTTGATTTTAGCTCTGACTTTTCTTTCTCGCTGTGTAGAAGGAATAGAAACAACAGCAACAATAGCACCGCCAGTGCTCGTGAAGCGTACAATTCAACCAACAACAACATGTTTGGTTGGTTGTCTCTGTCTCTCTCTCTCTCGCTCGCTGTGTGTGTGAGTGTGCTTGTGGGTGGATTTGAGTGTTTAGCAAGTTTGCAAGTCAGAGTGTGTGTGAGTAATTGCTTCATTGCATAAATTTAACACATGTTGCGTCACATAAAAAGGGTAATTTGTCTTTCGTTGAACTCGAACAACGCCAACAGACAAAAGTTGGACTTTGTAATTGGGTTGAGCGAAGTGGTCAAATAGTTCACTAGCTAAATAGTTCAATGGCTCAAAAGTTCTTTCAGAGTTCAGTTGTGCCTCTTTACACTGTTTACTATTCATGATGGTTAGCTTGGTCATTCACTTTAGGGATTAGCTCAATCGAACTCAGTCTGAATGATTCGGCACAAATCCATCAAGAGGGCACCACCAGGCGCACCACTCACACCACTTCGACCCATCTGAGACAACAAATATCGATCAAATATACCGAGAAGCATTCGTAATTACACAATAAAAAAAAAGTGTCTCACGCACAGCAAATTCAAAGTTGTCCCAGTGGGACCGTTGGGCGTGTTTGGGCCCAAGTGCCTTCGGTGTGTTCGATATACACTCGAAATGATTCCCGTGAGATTTGTAAAGAGTGCCGTTTGTCAGTCGAATGCTCCCGCTATATATCATAATACCAGCCAGTCTTTAATGAACTTTTACTATGTGTATTTATGCTCGTTATATTTTTCAGTAAAGTTGAAATGCGTGCTTAAATTACTTCCATTTGCCTATCAATATCTATCATTATCGCATTATGTTCGATTCAGTGAACAATTATGTTTGTCAAATTTTATTACAATTACAATGGCATGCGTCACGAGCATTGTATTTGTAGCCATTGATAATAATACCATGGAAAATGGGCACTTGTTAATAATGGTCCTGTTGTGCTGTACTCTGCTGATCCAATCGAGCACACTGCAAATTGTATGGAAGGCGGGGTCTGACTACAGATTCGACTTTGATTTTGTAAATGCATTCAGTCAGTTTTGCATATGAAATTCGAGTATTCAATTATTAACTCTTAGCTTAGGCAAGATGTTGGATGCTGAATAAAATGCATCAAGTAGTCAAGCAGTCAAAAAGTAACTTTCTTTTCATTTTTTGTGAAGTTGCATTAAGATTGCTTTCAGCTCTTATAAAAGTTGGCATAAAAAGATACAAACAGATTGTCTCGAGCTATATGCACTTGGCTCTTACGAGTAGTTTTGTTTAAGACTTAATATATTGGCACCGATATAACTCGTACAATACGAGAGAGTTCGACTAGGAGTTACTCTCTGAGCCAATATGAAATCTGCGTTTCTAATCCGATTTTAATGCAATATTTTGCAGTTAATCAACAAGATTTCTGTCTATTTTATATGTCGAATGGAAATTTCGATTTGTATTGATATATTGAATAAAATAATTCGAGATCGAGTCTCAGAGATCGACTTGTTCATACGGACGGACATTGTCTAAAGCGATTCGATTGAGAATATATATTTTTTATGGGATCGGAGATGCTTCCTTCTTCTGCCTGCTACATACTTTTTGCCATTTTTAATTGGCTCAGAGTAGGAAAAAGGTAAAAAGCGAATTGTGGCTCGTTCTTGTTGTTTTTGTTGTGGCTTATGCAGCTGCTCCAGCTGGTTATTTAAATGGAGTGCCGCACTCTGCGGCAGCTACAAATGAAGAGCCACACGGCTGCCTGAGAGACGCACGAATAGTTTTGTTTCCGGCTGCAACTGTTCAAAGAGGAAGCAGCAGACGAATACGAAGAATGAACGGTTGGCAGACGACTGAGTCAACGTCTCGTGCCCTTTCGTCCCGTTTCGTCTCGTCCTGTCTCGTCCTGCCTCCAGCTTCTACTTTATGCGCGGCGCGCACTTGACTCCTGCCCTCGAGCCACTTGTCGCCACTTCGTTATATGAAATTAAATTTTGCACTAAAAAAACAATATTTTATACCCTCAATGCATTGAAACCCATTTAAAAATTGCATAATCGTTTTGGGCAAATATATGCAACAGACAGAAACGAAAACGAATTTTCTTATGAATCCTCAAAACAGGGTATATCGTAGTCGAGTCCACTCGACTACAGCACTCTTACTTACTTTAAAATGCATTCGTTCGCTATCTGAGTGTCAAAGAATCTTTGAATTGAACTATTCGCATTTTTGCTGGTTGTTTTTCAACGGGTTTCAGCGAAACTTTTTTAGTATTAAAGCAGTCGCAATTTCGTATCAAGAAATAATGTTGCACGACCACTGTAATTGATATCCATCCCACCATCCTCTGGAACCTGGCGTGATATTTAATCCGCTCTGCGTGGAGTTGTTGGACATTGGGGTTGGGGAAATGTGGCCGCCGTCTAGACCAACGAAAATTGCTGGTTCAGCAGGCATACCACACGCAATTGAGTGTTGCAAGTTGCAAGTTGCAAGTTGCGAGTTGCGAGCTGCATGTGACAGCAGTCAACTGGCCGAATGTTGATGACCGCATCTAAAACACTGTCCGCTCAAATGCCCATTTCCGCTTCCGCCTGTCGTTTGATTGAATTGTCAAAGAGGGAAAACCAAACCTGACCACAAAACATCGCGTTGGTTGTTCCAATTGTATTTATTGACATTCAATTCATAACTGTTGTGGCTACGCAAATTAATTACACCGAACTTTTCCCGAA
Source organism: Drosophila macrothrix (assembly GCA_035042055.1). Classification (NCBI taxonomy): domain Eukaryota; kingdom Metazoa; phylum Arthropoda; class Insecta; order Diptera; family Drosophilidae; genus Drosophila; species Drosophila macrothrix. Next base: position 2,783,196 of record JAWNLX010000587.1, read on the forward strand.
TTAAATCATTACAAATGCACTTAGCGAAAAAATCATCCCAGAAATTCAGCATACTTTTGGGGCCAAGGGCAGTTCACCTTATTAATAGGATTTTAAAGACGGAAAGATTATTGTAAAATGCCAGAAAATATATGTCCAATATCCAGCAAAGACACTGGAAAATAAGTCAATCATTAGTAATTTTGCCACTCAGCGGAGACTCATAATGGAATCGCGAATTGTTTTGGAATGAATGTGGAAAATGTTGGGCGCCATGGTTATTAATTCATATAATTAACTGATTTCCTAGTCTAATTTGTTTCATTTACTTTTTAATAACAGAAACTATTTGTGACAAATTGAGAATAACCTATCTAATTTAAATAACGAATGTATTTCGTATAATGAGAACTGTTTCTAAAAGCAAGAAGAGCGTTGTTCTTCTGAGTACAGTTAAAATGCATTGCTGTGGGTTAAAAATGTGTGTTGACATCATCAAACATGACAATTATTGATATGATCAGTTTTATCAGTTCGTCAAAGGTCTCCTTCACAACCATGATTAAATGTATTATCTTTCTTCAGTGCTGTGATTGCATGCAAATAACTGAAATTAAAATATTTTTCTTTAAAAATTCAACTAAAAACTTATGGCAAATTGTCATCTTTGCAATATGAATATGCAAATGGCAAAAGAAAGGCTTTCCAAAATTTTGTTGTTAATTTTTATTGTTTTAAGCATTATTAAGCAATACGAAATGATATTTACTTGCTCGGCTTTTATATTACAGTTCAGTGTGAGTTGAAATGTTTTTTCAAAATGCAAATGAGAAACACCTCGAAAATTAGATACATTTTATTCCAGGTTTTTAGAAATATAATGCCAGAATAATAGGGTAAGAGTATTTACTCGTGTCGAGACACTCTGGCAACATATGAAATCGTTATTTTTTTATTTTTATTTATTTATTTTTTTTTTTGCCAAAGCAGCGACTTCTGTGTTTGCCTTTTCGATTGCTTGGCTCTTTCATTTGGTTGAGTCCACTTTTAGTCATTCGGCGTGGTCATTCATTCCGGCCGGAGATTCGTTCCGTCATCCAAATCCAATTTCATGTTGCCTTTCTTGTGTGTTGTTTGTTGCGGCTGTTGTTCCCATTGGTTGTCCAGCGCAACGTTCAAGTGGCATTCAGTTTCGAAATCCTGTTTCGATTCGAGTTGCGATTTCAGTCCTTTTTCCCGCAACATTTGTAGTGCCTGGGAATGGACATGAACCCTCTTGATTTTTTGGTATAAATTATTATGGCATTGTGTTGGGTTCTATTTTCATTTTGGCGCAGGGCTGGGCGGGGCGGATGGGAAGGGAAGGGAAGGGAAGGGTCGGTAGCCTATGCAAACAATCGAAGCCAAATGGTATTACGAAATGTAAATTCTCCCAAATAGCAAATACATATTTACTCAGCAACAAATATGTCTTGCTCCTCGATAGAAGAGGGCCTCGGTTCACAGTTTGGATCGAATCTTGGCTTGCATTTGCCTCTTTTGTTTTCTTGATTATAATCTGCTTGAAAATCTTTTGACTACGTTTGCTGTAACACAATGCAATTATTAATTGCACGTCATCTTAACAAGAACTGATGTTCAATTATTGTAAATCAATTTTCAATTCCGCTTTTCCAGCTACTAATATTTTGTTTTCTTTGACTGCATCTGCATCGGCATCTGCATCGAGGAATCCAATTACAATTAGAATTTGCTGCATCTGCACCAAGGCAGTTGCTAGAATTTGCTGCAATTACTCAATAACAACGTACAAGTTTGAGTAGTTTGTAGTCTACTCATTTGTATACCCTGAAACCATTGAAAATTGTCTAAAGGGTATAATGGTTTTGTACAACTGTGTGAAAGAGGCAGAAGGAGGCATATCCGACCTCATCAGGATCAGCAGCCATACTTGTTCTGCTTTTTGCTCTGAATTGTGGCTATTTGATAATGTATAACATGTATAACATGTGCATAATTTGCAAAACGTTGCTTTTGCCTCAACATATTAATTGGGGCCAGCACTGCAGCACTGGTTGAGAGTTGGCTGGATGTTGGTATGGATGGAGACAGGAGAAGTGTTGGGTTGGGTTGGGTTGGGTTTGGTCATTGAACTTGTGAGTTGAGCGTGTGAGCTGAGCTGCTTACTCTAACTGCAAGCGTAATCCGCTGAGTGCGCTAAACGCTTAAGCCTCGAGCAGCTGCCCCTAGTCTGCCCCGAAATGTCCCGTTGGGCAACCGTCCCCATTTTGTTTTTAATTTTTTTTTATTTTCCTTTTTATAAGCTTAACGCAGGTCGAGGAGCAAAAAGCAGAACACCCACACTTGACATCGTTTGCGGACTGTATGCTATGCTTCTCTATATGCCAACCACACATACACACAGCATACACACAGCATACACACCAGCAGACCAGCCACATGAACCCATAGCTGCAAAAAGTTGTGGCAACGTTCCGGAAATTACCTCACCACAAAATTGCTGTAAATTGATGGCAAAAATGCAAAATTACAAAATTATCATGCATTATTTTATTAAAAAGTATTTTGCTGGACTTTATTATACTCTGACACCGAAGTTAAACAGTATATTGCTTTTGTGCAATAATATTGAACTGCTAGGTTTGCTAGGAAATCGATAAAACCACATCATTTGAGGCTAGAGTAACCAAATTTGAGGGGCAGATTGCTGCTGACATCCATCAAAATTGGCTCATAAATTCAAATTATGCCTAATAATGTATACATAATTGCTTAATAACAAAACTCAAACATAATGTTGCCCATTTTGGTTCGTGATTCCGTCTGACCTCTGTTTTGGCTCGAACCTTGGTTCGATGGCTTACTTTGGGCGCCAAATTTGCCTCTTTTTGCTTCTTTGTTTTTTTTGACAAGTGGTTCGACTTGCGGTCAAAATCTGTCTTGCAACTTTGACTACGTTTTCTGTTACACAATGTTTATTATTATTAATTGGTCGTCATCCTTAAAAGGATTTGAAATCCATTTTCAGGACAGCTTCTCATATTTCGTTGGTGCATATTTCGTCGCCTTTAATTGCATTAGAATTTGTTTAGTGTGGAAATGCTGACATCTGTCACAGATCAACACAGCAAAAGTCAAAGTCCAACACAAAGAAAACTTGCGACTGTCTCATTCTGTCACTGCTCCGTTTTTTGAGCAACTCTCACTAAATTTAAAAGGCCTTTTTCAACTGTCGGGGAACAAAGCACCCACTGCCGTGCCATCTGCGCCCCACAATAAGTTTATTTGCCACTTGCTGGTATCAGCAAATTCCGCAGTGACTTTTCACTTTGCCACTGTTTCTGCGGAATATTCCCTTGCCGGCAAAGACTTCATTTGAATGGCGTGGCCCCAAAATGTGACAACTTTATTGAGGTTTAATGTTGACTGAATGACAAACTGTCAGTTTTCGTTGCTGCGTTTTCATGCCAAAGCGAGAAGCCTTTATGCGCTATATATTCGATGTATTTTTCATACTATTCAGAGCAGTATATAGTGGTATATATAGTAGAAGTATATATATAAATTAAGCAAAATTCGAAAAGTTTTTTAGTTATTTGGCTCCGATTCCGATGATTTATAATTTCAGTTTACAGTTGACAGCATTTTCAGTGGCCAATTTTCTTATGCTCTACGCGTCTGGGCAATGATAAGAACTAGAGATGAGGTGGAGATGGTGATGGAGGAGGGACTGACATAACAGTCGTCAGTCCATTTGAGCTGGTGGCTCGCATTGTTTGTGTTGTTCTGGTTTGGCTGTTGTTGCTGGCCTTGCGACCAAAAACCGCCATTTAAATAACTTCCTAATTTTCGTGGTTAGGGATGAGTGGATGTTTCCCACTGGGTGGTTGACTGGTTGAATGCTGAATGCCTAAATGCCTGGCTTCTTTTGACTGTGTCAACCTGGCACTGAATTGCCAGCGGCGTGGCAACTTTTCAAATTTAGCCACTTAGACACCAGCTTGCTCGGCATAACTTCTTTTTTTCCACTCGGTTATGCTTTTGTCCATACCCTGTCACACCGTACAAGTTGTTGTAAATAGCTTCCTAGTCAGCGAAGATCAAAAGCTTACTTAAGAGCACATCTTATTAAAAAAGTTATTGGAAAGAAGTCAGCTTAAGAATGATTAACTAATTTATGAACAACTAATTTGTGATAAAGATAATAATGAAGAGCAAGGAAGTTAATTCCTGACCAAGGAAACGTCTGGAAACATCTAGAACAATCAGGCATATGCAAATTAAGATATTAATTACAGCATATCAACAAGTCGATCACGCGAAATGTTTTGTCTTGTTTAAAGTTCTATTTGAATTAGCTGAATATCTTAATTGTTGGCGGCATACACATAAAAATAGCCAGAGAGAGAGAGAGAGTGAGAGGGAGAGAAGTAGAGCGAGAGGGACAGCAAAAAATATTTGAATGTTTCTTTTCGAGTTTCATGAATTTTTATTTTAATTTCCAGTTTTGATTTTGTTTCACTTTGTTTGATCTGTTGTTGTTGCTTGCCTGTTTGTTTCTAACTATTTGATGTTCTCGATTGCATGTTAATTGGGAGTTTTTTATAGCAGCCACGGCTAACACCAATGGATACCAAGCTGGATGCCCGCAGTCAGGGTCTGGGCCCGTCCCAGTCCCAGTCTCAGATGCAGGCTCAGTTTCCGGCTTCGTTTCCGGATACGTTTAAGCATTTCTTTGAAATTATGAATGAAGAAGAGGAACAAATTGAACTCTTTGCTAATCTGCTGGAGAACAAGGTACTAGTTCAAATTAACCAAGTAGTCTTTCAGCTAAGATGTTTGTCTTCCCTCGCATCCGCACTGACCCCTCTGCGACGTCAACTTCGCTTTCCAATTCATTGCCAATTAATCGTTGAATCCTCTTCTCTGGTTACCATATTTTCAGGTAATACCTAGAGACATCCATCCAATGAATAACCAACGTCAGCGCTGTGGTGGCAGCTCGCGCAGTCACAGCAGAAATAACAGTCCACGTGGCGGACATTCCCATTCCCATTCCCACTCGCAATCCCAGCATCCCTCTGCTCAGCACTCTCCTGCTCAGCATTCTCCTGCTCAGCATTCCACTGCTCAGCATTCCCCTGCTACGCATTCACAGCATTCTCAGCGTCAGCAGCATATCCAGGCTCATCGCAACCAGCAACATGAGCAGTATTTAGGAGCTTCGCGAGGTCGTAGTGGTAGCACTGCTGACATGTCCCGGGCCTTGGACATGGCCAGAGCCGAGGATGATAACGACGATGGTGACGAGTCTGTCACCGACTATCGGGTCAGGCATGGTATTTCCTATCGATCGGGTCGCGGACGTCGCTATAGCACCGGCACTGCGATCATCCACAGACCGGCACTTACCTCCACGGACTCCAGTGGCAGTAGCACTGCCAGCATGATGCAATTTGACATGGGATCGGTGCCAGTGGCACGAACAGCAGTTCGTCTGCCAGGTCGGACTGACTATTCACGCCGTTCGCTACCATCCGATGGCCAGTACGTGCGGCCAGATATCGACAAGAACGATCATACTATGATCAGTAGACAGCAGTATATGCAACAGGACATCGATCTGGATGCATACCATCAGCAACAGCAACAGCAACAGCGTCATCTACAACAGATGCGTCAAGGTCCAGATGGCGAGGATAGCTCCCGGGATAGTGCACCGGGTCCCAGCAGCTTTTTCATCAATCGCATGTTGGCCGACGGTGCCAGGGAGCGCCAACAACAGCTGCAGCAGCGCCACTCTGTCATCCTCGAGCGGGCCTTTGATTTTGGTAAGCATAGATGGTAGAACCATATAACATCTGTGGTATTGTGTTTAATCTGACCATATTCATATTCATTTTCATATTCCTATTCATATTCATATTCGTATTCAGATTCATATTCATAGAAAATATTCGCCATCTTTGGAAATTTGGTGACTTGAAATTTAGTATCGAATTTCTCGTATACCAAGCGCAGATCAATTTTATTTCATTTGATCGATTATCAATACAAATCGATAACCGATAGCAATATAAACCTTAGCAAAGCGTAGGTTTGAATACCTGAGACACCAACGATTTTTGATAGTTGAGCACTTGGGTTGAAGGTGTCTCCTTTCAACACACACACACACACACAGACACACACTCATACATACATAGATGTGACAGGTGGTGTAGGAAATCAACTTGTGGCAAATCGCTTACCTTGTGGCAAGGTCGTTAGCACAAACTGAAATGTCGCCCACCTAGGTGCCCATCAAAAGCATAATGCGCATTAAGTTTTCACACACACAAATTGTGTCGCATGTAATGTAAGCCCACACACACACAGACACACACACACACACACATATACAGGCAGAACATAAGCGAAATTGGACCCAAAACGAAAGTTAAACATCAACTTAAAAAGTGCCAAAAAGAGCAACGAAGTAAAAATTGCTAAGCAAACCCAAAAAGTTTACAACATGAACATGAATCGAACCATTTCACAATTTTACCTTTTTCGGGTGAGCCGGTCAAATGAGCTGCAGAATCCCTCCCTGCCTCCCCCTCCCCAATCAACCCATAACATTCAGCTGGCGTATTTGGGATAACAGCAAACTTGAACATCAATTAATCGGACAAAGAGCAGGCTGCCCCATTAGAATACATTAATAATAATTTAAACATTTCATTATTATGGTGAAACAAACTGAATGAGCCTGTATCGATCTTGGCTAAGTCTTAAATGTAATTTGAATGTGTTGCCTGCATTTTAATGATTTCACTTGCATATGCCAAAAGAGGGGCTTTTTTTTAGCTACAAGTTGAATGCGAATTTAATCAGTTTAAGAAATTTAAACTGTAGATCTGATAGATTGAATAACTGAGATAACCATATACCATATAAAGAATTGTAAACGTAATTTATTCAAATGATTAACGCTTATCAAGTTATATATGCATATGCTACATGATGAACATATATCTTAACAAATTTATTTCATATTGCAGTTTACTCTGCATAGTAAACTTAATGAATCATTGCAATAGCTGACGCCAATACATTGACTAATGCCTGTTGATATGTTCTTATAACAAATCGAATTTAGTTGATTGCGTTCAACTTTAATCAGTTTAACGAATTTACAAATGCGTACAATGTGTGCTCCCCCGCAGGCAAGTGGGGTCGCTTTCATTTGGTGCTCTGTTGTTGGCCCTTAATCACATTTAGGAGAATTCGACGATTTCAAATGTATTTAATGCTCATTTATTTAATTTATCCAGGACATGTCGATTTGTGGAGCGACATGTAAAAATCGAGTGGGTGCAACTGAATGCCCATTCAGGGTTACCGATTGTTATTCAATTTGTTATCCAAATTCCGCGCCATTCTCCGCTCTCCCCTTCATCATTATTTTCTTGTTATTTTTAATCAAAATGCTTACATGGCTTACATACGTGGGTATTGCATAATATTTCATCACAAATATGCTGGATACAAAGTCCACTCCTTTGACTGCATCCCCTTTGCAATTGGTATAATCGAAATGAGTCTATGAATCTAATTTTAGATGTCGTAGATTGTTTCATTTATAATTAGCTATTTTTATAAGTGCCATGAGATAAGGCTGTTTAAGACTAATCGAATATTTAATCTTCGGTAATCGGCAGATAACCTTTCTGGCCTTGCCGTGGCCTTCTTTCATTTGGCGGCTCAGAAGACCGTAAGTTTATTAAATTGTCCCCGTCTCTCTGAAATAAGACGGAACGAAAGTGTTTGCAAACGATACCCAATCCTCTGCCTTAAATAAATGACATTGAGTGCCACTGGGCAACATATTTTTCCAGTCACACATGCAGCCAGCAAACATATGTGTGTGTGTGTGTGAATGAATCCCAGCTGTGTTTTAGTTGACAATATATGTATACTAAAACGGGCAGACATTCCAAGGAGATTGAGAGTTGGCCAGCTGAGCCCCGAGGCCACAAATGCGTAAACAAGAGACAAGAGCCACAAACTTGTGGCAGACATTCGACTTGTCTCTGTTATTTTTGTGCCCCATTTGTGTCTGTGTGTCACACACACGTGCGTGTAATAATAATATATCCTGAAGGTAGTCAACAAAATTTCGCAATTCAAAATGCCTCACAATGACTTACAATGAAGAGTTCTAGATCTAGTTGCGAGTACACGACTAGGATGATACCCTGCGTACTGTTATTGATATAAACCTTGAAAATTTGAACGATGAGAAAGTCAATTAACTGCATGCTTTGGCAATGGCAATTGCAGACATCAGCTGTGACGAGAGCGATGGGATGAGCAACGCCTCGCCGATACCAGTGCCCTCGCCAGCCCCCCATCAGTTGGCCTACAATGTGATGAGACCGATTCTGAGGCAGCCTCAACTGTTGCACCTGCAGCAGAAACAGCAACAGCAACAGCAGCAACAGCAACAACAACAACAACAGCAACAACAGCAGCAGCTTCATATGGAACTCTCACAGCAGCTGGCACTGAAGCAGCAACAGCTGCAGCAGCATCACCACCAGTTGCAGCAACTACATATGCTGCACCAGCATCATAATCAGTTGCAAAACCCAGCCCCACCTCCACCCCCAGCATATCCTGGAATTGGGCATCGTAGGCTGCCCACTCCACCGATTCACGGTGCCTCCTCCGTTTTTCCATTGCTGCGCGTCCAGCAGCAGAGCGGCATTAATAACAATTCGGACGGTTTCGGTTACTCCAATATACGCCAGCAACAACAGACGCAGCAGCAGCCGCAGTCGCAGCTGCCGCAACAACAGCCGCAGCAACAAAAGCCGCAACAGCAACAGCCGCAGCAGCATCAGCAACAGCCGCAACAGAAACCATGGCAGCCGCAGCAACCCCAACAATTTGTGATGGGTGGCAGCACCTGCAACTTATCGCGCTTGGAGAGGGAGCGAGTGCGGGAGCGAGATCGTGATCGGGATCGGGATCGGGATCGGGAAGAGGAGCGCGGACGCTCACGACAGAGGACTTGGCAGACGCAGCCAAGCACATCGGTTGGTGCCAGGCTAAGCACATATAATGATTTTGTCAATGCAGCCGCAAGCGGTGGTCTCGTCAACGGCTCCAGTCGTGTAAGCAGCCAATAACCCCTCTTTGTCCATCTCTCTTCATATTTAAATCTATAAATATGTATATATATATATATATATGTGCACAGTCTGTGCACTTGCAGCAAAACATGCACGCCCAGGAATCACCGATATTGGGCAGACGGCGCTCGTCATCGATAGCTGCCAATCTGTTGCACAACGATCAGATCTACAATCGCAACAGTGATTGTTCGTCGCCCGATGTCGAGGATGTGTCGCATGAGTCGTACAACCCCAGCAGGCAAGTATTCAATGCATATTGACCACAGCCCAGAGCCGAACCATCCGATGCCCCGCAATCCATATACCCCCAAGTCCCGACTCTCTCCTTACTTAATTAGTATGCTTGTTAGTGTTCTTAGTTAGTTACGCTTTCAACTAAAACAAAAACAAAAACATCGTCATCAACCAACAACAACTTCAACTATAACCACAACTGCAGCAACAGCTCCAACTTCAGCAACAGCAACAATATCTCCAACATCAACTACAACTACGCAACTTCAACTAAATTGTTTGAGGTGTGGTTCCTACCCTATACCTATACCTATCTATAAACATCTCTGTAGCACAAATGGGTTATACGGTTCCAGAAATACTCTGTTTGTCGATCGACTGTCATCAATTTCCATAAGTGTGGTTCTACATTAGTTATTTACTTATTTTTTGTTGAGAATTATGTACCTGATTATTGGGTGCTCCAAATTGAAGTATTATCGTAGCGGTTCCAAATCAAAATTAATTTGATAAATACAATACTTATTATATATATAATATCTGCAATATTAGGTGATAGAATGGCCAAAGTTGCCGTTGTGATTTTCTATAATTATTTATAGCTGGTGCTATGAACTATACAAAAGCCCAAATTTGCTTCCTGCTCTTATTCTTATTATTAGTTGGGGCTAAAAAAATTGTATTTAAAAAAAGGCGGAGCAGTGAAAGTGGGAAGGAAGGAAGATGACGGTAAGAAGGGAGCGAGAAAACATAAAAACGGATATATAAAAAATAAAAATAAGAAAAATCGAGGAGGAAGTGAGAGTATCTCTAAACGAAGGAAGGAAGGGAGAAGGAAGGAGGGTAAAAAAGGTAAATGAAATAAAAGTAGAAAAATAAATAAAAGAAAACATATTGAGGCTATATCAAAAAAGGGAAAGTAGAAGGAAAGGAATGCAGAAGGAAGGGAGTGTGTAAAAATAGAAATTATATAAATTATATATATATATAAACAAGACTGAGGGACACGAAGAGAGAGACAGAGACAGAGACAGAGAGAAAGATATGGATGATGAAGACAATAAAAAAGGGCAAACAACAAGTCGCAATTTGGATAAACTATGGATAAGCTGCTCAACTATGATTCATTTTCGTCTTGGTGGTTTCGTGATAACGGATTATGATAAATGGCCAATGGGAGCAGAGCTAGTTGCATATTATATTCGCTTTCAGCTTTCAGGTCAGGACGAGTGAGCGAGAGTCCAAAATGCAATTTGGTAGACAAGCAGCCGTCGACCATCGAGGGTCGAGCAGAGTTAGTGGATTTTATGTACGTGTTTGCACTTGAATCATTGCAGGGAGCGCAAGTCGCTGGCCAAATCGCCGGTCGGCCGTGGAAAAGAAAGTGGCGTTTTAACATTTCAGCAGGCGATGTCCGGCGCGGTATCGCCGCAGTATGCGGCAACTGCAGTCGCAGTCGGTGGCACCACTGAGCTGCGCGCCTCCTGCACGGCACTCTCAACGGTTATCGAGGGAACAACGAGTGGCGCCGACACCAATACGCCCAGCAATGAGAAAGCACCACCGTCCCAGGCCCCGTCAGAGCCGGCACACAGCAGCCAGAAACGTGATCGCGGCGTTGGCGAATCCTCAGCCGGCATCCTTAAGGTTCAGATACACAGCAGTACGCTCAACATTGGCGGCACCCAATCCGGTCGTCGGTTGTCGGTTCGCCAGCGTCTCAGAACATCGAGTATGCCCGCCGAGGGTCGTAAGGTAAGTGGATCAATGTGGCTTATGGTTGGGCTATATTCCAATTACCAAACCAATTGCATTAAGTACTCTATTGCCTAATTACTTGTGGCTAATACTTGTGCAATTTAACAAGATAATTCAACTTTCCTGGCCAAAGGTTTAATCAAAACAATTGTAATTGTAATTGTTCCAGTTGATGTGTTAATCTTGGTAATTAGCTAAATTATATTCATTGGGCCATCACAGCTGTGCCGCATGCCACAAAATACAGATGATTGGCAATAAGCAGGGCTAATCTCAAGTTATACACAACTTGGGACAATAATCTGGAGGGATTCCCGTCTACTGTTTGTTCCGTCTATAGTTTGTCGCCTTCTGTTTCATTTCACATGAAGCCCCTGGGGACAAGTGAGAACAACAACACAATACAATAGTATTAAGTAATCCAGCTGCCAATGTTGTAAATCCTAGCGAACACACATACACACACACACACACATACACATCCACTGACTATTTGCACTTGGATTCACTTCAGCTTATTGCCAAAAACTTTCAGTCAAGTTGTCGCAAAAACACCCAGACTCCATCTCAATTCCAGCCTCAATTGAGTATGCACAAAGTAATAGGATTCCTAGGGGAAGCTCTCTCTCTCTCTCTCTCTCTCTCTCTCCCTCTCTTTCTGTATGTGTGTGTGTGTTGTGCAATGCAGTAGTACACCTCCAGGGAGTACTAGTAGGAGTAAGAGCAGGCACAGCAGACGCGAGGAAGGTGCGAGGCAGCTGCACGTTGCATCAGACAAGATTTTGCGGCTTGTTTGTGCCTTGTTCCGTTCGTGTTGCCATTACAATGCCTTTGGCTTGTTGTGTCTGCACTGAAAAAAAAAAATAAAACAAAAAACGACTGCTTTTCAAAAATCCCAATTACAAACTACAATCGGATATCAAAAAAGTGTTTTTAAAATTGAGTTGGTGTGTGTATAATAAATGGTAAATATTCTTCATTTTAAATACTTTTCTTTTCTATCTCTCTCTCGCTCTCTCTCTGTGTATGCCACACACACACACACACCCACACTTGACGTTCTTCTGGCAGCAGCTCGTTCAATTTATATGAGCCTCCCTGGATGTCAATGACCCGTTGCTCGCTGGATACGTGTTTTTGCCATTGATTTCATTTTGGACCATAGAAAGCCAAGCGATTTTTTTCGCCCAAAACAGACGAGGCGGAGAAAGCGAGAGAGTGCGAGGGAGAGAGCGAGAGAGAGAGAGAGAGAGAGACAGGTCAAAGTGACAGTTTCCAAGTGCTGCCCCGAGAGACGTTATCCTTGGCTTCTACCATGCTGCTTCTGCTGCTGCTGCTGCTGCTGCTGCTGTGTTTGCATTTTGGGTTGCCTACTTTTTTATTAATTACATTAGCTGCAGCGACTAGATAAGTGCCACATAGATACGATATGATGCCTGTGTGGCAGGTGTTAAGCAACCAAATAACGATGGCAGCTTTCGGTTAGGTTTCGCATTAGCATAGTCCCCATACTGCTTACCATAAATCCAAGTTAATGTCTAACAGACACACACACGCACACTGCTCTAAGTAAGTTTGTTTTGGCCAAGACACACCAGTAAATATATTTTGAGGATGGATAGATGATGATGCCTGCAGTGCTTTAGTTGTGGCTGAACGCTTAATACAATTGCTGCCACCTGGCGCTCTTCACTGCCTCAGCTTGCGGCCCGCTGCGAAAGTTGAGACTTCCGCAGACTTGACAGTTGCCAGTTGCTTAGTCATGCTGAACGGTTGGCATGGAAGCTTGCCATTAATAACCCGCCATTAGCAAACTACCACTCCACACCAGCCTTTCAATATTTCTCTCAAACTTTGGCGTCTTTTCGTATTACAGTAATTCGCTCCATTCATTTTTGGCACTAAATTTCACATAGCTGAGTGAACTGTTATCATCCACACATACGTGGATGAGAGGTCTTAGTTCTGATGGAGTTCAGGAGTTCAGCATTGTGGATTGACCAATGACTCTGTCATTTCAATGAGCATCTTTCTCCAAAGGAATTGAATACATAAATAATCAATTTTTAAGCAAAATCGAGTTTCATTGTCTTTGACTGTTTCTGTAGTATGTTTGCAGAGGAATAAAATATTATATATATATATATATATATATATCTATATATTTTTTTTTTTTTTAACTGCTGCACACATTTCAAATACGAACCATAATCATTTTCACTTAAATTTGTGTAATTTAAAACTTTTCTTTTGATTTTGTACTTTCAGTTAAAGCTTATGGAGGCAATGACATACAAAAAGTTGTAAATAAACTTTTAAGTTGAGCTTATTATAGCTATTGTATGTACATATGTATGTGTACAGGGTATGTAGGAGTATGTACGACTGTGCACACTTACATATACAGAGATTGCTTGAGCTTGCTTCTAACTGAAATGAACAGCAAAACAGCAAAAGGGGACTAGGCTTTTAACTGAATTTACAGCTTAAATATGTAGCGTATATTTTTGTCAATGCTGACCACAAGCTCGATTAAAATAAACCTGCTAATGTGTTGCACCTGTTGCATGTTTTGCAGCCCCCTCGCCTCGCAGACACCCGCTCAACGATGCGCTGTGATGAGGATGGCGTCATTGAGTTTTACAGAGTTCGCAGCTTCAGCATTACAACGCATGGCGTTTGCAACTTGGGCGATTCAATGCGGTAAGTCTAACACACACTCGCACACACACACACACACAATGAGAGGGATAACAAATGCGAATCGTGATTCAAGAATGTGTATTCATGACTCTTGTCTCCGTGACAGACACGTAACACAAATGTTACACACAATTTCTCACGTTTTTCAACTTTCATGCATTGTTTATTTACGTGTGTTTTTATTGTATTTTCTTATTTTTTGTTAGCCCGAACCGATTTATCCAAAATGTGTAAAAAGGGTATGATGGTTTTGGGCAAATGCATGTAACCGTCTGCAGGAAGCATTAAGCATTACATATCCTTAGTCAGAATCAACGCCGATTTGATATACCCATGCCGTCTATCCGTCTGTCCGTCTGTAAACATTAACATACTTTTTATCAACTGGGCTTATACATCTTTAAGATCCTCATATTGATCCCATTAGTGCCATCAGCAGTCGCAAACATTTTCTGTAGACATTAATTAATCGATGATTGCCTATACTTATTGATGTATGTATTTATTTAGAAATGATGACACTTTTGAAGGCAAATTAAAATTTGAATATATTTAGCAGCTGAATAGTTTAGGGTATATCGTAGTCGAGCTCAATCGACTACAGCATTCTTACCTATTAATTTTTTTAAATTACAGCAGTCGCAAGTCGCGTTCGATCAATTCTGTGACATCGACGGGCACTCCATCAACCTCACAAAACATGGATCGTCACAATAGGTGAGTCAGTCAGTCAGTCAGTCAGTCAGTCAGTCAGTCAGTCAGTCAGTCTGCCAGTCTGTCAGGGGTTGCATTAGGTTGTTGGCGAAACCAAAACGAACGACACCAAAACGCACAGAGCAAAGTTCACCGGGGGCAACAATGACAGACGTGCGCCACACACAAACACACACACACACACACACACACACACACACCGAGAGCTACACCAACAGAATTCTCATTTTCACACAATACATTTTGGTACACAAAGCAATTTTGGCTGCTATTACAAACAGGAGCAAAGCAACCTTTTGTTTATACCGTGTGCCCATGAAAATTGAATAAAAAGGATTAAATGAAGCTCTCTGATTTTATCAGCATATATTGTCTTAATCAAAATCAGCAGCAGAATCGATATACTCACTACGATATTGGTGAAACATTTTGAGTACATAAAATAGCATTATTTTGACAGTGTTTGCTTGGAAATAATATCACCACTTACCAGTTTCAGTTCCATACATAGTATCGATAAAAATCGATTATCAATATATATATGTCTCTCTCTCTCTCTATTGATTAGACTTACTTACTTTGTTAACCCTGCATTGTTTGTCTTTTTTTGTCTTGTTTGTCTTTTTTACTGTCAAATCTGCCCCGTGCCTCAGTGCTGTATGCACCCCATTGTTGCTGTTACGTGCCCCGAGAAAGCGTGTATCTCAAAATGTACTCCTGTGCCCCAAATTAGACGCAGTGCTGATTAAATTCTTCAAATCGATAGACCCTTGTTGTTATCAAGTAGTCCGGGAAAACTATTCATTTATATTGAATTTCAATTGAGGAGTCAGTGCTAAAAGCCAAGCCAATAAGTGTTTTAAGTTAGGTATTTGTTTTTGTTAGCCTATTTCTGGAAATGTGCTTAATTCCCTTCTTCTCCTTAATCATGTGTAGCAATACGTCGCGAACATCAGGTGGAGCAACATCTAAAACTGATATACAGCCGGATCCGGAAAAGCAGACCACGGAGAGGGCTGAGGATGTTCCGGTGTTTAATATAGCCATGCTTGGTGCATCCGGTGTGGGCAAGTCAGCGCTAACCCGTCAATTCGCCAACTCCGACTTCATCTGCGCCTACGATTGGAGCTTGGGTAAGTAGAGAAAAGCCAGTTTTCTCGAGTTTTCTGTTGGACTTGCTTGAATTGCTTAACTGGTTCTTGCATCTGCTGTGGCTATAACTCAATCTGACGTCTTTGCAGTTTCAAGAACTTTCTGAATGAAATACAAATTTTATCAAGGACATTATTTAGATTTCAATTTGAATTTGGATTAGGATTAAGATTAAGGTTTCGTCTGTGGCGCATTTGCATTTTAATTATGTAGAAAACTCATTAAAAATGAAAAGCGTCGCTGTTAATTTCATTACCTTTGTCAACGAGTGTGTGTGTGTGGAGGGGGGGAGGGCGGGGGGAGGGGGTCTGTGCTGGCAATGCCCTTACTTGAAGTGACTTCTCGACATTATTTAGATCGAGCAAACGCTAAGAAATATATGAAAATTATAAATGAATAGCTTGTTGCCATTTGATGAATCTGTTTAGTTAGTTAGTTGCCCCCGGATAAGGGGATTGACCTGCAACATTTGAAGTTCCATGTCGGAAGTGCATGCCGCATATGAGCAATCGCAATCTTATCCACCTACCCACACCCGTCCCCCTCCCCTCCCCCTTTGCTCACGCCCCGCCGTCACACTAAGTGCCGAGTGTGGGAGTCGTTGTCCGAATCGAGTGCGTGTGGCAGTCTGACCCGTGGTGGGCAGTGGACTGTGAGTGGGGGTGGAGCTGCCATTAGAGCCTAATCTTAACAATGTTCCTGTTCCACGCCCCCCACTCGCACGTGCACTCTAATGATGTATGGCTTGCGTGCAACACCAGCAACACCAGCGAACGGCTGAACGGGAGCGGAAGCGAACACAACCCAAAATGAGAAGGAACACAAATCACGAAAATTACGAATTTCTGACTAGAGAAACCAAGAATGTCTGTTCCGTTATCAACTCCGTGAATCATTAATTAAGTAAATTAATAATAATTATAAATAATTATAATTCATGCACACGTCAAAAAAAGAAATAACCCGATAGTTGTTAGTTAATTTGTAGCTGAAGCTGAAACGGAAGCGGAAGCGGAAAAAGAAGTGAAGCTGCTCAAGTTTGTTTGAGAGTTTCTTTTTTGTTGTAGAATGTTGCATGCCACAATGCTTTGCTACAGTTAGCGCTGCACCTAATGAGGGGGTTTTCAAATTGTTCGTGTTTCATTTAGCACTAAATTCAGCCCCAAAAAACAGCCACCCACAAAAGCAAAGAAACTTTATTTCCCAAGCAGCTTTTATTGTGCTGTGTGTAAGCGTGTGTGTAAGCGTGTGTGTAAGCGTGTGTGTAAGCGTGTTTGTAAGCGTGTTTGTAAGCGTGTACTTAACCAAAGAGAGCTTGAGACGTTTTTTTCATCTAACTAAATAGCCGCAAATACTGTGAGCTGCAAATGCAGCAAATACTACTTTTTGCAGAGAGTATTATAAATTTGTGGTAAAGTTTGCAACACATTGAAGAAACCATCTCCGATCCCAGATGGTATATATATATATATATATACATTCATAACATCCTAAATAGCCAAGTTGTAAAGCTTTCCTGATGGAACTTGGCATATGTCGCAGTAGGTCGGATCGAACAACTATATCACTTAGCTGAATTTTAATTTCCCTTATAAGCATTTTACTTGCCTATGTAGTTGATTCTGCAAGTGTTTTTAAGCCATTCTCTCTTGTCTTGTCTCTGTTTAATTGTAAGGCAAATTGATTTGTCGATTTATTGTCGCTACATAATAAATTCAGACGTTAATCAGTTAATCCGGCCAACTTGTTAATGTCCAAAGTGTTTTGATGCTTTCTCTTCTTGCTGCTCTTGTTTGACTTAGCCTCATTTTTCATATATTGGTGATAAAGTTAGGGGTGAACAGGGTGTCTGCTAGTCGAACATATGACAGCTTTTGTGTTGAACGCCACCCATGTGTGTGTGTTGTTGGCAATGACATGACAGCAATGTGGTCTTAAAGCTACCCACAAAATGTAAATAAATAATGGATATTCTTCTTTTTTTTGTATCGTTGGCCTGACAGCCCACCGAAATTGGTTTAAATTTTGACAGGTAAAAATATGTTTGATATGCGATGCTTATATATAGGAATAAATTCCGGGTAATTCTTAATATTCAATAAAGTTGCGAACAGTAAAGTCTTAGATTTTCTTAGTGCATCTAAGCTGAATACATCGTGAAAAAACGTGAAATGTTTTAAATAATTTTGCAAAACTTGGTTAACTATGAATGAATCTAGAAATGATATATATATAAAGTAAATGTGCATATAATAAATATATACTTTTAACTGAAGCCTATTCCATTTACTAACTGACTTTTATCCTTTCACCTTCTCTGCTATAGACGATGAGTATGGACAGAAAACTGTAACCGTTGTGGTCGATAACGTTGAAACAGACTTGGAAATGATTGATCATCCAGCCTGCGAAATGTCGGTAAGTGCACTGCCAACAATCCGTGTCCTGAGCGGGTCAAATTCTCCATTTCTGGGTTAAGAGCAATCTCTCCCACACACACTTCCGCCTAGACATAGTCGGCTAATGCAGCTGTCATTAGCACTTTTTTTTTATTAGCTGCTAAAAAGGCCATCGCTTATTATCTTGTTAGCTTTTTACCACACTGACAAGCGTCTGTGTGCCTGTGTGCCTGTGTGTGTGTAGGTGTCTGTCTGTGTAGCACTTTGTTGCAGGCTTTGTAGCTAAATCTGTGTTGACAATTTGTGTTGCCTGCTTTTGTGCGCACACTTTTAAAGTGACTCAACTCATCAATCTGTGCACACACAGCGAAAAAAAACTATCGTAAATCGAAATGTGAGTACAAAATTATAATATATATATATATATATATATATTTTATATTTTATATATGTATTATATATTTTTAGATTGTATTCAGTTGTTGCTTTAATAAAGTTGGTTGTCCATTTTTACTTCTTACATCTTGGCATACCTTGCTATCGTTATCGTTATCGTTATCGATTATCTTCTTGCAGACAGAGGCATTCTGTGCAACGTACAACATTGATCTGTTCGTCGTCGTCTATTCGGTGGTAAATCGCGATACCTTCGAAGCAGCCGAGAGAGCGCTGACCTATCTCAAGGAGAACGACATGCTATTGTCACGCGGCGCCATCCTGGTGGGCAACAAAGCGGATCTGGAGCGGAAGCGTGTGGTATCCCGTCAATGTGAGTATACCGCAATCCAAGTGCTGAGTCTAGCCACCGTAACTAACTGATTTTCTAATGATATATGCATGCTCTCGTTGGCAGTGGGCCAGCAGCTGGCCGAAAGGATACCCTGTAAGTTTATCGAGACGTCGTCGGGCATTTCGCACAACGTGAACGAGCTGCTGGTGGGCATTGTGGCCCAGGTGAAGTTCAATCCGTTGCGCATAAGTCGCCTCACTGAGAGTGAGCGGCAGCGCCTGAACTCCCTCAGCACCATACAGAATCATCGGTGCATGCATCTGCCGGCTCGTCGCATTGTGCGCCAAATGAGCGTCTGCCACGACGACCCAATGGATACCGATGATGAAGAGGCGCGGGCACAGGCACTGATACAGACACAGGCACAGACACAAGCACAAACACAGGCGCATTCGCTGGCTCCAACTCATTCACGGAGTCATCAAGTGCGAAGGCCGATTCGACGCACCATTAATCTGGAGAGCATATTGAAGATGGGCGACAGCGAGCTGGAGGACGAGGACACCAACGAGACCAGACACGCCTTGAACGCGTTGACCAAGTTTGAGATGATCACCGGTGGGATGCAGCAGCAGCGTCGTGCCAAAGACAAGAACTCCGCCTGTAAATCCAAATCGAACTCGAAATCCAAATCGAAATCCCAGCAACCCTTCGATGAAGACGGCCCATCCACTTCAGCAGCGGCTGCAGCGGCAATGCAGCAACGCAATCGCGATCGAGCCAGAGACAGTGTTGCTGATGACGACAACATCGATATGAGGCATGAGCCTGAGCAGGATGACGATGACTCGAACAGTAGCGGCATCGATTGCAATCGCAAGGTGGTCACCAAGCTGACAAGGCGCACCAAGATCATCATTGCGTCGGTGGTGCGCTTAAAGAACCACTTGAAGCGACGCAACGCCAACAGGTGCACCGATTTGTTTGTCCTCTAAGCAGATGGAATCTGTGTTGCTGTTGCTGTAGGTGTTTTTAATAAACTGAGGCATAGACTGAATGTGGAGGGGAGCCGCGTCGCTGAGAAAGTCGAACAACGAGGCAGGGTTATGTGCAATTATTAACAACGTGGTTTATCCAAATATGAATAGTTTTTTTTTGGCATAAATTTGAGTTTAGACCAAAAAAAAAAATATATAAATATATATTTATATATATATATATATATATATATATACACTTTTAAATTAGAAAAAAATTAATAATCGATAATGTCTAGCATAAATGCAAGTAGTCGATAAAAATCATTCAACAGATGAGTATATTTTCGTAAAGATGTCCTTATTGAGTCCTCAAGTGTTGCCTACAAAAAGCCGCTGTTGCTTTTTCCTTGTTTTAACCATGTTTTTTGATATCCTGACACGATTTATATATTCTGACCCACATCGAAGCAAGACGACACTGCATTTTGCCAGCTTTACAAACGGACAATAAATTTAAGAGCAAAAACTTTTTGGAAATACAGAAAATAAAAACGAAACATGCAAAATCAATTAAAAGTGCACGTAAATATAGATTTAATGGCAAAATGACATTGTCGTCTTGTTTCTCAAATAACAACATCAACAACAATAGCAAAGCCAGCAAACTGCAAAATGGCAAATAGGAAATTTAAGCATTTTTTTCGTTGTTATAGGATTAAATAGATTTGAACCCGAGCTTATACGCAGGAATTTACAACAGAAAAATGACACACGAAAGAAAACAAAACAAACATATTTAGTGATAGGAATATAAATCGCGATTTTGATTGGGATTAGAAAACCTTAGCTCGTTCAACTCGGCCATAGAATGCTCTCAATGCTGGAGAGAAATGCAATTTGTATACCTTGTGAATGTAGAGATTCACTCAAGATTGGTTAAGAAGTTTTCTAGCAAATCGTGTATTCATGCATTTAATGTATACATATGCACACTCACACACATACATCTTAAACTTATTTGTACAGCCGAACACAGAATGCGTATACGCAATGTTCAGGCCTGAATATCACGTATACAATCTGCGTAAGGTAAGGATTTGGGTAGACGGTATGTTCTAGTCGAGTTCTGCCTTGACTGGGACACTTTGTGTTTATTATTATTATTATTTTTATTGACAATGAGTCCAGCACTCAATCATCAATGACCAAAAAAAAAAAGAAAAGCTAATTGCGAAAAGCGAAGCTTAACTGACATAAATGTCATTGACAATTCTTTGCGTTATATCCGGCGCTAGGTTAGGTTAAAGGTTAAAATACTAACCCAAGGAACAGCAACCGCAAATGGCCAACAAATGGGATCAGAAAACAGCTCGACCGCAGTTTCAGTTGCAAATGAAATTGTGTGTTGCAACATTTGGCTGACTGAGCTCAGGCTTGTGGTTTGTTTGCATGTTTGTTGCCCTTGCCGATTAGTATATTTACTACTCACAGAATATCGATGTGTAGCCCACTTCCTATATAGTTCCATAATACATTTAATAGATATCAGTGAGCATACATGAAATGGGACATTGGGGAAAAGGGTTGATAATCTCACCAGTTATTTGAATGCCAAATGTGGCACGGATGCAAAGATTGAACTTTTTTGCTTGAAAATATAATGCAAACATTTCTGATTCTACATATACAAGCCACCCACCATTATGTCTTATATCAATGATAACCAAACAGAGCTCAACTGTTCAGAGAGCCATCAACGCATACTGCATATAGACGGTATATGTGTGTGATGTATCTCTGTATTTATAAAAACTAAAATCGGCAAGTGAGAGCAGAAAGACATATTAAATCCAATCCATAACAACAACAACAAAAAACAGCGAAAAAAGGCGATTTCATTGAAAAGATAAATAATTCATACTGATTAAATGAAGCAGAAATAAAGAAAAGAGGAAATCGAAAGGGAAGCAGAATGGAAAGCAAAACAAGGAACGGAAAGCAAAGGAGAGCGAAAGGGAAACTACAAAAACAACGAATGAAAATATGAAAATATGGCGCTGGTCTTCACTGGAACCAGTTGTTGTGCACAACGAAGCTGGCGATATGCTCCGCATACATATAAATATAAGGATGATTTGCCAGATGAGCATATATATACATATATAAATAAACACATATAAATACGGACGGAGGATCAAAGCATCTCACTCAGCTCAACATATCCAGGAACAGCGAACGTATACGTAACATATATATATATATATATATGCATATATATACATATATATACATATACATATATATAACAAATAATACATTTGTAGCATATAAAATATCAAACTTATCTCAATGTGAACTTTCGCTTATTCTGCGTACAACTCGGACTAAGACTATCAATCACAAACAACAGCAACATACTCATACATTCGCACACTCGCACACTCGCACACACACACACACACACACACACTGAGACCTATCAACTTTTGCTACATACTAACGGTTGAAAACGAGACTGATTGAAGCCCAACTAACTAGCTGACGTGCTTCACTTGTTTTTGGTAAGACCATTTTGACCGAATTTCCAATTTTTGATCAACTTAAGATTTATGCACCTTTCTCCCGGTTTCTTATTAGTAGACATATAGTATACATATACATATGCATATACATATACATATACATATACACATACATATACATATACATATACATATACATATACATATACATATACATATACATATACATATACATATACATATACATATACATATACATATACATATACATATACATATACATATACATATACATATACATATACATATACATATACATATACATATACATATATGCTTGAATGAATATGCAATTGCAAGGTAAATCTTTATAGATATAAATAAAACTAATAAATCTTATAAACATATATTACAACAATACAAGAATACTTTAGGATAAACAACTTACGCTTTTATGACTAACAAAAAAAGGAATATTTAATTTTCTTGTTTGTTCTTTTGGCAACAAACTCAAATTGGGCATTTAACCAAAATTAAGCACAAAATATTTATTTCACTTAATTCATGGAATCAAAAGTACCAACAAAAGAACCCAGAAAAAGGGTTAGTTTTGCAAATTTATCGAAAGTTTTTTTCGAAATAGAATAATTGTTTTTTAATGTTATTTTTGATGAATCTATTCGGTGTTTATTAGCCACTTATGTGTGTTAATTAAGATACAAATATATATACATATATATATATATATATATATATATATATATATATAGCTAATATACATATATATACACAGTAGGAATACAACTTTTGATGTGAATTACGAATTACATAATGGTAACCAACACACATTTTTGCTCTTTATTACGATATACAACTACATACATATATACATATATATATATATATATATATATATATATGGTTAGAGATTGGCTTTGTAAGTTGAATATAGGATTTGCTTGTGTTTGGGACTAATGCAAAATAGTTTGGATTGCAGTATGTTTTACTTAATGGAATTGTTTGGAACAATCAAAATTAAAGGATCAATGTTTTAGGATGGATATCGGTGTAAAAATCGCCGGGGATTTGTTAATATAAGCACTCTTTAAATGTGGGTGGTATTATCTTTGTTCATTCAATCAAATTGAATGTAAATTTTAAACACAACTATTTTACTCCATGCGTATAATATAAAGTTTGAATAAATGTATTAAAAAAATAATTCGAAAAAACTTAATATATTCTTTGTTTGAGTTAAATTTGATAAAATGGACATTGAACCTGATTATTAAATGGACTTTCCGCAAAAGCAGATATACTCGCAGCTCATTAAGCAAGCAAGCGTCCTGTGTGGCGGAGCCAAAGGACACTCGGTGATTTATTACGTATGCCCACATACCAGTTGGTAATTAAAAGTTTGACCACTTTCACCGCCATCAGCATCAGCATTAGCAATGGAGGAGGAACGGGCTGGGCTTAGTGGTTTTTTTTGTTGTTGTGATATTTTCACAAATGGTGGTGTGGCACTTAGTCAATGTGTGTGCAACAAATCGGGGCAAAGCCAGCAAAGCTACGAATATAATTCTTATGCAAACCTGCACAGGGGATTATAATGTTGTCATGAAGTCAATTACACGTTTCAGACCTCCCACTTATATATATAAAATGTATATATATATATCTGGTTGATCCGCCATGAAAATTGAAAAATATACAGAGACTACTTTTTGACTTTGTTCTGCTAGGATATATATATATATATACATATATATTGAGCATGGAGTTGTGTTTGGAGTGGGGCAAGCAAGGCCCTGCTGTCCACGGACAATTGTTATTACATAAATAATAGCGCAAGCTAAAATATTAATCGATTTGATCTGGCATAGACATAGCTAGCGCCTTATGAATTCGGTATAAACCAATTCAAGAAGAAAATGAAATTGCTCGCCAGAAATGGATGAGTAAAATCCACAGCTCGAACACTATAAAAAGAGAGGTGGAACGAACACTTTTGAGGCACTCTGGCCAACCTCACTGCACATTTACTCTAGGTAAGCCATCTTTAATAAAATGGAAAAGAAACGCAATTTACAACGTTGCTTCTAACTTGGCCTCAATTTGTCGACTGCGCAATGCATGTTGTTGCACTTGCCACTCTTGCTACCCAGAGAGGCAACAATTGGGGAGCGCTGGCTGAGCTCTCTCTTTCTCTCTGTTGATTACTTTTAGTACAGTTTGGCATTTTTAGATCCTATTAATATTATTAAACAAGTAAGATTGCTCGACTACGATTTACCCTGAGCCCAACTGTTAAATATATTCTCATTTCTTATGGTAGGCACTTAAATTTATATATATTGCTTATGTTGATGAAATTTGTCAAGTTGATCGAAAATGTGGTATATACTCGTATATTGGCAGTCTCTGTGGCTGCTATTGCTATTGGAAATCGATAAGTATCGACAGTCGCCAAATGGAAACAGTTATCGATAAGCTGAAAAGTAAACTTGAGCTGTGCGGGCTATTCGATAACATATATTCCAAATTTGATGTCTCGAGCTCTTAGTCCCTGAGATCCGACAGATCCTGAACAAGAGCACTTCATGCCCTACCAATTTTCAAATATAAAAGTAGAGTTGCCATCAGGAACTGAAGTCAAACGGTTCATTACTTCATTAGAATACGTCAATTAAACATTTTGAATACATCTTTTAATCGTTATTTATTCACTTTAATAAATTAAATATATTTGTATTACAAAACGGAATTGCAATTTGTTTTGGGCATGGTGAAAAATTAGCGTTCAGTTTTTGTTTTTTGTGCCAAATAGATTGAATAAATAATAATAAATAAATAAATTAGCGCAAGCAATAAAGTACTTAGTTAAATAACTAGTACTAACTAACTAACTAGCTCCTGATACCGTTTGCTCCTGCTCCTGCTCCTGTTTCTGCTCCTGGCCGCAGCTCAACGTCGATACAAAAGAGTATTTACAGTGTTGGCCATGCTGAGATATATGTTGGCTTAGTTGAAGAACTCCAGGATGCCATTGAGCAACTCGTAGGCAAAGCCGCCCTCGGCCTCGGCGGCCGCCTCTGTGGCTGCCTTCTTCTTCTTCTTGTTCTTTTTCGCCTTCTTCGACTTCTTCACCTTGGTGGCGGTGGCCGTGGTGCCCTCGACACCAGATGGCGCTGCAGTCGCAGCTGGAACAGGCGACTCCTCGTCAGCAACGGTCGCAACATCAGCAGCAGCAGTTCCAGAATCGTCCTTGCTCTGAACTGCATCCATTATCTCAACGTGCTCGCGAGTCGTCTGATCAGCAATGGGCGTGGCAGCCGCAGCATCAGCAGCAGCAGCAGCAATTGGTTTCTTGGCGGGCTTCTCATCATCGTCGTCGTCGAGCTCGTCGAGCAGACCGCCCAGACTGAACCCGCCGTAGTCAGCATCATCGGGCGCTTCGGTGTCATCGTCGTCGGCATAGTCTTCGGCATCGTCGTCCTCCGCCGACGGTTCGGCTTCGCCATCGCCATCATCATAGTCATCCTCCTCCTCATCATCGTCATCGTCGCCGCCAGCTAGAATCGTTGCACAAGAGTCAGTTGTGTTGCACAATGAGAGTGCGTTGGCAACTTACCGCCAAAACCAAAGATATCGTCGTCATCATCATCCGCCGGCTTCTTGACCTTGGTGGGCAGCGGCTCGGGGTCGGCGACACGCAGTCCCTCCGAACCGAACTTGAAGCAGGAGACGGGCAGTTGAGCCTCGACCTCGTCCTCGGAACGCAGCTCGAAGGCCAGGCACGCCTTGAAGTTCTCCTTGGCCCGCGACAGACCGTAGACGCGTCCGCAGAACTTGGAATAGCCGCCGGGCATTCCCACGCAGATGGGACGCGCCCGCTTGCTGGAGATGCGACGCGAGGCGAGAGTGATGTCGCCAAATTTCAGGGACACGCTCATCTCGTCATTGCCCAGATACGCGATCTTGGCACAAGCCGGCCCGCTGGGCAGCAGCGGCAATCCAAACTTGCGGCAGCAGTCGCAATGCGATTCCGAGCACTTGCAGAAGCGACTAATTGGATTCTTGTCCGCATCCGCCTGTGGCTTTGTCGGCTTTGGCTTCGACGCCGGCTTCGCTGGCGATGCTGCCTCCACCACAGCAGTCTCTGGTGCTTCGGCAGCTGATGCTGCTGCTGCTGCTGATGCTTCTGGAGCTGAAGCAGCAGCTGCTGCTGCATCGATGCTGGCAATTTCATTGGCGCTCTCATCGAGAACAGCTTCGACCATTGGGGCCACAGCGGCGCTGACATCGTTGCCGTCCAGCTTCTGGGGCTCGGGCGGTGCCACATCGGGATCGATCTCCTCTGGCGGCAGATCGAGCTGCTTGAAATTCTCCGAGATCTTGTCGGTCCGCCGATGCACCGTCTTCCCCTCCGTCGCTAGCAGCGTGCCGCTGACCAGCATCAGCAACAGCAGCGAACCGGCGATCTTGTTGCTCATCTTCAACTGCAAAGAAATCGGAACAATAAATAAATAGTAATACATATGTATGAATTTATGTATTTATGTGCTACATCGAAAGTGTCTTGTATTGAAAAACAAACACAATCGAAGAGGGGGCAGGGGCGTGTGGGTGTTTGTAGCCATTGGTTTATTTAGCACGCAATTTAATACTTAATCCGAATCGCAGGTTTCACCCAGCCCCAGAGTCGTCGAGACAAAGTATTCCCAAAGTCAACAAGACACAACAACAAAATTGCTTTCAAGAGGCGCCCGATTTAATTTCACCGTTCGGTTTCGGCCTTTTTTTATGTTATATTGCTGCTTTTTTTTGGTAAGTTTCGCGTGAGCTGACGAAAGAAATGAATTTAAATAAATATTGACATAATTTCTACCACTTGCTATCCGTTTCTTTCTTTCTTTCTTTCTTTCTTTGTCAACGAGCCGTGCGAAATGAGCAAAAGAAAAAAGTGTTGCACGAATTTCAACGTAAACAAATTACCAGCAGCGCCATCTGGCGGCTGGCGGCCACGAAAATCAAAGTTTAAAAACGCTTGGGGGAAAAATAAAAACAAAAATACAAAATGCCGAGTGTAAAATGCGTATGCAAACAGCGCAACGAAACCCAAATGACAAAAGGCCAGAAACAAAGCACAAAGCTGACCAAAAGCGAGAGTGAAATCCCAAAAGACCAACTACAAAAACAGCAGCAACAGCAACAAGTTGAGTGGAACCGGCCCCGGGACCAAAGTTATTTAATTGACTATTGATTTGGGCTACGGTCTGTTAGAATGCACCCCCCCTCAAGCAGCACACTCGCAGGGCAGATCGAATTATTTTCCTCATTTTTTTCTTTTTTCGGGAGGCGTTTTTTTTTGTGTGTAACTATTTGGTTTATCGCCCGCTTTGTGCGCTGGCAAAGTGAAATTTTAGCTATTGACTCATTGAATCTGTCCAACGGATGGATGGATCATCAGGTCTTCGAGTGGAGCTGCGGGGGGTGCCAAAGGCGTCGTAATGAACCTCTCGGTAACTTCTTCGGCTTCTTTTTTTTACTTATATTTTGTACTTTTTCTTTTTGGCCTCAGCATTGATCTCGCTTTCAGCGGCTTTGGCGATTGCCAGAGGGAGAAAGCATCAATTCAATATGAATGAATGAACGGTGATTAGTCGTTGAAAAATCTACAAAATATATTCCAAATTTGAGACCTTGGGTGGGCTTCACCAGCCTCAAGCAATATACAAATGTGAAAATGTAATGATGATGATGAATTTCAATGAATTTCAATGAATTACACTTTCAAAAATGTTATTATACTCCTTCAGAATTCAATGAGAACATAATATTATTGTATACATTTCATTTCATAAGGAAAACGATTCTTCATAAATATGTATTTACATAAATATGCATCATATTTTTTGTAGTGAGAGAGATCCAGTGAACCCAAATAATCAGTTTTCATCTTATCAAATTCAAATCAAATTGTGTTCGTTTAATGCGCCGAGTATCCTTGGAATTTTTGCAGTGTTTTCTACACAAATGTGCTGATTTTTTAAAAAGTTTATCTGGAAATTTATATGTCATATTACATTTCAATTTTTATGCATTTTAGATATAGCAGATTAAATAGTTTATATTCATTTTTGTCGCTTGTGCCGTCAAATAAAGTTATTCATTTCAAAACTGAACACGAATATGCCTAAGGTCAAAGGTGAAAGGTTAGACAAAATGTAAACGTTCATTTCGAAGGGGAATTGCAATTTAACACTTTTGGATAGTTGTAGACTTTTAATGTCTGCAATTGTTTTAATCAACGAATTTAAATTTAATTGTTACTCTACTTGTAAAGTACTATTAATTTCAAAGATTTTGTTACTTCTTGGTAAAAACACTTTCGTGGTATTCTGTGTCGTTGTTCGCCTCCTCTTGGCCTTGTCAAGGCAGAGCTGTGTTAACAATAATTATGGTCACTCAATTATGTGGAATGACCTTTCATTTGGGCAACAACAAAAACAATAACAATAACAATAACAACAAGAGTTGCAGACAGCAGTAATTGGTAACCCAATTATTGTCGTTTTTGTTGATTGTTTGCCTTTTTGGCCATGTCAACTTATGAGTGGATAGAAAGTATGTGACCAAATGTGGCAGTAGCAACAACAGCAACAGGGGGGCAGAAGGGGCAGCCTAACAATTAACTCTGAAATGGTCAGTGGGTGGTGGGTGAGTGGGTGGTGCATTGGTAATTCTTCTGCTTTTGCTTGTATACCCTCCACTTGAGCACTGAAAATGGGTAAATTGGGTATTATGAAGTAGTGCAAAAGTGTGTGACAGGCACGAAACATTTAAAACATTTATTGATTCTTGATCAGCAACAAAATTTACTCTCATCGATTACTTCATTCGTAATATCGATTAAAATCGCTTATCGATTGCGACAATTTTAAAGAGCATGTTTAATAGCCTGACATAATATTAATCAGCTGTAAGATAGGTTGAGTAACACGCGGGTAAATCGTAATTTCACCCATACACACACACACACACACACACACATACACACACACACACATACACATACACATACAATGAGTGCAGAGCTCAGAATGAATGTTCTTGTTTGTTAAATATTTGAATGGAGGATATCTGCCAGTGAATCATTGTCGACTGGAGCACTCTTTGCCATTGTGCTTGGTGTTGCTGGCTGCACTTTATCTATATAAACTATTTTGGCAAATTTGGCTCCAGTTGTGCCCCCAAAATTGGTTCGACAGTTTCGTCTTTGTCTGCTTCTTGACATCATTTCACTGGCATTCCAATACGTAACGAGCTTTTACACACACACTTACACACAGCAAAGAAAAAAATTTTAAAAAAAAACTGATACTGAACTCAACTCGAGTCTGAGTGTGAGTGGGAATGCGAGTGTATTCACATTCATATTCATATTCAGAGATTCATTTGCATTCGCCGCATTTGGATAAACAACAACAACAACAACAACAATAACAAGACGAATGTGTTTTTTGTTGTTGGGCGCATATTTTCTATTTTTGTCAATAATTTATAACGGTTGTGAAAAGATATTAGCATTAATTAATTATTAAAAGCATAGGAAAATAGAAAGTGAGCAACAACAAACGCTTCTATCAAAATTATCATATCAGACATGCGTTGAGCTGGGGAACTGGGAAACTGGGCAACTGGGCAACTCGATATCATCGAAATCGAAATCAAAAAACACCAAAAAAAAAAACAAAACTGTTAATTATGCATCTGCGGCGCCGTTAAGCGAAAGTGTTGAGCTCTTTGTTATATTTTTTTTACATCCGTATAAATATTTATCGTTGCGCATCTTTGAAAGATTGCGCGAAAAATTTCTTTTCATTTTTTTGTTTCTCTCTATTTTTTTTTTTTTTTTGGCAGCTGCTTCAATCTGATGAGTCGACGTCGCTGATTACGGCACAAATGCTTCGATTATGCTAAACAGCTCCGACATACTTTTACATCCTTCAATGGTTTATATAACACACACACACACACACACACACATGTACATAAGAGCAATTTGCATAATTCACGTCTCACTTTCTTCGACCAAAAAAAAAAAAAAAATGAAAGAAAAAATACAACACACAACTGGGGAAAACGTAATTGATGCGAGGCTTCCGTAATACATTCCACAAATGACGATGTCAAAAGTCAGTCTAGGCCGCATAATATTAAGGTTAAGTTGGCCAAGTAACGCCCTGTTGAGTGCCAGACAAGCGAAACCAGCGTATGTGTTTGCCTTAATTTCCCTCCATTTCCATCCCCCCCCCCCTCTCATTTCTTAATTTTCGCCACAGTTTGATTAATGAACGTACTTAATTCAGCCATTTGTCATTAGTCATTAGCTATTAGCCTGCTTAAGTTAGTCGGGCCAACTAAGTGGTCAACTTTTCAATGCCAATCAAGTTAAATGGCTCATATTAAAGTAGTTTTTACATCTGAAAATACAGTGGTAATCGTAGGCCTCTTTCCGGAATTGCAATCCACAGCCAAATCAAATTCAGTTCAACTGGCGTTTTTCAAGTGCTTTTCAATTTTCTCTCGTTTTTCTACAAAAATCTTTCGGCAATTCGAAATCATTTTGCGTTGGACACAGTAAAGCTTTCAGAATCTTCAAAAAATGCATGAATACGTGAAGTACACTCAGAAAAAAGATCACCCTGATATTTTTGGAAAATCGCTTCGAAAACTAGACAATTTTGAATGTTGTTTTAATATGCTTTTCAAATATAAGGTTTTCCTTGGCGCCAAAAAATAGCGATATTTGTAGTGAGAAACTTGAAACTAGTAAAAGTAGCAATCTCATCTTTTGTTAACGTACTAAACAAAAAATAAAGCGTGTGGATAAGTTGCATGCGAGAGCGAAAGGACATTGTTGCCAGCCAAAGAAAAAAAAGAAGAAGAAGCAGGAAAAAAAGAGAGTAGATCAATTTGAGAAACAGATGTTAAAGTAGAAAGTAAAACGGGTGCCAAATTCAAATAAGTTCAACAAAAGAACAACAACAAGAATAAGATGAAGACGAATATGAAGAAGAAGAACAGTACCAAAGAATGTTAAGAAGAACACCAAACAGAAACGGGCGCTGCCAGCATTGGCGACGCAGACGCAAACGTCGACGTCAACGGCGACAGCGACGCAAACTGGTTGACACAATTTCTCGGCGACTTTTACGTGCATTGGTCTTTGCTGGTTTTGCTTTTGGGTTTCCTGCTCATCATTGGCCGTCGTCGTCATTGCTTTTGGCCAAGTTAAGTGTTGGCCGCATTTCGCATTTCAACAACAACAACAAATGAAAACAAAATTTAAAGGTGCCTCCTCCCCCCAAAAGTCTCATTTGCTTCACCTTCTTTTTCAAAGTCTTCTTCTTAATTACCTATTTACACGTGGGTTATCCTGTGGGCTTAGCACCAACAACAACAGCAACAACAAGCACTTTGATTTAGATACAACAAAAAAAAAGCAATGTGTTCACAGCAAAATAACGGTAAAGTCGAACCAAAAAAAAAATATTTATATATATAAATTTGGATCGGCGCGCGATTAATGGAAGCAAACGTTTGATTGAGAGTGTCAGGTGAAGCTTAAAGAGTGATCTCAACGTTTGAAGACGCGAAACACAACTGCGCTAAGAAAACGACATCGAGTCGAGTTATTGGCAATTCGATCGACGAACGGCCGAGCAGCCGAACAGACGAGCCGACGAACAGACGAACAGACGAACTTCAACGAAGTTGTAGACAGCTGAGCGCGGCTTTCTATTTGATTCGAACGTGTTGGCACCTGTTTGGCCTAACGACGACGCACTATGCGCACGTACACCTATACACGTACATACATGCATACATATGCACATGCATGCGTGTGTGTGTGCATACGTGTGCGTGTGATTTTGTCGCCCTCTGAATTTAACGGGAGACAACAGCATCACAACATACGACGAGATCGAGATCGACATGTTCGTTCGGCTTCGCTGCGCATAATTAACTTTGAATCGAACGAACTGTAATTCGTGCCACTCGGCAAATGAGTCCAACTCTCTTCCTAGTGTTCGTCTGCTTCTTCTTATTATTATTATTATTCCTCTTCTTGTTGTGCTTATTTTTTTTCTTCTCTTATTTACATATGCATGAAATCATATTCATTGTCTAGTTCCTTGTGACTCATCCAGACGCACCCTGGAAACCTTGAGGCGACACCAGTTGACTGCCCCTTCGAAACAAAGCAGTTGATCATCCACTTGATGTTCAGACGTGACGCACATACTAATAAGCAGTAATACCTTTGGTATAGAGTCTTATTACTGTGAAGAATTCATCTTTATATATATTTTTTTTCATATATCCAAATCGAAAAGTTAAAAAATTGCACTGTTTTCGATTCAGAATTTTAAAAAATTACTTCTTTTGTTTGTTGGAAAAAAAATTATATAAAACTTGGATAACTAGCAGCAAACCGATTCTAAAGTGGTTTAAGGACCATTCCCTTCAATATCCTGCATAGTTGCCCGAACTAACCTTCAACATCAGCCTGACGTTAAAAGAGCAAAGTCTAAAGCCAAATCTCTGAATTATGTAGATCTTTTGGTCTGTAGCTTTGTAGTCGTGGATCTGGCGATACTCAAGATCAGATTCGATATATATATATCGAAGTTGGCTGGATAGCTGCCATTGGAACTGTTCTTGACTTAGGGGCATGAATCAAAGCTTTCCACACCCATAACTTTGTCAAAACCGAGCCGATTTTCAAAAGCAATGTCTTTTCGAGCAAAGATGGAAACTGCATTTCAATTTGGATACATTATACCCTGTAAAAATATTGACAAATTGACGATAGTCCAGACCTTTGCATAAAACTAGGATATAAGACTACGGCACAACTTAGATATTCTAAAACAGATTGGTTTATTTTCACAATATGATAAGTTGATATACATACATACATATTTATATATATATATATATATATATATATTTATATTTAATGCGCAGCTGTATGTTCGAAAGAATTAACAATCGTTTTATTGTATATATATATATTTATATGTATGGTAGATGTTAAACCGAGCTCGGAATGGGAATGGGAATCTAGCCTCCCCTTTGGGGCAGCATTGCACTTCACATAAAAAAAATATTTGAATAGAAATGAAAAGATTGCTCGTGCGGTGCGTCATAGTGTCGCGTGACTGTGACGACAACAACAACAACAACAGCAGAAACAGGAGCAGTTGCAACAATAATTGTATTGGAATAATACTCGGAAAGAAGAATACATTTACAGTAGTAGCAGTATCATATAATATACACACTCACTTTAACAATTGCATAACAGGGAAACAAAAAAAATTATAATAATAATAATAATAATACAATTATGTTAACGACACGCGACACGAAAAAGGAAAACTGCATTTAAAAATTATTTATATGTGTGAAGAAGCGAAACGGGGGGGAAACGTGGGAAACTGTGATCACTGATCGATCGGTGATCGGTGATTAGTGCTGGAATATGGTAATATAGTTGTCGATCTTGGCGCGATGCTTCTGGGCAACGCACTCGGCGATCCAGACAATGTTGCGGCACTCCTGCTCCTTCAGCTTGAGGTATGCGTAGAAGACGCCAAAGTGGAACTGTTGCAAGAACGCGAACACATTTAAATGCACCTCGTGTTCAAAGAACTTATCCTCCAGCGTCTTGTCGCCCGGATTATTGCCGGATGCATCAAACAGTGCCGCATATTCCGCATAATACTCGGCGACGGTCTTCACCTGCTCGTAATCATCGGCACGGGCCAAGGCGGCCAATCCATCGGGATACATCTTACCGCAGTTGGGATACAGCTTGGCCCGATCATCCTTGGACAGCTCCGTGCCGAACGAGTTGATCGTAATGATGATGGCACGGCGATCAGCCTCAAACTAACATAAACAGAAATTGCATTTTTAAAATGACCATCAAGCCACAAATTGAATTTAACTTACAGCCAAGATTTCGCACATAACGTCGGCGGTGGAGCCGCCCATATTCTTGCAGAAGTTGTAGAACGCCTCCAGATAGGCCTTGTACAGCGTGTTGCGAATGATCTCGATGTTCATCTCATCGAGATCCTGCTCCGAAATGCAATCGACAAAGAATGGGGCGAGTGGTGTGTCTACCAGGACAGCGTTGTAGAGCTCGGCGGGCGTCGAGGCGACATGGATGGCCTCCATCTGCTCGAAACTGCCCAGCGGATGGCACTTGGGTATCAGCTCCGAGATGGGTCGCTGATGCAGTGTGCCCGTTATCAGCAATATGATATTATCAATCATATAACCATACGTGATGAAGTCCAAAAAATTGGACAACGGCTCCACGGCATGATTCCGCATATGCTGGAACTCAATCACCAGCTTCTCGCGCAGCTTATCATCGATGACGGAGACGGACAGCGGCGATGGTTCGTTCGCCAGGAAGCTGCCATAATCTGTCCCCTGCAGATGCAGCTTCAGATCTGCGGGCAAAGCGTACAAATTATGTTATTTATATATAAATATTGTATATATCTGGACAGTAAAATAGTTATCTGCTGCTCTTACAGTTGATTTAGTATGCAATTGTGATCATTACCAGTCCTTTACTGAATATATTCTACTAGCCCATTTTTCACCCAATAATCGAACAGTTCGAACAGACGATTATCGATTATCGATTAACGCTTGCTGATTAAGTTTTCTGGAATCAATCTTATTTTTTCCCGACTGGCTTTTGTAAAGCTTCTTCTCTCCTCATATGACAATAAACAAGCCTCTAATACAATGAAATATATACATATTCAAATCATATCTTGTGCGGACAAAAATCAATATGGAAATTAAAGTATTCTAAACTTTATGCAAATCGCAATTGCAGCTCAATATGGAAATGTGAGAAAAAGGAGTAAATATTTATCACTTGTGATTTTGATTAGGCACTAAGCATGTCGCCAATAGATAAAATATATTGTATTTTGTGCACATGATATTTAAATCTGTGCTTTTTAAATCCACACCTATTTGTGTGGCCAGGTGTGTGTATATGTTGGATGATGTTTTACTGGAATATATGCATATACATATATCAAATAAATGTCTGCCTCATTATGTGGCGTAAACTGATAAATCACAAGGCAAGCTTATACACACACACACACAGCACACACACACACACACACGCACTGATAGCAGCAGCTTGTCATGTTTTGCTTGTCATGTGACTCTGACGGTTACTGTGATGGTGACTGTGACTGCGACTTGCTCACCTTCGAGTGTCTCGCACTGGACGAGATTGAGATAATCGGCCTGCTTGAGGATGCCGCACTTGAAGCCACGGCAGAGGCCCTCCAAGTAGCCGTTGTCCACGTTGAACATGAATCCAGAGCTATCCATTATTATGGTCGATGAGTCCAAAACACGCACACAACAACAACAAAAAAAGAAACACACACAACACACAGGAAGAAAAAAAAGACGATTGCTAGTTGCTGGTTGGTGCTTTTTTGTACAGTTTTAGCACTCGTTGCGGCCTCTGTGTGTGTGTTTTTTGTTCGTCTGTTGGCTAAAACGGAACTTTTGGCACACCAGCTCAACGGAAAATGCAACCTTTATTTTTCTGCTCTATCGATCGACAAGTCATATGATTTTAGCTCTTCTTCTTCCTCTCCGTTTTTGCTTTTTTTCAGCACTAAAAATGCCATATGTCAAATGACCTGCAGTGCTGCCAACTCGTGCGTGCAAGCTGGCAACGCGACGCGCGCTCGTCCAATTGGCAACGCGACGCGCGCGCACTGCTGGCAACGCCAACGCCATCCAGCCCTGGTAACAAGCATATATGGCCACACTGAATTTGAAATTTCAAATGAAAGGCGCGCTCAATTTGAATTTGAAATTTAAGCAAATCACAATTAAAAACAATTTCGAATTTTGAATACTGAACTTGAATAGCATAATTTATGTGCGAGTAATTAAATGAGAACAATACAGATATAGATAAAGACATAGACATAGATATATATGTATAGATATAGCTATAGATATGGATACAGATATCTATTGATATTTAAGCATCTTTCGCTGCTGGGCTTTCTGGTCGAGAATCACGTTCCCGTCGTAGTTAGTATAGAAGTGGGCGAACCACATAAAGACTAGCATGTCGACGAACATTATGCCCGCAAAGAGGAAGAACTCGTTGGCCTGCGACTCGAAGAACTTCAGTTCCGCAATGATGACCACAATCACATTGCCAAAGGCGACGGTTAAAAGCCAGCCAGCCTGCAGCAGGGATTTCATGCTTGGCGGTGCCTGGGCGTAGGAGAACTCCAGACCCGTCACCGAGAACATCACCTCGCCGAGTGTCATCACCACATACTGTGGCATCAGCCACAACATGCTCATCGAGTTGGGCTCGGTCACCTCGAAGATGCGCGAAACGAATCCCTGTGTGCTGTTCTGGGCAATGACTAGGGCATAGACGCCACCTGGTCGCAGCCGCTGCTGATGGATAAGCTGGCCGCCGGTGAATACCTCGTATTCGACGGTGCTCAGCTCGTGCAGATCCTGACTGCGAGCGGGCACCTCCAGCACTGTGTGGCCCGTTCGCAGTTCGCGCCACACGATGCGACTGCTCGCTGGCAGATTGGCCAGATTGCGGACCAAGGCTAGCGATTTGTTCGACTTCTCCAGCTCATCGATGTACCAGGTGCCTCGGGCACTCGAGCGCAGGAACAGGCTATGCGCGTTCGCTTCGCTTAGGTTGCGCTTGGTGATTCCATTAAACCGTTGGCATCCTGATGGAGTGTGTAGTGGAGTGAATCAATCACGCATCAATCATCACTCGGCTACTTACCCGCTGTGAGGCTGTGGATGCTGTACTCGAGCGTGAAGCTGCCGTCTTTGGTGGCCACATTGCCACTCGAGTAGGAGTCGATGCCACGCAGCGTGAAATTCCTGCCCAGCGGTGGCAAGTTGCTGCTCACCCGATAATCGCAACCGACCATGCCGCTAAATACACGCACTTGGGTGCTGCCCATCTTGGGCACAACGGGATAGGTGCGCTGCAAGCAGAGGTTCCTGTGTGGTTACCCTACTTAGCCATCAATCTTATCATTTCAGTTGCCATTCAATCAATATGATTCAAACTCACTTTTCTCGCTGTGCATTGATCGACAATCTTTCAGTCACTCAATCATTTGGCCAGTCAATCAATCTCACATATATGCATATCTGGGATTTTCTTCAAATCATGCTCAAGCATGTAAATTTAAAATCAGTTTTCTGTCAATCAGTCAGTCAATCAATCAATCAATCATTTAGTCAGTCAATCAATATGATATACATTTGTGGTTCTTTTGGGGTTTTAGCAAACCATGCTACATCATGTAAATCGACATCAGTCAATCAATCAATCATCTAGTCTGTCAATCAATCTGATATATAGTTGTGAACCTTTAAACATAATCTGGTCTTTTTCAAACCTTTGCTCAAACATTTTAATCTAAGTTCAGTTTTTCTTCCTGAACATTGATCAACAAACTTTCCGTCAGTCAATCAATCAATTATTTAATCAGCGAATCAGACTGTGCAACTCAAAAAGTATCTTTGCTTTTCTTCACAGCACGCGAAAACATCTACAATCTAAGCTCAGTTTAAACAATCGATCAGTCAGCCAGTCCATCAATCAATCAATCAGTCAATCAATTACGATTACGTTGTTAAAGTTCCGAAAGCTTTAAAAACTACTTATAAGACTTGTGCTAATATCAAGCGTTGTTTTTTTTTGCTCAAGATGCAGAAAGCAGATAACATTTAGATAAGATAACGACAAAAAGAGCGAGAGAGAGAGAGAGACAGAGAGAGACAGAGAGAAAGAGATAGGGAGAAAGACAAAGACAAATGCAAATGCAAGTACGATTATAATTTTCATTTATTTTAATAATATTTAGATTAGTTAAAACATGTGTCTTGGCATATTAAACAACGTCCGACCCGACATCAATCCGTGAATCCGAAGATTCCCCGTTCGTTGGCCCGGGCAGAGCAGCACACTTACATTGTAAATGGACAATGGACAATTGACAATGAATACAAAGGACATGTATGAACTATCATAGGGAGGATTGTGGGGATATCTTTTTTTCCTTTTTTGCTTTGTTTTTTTTTTTTAATATATAATACACAACATTGGCAGGGGGCGGAAGACACACATAGAGAGAGAGAGAGAGAGAGAGAGAGGGGAGAGAGAGAGAGAGAGAGGAACGGGATCGTGTGTCTACTCATCAATCTCCTTGCCCTTGTTATCGATGCCCCTGTCGAGCTGCTCGATCTGGTCATCGCCATTGGTCAAAGGCTCAATCTCCTCAGGCTTGTTGGGATCATTTGGCTTGTAGTTGTAGGCCATGAACATGAACAACAGCATATCGACGAACATGAGGCCCGCAAAGAGGAAGAACTCATTGGCCTGCGACTCGAAGAGGGCCGCCTCCGCAATGATGACCACAATCACATTGCCAAAGGCAACAGTTAGGAGCCAGCAGGCCTGCAGCACCGACTTCATGCTGGCCGGTGCCTGAGCGTAGGAGAACTCCAGACCCGTCACCGAGAACATCACCTCGCCGAGTGTCATCACCACATACTGCGGTATCAGCCACAATATGTTCATCGAGTTGGGCTCGGTCACCTCGATCAGTTTGAGTGGCGCATAGCCACCGTTGGGCAGCTCGCTCACGAGCAGGGTATAGACACCGCCGGTGCGCACACTGACCTTGCCCAGGGAGTAATTGTCAATGGACACATCGTAGTCGCTGGAACTCACTTTAAGCAGCTTTGTCTCGCTGGCATTGAACTCGTAACGCCCACTTTTGGAGCTCCACACAATTTCGCGATACTGCTGCACATTGCCAATGTTACGGACCAATGGATAACCCTCGGACGGCTTGTTCACAAAGTCCGTCTCCCAGAAGACGGCGTTGCTATCGTTGCGCCTGTTGAGGAACAGCGACCACGCCTGCTTATCGGTTAGCGTATGTCTCTGCTCCGCCTGTGTATGCTCCGACTGGCACGCAGGATCTGTAGTCGAGATCGAATACTTCAAATCGAAGGTGCCGGGCACATAGACATCCTTCTTCGTGTAGACGCTGTACGGCTCAACTTTGAAGCTCGACAGGCCGTCGATGTTGGTGGCGAAGTTGTAGACGCAGTTGTCCGAGTTGAAGACACGCAACTGGGCATTCTGGCTGTAGGGTAGGGCGGGGTAGGTTTTCTAACCGTGCAAATAGACGAGTGCGTGCGGGATAAAAGAGAGGGACGAGAGCAAGAAGAGAGAGAAGAAAAAACAAATAAAAATAATATTGCAGTAAAAAAGCGGTGCATTGTGTGCAACAAAGGGTCGAGATGAGACAAGACAAGCAAGGACAAGACCAGACAATCGGGGGCGGCCGACACTCTCCGGTTGCAACTCACCTCCAAGTTGAGTTCGACAATGGCGGAAATGATGAAAGCAATGCCAGCCAAAATGCCACCCATTGTCAGCTTCTGCAGTGGACGACGGATGCCGATGAGGCTCAGTGCCGGATAGAAGGCTACATCGTACAGAGGTATAAAGGCGAGAATCAGCAACGGATTGAGCACTTGCAATTGATCCGGTTTTAAGTCCCATGAGCCCATATTGCCATCCATGCGTGTCGCCTGGAACGTCCAGCGGGAGCCCTGCTGATCGAACAGTGCCCAGAAGACGGGCAGCGGCAAATATAGGAAGAGGACACGCATCAGCACCTTCACATCGGCGATCCGTTGGCGTTCGTATTTGTGATCGGCATAGTCGAGCCAGTGTTCGCGCGGATTGGTCTTCTTCTCCCGGCACTTGGTCGTTATTGCCGTCCAGATGGTGCCGCTCACCTCCACAACCATATTGCCAGCCGGTGGCTTAATCTTGTACAATGGGCGGCCAAGTACAAAGACTACCACAGAGATAATCATCAATATGGCAGGCACACCGAACGCGAGCGGATAACAGTTGATGTCATTAAAACAGTGGACATCTTCGCGGAGAATCGGTGTCACCGACGTCGATATCAGTGAGCCTGCATTGATCGCAAAATAGAAGAGGGAAAAGAACGAGGTGATCTGCTTGAGCTGCTCCGGCACCTTGAACTGATCGCCGCCAAAAGCCGATACGCACGGCTTTATGCCGCCGGAGCCGAGTGCGATCAGCGCCAGGCCCAATATGGTGAACGTTTCCATTGGCAGGTTAAGCGGCCCAATTGCGCCCAGTGTCAGCAGGACCGATCCGCAAATGTAAACAATCGATAAATACAAAATCGTCTTGAATTTGCCCAGCCAGGAGTCCGAGATAATTGCACCAAACACGCACAGAAAGTAGACGAACATCGTGAAGATGTGGAACACCACCGTTGCCGAATCGTCCGAGTAGCCCAGTTTGCGACTCAGATACAGCACCAGGACGGCTAATGGAATGCAGGGATTAGCACTGATATTGAGAATATAGATTCTGATTCAACTTCTACTTACTGCGCATGCCGTAATAGTTGAAACGCTCGCAGAACTCATTGCTGATGATGAAGAACACCGACTTGGGATACGGCAGTTTCTACAGATGATGGCCATGATTGGAGATCAGAGATCACAGATTAGAGATTAGAGATTAGAGATTAGAGAGAGAGAGAGTTAAGTCGAGTTGAGTATTGTTGTATTTACCTTTTGCTGGCCCTCCGTTTCGGCAACATTATCAAACTTGTTCGTATCCGCCAGATCCATGCCATTTTTCATGGGCTTGGAATCTCGACTGGGTTCTGGATCGTCTGCCAGTTTGGTGGCCGCCACCAGAGCTGTGCTATTTGTTTCTACCGACTGTTCCGCGTTGGCATCATCATCTGTTTGAGTTTTTTGATTAGTGGCCAGCTCGTCTGTGGTATCCACAGGCGCTGACTTTGCCTCCACGGACTCACTGCCTGCCTCAACAGGCTTTATATCTGCAAGGAAGCAGCAATTATGCGGGATTAGTTGGTATCCATTTGGACGATGGACTCGATTATTAGCACCTAGAAGCGGTACGCTTTCGTGCGGCGTTGTCATTGCCACTGCGATGCTTATTTCGGCACTGATCTTGATCCCTCATTTCATCATATCTCTAAACAGATCGCTGCCGACTTGGAATGCGCTTCATAAATCTTGAAGCATTGGACGTGATCCAAGCTCCATAAATGTGCTGTTGTGTGTACCATAACTAGATAAGATATCTAGATATAAATGGACATGTCTGCAATGCATCCATAATGACAACATGACACACATATGGGCATCATCATGTCTACGCCTATGCAAATGTAGCCCTGCAGCTCGTCGAGTTGCATAGCAGTTAGCATTTAATGCCTACACTTGGAAAAATATCGCCTGCAATTTGCATTTAGAAAATCTCTCTAGTTTTTAGAAATACATTCCAAATATGTGAACACATTTTCCCAAAATTGAAAATTGAAAAGGCTTGCGCTAAGCGGACCATCCCAAAAAGATTCTTTCATTGTATTTGTTAGAAATATTTGCTATTTTATTTATATTAGAATAAGAATAAGAATAGAGGCAATGTAGGAAAAACCCTCTTTCAGATAGTCACCCAATTTAAGAAATTCACTTTCTGATTAATAAGGTGAGGAAACGTTGGCGCTTTCATTTTGTTTCGAGTGCAGGAAGCGGACTCAATACTGATTACTGATTAGAATTAGACATTTTACTTTTCGTTGCATAACTGAGCTTTAAAATAGTAGTCAATAAAAATGCCATATCGCAGTTATAAAGTGAGCCGAGTCTAGACTCAGGAATGCATTCAATTCCC
Source organism: Drosophila macrothrix (assembly GCA_035042055.1). Classification (NCBI taxonomy): domain Eukaryota; kingdom Metazoa; phylum Arthropoda; class Insecta; order Diptera; family Drosophilidae; genus Drosophila; species Drosophila macrothrix. The sequence continues at coordinate 2,825,479 of JAWNLX010000587.1, forward strand.
TGTTTCTAATTTATTGGGAGGCCTTTCTTCTTGCCCCACCACCTCCGCACTACATATGTATACATTTGTGGTATTCTTGGGCTGTCTTATCACTTTTGTTGGTAGTCGTCAGGTATCGCATTGCGGCAGCCTTTTGAAGTCGGTCGCCAGTAACGGCAATTTGCAGCTATCAAGCTAATTTGGCCTAAAAATTTAAATTAAAATAAAAACAGAAACAGAAGCATGCGCAAATGTTGAATGTTGAATGTCGAATGCCTATCGACACGGACATCAAACAGCGACTACTTTTATGGCCCTATGCGAATCACAATCAACGCCACACATATTCGCACTCATTCATATTCATTCATTCATTCATTCATCGATCAAGTGCCCTAAACTGAAGTGTGTCAATGCCAGCTTAGCAGTTCGATTTTAGTCGTATACCCTGAACCCATTTCAAATGGGTAAAACGGAGTTGCCCAACTACCTTGTGTAGCAGACTAAAGGAATCATGTCCGATCCCATTAAGTATATATATTCTTGATAAACATAAGCAGTCGAGTCGATTTAGCTATCTCCGTCAGTCTACCTGCATAGGCGGGATGATCTCAAAGATTATATCAGCCAGAGACTTATAATTTGGAATATATATTCCCGTCTACAACAATCAATTCAAATCGATTTCCGATAGTAAAAAAAATGAGACAATTGTAATAATATAGCCAACAGTTGGTACAATATATCATATTGCAAAAACTACTCGCAGCAAGTCTACTAAATATGTAACAGCTGGGTTCAGGGTATCTTCTCGTCGAGGTCTCTCAACTAGGGCACTCTAACTAGTTAGACGGGTAACTGAAAGACATCGATAAATATATAGGAAAGTTTTGATTCGTTCTCTCCATGGACACATAACTCTGGCTCTTTTAGTCTCAGACAGACTGATAGACATGGCTAGCTCGACACCTGATCTAGAATATATTTATACTTATACATATCTATATATATATATATATATATATATATGCATACTTTATGTCTGTTGCATACTTAATTATAAACTATTTTTAATCGGTTCAGGGTATAACAACAAAATGTTCAGCTTGTTGCACTTGTTCATTTGTTCAGTTTACGGGTGCAGTGGGAAATAGTCAATCGGCTTGAAGTATATTTAAATGTACGCTCAGAAAAAAATCTAATTGAATTTTAGAAATTCTTATCTACTTTTGGCGCCAAGGAAACTTATTATTCAGATAGTATTTTTCTAAAATCCAGTGTTTAAATTTCAAGATACTTTTCCAAATGTGTTAAAGCAACTCTAAAATTAACAACAAATATTTGTTGCTTATATTATTAATATATAAATTAGTATTTTAAAATTTCACTTATTCAAAATATAATTTCATTTGAAGAAAACTTTACTTGTTTCATAATATTAGAAAGGATTTTTTCTAAAAATTGTCAGAGCGATTTTTATTTCCAGGCGACTAATATATATATATATATATATATATGCGCGATTGTTTTATATTCCTTTATGGGGATTGATATCGGTATTTCAATGCGATTAGCAACATGATCGGGTCTGGGTTGTAAATCGTTTGACTCAAATGGGAATACCCATTGCAAATTTGATATTTGGCTAATCAGTGTGATGATGGTGGTGGTTATCACCGACCTATTGACTATAGAAATGGCAGTTGGCCGTTGTTGAACAGCGCTAACTGATTTATAAGCGATTCAGCCGGCGCTTTTTGTGCTTTCTGCGATATTTATGGTTTACGATAAGACAGCAAGAACGGCTCCCTTATGCATTTTATAGCCGGACATATTTTACCACTCAACAGAAAGAGCAACAGCAACAGCAACAGCAATGGCAAATTTGCCATAAAGCTGAATGAATTTGACACAATTTTAAAGTTGTTGTTTGCTGTAGATACACGCACTGGTATCTATCAGATACTCATGTACATGCCACTGTGATTGCCTGCTTGCCGTTAATTAAAGGGGTCCAAAAAAGTTATTGGCAAAGAGTGTTGCTGCTGCTGCTGTTTTTGCTGCTGCTGCTGCTGCTGTTGCTGTTCTTGCTATGCAATTAGTGGTTGTACACTATGCAACATGGTTTGTCGGTTGCTTGGCAACATATTGGCAAAGTTCTCAAAATTCAATTATCGACTCAAGCGACTCATTGCCCCCCACCGGCCACAAGGCCACGAATACTAACAGGTAGCCATAGCTGCTGGGCAACAGGTAGCTTCCACAACAGATTATAGCTGAATGCAGCTCTCAGCACTCAGCTCCCACCACTCAGTCACTATCTGCCCCCAGCTCTGCGACCTCAGCACTCATCTGTCAGCTCTCGGCAATGATTCAGATTAGATTGCAATTAGTCATACAGCAAATTAAATTCGTTTTGAGTGCTGGGGAGAAATAAATTTAACTATTAAATATATGTGATTTATAGGTTTTACTTTCCTTATTACTAAGTGAACAACGCTTAACAATTTTTGGTCTGATTGAATGTTTGCTTACATTTACATTTTGATTTTTATGCCATTAGTTTTATTATATATTAATTTAAAAACTCGCTTTTAATTTTTATTTTAAATTTATATTTCATATTGTTTTTTTTTTTACAAATTGCGGACTTTTTGGAGCACAATAAATAAATAAATAAATAATACAAATATGCAAATGCGTTTAGTTTGTCATTGGCTCATTTTCAACTGCTTCACAGTTGGCAATAGTTGGCATGCGATCTGCGTATTAACCAAGTTTGGCAATACCATTCGAACCAGGCCTGAACCAGGCCAGTGGCAGCCAAAACACTTGAGCACCCTTATCGCCCTGATAAGATTAGCTTGAATTAAGATTTAGTGCACTAGTACACGCTTAAAGAGTTCTTGGAATGTACACACATACGTATATATATATATATATATATATATATATACATATATATTGTTCGTTCGTGCTGATTAAAAAACATTGTTTCTCTAATCTTAACTCATTGACTTTCGTACAGAGTTTATTTGGTTGTCAACAAATCAAATTGTTCAAACGTGCAAAAAAAACGATATCTCGCCCTTTGAGTTATATCTACATATATCTATAATATGTATGTTTTGCAACTTTGTAATACTGCGATTACAGTAAATTGTAGTTTTAGTGTTGCTCATCAGCAAATTATCTCTTTGGAATAATTTCAGTGCTCAACAATTAGTTTCGTGTTTTTTTTTTTTTTTTTGATAGAGGAACCCTTTTTGCTTATGATGCTCTGATGTGGCTCTTATCTTATACATAAAATGGTTTAATGTGAATAAGTACCGTTTTCATTGTCCGTCATTTTTGTTGGCTAATGGGTTGTAATCACTTCACATCCGTTATGCGACACTTGAAATCGAAGAGAAGAAAGAGAAATCAGAACACTATCGTATTATTTTAATTCCCAGACAGTTGGAATCAGCACTTTAAAAATAAAAATTCAATTATACGTTGAAAAAAAAAGGAGAACAAAAACGATAACATATATTTTAGAGTTCATTTAAAATTGTTTTTGCAAAAATGTAAAATTCACCGACTTCGAATAATTTATTTTATTGTTGTAGTTAGCACGTCAAGCCACGCCAAGTCAAGTGCAAAGCACTCAAAAAACAAAAATCAAAAACAAAAATAAGAATAATATTAAAAAAATACAAAAAATACACAAAATGGCAGCTGACTTGACTTGAGTTGACTTAATGTGAAAAATATGAACATTGTTATTTACAATATTCAATTGAGTCAAGAAACTCACATTAAAACATTTAACAACATAAAAAAAAGTGCACACACACACAGACAAAAGCGGTGGGGGATTTTGTTGCAGTTGCAAACAACCGGAATGGATGAACGTTAAACCGACGCGCGTCCAATTCTGCCAACGGCAATCAACTGACTGTTGTCCGATGTGTGTAAGTCAACTAAGAAGCCGCCGTCAGTAGTGAGCCGAGCAACAACGCCAACGACGACGGCGACGGCGACGGCATCGACTTCGACAACGGCAACAACAACAACAACAACAGTCACGAAGGGGATGATGACGACGCCTATTAACTGTTATTGCCTATTGGCTATGTTATTGGCTCTCCGCTGCGACTGCTGCGATTGCTGCGACTGCGCGCGTGCCGTGTGAACGCGTCGCAGCAGCTTGTAGACGAATTGTGTCCATTCTATTAGCTCGACTCTAATCGCGGGTCGAGCGATCAGGCGCAACAGCCACTCGATGGCCAACACAGCGCGAGGGTGTTCAGATTAGCCCCGTGCGGTTAGCTCGACTGTCAGTTACCCTGTAAGCAGCGCTTACAGTTCAATTAAAAGTGGCATGCGAAATGGATGGTTAAGAAAAACGTTGTCTGTTTGACTGTGTGACATAAGGATCAGAGGGCTGCATCGATCATGATCGATAACCAGTCTTCGGATTAGTTCGATCAAGTTCGAATCGGCTTCGGGTTCGCAAATGATCGAACAAAAGGGAATATGCAAACGAGCGAGAATATGCAATCGGAAATGTGTCTATCTCTTTTCATCGCATGGCACAGGCTACGATGCCGGGTAACGGTAATAAACAGCTCTATCTGACTCAATATAATGAGAACGAATGTTCTCTACGCTGCTTCACACTGATAAGTATGCTGAGCAGGCAATTTACGAGGTATCGAAAAACAAGTAACCGAGAGTATGATTTTTATGTGCAAAGGAAAAAAAAAAGTTTACATCAATTAAGTCGGAGATGTATCGTATCGAGTTTACTGCAAATTTGAACACACTACATGATACCCTTCTTTTTTTTTTGAATGAGTTCAGGGCATAATAAAGCTTATCAGCTTATCGCAGTTGAAGTATTTACGAACTCGCGTCCTTCGCACTTTATGCAATAATATATGGCCTGGCATATATATACCTATATATGCATGTGTACAAATATCGGCATCTGTAATATTGACTGGTCAATTGGCTGTCGTAGGTAGTGTAGTCCAGGGTGCACCAGTAAACAGGGCCTGCCGGAGCTTGTTATCTGTCCCTAATTAAATATTTTCGTTCCAATTCATTTCTTATCTGAGCCAGTTAGATAATTTGCCAGCTGCAATGCTCAACATGCACACCACACATATGATATATCTCAAATATATACATATATATCTACGCTTGCGAAGAAGATCTCAATCCTTTCATAAGTATGCCCAAGTTCTAGGGAAAGTCAATGATCCAATCTAGTGGGCCGTAAACGTTCCAGCGATAACCGATAGCTGATAGCTGATAACTGATAACTGATAGTCTGATGCGATATAATACACATGTATTTACGATTACCACCATAATTATGAGCACAAAGATTAGCACATCCGCAGCATATATATATATATAAACATATATATCGTTTATTATGTATATATGTATGTACATATATGACTATTGCATTGTAATGACTCTTTTACTGCCTTTTGCTGTTGTAGCTGCTCTTGCTTTGGCGATTGTCACACTGCAAAGATTCGATTGCATACATCTTCATCTTCTTTAGGTGTTATGGAGCGTGTTTTTTTAAAATTGGAAACGGTATGTGGACTCATATAGGAATGGATTAAGTCACACTTCATTGGAGCTATTACAATCCAGCGCATGTCCCCATATCTTTAGAAATACCCGCAACGAAAGTGCAACGGTTATAGTATGGAGTATGTTGATAACGATATCTGCGGTCTTTGGATTGCGTGGATTGCAGCAAAAGATCCCCTTATCAGCGGAACTCACTCCAGACATTAGCTAACAATGCTGACAATGCTGAGGACAGTTAATAGAAATGTGGTCAAGTATAGAAGGAAACACTCACTCACTAAGCATGGCAATTATAATCCTGACTGGGCGATCGACAAATGAACGTCTTTGTTGTTGTTGCACAATCGAACAAAGCTGGAACAAAGATGACTCAATCTTAAGTGGAATACATTTTAATTTACAATAATGAACTAGTCGCAAGTCGGATAATGAATAATGCACCCAATGATGACGATAGCCATTTGCTTTTATGGTCGGTTAACTGGAAGGTCTGATTGCAAAACGTCTTTGGTCAGCTGACGTGTTTCGTCCGATTAGATCGACATCGTTGTGTAAGTGAAGTACTTGTGGTTAGATTAGCTTGACGATAGTCTATTTTAGCTTTAAATAAAGCAGCGTGTGGCTTATCCCCCTCCACCCACAGTTACCCACATATGTGTGAATGTAGGCAGCCATGAGCTTGTTGCCAAGATCTGAATATGTTTGTTAAATTCCAAACACATTTGCAATGTTTATGGAACTGAAGAAATCTTCGAGCGAATCTTCCGAGAGCTCTCAGCGTAAGTTATAATCCATCCATCTGCCATCCGGCATCGAGTCCACAGACTAAGACTCCTCCTTCTCCGTTTGATAGTTGTGCAGGGGCGCCAGGACGGTGGCGTTGAGCTGCATCCGTTGGGCCTGAGATTTGACGATGGAATTGCGGCTGCCCGCAATCGTTACTATGAATCCGAATTCGATACCAATGAGTCGGCGACGAAGACCGAATCCTCCGAAATAATGGATTGGCGCCGAGAGTCCTGGGACTTTTTGGTGGTAAGAGATACCAGAATATACACCAACATACGTACATATATACATACATATAAGTTTGTTTTTTTGTTTTTATTTATTTATGCACATGTACCGCCTTAAATAGCCGTAAAAACCCAGCATACACCCTCATACAATAGAATGAGAGGGGAAAGAGCAGCAAGAACACAACCACAACAAATGCAAGCGTCACTTTTATCAGCATTGAACTTGACCGTTACAATTGTAAAACTGACGTTTACTTCGTGCAGTCGCAATGCTGCATGCAGTCTAGAGATAGAGAGAGAGAGAGAGAGAGAGCACGCGAGCGGGATTGAGGCTAGGCATGGGAAAAGAGAGTAAATTACAATCTCAGTTAAGTGATGCAGCGTCGCTGCTGGCATTGCTTCCACACTTCCCCCCCTTATCCGTACGCTTTGGCATGCCGTTTTATTGTCAATTTCTATTTGATGCTTATTCTTGTTGAAATATTTTGTTCTTTATTGAATTGCTCAAGAGACGCGCAATATTTGTGAATTTGTAGCACTTTTTGCAAGTATCGTTTTCGTTCTTCTTTACGTTTTATGCCGTAAACGTGACCCTCTCCCATACACACACACACACATACACTTTACCTGTCCATCACGCTTTAATAAATGCACGTGCATTTTTCGGCAGTTGCTTAAATTCCAAGCTGTTGGTTGAACTTGAGCCCATTGTTTGTTTTGTATGTTTTTTGCGTTTTGAGTGTTTTGTGGGTGTTTTCTTCATCATGTTCATGTTATTAAGTGCATTCAATTTGATTGTTGAAAACAGTCGCTTGATTTCGCTGCCGAGCACCAGCTGTAAATCAAAGGAACCACCAAATAAAAATGAAATGCAAGAGTAAAAGGTGAGCTTAATGTACCGTTATGTTTAACGATTTGACGGCCAATTATGGCAATCGCACCATACTTGCATACATGTATACAGGTATGTATGTGTATACATGTACATATGTACGTTTGCGTGTGTGTGTGTGTCCATTTATAGTCGCTGAGCCCTAAACTTGAAATGAAAAGAAATCAGCATCGGCGTCTGCGTCTGCGTCTGCGTCCGCTGCTTATTGTCACATTCAGTTGTCATATTGAGAAAGTATGTATTTACACATACATACAAACGCGTGTGTGTATGTATGTAATGCATACACATTAAGCCATACACGTGCAGCATTTCTCAAACCTAATTACATACACACACCTACACGTACACATACATATACATACACAATCAAGATAACGGACAGAGATCGATTGGCAAAGATCGTATGGACAAAACCACTAAATACTTTTGGCTGTCGATTGGTACATATGTATGTATGTATTTATGCATGTGTGTGTGCGTGTGTGTGTGTATAGATGTAAGTATGTATGCGTGATGAATGTGTGCTGCAATTGCATTTGGGTCCATCGATGGCTTTGCACAAGAGTAAGAATGTTTTACCTTTTGCAGTTGTAGATTTAAAACATGCCGCAATTTGACAGTTATTACAATCCACCGCGACTGCGCAATACTCTATTATATATTTAGTGATGTTGCAAGCACTGTACAATCTACTAATTATTGCCATTTAAAGTTAAGAGCTGAAAATACATATAGGACCTGATCTACAAATATGAAAATACATATGCGTATGTAGATCTTAATTGTCTCAGCTATTGGTATAGATCAGGAATACAGAACACACATACACTGATATGTATGTATATATAGATATATAGATATAGATATATATATATGTGTTTATATGTATATGTATGCTTGATAGGATGCGACGATGTTTGCCCTGACCTAGTTCTGGTCTTGCAAATGCTGAACTTGATGTGCGTCAGTCAGCCAGTTGTGGCAGTCCTTTTATTGCCCGCAAATTGATTGAATTAATCAGTGAAATCAGTGAAAATAAAATCGAGAATCTACAATCTGCAATCTAGAATCAAAACAATAGTTCCATCCCATCCCTTCTCCGCTCCCCCACACTGATGACCTACTTTGCGACTTCCACAGACTTAGCGACAAGTTGAACAACCTGTATGTATGTATGTATGTATGTATATATTTATGGAATACACAGAATAAACAGAACACAAACGGGATAAATTTAGTCTCTTTAACTTGATTTTGCAGCTAAGATTTCTACTAGCTTTTTAAATAAGTATTTTCTATTTGAAAAGTGAAAACAAATTAAAAATAATATGTTGATATAATATATATACATACTATAATAATATACTCGGCTGCTCTCGATATTCGAAATTAAAAATAATATGTTGATATAATACATATACATACTATAATAATATACTCGGCTGCTCTCGATAGAATTGAAATTGAACTTTATCTCTTTTTTTTTTGGTGTGTAGTAGTTGATATGTAATACTAGATACCTGCTAGGCTTACTTACCTGCTAACATTCATTGTTTGCTTGTTGTCTGTCGATTATTGTATCTCAACAGTCTAGCCAAATATTAGCCAACAGTGGCAACAATAACAGCGATCGCTGGATGCGCCTATCAGTTGCTCTGAGGTCCCACAGTTAAATCATTCCACGTCAGGTGGAATGGAAATGCACTGCGCAGTCATTGCCTGTAATTATCGCTCAATACAATTATGAATGGGTGCGGTGGACTTGACTTTGGCTTTACTCGTTGTGCGTGCAGAATTTGCAATTTGATTATCATTTGGCGAACAGCTGCTGGCTGCAAACTTGTTTATCGCTTACCGTTTACCTTGGCTGCTATTTTGTAGTAGACTCAGTCGTAGTCGTAGTCATAGACGCAGTCGCAGTCGCAGTCTCAAACCCAACCCAACCAAACCAAAACAAATCAAAACAAAACGAAAACAGAAACACAAGCTGAAAGCGAAAACAACGAAAATGAAATCGACAATCCATATACGTTATATATATATATATATATATATATATATATATGTATATATATGTATGTGTATAGCTAACAGCAATGAGTAGGTCAGGCGTACTAACAACTACTATGATGGAAATGCATAAATTACTAAACGACGACTGGCAGATACTCTACGATTTCTGCTACTGATGTATGTATGTATGTAGATATGATGACGTATATATGTATTTACATATGCATGCTAGAAAGCACTCATCTAAGTAGGCATAGCTAGAAATACGAAATAAGTTAAACGAGTGAATGACAAAGCGATGCACAGAAAGAGAGAGTAAAACTTAAATCATTGTTTGATTTTATCTTATGTCATTATTCGTATATTTTTTTTAAATACCTAATAAAGAGAGACTGAACAAGAGAGAGAGAGAGATAGAGTAAGAATGAGAGAGAGAGGGATAGAGGGAGAGAGCGAGAGAGAGAATGCGCACTCAACAGTCATAATTATTTCCCTTTTAATTTTTTGCATATTTCGTAAGATATAATAACATGGCTAAAATGCTTTGGTACTGAGTCGATGACGCTTGAGAGAGGATTGCCATATGAACATAAAAGTCAACCTAATTTGCATTATAAAGATACAAAAGTAGATGTTAGGTACTACAGTCAGTTAATGATGCGGTTCTTTTTTTCACATTTCATTTGTCGCATTTTCATAATAATAGCTACAGTAAAATAGTTGCAATAATTACAAGTCATGTTGTCTACACTTGGGTAAATCGGAAACTATATCCACACTCACGAAAAATATCGCCCTGAAACATTTCAAAATTTCCGAAAAAGTAATGAACACTTATGAGAAACAACATCAAAGATTAGACATCTTTTTTTTTGTAAATTTTCGACAAGTGTAATCTGAAATGAAGAAAAGCAAAGTTTGAACTTTCACCCGAAAAGAATAGATAAAGAATTAACAAAATTGTTTCGGTCGATTGTTTCTCTGAGTGTAGTCAATATATATTTTGAGGTTGAGTTGAGGGCTCTAATCGGATCTACTGCCTCTTTGACCTCTTCATCTAGGGGCCCGAGTATCCCAAATCGGTGGTCTTCATCATCAGCAATGAGTTCTGCGAGCGTTTCAACTATTACGGCATGCGTGGTAAGTAATCCATAATCTGTAATCCGTAGTCTGTAGTCGGTAATCTGTCGCATCTCTAATCCCGATCCCCGGATCATTTGCAATCTGTCAGCGATTCTGGGGCTATATCTAACGCACAAGCTGGGCTACAACGAGGAGAGGGCAACGGTACTCTTCCATATATTCACGATGATGGTGTACATATTCCCGCTGGCCGGCGCACTCATTGCCGATGGCTGCCTGGGCAAATACAAGACGATACTCTATCTGTCCATTGTCTACTGCTTGGGGGCCATGCTCGTGGCCATCGGCGCCATTCCAATTCCGGGCATGCCCGTTAAGTAAGTGTTTTGGATTGGATGATTGATGATTGATGATTGTGATATGCTTCTCAAGGGGGGTGACCGTTGCGGGTCTGCTCCTGATTGCCCTCGGTACGGGCGGCATTAAGCCGTGCGTGTCGGCCTTTGGCGGCGATCAGTTTAAGATGCCGGCACAGGCCTTGGACTTGCTCCAGTTCTTTTCGCTGTTCTACTTTGCCATCAATGCGGGCTCAACGATCTCGACGATGGTGACGCCGATCTTGCGTGCGGATGTTCATTGTTTCGGTGACGATGACTGCTATTCGCTGGCCTTCGGTGTGCCCGCCCTGCTGATGATCGTCTCGATGGTCATCTTTGTCGCCGGTCGGAGTCGCTACACTCGCAATCCGCCCTCAGGTCACATGATCTTTGGCGTGTCGCAGTGCATCACGAATGCGATCAAGGGCTGGTGTGATAATAGCGCGAATGAACCGCAGGAGCATTTCCTCGACTATGCGGAGCCAGTGGTTGGCAAGCAAATAGTCCATGAGACCAAGTGTCTCACGAAAATCCTTCTACTCTATATGTGCTTCCCGCTCTTCTGGGCGCTCTCCGATCAGCAGGGATCGCGCTGGACTTTCCAGGCAGCGCACATGGACGGCAGACTGTTCAGCCTCCGCATCAAACCCGACCAGATGCAGGTGATTAATCCGCTGCTCATACTCATCTTCTTACCACTTTTCGACAACAAGATCTATCCGACACTCGCCCGGTGGGGCTTTAAGCGACCGCTTCAGAAGCTCGCCATTGGACTGCTGCTGGCCGCCATCGGTTTCTTATTGTCGGCGGCCGTTGAGCTGCGCTTGGAGCAAGTGGAGCCGTCAGCTGCACCATCCTCGCCACACATGGCCCATCTGCGTCTCTACAATGGGATGCCCTGTCGCTATGACTTCAGCTGTAGCGATCTTCACTCGAGCATCGAGCCGCTGGGCATGTGGTGCAATCTGGCCATGATTGTGCCCCAGCGCACTGAGTACGCTTTCAAGGCACAGCCGCAGCTGCAGTCGCCGAGCAGTCAATGCCCCATCATCGAGGCTCAAATTCGATTGGAGCCGGGCAGCTCCGTCAGCTATTTCCTGGCCAAGAATGCGCTGCACAAGTTCCGCGATGGGGTGAACAGTGGGCAGCGAATCAATCGAGCACCGCTGCTGCGCACCCTCGTCAACATCCCAGACGACGAGGGTCCCATTATGCTCAGGACACTCCTCGAACGCTCCACTCCGAGCGCCATTCAACTGGACACCACCAATCTCTCGGCACTGCACGAGTTGTCTATCGGCTGCGGCCAGTTGGACATTAATGGGAAGCGAGCGGCCAGCTTTGAGACCAAGAACGGTGGTCTCTACAGCTTGCTGGTGCAGGGAAATGCCAGCGATGGTTACGTGAGTCAAATATGCAATACACTGAGAAGAAACACTAACTATATTTAAGAATATATTCTCCTGATCCTGGAAAGGAAAATTCCGAAGGTATTCCGTATAAACGCCACTTTTTTCGACACCCTTAGAGATAAGGACCGAAAACGTTTATTGGTTTTTGCCTGCGTCAGTCAGGGTTGCAATGAAATCGATAAAAGTCGATAACTGCAAGTCGATAAAGCCATATATCTTTCACAATTTTAAGGCTACAGTCACCAAATTTTGGTTGGTATCTTGTTGCCGATGTCCGTCAAAGATCGGCATTGACCACGCCCACATTCTCCACCCCCAGGCACCCGCCCATGCAAATCAAAAATGGCTATACCTTCCGCAATTTCTGTATTGCTTGGCTACACCTACCCGGCATTTGTTAGTAGATGGAGAGTATCTAGCAGTCGGATACGCCCGACCGCAATGTGCCATTTTTGTTGTATAGTTTGCTTACACATTTCTCTGCTTTTTTATATGAGGCATAAACTAAACTCATCTCCCTCTCCCTCTTCTCTCTCTCTCTCTCTCTTTCTCTCTCTCTCCCTGTAGCTATACAATATGGTGGAAGTTGTGCCGCAGACATCAGTGTCGGTGTTGTGGCAACTGCCGCAGATAGTTGTGATGACTGCTGCAGAGATAATGTTCTCCGTAACGGGATTGGAGTTCTCGTTCACCGAGGCGCCGGAGAACATGAAATCGGTGCTGCAGGCCTGCTGGCTGCTGTCGGTGGCCATTGGCAACATGCTCGTGGTGATCATCGCCGAAGTGCAGTTTGTCCGCACGCAGTCGGCGGAATTTGCACTCTTTGCGACCATAATGCTGGTCAACCTGGTAATCTTTCTGTGTCTGGCCCGCAATTACGATTACGTCAATCCGTCACTGCTCGCCAAGGATGCTGAGATAGAGGCTGGCAAATACGAAAGGGAGAGAAATCTCATTTACGAGCAGAACATAAAACGCATCGTGGGTCCCGTCTTGGCCAAAAAAGAGACTTATCGCAAAAATGCCACCGATAATTATTTGGATTCCTAAGTCACACACACACACATGTATATATATAAAATCGTCAAATTTACTATTGAATATTTGTAATTGTTATCATTGTTTTATATTATATATTTGTTTTAAATGCTTTTGTTATTTCTTTTTCATATTCATTTCGATTCGTTCTACATTCGAATTGATTTGAACAAACCGCCGCAATTTCGGCAAGCTTTGACAGGGCTGCAGAAAGTCGGCGTTGCCACCCGGCTGCAAAGGCATGTTGTGAGCCAAGCAGTGCAATGGCAGCACTGCTTCACTGTGCCCCTTGTTTTGTGTGCACAACGCACGATCAGACTATTCCCCTCAACTGCTCTCAAATAAAGCCAACCATAATTCAAATACAAGAAATGCAAATGCTTCACACGGGTTTTGTTAAATAGGTTTGGCGCTGCCAATTGGTACTGTGAGAGAGATAAGCAGAAACCGAAAGAACCAAAAACTGTCATGTGATGTGACCAGCGGCGTTGCCCAATGCGCCAATTCGAAGAGCGGCCCCCCTTCGATGGCAACGCCACTGCACAGTCGCCATGTCCGTGTGCCGATGCCTCTCTTTGAAACCGAACGCCAATTTAGATATAGAATTTTAAACGAGAGACTCGAATCGATTCGTCAATCAATCGGCTAACGTTCTTTAAATGTGCCACAAATCTATAGAGAACATAAATATTCCAACAAAAAAACGATGTGAAAACTCGAAAATGATGCAGTGAGCAGCATTTGTCGATTTGACGGCATTGCCAACAGCACAGAAAAAGTGTCCCCGAAACAGCGATTAAAGAAGAAGAGTCAGTGGCGGGCAGGCAGTCAGGTAAATGTGGCAAATACTGAGTGCCACAAACAATGGATGGAATTATCCAGAAAAACAGGACATGCAGCTGCTCTGCCTGTGCCTAAAAATATACCCTTCCATAAGGGATGCAACAGCTACCTGAGAGACCCAACAAAGGACGACGGAACGAGTCCGGAAAAACCGTCTGAGTCGAGTTGACCGACTAAACCGAGTCTACTTCGCCGCATTTGGCTGAGCGTCGGGCACAGTCGAGTGCAAACTCTCCAGCCAGCGACACGGCATTATACATAAATATCTTCTTCTTTTTTTTTCAAGTGCATAGTTAATCAAATATATTTATTTTTGCAAGTGTGGTTTGAAAGAAAATAACTCCGATTCTCAGTTTTAACAACAGAGTGCTGTAATTTGTATAGTTTTTGTTGTTTGTTTTTTCTTTTTTCTGTGAGTTTTCTGTGCAACTGTACGTAGCACATAGTTTGTCCGACTACGCAGTGAAAATTTGGAGTGGCAAAGGCAATATTTAAGTATGTATTTAGTGGGTGCCCCAGCATCATGCCACATTTACTGTATCACTGTATCACCGTAACACCCATCCACCAATCCGATAAACGAAGCGAGGCGCTGAGTAAACCTCTTAAATCCATATCACAAGGTCTCCCGAGGATGCGGGTGTTTCCGCATGTGCCTGTTTCGCAGTGCGAGATCTTGTGGCGCCTGCACGAGTCAAGTCGACAGACGCTGGCGGGGCATGTGGCTCTTGCCACGGACTCGGATCAATCACACTTTGCGCCTGCCGACGGGTCTGGCCAGTGGGAGGGTCGTGATATCGTATAGTTGCGGTATCCAGAAGGAGACTTGCGCTTGCGAAGAGCTTGACGGGCGAGCTGGACAAATGGAACAGAGATAAACGTAAAGAGTTTCGGGTGCATCCGTTTGCTGGCCACTATCCACACAAGAAGCGAGAAGAAGCGTCCGCATACTTTTATCGCGTGTGCACGAGTGCCAGCACATGGATGCGAGTGAGACGACAAATAGCAAACAGAGCAGGAGCGCGTTCTCTCCGTGCCACCGCATACACCGTAAACATGTGTCCATCTCGCTCGCCAAGTGTGCGCAAGCGTCCGAGCGAGACAGCCTTACCCAGCCAGGCGCAAAGACCAACCAACCAACTAACCTTGCATGAAATTGAAGGAGAACGCAATCGTAATCGAAAGTGAGACAGAGATCACATAACGTAACACAAGTTGATGCATGCCACATGGTGTGTATACCCGTAACGAATCCGGGTCTCGAGTCCCAGCCTCAACCCTTGTCCTTAGCCACTACAAATCGCAACCGTTGAGCAGGCAACACTCGGCGCCAACACTGCCTCGGCGAGGCAAGCATAACTAGCGACTTGATAACCAAAATATAACTGTGTACATAGCATTATGTCCGATCTGAATCGAGAGGCAGCCAATGCCGTTAAATGTCAAATGTCATAACAAATAACAAAATAACCACAACTGTAAACCACAAAATGTCATCGTAACCACATCGTCCACCCACCAAAAAACCACCCATCAAAAATCATCATCCATCGCTGGCACAAACACATATTTAAATATATGCAAATGCAATTTAGTTTATTTAACTATCTGTTATTAATATCCGCCCAAAGAGAGAGAGAGCGAGAGAGAGAGAGAGGAGAGCAAGAGAGAGAGAGCAAGAGAGAGAAGCGGGGGGTATACGAACTAAGAACTGGGTTTAGGTTTTAGTTTAGGCCGTGTCGCTGGTCTGGACTGTCAAGAGGAGGAGGAGGAGGTGGAGGTGGAGGAGAAGAAGTTGACGCTGAAGAAGTAGAAGAACTCGAAGCATACACTGAGAGAAAAGTACCGCTCGAAACAGGAGGAAGATGCCACTGCACGGACTCTTGCAGAGGCTGGCTCTGAGCAACGCTGAGATCGCAGTGACTAGCGTATAAACTTTGTCATATACATATTTGATCTGGGCAAACACACATAACACAAAAACACATCCCGGGTTGGGATAACATTCGGAAAATGTGTTGAAAATCCAACACTATTGAAAATCGCCAACTTTCTCGCTTTGAGATCGCAGCTTTCTTTGGTTTCTGTTCTGTTTCCGTTTCTGTTTCTGTCTGAACTATATACGATTTAATGAATGCATTGCTTACAGCTTAGTTTCATGGTCAAGAAACTATCATGCATTTTAAATAGCCGATTTTAGGTGAGTTTTTGCCTTCGACACCGAAATCGCATCGCTGATCTTTGACATGGAAATCGCTGCCTTCTTGGACAAGCCCAATCAATCAATAAGAAAACCTCGTGTCATAATTAAAATCAATAATAATATCAATAATAACAATAATATTAATAATACAAATAATAGTAATGTTATACGTGATGTGCACAATTAGTGCGAATTATTAACAACAAATAAGGACAAAAAAGAACTATTAAAATAGTCAATGAAAAGTAAAAAAAAAGTCAATAATTTCTTTAAATTGATTTATTGAACTAACTTTCACACAAAAACAATAATAAAAAAATCGTACATTAAAAAGAATTAGTGCAAATTGTAAAAACATTTAAAAAAAGAAAAAATGCACAACGTGAAATATATAAATAGAAATATGACGCCGTGTGCGAAAGGGTTGCAATTGATATTTGTTATGAGCCTAAGTGAAATAAATGGACAAACCTGTTGCTTGTCTGTGTGTGACGAGTGCTCGGGCAACAGGCTTGTCTCGCTATAACGAACGTGTGCAAGGCAATGCTCGTAATGAATTATCAATTGCCTAAAAGTGAGCATCACATAAAACATAACTGCAAAAGGCAGCAAAGTTCAACGGCAAAAGGCTTCTGCAATTCTATGGATGGGTCAGCGATGCGATTCCTCTCCATACAGTGCGAGTGGGCTGCATAGATTTGTTGGGTAAATTTATTAACCTATTTCCATGCTGTGTTCTTTCAGATGAGTCTCCAGCTGAGTCCAGACTCACGGCTGACCAAGAACGCCCAGCCCACCAAAAGCGGCCAAAGTTTTCTATGCATTCCTCTGTTTGTTCTCATTTTGTTCATCTCTTTATTGGTGTTCTGTTGTTGTTTCTGCGACTTCAAAGCGTTCTAAATCGTAGCAAATCTATTAATTAGTTAGCCAACTTCACTGGGAATTGTGAACTGTGAACTGTGTTTTTACCTCTGCCCCAGCAATTCTTGTCAACTTTTGCTTAGCCGCATATCCTGCGATTGAAGCGTTTGCCTTGCTCTGCTCTCGTAAGAGTTTAGATTGTGCAAGCATTATCAAGCCAAGACATTCATATTTTATATCTATATATTTGCGGTCATTTACAGTGCGAACACCAATCGCAATTGGCGGTAATGAAACTGATTATTGCATATTAAATTCTAATAATAACTTTTGATTCATTGAACAGCGAACTGCCTGCCTGGCTGCCTGCCACAGAAAAGGATTTCTCGTACCTCGAAGGATGACCCGACCCCGAAGAGAATCTTCTTTGATTTTATTTACAGCCTTTTGTGTTTGATCTTTGATTTCATTGATTGTTGTAAACACCTTTCGAATTTGTTTCAATTATGTTTTAGAACAAGAACACCTCACACACACACCAGAAGTCATGTCATACTACAAGTTGTGTATTATTTGGTACACTTTCCATTTATCACAATCCGCAATTCAATCGGTTCGGTAATTCTAGTCGAGATTTATTGAGAAACGGTTTAGAATTGCGCCAAACGGGGCTTGAAATACCATTAAAATAATAACCTAATAATAACGTAAGGTTAGGCTTGGAAATGTTTCTGCTCTTGAATAGCGTAAAACTATACGAGAGAGAGAGAGAGAGATAAATAAATATATATATAAATATATATAACTGTTTGCAAAGTAAAAATCGGATTACTTTGCGCTCAGTGCGAAATGAAAACCATCGAATTACGTTAAATATTTAAGCACTTCCGGCTAAATGTTTTACGCAATTGAAGCAAAAAATAAGACACGCTCGTTGAATGCATAATTTTCGAAATCTAAAGTACAAATCGTTGCCAAACAATAAATCAAATTCATCGTAAATATAACTCTTATGCATAATGTGTTGATGCGTTATACGCAACAGCATATTATCGGGAAATACTGGAACTGTTATACGCCTGAGCCTGTTTGCTAAGAAACTCAAAGCTGCTTAAAACCATCTACGAATGTATGTGAATCGGTTCAGGAATACAACAATACTACACCCAAAAACACACACCGACTTCAATCTTGATTTTTGCAAATAAAAATATGTAAACTGAACCAATCGAAATTCATCTGTTTTTATTTTTTTATATTTTAATTAATCATAAAGGATTTGCAGAATTTGCAAACAAATTTCAATCAACAGTTTTACAGGTTATATAGGTCAGATGAAATTCTACAAGATTGGATAATGGGATGGAGAATGTACCATCTTAAGGACTGCTCGAATGTTTGTCGATGATTTCATTCGTTTGATATGTGCTTAAGCTTGAACTTAACATAGACATAATCAAACGGAAAACATTAATTGATGCATTTCATTCATGGGCTATACGGATTCTAGATACCCACATTAAAACAAGTATTTTCTGATATCAAGTCATTTCCGGTTGTTTGATTGTAAGATGATCCCTTAATCCTTGAATGTAGTTCGTTAGAGTTGGTCCATATCCTTTGGAAATCCATAAGCATTCGGAACAATTAGAGTTATTTTGCTGAAAAATAAGTTAGTATTTTATATCTGCCTGAAAGTATGCTATTTTTACTTACTTTACAGCACTCAGTAAATCAGCGGCATCCTAAAAATATACAATATACCAATGGCATTCAGTAAATTGTGCTTGCTCTTGTTTGTCATCCAACAAGTGTGCTGCAAAATAAATGTAGTGTTTTTGACCATATGTATGTGTAGTGTCTGAGAAATATTTATGCATCATTTAATATTGCTGGGACCCAAACATAATCAATGATTTAACCCAATGAAAACCAATTTCAATTTATTTCTTTCCATTTATTTAAATATGATTTTCCATCTGTCTTATATCTTTTCTCGCATCTTTTCTGTAAAGAAAAAATCTTCAAAAATCGTTATAATATATAAAAGTATATATCTAAACATCTTAAGCGCTATTAATTTAAATAAAAAAATTATATAAAATGCATCAAAAAGAGTATTCTGAAATTCAAATGCTTATTAAGTACACGATAAGTCGATATCAAAATAAATGCTAAAGGTAGTTCATATAATAGGTATTCAAAAAAAAAAAAAGAAAAAGAAAGAAAACCATTTCCGGCAGTCGTTCGACAACTTCCCGGAAGCGGCTGCGGAAGCTCAGCGGCTGAGTTTCAAACTTGCGTACGTCTAGTCAAAAAAAGGGCTCTTAACTCTATTCGATGTATGCAAAATTAATCAAACTAATACAAATTAGTAAGTAAGTACATGCTAAAAAATTGATAAAAAATTATTGAACAGAAACAAAAAAATGAAGGATTTTGCGGAAGCCAGGCTGGATGGAGTTAGTCGTTGTCGATGTTGTTGTTGTTGTTGTTGTTGTTGGTATTATTCTTAATGTTCGTTGTGAGCGCGACGAGTGTTAGATATAGGCAAGTATACATATATGTTTGTGTGCTGGGAACATGAGTGTGCGTGGGCGTGTGCGTGTGTGTGAGTGTGTGTGTGTGTGTGTGTGTGTATGCGTAAGCGTAGGCAAAGGCAAAGGCGTGGCAAGGCACAGTTGGGACATCTTATGTGAAACCATAAAAGGACTGTTGCTGTTGCCACTCACTCCTCACGAGCAACGCCGAGCAACAATTTGATCGCATCCCGGTGTCTGTCTGGCTTTAGTTGCTCTCCTGCTTCCCCAACAGTGGAACAGGGCAACAGTGATAATTGGCTCTATGTACACTCCTCAATCACATCATCCTTATGTTAGTCATCATCTTAACTATGATCCTATGGGCGATTTTGGGCGGCGTGGCAGCATTGCTTGAGATTACGAGTTTCCACTTACGATTACGATTACGATTACGATTAGATACGACTTGCTTACGACGGCGCATTAGCATCATCTGCGCTGGTTCAGCATCTGCAGATAGTATTCACAGTTGGTGCAGTAGACGGCGGGGGCAATCACGTGCCGTTTCCGGCACAGATTGCACTCGACGGCCTTTGCGGAGGCCTTCACGATGGCATTGTTGTAGACGCGGGTGGGTATGGCAGTAATGGCGGTGATTGCGGCGTTGCCACCAATCAGACTACTGCTACTACTATTACTACTACTACTATTGCTACTACTATTGCCCGCGGAATCGGGCAGACCATTCTGCAGCGCCAGCTTCGACTGTGGTGGCGGCGGCGGTGGTGGCAAACACTCCGCACTCTCCCCCTTTGTGCCCGGCTCAAAGCTGACCTTCTTCTGCGCCTGTTTCTGTTGTTGCTGCTGCTGTTGTTGAGCTGTTGGTGTGTAGTAGGGTCCTGCGGCTGCAGCAGGCACTGAGCCTGCAACTGGGGCAGCTGGCTGATAGCCATGCGGCACGGGCACACGCTGATAAGGCGAGGGCAACGGCTGTTCGGGCAGCTGCTGAATATAGGCAAGATTCAGTTGGTGTTGCTGTTGCTGTTGCTGTTGCAGTTGTTGCTGATGCTGATGCTTTTGCAACTGCACCGAATAGCTTTGCGGCATCTGCTGATGTGCATGATGTATCGGCCTTGGCATGCTGGTGTATTGTGCGTCAAGTTGTTGTTGTTGCTGTTGTTGCTGCTGCTGCTGTTGTTGTTGCTGCTGCTGTTGTTGTTGTTGTTGCAAATGCTGTTGGCTGGCAATGCCGCTCATGCTGGTGCGTTGTTGTTGCAGCTGTTGCTGCTGTTGTAGCTGCTGCAGGCGATACAACTCCTGATGTTGCTGTTGCTGTTGCTGCTGCAGCAACTGTTGCTGTCGTTGCACATATCGCTGCATGTCCGGTCTGCCCAGCATTGGCGACGATTGCTGCTGCTGTTGCTGCTGTTGTTGTTGCTGTTGTTGTTGCTGCTGCTGCTGCTGCTGCTGTCGTGGCTGTGGCTCCGTTTGCAATCGCAGCATATTCTGCTGCTGCTGCTGGATGAGCTGGGCGGTGACCTTATCGTTGGGATGCTGGGCAGTGCGCAGGACACGCTCTAATATCGGATTGGGTATGAAGTCATCGTCCTCCTCGTTGCCAGCGGTTGCCACCAATATCACTTGGTCACAGAACGAGACACTCTTCTTCTTCACTCGCTTGGGCAACTGATTGAGATTGCTCTGGTTCAGAGTCTGCTGCACCATCGAATTAAGTAGCTCCACCTCGCGTATCTCCTCGGCGATCTGGGACTGCGACATCTCGTACTTGGGCTTGGCCAACATCTGATGATGACCAGCACCAACACCCACACCCATTCCCATTCCCATCATGGTAGCTGGCATGGGCATGCGGATGGGAGCAACTGAGTCCACCTCATCCGTATCCAGTTTGCAGTTGGGCAGCCCGTTCATTTGGGTGCGCAACGAGGCAGCGTTGGAGTTGGAGTTGTTGCTATTTCCGGAATTGGGGCTGAGCAGCTCCTGGGAGGCGTAGGAGCGCATGGGTGAACTGCTCAGGTTCGTCTGAGACTGCTCGAAGCGATGCGCCAGATCGCGCACGCTGCTCGGCGAGGGCGCCTCCTGTTTCCGTTGTAGCGCTCTGAGATCGGTTTGTTTTGCCTGCAGCTCCTTCACCCAGCCACCACTGCCACTGCCAGCATTATCGCATGGCATGGAGATTTGGGGCAGGGGCGTCGCTTGCTCCTTGCGCAGCTTGAGCAAATGCTGGCGCTGCTGCAGCTGGGCCAGAATGCTGGTGGTGCCCTCCAGAGAGTCCAGTTGCTGACGCTGTTGCTTGCTGGCCGCCTCCAAAGCGTGCAGATGGTTTAGCTGCTGGTTGAGCGGCTCCAGATCGATCTCGGGCGGCGGCGGTGGTGGGAAGTCTTCGCTAGCCTGCCGCGAATGGCAAACTGATTGCGGCGGACTCGGATACGGTGGCAACTCCAATGGAGCTGGCAGCACCATCGGCATTGGCATTGGCAGCTCCAGCATCTGCAGCTCCTTGAGCGGACTCTGTTCGCAGTGTACCTGGGCACAGGTGGTGATGATGGTCTGGCCCGAATCCTCGCTAATCGAGGTGTTCGAGCTCATGGCCGATAAATTCGACAGATTCGCCTCGTGATGGAATTGTTGCTGTTGCTGCTGGGCAGTTAGGGTGGAGCTGGTGCGCATTGGGGGCGGTGGCGCCACCTTGGGTACCATGGTCAGCTGGCGTCCGCTGCCGTGGAAACTCTTGCGCATCAGCTTGCTGCGCTCGAGATTTGGATTGGCGCTGCACTGCAGCACTGCAGCAGAGGTGCCGGAGCAGTTGCTGCCGCTGCCGCTGCCACTGCCGGATGCATTGCCAACGACATAGTCAAAGTGACCCTCGGAAATGTAGCCGCTCATTGCGGCCATTGAGTTGTAGGCGTGGCCGTGCTTCGCATGCCCGTGCAGGCTCAGTCCGACAGCGCTGTCATCGACGGAGCTGGTGAGCGGCGCTGGAGTTGTGGCATGAACACGTCCGCTGGCTGTGGCATTGGCAGCGTTGCTGGCATCGTCGACGGCCTCAGTGAGATCGGGCATGGAGCGATTCTTGCGTCGGATGAGTCCGCCCATTAGCAGTTTGCGCCGTATTTTATGCTGCTTCTTGCCACTTTTATCCTTCTCCTTCTTCTCATCCTTGTCCTCCTTGTGCTTCTTCAGCGTGTCCTTGGCATTGACGAGCAGCGTCTCCGTCAGCGAAAACTCGCGCGTCAGCTTATTGCGATCCTCACTGCGACTGCGCTTCTCCTTCTCCTTGTCCTTGTCCTTATCACCCAGCCGACGACCGAACAGTGAGCGACTCTCACGTTCCGGCTTCACCTGTTGTTGCTGCTGCTGCTGCTGGTGCTGGGAACTGTTGCCACTGTTGCTGTTGCTGTTGCTAATGAGCTGGTGGTCGTACTCGATGGCATTATCGTCGTGGGCACTGGGCAACGGTTTGAGCGGACTCTTGCGCTTGGGCAGCGTCGCATAGATCTCGATGCTCTTGGCAACGGACGAGGAGGCAGCTGTCAGTAGCTGTGGCGTCGATTGCTCCAGCTTCTCCAGCGTTCGATCCTTGCTATTTTGACGCATATGCTTCACGCTGCTGTTGCTGCCCTCCCGCATATGCTTGAGCTCTGGCATCGCCTCGCTCTCGGCACCCTTCTCGACGAGAATGCGCCGGTGCAGACTCCGTGCTCGCATTACGCACGTATTGTGCTTCATGCGGGCGAATGTCATTGTGTGGGGATTGCTGTAGGGTGCATCCATTGCGGCACGCGCTCGCCCAGCAGCCGCATTGCAGAGCACCAGTGCCGTCTCCAAGTCGTGCGACTCCTCCACCAGACGGGACTTCTCCAACAGCTGGTCGGCCTCATGGCACAGTTTCTCACAGTCACCGGACAGCGCCAGACCATGCCCATGCGCCTGGCCACCATTTTGTGTTGATGCGCCCACACCAGCAGCTGCCTCTGGTATCTTGGCCAGCTGGGGATTCAGTGCATGCTTGGGCGGATACGAGTCCGTGGAGCTCAACGAGAACGAATCATAGCCCGCATCGTAGGGCAATCCATGGCCATTGTGTCCGTTGTGAGCATTGTGTGCGGCATGTGCAACGTGTCCGGCGTGTCGCGTTGGACTCTGTGGCACTGCGGCCACGCCCCGCTTGGCCACCATATACAGATAGGGATTGTCCAGTGTGGTGGAGCTGGCCGAACTGGCGCTATTACGATCACCGGACCAGTTGCCCGAGTCGCGACGCCTCGGCTGATTGAGATGCTCGGGTATGGTGAGGCCATCGCTGGGCGGCGAGCTGCCGTTGGAGGCGCCACTTGCATTACCCGAACTCGACTCGGCACTGTGGCTCCGTTGCAGCTGCAAATGTTGTCGTCGCGCCAGTTGCGCACTGAGCATTGCCTCGATCGGTTTACGATTGAGAAAGCCACCCTCCTTGTCCGCCGCCGCGGCCGATGCAATCTTGTCCTGGATGACGCTCAGGTTCTGGTACTGGGCACTCAGTACATGCTCCACCGTCTTGCGGCTGATATACGCGTCCGTCTCGTCACTGCCAGCGGGCAGGGAGACAACAGCAGTCGAGCCCGTAACTGGGCCCGCATTTGGAAAGATGCTCTTCTGTATGACGCTCAGGTTCTGATAATCGTTCAGCGGCGCCCGCAGCGGCGATGGTGTGGGAGTTGGTGTGATGGCGCGTCTGGTGTTGCCCAAATTCGGTTTCTCCGGACTGGGCGTAACGGCTCTGCGAACAGACACAGACGCCGAGCCACTGCCGAGCGACAGATCCATGGCCGTCCCAGAGGCTGGTGCCTGACTGCAACTGGCATTAGAGCTGGGCGGTTGGGGCACGGCGTAGAGGAGCAACAGTGGCTGGTAGCGACCACGACTGCACTTGTCGACGACACCCTCCCAGCTGGGGCCGACCTCCTTGACATTGGCGTCATCGAAGTAGACCCACACCTTCAGCTTGGTGTGGAAAAAGAAGGTGGTGTAGTGCTTGCCATAGTACGAGACAATGCCAACCAGCTCATGCTGTGCCTGCTGAGCCCAGCGCTGTTCGCTGACCTGATGGAAGACATCCGCCAGTCGGAGGCTCGTACCGACGGCCTTAAGCACGGCGTGCACCTGATCGGCAGCTGGACGCTCCGAGTCCCACACAATGCCAATGGAGACGACATCTGGCCGATTAAGTAGCGCCCGGCAAATGCCAATCTTGGCACCGCATGTATTCTATTGAGGATTAACATCGATTAGTTAGCATCGAAACTATGTCGGATTCTTGGTTGCAGCTGGATCAGCACAACTTACCGGACAGTCGCGTATGTCGCCCATGTTGCCGGCAGCGCGTAGTAGTTGGCCAAAGCTCAACTGTTGATGATTCTGCAGAGCCAGGCTCTTCTGTGAGGTCAGCGCCGAGGCGGACACATAGTGCACCATCTGTGGGTTGGGAATATAAAAAAACAAATGCCAAATATTACAACTGCAAGCAAAGATCGCCGCCTTTGTCACCCATGTCACCCAACAGACCCAACCGCTTTTATTTATTCTTTTGGCTTGCCCACTGTGGGGGTTCCAAAACAGGTTGCATTTTCATATTAACGTTCAGGTTCAGGTTCAGGTTCAGGTTCACGTACAGGTTCTGGTTCCGGTTCACGCTAGTGAGCGAAAACCCGTTTTGCAAACGGCCAGTGAATAACTGTTCTATAAATGATCAGGCCTGTTCCGTTTTGTTCTATTCTTTTCTATTCTGTTCTGCTGTGACAGCCCTCGGTTCCTGTTCTGGCCAATTTACATTTACATAGCAGCTGCTAACGCTGATTGCTGCAGCAGGTGTTCCAAGCCCACGCCATGAGCACAATTAATTTTGATTTAAATACAACCAGCTGGATTTGCCGCAGCTTTAACGTTTACGCTGACTACAATCAACTAGGCCCAGTGGAAAAATATTTGGTTTGAGAGTTAACACAGGAACAGAATCTTGAGGTGTTTGTAAATCGAATTAAAAAGTGGAAATGCGATAAACTCACCTGCGTGAAAGGCAACTGCTCGGAGTTGGCGCCACATTTGCAGACGCTCTGCTCGATGACGCGCATGGCGAAGCGTCGATGGGCAATGCAGGCGGATGATTCGCACGAGTCACCATCGTCGGGGGAGATGTGCGAGTGGACGCGATGCAGCAGCAGCTCAAAGCATTCGGCGGCATCACCCAAACAGCCGAGTGGAAAGCGTCGGCCGGCGAGTGGA
The DNA here is from genome assembly GCA_035042055.1 of Drosophila macrothrix. Lineage (NCBI taxonomy): Eukaryota > Metazoa > Arthropoda > Insecta > Diptera > Drosophilidae > Drosophila > Drosophila macrothrix. Next base: position 2,851,604 of record JAWNLX010000587.1, read on the forward strand.
CCGCTGGCCAATGCACGACGCAGTGGCTCCGGGCACAGAGCTGGCTCCGAGCTCGTCTGCAGCTGCTGAAACAGTTCCTGTGTTCGGTAAGATGAGCGATGGGTAATTAGTAAATGGTTCGCTCTCAATAAGTACACGTCTATCAATCTATAACTAGGCATTGCAAATGATTATGGTCTTCACGACTTACAATGACCGCATTGATGCAGCGATCGCGCTCAATTCCATTGCCAATCGTTGTTGCACTTGGGCAGCCGTTGCTGTTAACGTTGCCGTTGCCGTTGCTGTTGCTTCCGTAACCTAGCACTGCCAGCTCCACACTGCTGGACACCTTGGCGAGTGCGCAAACCTGACTTGGCTGCTTGCTCTGTCGCGTCAAAGTGGCCGATTTGTGTCCCTCGCCGGCAGAGTCCAGCAGCAGTTTCCTGGGGCTACTTCTCGGCAGCGTTCCATTGTTGCTGATTAGCTGTTGCAGGTGCGCGTGCTGCACCGGATGCGAACTCCCCGACACAGCTGCAGCAGCTGCACTTGCTGAAGTGGGTGGCGTCCCCACAATGGGACCAACAACATTGCTGGGCTCCTTCCGTTTGTATCGAAACTTGATCATGCTGATTGCTTGCTTGCTGCTGCTGACTCTCCGGCTATCGATCGGAGCTTGCACTAATCAATGCAAGTGTCGCCTGCTTGGAAAGAGGTGGAAGAATTGTGTGTTGAGTGAAGTTCAATAGCTGCTCTGGCAGCTGGCTGGCAGGGCTGTTGCTACAGCAGCTGTACTCTACTCTGCTCTGGTTATGCCATTGCTCCCGGTTTTGCCATTGCCATGCAGCTAAACGATAACAACAACGATCATGATGATGATGGTGATGATGGTGATGATGATAATGATAATGGCTCATAATGATGATGGCGACATCGATTACGATAACGATGCGGTGGCTGACTAAACGCAATTTAATAGGAGCAGTCAAGCCAAGGTGCGCGCAAGCAAATGAAACGGCATGCAAAAGATGTTGACGTAGTCAAACGGAAGTGGATGTAAAACAAAGTAAAACACAAAACAATAAAACCAACAACAACAAAAAGCCAAAACAAAAAAGAAAGACTTGTTTAGCAGAATGCCGAAGCCGAAATACCCTTGTAACTGTAATTGTTGACTGCAGCCATCCAACATAGTTAAGAGACCCACTCCCTGAGCTGGCTAATAATGGGTTCACAAATGTTACACACCTGACGACCAAATTATATATACCCGCCGCTACAGAAATGAGTAGGAAAACGAAAGAGAGACGAAAAGAAGGAAAAAAAAGTGAAGCGTCAGCCACCAACAATTTGGCTCGTGGAAGGAAGTCGCATTCGCAAATGAGCCCAAAATGCACAATGCACTTCAAGCATTGTAAAATTGGCCACCGCAAATGGCAATTGATGGCAATTTGAACTCGGACTTCGTCTGGTCACGCGAACAACCGCATGTCACTTTATTTAGCATTGATGATAGTGGCTGGCTCGTCTTACCCCGTCTTACCCTGCTGTTGCTGCTGCTGCTGCTCCTCTTAATAGGCGATAACAGCTGTGTGTGTGTGTCAGCTCTTTAGCAGCGCGGGTTTTGGATCAGCTCGTCTTTAAGCACACCCCAACAACAAACAAAGAAACAACAAAAAAAAAAACAGAAAAAGGACAGACGACAGGTGAGTCGTGAGTGGTAAGTGTGGGACGGGGCGACAGGGCGACAGAAAACCAGAACCAATGCGTTGAACTTTCGCTTTTGCTTTTGCTTTTTGTTTTGTTTTTGACAACGACCTCATTTTTGGGGAACGGACCGAAAGTTTTTGCCCAACAAACCGGTCCAGCTGAACCTGAGCTCCCCCAATTTCGATTTCAAATCTCCAATCCAATCTGAGCTGAGCTTAAACTGTCAACCTAGCGTTTTCTACATGCATATGTATGAGCTATTTGTCATTTTGTGTGCTTTTCTCTGCCCGAAATCAAACTGCAAATTGCAAGTTGACAATTGCAAACTGCCGACTCGGCAGCCGCCAAACGGTCGACAAATCTCAAATGGTAAAGTGCTGCTCCACATATACAAATACAAATACAAATATATATATATATATATATATATTCATGAATATGAGGACATCTATAGTATTACGTTGGGCCTGTGGAACTGAAGTGGCAAGCTCGCAACTGTTATTACTTATTTCTTTGCTGACGAGTTGAGTTGAAAACTGAGTCGCACTTAAGAACCCGACACAGGCCAAAGGCATACAAATACACAAAGACAGCCAGAGAGGTGTTGAGGGTCAAGCAGGAATGGGAGGGAAGGGGAGGGGTAACGCATAAAGCGCCATATGTGATAAAATTGTTGAAAAGGCTTTTCACTTTTGCTTTTTAGACTGCCAATTACAATTGTTGCTGTTGCTGTTGCTGTTCTTGTTTAGTTAATCATTTTTGGTTCAAGCTGTCGTTTCGATCAACAGCAACAGCAACAGCAACAGCAATGAGACGGCCTAAATATGTGCTTAAATGGGTGTAAATACATTTGTTGTTGTTGTTATTGGTGTATTATATTATATATATATAGCACACATTGTCAATAGTGGAGCGCCAACTGAGTCAACTTTTTGAAAAATGACTTGTGGCGCTTGCTGAGACACAACAAGGTGTGACAATTCAGCACCGAATGCATTCGAATGTGAGTTGAGTGCTGAGTGCTGAGTGGTGTTGAGTGTATTCAAGTGCATTTGTCGCGTCTACTCGTAATTGTACAGTTAATCACATTTAGCTAGCATTATCTCTCGATTTGCACACTTCACGTATTTATCTCCGAGTATAGATATTAATATTTATATATTTATGCATATATTTCCAGCTAATTGTTAAGTACTCAAAAAGTGATAGCCACAAAACAACTTGAGCACACTTTATATACTTTTTTCTTGGTTTTCTTTTTGTTTTGCTTTTAAAGTGAAAAAGAGTTTAATAGGCGGAAAAGCCCCATGCACCGGAAGTGGTCATTGGGACAGTTGTTGTTATTGTTGTTGTTGTATATAGTTTTGGGCGCCGCATTTATTTGAAGTTAATTGCTTTTCCAGTTTATTGCGTATTGTTCGTGTGTGTATGTGTGTGTGTGTGTGTGTGTGTGTGCAGGTTGTGTCACACACACACACACACACACCAACCAAGTATGTGACTTATTGTTGCTGTAATTGTTGCTTGGGTGGGTCAGAAATAGTTGCATGTTAATTTAATTAATTCAGTTGAGTTCACTTCACGCTTTTTAGTTTAAATTAATTTGGTCGTCTCAACCAATGCCACTCCCCACCCACCCCCACATTCTCCATCGTTGCACAGCATGTGGCAAGTAGCCAAAAAAAAAAAAAACGGTTGCAAATTGTTAGGATTAGGGCCGACTTTGCGAGCCTTGTCGTAATTAGTAGCTTTACAATTGGCCAACAATTTGATTTGAATGATTTGCAATTTTGTTGGTCATGGCTAAGAGTAACAGAGTATTGGCCAACACAGCAACAACAACAACAGCAGCAGCGATTTCAGTTTTTTTTTTTGGGCCAACTCTGGAACTGCAACTAGTTGTTGCTGGTCTTTGCTGTTGATCTAGTTGTTGTAATTATTGTTTGCGAGCAGCACTTGAAATCGTTCTGTCAAATGGCAAAATTGAGTTGAATTGACTTTTTGAACAGCGCCAACAGTTACTGGTAGTCCTTGAGATAACCACACACACACACACACACACACACATCCGTGTGCATTGTGTGTGTGTGAGTGTGTGTATTTCAACTACTCGACTCGAGCTGAATGCAAAACGAGTTAACAACTTGCCAGCTGGCTGCGATGGCTTTTATTCATTATTTCTTTGCTGACTTTTTGCTTTTGTTTTTCGCATATTCCTATTTATTAACTTAATAATAATTATTGTGATTTTTGCTGTTGCTGTTTGCTGCTGCTGCTGTTGTTGTTGCTGCTGATTTATAGCATTATGCTGTGCAAAAAGCGGGGGCTGCTGTTCACTGTTGACTGCTGAGTGTTGAGTGCTTAATGCAGGTATGTATGTATGTATATAATGTATATCCACCCCTCCCATTTCCCCCTCCACCTCGGTTCTACATTGGGTATTTGTTTAAATGATTCTAATGACAGTTGAGATGTTGTTGTTGCTGTTTTTATAGTAGTTGCTTCCGCCATTACAAAAGCAACCAACAAAAAAAACACAAAAAACAACAAAAAAAAGCAGCAAAGCAAAAACGCTGACCTTTTTCACTGCAGCTGAGATTGGCAATTGTATTTATAGCTGTGACCTGTGCGACAGTTGTCTTCTCTTCTATGTATCTGTATCTGTATCTGAATCTGTATCTGAATCTGTGCCACAGCTGGCAGATGGTTGTAATGCAAAGGCAGGTAGAGAGCGATAAGTGTGAGAAGAGACTTGCATCATACACACACAGACAGACAGACAAACGCTAACAAATTCAAAATGATAACTGCAACTGCAACTGCAGCTGGCCATTATGTAGCGTATTATTTTCTACGTCAGATTTTCTATCGATTGTCAACTGACAGGTTTGTGGGATGTGGAGGTGGGGCGGTTGGGGGTTGCGAGGTGGGGCAAAGAACTTGTTCAAAGCACGTGAGACGATTGCCAAGTGGCTCAAGCGATTTACATATGCCAAACATGCGCCAGTGTTTTCAAGAATTAACCATAAATAATTTGGTGGCACTTGTTGCCTGCTTACAAATGCCACTGGCAACATTGGCAGCGTTCGGGGGGGGGAGCAGCAGGTGTGTGTTGTGCGGGGGTGAGATTGGTGGCCATTAATATGCAACTGCAGGCGCTTATGCTGTTGCTGCTGTTGCTGCTGCTGCTGCCCACAATAATAGCCCAACTAATAACAGCCACAGCAGCAGCAGCAACAAGTTGTGACATATGCCCAAAAGGCAGCGAGTTCGTTGCTTGAGTCTTTTGTTGTGCTTTGTCGCCTGTTGCATGTCGCATGTGGCATGTCAAGTGGGCAGCGAGCAACTGGCATATGCTTGTCTGTATGTATGTGGCTGCCACTAGCTGCCCGCTTTTGATGGCTTTGCAATGCAAATTGGCTCAAAGCCACACGTCCCCTCCCTCCACCCTCTCCTAGCCACCCACAAACTATCGCGTCTGCACTGAAGTCAAAAGTGTCTGGGCCAGAATCAGTTTGCTACATCGCGTGCTTTTCAGCTTTCCGCGTTCTGCGCACCGCGTTTTCCCTAGGGAAAGACTCGTCGGCCTGAGAAAATCGCTGCGTGCGCTAATGTTGCCGTCTCCCCCTTTGTGCCCATTTGCTTGGCAAGCTAACCACTTGACAGAGTCAATTAATAAGCTGCTTGGCCACATACGAATCAAATCAACAAACACAAATTGGCCAACTGTGGTGTTTATGCTGATGATGGTGCTGAAGCTGCTGCTGGTGCTGGTGGTGATTGGATGAGCAGATGAGCTGGGCGAAGGCTGGCGACCACACACATTTACATACAAGACAAAAGGCCAAAGCGGCAAACGGTCAATCGAGACGCAAATCAAGCAAACGACTAAAACGACACAAATGGCTTTAAACGGCTAGCGGAACTATGGGATGGCCCCACGGCTAGATAAAGCCGTTTATTGAATATTTTTGGTCAAGACAAAAGGCCAAATTCCCCCCTTCAACGACAATATTCAACTGGAAATTCAACATAAATACTCATCAGAGACTTTGAGACTTTGTGTGTGTGTGTGTGTTCTTAGTTCTCGTTATCTGCGACTTTTGGCAAACCTTTGTAGCTTCTGGCTAAAACTAAAGCGCTGTTGCTCAAAACTTACGCTGACATTTTCGCTTCTGTTTCGGCTGCTAATTCCAGTGATGCAATGATTTGCGTAGTAGAAGAGTGTTGGATTTGATTTATTTGTGGCCAGCAATAGCTGACAGTTGTTGTCGTTGTTGAGACCACTATTCAACAAAAAAAACCAAAAAACTTTTCAAACACAAACACGAGAACAAAAAGATTGAATTCAAAAAAAGCGCACAAACAAAGTAACCAATTTTGTTGGTTTTGATTGAAGTTTTGCAGCAGCGCGCGCGTTTTTTACTTCTTTATTATTTATTTTTCTCGTTAAGTGTTCGTTTTGTTGGAGATTTGAGTTCCCGTTTCGATATTCGAGTTTTTGACTTGTGTGTGCATGTGTGTGTTGTGTGTGTGTGTGTGTGTGTCTGTCTTTGAGTGAGTTCGTTTCGAATGATTTTTGCTTTTGCGCGCTGCGACGTCCACGCGCTACTAAAATTGGCTTGCAACTGAAACTCGTTTCTGTTGGCCAGGCCAAGCACAGTCACCAACGAGCGCGCAATCAAGAGAGACACACACACACAGAGAGAGAGAGAGGGAGAGCGGACCGGTTTGTGCGGCTCTGAGACAATGGAGAAAGAGAGAGAGAGAGAGAGATAGAGAGGGAGAGACAAGAACTTCTGTTATATTAAGACAGAGTACGACGACTTCTCCTCACACGCTCACCTGAGCCAACAAGACAACAAGCTCGAAACTCGGGGGAGTTTTGCGTGTAGTTTGCAGTAGGCCAGCAGCAGTCGACAGACGACAGACAACAGATAGAACAGGCAGGGGCAGGGGCAGGTAAACAGGTAAACGTGCTCGAGCAGGTAAACACAAGTTGTTTGCGCTCTCTAACGTTCTCTCTCTCCCGCTCGCGCTCTCTTTATGGCGCACCTGGGTCACCCTGTGCGAGGAGGACTGTGGCGTGTGGAGCCCACAGATTTGCGTCAATTCGAAATGACAAATGGAATTGGAAATGGAAATGGCGCAAAACTCAACTCGAGCAGCGATTGACAGCGACAGAAAAGGGCTCGGATTGTGGCAAAGCCAGTTAACCAGTTGGCCCGTGGTGGGCGTGGCAGCGGGCAGAGACCGCCTTAATTGGCATTAGGCATTAGAAAAGCCAACTTCGATCTATGCGCAAAACAGCTTCGTTTTTTCAGCTACCATTTCGATATCGAGACCGAGCTCGAGTTCGAGTTCGATTTCGATTTCGATCTGTTGACTTCTTGGCCATGGCCAATGTCTTGCTGGCTGTTGAGTCAGCAAAGCAAACCAAACCAAACCAAAGCAAAGCAAAGCACTAAACGGAAATGCCACAACATAAAGCGATTTGCTTGTGAATCGGTTGACCAAAAGGCGCTTTGGTTGACCATCGCCTGATCGTCATCGATCGACCCAGAATATACAAAAAAAATTATGTTTATCTATATGTATATATATATATATATATATCCACAAAATCGGCCTAAATGACAAGGTTAAGAGAGCAGCGTCACATTTTGATCAGTTACATTTGTTGTCTTCTTGTGGGTGAAAAGTAAGCCGCAAAGCACGTTCATGTTGCACGTTTTTGTTGCTGCACCCTCACTCTATCTCTCTATCTCTCTATCTCTCTCTCTCTCTCACACACGGAACATACAAAATATTTAAAAACCATCTTCAAGTTTTTTCTGCTTTTAACTGTTGGGTTTTCATCAACAGACTTTTGTGGCCCATGACTCAAAACCCAAAGACACAGAAACATAAATGGATTGCATTGTTGGAGCTGCTGCTGCTGCTGCATCTCACTCCATCATCCACACCACTCCACACTCTAATGCACACCATTCTCCATTCAATGACTCACGCTGCGATTGTGTGTAATGTGGCCATTTTACACACAACAATTGATTGATTGGCGTTGAGCCTAAGCGATGGAAATGTGGAGCGAGAAGCGGGCAGCGCGCAGCGGATTTGACTTGACTTGCAGCTGGGGGCAGACCTCCATCATGTAAACATTTGGCTAAGTGTAACTTAACTACAACGCAAGCGCAATATATCTATATTAAGTGATCAATTCGAAGAAAAGTAGAGAGAACATATTTTGCTGCGCTTGCACAATTTGCAGTTGTTACCACATCAATAGCTGAAAGCGTCTTTGCTTTTAAGTGATAAGTAAGCAGAAAAAAAATACAACAAAAAATATGCAAGATATTTCACGGACCGTGTCTGATAAGACAGAATTATGCTTTTGCTTTGTGTCAACCTTCGGTGAAGAACACGTTGATATGGCACCAAAAATTAACCAAAATGCTAGCAATAATAATAAGAAAAATAATGTGATATAAAACATATACATGGATGCATGTATGTATCACTCACAACAGCCAAAGATTGTGCAAGCGATTTAAGTGGAAGAGCATGGCCAAGATGAATCATCCAGTGACAGAGATAGCCTCCTCCGTAGCATCATGTGATCGGCGGCTTGGCTTTGGTTTGGCATGTGCCCAGTTTTTTCAGTTAGTTCACGAGGCCAGTTGTGAACTGCTCCTGGACTCATTAACTCCGGCATGCTCGTGATCATCATAATAATCAGCATCGTGATCATGATGATGATGATGATGATGAGTGTTAATGGCTGACGTGAATTGTTTATGATCATGCTGATGTTAATTTCATTTGCGTTGCATTGCGTTGAGTTGCGTTAAGCCAAAGGCAAACAAACAAATGAATAAAACGAATCACAGGTCAACAACTCAACAACAAACAATAAAATCAAATCGCATTCAAGGGTGCTGCATTTGGAAAGTGCTGTTTGCTCGAAGATTTGGGATCCCAGTCCAGATTAGATGTTTGACAACCAAATAAAAGTAACTCCCAATCAAAAAGGGCCCGAGCTGATAAGAGCGAAGCAACTAGCACTAAACTTATCAAACTGGCACAGGCCTCACAGCACACAGATGCAACACTCATCATCATCATCATCGTCATCATCATCATCATCATCATTATTATCTAAAGCGACAACGAGAACGAGAACCAGTCACTGTGCTGTCTCCTCTTCTGGTGTTTTTGATGATCTGAATTCAGAGAAAAGCTAAAATCAATTGCCGATTTATGGTTTGTGCATCGTCGCGCCCTTTAATGACTTTGTCCTTAGAAAGGAGTCGTCGACAGCGACTGGGATTTAAGGTTGTCGTTCACGTTGAGGTTCAGGTTGATGTTGATGTTGATATTGTGGGAATTGTGCATTGAAGCGTACAAATTTCACTTAAAGACTCGAGAAGCGACGCGGCGAGACGATTTTTCATTTAGCAGGCACCAAGAAATATTTATGGGGTGAAAGAAGCTAAGAAGCCAAAAAAAAGAAGAACCAAATGGCCATGAAAATAAAAACAATCAACTTAGAACTGGGCCCACATGCTAGATTTTCAGATCCAGATCCAGATCCAGATCCAGATGCAGATCAGCCAACTGAATTGTGTTGTTGTTGGCGTGGGAGTTTCTCACAGGGCCAATGTCTTCCGACGATGGCTTCTTAGTCGACTTCCTCTTCTTCTTCTGCTCGTTCTTCGTTCTTAATGTGACGGGGGCGAGTGAGTCAACTTTAAGTTGCTGTTCATAATTAAACTGGGAACCCACAACTATCAACTGGGAACAGCAAATGTAAATGGATGTGCGCTGTGTGTGTGTGTGTGTGGGAGAGGGGGTGGGAGGTAAATTAATTTAGCAGCGACAAGTGGAAAAGCCGGCAACTAGCTAGAAAGATAATTAATGCAAAGCCAGACAAACAAGAGGAACACCAACCAAAAAAAAACCAAAAAGGGGTTGCAAGGTGTAGTTGTTGTTGTCGTTTAATATGTGGCAGCAAACACAAGTGGGGAGCGTCGCAGTCAGCAGGCACAGCCAACAGCCAACAGCCAACAGCCAACAGCCGAGAGACGACAGCTCGACAGTCAACAGTCGGTTCTATGACAACCGGCGATCGGTTCGAAGGTACAAAAAAAAAGGGGGCACGAGAAAATAACAAGCGCAGCAGCAACGACAGCGGCTCAGAGTCAAAACAAACAGAGGCAAACAAACAAAAACGGCAGAAGAGCCAAATGAGCAGGATGGGAAGACGCAGAGAGGGAGAGAGAGAGAGAGAGAAAGGGGGGAGGGTGTTGGGGGGCCCGCAATGGAACACTTTCCACTTCAGCCAAGCGAACGGCGACGTCATCAGCACACGGCGGCATCAAGAGAGAGAGAGAGAGAGAGAGAGCGAGTGGGAGAGAGAGAGAGAGCGAGAGCAATTGAGAGAGACAGGAGTTGTTGTTAACTGGAATCACCCTGTGCTGTCTCAGTCTCCGCCTCAGTCACGAATCGTCGAAAAGTACAGTCGCGTCTTAAAGGCGCTGAGTTTTCCACAGCGACGTCGTCATCGACACGAGAACTGACTGCCTAACTGCCTAACTGCCTGCCTGTTGCCTACGGGTTAACACGAACGACCAACCAACCAACAAGTATGAGATGAAAACGAAGAAGAAGAAGAAGATAAAGAAGTTTAAGATGCAGAAGATGTGGCTGCTGCTGCTGCTGCTGCTGCTTGTTGCTGATGATGATCATCATTTTTGGTCGCTTGCAGGGTGGCTCTGTTAGTTGTCCAGCGCTTTTCCAGCCTGGTTTTTAACTTATTCTTCGTGTTGAGCTCATTTCATTTTATGGAAATTGGTTGCTGCTCTTTATTGTTGTTGTTGTTATTCTTGTTGTTGTAGGAGGAGGATACGCCAGGCCAGGCTGGAGTTTATTGAACTGAAAATAAACGACTGCAGCGAGAAACTTGGTTCCTCTTTATGACTGCATATGTGGCGAGGGGGTGGAGTTGGTAGGACTAAGGGCAGGGTTGGTCAGTTGACTTGTTGGCTAGCTGCTTGGCAATTTACATAATTGTGAGTGAGAACTGAACATGACACTAAACGGGACATTAATCAACGCGCCATAAAACGGGCAATTAAAATTTCACGCAAAGAGTTCACAGGATACAGTGCACGCACGCAGGATATGTGTCTCAATGTGTCTGTCAACGCCTGCGATTAGGTGGGCAGGAGTTGGACAGTAGTAGGAGTAGGAGTAGCAGTAGGAGTAGGGGTAGGTGTTAGTGTTGGTGTAGGTGCCGTTTGGCCAGAGGTCAAAGGTTGGCAGATTTGTCTCAGGGAAAAACTCGGAATAGATAAATTAACAAAAGCAGCAGCAGCAGCAGCAGTGGCAGATGCAGATGCAGCAGCAAAAATATATAGTGTGGGTTTCTCCGCTTCCCCCGAGTGGCAATTGTGGGAATTTTTGGTTCAATGGAAAATGGGAAACACGCACTTGAACACAACACAACACACTTTGTGTGTGTGTGTGTGTGTGTGGGTGCACTCGTACTTTCTGCATGTGCGTGTGAAAAATGATTTGCCAACTGTCGGAACAGACAAAAAGACAGTCAGACAGACGGTGTAAAAAGGCGTCGTGGCAATTAAAATGAACGATGAGCAAGCAGCACAGGAAAAACGACGACAACACTGGGAAAATTGCTGTCCGCTTTCCGTCTGTCTGTGTAGGTGCCTCTGTCTGACTGTGTGTCCAACTGACTGACTGACCCTGGGCAATTAAATGTTTCAATTGTTTTACCTGCCTAAAAATAGGCAATCGAATTTGTTCATAGCTAAAAGTATGCAATGAAAAATGAATGAATTCGAACTTAGTGTAAAATATAAAACACACGTTTAAGCTGCAAATCAAAAATGTAGAATCAAATAAAACACTTATACGTATAAAATGATGAGAATCAAACCATTTGCAATGCCAGGTGTAAATAATCAAAAATATTCAAATTGAAACTTAAAATGCCGCACGGGTTCGTGTCCAGGCTAAGCGAACAAGCATCGGTCCAAAAACGAAAAACTCACCTTCAGGGCACAGAATATGCAATCTTGGCCGCCGCAAACGTGTTGATTGAGGCCCCGGAACGAACGTCGAAAGGCATCCAAGTGCCACAAGACCTGCAAAGAAGAGAGAAGGAAAAACAAAAAAAAACACATTAGCCAAAGCCATTCGCAGATTGTAGACTTGAGATTGGAGATTGGGCTCCAAGTTGTATAGGGGCATATAGGGGACAACAACAACAAATCTCTACACGAAAATCTGTGTGTTGTGTATAACAATTTGAGGCATGAGGTCTTAAACCGGTTGGCGCGACGCCATCTTGCCATCTTGTGTGTGTATGTATGCGTGTGTGTGTGTGTGTGTTAGACTCAAGAGAACTAAAGAGACCAGTTGACCAAAGAGTTGGTGTTGTTTTGTGGCCAAAACGTTAAGTAAAATGAAAACCAGTTTTGTAGCTAGCCACAAAACTGCAAATCTTTTTGTATTTTTAAATTTGTTGCTGAGCTTTGTGGCTGCTGCTTTCTGCTGTTGCTGCTGCTGCTGCTGCTTCTTGGCGCAGACTCGTTTCGGTTTCTCTGTGTGGCTTTACAGATTTGCTGCTGTCAGCGTGGAGCACAGAGCAAAGCAAAGCCAAGCCGAGCTGAGTAGTAAAACGTAAAGTCTGAAACCCGCCTGGCGACTCTTGATCTTTTTTGGCGCAATACTCGTAAAGTCTCGTTTCGTTTTGGTCGTTTGGCGGTTCAATTTGTTGTTGTTACAAGAAGTTGTAAGAGTTTTTTTTTGTTGTTGTTGCTGCTGCTGTCAGAGTTCAACTTGGCATCATGACTCATGTCTTGGGCGCCAACAATAGCAACAACAGCAGCAGCAGCAGCAACAACAGCAACAGCAGCCGCCAGTTATAAGGGTATCTGTGGACGACAAGCCAGCCAAGCAGCCAGCCAGCCAGCCAGTCAGCATCTTGGCTAATTATGCCAAAATGTGTTAGTGGTGAAAAAAAAAGAAAAAGAGATTAGCAGATTGCAATTGCAGCTTGAGTTCAGACCTCAGACATTAGTTGGAGTGAAAGCTTGTCAGTTGCTGGCTTTGCCTTTACCGCTCCCTTCACCCAGCCCAGGTCAGCCTTCAGCCGAAACACGCGTCTAACGCAGAAACTTAAAACTTGAACGTTAAATTGGAGCAACTCCAACTGGGATCAGCGCCACTCGGGCAGATAATCTTAACACGAAAAAAAAACAAAAAAAAAAACCGGTTAGCCACAAAAACCACAAATGCCAACCACACACATTTAGGCACCCAAAATTGCGCCACAGCTGCAACACTCGTCTGGACACGATTCTCGTCTCGTTTCGTGTGGACTGGACTGGACTGGACCTGATTGGCACGAGCCAGTCTCAAACCAAAACTTAAAAGCAATCCATAGTTACTTGGCCAACAAAAAAACAACAAAAAAAACAGTTTAGTTAACTAGGGTATAACTCAAAAGGAGTATTCGACTGGGAATAGAAGTTGGAGTGGTAGCGCAATTAAAAATATCAATAGTAGTAAAAGTAGAAGGGGACTCTTTTCAATCTCCTATTTAAATGGAAATCGAGACATGTTTGCTTTTCTTTATTAGAAGTGTTGCATCAAAGCTGGCAGCAAAGCGTGTGTGAAGCTCGCTCTGACTTACAATTCAGATGATGAATTAACAAGGAAGATTCAAAATAAATTCTGAACATTTGACAGGAAACAGGAGTGCAACGAGCAACTAGATTCTGTGTGACTTGCTGGCTCCTTTCACCTGGACTTTAGGCTGCACGCAGGTAGACATATTTAACCGCATATATAGCTCAGTTAAGACTTGTTGGTTTTTGTTGTTGTTTGCCTTGCAACTCTGAAACTTAACTCAACTTTTGGGTGCATTGTTATGGCTATCGCTAACACCCACAGTTCGCACCACACACCACACACCAAACACGACACACTTCATAGTTCAACACCAAGTCCCACTCCAACTCGAAGTGCAACTTGAACGTGAGACGAGAGTGGGCAACGCATTTATTTGTCATCGGTGTCGACTTGCACTTCCGCTGGAAACTGGCAACTGACCGATTGTGTTGTACTTCTTAGTTGTCTGTCTAGCTGGCGTGGGTTGCTGCCCACACTTTCAATTTGAACTAAACGGAGACTAATCCGTTTTAAATGGTTCGCATTAATTGGTTCGTTACATCGCCCCCAAATGCGTTGGTTGCAAGCGTGGGTGTGCAACTCATCCACCAAATAGCCAATAAGACGGACAAAACAAGCAAACAGCAGCAGCAACAGTCACAGTGGCTTTTAGCACGTGCTAATGGCCAAGCTGTAATTGCCTTTGGGCCTATTTACTGGCCTTCTTCGTTATTTTGTTTTTTAAATATTAATTTTGGATGTTTTGGTCATTCATACGTAAATCATTTAGGCATTGTTTCCTCACACACACATACACACACGCACACACACACACACATGTATAGAGCTAATGACTTCCTTTCTTGTCGTTGTCTTTCCACGTTGCGCACATGTCAATTTGACATCGATGTGGATTAATTATCTTGTAAATAACCAAACAGGAAACAATTTCCGATTCCCCCCCCCCCCCCCCGCGCTCTCTCTCTCTGTTTCTATCTCTGTTTATATGTGTCTCTTTCTTGCAGCGTTTCCTCTTTGAATCTGGGTAACCATTTATCAATTAGGAAGTAGCAGCGCCCACTCCGCTCGATTCTTAATTTATATTCTCGATTCTCAATTCTTGATTTGTGCATATTCCCTTGGAAAAGTTTTCACAACGTTTGACATATAAATTTGGTGAGTTTTTTGTTGTCTCTCCTATTGCATAACCCACTGAAGCAGAGAATGCTGAATTGGCAAAAGCAAAAGACTTAGACGACAAACTTGACTTGCTATTTTGGTAGCCAAAAAAAAGGTAGCAAAAAAATAACATAAAAATTAAGCATAAAAAAAAAACAACAAAAAAATGGATTCAATCAATTTTGTTATTACTTCAAGTGTTACTGTTGAAAAGTTCGAATCTTTGTGAAAGTTGCCAGCATAACAAACTGAAAATTTCCCTTCGAGCAGCAGCAGCAGCAGCAGCAGCAGCAGAAGTAGCAGCAATAACAACAACAGCAGCAAGAAAAATGTTGGCCACAGTAGATGAAAAAATAAAAATAAAAAATACTTTTGGCTTTTGGTCATAATTTATGCTCAACCTGTTGCGGCGACCACCACTTGTTGCTGTTGCCGTTGTTGTTGTTCAAATCACATTTATTGAGGTGCTTCAGCAGCTGTTGTTGTTGGTGTTGTTTCTTTTATTGATATGTTCGTGCATGAATTTAAAAATGCTGCCCAGCTGCGCATATTTGCTGTTGTTGTTAGTGACACTTCTTTGCCACGCCCCCGTTGTGACCCAATCCCCCTCCACGGTGTGGCCTCCCCTGCCCAGCCTCAGTCATCAAAATCAATTAGCATAAAATCGTTTCAAAATCGCCATTTCAATTTGATAAATAAATGCAAATGCTTCGTGTGTTAAATACATTTTAAACACATTTCCACTTGCAGTTACTCTTTGCCTTTGCTCCGCTTCCGCGCATTGTAGCAAAACAAACAAAGCAATTGCTGCCTCATTGTGGTATGTGTGTGCTGCAACGTTGACTGACATAATTAAGTTAAAAGGCAAGCGCGGAAAATGAAATTAAATTAAATGTTAAACGAAGCTCGCGACAGCAAAAAATGAGACGAATTTGCAGTTGATTTTTTTTGGGCAATTTTTTGTTTGCTTTTTTTTTGGGCTTTGCGCAATTCGCACAATAGAGATTGCGATATAGAGAGAGAAAGAGAGAGAGGGGGGTAAAGGGGCGATAGCTGTAATGGTAATTGCATAAGCCTAAGCGGGTGGATGCAATCAATTCAAACTTTAAGTGTGATCGGTGAAATGCAGTTTCCGAGGATAACACAACACAAACAAAGCGTAAGCAGGTAGAAAGAAACCGATTGAGCAGGTAGCTAACAATACATATAATGTATACATATATATATATATATATGCATATAGACATATGTATGTACATGTGTAAATAGTTGCTGCTGTCATTCAACAGACACGCATGCGCAACCGAAACAATTGCCAGCATCCTTTCTGAAGGACTTTTGTTTGTTTCGGTTTTCTGCCTGCGGCTCAAGGACGCATTTGATAGATTTGGGTCCGGTCGGTTCGGATTGGTGGACAAAGGCTGTGAATAACCCTCGCACTGTGCCCGCCACTTGCTGTACCGTTAAATCACACACACACACACACACGCTATACGATTGTTGTTGTTGCAAGTGTAATAGTTGATGTTGTTTTGGTTGTTGTTGTTGTTGTCACAGTTATGCATAATAGTTGTGGTTTCGGTTTTAATCGCTGTCTGCAAACGCTTTCGTTATGTAAGGTCGCCCCCTAACCAAGTGTATAAAGTGGCCAACGGCAACAACACTTCTCTTGCCTGACCCTTGACCATCCAAACAACAACAACAACAACAACAACAACAACAGCAAGAAGAAGAAGCTAACTCTGAAAGTGCTGTATGAATACAAAACGTGTGCATATATATTATATATGTATGTATGTGTGTATGACTCCCCAATCGTAATAAATGCGTGACAACTGCCTTGACTCTTTAGCCAAATGTTAGTTCAGTGCACCCATATGGGTATATACCCCACATATATTAACCGCACACTTGTAATGTCTTGTTAAGCGGCAATTATATATACATATGTGTGTGTGTGTGTGTGTTTATTTTCTGTTATATTTGCGGTGACACAACACAAACATTCGAGTACATAAAATCTGTCTCAGGTCTGTGGAAACATCAAAGAGTATCCTTTTTTTTTTGTGGCATTTAGCTGGAGACTAGTGATTAATGTCATGCAACTGTTCGCAGTGCAAATGCATTTATTATTATTATATATTATTAAATAAATTCGAGCTGTAATTAGCCTCGACTACGTAAAGAGAGAAAAGTATCATTGAACAAAACAAATTGTGACTGCTGATCATTTTTCATTGCAAAAAAGAGAAGCGTCTTCAATTATCCAGCTTAAAAGGACGACATTTTTGATTTAATTTGGTTTTCTCATAGTGTATGGCTTGACTGCCTCAAATAGTACACAGAACTCTTGATGCAATTGTAGAAATAAGTATTATAAGCAAACCATTGACAGCCCCTACAAACCTGAATTGTAAATTTGAGCTTATCTTTCTCAGCAATGCTTGAGCTACCCTCCCCGCCCATTCCCTCTCTCTCCACCAAGGGGCTTGGCGGTCTATTCATTAATTATCTGCCCAATCTAGTGCACATAAGTTGCACACAGGCTGTGGCAAATGTCAAGTGCAACATGCACTTCAGTCCACCCTTGTCCCACCTGTTACCCACCCCCGCCTTTCACTCACTGCCTGCCCCTGCCCCTGCCCCTGCCCCAGCACCACTGCATGACAATGCACTTAAATATTATTATTTCAGTTAACTTGACAGTTTTGTTATGCTTCTTTTGGACATATTTGGACCATTCTTTCTGGTTTTTGGACACAGCTGCATTAGAATTTCAATTTTGTTGCTATTGCTATGCTCGTAAAGGTTGTAAGTAAAGCACGTAATTGTGACAATTCATTCAATGACGGCGAAATAATTTTATTTTGTTTTTATTTTTTGGGTTTTTCGTTTTTATGAGTGATATTTCTTTCAGCTGCCTTTCGGCTTTTATGGAGCGTACAGTTGAACTCTGCGTCGAAACTGAGAGCCGGAACAGGCCCTTAGTCGTGGCTGTGAATTGTGATTTTGATTCAAAAATGCAGAATCTTCAATTAAGAATCTTAAGCCCAAATTAAGAGCAACGAACTCAAGCCAAGGACAAACCTATCATAATAATTAAAACAATTCTTCTCAAAAGAAGACCAAGACTAAACACAAAATAAGAAGTGAGAAGACATTAAACTTCTTCATTTACGATTTGCTGCTTACCTTGCAGGTCTGAAAGAAGGCGCCAATGTTGTGTTTGTTGTTGTTGTTGCTGTTGTTGAAGACATTATCGCCAATTGTTGCGGGCGAGATCGATGACTGACGTTGCAGTTGCAATTGTTGCTGCAGTTGCTGTTGTTGTTGTTGCCCGGTGGCAAGTGGCGCATGCGGCGGCGCCGTTTTAATGGCCACCGTATCCATTTGTGCTAATTGTTTGGTTTGGTTTGTGTTGTTGCTTAACTCAGCACATGGCTACGCGGAAGGGATGCGTTTTTTCTTTTTTTGTATGTTACATCCGCAAAACGGAAGTTAAACGAAGGCGCAAAATGAAGAAGAAGAAGAAGCAGACAACCCTTTCTTATTTTTATCTCAAGTCTTGACAAGCTAAGCAACTGTTGTTGTTCTTGTTCTTGTTGCTGTTGCTGTTGCCAGATGAATTGTTTTTGTTCTCGGCGAACTTTATTTGTATTTTGCACCTGTTTGTATTTAAAGTTTTCTTTTGTTTTTTATGTTCTTGGCTTCTTCCTAATGCTACACCGATACACACACACACACACATACAACATATAGCGACAGACACGCATACACCGAAAGAGAGACGGCGTTGAGCATGTATTAAGTTTGAGTATTTTTCTTTTCGTTGTTTCTTGATTTGAACTTTGTTGATAGTTTCGTGTGTTTTGTTGCGCTTGCAATTTGCAATTTGCACAGATTTGCTGTTTGTTTCAGTTTTCAAAACTCAACAATTGAAAGAGAATGTGTTAGCACACACAAAAAAAAAATTAAAGAAAAACAACAACAGCGCTTGTTTGTGGCTGCGACTAAGACAGCGACAGTAACGTCCGTCGATCTTGAGAGCGTGCACAATACTGCGGCTCACAAATATCCCAGCACAGCAAACAAACGATATTTCCCCTACTGAGCGGCGAGCCGAGAGAGCAACTCGCTCCAAAGTACCAAAGTCGCTACTTGCGCCATACTCTAAGGGAAATTCCCCAAGCTGGTGCTTGTCTGGGCTAAAAAACTGAATGAATTCAAAAAGAGTTGCATACTTTTGTGTGGAATATAAATGAGGCAGTAGTTTGTTCCCTAAATCATTTGTTTTTACATGTTCTTTATTTTGCACGAGCTGCTGCATAATTCCTGATAGAATACTGTGCCGAATGGCTAATTGTATGAATACTAGAGCAATTTACTTTAAAATTTACCAATTACATTAAATGAGGTAGTGAGTACCCAAACCAAACAAAAATATGGGGCCATTTGCGACTTTGCTATGGGAGATCGTCGTATGGGAGAGCGCATTACCCACTGGGAAATTTTCTCCAAGCTCGAAATGAACTGTTCCCCGACTGTAAATGAACTTTGGTTGTGGTTGCTGGTGAGCGGGGGCTACAATGGCGTTGCCAACTTGTTTGGAGTCCGAAAACCAGAAATGTTGCAGAAGAAGCGAGCTGCCAGCCGAGGCAACAAGCCCGCTGCTTCGGAACAAACAAAATGGCGGTGATTGTGTGCGCTGTTGAGATCAACGCGAGTAGAAACGAAACATAAAGAGAGAGAAAAGGTAGTACGAGAAACAGAAACACGTTTACAGACTTAACGAGTTTTGTCGTTGTTTGTTGTCAGCCAGGCTTTTCAAAATCAACGTGCAACAGCAGCAGCAGCAGCAGCAGCAACAGCTAAAGCCAAAAATATAGAAACTCGCGAGCAACGAGAAAACGAACAAAATATTGTTATTGAGGTTGCATCAAGGGGGCAGCCAACAAACAAAACAGACTCACGCGCGACACCAAAGGAGAGAGCGAGATAGACCTAGGCTTATGCTCCTCAGCCTAAGCTGAAGCGAAGACTTTGAATCAGACTGAGACTCAAAAGACTCGCGCGAGCTGCTCCGACGGATCAGTCCGTTTCTTTTATGATTTTTTCCACTGATTTCTTTTGTTTTTTTTTAATGCGTTTTTTGTTTTTTTTATTTTTTGTTTTATTTTCATGCCCCATTAGTTGCCTTTGTGGGGCTTTTGTGTTCGGGGCCCGTTGTTGTTGTACCCTTTCAGAGGGTATTCTAAAGTGCAAGCAGGAGACATCTAACAACCCATTAGATATACACATATATTATTGATCAAAATCAATATAGCCATCTCAATATTTCCGTCTCTCTTTCTGGACAAGCAAATCTCTCATTATATAAATAATTAGATCTGGCCAGCAAGGGTATGTAATCTTCGAATTGCTGAAGTTAGCCAGTCTCTCTTGTTTTTTTTGTTGTTGTTATTTTTACTGTGTTGTCTGACTTTGGCGCTTCGACGATCTTTATGTGCCACTTGGGGCAGTCAGGCACGCCAGCGTCCTCAAATTTCGCGCCAAAAGCCAAGGCGACGCCAGCATCACAGCATCCCAACAACAGCCGACCCTAGGTTTATCATTAGCAGACAACACACAACAATAACAAGAAAAAAGAAAAAAAAAACAAAAGACTGTGGCAACAAACTTTCCAGTTCTCAGCTCCCAATTGCGATCCTTGGGGCAAGCACGCACAAACGAACTCAACAACAACAACAAGAAGACGAATAAGAAGAAGAAGAACTACCAGAAGAAGAAGAACAACAGCAATGCAAAAACAGTAGCCAGCAAATCCGCTTAGCAAATCTGCTCGTTTCTCATCGCTTTTGTTTGCCGTTTGCTGAGCCACCGTGTTGACCCTGGCATTTAAGAGCGCATCCATGGCAAAGTATTGCCCGCCAGCTAAACATCGCATTTTGCATAATAATAGCCACATACATAGCTGAAATCTACAGTTTACTTAAAATTCGAGACAACAGTGGATAGAAGAAATTTTTGTCGTTCTAGGAAATGCCCGGCTGCTTCCTGCGCCGCCCACATCCCGACTTGTGTGTGTGTGTGTGTGTGTATAATCATATAGACCTATACTTATCTATGCTTCAAACACATACGCGCACACACCTAAAGTAGAAATATGTAAGTGTGCAACAAAAATGTTGCAATCGGGGCTGCCAATTCGACTTGTTGTCAATTATCATAATTTTACGCTCAGTTGTTGTTGCTGTTGTTGATGTTGTGTCGTGTAGCGCTGGCAAACAATTTGTGGCAATTACATTGGCATTCCTTTAGCTGCACACAAATACATAAACACACACACACACACACACACACACACACGAATGCAGCTGTTTTCACTTGAAGTTACCTGATTAGCTAATTAAATTCAAATTCATTTTCGCAACCGAATTGCACTTGTCGCTGAAACGTTGATCGATGTTGCCACAGTTGCAGCCACGCCCCCACCGCCCAGCCCAGCGCAGATATAATCGTTTTATATTGCAACTTGGCCCAACTTGTACCACATAATTTACAATTTTGCATGCCACAGACACCCCAACACAACAGCAACAGCAACAAATCATAATGAGCTGCTGTTCGAAATGGGAGCAGCAGCAAACGGGCTGGCCACGCCCCCACCCTCCCCCTACTCTACAAGGGGCTGATTGGAGCATTCGATATTTTAGTTGGGGAAACGCGGAACATAAAATAATGTCAATAATTAGGTAAAAACCAAAAAAATAAGAAATAAAGAAAACGTTGCGTTCTTTGATAAATGAAATAAATTATTATCTGATGCCAAGTGTCAGATCTTCAAGTGATGCTGATGATGATTTTGATTGTTGTGCAGCTGCAGACATTAAGCAGCTTACAACTGGATGGGGGAAACGGCTTAGAACTTGCCACACGAACAATTTATGTGCACAAATTAACAGTGCAACAGCAAGCCGCAACCAGAAATAAATGGCTGCTGCATAATGGCAATCAAATGACTGCCACATAAATTTATGAGCAGCGTCTGCCAAATCTGCCAGCACTGGGAGCTGTCAGGGAACGCGTGCTGCACAGCCAGCAGCTGGAACAGAGACAGCAGCAGCACCACCAGAAGAGAAAGGAGCACATGTGGACCAGGAGAGGTAGCAGCTGAAGAAGCAGGAGTCAGAGCAGCACCAGCAGCAGCAGCAGCAGCAGCATAAGAATTAATGGCGCGCAAAAGAACCAGGAAAAGGAGTGCAAAACTCGTTTCGCACATCTGTGTGTGTGTGTGTGTGTGCGTGTATGTTGCATGTTGCTTGACTCGTGCTTTGCCCTCGACGGCTCCTGCATCTCGTCCTGTCTAAATTTAGCACGAGCTGCCAACTCAAAAAAGGGCTTAAGCTTCGGCTCAACTCCAGCCAACTCCAACTACCAAAAATAGTCGTGGACTTTGCACACCAGTTGCGGCTGACTGTTGTTGTTGTTCCTGTAATTGTTGTTGTTCTTGTTATTGTCGTGGCTGCGCGCCATTTTTCTACTCAATGCAACAACGCACAAATGCAACTGATTGCATTATTTAGTTACACATCAGATCAACATTTGTCTATAGAATATATAGTGTATAAGCATTCATTTTTTTAAGTGTAACATAGAAAATGTATTCATTTATTTGATTTTGATTTTATTATTTTTTTAATGGCATAATTTATTCGCGATCTTTGACAGTAGTTTTAATTGAAAACCATACACTTTAAAAGATGTAAATCACGGTTACTGAAATGAAATTCGAACTCTCATTTTTTATTAATTAAAGTATGCGTTAAGACACAAATAGTAGGTTTACTGTTTCTATTATATTTTAATATAGACTACTTCTTATCATTACTTGATATCATGCTGCAAAAAATCCATCGAGAAAATTGATTTAAAATGTAGACTAGCATTTCTTTATATCGATTTAATAAATGATTCCATTCTACTTTGTTTAGATAGCTCAACTTTTACTTAACTGTTAATGCTCGCCTAGAATATATATATGAATGTAAGCCTTCTGGAATCGGAGTTGTCTTCTTCTGCCTGTTGCATATATTTGCACAGCTTGATGAGTCCATTTTGCGAGATCTTCAAGCTGAATTCGTTTTACGTCTGTTTTTAGTTCTTGTCATATTTGTGGGCACTGCACAATTTTCGATTTTCGGTTTTCTATTTTCAATTTTCCACTTGCGCCGCATTTGAACGACTTCTGGTTGTTGTCTTTCTATGCAGGATTTCTTCGTCTGTTTGTTTGTTCATTTGGCTGCTTGAAATCTTTCTGCTGATCTTGCTGCCTGTTTGTTTGTTTGTTTATTTGTTTTGCTCCGGTTTTGGCGCGTGTGCAGCAAACTGTACCAAGATCAATAACATCGACAACAGCAACAGCAACTGCAACAGCAGCAACAACAACAAGCATATTGCACGCGCAGTCAGCCCAGTTAGTTAGTTAGTTTGTTGACCAAGTGCAGTCAGTTTGCTGGCTCAACAAGAGCAACAAGAATAGTAATCGCAACTATGGGCAACTGTACTCGGTTCACGTATCCGACACCGACTCCAGGCACCAAGGCGCATCCTGTCCCCCGGCTCCTCCTGTGTGTGTGTGTGTGCATCCATAAGCAAACATCAGCGCAGTTGCCGTTGTTGTCGCGACAAGCAGCATAAACTGCAGTTGTCATTACCAACAGCAACAGCAAAAGCAACAAAATCAACTGTTGATGGCAAATTTATGTTTGCCTCGTGCCCAAGTCAAATATGAAGGCAAAAGGAGCAGCCGGAGCAGAAGCAGGTGGAGAAGAAAAACCACACGAGTGACAGATAAGTTGCACTGACTTCACCGCCAATGGACTTGGTCAGACACAACACTTAGAAAAAAATTTGCTCTGAATTGTGGCAAGGTTAACTCACCTTATTATTCAGAGTGTATGTTTCTTAAGACCAGCGTTTTTGTACATATTTTGAATACTTGAAAAAAGTTAATATGAGCTGCATATTTTTAGGGCTTTCATTTCATAATTATTTGGTAGATTTTTGCAATTTGCCATATTTTGCAGGGCATATTTTTCTCAGTGTGTATTGTCAGTCACGCTAGTTGGCTATCGCCAATATCGGATAGTCATCGTTAACATCATTTGCAGACAATGACTGATGGAGCTGCCGGAGACGCGTTTAAATTGCTCTTTGATAGATACAAATACGGCAACAGATACAGGTACAAAAAGGGAGTGAACAATTGGAGACAGGACTTGAACCGGTTCGAGCGTCAATTGACATTGAGCATGGGTCAGACCATTAGCCAAGCTATCTAGAAGGTCAGAGATCGGCTTAGGATTTCCAAAAACGAGATATCTTTTTAGCAGCAGTTCAACAAATCAAACAATAGGAGTGGAGGAGCCTCAACTCGATCCGAGGGGTCAAATCTATGAGGCGATTATCTCATTCCTCGCATTCCTCGTCCTCTCCAAATCCTTGCGAGGGTCCGGCATTCATAAGCCGCTTAACAATTTCAATAATTAACCCCCAATAACACAGAAAAGAAACACCAAGTAAATCAAATGATTGCCACTCCCAAATATTAGATCAACTAATTTTTTCAAAAATTGTTCACCAAATATTATGGAATGTGAAAACAATTTCTTGTATTCCAATAAGAATAAAGAGTAACCTAAGGGGAAATTCTTGAATTGGTTAGAAAACTTTTTATTAACTTAAAAAATGATGACATTGAAAGTGTCCGACTTGCAAATTTCATAACTTTAACTAATCTGAAAAGATTTTGATTGATGAAAGCAAGAAAATATAAAAATTGTTTGAAAATTGTTGCCAATTATTGAGGGTCAAATGAGAAGTGAGCAAAAAACAACCAAGTTCGATGGGTAAAATAAGAAAGAGAACATGTTGCAGCAATGAGGATCTGTTTTTTAGCATTATCATGATTGCGCAGATGAGGCAGCATAAGCTGAGTGGCTAATCGCTTCATTAATTAAATGGAAAATTGATGAAGAAACAACAACTACAAGAACAACATCAACAACAAAAATCAATGCTCAACAACAGGCGGTAATTAAAAGATCTGCTCAACAACGCTGATCAGCGACTCCAAGTCCAAGTGCCAGTTGGCAATGACAATTGTGTTGTGCTTGAATAGAGCTGTAGAGAGTTGGCAATGGAGATGGAGGGGAACGGTGAAGTAGGAGCCTGCTGCCTGCTGCCTGCCTGCCACAGGCTGCATTTGGGTGCAGCTGTTGAACCGGTTTGGCGCGTGTCGCAGCTTACTCCGATGTCCAATGTCCGATGTCCGATGAACGTCTGTGCATATTAAGCGTGCTCCTCTTTCTCTCGGTTTGGTTTTATTCTTTTTTCTTCTTTTTTTTTTTTTGTTGTTGTTGTTGCACAAATGAATTAATTAAGGAAGGGGCTTAAGTGACAATGACGCTGATGGAGGGCTATTAACATTAACAGTTGAGAATGGCAAATGGCGAATGGCGAACAGCGAATGGCGACTGCCGAATGGAGAAAGGAGCAGCTGTGCTGGAGACAGATGCACATACAGAGAGCGCTAGAAGTACTCCTTGCCGAGGCGACGTCGTTCCTCTGACTTTCCGCCAGTCGCCGTCTGTCCATCCGTCTCGCCCATCATGTTCTCAAGCATGCGCTCCTGCTTGGAGTTCAGTGCAGCCAAATAAATATCACGCGTGGCACGAAAGTGTCCACAATTGTACAGATGCTCGTGCTCCAGCCGTAGATAGTTCCAGATGAACCGACTATTATCAACAATTAAACAGAGATCGAAAGAGAGAGAGAGAGAGAGGGAGAGAGGCCCCGTTGTCAGTCACAGTCAGAGTAAGAAGACATCACTTACCGCGTGATCTCTAAAATGCTGGCAAAGGTCTTGATATTATAGGGTGTAATCAGCTGATGGTAGAGTACGAGAAATTCTATGGCCCAGAAGCAGCGAAAAATAAGATTCTCGATGATCACAAAATAGTAGAAGGCCGTCGGATAGACGAGCTTCTCGCGCAGGAACAGATGCTCGCTTCCACGCCAGATCTTCAAGATGCCGAAATCCTTGATGACGTCCCACATATAGCAATAGACGGTCGACACCATGTAGCTGAATATGAATAACCAGGTGTAGGGATTGCTAAACGTATTCGCATAGTCATCTGCAAAAGACTGCCAGAGAGTGAGTGATGTGTGTCCTGTCAGTGGATGTGTCCGTATCCGTACCATCCGTGCGACCACGCATTGTCGCAAAGAAGACCACAACGAAGGTGGTCGAATATTTGCCCACATTTAACAAATAGCTGACAGACTTGGAGCCACTGTCCCTGAACCGTCTCAGGCATTGGGCGCATCGAAACCAGGCGGGCAAACAACGGGAGATGGGCACAAACATATCCTCCTCGAAGCAGAAGTCAACGCTTGCATAGCGCAGCCAGCACATTGCGTAGAACCTAACGATATAGTAGTAGTCAGCCATGCAGATCACCAGCGAGTTCATCTGATCGCCCATCCAGAAGTCGGCGAAGCCTACATAATGCAAAGGTGCGGTGATGACGCGTCCAATCAGCCGTATCGTCCACCAACGGGCCGGCCAATTCATTATGGGCAGCGGATTGACGAGCAGTGTGATCATAATTAGGGTCAACGCCAGCGGGAACACAAACGGATCTGGCACACTGATCAGATCGTGGAATAGAAAACCGAGTATCGAGAGCGTCCACAGCATGCCAAAGGTGCAGGCGATCTCCAGGAATGTAGCCGGCTGCAGATGACTGCGCGGATCAATCTCAAAGATGAGCACATGATTGACGCCCGAGCGCTGCCACCCGGCCACATTGGCGGCCATGTAAAAGTTAAAGATTACCCACGTGAAGGGTCCACGATAGAGACGCATGAACGCCTCAACATTGCCAGCTACTGGCGGCCTCCGGATGTCTAAGCGTGAGCGAGCACTGCGTTTTAGTTAAGTTTAGTGAGGAGAAGCGGTTACAGATTAAGGATGTAAATCGCATTCGAAAATCTCGATGTTACCATGCATATTGCAATGATGTATCGCAATCGTTATCGATTTTTTGTTTTGCTTTTTGTTTTTTACATCCCTAGTTGGAGTGCAACGGGTACAATTGGAGAGTCGAGACTCACAGCTGAACAGCGTGGTGATGGCCAGCATGAGGAACATGCCCAGGGCGAGACCCGCTCGGAAAACCATTCGCGGCGGCGTCGGTTCCCCCAGCGGCGGCACACGCAGCTTGTTCATGGCCCGGGCCCGATCGCCCCCTGCCAAATGGCTGGTGTAGAGCTCCTCCACCTCGTTGATCATGAGCTCGAGGGCGCGCGGATTCGTGAAGGCGGCATAGCTCACATTCCGCTCCATCCAAACGCCACCGCGCGACGAATGCAGATACTTGTCATACTTCTTGCAGATCTTGCGAAAGCCGGTCTCATTCAAGGACTGAAAGTTCTGCAGCAGCACCAGCGTCAAGTAGAATTCGCTGTAGGCGTGACGCAATTGGCGCTGGGTCATTAGCTTGCCATTGCCGGGTCGACTGGCATTGCCAGACTGCATCGAGAAGGCGCTGGCGGTATGGCCCGGCGCCTGCACGGTGGCCAGCAGCTGAAGTTTCAGTGTGCCGTGCTTGCGTCGTGCCTCCGCCAACTTCTCCAGGAAGAAGTTATTGACCCGCGTCAGCTCGTGCTGGCACTCCGTGAAGAACTGCTCCTCGAAAGCTGCATAGTAGGCGTTAAGTTCCGTTGGCGTTGCCACATCCGACGACGGGGCACCGTTCACACCTTGCCGGATCAATGTTTTCAAGTCCTTGGAGGGACATTGTTATTGTTATTTGTCGACTGACAAATGGAGGTAAATCTATTGCTGCTGCTGCTATTGCTGCTGGCTCACCGTATATCGCAGGTATTGCTGTCGCCATTCAATGGTCAGGTGCGTCTCAAAAGTCTTGCCAAATTTCATCTTTGGCGCCGGCCCCACAAGCAGCGCATGCGTCGCTGTCGTCAGACTGGGACTGAGGCTAAGATTGGCGCTGATTTTCAGTCTTGTCAATTTCAACAAATTCTGACATGTTTCTCACACGAGTGCCAATGACAGTCTTAAACTTGAAAACACAATCTAAAACAACGACAAAAGCACACCCAAAAGATATCCTGCTCCAAGCTTATTGTATATCGTAAATCAAAAAGATTTCTCGTGATGAATTTATATATATTTTGATGGCTTGTTGTATATTACTCTATGGAGGAAAACTCAGTAGCTGGCGTGTTATCACTCATGTCTGTAGCCGTATTTTCTGAGCTGTGACTCAGTCTGCTCACGCTGCTCAGCTGGATGACCCTTCTGAGAGCTCTTCGTTTCTCAATGTGGTTCGCACGCCCGCAAATTACTTTACCAGAACGAGCCCAGGCAAATGTTATTGCTTTTCTTTTCTTTTTGTTTTTTTTTTTTGGCAACTTACTTCCTGTCTGGTAGCCAAGTGAGTCATTTTCTACATCTACTTCCTCCTTTTCCCACTCGTCTTCCTCTGCAACATGTTCTTCTTCTTTTTCTTGCTGCATTAGCTTGTCGCTGCGGCTCGTTGAGTGAGCCAAATTATCGCAGGCATCAGCCAACAAACAAGTAACAGAACAACAGAAGAATAAGAGCATTTATTGTGACAGCAACTGGTGCACTGCATGCCGTTTGCATGCATGCTGCATACAAGCCACTTGTACTGGAAGGGAAGGAAGGGGGCGTGCCACTAGCCACTGTTATATGCCCAACAACAACAGTAACAACACCAACAGTAAATTAAATTTGCCACAGTCGACAGCGTGACAATCGCCAAAAAAGATAGAATTAAGAAAATCTTAAATAATTATTTCGTGCATTTCTTTTTTTGTTTGAAGTTAATAAAAAATCACAGTTATCCAAGCCCTTTCAATGATCGATCGACAGAAAATAACTATATACATAAAATACGCGATCGGAGATGTCTCCGCGTGCACTTGCCAAAAAAAACAAAAGCGAAATAAAAACACCTTCTGCAAGGGAATACAGAAAAAATTTGGGTGAACACCTGGGCTCGTCCGGGAGTTGAACCCGGGACCTCTCGCACCCGAAGCGAGAATCATACCACTAGACCAACGAGCCATAAAGCACACGGCGATAAAGCAAACAGTAAGTACTGCATGTATGTAGGTATGTAGACATGTATGTATAAATGTTATATGCCCTATCATTTCCAACAATACGACACGAGAGAGAGAGAGAGAGAGAGAGGGGCAATTGGGGAAGGAGCAAGTGAAATGACGAAACGGAATTCCAGGCACTGCTGACTTGAGTGGCTGCCACTTGTACGGCTGCCGATGATGATCACCCGCCTACGACAAAGTGCCGCTAGAAAACGGCATCAAAGCAAACCACAGCAAGGCACAACAACAACAGCAGCAGCAGCAGCAGCAGCAGCAACAACAAAAACAATATTAACGAAAAGGTTCTCAAGAATCTTGTGCTACTCTTCTTGTTGCGCGTTAATGTCATTGGCTTGCGATCGCATTACATCAGAGATGCAAATCCCGAGAAAGAGTTGAATGAAATAAGTTAAAGTGAAGTATTTATTGGCAAAGCTGAACAACTCTCATTGAGACGCGTTGTTGGCTTGCGATCGCATTACATCGGCAAATCCAGAAAAAGAGAAAGGGATCAGAGTCAGAGCGAGGACAGCTGCCAAAAATGACAAGTCTATAGCAGTAAAAGAGGATCGTTATTCATATTCACTGTATCATTTACCAATTGTGAACGAAGCACAAAAAAGCTCTCATTGAAAATTTTTGACTTGTTTTTTGTTGGTGCTGCTGCTGCTGCTGCTGCTGCTCTTAATGTCTTTGGCTTCCGCACAGTGAGCGACAGAGAGCAGCGTCGATCGAGGACAGCTGACAAATACATCAGCAGTACAACAGAAGAATAAGAAGAAGAAGCAGAAGACGAGGAAGATTGCCAGCTCATCATTAAAATTCAATTTAGTATTTATTATTGCGATTGGCAACTTTTGGCTTGTTGTTGTTGTTGCTGTTATTAGTTTTGCTGCTGGCGCGTGCCCAGCACAAAATATTTTCGATTTAAGCTTGCAACCGTAATAAATAATCGAATTTGTCATTATTTATTAAACTTTTTATATTTATTTTTGGGGTTTTTTTTTCGGCAACGAGCCACGAGACGATTAATGTTTGTCAGTGTTTTTTTTTATAGTGACGGCTGTGAAAATTAATTAATAAAGCAGCCGCAACATTTTATGACCTGTAGCTCGAGGGTGCACATACCTACGGTATTTATGTATGTATGTGAAAGGGTTTTTGGAGAGCTCATTGGAACTGAAAGAACAGTATCGAATGAGTTGATCATATTTCTCATTCGCTGCTCAACAAATACGACTTATAAATAATAGATCCACAAAAGCTACAAAGCCCGAGGCAGGCTTTTATTTTTTAATTTTTCTTCTTTTTTTTTGGGTACTTTTGTGTAGAATCAATTTGCCAGTTAGATTTCATTCAAAGTATTTAATCATACTTAGATTCGGGTCAAAAAGAAGCCGCCCTTTGCCGCTCATAAACATATTCATTAGGCAGCAAACATAGAGCAATTAAAGGGGACCACACACCACACACACACACACACACACCACACACACGCACACACCTGAGCGAGCGTTACCCGAGGCCTAAAAAGTTTCACAGTCCACCAATCATTTGAAAGGGCCATTTGAAATGGCCATCACTAAATGACGCTAAACACTTTCAGTTGTCTTGTTGTTGTTCAGCCAGCTCAATTTGGACAGAGAGAGAAAGAGAGACAGAAAGAGATAGAGAGAGAGAGAGAGGGAGAGAGAGGAAGAGAGCAACAGGAAACATTTCCCTTTTTATACACGACAGTTAGACAGGAAGAAAACTGTTTTGGTCGATAAGATGACTTATCTTGTGCGCCTTGCCAAAGATCGTCGAGGGTCAATTGGCCTAAAAACGGAAGTAGCTGCACAGAAGCAGAAGCACATGGGAAGCGCAACATCCGATTCGCCAATTTTGTGTTGCACCGCAACAGCAGCCACAGCACAGCCACAGTGGAGGAGCACCACCCATCCACCACACAGCAGCACACAGCACCACACACAGCAAAAAGCAGGCAGAGCGGCGACTTCCGTTTCAATCGCAAATTAGCAACTGGACAATGCCAACAATTTTCATACGAGCTATTGATATTGCCTTGGTTTATTCTTGGTGCGGTGCGTGCGTGCAACTTGTGCAACTTCCGTGCAACTTGTGTTGCAACTTGCGCTGTTGCACTTGCTCCACTTGGCAAATTGGCGCAGTAGCAACTGCAAATTACCGCATTCAGTAATTACTAATGTCAGCTCGCTCAGGTCTCGCCAATTGGCATGCGTAATTGGCTAATTGAAATTAACGATTGATTGATTGTTATTGAGCATTGAGGATTGCCACATCCGATGCGTCGATGCAGCCAACAACAAAAACAACAGCAACAGCAACAAACAAACAAAACGAAACGAAACGAAACGTAACAAAACGAAGCTCATTAATCATTGAATTTCCCAAGCTGCATTTAAGGTGCTGTTTTGATTTTCGAGTTTCATTTTATAAGCATCTTAGCATCGGATTGCTTCAACCCGACCAGGGTGGTCTGCTTCAAATCCCCCCGACCCTATTTCATCTTCCGCTGCTCGTGGGTGGACCACACAAGCAACAAGTGAGCTACAATCCACACGCACACATATTCAGCCACACGCACGCACGCACACACACACACACACACACACACACCAGCAAGCCGATTTTCCCAATAATGGCCAATTTCAGCAAAAACAAAACGCACAAAGCTGCAGTGCTTGACTATCAGATATCCTACATAAAAATATAACCAAATTTATCATCTTTATTAAGGAATTTATCAATCATCTTTAATAAAGATTTTTTTCTTTTCTCAAAAATGAAAACATTAATTAAGAATGCAATAAACTCTACGATGACAATCTAAACATCTGCAAATGTTTGAAGGAATTTCAATTTTCTGCCTAGAATCAAGTTTACATTTTGTTTGTAATTTGATTCAGATAATCATTCAAACATTTTCGAAAATAAACTAAATACGCATCTGACATCTGTGTACCCAAAACATATAAATTGGCATACCTTTCCAGACAATTCCAACGCGTAGAGGGTACAACAATATCAAAAAAAAAAAAACTGGAGCGACCAGCGAAATTTTCCTCTGGTCGAGCATCGTAAGTAGCGACGCCAATGAAAATTGGCGCACCTGTTGCTTCATTATTGCCACTATATTTATTGCTGTGATTATTATTATTATTATTTATATTGTTATTATTATCATGGAGGCAGCCGAATGCTGGCTGGCCAAATCGTAGAGCGGAATTGGACTGACTGCCGGCAGCAGGAAATGAACATTCTTGGGTCAGCAATTACAAAAAAAAAATAATAAAAAATGTACAACAAATTTGAAAAAAAAAAACCAAAAGAAAGAATTTCAAATGCCGCCGCTTTCACCTTTCCGCCGCCTGTCTGCCAGTCGCATTTAGATATGCGAGCCGCGGCATGGCGAGGCACGGCGAGTCAAGTTTTCTTGCCGCTGACCAGGGAAATGCATGTAAATGGAAATGGAAATGCCGTGTAAACAGCGAGCTGCCGCACGAGCTAATTGAAAAATGCTAACAACTACAACAACTACACCAACAGGAACAACATGTAGCGCATGTCAAATATCCGATT
The DNA here is from genome assembly GCA_035042055.1 of Drosophila macrothrix. NCBI lineage: Eukaryota > Metazoa > Arthropoda > Insecta > Diptera > Drosophilidae > Drosophila > Drosophila macrothrix. Next base: position 2,883,992 of record JAWNLX010000587.1, read on the forward strand.
TGAATTCGGATTTGTTGAGGCTCAAGACTTTCGATTATGCTGCCTCAATTAGTGGTCGAAAAATTGGACTAAAGTAAGCCATCAAAGTGCGTCAAGCGACAGGCGATAGAAACATTACACATAAAGCAATTCAGAGGCGCTCTTAAAGGCAGATCGACTAGCAGGCATTCTGTAGCCTATCGGAAATCGATTTGAAGCGAAAATCGGGAAACGGGGAATCTTATAGATGCAGTTGATTTATGCATGGTATACGAAATCATTTTTTCCAATTTATAGTCTATAGCTCTTATAGTCTCCGTGCTCGTTCATACAACTCAGCTGGTGATACTCATCCAGATTATATTTACGTTATGGGGTGAGAAAAGCTTACTTCCGCCTGAAACATAATTTGGAACTTTTAACCAAACGGGTTTCAAAGGAAAAATGTATCACCGTTGAATGGGAGTTGAATACTTGACAGAATGATGAATAGGTCTTTCGAATCATTGCTTGTGATGCAGCAATTTCTAATTCAAATTCCCTAATCAACGCTGCACACAATTGCAATTAATTAACTTCCTTGTTCCGTTACTGACTCTGTCTTGGCGATGATACCTGTGCTAAAGCAATTGCAGCAGCACATCTTTCATTAGCCATATAAAGTTATTTTTATTGGGCGCTAAACAAGCGACAAACAAACCAAATTAACAAATCCATAAAAAAGTATTCTAGTCGGCATTCAACTCTCGGCTTTCACAGAAGCAGCAACAGCAAAGACGACAACGAATAATTAAAACATTAATTGAAAATGCGACGAATCTACGCGCGCCTCGCACCTAACCAAGCCCGAACCCAACCACAATCCCAACCCAAACTCGCCGGCAGCAACAACAGTCACAACAACATTTCCATTTGACTACCGTTTCCACTAATAAAGACGCACATTTCCCCTAAAGTGAACTTGCCCAACAGCAACAACCACAACAACCACAATATAAACAAGATAATAACTATTTTAGGATCGCCGAAGATTACACACTCTTGCTGAATGGAGTCCACTCCACTCGAAGCTTCATCTAGATAGTTTTTAAAACTGAGAGACAGATAAAGTGAGCTATCAACTTTTGATTCTTATCAAGATTATATATATATATATATATATATATATATTCAATGGATACACATATAATGACAAATTTAGAATACTCTCGACACAGGGTATTCACAGGAACAAGAGGCGCAGAAACAAAAGACTTAAGACACGAACTTCAATTCAAACGCAAACTTGTTGCTCTGGTAAAAAGGTAGTCGAAGTGGACATGGGCTAGGGGTGAGGTGGGGGTTAGTTGTTAAAGTTTTTATTCCGTTTCCAAGCACCCCCTTGCGCATTAGTACATTGGTTCATTGAACATTGGACAATTGTGGACAACTTTCGAATAGCTTAACACGATGTTGTTGTTGTTGTTGTTGTTATTGTTGCTGCTGCTGTTGTTGGGTGATACAATTACGGCAGAAAGGTTGCAAGCGCGCTGCGCATACGAAATGCGGGCAGACTCAGTCCTCACAATTTGGCCATGAAAACTGAAAACTGAACACTGAACGTGATTACGATGATGAATGCACGCTGTTGATCATGTTGATCATGTTGATCATGATGACAATGTTACACTAAAAACAAAAGAAATAATACAATAAATTACTGCCAACAACAGCAACGAAATGTGAGTACATAAGTGCAGATGCATAAAATTTACATAAATTACTCGACAGTCTATATATGTATATGTGAGTGTGTGTGTATGTGTTTGTTGATTAAACATGCATTTGTTAAATTAAGCATGGCCAAAAGTCAGACGCAACGCGACTCCAACTGCAAACTGCAACCCCAAAGAAGCAACTCTGCTCGAGTTGTCTTCGTCGTGGCCATGAGGACAGGAAGACCAAATTGGCCTCTGCGCAGGAGTCGTTGCCAGCCACAGACAAGGCGAAGAAGTGCACGCCGAGCAGGCAGCTTAAGTAAGACTTGAGTATTAAGTATTCCCAGGCAGCTCCCTCAGCCGTAACCGTAGCACTTCAGTCGCTTGTTTTCATACCCTTTACTACTCTGGCTAAAATATAACAGGTAACAGTCAGCCGCCTACTCATTCGAGCCATACATTTGTCATTGTAAAATTTTTGATTTTAATGCAATGGTTTAAGACCAAAATTTTCATAATTATCGTAAGTTATATATATAGATATCGATGTATATGTTTATCTAAGAGTCGATTCTGAAAAAATATATAGAAAATATTCGCTACTTGGGTTAACGGTTTGAACCAGATAATCAAACCGAATCGAATTCCTGTTCCTGTTGCACTATTGGTTCCGAGTCCCTGTCAAATTTCGAGTTTCAGTGCCAGTTCTGCTGCTGAATTTCAATTACTTTGCCTCTGATTCTTGAATCATTCTGATATCAAAGCGGGAGCTCTTTTTATAGAGTACTTAAGATCAGACTACTGGGTATCTGATCATGATCTCGCTCAGTATTTGTGTCAGCCATTTCGGTTCAATTTAGCAACTGGTCACCTGCCACTGTTACAATGCCGTTGGCCAAAATTCGCTGATTGCCATTTAAGCTGCAGCTGGTTTTTGGCTTGGGGTATGCACGCGCTTGCACCTGCTACCCGCGTGCAGCATGCAGCATGCAGCAACATGCCAAACAAATACCAAATGCGATCAAATGCAATGATTGAAGTGATCAAATTTTGCTCTGTCCCAGAAGAGTGATATCAAATTCATTTCGTTGTTGTTGTTGTTGTTGTTGTTGCTGCTGCTGCTGCTTCTGTCGGCTGGCAGTCGAGCGGAAAGCTAAAACTAAATGATCTGCAACAAGTGGCCAGAATGTCTGCCTGTCTGACGGTCTGGTCTAGCCGTTTGTTTGGCTTTTCGTGTGAACTAATCTAAGCCAAGTCTCAGATACAATAATAGAGGCACTGGCACCGGCAGAGTCAGAGCTGTGAAATGATGTGCGATGTCTATGAGCATAATACACTCCACTCCACTCAACTCCACTTCACTTCACTCCACACTACTCATTTTTCTCATTTTTTTCCCATTTTCATTTGTTGCTGTATTTGTTTTTTTTTTAGCCATTCCTTCCTCATGTATCATGCAGCGAGCAGCGTCTTGGACTGATTGTTGACCGTCTTCAACTGAAATTGAAGCCAAAGAAAATTATGGCGTTTGTTGTTGTTTTTGTTGCTGTTGTTGTTGCTACTTTATTACACCACAAGACCAAGAAGTTTTCGTAGTGCGAGGCTTGGTTGTTTCTGTATTTGTTTTTGTTTTTTTTTTTGTATTTAGTTTTGTCGTCAAGGGTCTCGCTGCCAACGCCGTTGCAGTTGACTGCCTCCGCTACGACGACTATGGCAAAAGAAACACATTAAAAGCATATCAAGTGAAATCATCATCAGAGTGTTCTCAGCGTTTGTCAGTCGCCAGTTTGCCACTTGCAACAATTGCCAGTTGCCAGTTGCCAGTTGCCAGTTGTCAGTTGCAGCGGAAGCGGCAGCCCCAAAACTGTTACTAATTGTTCGGATAACACTTCTCATACCCTGCAACCAATCTCGAATGCCCAACAGTGTTGTGCAACTGCGCAAATTTATGCATAGATGTACTCAATTAATTTATATCTGCAAGCCAATATTTGCAATTTGTCTTAACTGTACGCATATATTTCTTTGTTTAATGTCAATTAATTTCGGTCGACACAGAAAAATACAAAAAGTATATAATTCATTTAATTAAACTTACTAAAAATTTAAAATAAAAATGAATAATTAAATAAAATAAACAAAAAACCCGGAAGAAAATAACCAAAGCAGAAGTATTCATAAAACAAAACGTTTTAAATTGAGTTCTTCATGATACAAATAGATGACTCTGAATTGACAACTTGATGAAGTCTATTATATTCATCACATAGCATACGAAAAGGTTCATGCTAGGAATAATATCTACGGTAACTTCAAGTCAAGCAATATTCACTTCCCACATATGTGTGCTCTCAATCTCTAATCGTGTGCAGGGTATATGCTAGTCAAACAGATTTAATTGCTGGCTGTTTGACAATTGCCATTGTTTCCCAAAATCGAGCTCTTCAACACTTTCGTTGAAGCTTCAAATTTGTATGTCATGTCAACAAACAATCAATGCTAACATCAACATCAACATCAACAACAACAGCAACCAAACCAACAACAGCATCAACGACAATGCGTACGTCAAAAGTTGGAGCTGTCAGGGGAACTGGACAAGAGGAAAGAGGCAAGAAACTTGGGCTTGGCTTGGCACACGTTTCAACTACAACTCGATCAACAAACAGCTAAAAATCTCTCGCCTCTATTTGGCCACAATTTGATTGCCATTGTTTGTTGGATGTAATTGTTGTTGTTGCTGCCGTTGCTGTTGCGTTTTGTCGCTTTTGACACGCCCAAAACCAAACCAAATGAAAAAGAAAACCAAAAAGAAAATCCAAAATTAGTTACACTCAACAGAACGGAGCCCAACTGCCTACACATAAATCCTATGTCTGGCTTATATTAAGTAACAGCATCGACATACTAATTTATATGTATATATACTCAATGGGTTCAAAGATGTCTGCTTCTCGCTTCGTGTCCAAGTGAAGAGAACCCACTTTGCAGCACAAATACGAATCACAATTGGAATTAGAAATAGGAGCACATGCACACGCTCAATTAAATTCGAGTTTATGTTAGCTTAAAGCCGCACCTTGAAGGCGCTAAGCTGAGTCGAGTTGAGTTAAATTCCAAAGCCGAAACCAAACCCAAACACTGTCTAGACCAACCCACCCAACGTTACCATTTAATAGCTACTGGAAGTGGACGCCAATTAAATGTCCAATGTTTACGTTCATGAGGTATCTTTCAATTGGTCCAGTCGCTTAAGAATCAATTCGTGATTTACCAGAGATTTGTGGAAACCCTGAACCAATTTCGATGTCCACTCAGTAAATGAGTCATGGCTCCAATTCAAACCATTCATTCATACTGTGAATATTGTAGGCAGCAGTTTTTAGTTTATATATAATAAGCATAATCATTCAATTCTACTCGGGTATAGAATTCGCATTCAAAAGGAAGATCTATCATTTTCAACAATCTTCTGATCTATTATGATATTCTTGCAAACATAGGACCTTCTTATGGGTCTCTTTAATGTATGTATATATATTTCATAGTTTCTCCATAAGTAGAAAACTTTTTTAGTAAGAGAACAGAGCCGAGGGGTCTTTTGTTGAGGTTGAGAGTTGAGAGGTGGCGGGTGGGCCAAGAAGACGTCCCATTTCTTGTAGCTCGAGACTAATTGTTGTATTAATTGAGTTTTGCATTATTTGCAGGCCATTGTTAAAGGTGCTTTCGCATAAGTACTCCTACATTGTACATGAGATCTACACCCCTCCGTTCCCCCAACCATTCAGAAACAATTGTTCGAATCATAAATATACAAATTTATGCTTATTATGGGGCCCCCGCTCATAGAATCCAAAACAAATTTATGCAACTGGGTTGCATTATATTCTGCTCTATCCACTACCCACTACCCTCTACCCTATACCCGATGCCCTTTTTCAGCCTTTCGCTTTCCCCTATGCAAAGAAGGCAGACGAGTCAGAGATGAAGCCACTGAGTGGCCCCCTTTTGGGGCTAGAACATGCAAGCAGGCGAATTTGTACTATGTAAAGCAGTTGGGTCTGTGAAAAGCGTAGCAATCTCAGTCTTGGCCTTGCCTTGACTTTGTGCTGCTAGTTAGGTTTGTATGGGGATGGGGAAATACCTTATAAGGCGCCTCTGGCTCGCCTACATCAATTGTTGACTCACAGATTGCCCACAAATTGAGCAGCAAATTAACACGATTCCAAATTGAAGGCTGCCCCGAGTAAAACAAAGCCCAACGCCATTTGAGGCCATCAAATCAGCCAAAACAAAAACTGTGCGAAATTGTTGAGAATTCAAATACAATATATGTATTTATCTATACATATGTATGGATATATTTACTGGTATTTTGTGTTTCTTTGGTATCTCTCAAATTATAGTTTCAAGTGGAATTGTGAATAAAACCAAATTAAAGTCCACCTTTCAGTAGCTGTCATTGAGATAATTATAATTTCACTTGAAAAATACGCACACAATTTTAAACAACTTTAGATGATTATCTCAAAGGCGAACTTAAACCACAAAACCAACGATTCCAACTGCAGTACTTCTTTATATTTGTCATTTGCAACTCTGATGGTATCTATTCGTTCGGTTCGCTGACTTTTGGGATCCACCAACGCAGCAAAGCGATTTCAATAACTACAACTCGAGCTAATTTGATTGAAGTTGAGAGAGACACTCACCTGGACGGCGCAGTTGAGGAAGCAGTTGTTCTGACCGGGTCCATTCAGCAGCCCCTTCGACGAGGGCTCTAGCGTGGGCGAGGTGAGATTATTGGGTGCACGCAGCAGCTCCAGCAGACGACTTCGCTCCGCCCCATTCTGTACAGCGCCCGCAGCAAACGGATAGTGGAGCGAGACCGCAATGGGCGTGCCAGCAACACCGCCACCACCACTGGACGATGGCCGATGGTACAGTGTGCTCGGGGGCGTCATAGGCGTGCCATGGGTGGCCATTGTGCGGCTGCGAAAGCTTCTACTGTCCACTACTCCTATGGCTGGCATTCAAAACCTTCGGCAATCTCTCGCCAATGTCAGCTCAATATGTAGCTGTTGGCATGGCTGCAAATATAGAAGAGAGACAGAGAGAGATAAACTAAAATAAGTATAGATGTATATCACAAGTTAATGCTGTCCGCACCCGCATCGCTCGAATTCAAAAAAACAAAAACCAAAAAATAATACAAGAAAGAACAGCTTTCTTAGGTACGCCGAACATTGCATACCCTTGGAGGCGGGACCGATTCTTACCATCGGAACTTTATGATTCGATTTATTGGCCAAATTTTAGAAGCGGTGAGAATCTAATCTAGCTGTTGATTTTGGAAGTGATAACTTGATGAGCAAAGAAAAGGTTTTAATACAAGAAATAAATAATAATATACAATAAAGTGTTGCGATCCAGCTGGTGTCGTAGACTGCATTGACTGCAGAAAAATGTCTTAATAAACATAACTGGTGGAGTGTCTTTCAATGCGTTGCAAACTTTTCTGCAAGGGTATAATAACGATCGCTTCTTCCTATGGCAGCTATATATAAGAAATTTTCTCATATAAGAATTCAGCACAATTAAAATACCCACTTGCCGACAAGGGTATAGAAAGCAACTTTAGTCTCGTGACGACTGCGGTGTCTGCGTCAATTAGCCGCGACTTGAGCAGCGGCGGCAATGAGAATTCTCGCAGCCAAGTTAAGCGCACCACATACAAATTGATGAGCACAAGCAACTACATCTTCGGCCTTAGCTTGAAACCGGACCGCAGCGACGGTCCAAGCGGGTTCTACGAGTGAAAGTTTCCGCATATCAGAATGCTGAGCGCGTCCACAAAATATGTGAATATGTGGGCCAGCCAAAGAGCCCAAAGAGTCAAGAGTCGAACGGAAGCATTGGCCACTTCTGATTATGCAATTCATTCGCATTCGCATTCGCATCGTCGTTCATTCAATAAAGTCGACGGCGATGGCGATTTTAATCGAAAGACTTAGGCAACGAACTTGATTTCAAAACGCCCAATAAATAGTAGGGGTATGTATGTGTATGTGCATATGTATGTACTAGCTTAAGCTGGTATTGTTTGTGGTATTTTTATAGGTCTAATCCAAATCAATGCCTGACTATGCATGTATGTAAATATTTTCCACAATTTTAAAGCTAGAGTACTGAACATATACTTCAAAGGTCGAACATCGCCTTACCATTCACCTCCCCCGTCATTACTTATGGGCAGTGGAGTATTACGCTGTCAATTAGACATGTGAACTTGACTATCTTAAAGAATGTTAGAGATAGAGACTTACAATTTTGAATATTGGTTTATTTGATTTTATTTCAAACTCCTAGTCGAGCTCTCTCGAATAGAGCATAGTTGTTCTTAGCTGGTTCAAGTGCTAAAAGATGTGACTCTAAAGTGGAATTTAATGGCTATGCTAATTGTTAAGTGGCTGTTACAGTGCTAATTGCCACATGCTGCCATGCTGCCATGCTGCTACGTTAGCCTGGTAGGCTATGTAGGGTCCCATAGTCCGACCTGTGGCAGTCCCAACCTCTCGACATATCTGATTAACATATTACGAATGTGAACGCACCTGCAGCTGTTGTTTTGCATATTGATCAAATGTTTGTTAGTTGACTGCAACGCAATGCTCACGAAATATGATGCGGCATAACTCGATGAGTTGCAAGGAAGTGTAGTAGGTTTGGGGGAGCTGAAAGCTGAGGCTGGTCAGGCATTTCAATTGCTGATGACTGCGGTCAATTGTTGCTTGCGTGAAATGCAACAATTTGTGGCAGCCAATTTGAGCAGCATGCATCAAGCAACAAGCCGTCGATCGATCGATTCATCCAGCGAGCAATCAACATTCACCATTCAATGTTGTGCTGTGTTCGTCTGTCAATTCGAATTGACTCTGGCATAAGCTCAAGCATGCGTTCATACATCTACACAGACATATGTCTGGGATTATGGAGGTATGCGATATGTAAGCGGCTTCATTTCGACTATTCTGCAGCCTGATTAAAATTCTTCATAAATTACATCAAACATCAACTCAACAAATTTACGCATACAGGCCAATCTCTGCTTTAGTCGGTCTCTCTGTTATATTTGTTATGGATCTGGGACTGAGTCTGGGCTCTGGCATTCCCAGCTCCAACTCCAAATTTAAGTTCAGCCTCATCTCACGGAATGCAAACAGCGGTTGGACAAACATTTTGTTGTTCATTTTTGTTGATTAGTCGCTTTCTTTTCACAAGCGATTCATTTTGGATTTGATAATTATCATATGCTATTACTGTACAAAAATCAATCACATGCAACAGAAAATGTGACTGCTACTAATTGATGTAATTATCTATGCCAATAAAAAGCAAAGTTTGTAGAAAGAAGTGGCTAAAACATGCTAACGAAAAGATAGTATAGCTTATGAAAAATTATTTTTAATTTTGCCTATTTACAAGAATTTGGGCTAGAATGTCGGTATATTAACAAGATGCAATTAGAGATAAGAAAACACTACTATTATATAGACTAAGTCTTCAGAGCGAACCGCACTGGCGCTGACGCTGAAGTTGAAATTATAGACAATGCCGCCGTCGAGGCCACACAAGCGGATAGTTCAGGCAGCGCTATTGTTATTATTATTGTTGTTGCTTATGTTGGTCATCAATTGGCCAGAAGTCACGCAACGAATTGGCGACAATTACGTAAGACTAATGAACATTCTGCAGCGAGTGATGAGCGTCTAAAAACTAAAACCGAGACAAAAACACACAAAAAGAATAGCTTTCCGTGGCCACGACGAAGATAATATACCGAAGCAGACCCGACTACACCAGCACTTATCTAAATGCCCATAATAAATAAAAATGCTGCAGTCTCGAGAGCTCAACTAGAAGATACCCTTCACCCAAGTCCTGATCCTTTCTCTTGCTGCTGGGTAATTTAGTAAATGTGAATATACAATTTTCTACCGTGAAATTTATAAAAATGATAAATAGTATGTCAACAGATATATCTTCAGATAAGTTATCAATTTATTTATTTAATTTATTAAGTTATCAATTTCATCTGCGTATGTTATACGAGAACTCATAAATTTGGAGCTCTTACACATGTCTCAAATCCTTGCATTTATAAAGGTGGATATGGCTAAGTCGACTCTGCTATTGAAGATGATCAAGAATATATATACAGCGATATATACGCACATTAAAGGTCAATCAGAACAATACCGACAGACGTACTAACATTGCATTCCAAGTTTCATCAAGATATGCTGTTTAAGAATATATATATAGCTTATGGAATCAGGCGTTAAGGCTTAAGGCGTTACACACTTGACGACAATATTACAACACCATCAGCAAGGGTAAAAAAAAAAACGACAATGCCACAAGGCCCACTGATTGTTGACCAAATTGTTAGCCAGCCATTAAATGGTTTTTGTTATTGTTGTTGTCTCCACTTTGCCTATACAATGCGATGCTGGCGCCAGCATTTCCATTATATATATTTTATATGTGTATATATATTTGTGTGTGTGTGTGTGTGAAGAGACAAAATACAAAACGTGACATAATGCTAAAGAAAAGCTGCAGCAAAGCAACGCAAAGCAAAGCAGAAGGTTTATTTCGTAGAGACAAAGATAATGTAGCGAAAAGTACTCGAGTAGAATTCAAATGAATACAATGAGTGCACTCACAACAGGTGCAATGAACACAAAACTCTCCAGTGGAGTTGGGAATAATAACAGAACCCCTACATACGATAGATATGAGAAAACGGTTTTTCATTGGGTGGTTTTTGAATGACTTATCGCTTGATTGCTTCTCGATACGTTTTCTTGGGAGAAGGCGAAGGAGCGAAGTAATCGATCATTATGTATTTGGTTTATTTATATATATACATCTATGTACATATGTGTAAGCAGGCATATAAGCGTGCCTTCTTGTGTAAATATGGAATGAGTTGCTCTTTAATGTTCTGTGGATGCTACACGCATCTGAAAAGATTGTGGCTAGCAATTACAATAGCTCAATCAGTCCCAGTTTCCCCTCGCCACACCCCACACCCCAGCAATCCTCACCCTCTAACAACAGGTTGTTGTGGTTGTTCGTGATGGTGCCTCATGAATTACATTGCACTGTGCTGAAACTATGAAACTATGCCGAGAATGTTGAGCACCTGTTGGCATAATTTCCAGAGACGAGAGTCGAGAGCCGACATCTGAGCGCCAGCAACTGTTGCAACGGCAATAAACGAGTTGCCAACAACAAGAACAACAGCAACAGTAACGTTGGCGACCCTGAAATCAGTGCAGTTCTCTCGGTAAAGTAGTTAGTATTCTCTCGTCTCTGGTAGTGTATTCGTAGCTTTTGTTATTTTTGTGGACGCCGCTTTGCAATGAAATATTTTTAACGTGTCTTGGCTTGGTCGCAAATGAACTGGCCATAAAGTTTGGGCCAACTGCTTCAATTTGCAGCGGCAGCGGCAGCGACAGCAGCAGCAGCCCAAGCACCAATTGACCAGCTGTTGCTCTCTTGTACATCCAATTGAATGGAATGGGCAACGTGCTTGTGCCCACGTGTTCTTGCCGGAGCCTCAATTCACTTCCTAATTTGACAATTTAACGGGCTTTGCTGGGGCGTTTTCCTTCTTGTTGTTGTTGTTGCCCACGCAGCAGCAAGAGCAGCGACTTTGGGGTCGCCCACACCTACTGCCCCACCCTTTGCACCTACTGCCCGTGGTCATAGTTGGATAAATAAAAGTGCTCTAGTTGAGAGTGCAGCACTGGCAAATACCCTGTAGCCAACTCGAACACATTTATTGAGATCTATAATGTTAGATAGATAGACAATAGATAGATATTGATCAACAAAGCAAACTTATCGTTCCAACGAGATTACCTTGATATGCGTGCGGCACACAAGAGCTGAAATTTCAAATAGTAAAATCAGACATAGACAGACTCAATCAATAATATATGGCTTGTGGATCGGAGATGCTTTCTACTGCCTGTCATATATATTTGCACAACATCATGACAACATTGAATCCAATTGTCATATAACAAAGCCAAAGCATTGTTGTTGAGCATTCAAGAAGAAGGTGCAGAAATCAATTGGGCACTCACTAAGTGAACACCAACACCAACACCAACAACAACAACAGCAGCAGTCCAAATAACTGACTCTCTCCACTGTCCACACTGTCCACGCTCTCCATTTGTGGATCTGTTTCAAGTCAGGCTTCAAGTCTGGATCTTCAGGCCTGTCTGATTGATTAGCCGCGCATGCGTCGCGGCGACGATGACAGCAGCTGTGTCGCTTAATTGCACATACAAATACAGAGGAAGAAGAAGAAAAAGTATAAAAAGAAGAAGCAGATGAAGTAACAGTAGTCGACCACATAGATACCCTCTACATTAATTGCAGCTCAGGCAGTAAAGAAGAAATTCATTTAACGAATGAATTTAAATATTGATCTGTGAAAATTAGTTTGAACAACAATTGCAGCTACTTATCTCTAGTATTTAATTGATATGGTATATATTGATGTAGAGGTTAAGTTTGCTGCTACATACTTACTCATCTTTTGTCGCATATCCCTCGAGTGCTTGCCCTTGAAGAGCATCCACCAAACGACAATGACAATAAAGAAAAAATGGGCGTCTTTGTTTGTGAAATTAAACGCGAAAGCGCAAAAGTTACAACAGTAACAATCGGGGGAAGGTGAAAGAGAGGAGGGGGCTGGGGGGGAGCTAGGGAGGCCACCGCGATCGCGAAATCGAGAACTTGCAGACAATGGCTGATTGTGACTGACAGACAGACTGACTGACAGACTGAGGCAAAGACAGACAGCATAATTTATAGTTTCGCTTGATGCCCAAGCCAAGAGCCTCATCGCATCTTTTGGCCAGAAGAATGCCGCTCAACACACAAGTCAGGGCCAAGGCTGTTGGGGAGGCGAGATGGAAGAAAAAGACCGAGTCCAGTTGCCGACCAGGAAAACTCAGCGCCAATCTAATGGAAAATGCAAAATTGCAAGCTTCGTGTGCGGCTGACGGCTGACGGAGACTGACCGCAGCTGTCATAACTGTTCCGCCCAAACCCCCCCAGCTCCCCTCCCTTCCTGTCCACACACACCTTGCTGAGGTATGAAAATTGGTAATGCGAAGCCACAGCTGTGAAATGTTGGCTGTGCTTCATTAGACAAGCCTCATCCACACAGCATCGCATCGCGGGCCCATTAGCAACACCTTAAACCACATAATTATGGCAAAAACTATAAATCAGTTAAGTTAGTCAAAAAAAAAAAAGCCAAAAAAAAAAAAAACACGCACTAAAGATACCAAAAATACTTTAAGCAACAGCTAAAACTGATTGATACAACGCCAGATATGAATCTATATACGAGAATCTTGTTTCGTGGGCGTTTATGTTAATTTTTACGCACTTTTGTTTTTGTTCTAACTAAAACGAGCGCTGCCTTCCAGCTAACACACACACACACACACACACACACACACACACACACTTAATCAGAGCTACAAAGTCTGTATTTTTGTCTGCGGCTTTTGGCCACGTGCTGTTGCCTTTCCAGCGCTTTTCGACTTTTATGGAAATTAACATTTTTTAATGGATTTCTTTTTTTTCTCTCTTATTTATTTAGTTTGTTATTTTTTTGTTTTTTTCATCTTCTTAATATTAATTGTTACCGCTGCGCTGCATATCTGTAGACATGCTTATGTGAGTAGATAGATTGAGGCATATGCATATACATACATGGTTCATATACATATCGGGTCTCATCAACGTAATTTGGTGGCATGAGTCGGCAGCGATTTCGACTTTGAGTTGAGAATGAAACAACAAAGAGATCCGAAGCGCTGCAGCAGGTGGAAAACCGAAAGAGATCGAGTGGGGCAGGCAAGAGGGAATGGGTATGGGTGAAAAGAGAGAGAAACGCAAAGTAGAAATTCCATACGAAGCATGGACGCCATCTACCGTTGGGTAGCTGTGGCTAATTGTGTAAAATCGAAAACTCACAAAAAAAGGAAGAAAGAACAAGTCGCTTCAATGAGCAACTGAGATGAAAGCAATTGAGAATTTTCTATTTTCCCCTTTAATAATATGCCAAAGGAATATGAATAACAAAACACTCCAGAATAGATTCCACATACTATGTATGGATTGGATTGTTCGTTGTTGGTCTTATCGCTCTGCTCTGCTACAATTTCAATTAGTCAGCTGCGGGAAGATTCCAATATTTAGACTTGTGAGAAATTTTATACGCTCTCAAGTCGCATTTCAAAGCCACTTGACTGTGTTGTCTGCGCTCAAGTGCTCACAGGAATGCAATTGAAGAGAGAGCAACAGAGACAGAGAGAGGGAGAGAGAGACAGAGCGAGAGAGAATGAGTATAAGAGAGAAAAGCATAAGCGAGCAAGGACTGTGCATGTATCTCAATCAATCAATCTTCAATCTAAAATCGATTAACAGCCCAGAGCGAAGCGGCATACAAAAAACAAAACATTTTAAAATTCGTTTAAAAAAAGTCAACTGGGCACGTCGAACTTGACATACCCTAGCAGAATGAATTACACCTGTTTACCTTGATGGGATCGGAGCTACCTCCTTCCATGCGTTGACGACACTTGATGACAAAATTATAAATTCCACTGAAAAACTGTTGCCTGCTCCTGTTGCCTGACCAGATCCACTTGGATCAGTTGCTGGGGATCAATTTTCTTAAATTTTTTTGGTTTTTTAGTTGAGATGTTGTTGAAAAAAATAACCAAAAACAAGGAGAAGAAGAAAAAAAACATCAAGCAGGGACACGCAATGTCAAAGATCAGCGACGAACATGTAATTACACGAGAGGCCACAAAGATGATGATGATCATCATCGTGATAATAGAATTTTTCATGATCTTCTTGAGTCTGCTACATCAATTCAGTTTCAGTTCATTCACGCGGTTATTATTTTTTTTTTTTTGTTTTTGTTGTGGAACTTTGACGCCCACCAAAGATAGCCGCAGCCGTGGCAAGATGACAAATGGTTGATGGAACCCCCAAACATCATCAACACATAGAGAGACAGACAGAGCGACACAGATAGAGAGAGAGAGAGAAAGAGGGTTGGCTCAAAGATGAATGCTAAACGAGCCGCAGCTTGAATGACAGCCCGCTAGCAATCTCTATTATTATAATAATCTATCAAAATGAAAAACAGAAATATGACTATTGTATGTTGAACTCGGTGGATCTTTCGCACCCGAAGCGAGAATTATAACACTAGACGACAAACATTACTATGAGAATATACAGTATGCCAAATCCCATAGAGGGCGAAAGAGAGAGAGAGAGAGAGAGAGAGAGAGAGAGAGAGAGAGAGATCTTTGACTCCCCATTCGACTTCAAGTTGAACGCAACTCGAGTCTGGTGATCAAATTTTCAGATTGCCCAGCAACATCAATATAATTGCTGTGCTGAATATGGGCCGAGTTTTCTTGTTGTTGCTTTTAGCCAGAAGCAGCCACAGCCACAGCCAGAGCCACATAAGCATAATATGCCCAGATACATATTATTTATGCATGTGTGTTGTGCGTGTGTGTGTGTGTAGTCGTGCCTACCCACATGCTATATGGCAGCATAGCATATTTAAAGATCTGTTTATTGTTTACACTGGCCGACGCTGGAAACCGTCCATCTTGATGCCAAAAACATTAAAGACTATAAACGCCATGCTGGCCACACACACACAGACCGAAGCCTAGATACTCTTTACACACTGCAACTGAGCCAAGGAAGCTTTGATATTTAATTTTAATTCATTTCTTTGTATTATTATTAATTTAGCAATATTGCAAATGTTTAAAAATGGTAAATGAAAGTGTGCAGATGTATGCCTCCTCTCCTTTTATGTATAAATATTTTTTATGAGAATAATGTCCGTCTATATGAAATACTTCACTTATCGATAACAGTGACCGTTTAGCAAATATCGATGCAAATCGATCTCTAATTTTAACTTAAATATATTTAGCAGCTTGACTCAGGGTATCTGATAGTCGAGTTCTCCCGACTAGAGTTCTCTTACTTGATTTTATTAGTACTATTTTTTTTTTTTTTGGGTAAGTATATAAAAGATTGTTGTTGTTTGCTGGCCAAGCAAGCAGCACGTGTCTTGCGATCTATTAGATTTTCTGCTTGCTTGTATGTATTACAAAAGCAACAACAACATCAGCATTTTTTTACATTAGCGTTGAATTTTGTTACAATTTTATTTGAAATTTCTTTGGAAACACGGCCGAGCAGGCAAACGGGGTCTGGACGTGAAATAAGCGTGTTGGTGGTAGTGATTGGATGGGGGGTGTTGAAATGGCCAGCTACGTATGTGCATAGAGAAATTGTTGCTGTTGCTGTTGCCGTGGCTGCAACTTCAATTGTTGTTGTTGCTGCTGCTATTTATGCACTTGATGGGCCGCCGCTTCCTTCTTACCCTTGCCTTTTTGATCCCAATTTGCAGACCGTTTATGGTTCGGAACGCAACGGATTGAATCGCCTGGGTTTTATATACAGTATGCATATACATACGCACTTGTAGCCTATATTGAAGTACGATGATCGGAGCGAACTGTTAGAAACTAGAATTGTTTGCTAAGATAAAAACTTCATTTTACTCGCACACGTTTTTTTTTAGTTTTTTCAATTTTAGATTTCAAATATATATTTATATATATATATATGATAATCGGGTCAACCATCTCTCTCTCTATCTGTCTCTGTCTGTCTCCCTCTCGATCTACAGCTGATTTATAATAGGTCAACGTCTTTGACTGAGTCTCACGCAATTTGCGTTCTACAATTGCTGAATTAACATACACGAACTCCTCCGCTCTGCTACTCGCTTTAGGATTGCTCCAATTTAGCAACAACAACAATAGCAACAGCAACAAACACAACAATGACAGCACTTAAATACACAACAGTTAGTTAATAGACTAACTGATGATAACAACAACAAAAGCAACACCAATTGAAGTACGCTTTTGAAGTTCTACATGACCATACTCTGTTCCCAATGGTTAAAAGAGCACGTTCAGTTGGGTGGAGTTGGCTTGCTTGATGCTGATCAAGAATATATATACTTTATGGGATCGAAGATGTTTCCATAGATAGGGTCAATAGATTTCTGTCGGTATTGAATTATGGGTAGGCTCGCTATTAAAATCACTCTCAAGTTAACTGGAGCTTTGGCTGGACTTGCCAATAATTTGATAGTATGTGTGTGAAAGTTGCCGTTTGTTGCACACATTTTTTAAAATTAATATGCCTATCTCTGTCCCGCTCGCACCAACCAGCAGGCGGGGTTATTTTGCTGCAAGTTTTGGCCAAGAGAGTAATTAACAAACTGCGTCGCGCCAGCATTTAACGGCAGTTTCACACTAGCCAGCAAAACCTCATCGATTAACCAGTGAGTATGTGTGTGTGTGGAGGGGGAGGTGTGGGGATGCGTAACGGCCCCTGTGGCAGGTGAAAATCGATGCAACAGCAACAACAGCAGCAGCAGCAGTTGCCTGCGTACACATTTTACGCAATTGGGGACAACAAATTACACGCAATGCAATTTACGACAACAGTTTGGGGCACGGCTCAGAAGGGGCGTGGCTGGCTGACTGCGTATTGAGGTTATGAGACGCTGTCTGGCCAGTTGCACAGGCAGCTTGTTGTTCAGTTGCGGGCCGTCTCTCGATTCTCGTCTCGATTATGCAAATGCCGCGAATTTCACTTGAACGCAACGAAACGCATCTAATCGAAAAGTGGAAGCCATACAGGGTATGTTTGTCAGTAAGTATGTGTTTAAGCATGTTTGTATATAGTTTAATGAAGTCTCCACGACACATTCGATCAAAGTGAAAAAAAACTAAAGCAGACCAACGGAAACAACAGCAACAACAACTGCAGCAATGGGAATTTTCATGAGACTTTTGGACTTCAAGTCTACACTCAGAAAAGAAGAAAGAATCGGTCTGAATTTGAGCAAAGGTTAACTTACTTTATTCCTTAGAAAGACTATTTCTAACAACCAGTGTTTTTCTTTTCTCAATTCCAGGGTATATTTTTGTAAAATATAAAAAAGATATTTATTTGAGATTTTACATACAGCTCATTTAATTTGAAAAAAGTATGCATATTGTACATACAATGAAATGTATTGACAAATATACAAAAAATCATATTTTCCCATTTCTTTAACAAAAAATAATAGTTTATTAGGGTTTCATATTTGTTTGGGATTCTTAGCACCAGTTAAAAACATTTGTAACTAGATGCAATATTAAAAGCCATATAAAAATTTGACAAATACAAATCCTGTTCGAAGTGATTGTTCATATTTTGTATACCCTATGCAGATATACAATATCTGATTGTTTGCAAGAGTATTTCAACTTCGTCTGCGCAAAGAAAATTGTTTTCTTGTATTTTTTTCTTATACGCAATGCAGCATATCATACATGGCCAAAACAACAGTAGCAACAAGAACAACAACGTTAAGAAGCATAACACCAACATTGGCACGCAACTTTTTTCTGTTTTGTTTTTTTTTTTTTTTGTCTTTTTGGCAACCATCAATTGCGACTGTTGCTGTTGCCATCTTTACGAGTTGATGACCCCGAAACCCCAAAGAAGACGTCGATGAAGCCGCAGCAACATCGACAACAACAACAACATTTCGCCAAAAAATCACAACAGAGAAAACTGAAAACAAAAAAAAAACAAAAATACTCGAAATGGCCGCAAAATCATTACAAAAACGGCAAATGGCCATGGAACATGGAATATGGAATATGGAATGCCCCATGTTGTAAGTATATATGTCTGTTAATCGTAGTTTTCGTTAATAACTTGATAGATTGATAACTGTAACTGGATATTGATTGCATTGTCTCATTTCTTATATGCACATATTGGTTAAGCTTAAGAAAACTTGACCAGAAATCTATATGAGTGAAATGCCGACTTTGTCCGTTGCTTGTAAGCGAATCCCTATAATATTTGCAGGAAAATAAACTGATGCGAAACTCAATAAACATGAAACAAATAAAATACTAGATAATAAAACAAGATGTTAAATCGTAATTTTGATTGTAGAACTTTGAACAAACTTTTCTTCTCAAAGTACGCAAACAATAATGCAACACCAATCAAACTTTAATGTTGTCCAAATGGCTAAGCTTATTTAAGCATTTAACTTAAACAAATCTGTGAAAATAAAATTATTTTATGGGCAATCAATCCGCATGTTATTACTGCCAAATTGGGCCAAATTGAGAGGAGAAGAGAAGCAGGCTCATTGGACTCACCGTTGCAGTTGATGAATGAATTGAGTTGCTGCTGATGATGTTGATGATGCAGTTGCGGTTGCATTGCGTGAGGGCCAAATAGGAGATTACCCTGGCCGGAAGCTTTGGTTGGCCACAGGACAGCAGATTACGAGTGGTTAACAAGTTGTTGTTCCCCTCTCCCTCACACGCACGCACTGGGATAGATAGAGAGAGAGAGAGAGAGAGCAAGACTCTCAAAAATAAAGCAATACTTTTTTTTAGCTTTGACTTTGACTTCAGCTTTGGTTGTGGCCTCGCTGCCGAACGAACGTGGCCAAAAACAACGTTAAGAGGCAATGTTAAGGTGAATACTTTTCACACGCTTTCACTTGAACATCAACAAAAAATATATAAACAAATTTTGTTGTTTGCTGTTTGTCGTTTGGTTTTTCTCTTTTGCTCTCTTTTGAATTTGATTTGGCGCGGTCAAATGTTTAAGTCCATTGCAATATGTATAATATGTGACATTTCAAAGAAATTGCGCTTGATAGTTGTTCAATTCTCAACTCAAACAAAAACAAACAAAAAGCGATGCACATACAAAAAAAGAATGGAAAAGCGCGATAAAAAACAAACAGCGCGAGAATCACAATAAACGAAACAAAAAGTGAAGACAAGCGCCGGTCGCTCAACGCGCACAACCTCCTCTCGTTTCAAATGCAATACAACAACTGTTTTTCATGTTGTCAATAGATGGCAAGCGACGAAGCTCTGAGAGGGACAAATGTTGCTTGCTCTCTATGCTCGATAATGAGTAAAGAATAATCGCTGCCTATCGATATTTGTTTACATTGCTCGGATAGTTGGCGCCAAATGAGCAAATGGTTAATTGCTTGCTATTAAGTCATTGAAAATGAAGACGAAAGACTCAACTTTTGATATTATTGAACATTCATTTTTTAAACTATATAACGATGCGAAAGGAGATAAAACTAATCATAGTGGCTAAAACATTGTAGCCCTCAAAACGAGATATCGCACTCGATTGTTCATATGCATGACAGCGTTGATTTCCCAATGGCTAGTTGTGTTAACTTGCGCTAGAGAGCGCTACAGCTGACTTTCAGTAGTGCATTACTTGTGCGCAGTGCGGCCAAAGTGGCGCTTTATAGCGTTGTTAAGACTTGGAACTAAAACCAAATGTGATCGTAGCGATTAATCGTATACGATAAATAGTCAGGCAATCACGTAAATACAAAATATTATGAATATATATTTAACACATTTTTCAGAGTAATATTCCACAAATCAGGGATTGGACAGCCATTGGGGCCACTCCTGAATTTCGTTGTAAAGCGTCAGCCCAGGACTTTGTGTGGATGTTATCTGTGAGGCACCAATCAGTCCGTAATCCTCGCTCAGCTCGCCCAGCTTCACGCCACATTCTATAAGCTGTTTGCACGCTTTCAGCGCCGCCGTCGGCGGAAGCTTATCTATATATAGAAAAATAGATTTATTAGTTTCAAGAATTCTTAAATCAAAAATTTTAGTCCTAATCTCGAATCAAAAATGTCTTCTTATATGCAAATGTAGATGCAACAATAAAGTGACATAAACTTAATTCAAGAAAAAAGGGGATTTCTTCTAAGGGTATATTCTATTTGGTAATAACTAGCAGCACGTACCCACAAAGTTGCCAATGAAGGCAATGCCCGTGCCGTTGGCATTGTAGCCATAGGTGTGGGCGCCAGTGACGCCCCATCCTTTACCCTCATACACGAGCCCATCGCCACCAATGAGAAAGCTATGCGGGAAAGATAGAGAGAGAGAGAGAGAGTGTGTGAGGGAATTGCTGGACATGCATGGTGACATGGACGTGGAGATGGACATGGAGCACTCACTTGTAGCCAATGTCATAGTAGTTCAGTTCGGTTTGATGATAGCTCTGCATGCCCTGCAGTATCTCGGCGCACTGGACAAACGTGTTGCACTCGCCGGTCACCGTGTGATGGATGACAACGAAGGGCACCGGTCGCACCTGATAATCGAGGCCGCGCGCCGGTTTGCCGCCCCATTGACGCTTCAGTTTCATCTGTGGGCAGTCTCCGGCTTTTTTCTGGCTCTTGCTCCCGCCGGCAACACCAGTTCCGGCAACAGCCAGCAAGCCGACAATGAGCAGCGACAGCAATTGGGACATGATTTGGATTTGTGTGTTCTGTCTTAGATCGGCTCTGGTTGAGTACTGGCAGTATGCCTTCTTATCATGTTCAACTACATGCATTTTTATACTAGATTGTCCCTCCCCATCTCTCTCCTCTCCTCTCCCTCTCTCTATCTGTTTCCCCTCTCTTTCTCACTCGCTAAGTCATAAGTGACGCACTTGTTTCGAGCGGAGATAGAAACAAGTTTTAATCTTGATTTTATTTTTCTTCTGCTTTTTTGTTTCTTTTAGCGTTATTTATTTGTTTAACTGATTCGCCTTAGTGCGGGAGTCCCAATGCGGCGCCTTCTGTTTCGCTTGCGTTGAGTGCCTAATTGAGAACGAAGAAACATTCGTTTGTGAATCACATCCAATCTCAAATCCCTCTCTCTCTCTCTCTCACACACTCTCTTCCTCACTCTCTCTGTTTGTCTGTCAGTGAGAACTAATATACTCTATAGTCTAGCCGGCATTTTTGATCATAAAGTTCGCTTACACAAATCTTAAACAGTTACATCATTTTACTTCTTTAAACTAAAAACTAGAATTTTCCGTTATTCATCTTAATTCAATATCAAATGATCATTGAACTGTGAATCATTTTACCGACATCATTAAATTCAAGATCAGGAAATTGAGATTTGATGTGACAATGATGAGTAAAAATTCCCAAAAAAAAAAAAAAACATAATATTAATTTTGAAATGTGACTCCCCCGTCAAATGTCGAATGTAAATTATAAGAATAGAAAAAGTGAAGTTCTGTGGGTTCTTTTTCAAATATCTAGTAGAAGACAAGTAAGAACGAAGCAGTAACCGAAATAAAAAAATGAAAGCCTTTGGGAATAGGTTTTATCGATGTTACACTTATCGATGTTATCGATTTCAATCGCAATTTGAAGGCGAACATCGACGAAAATATATTTCAAATTTTATTTATACCGAAGGTATCAAAAGGACATAGAAGGCGAATTTTAAGTGTAGAATTGTTATAGGAATTTTGACAGAAAATAGTGTTTTCCAATTTAAATGCAGTATTTATTCAGAGGAAATTCAGAAAATCGGCACTGTTTACACAAAATTATGGCAGTGCACAATTTTGAGACAGTGTATTTTGAAGATTAGAGTTTTTACATGAATTTCGATTCAAAGTCAAAATCATGGCGATTCAGATTTGTCGGTGAAACGTTTTAAGCTAGAAAGCTTTAAGAAATCATCTTTCGACAGATAGTTGCTATGCTAGCTTCATTCCGATTCTATATATGTACATATGAAATATTTCATTAATAATAGAATAAATATGCTCTATGTTCCACTTACACATTTTACATCAAAGTAAAAATGCTTTCTCGAAGGGTATAACATGTTAATGGCTATAATTGCTCTGTGCTCCATGATCTCTCATAGAAAGGGCAAGAGAGTGAGAGAGAGAGAGAGCAGCCCAAGCTCTCCCCTCTTCAGTCATATATAATTATATCTCTCCCCCTCTATCTACCAATTTATATCTCTCTCTTTCGCTGTTGGCAACTGTGAGGCACTCATGTCTGTCTGAATCCAATCCTGCGCAACACCTGTGCGAGAGTCAGCTCGACAGGCTGTCTGCTCCGAGAACAACAGGGTGTCCGCCGTGCAGACGCGATTAGACGCTTCAATGGCCGCCCCGTCACATCGACATGTCGTCAAATTGCCAATGGGCTATGGGACTATATGGCACTATATAGCTGGCAGCAGACAGCAGGCAGCAGACGGACGGTGCCAAGTCGAGTCGAGTCGAGTCGGGCACATGTTCGATTATGGCCAAAATGCGACCGAGCAGAACACAGAGAGTGCGCTAGTTGAGTACCGTTAAAAGGTTGGTTCCTGGGTTGGATTTGGGGTGCGGGTGGCGGGTAGTCATCGATATTGGATGTTGTTATTGTAGTTGTTGTTGTTGTGCTTGAGTGAGTAATGCACAAGAGGGGCACCAACTGACAGAGAGAGAAAGAGAGAGAGTGCGCTTCTAGGAGCAGGCGCAGGCTGTCTGCCGACGCTGGCAGAGACTAGGGCAGACCAGTGGAGTAGTAGTAACGCTCCTTGCTGCCACATTCGACAATCGTTATCCGCCGCAGTCCGTGGACAGTCGCAGCGCGAGACGGAATCCTGCGCGGTGTGTTTCTTGGCTTCATCAAACTCCGGCCGCTTTTGCCTCCCCCCGCCCCCCACACACACACACACTCTGCCGCTCCACTTGCTTTTTGTTTGTTCAGTGCGCCACGTGAGTGACAGGAAAAAAAAATATAAAAAAATAATTGAATCGACGTGAAAATCGGTGAAACGTCAACAAAGCTAGAAACCAAAACCCAATGTGAAAAGTGGACAGAAATTTTAAAAATTGACAACAAGCAAAATTCGTGAAAATCGTTGTGAAAATTGCAAAAAATTAATCGACGAATTATTGAAATTATGATTGTCAATATGCCCGTGAATGGGGCGACAAACAACAGCGCAGCCAGTGCGCATCCGCATCCACATCCGCATCCGCATCCTCATTCCAGTGCCAGTGTGCCCAACAGCAACAGCAACAACAACAACTCAAACAGCAACAACAACAACAACAGCTCACAGCAGACACAATGTGAATTCAATTTCCTGAAGCGCAAATATGAATCGCAAGTGGACCAGCAGCAGTTGCCGTTGGAGCAGCAGGAGCAACAGGAGCAGCAGGAATATGAGCAGCTCGCCTCGAATCCCTGGAAGAAACGTCATCTCGACTATGATGTAAGCGGCGCTGGTGAGATGTGCTTCCAGCTGCAGCTGGAAACGAACAACAGCACTGGGACTGTAACTGGTACCGTAACTGGAACATCCGCTGCGTCTGGTGCAGCTGGTGCAGGTGCTGGCGCAGGCGCCTCCAACTCCTCCTTTATCAATGATCTGTTTGCGTACGATAGCAGCCTGATGGTGCCGGCTGCCTCCTACTGTGCCCCGCCTAGTGCTCCCATGGAGGCGGGCGATGCCGGCGGCTGGCAGACGGGCGAGCTGCTCGAATTAGATCATCGCTACAATTCGGGACTGCAGACGGAGATCTCCCAGCTGAATGCAACGCTGCCGCCGCCCTCGCTTCCACTCTCACAACAACACCAACAACAGCAGCAGCAGCAGCACCAGCAGCAGCATCAGGATCTGTCCAGCAACAGCTTCCTGGTGCCCATTCCTCAGAAGCAACAGCAGCCGGTGAATCTGCCACTGTCTCTGCCTCAGGCGCAGGCTCAGGCTCGGCAAGTGTCTTTCTGCAGACGCAGTTCGCCGGCGGCCAGTGAATCGGAGCCGGATTTTGAGGACAAGAATCTGTCGTGGCTGCTCAACTTCAAGTTCGATGAGTTTCCACATCTGTCGCCAGATGTTGGCGGCGCCGGTGTCGGTCATCGCCTGGGCAATGGGCCCAGTGTTGGATTAGAGGCGGCCACGCCCACAGCGGCAGCGAATATGGCCAGCGCATCGCCCTGCAGCTCTGCTTCGCCCGCATCCGCATCCAATTCGAATCACTCGCTCAACTCCAGCCAGAGCTGCCACACAACATTGCTGCTGGAGCAACGTGGCTCGCCCAAAAGCTGTTCCAGTGCATCCACAACAGGCGGAGCAATCACAATAGCAACGGGATCGGGTACGGGTACGGGATCGGGCACCGGAACAGGTACAACATTAAACACACACACGACCAAGACTGGCCGCAAATTTGAGGAGCTGGTAATGGAGGTCACCTCGGAGATGGATGGCAACGATATGATTGTCGCCGAACATGTTGTCGTTGAGGATACAACGTCCAAGGCGTAAGTAACCCATTTATCTCTCTCCAACCCCAACTCCAACTCCAATCCAATAACAGAAAGATTATCGATAAGACATCTTTGGCAGCTAATCAGACTGTAACTTTCTAATTGATCAGATCAGAGTAGTCTCTTTCTAATATCTTGCGTGGCATTTTACACGATATTCCAGGTCATATCAGGTCATATCTATTTAAAACTATATTTTTCGCTTTATTGCTAAACTTTCTTTTCAGATTCGGTTCAACTGCATTTTGTTGACCGTTTTTCCTTATGAAACAGTTATACTCGTATAGCTATCTGAATTTTGGAGAAAACTAAACCGATTCCATATCGAATATACGCACAAGCTTCAATTTGCATATATTCCAGAAAGTTGACAAGTATTTCTGATCTCTTTTGTGGCATTCCACTTATCTCAAGCTATAAGCTGCTTTGATTTTTCCACAAGTTGGCAACAAAATAATATTAGATAATAAATTAGACTGGATTTTACAAAAAATTTGACCATAAATTTGATAATTAAGCCATAAATTTATAGATTTCGAGAGTAGTCGCTGAAATCAGGTCTGGAATATTTGAATTGCACACCTCCATTTTAATAAAATGTGCTCTTCTCTCTCTCTCTCTCTCTCTCTCTCTCCCTCTTTCTCTGTCTCTCTATTTTTCTGTCTATCTCTCTCCCGCTTGTTTGTTGTGCGCCAATCGATGTGGACCACCCTCGGCACCTGCAACGTGGCGCCCCAAACTGCTGGTCGAACCACCCGCAACCACCCGCAACCACCCTCAACTAACCACCGCAAAACAAGCAGGCCAAAGAAACCACCGTTTACATACACGGAACTCATCGAATACGCCCTCGAGGACAAGGGTGAGCTGACGGTGTCGGGCATATACCAATGGATTTCGTAAGTACTCGTCAACATCCACCATTCAGCAGTCATGCGCCACCCAAACCCAACCCCAAACCCAAGCGGGTGGGTGGAGAGGGTGGGACAGGGTGAAAAGCCATTTTGTTCGTGTGTGTTTGAAGCGGCAAATGCCGGATGCAATTAAACAAATCTCAAGCATTTCTTGGCGCATTCCTGTTGGCCACTTTTTTGTTTCGTTACTTCTTCCTCATATTTGTTTTGTTTTTTTGTTGTATTTTTTTTTTGTATTTGCTGTTGTTGCTTAAGTAACCTGGCTGTTCGTTCAACAGCAGCAACAAAATATATAAAGTGCAAAACTTCCCGGTTCCAATAATTTATTACCTGCTAAAATGCTTTTCATGTTCATTGTTTTAGTTGTTGTTGTTGTTGTTGTGAGTGGTTGCTTTTGTGAGCTTCAATTGTGAAACACACCAGGGTTTGCTAATCTTGTTGTTCAACAAGTTGCCTCACATATCATCACTTCTTCACCATACAGCTTGGGTTATGTCATTTGACTACATTACTTATCTTAATACTAAGATTCGAACACGAATCCCAACTAACCTCTAATATATCTACATTAAATCGAATCTCTTGAAAACCAGTAATAACCAAATCAAAAAGTTTGCTTTCTTGTGAGTTCTCTCTATTTAATCCGAAGCATCTCGGATTAGTCATGGTTTCAAAATATCATGTATGCTGGAATACATCATGTTTCTGAATGTTTGTTGTCTTTTTTCTTTCCATTTATTTATTTCATATTGTAGATCTACATTTGAGGTTAACATTCTAAATTTAAGACTGTGGATTTACTGATTGTGTTAATAGTCTGATAAATAATATAGTCTAATATATAACATATAAGTATGAACTACAATTCCCAACACTATATTTAATACTGTATTTTGTTACTCTAAATATAGTTTGAACGATAATCTGATTTGATGTGTTTGTAGTTCACTTGCTGAATAGTTTCCATATCTAGTTTCTAGTATCCGTCGGGCTAATTCAATCTCAGTTCATGTTTGCAATAACCTCTTGAAGGTCGCCGTAGGACTCGTATTTAAATAGCTATAAATGCAATTACCAACCACAACTATTTGCAACACAAGGGAAAAGATTCTTTTGCATTCATTTGAATTTGGTTGAACTCAAATTCTTACAATTCGAGTTGAATAATTTTGATTGTGAACATGGAGAACTTTTAATTGGAAAGGCATTCATTTCTACTTACATACACATACATATATATATAGTCTATTCGTGTTCAGTGTGTCTTTGGCTTCCTTCAAAGATCCACCCGGAAAATGGGAAAACCCCAATCCAAAATAGTATGTATATATATATATATATATATATATATATATATATGTAAATGTAAATACATTAATTTGACAACAATAATATAAAAAACTTTTAACACATTTTTCAAGGTTCATTAATTTAGTTACCCAGACCACCGGCTCCACCCGCCGGACGGGCCACAAATGTTGTCAATATTGTAGGCCTAGTCGCGCAGCCACGCAACGACTACACTGCACCTGTGCGAGGGGTTGTGCGCTTCCTAAGGGTTGGGGCGAGGGATGCGGGGTGCGGGGAGTATGGTGTATGGTGTATGGTGTGGGGCGAATCAGTGTAAATATTTGAAGCCACACAGCTAAAATGTTGCGTGTAAATATCGTATATACATATATGTAAATTTATATAGCAAACCAAAAACCCAAACCCCAATAATCCACCCGCCCCATCTTTACGAGAGTCGCTGAACAATTTATGACAGTTGCCCATCAGCTGCTCTCCTGCTGCCTCCGCAGCCCCTCTCTGCCAGCAACCTGTTCATTAAATGTAATGAGCAAGCAGACCAACCAATTTTCCCTTACCCCGCGCCCGACTCAGTGAACTTTTTTTTGTTGTTTTTTTTTTGGGAAGTTTTCATTAACCATTCACAAATTTACTTTGCGGCCCAGCAAGGGGGCTTGTGGGGGGTGGGGTAGTGTTAGAGGGGAAGGGGGGTTGGAAGGTAGGTATAGAGACTAGGCTGAGGGTTGCATTCAACCCAGGGACGTGTCCTCGTCGTCCTAGCCGTCCTCGTTCAAGGCAAAAAAGGCGCCTGCGCAAATATCGACTTCAACTTCGACATCGCATCAAGTCGCCCACGCGACTGATACGCTCCTCTCTCTCCCCCCTCCTTCGTGCCACTCCCCCGTGTGTGGCAATTGCCCATGAAATTTATACACACACACACACAACTGCACACAATAATTATTAATTGCCGGGGTTGAGACGCTGGCATCCAGGGACCGGGAACTTGGGAACCGTTTGCTGCGCTAAACGTTGCCGCCACTTTTAGGGGCTGTTCGCTGAGTTCTTTCCGGCCTTTCTACACCTTTTACACGCCTCAATGCATCAGGATCAGGTGTTTGACAAGCGCAACTCGGCGCAGCAAATGCCAGCAATTACTCGGTCAACCCATTACCCCGAGCCCACAGCCTGATCGGGGGTGGTAAGTGGATAGCGATTCGGAGGTCGCTGGTCGGAGGTCGCTAGTCGGAGGGCGGGGTGCTGCCCTTCCGGTCAATTTGAATTTGAATTGCATATTGAGTGTTTATTAGATGCGGATCATGCATCATTGCACATTGCAAACACGCACCAGGATACGGGACATGTGTGTATCAGGATCAGCTCGAACCCGGAAGAGCTTAAAAGTAAAACCTTGACATCCATAATACTGTTTTCACAATACACAATATTGCAATGTAATAATAGTTACATTGAGAAAAATATCCACTCAGATTGTAAATCTTGATTCAAGCAATTATTTGTTGAAAAGTTGAATTTAATAATCTGAACATGAACTTTAGACTTACAATCAGATCACTGTGTCATGGAAACATTCTGTTGGAAGATTATTTCTAGCATTAACAACTTTTTTGCTTACCAGCTAAGCCAAAACTAATCAGTTATGTGCGTTATTATGCTGCCAATTATTTTATTATTATTTTAATACTAATTTTTGAAAAAGTGGCAATCTTAATGAAACAAAATGCATCAGCACTTTATCTATCTTTTTTTCTTAGAGTACTGTTCGAAATTAGAGCAGGTACATTTAGTTAGATATGACTGTAGTTGTCTACTTGCTTATTCCCCACTCAAGTTACTTTTTTTTGTAGCGATACCAGGAGAATATAGAACCATTGGGATGGGACTACGAGAACGATTCGAATATAATTTGGCTTCATTTCGGAAATGGATTTAGTTTCCATTCCATTGTTTTGAGGCAGATCTTTTATACAATGATACCCCATTTTAGATTATCCTTTGAAAATAGAATTGATTAATAATGGCAATTAGCTTAACAAATATGACTATTTCCCATCAGTTTATCTTCTGATCAGCTTTATGACTGCAGAGTATATGACTGCTTAATAACACATATTTTAAGAAAGGAATCTAATTTCAAATACTTTTGTGTTGTCTGCTTAGTGCTACTAGATAATTGACAAGGAGAGAGAGAAAGAGAGAGACTGGTCTGTCTGTCTGTTTTTGCTGCTGTAGGCGTGACCAGCTACGCCCTGATTTATATTTAAAAAGTTTCTGGTATTTTTCACTCAAATGAAGGCAACTCCTTTTGGCTGCCATAAATCCATAATTTTGTGCACATTTCGGCGACTGAGTCGAAAGAGAGAGGAGATGGGGGTGCGGGGCAGCCGCAACAATTTATGAACTAACTTGCGGCAGCAGCGCTTCAACTATATATATATATATATATAAATATATATATAAATAAATAAATATATATATATATATATATGTATGTATACCAGAAGTAGAAATCAACTCGAAACAAACCGCCAGAAGTAGTTGCCCAGTCTGTGTGTGAGGTGGTCCTGGGCCTGGGCCTGGGCCTGGGCCAGGGCTCGGCCTCGGCATCAGCCGCCATGTCAAAAATGAAGCTCTCTCTATGTGTGTGTGTGTACTGGCTTGTGCCAGGCACGCCCCGACACGGCACGGGCAGCCAGCCAGCCAACCAACCATTCATTCAACCAACCATTCAGTCAGCCAGTCCGAGCGACCAGCCTATCAGACAGAATGCTTTATGAAGACTCTGGCAAGGACCCAGTCCAGGGGACCCACAACCCATACCCCAATACCTCAACTATACAGTGCAAAAAAAAAAAAAAACAAATGGCATTCTGTGAATCTTGATTTAAGAACTTCGAGCTCAAGAATGCGAACCATGAATTAAGTAATTCGACAATCTGAACTCAAATTATTTGGAGAAACTTTAAATTTTGAAATCTGTGCTCAATCTGGAAAGCTTTGGCATGGTAAAATGTAGCTTAATTATTAGAAAATATTCATATTTATCAGATAAATATTTTTTATCTTATAATTTGAAAAGTTCGTTCTGAAAAAAGTGATTTAAATCAAAGAAGATATGCTTGAAACAAGTTTTTAGTTCTTCGAAAATTTACAATCTTGAAACTAAGAAGATAATTCTTATACGAGAATAAAGAAAAAGTCAAATCATATTATTTAAAATGGTATAATGAAGTTGTGCAAAACTATGCAAGGGTGAAGGGAAATTCGAGTTGATTTAACCATGTCGGTTCATCTGTCTGACAATAAATGCTAGTTTTGATTTCAGATTGTTAATTTTTCTAAGTGCACACACATCCGTATTTGCACACCTAGAATCGGGATTGGGGAGTCAGAGCCAGGGCACCGACACGGCGCCAACTCAAATTCAAACTCAATTACAGGTGCTGGACAGCAGTGCAGTAGCTGAAAGCAGCTGACAGCTGGCCTAGCACTAGCTTAACCCACACAACATACCACACACACTACCCACACCCACCCGCACCATATCCCATACCACCTCTCTCTCTGTCTCTCTCTCTCTCTCTCTTCTTCCCTTCCTCTGTCTCTCTTTGTCTCCTGGATGCCATTCGGCCACTCGCATTATTTTAGTTAGCGAAACCGAAATCGAAACCGAAACAGCAGCTACAAAATTCGACAGTCCCAAATAGAGTTTATTCTATATGTATATCATGTTATTATTACGCCCATTATCTGCAGGGGAGGCGGACGGGGCTAAGTTGGTATCGCCTCCTCGCTGATGCCGTGTATTTCGACAATTTCATTCGAGGCTCCAAAAGCTGAAGGCGAATGCGAACGGGGCACAAGTCAGTCATTCAATTCATTGACAATGATGACGACGTTGATAGTGGGTATTTGATTTTATTCCAACCCCAAACCCAACCCCCCACATCAGCTCAATCAACCCTCCCGTTCGCTCTATCTATCTATCTGTTCAGTGTGCCTTAAGCGACGTTGACAATTCGACAAGTGCGAGTGCCAAATATACAGAAAAATATCTACATATATATTATATATATATATATATATATAAGTGTATAAATTTTTGTGTATTCCTGTCTAAATGCTCACGCCCACGCCTATCGATTTGCCTAGGATTATGGGGGAGGCGGGAAGCGTGTGCCAGGGAACAGAGTGCATGATTAAACCATGCTAGACATGCAGCTAGCAGAGCTCCATAAACTACTATCCAACATCCAACATTTGACTGCACACATACACACACTCACACACACACATACACACACACTGCCCATGCATTTCCCGTACTCCTTATTCCATATTGCGAAAATTTTTGCATTTCGTATTTATAAATATACAAGTGCATTTGGGTCCTTTTGTGGGGAGCGGGAGGAGGAGGCGATGTAAGGGATTCTTACAATAACATAAACATGCCAAACATGAAGAAAACAAACTCAATTTTGCACTTTGTTGTGGCTATTGAATTTACAATCATTTTTCAAAATACCCTACAAAATCAGACAACCTCCTTTTTATATGCATATGTATCTATATAGGTGTATAGCAAGTGGTATATATATATATATATACAAATGAGTGAAACTTATAGCTTTTTTATGTATATTTTATAATACGTTATTTAAGGCTATAAATATTTCCTTACTCCTTTCCTGACATATATTATATACTCTTATGTATATATGTATATATATATTTTCTGATCCTCGGTTAAGCGCAAAACATTGAAAATGGGTTAAATGGGTATAATGAGGTTGTGCTCAAGTATGCAACAGAAGGAAGCACCTCCGAGCCCATAAAACATATAAACTCTTGAACAGCATCAGTATCCAATTCAATTAAGCTAACTCCAACTGTCTGTATTAAAGCGCCGATCTTAGAGACTGTAAGAGCTGGTCATATTTAAACTGGTCTTTCTCGCACCATACGCAATTCAGGTTGATTTCATTTCATCGATAATTTTGTCCGTTTCACAAATATCGATATCCGATAGATATATATCGATGTCTCTGATTGTGTATTATAGTTCTGCATAAAGCTTAAAATCAAGAATATATTGATTCAAGTGAGTAAAAACTCTTTAGCCAAGAATCTATGTAATTGTTTCTTTGGTACAAACCTAAATTACTGCTTTTTGAGAACACACGCTCCATTTCCGATTTGAGATCTTAGTGTGAGATTAAGAAAAATAAATTAATTTTAATATCAAGATTCGCAAGAGCCAAATAGAAGAATATATAGAATGTGTAGCTAATAGTTTTACACAGAGGAAGAAGCTAAGTAAATCTAGCATACACCATCCACATAATGGAGGGCATTGCACACTCTAACCCTCGCCCCACCACCCCCCCGCCCCCTCCCCCCCTCATCTCTTCCCACTGCACCCACACACGGAAAGCAATTTGAAGTGCCATCTTTTTTGGTTGTATGAGTTGAGTTTGAGTTTCAGGATTTCAGTTGAAGTTTGGGTTGATGCGTCATGACGTCTGCGTGCCGCATACGATATGGTTATGGATATGATTGTGTGGTGTGGCACTAGACAATCTCTCTGTGTGTGTGTGTGTGTGGCAGTTATCAGAACATTATGGGGGAAAGGAGAGTGGGAAGGAGCTGATCATTAAAGAGCTGCCTGACGCTGCCTTTCAACTTGAGCGCAGACATGCTTACCATAGATTTATGCATTCCATTTCATTTCGTTCCATATCCATTTATGAGTCGTCATTTTGCCCAAAAAGAAAATAAACTATATAGATATATGTATGTGTGTGTGTGTGTGTGTGTCTAAAAAGAAGAGTCTGAATCAAATGCGGCCCACAATGGCCCTCGCGTGTTGAAATACAGCAATTTTTTTGGATTGCTTTTTGGCTTACGGAGGAGAAGGAGGAGGCGGAGCAGGTGGAGGTGAAGGATTGCAGGGAACAGCAGCAGC
This sequence comes from Drosophila macrothrix, assembly GCA_035042055.1. Lineage (NCBI taxonomy): Eukaryota > Metazoa > Arthropoda > Insecta > Diptera > Drosophilidae > Drosophila > Drosophila macrothrix. The sequence continues at coordinate 2,917,229 of JAWNLX010000587.1, forward strand.
AGTTAACCAATGACATAGCGCTGCTCCTGCTCCCGCTCCTGCTCCCGCTCCTGCACCGGGGGTTGTTTTCGGACCCGGCGCGTGTGCACCAGTCGTGTATATGTGTGTGTGTGTGCCGTAATTTGAAATACTTTCCATTTTGTTGCCCAACACACCACCGCAACCCCCTCTAAGAAAGAAAGAGAGAGAGTGAGGGAGAGAGAGTGCTGGAGAGGGGAAGGGAGCCTTGCGTTGGTGTCGTTGTTGCTGCTTTGCTGCCCAGAGTGGGAGAGCGCTCGGCACGCGATGTCCTTTCCGGTCGACGTAGTTTCCTTTTTACATGCATATGTATGCCCGCCCACCCACCTGCCCACCTGCCCACCTGCCCATCCATCTCTCTCTCTCTCTCTCTCTCTCTCTCTCTCTCTTTCTTTATTTCTACTTTTGCTTCACGTCCAAATCGCCTGTTCGTGACTGCCTACAAAACGACGCATAATTTGTGCCACTGCTGCTGTCCGTGTCCGTGTCCGTGTCCGCTTACCCATCCCCCTTTTCCCCTATCCCTCTCTGTGTCTATCTCTCTCTCTCTCTTTTTCTGTCTCTTACTTTCTAAGTGTATGTGTGTGTGGAGGTCTGCCGCAGTGCCGTGTGCCATGACGTGTTCCACGTAAATTGCATGCTCAAACTTTAATTGCAACTGGTCAAAAGAAAGACAAAAACAAAATTACAATCGTCTCTCAGCAATCAACTGGGGGTAACTTCTGACCAACTGGTAGCCAATCCGAGTTCTGGCCCACACACACACACTTTTGACCAATCGGCAGTCGGCTTAATGGTTAACCGCTTGTAGCCAATATATATATATATATATATATATATATATGTAATGTAAGCCCATTTACATTTTTTACTTATTATTGTACTTATAATTGGTACAAATTCAGGCTACCCAACTATTATCCAATTAAGTCCACATAATGTGTAAGGCATACTTTTCAGGAGTGGACCCCTTAAGATATGCAATACAAATTTATAAGCCAGTTCTTGAAAACATTACGCTTATATTTTGTTAAGATCTACGGATATATATTTTCAATTTTTAATATTCACATCGGTTCATTCTCAGGTTTAATAAAAAAAGCAGACATTTATGACACACTCGAATTGCTTTCTCTCTGAGCAGATCGCTCACGTTCTCCTTCTCACTCAATTTGTATCTCTCCATCTCTGTCGTTTTCATGCAGCGATCGCTTTCCCTACTACAAATCGAATGATGACCGCTGGAAGAATTCGGTGCGACACAATCTTTCAATCAATCCACACTTTCGCAAGGGGGTAAAAGCGCCCCAAGGCGCCGGCCACTTGTGGGCCATATCCAGCGGCGATTCAGCAGAGAATGTGCTTGCCTGGGAGCATGTAAGTCACACACACACACACACACACACACACACACACACACACACACAAACACACACATTCTAATAACACCTTGCTTATCAAATAGAAAAAGCAACGTTTGGATTTGTTCTTTAAAATGGAGTCCATCAATCGGGAGCGCATTCAACAGCATCAACAGCAAATGCAACAACAACAACAACAGCAGCAGCAGCAACAACAACAGCAACAACAACAGCAGCAGCTGCAACAACAACAGCAACAGCAGCAACATTGCAATTCACCACAACAACAGCAGCAGCAACAACATCAGCAACAACAAAATGCATCAAATTGCATTTACGATGAGGCAGCTGCGGCTGCAGCGGCGCTAACGCAGGAGATGCTGCAGCATGCGGCGCCTAGTGAAGCATCGCCAGGTGGATCACAGACGCATTCACATTCGCATCCGCAACACAATCATCATCAGCAGCGTCTGTTGCCCTTCAGCGATCTGCTGAGCGACGAGGAGCTCCGCAAGACGGCGGGTCAAATACTCAATGGGATCCATCGGGAGGTGGAGGTGCAATCGGTGAACTCCATTATCAGTACCTACCAGGATGTTCTCCTAGACAATGGTGAGGAATATCAGATGTGAGTGTGGGTGTGTTGATTTATTTGATTGTTTAATTGCTTCCAGAAGATTATCTCAATCCCATACACAAGGATGTGGTGGTCACCGAGAGCGGTCTGCGCCAGCATCAGCATCACCACCACCAGCAACAGCACAGTGGCGGCAGCAGCAACAGCAACGGCGGCGGCGGCGTCGGTGGCAACAGCAGTAGCAGCAGCAGCATCCTGGCCAGCAGTTTAACACACTCACAGTACTATATAACAGAGATTGATCCAATGGAGCTGGGCATACAGATGTCGCATCATCAGGTGGAGCCCTCTGAGGAGGAGGTTCTCTTCAGTGACGACTTTAATCTCAACTATTTTGGCTATAATCCCGGCAGCGATATTGTCGCTTGACCGCGCAAGCAGCAACAGCAACAGCAGCAGCAGCCGCAGTAACAGTTGCTGTCAACGGTTACAACAGTTGCAACAGTTGCAGCTGCGACAGAGCAGCCAGAGTACTCATAAGCCAATTCTAAATCAATACTAGTCACACTTACTAAATCTAAATCGTCTAACTATCTTAACTAACCACCTAAGGCAGCAATACGACTGTAGGCATATTTGAATATTTCAAGTCCCTTCCTTTCTCTCTCTCTCTCTCTCTCTGTCTCTGTCTTCCCTTCCCCAGATTTCTGCCCCAATTCCCATGTATAGCGTAGTCTTCAATGTACCAATCAAATACCCTTCTTTTTTTTTTTGTCAACTTAAATGTAATCCTAACTATACCTAGTTGATCGCATAGACTGTAAGAGTAGCTATTATTTAAGATTAAGCATTCAAATCGTATACAGAAATCATAATTCTTGTTCTGGCCATAATACCCATAACATCCATGCATAGAACCTTAACTACATATACCAGATATATATACATATTCACACATTCATAGATACTTACCTATAGAGTTCTGTCTCCTAGTCTCCTAGTCGTATAGTCCCAAATGCTAATACTAATCATAGTACGTATCGATATTGTTTACCTTACCCCCGACATGTAGCATAATGGCACTTATCTCGTACAACTACTGATATATTTCAATTAACTATTATGGCAAAATATATCTTCTTTTTTTTAAATTTACATTTCAATTATAAATCGATGTGTGTTAACTGGGGTAAGTACGTAAAATAAGAACGAAGATTGCGTTCCCTTTCCTTTTTGTACCGTAGTCAATCTGTCGACATCTTAATTTCAGGTGTTATTCGAATAACTTGATAAGCAGAAAGTATATATGTATATGTGGGATCGATGTGGTCAGTTTGCGATTCCAACTCAAAAGTGTGTTTAGTGACGGGATAAGATTTCCCTGAGCCATAAAATAAGATCAGCGAGCTATGCCACAGTAGCTTACTACAAACAAAAAAGGTCAACTTTCAGCACCAGCTTAAGTATTCTTTGAAAGTGTTGAATCTGCCAGATTTATTTATTTTTATTTTCCCAAAATGGTTTCCATCAAAATATTGGTTGTTGAGTCGTTTTTCGCAGTGCGTTGCCTGTAATTATTTTGAGTGAATGAAAACGATTGTATTGACTCTTAAAGAATTATTTTTATGGGTGATAAGCTTCAAAGAGTTTATTTTCTGAAATTGAATATACTTCGTCACAAAAAACTTATTTCATCATACATTATACAGGACAGGGATACTTCCCTTCCCTATGTGTCTGTGGATTACAAAAATTGTTTATCTTGCTTTCTAAATAACTCAACTGAATTGCTTAAAAACAAAATATTTTTTTTGCTTAAGTGTAAATTAATTTGATATATTAATATCGATACGTAAGGTAAGGACGTACACACACGGGGGGAGGGCAGAGAACAGGAGGCGATAAAGGCCCTACAACGTAACTTAACACACATGGATTATATATCATTATATATGTAAGACTAAACTTCCGATAAGAATTCCAAAATTGATATTGATCTAAGTGTTTCGACTTATGTACGAGAAAAAATATATATATATATATGTTGTAAGATAAAAAAAAATGAATACAGCCTACGCCATTGCGAAAAGCTTGATACGCTCTTGCTCAATGCGATTACGATATAGATATATTTATACATATATATAGTATATAGTATATAGTATATAGTTGCTGCGTAGTGCAGCCTAGGTTAAAAAAGACAGAGGTCGGCTCTATTTAAGATTGCCCTCCGCCAATGGGTTTGTAAGACATATGCCAACATGCCGCTGATTCAAAACCCGAAATTGCTGTGCCTGCCCCTCCACATCGCTGAGACTGCTGTGCGTGCCTCCAATACGTATTGATGAATATGCATATCAAATATTTACGTCACATCTCCCTCGGGAGAAAGAGATAGATTAAGGTCTTTAGTCGTCACTCTCCTCGAACGTGGGACTGCTGGGCGAATAGGCCGGACTCGTGGGACTGTAGTGTGAGGGAGCCGTTGGCGAGTACATCGGCGAAGTGGGCGAATAGTTGCGTGCCGTTGGCGTGTACGTTGGCGATGTGGGTGAATATTTGGTGCTGCTCGGCGAGTAAATTGACATGTTTGGCGAGTAACGAGGACTCGTCGCCGAATATGTTGATCCTGTTGGACTGTATTGATTCGATGGCGAGTGCTGCGGCGAACTGGGTGAATACAGTGGCGATGTCGGTGAATATTTGGGTGAGGCCGGCGAATACTGCGGCGATCCTGGCGTATATTGTGGTGAACCTGGCGAACCGTCATACGACGGCGACGGCGGCGAATATGTTGGCGATGTTGGTGAATATTTAACGCCCGTCTGTGAGTATGCCGGCGATGCCGGTGAATAGTGAGGCGATGCCGAATAATTTGGCGATGTCGGTGAATATGATGGCGTTACGGGCGTATATTTCGGGGATGTTGGTGAATACGATGGCGATGTGGGTGAATAGCACGGCGATGTTGGCGAATACGATGGACTCGACGGCGAATACGATGGGGACATTGGTGAATACGATGGCGAATTGGGTGAATAATTTGATGAGCTAGGCGAATATGCATTACCAGGCGAATACAAATTACTACCACTGCCTGCGAAAGATGGACTCGACTGGAAATTTGATGTCGGCGAATAGACGGGCGATGTGGGCGAGTAGCCCGAAGACGATGGTGAATATCCCGTCGATTGTGCATTAAAATTGGGTGTGGCGGATGCATAGCGCGGACTAGTCGCCGTATATAGCGGCGATGTTGGTGAATAATTTGGACTCGATGGTGAATAGTTGGGCGATGATGCCGTATAATTGGGCGATGTCGGCGAATACGATGGCGACACACTGGGCGAGGCTGGGAAATACGGCGACATTGATGGCCCCGGCGAACTGGGCGATGAGCCGGGATGTGCCGGCGACCAGCTCGGTGACATGCCAGACGCATCCGATGCAGCTGAGGGCGAGAAACTGGGCCCACCTGGCGTCATTGCGCTCACTGCAAAAATAAAAAACGAGACAGAAAAAGAGTTTGAAGTCAATAAGATGGCAATCGTTAAGGGAAATTCGCCGAAAATGTGAGAATTTCATGAATTGTAACCGTACCGTGACCTGGCGGTGAGAAGTAGCGCGGCGTATGGTAATTAACCCACGGCGTCATTGGTGGCGTCATGCTGGGAGTGGAACCGCCGCCCATAAAGATGGCGGCACCGCCAAGCATACTGCTACCAAGGGAATTGGGTATCTCGATGCCGAAACGGCACTTCTCGGCGTCCAGCAGCAGATCGAAGCAGCCGGTGCCCATTTTGGGCAGCTGACCCATAATGATGTTCTCGGAGACGCCACGCATGGGATCCGTTTCGGCATGGGCAGCCGCATCCATCAGCACATCGACAGTCTCCTCGAAGGAGCAACGCATCAGGGCGCCCGTATCCTGCCTGTTGATGCCGTGACGTGTTATGGCCATCAAATGACCCTTGGCCGTCATCACATCGCAGAGCAGCGCCAAATGGCGATAGTTGACGTACAGGCCATAAAACTGGAGCACAGCATTCATCTCTTTCTCGACACTTTTGCGCACGGCCTCGATGCCAAGCACCTGGAAGATTTCGCAAATATCGTTGGACGAGGTGCGTATGGGATCGACGTCACGCTCGGAGAGCACCTTCATCATCGATGTGCCATCAGTCTCCAGCAGCCATTCGCCAATCGCCTTGAATTCACCCGTCTCCGTGATGACGATGCGCTTCTTGCTGTCCGTTTGGGGCAGATGCATATACACCTTGCCAATCGCCTCGATGCCCTGCAGGGTCATGTCCGACAGCATATTGGCCTCGATGCACCGCAAGAACATGTCATCTTCCATTTTGTCAACGGCCTCATCTTCGTCCTGGAATTTGTTCTCCTCATTGTTCATGATCCGGATGCGCAACACCAACTTATCCGCATTATCATCGTTGAATATGCAATTGAGATCCTCGCCAAAGCCAACATTGATCTTCTCAGCAATCTGTTCCATTGTCAGTTTCTTGTCCGTCATCCGTTTGCGATCGAGTTCGATGCGCAGCAGCCACGGCGAAATGCGTGTGGGATCAAAGTCGGGCATCTCATAGTAGACATTCACGAATTCCTGATCCTCCGAAATGACAGTGCGCTGCGGATCCGGATCATAATAGATGGCCGTATTCGCTGTCACCTTGCGCAGCGTGGTATGCTCTAAGCGGCACAGCACATTTTTCGCCTTCTCCGCATCTCGAGCAGCGCCGCCCGTAAGGAATACGGTTAGCGATGGCGCTTTCGGTTTCTTCGATATGTTGATGATCTCCTTAAGCCTAGGCACACCCAGCGTTACGTTCTTGGACGAGACGCCAGCAAAATGGAAAGTGTTCAGTGTCATCTGGGTGGCGGGCTCGCCCAAACTCTGGGCAGCCAGCGCGCCAACCATTTCACCCGGATTTGCCTGCGCCTGCTGGAAACGTGTCTCAATCTCACCGATTAACCACTCAAAGGCCTCCGTCGACAGGCGAAACTCCTCCGATACGTATTTGGTGCACAACGTCGAACGGATGAGGCACTGGAAGAGCAACGTTGCATTCTCGTTCGCCTGTATCGAGATGCGATCGTTGCCCGTAACGATGACGCAACGTTCGAGCAGACCGCTAACACCGCGTATCACCCGCATGGGCGATAGATCTGTCGGCAGTCGCTTGTTAATGTGAAAGATCTTCTGCACGTTCCAGATCATGCGCTGCAGATTGCAAGGCAGCACCACTTTCGAATCACCGTTGGGGAAAATGGTGCGCAGATTGTCGCGATCGGTAACAAGATGATCCCATTCTGCCTCCAGATCCTGGATGGCAACGCTGCTCTCTGTCATCTCCTTGATCACATCATCGGTGAACACTTTACGCATATAACGCTCATTCGACCAATCGAATTTGAATCGTTTCTCGAACACCTTGTTGGACAGCTTAACCGTCGGCATATTCTGGAATTCGACCAATTCGCCACAGAGGCCATCCTCGCCGTAACGCAACTGGATCAGTTGGCCGACAGAGTTACGAACGGTGCCATCATAGTTGACCATCACCGATTCCATAGCCTTTATGAGACGACGCTGAATGTAACCGGTTTCCGCTGTCTTCACAGCCGTATCGATGAGACCCTCACGACCGCCCATCGCATGGAAATAGAACTCGGATGGTGTCAAACCGGCCAGATATGAGTTCTCGACGAAACCTCGCGACTCGGGACCATAATCATCCTTGATGAAATGTGGCAGAGTGCGCTTCCTAAATCCGTACGGTATCCGTTTACCCTCCACGTTCTGCTGGCCCACACAAGCAATAACCTGAGAGTGGAGCGTAGAGTTTAGACAATGACCGACCAAGTGGGATGAGGGCCACTCTTTTGCTGGAAACTCACCTGTGAGATGTTAATGTTGGAACCCTTGGAGCCGGAGACGACCATAGCTTTTAGATTGTTGTATTCGGTGAGGGATTTCTTGGCGGAACCACCAGTTTTGTCACGAGCATCGTTGAGAATGCGATTCACCTTGTTCTCGAATGTTTGTCGCAGTGTGTTGCCTGGTGTCGGTTCGAGTTCCATGTTGTGGGCCTTCTGGATAACATTGATGACATCGTCCTTGGCCTTCTTGATGGCCATCTGAATCTCGTTATAGGTCTGCGGATCGGCAATGGTATCGCCAATGCCAATGCTATGGCCCTCGAGCAGCAACCAATTGTTTATCACCGTCTGAATGTTGCCGTAGAAGCGTCCAGCAATATCATGTCCTAGCTCCAGGAAACAGATATGCAGCAGCGAGCCGGCCGATGTGCCCAGTGTCTTCTTGCAGAGAATGCCCATGATGAGGTCACCGTGCTCGACCATGACCTTGGTGTCACCGGGCGATATCCACTTGTATGGACCATCATCCTCCTCATCGGGATGCGTTGAATGTGTACGGATCATGTTCACGTTGCCGGGTATAATCAGAGAGAAGATCTGTTTGCCCGTCCACAAGGGACGCGGCTTCAGGATGCATGGCTGCGGCATCTTGCCATCCCACGTGGGCAGGAACATCAGCAGATTCATCACCTGTTCACGCGTTATGAACACATCCCGTTTGGTCATTTTCCGTACCGCTGTCAGCGTATCTTGGACAATGCCCATAACCGGTTTGTTCGCCTGCGGCGTGATAATCTGACGCGGTGTAATGTGTATGTTCTCAACCTCGGCGCGTGTCTCCATCGATTGGGGCACATGGAGATTCATCTCGTCGCCATCGAAATCAGCATTGTAGGGCGATGTACACGACAGATTCATGCGGAACGTTGACCAGGGTAACACCTTCACCCTGTGCCCCATCATACTCATCTTGTGGAGCGTCGGCTGTCGATTGAATATTACCAGATCGTCGTCACGCAAATGCCTCTCCACCTTGTAGCCGCACTGCAGATGCAAATCCGAGGATTTGGGATGAAATCGCAAATCGATACGTTCACCATTGTCACGGACAATGTATTTGGCGCCCGGATACTGAGAGTTGCCCCGACGCACCAGCTCCTGCATGCGATCGATGTTAAACGGCGTTACCAGCTCTGGGAACGTTAGATTCTGAGCAATAGAACGCGGCACACCCACTTGATCGATACGCAAATTGGGGTCCGGTGTGATGACAGTGCGGGCCGAGAAATCGACACGTTTGCCCATTAAATTGCCACGAATACGTCCCTCCTTGCCCTTGAGTCGGGCCTTGATCGCCTTCAACGGTTTGCCAGACTTTTGCATGGCGCGCGGCATGCCGGGCATATCATTGTCCACTAGCGTGGCCACGTGGAACTGCAGCATCTTGATGTTCTCCTGGATGACATGGGCAGCGGCGCCACTGCCCTCGTTCTTGCGCAACTCATTGTTTGCCTTTATGATGTCCGCAAGCTTGTGCGTTAAATCGTCCTGATTTTTGGCGGCGCCAAACATAACGACAGCCGGACGCACCGCTAGTGGCGGCACTGGCAACACTGTAACAATCATCCAATCGGGACGAGCATATTTGGGATCCATGCCCAGTATGAAGCACTCCTCATCGGTGATGTGCTTTAGTATCTCCCAAACACGTTCTGCCGAAACAATAATCTTTTTCTCTTGCGAATCCTCGTTGACGTGCTTCCATTCGGCGGTTAGATCGAGTCCGGTGCGTCGTATCGAGGGCTGATAGTGACCGCAGCCACCATGCCCTGGTTTCTTATTCGGATCGACCTGTTGATTGTCCTTGGCCAAATCCATGTCTTCGCCACCCTCGCAAATCGTTTTGCCCTTGCACAAATCGTAGACGTAGGCGAGACGTTTGCGCGGCTGACCTTTGGACTTCATGACGATCTCCTTGATCTTGGGATTGTTTGGCGACACCAGCATCTTGGAGCAATAGAAACACACACAGCGCAATATCTTAATCGTTTTCGTGATGAAGCCAATGTGAAAGACCGGCTTGGCCAAATCAATATGTCCAAAATGACCTGGACATTCGGTCATGTTGCCCGCGCACGTCTGGCAGCGCGACGTTCGATCGATGACACCCTGACGCGGATCCATCAGACCGCCCAGCTTTGGCCGGCCGCCCTCCAGCGTCTCAGCGAACTGGACGCCACCCTCCGTAACGGACATGCGGCGCTGCAATTAAAAAATCACAAATAATTTTCCAATTTCATAATTCATGTGTAATAAGTTGGAGTAAGTGAATCATCAATCAACACATAACAATAACATTATATATATAAATATATATATATATATATATACATATATATTGTTTATTTGACTTTGTCGATCGATTTCCAATATGGCGTCGATCTCACGAATTTGACTTACAATTTCATCGGGTGACAAAATACCAAACTGTACACGCTTCACCTGGCGCAGCGGCGCCTTGGAGTCCGTTGTGGTGCTCATTGTGATCCGTGATCGTCACTTCAGTGTGAGATCTTATTATTGTCTGGTATTCGCTCCAATTTTTGTCTACAGTTTTTTTGGGGCCCACGAAAATGATAAAAAGTTGGAACGCGTGGCCACCACAAAGCGCAGAGCAGCGTCGATTGGCGCCTAAAAAGAATTTACGTTCAAAACAATAAATAGCCGAATGTAGTTTCTAATTTTTTTCTTTTGTGCATTTTTATTACAATTGTAGACGCTTGAATAGAAAATTCACTGCAAAATACGCGTTTCTTTTCCACAAGCAGACGCGAGCTGAAGCGAACCGAAAGCGCAATAAAATTTGCAGTAGGTGTTCGATTTCATATCTTTGCAACTCTGTTTTGCTCTCTCGGGTTTTTACGCTCAGAAGTGGATGATTGTAGGGCCTGAGCATTCTTTGAAATGGCGCAGTCTCCAAATGGCGCTGCGCATAGCAACAGTTTGTTTGTTTTGGTTGTTGTTGTGCAACATTTGTCATTTTATTTCGAAAATGTGAAGCATTTTAAATACCAGTTTTCCTGGCTCCAACCTATGTCCTCAAACTACGGTAACTTAATATATACTGAGTATTAAGAGTAGAAACTATCGAAATGTTCTCACCACATTCAGGGTTGATATTTTATATATATCGTTGCGATGTATATTTGATACAAAATATGTGTTTTACTCATATTTTCAAATTGATATTAATTCGATTTTCATTAATGTTTCAAAATGTAGTTCGTTTTGCTTGTGCTCCCCACGCGAGTAGAATAAAGTATTATTAAACATATCGCACAAAAGTATCGATATTTATTTTAGAGCCAAGCAAAACAAATCAACGATAAATCATAATATTTGCAGGAATCGTGATTACGCTAATCCAAATAAATTCAGGAAAGAAGTTAAGCAATGAGCGAAGCCGTCCCCGCCGTAGATGCAGTGGCAGCGGAAAAGCAGCGCAAATTTCGGATACAAGGTACTAATCTAAAATGTAATTGAGCATAGCATCAAGCATCCAAATGATACATGAATTTAATAAAGCGGCTGCGTTTATGGGACTCGTTGGCGGCATCTCAGCCTTATTTGGATTCTCGCGCACTCTGGCAACGGCCAAGAAATCGGATAGCAAAGTGCTTCAGCAACAGGGCACACGCCAGGGCATCATCCTTATGGATGAGGGTGCAACACTTGCCATGCGTGCTCTCGGCTGGGGTACACTTTATGCCGTCCTCGGCACGGGCACATTTTTCTATGGATTTTGGAAATTGAGCGGCGCCAAAGATGTATGTATCCCCCATACACACAAAGACACATATGAATATATAACAAGATTTGTTTATTATTAATTGTTTTTGCAGTTCGAAGAGTTTCGCATGAAAATGGGCAACGCCTTGCCGCGCATTACCAAAGATGAACCACCTCAAAGCAGCACCGACTTTGAGAGCCTTACAGATTTAATGAAATACCTGGCCGCCTGGAATAAAGAGTAGCCTTGAAATATACATATATAAATAAATATACATATGTGCACACAGCGCAGAACTGAATCATTTGAGTATGATTAAAATAAAAATTCGGCACTGTGGCGACTCCGCTCAACTGTTCCTAATTTTACAGTTATCCAGCCAATGCATAGCATTTTATATATTGTCATTGAATGGGACTATTAAAAAATATATATTGATTGTTGAATTCATTTATTTCGAGTTGATGTTTTATTTGTAGCTAATCTTTGATTCCAGCCAAAGTTTCGGCGACCTTATTTCGCTGCATTTCGTTTATGTGAAATTGGCAGCAATCCTTGAGATCCTCCAATCTTTCCTGCATCTGCTCCGTCTCCGCCATGAAGACGCAGGCATCGCTCATGAACGTGCCAAAGCCGCGTACAAAGTTCTGCAGATCGGGTCCCTGATCCAAATACGCCTGCTGCTCCATGCTGGGCCTGTAGCTGCCTGCCTCCGCTCTGTTTGCTTGCGACGTCTTCAGCATCTGTATGTTCCTTGTGACAAAGTTGCACCAATTCTGCTTCTCACGCGCAACTCGCTCCAGAAAGGCATCGATGCCAACGTTGGTCGCATCGCAAACAGATCCTACTACAAGATAATTATAACAATAATTAACATATATATATATATATATATATATATACATAAATATATGTATATCGGCTTACAATCGGGTAAGTCGAGTGTGGTGTTAAATATGCTTCTTCTTTTTGTGCTGCATTCGGGTTGCGAATTTGATGTTATGGTGTTTTGCAGTTTCTTCACAACATCTTCGCCCTCCACATCGGATATGTCATCCAGATCACTTAAGTGCGCCATCATCTGCCGATTTAGGCAATTTTCAGAATAGTTCACAGAATTTGGCGATTCCCCCATTTTGAAAGAATCCACAAGATCTCTTGAAAATAGAATGGCGCGATTGCGCCGTTATTTGGCGTCACTTTCTGCACGAGCTGTATTTACAATTGCAATCGATCACAGTCATCGATACACTTTTCACCGAGCGTCTCTATTTGAATTACCAAAAACAATAAGAAAATTGATGCGGTAAATTTTGCTAAATCAAAGTAGGCATTAGATTTACTATTTAAATAGTTATTCTCAATTTAAGCGGAAGCCTGTGCTGAAAATTCCAAATTTGAACAACTCGGAAAATTGTTCTTATCAATTTTGTAAGACTTCTTTACAAAACCATAAACGTGTTATTTTTTCGGATATGATTTACGATTTTATAACAATATTAATGTTCTGGTTATATCCGGCATTTGCGTCCCACAATAGTTTGAACGCATCTGCGGACAACCAGGTGCCATGGATGAAATACTGGATTGTCTTTGGATTCTTCAACGCGGTATCCTTTCTTACCAGTGGCCTAGAGACCTGGCTGCCATTCCTCAAGAGCCTCAAGTTTGCCATTATGTGTTGGATGCAGCCCAGCCTCGGCGGCGGCTACCAGTTGATTCTCGACAGGTGGCTTGGTCCTCTTCTCAAGCGCAACAGCGCCAAAATCCAAGCCATCCTCGATGTTGTCAGCAACATGAGCAGCACCATCCTCTGCGAACTCATCAAAATGCTGTACATGATGATTATCGGCGTTGTCGACTATTGCTGGCAGATGACACTCGATGACGATGATTTTCATGTGACGCCTCGTCTCCAGTCGGCCGTCAATGAGGTGATTGCCGAGCTGCGTATGGCCAGGCAGGCAGCCGCTACCTTAAAGTCCTCCTCCTCGTCGAACTCGGAAGCCCCTTCGCTGGCCTCAAGTCCCGAACGAAAACCCAAAAATTGTAATCGCAGCAAAAATCTGGGCTTGATGGCAGTGCAATCCAAGTACCAAATGACCGCCCATGATAAACAGCTGGCCATTCTTCTCACCGAATCGATCAACGGCAAACGTATGCAGTTTATCCAGTAATTGCCCAGCCTGGAGCATCTTGTGCTCATCAACTGCTGCGACTGCCACAAAATGACTTCAGCTGCAGCTGAGAATGAGAAAATCCACTCTGTGGACGATGGCGATTGTTAAAGAACTGACAAAGATGGAGATAGAAGAAAGTGAGAGAGAGAGAGAGCGAGAGAGAGATAGAGACATGTGGCTCATCTTAGCTCAATCCTTGATATTGTTGTTGTTTATCAATGAATCAGTTATCAATTATGAGTTATCAGTATGTTAATCTTAAGCTCCTACAATGCATACGTTGAATAAATTAAGCTGTTGCCAAAACTACAGACTAAGCTTAGATTTAGGTTTTCTCCGACGGCGCGGTCTCTGCTAGGCAACCGTCCTCTTGTCCCTTTCCCTTTCCCGCTCCCGCTTCAAGGTTGGCAGTCGCGTCCAAATGAAGCCGCCAGCCCGTCGCGTCGCATACTCATCCACATCCGGCAGCGGGAACGGCGTCGTCCGATCATAGTAATAATTGCTGGGCGCATGCATCACAAACTCAAGGAAGCACAGTTTCCGGGACAGCTCCTCGTCTGGACCTGCATAAGGAGAAATAGGAAAAAAATTTAAATATAAAAATATATTAAATGCTTAAACTACCCATGATCTGATCAAGGATATATATCCAGAGAGAGAGAGACAGAGAGACTCTCCTCCTTCAAAGCTTCTCATTTGTAGATGAGATATTTTTAACCTACCAATCAGATAGGTGGCTGGATCAAAGCCATCCTGGGGATCGGGACTGTCCTGCGTGGGTATTAGCCAGGTGAGAAAGGCGGACTTCTCGCAGTAAGCGTCGACGAGCAGGCCACGGATCTGGGCATAGAACAGGCTCTGTTCGCTGTCTACAATGCTGACAATGTCACCGATCTGGATGTAGCTGTCCTTGTGGAAGACGCTCTGCACGAAACGTGTGCACGCCTGCATCCTAGGTGTCTTTTGGGCAGGCCGCTTGAACAGTGTGCGGCGATTCTTGGCGTTGGATGCGCTGCCACCACTGGCACCGCCACCACCCATTCCACGCTCCGATTTACCATGCCCCTTGCCTTGAGCAGTGGCAATAGCGGCGCCAATTTGTGCGACAACGCCGGCGGCGGCGCCTGTGGCAGCAGTCTGTCCCAAATTGTGGCCATTTATGGCACTGGTTGCCAGCTTGGCAGCCTTGAAGCGTGTGCTGCGTGTGCTTTTTCGCAGGCGCTTCATGATTGTTGGTGAGCGGGTGCCGTTCAAGCTGCTGCGTGTAATCTTGCCGCCACCTCGTTGCGCAATGGCTGCCGACGATGTAGGCACCGGCGGCGGCGGCGGTGGTGGTGGCGGTGGCGGCGTCGGAGCAGCAGTTGACACTGAACGTGACGCCATTTTGGATGCAGGACGCTCAACGTTTGCTGTCGTCTCGACGGAACTGCAGGGCGTTTCTACTTCTATGTGTTGCTGCGACTGCTCCACTTTGTGCTGCTCTTGCTGCTGCTCCTCCTCCAGCTGCTGCTCCTCCTCCAGCAGTAGCAGCACCCCATTGCCATTTGTTGTTGGCTTGTCGCCGTCATCTTCGTCGAGCTCATCGAGCGTCTCCGTGGTGGTCAACGACGCAATCATTTTCATTTTGAGCAAGTCGGAGGCTTCCTCAACTTTCGCCTCTGCAAATTTTGCAATCGCTTCCGGCTGCTTCTTGGCTTTGGGGGCAAGGCAATCTGTACAGAAATAGCCAGCATCGCCCGAATCTGTTGTTGTCGTCGTCTCGTTCTGGCAATTGCTGCACTGTGTGGCCATCGCTGGGATTGTGGGGCCAGCGGTTGTGTTCGACATTCTTTTGCTCGGTTTATATGTGGTTATATACACACAAATATATACCACGGCTTCGGATGTTTCTATGAATATTTTTGTTTATTTAAATAGTATATTTGGTTACTGTTGTGCAAATGTCACTGTTATGCTCAACTTAACTGTTACGGCTCAATTGAGCTGTTAGCAGCAACAGTCTATGCTTATGTTTATCATCGTATAACAGTGCCATTCTGAGTTCACTTCTATTTGTTGTGTGAGAATGTGATGTATGTGCTTTACTTGGATTGAATTAAGAAATAAAATTGACAATTTTAATATGTTTGATGATAGCATGTTGTTTGCATTTGTCTTTCTATCGTGTGAGTGTCGCGAGCATCAATGAGCTATGTTAACGCAATTCGAGCCACTTGAAGTTGACAACAGCATGTGTTTCGAGCATCGATAAGTCAACAAATATCATCGCGCCCAACGGTTTGTTATCGAGTAAGAGAATCCCCACTGATCATTGTAAATTCTGTTTTATTGCTGGCAGGTCGTGTGCGCAGGATCGGTCGGTTAAATTTGAACATTTTTTTTAAGTGCGCGCGTGCCACGATTTACTATTGCACGCAACACACGCACACACACATACATACCCAGTCATAAAACAAATACAAATAATTGATTCTTTGAATTTTTTTTTGCAAGTGCGCGTTCTGGTAATAAAGAGTTAAATATATATTTAAATATGTATGAATATGTGAGAGAGGCAAGAACAAAATGCATGTGATGTAGATGAATTCTGTTAATGTGTGTGACGAAGTGACGTAGAAAGAGGAAGAGAAAACGGTACGCTTGAAAAGTAAGCAGAGCTCAAAATACACACACAAACACACGCACACAACTACAACACAAATACCAATACAAATACAAATACAAAGAAAGCATATAAAGTACAAACGTGGACAACGTCGACAATAATAACAGTGAATAACAACAGAAACGAGGGAGCAGCAAACAACAACAGCAACTACAATAACAAAAACTACACCAACAACAACACATCGAGTGAGTGATGAACATGCATACATACAAACACACACACATACATATGCAACAGGTACGAATGTGATTTGTTATCGATTCCCGATAGCTGAGATCATTGCCAAAATACATTAAAAAAATCAGAGTCGTCCAATAAGAAGCCGATGATGCGAAAGTATTCCATGTGGAATGTGCTTGAAATAGTTTGGAAATTTGCATTTATCCGCTTCGCCGGCAAATAGAGACAAATTATAGAGAGGGGAATGAGAGAGACACAGAGAGTGAGAGGTAAATTGCATGCAGTAGCTGCAGATTAAGTCACATCCAATAAGTATTTGAGTCTCTTTGTGCATTGGAATGTGCTTATTATTTATTTTTGCTATTCAACTCACAGATTAACAAACAAAATGAGCTCATAAAGACAGATATAGTCTTATGAGAAAGTTGTACCAACATGATTTTTGTACTATTTATTGTATTTCAAATGATCTACCACCATCTCTCCCTGGATTTTTTTTTTTTTAAAGATTTTACTATATTCAAAAGTAATCATAAAATAAAAAAGAAAAGAATCACAATTTCAATTTATATCCATAATTTGTTTTTAAATGTTTTATTTGCATAATATTTTAATACATATCTAGATCTAAAAATCCAAGGATTTGTTTCTTCTTCTCCTTCTACTTCTGCACCTGTTATCAATTTTCAATTCGATTCTAACATCCATGTAATTCCAGTTCTATTTTTTTTGGTTCGTTTTGTGGTTATTCTTGTTGCATTTGCATTTGGTGACCCTTGTCTCACGGTTCTTGCCTGTAATATGCTGATTGGACTGGGATCGATTTCAGTTTATTGTGTTAACGGTGTTTTGATTTTTTTTTTCTGCCCCGCCCCCAGCTTGTTGCCTAACGGTCAGTGCCACAAGCTGAACACAGTTAGGGAAGAAGAAGAAGAAGGGAACAGGGAGGACGCGGGGAAGGGGGTAGAGGGGTGTGACGAGACCGAAATGAGAATTGCACTCGGCCACTTTATTCGCAATTATTCGCTCTTTATTCTCAAACTCAACTGAATTCGATTCGATTCGCCTCGCAATTGAACAACAACTGCTGGGATAGGGGGTGTATGGAGAGTGACGTGGAAATAGGGTGGAGGGGGGGGGGGGGCGTTTGGGATTTGTGTTTGTAAGGTTGTTGTTTCGTTTTGGGAAATCATTGCGAGAACGATTGGCCTCCAACGGTAAAACGAAGAGCTGAACAAACAGTTAAGCGTGCAGAAATATGTATTACAAAAAAGCAATGCGAAAATGGCAATCAAAAGCAACAACAATAACAAAAAAGTAGCTAAAGTAGCTGAACAAAAAAAAAATTGGTCGAACACAAAAAAAAAAAACTGGTTCCGGCTGCCAAAGAATTCCGCATTGGCTTCGACGAACTCTCAACTACTTCTCTCTCGTTCTCTCGCTCGCTCTCTCTCTTTGGTTGTTTGTGTGGTGTGTGCCACTTCCGAATAGTATACGACAATCAGTTGTCTCTCTCTCTCTCTCTCGCTCTCTCTTTCTCTCTTTGTCTCTCTCAACATTCTTAGTTCACGTTCGTTGCCTAAGTCTTTTGTTGCGTTTTCTTCGTTCCTTCGTCTGTGCTTCGGCTTTTGCCGTTTCGCGCTGTTCGCTTGCCGATTTAGCAGCAGCAGAGAAGTGGAAGGTGCAGTGGAGTATTGGATAGAATTGTACAGAGGCAACAACAACAAACAACAACAGCTTCAAATGCACAAAACAAAGACAAGCACACAAGCTGAGAGTGCCACACACACACACACACACACACACACACACAAATACGCATACACAGGCAGTGCACGGTGTATGTAAATGTGACAATGATGTTAATTGGCTTTTACTTTATTCAAACAAAATACTTAGTCACAGCGGATACAACAACAACAACAACAACAGCAGAAAACATATACATCAAACCATCAGAGTGAAATTTAATCTGCATAGGAATTGAATCGTTTCTCTCCATTCAAACAAATTTGATGTTTTCTTTTAAAACGATAAAACAATGAGGATTATTGAATGGATGATGGATAGCGATAACGATAACCTGCATTATCGATTAGCATAAGGTGATTAATATGAACTCGATAACGGTTAATTAATACAAACAATACAAAAACTAAGGCTAAAATGTTTTAAGTAGCATTGATGTATTATCGATAACTTCTCGATAGATTTAGATAACACGGCGAGCTAAAAACTTTATAAATATAATAAAAAGAAGATGAATGCATAATGCACACATATTTATCCCCATAGGCAATAAGTTGTATTCGTGCCACATAATTTTGCCGACATTGCAGCTGCTTTTGTGTGGGGGCGCCTCTCAATGCGCCTCCCTTTGCAATTCAATTGCTGTCTGTCCGTGCAGTCTTTGCTGTCTGTTGTAGGTGCGGCGCCCAACAAAAACAACCTACAACAACAACTTGTTGAATGCTTGGCGAAACAAATCAAGCGGCGCACCCCAGACAGATAACAACAACTACAACAACGACAACAGCGAATAGCAACACGAATGCTTTTTAGAATAATTTAATGACAGCAACAGCGGCAGCGGCAGCAGCAGCAGTAACAACAACAACTTGCCACACCAACTTACAGCAACTAACTACAAAACAACGGCAGATGTCGTCTCGCACTTTCAATTGTCTTTTGCATGCAATGGAAAAAAAACATTTTTTTTTTTTATTTTTTTTTTTAGTTGCTGTTGGAAATTTCCCTTTTTGTTTTAAGTGCGAGTGTTGTGTGTGTTTGTGTGTGTGATCGATGAGCAGCAGAAACAGTGGCAAAGGTTTATTGGCCTTTGTCTGTGTGTGTGCGTGTATGTGTGTCGCCTTTTTAGCCAAGTTTGTTAGCTGGCTGAGCATTTGGCTTGGACCTAGTCTTAGTGAAATCGACTTTGGCTTCTTGCTAAATATTTCTTCTTTCCACACAGGCACGCATGAAATTTTCTATTTGTACGAGTACAACTCGGGGTGCATGGCGGAGGGAGAGTGAGAGACAGAGGGAGGGGAGAGGGGTATTTTTGTAGGGGCAAACCATTAACGCGGCTTACTTTATGTACAAATATTATTTGCAGCTACTCACTGCTCTCTGCTTGACCAAAGCCACAGCCACATCTAAAGCCGATGCCGATGCCGATGCTGAAGCCGAAGCCGCAGCATTTGGCCAATAAGTCAAACTGTCTGTCACCTTGCCACAAAACTAAAAAGAGAGAAAGAAGCAGCAGCACAAGATGAAGAAGATGAAAAAGAAGAAGCAGAGTAGAGACTCTTTTATAGAGATGCCAAAGCAGGAGTCGAAGCACCAACACTAAGACATAATATGTACTTGCCACATTCGAATACACATTCGTTAAATGTAGTTTGAAACCGTTATAAAGTTTGGTTCAGCTCTGATGTTCGACAGCAAAAAAAGAGAAACAAGTTTTTCATAATCGATCGATCGGAGCGATTATAAATGATTTTAAATAGTGTCACCAGCCAATTCAGACATCGACTCTCAAGAGAAGAAATCTAAACAAGAAAATTCAAGAAAAAAAATAAAACTATTTCACATCTAAGTCCGTTGAGCAGAAAAAGAAATGATAGTCAAATAATTGATTTCTTAAAATCAGCTCAAGCTGGACACAGACATGAGTATAGAGAGTTGTGGAAGAAAAAATAGCAAAAAAATCGTAATTTGTCTTTAAACAAACAACTTGATGAAATTTATAGTTATTTAAAATTTTTAAGCTTTTCATGAAATATTAATTAAGGAGTTAAACAAAAACAAAATGGTACTGCAGTTGAAAAATTGATGTAAAATTCACAAACATTTTGAGAAGACCTTCTGGGTAAAAGCATCTCACCGGCAGAAAAGAGTATTTCGCGCGTCGTTTATTTGTTGAATTACTTCACGTTTAAAATCACAATATAAAAAAACTGAAAATCGAATTACCTACAAACTACAAAAAAAAAAGTTGTTGTTTTTTTTTGGTTTTTATGTTTGGCTTGAATGGATTTGAAATTTCTCAATGCTTAAGCGAATTTCAATCAGTTGAAACTAAATGAAATGAAATCGCAATCGTTGCGCTTCGCGTATTCCAAACGGGAGAAATGCAACGGTGCGTCGTGTTAAATGTTAAACATCAGTTGGCTTCAACCGACAATAACAACAACAACAACTACAACTACAATAACAGCATGAACAACAACAAAACGCAAGTTGAAAGTAAAATTAACAATAAATTAAATTGAAGTTCGTCAAACTGACTCAATTAAAGCGACTATCGAAATTGATATCGAAGACCAAATCAAAATTGTTTGTGTATGTGCGTGATTATGTGTGTGTGCATTTATTTGTGGTTGTGTGTGTTAAATGAAATAATTAAGCGGCGCATTTTTGTGCGTGCCATGAAAATGGAAATGGATTGGCAAACTCAGATCTGTGGATCTCTGGTCTTGCTAAGAGTTTCACTTGGCGTGTTGGTGGCTGCGCCCCGCTCTCTGTGTGTGTGTAAGTGTGTGCGTAGGTTACAATGCCATGTTGCCACATGTTGCATGTCAGCTGCGGATCACTGAATCATCTCCGATTGTCAAATTTTGCGTTTAGCGAGGTGCCTTAGGCAAAGGAAAAATTCGATTACTTAAAAACACATCTTCATCCGAAGCCAGCCTCCTTCTTTATTTTTGTTTGTAAATTCCGGTTTTTATCATAATAAGATAACTTCAAAGGACTGAAATACAAACACGAGTATTTCCAAAAATAATAGTTTCTTAAATCGGTTTTCCGCTGCCGCTCTCCTGCAGGAGATTCCCCTCGCTGGCCCATCTCGGAATGCGACCTCACAGCTGCCAATGGCCAACGGACAGCTGACACAACTGGCTGCGATTTCAGCTATGCCAAGAATCTGGCACAAAAATCGATTTAACAACTTTTTGTTGTCGAAAACTAGAAACTTGCTCTCTCACACACACACATATATACAGACACAAACACACACACGCACACACACACACACACATATATACAGACACAAACACACACACGCACACACACACACACGCACACACACACACACGCACACACACACACACACACACACGCACACACAAACACACACACACACCTGTGGCATTTATAACGTGAATATTTGTGCAGGTGCGGGCTTGATTTTTGTCTTTCGGCTTGTCTCATAAAACACAGATTTATGACACACCGCACAACAACAACAACAACAACAGCAGCATCACACAGCGATAATAAATACTAGCTAGCTGGTAGAAATCGAAAAGCAGCTACGAAATTGTTGAGGGCATTTTTAGCGCATTTGGTCATGGGAAAAGCGGCAGATTCCCAAACAAAAACACACAAACACCGTATAAAATGCATCTGAAAAATTCGAAAAAAATAAATAATAATCAACTCGAACGAAAGACTCAGGCAACGAACTTGAATGCGGAGCAAACAATACAAAAGACTTGGACAACGAACTTCACTTTTCGGGCATACCATAATCTCAGTTCACAGATGGGTTGCAAGAGGAATAAAGAGGGAGGATGGAAGGGAAGATAGGGGGAAACCTTGAAACCCTCAGCAGAAGTCTCTGCCATATCATACAGTTAGTCGGAGTACAATCAAAAACCACGCCCTCATTTACATTTTTAGTTTAAATGTGAATTACAAATTTAGAATGAAAGCTAACACAATGCTAAGTTTTGATAGCTGATAATAGATAATAAATATTGTGAATGCTACAGATAGATGGAGATCAGTTCAGAAGAGTGTTACATGTGAACTCCACTATTCATCGATTATATAAATCTGTTTAACTTGAAAATAAACACTTCAATTTAGATCTTTACTCTACAGACTATAACACCAATTGAATTCAATTTAGTAACTGATTGCCAAACTACATTTATCTATAAATAATTTAGCACAGTTTTTGTCTAACGATATTTTTCAATGTCTTAACATTCGTTTTGTTTTATACCCTGGCAGCGGGCACTATGATTTCGTCATGAAGGAGACGTCTTCGCCCCATTAAGTGTAAAGCATCCAAACCAAACTTACCCAATATGCTACCTACATTGGAAATATCGCACTTCTATAGCATATAGCTTTGTTAGGAATAATCGGTCATTATGTTAGGAATATTGTCATCTCCATTGCACTCCTGTCTTCAAGGGTATTTAATCTCCGGCGTGCCTAGGATAGCGGTTATTTCTCGTTTTTTCTTTTTAATTGTTTATTTTTATTATTATTTTATTTTATTTTTTATTTTAGTTTTCTTCACACTTGTTTTGCAATGTTGCATAGCTGCTGGTCGATGCTTATTGATTGCACATGAGAGCTTCGATTAAATTGACTTTTTTCTAGGTGTTGTGGTCGTTGTTTTTGCTGGGACAGCATAGACATGGACATTGACAGCGGCTGCAGGCAGAGGCCGAGGCAGCGGCAGCCGCAGAGCCAGAGGCAGTGGCAGTGGCAGAGTCAGCGACGTCTTAACATTGGAATGCGGTCGAACTCGACTCGTTGCCAAGCCAACATTTGTTATTTGTCGTAGCCAAAAGAGCGACAAGTGAGAGACAGAGAGAGAGGGTGAGACAGAGAGAGAGAGAGAGCGAGCGAGTTGGAGAGACTGACTTACTGACTGACTGGTTGAATGAATGAATGAATGAATGAGTGGCAGCTGCCACTTTAAGCACTGGGCACATCGCAGCTAGTATCTTTTGTATCTTGTTAAGCGCGCCGTGCTAAACGAGTTCTCCCTCTCTCCCTCCCACTCTCTCTGTCTCTGTCTCTCTGGCTGTTTATTGACTTTGTCAATTTGTAGGCACTTGCCAAAACCAAAAGCAAAGCCAAATCCGAAGCGCAAGCCAAACCTAAAACCAAAACCAAACCCAATTCCAATTCCAAAACCAAAATTCCAATTCAGTTTGAGTTCGCGCATTTCTTTGGCACATGCATTAAATGACGAGGTAGTACAAAAACAACAACAACAACAATAATAAACAAGAAATGCTTTGTGTGTTGTTGTACTACCTCGTCATTTTTTCATTTCGGTTTTTTTTTTGGGCATAAATATTTATGTTAAAGGCTTTTGCCGCTAAACAGGTGAAAGTTTGTCTCACCAATGGTAACCAGCCGCTGAGCAACAACAACGACAATAACAACATCTTGGACAACAGCATAAAAGTATGTCTCGCTTTTGGCCATGGCTGCTTAATATTCTTGGCCAGCATTTTTTTTTTTTGGCCGGCCGCATTTTATATATTAATGCTTATGATATTGATTCAAACATTATATTTTTTTTAACAAAAATATCAAATTAAGTTGAAATTTGTTTGTATTTTTGGCGCTTTTTTGTTTAATTTAATTTTAATTAATTCTTGTTGTTGGGATTATGTTTTTGCATCTGGGCCAAATGTCCAAAATGTTCAGTTTGCTCAGTTGGCAATTTCAGAGATTCTGCAAGCGAATTGAAGGTGAAAGCGAGTTCTTAAATTGGAATCTTTGTTGAAAGTTACATACATTATATACATATATATATATGTGTGTGTGTGTGTATGTGGGCTTTGTTGTTTTCCCTTTTTTTATTGGACTACTTGATTTACATTTTTGTAGTAGTTAAATATCATAAATGAGAAATGTATTTACCTTTCGACAAAAAATATAATAAATTCTCAACAGCTCAAAGCTTAGCCTAAAACAAGTTGATATCAATAACTTTTCCACAATAATCGTTTCAGAAATGGGGATATACATGTATGATCCATTCATGAGAACATCTGAAATATGGAATAAAACCAAAAGTGTTTAGTCGTATTTCAATGCAAAACTTTTAATTGACAGTTACGTTTATGTCATTAAAGATTTAAGCAAGATGTCATTAAAATGTTCATTTTATACTGGGTTAGAAATGTATCCTTCTAATATTCAATGAATTTACCCATTACCTGTAGTAGTAATAGTCATATATTCACGGTATATATGTTCAGGCTGGATATCTGCTTGTCTATATCGCAATTTCGTTTCAACTTTTGAGCAATTGTTTCCAATATTGTCTCAAGCATTTACCAGCTTCGGCGCTGCCTTTGGTTTTGCATTGCGTTTTCAGTTTCAAATGAAGTTAAAAAGTTACAAAAAACATTCCCAATTACAAATACAAATAATAATAAAAAATAATTATAGGCTTGAAAGCAAAATCCAACCAAAACCAAAAAAAAAAAACAACTTACTTTCATTCATTGAGCGCTTGCAGTGCTTGGCCTTTGTTCCCCACATTACGCCCCCTGCATCTGCCCCTTCTGTAAGCTGTTTTCTTCTTCGTCATAGCCAGAGTGAGCTGCTCATCTGGGCGACAATGATAATCACTTGTGAAGGGGAATAGGAGCAGGGAGAGGAGGAGGCAGCGAGGTCTTCGATAAGCATTTGCGGCATGTTTTTTTATCGGTCTTTTTTTGTTTTGGTTTGCTGCCCTTTTTTTAATTAAATATGCCAAAGGCAACAACGTTTTCTAGAGAGACGAAATAATTACGTTCAGCTTTCATAGTGTAATGTTTGTTTAAGCCTACCCTTGCAGTGGGTATATAAATTTAAGCATCGAGTGTCTAAGAAGTCATCTATATATACATATATGTAAACTAGATCAGTCTTCTGCTTATCTAAAGTGATCTTCTAGTTGTTAAGCTATATATAAGTCGAAGAGTGTTGGATTGGATCAATATATCATATAATTTATTTTAATAGTTTCAAATACATATAATAATAAATAAAACACGGGGCTTGAACTCAAAGTAAATAGCTAACTTAACATTTAAAATATAAAATAAATATATATATATATATATATATATTTATGTAGCCTCGACAAATGATATATCTGTGATACTCATTACATATGATACGCAAGGGTATCTAATTTTCGGCGTGCTCATTTCTTATTTTGGTTTGGTATTCAATTATTTTTTATTGTGGTATTATTTTATAGTGGTATTCAATTGTAACTATTTTCTTGGGAAATATTTTCGAGGATTAAACTAATCAAATTTTTGTTTTTCTTGTTTTTTTTATTATTATTTACTTACAGCAATGCATCAGCCAGCTGCTTGAAGCACCGACCCCGTCCAGTCCACTCCACTTCACATTACTTCCCTTTTCTTCCATCCTTCCGACGAGGAGCGACGTGTGGCGATTGGATATAAATAATAATAATAATTGCAAACAATTCGTTTGGAAAAGTTGAAGTTGATCAATTGATTACACTCACAAAGACAAAAATACACACAAACACACACACATACAGATCGATTCAGTCATAGGACCATGGACTGGGCCGAAGGGGATCTGGTGTGGTTTGATCCGGGCGTGGGTCATCCCATTCCCGGTGAAATTCAGGAAGTACATCGCGCCGCCCAAGTGATTGTCGTCCAGGCCATGATAAAGGGCAAGGTGAGTACAAACTTGTGTTACCCAGCGTAGAAGGGCATTCAAATTCAGTTCAGTGCTTGAAACCAAGTGTAAAGCACAACTTTGGTGTGCCAAAGATACAAATAGCTCTTCTTTCTTTCTTTTTATTTTTTATTTTTCATTTTATTTTTATTTTATTGTGGACTCAAGGGCCGCGTTAGCTTTTACAAATTTTATGAATGCTTTTCACAATTTTCACCTGTCAAATGCTAAAAAAAAGAAAAAAAAAAATACAAATGACAATGCGAATTGTTTTTGTTTTCGGCACTTGGCATTCATGACATGAAATTAGCCAATAGCCACTAGCTAAAAAGCTAAAAAGCCACTTGCCAATTTCTGTAGCGTGCTGCAACGGAAGTATTTGTATGCAACGCGTAAGTTGCACCAATCTGCTGAGCTTCGGCCGTCTCCAGTTTTGCAGTTAACAGTCTCCCGTCTAATTGCAGAGTGCCGGCAGCGACTTCTTCGACTCTGGCTCCGTTTCCTTTTTCCTTTGCAATTAAGCCTGCCACTCCACAACAACAACAACAACAACAACAACAACAACGACGACAAAAACAGCAACAATATCACTCAGTCAGTTTGTCAGCCCAGAGGCGAGTGGTGCGGCTAAGGCTAATAACGGGTAACAGTTAGTGATGCCGTTGCAGTTGCAGTTGTTGCTCCCTAGGCGCCTGTTCAGAAATCAAGAATAAAAATCCCCAAACTCGTTAGACACACGCACACACACATGCAAACATGCAAACATACACGTATGTGGAGTTGCTGCAAAAAGTATTCCATAGCGTATCCTGTTCCGAGATATGCCAATTTATGCGTCGCGTCTGACAACTTGTCTGTTGGCCAGTTAGCCAGCAGCGCCAGCACCAGCAGCAGCAGCCATTGTTTCTGGTTCTAGCATTGGGTTTGGTTTTCGATGCTGTGAAGAACTCCACTTCTCCACTTCAAATGCAATAATATTGCAGTTCTGCGAAAAAGCTTAGGCCGAGATTAATTGGGCTCACTTTAAATGCAATTAAGTTCGCATTAAGTATAAATTACGTAAGCGTAACTCATACGGCTTGGTTGCTGTATGAATACGATTTATGAAATTGTTGTTGAGTTAAACATTAGTGTAAAGTAAAATAAATAAATCGAAATCGAAGCTATGCAATTCGTGAGTGGATTGTTTGTTGTTGTGAATACGTACATCCTATCTATGCTCGTTCTATTGTATTGATAACTAAATTAAATCGATAATTGAATCGATTATTCGATTAACACCATTCACTCCCGATATTTAGATAATGTTTTGCAATTCCTCGCAAAGCCCATTCTATTGCTTTGACAAATATGTGAAATTTATGGTGTTTCTTAAATCGATATTTAAATCGATAATTCGATTCACTCTCAATATGTATATAATATATGCATGAACACACCTTCTATTTAAGATCATGCTATTTTGATAAATATACGAAATGTATGATTTTTAAAATCGATAATTAAATCGATTATTCGATTAACTCTCGAATTCACTCTCGATGGGCTTAGGCCACATGCCTCACACATCATTCCAATGCATTTAATGGCCAAGAATCAAAGACTTGAACTGATTCTTCTTTGGCATGGAGAAAGTGGCACTCTCTCTCAACAGATAAAAAACCAGAGAGAGAGAAAGAGAGATTGTTTTCATCTCTTAATTGAATCAAGATCACAAAGATCGTGCAACTCGAGATCAAAGCCATTGACATGCGACAGGTTTTTGTTGCACATGTGTTCTTTACCCGTTACCCGTTACCCGTTACCCGTTACTCATTCTTCTCTCGCTGCCCAAAACAAGCTGCACGTCTGCAAGGCAGCCAGTTAGCCAGCCACTTGGCTAGGAGGAGTGTCATCTTTGTTGCCCCAAACAAACCCGCTAGATACAATAATAGACAAATAAAAAACAGTATATATATATATATATATATATACTTATACAGAAACGTGTTTTTTTTATCGATCGCTTTAGAAGTGTTTAGAAGGTGGCAAGGGGAAGGGGTATGGGAATGGGGCATGGGGAAAACTGTGGAAAACTGTCTCGGCTACTGGCCCAGCTCCGCTTGACTCCTTTCAGTTGCATTCGAGACGGCGGCCAACAACGTTTCTCCCGCCAATATTATCGGTGTTGGATGTTGTTGTTGTGTGTTTTTTTTCTGTTAATGTCCGGTTTGAGCGTTCGGTTCTTTGGTTGGTTTCGGGCTGTACCGTTAGATGCGCATCGTACGCTTCCATCTGGAGCCGTGGCAGCGAGGCAGTGGCTGCGGCTCAGTTACACCAAGTCCGGCCCAATCGCCATCCCTGGCGCTGCTCTCGCCGCACGTGCTGCGCCGCCAGCGACCGGCCAGCCTCGAGGAACTAGAGGAGGTGTTTGCTCAGCAAACGCCACAGCAGCAGCAGCAACAGTTGCTGCGCCGCCAGCGTCGCCTCAAGTGCCGCTATCCCCAGGTGGTCAAGCGCCTATCGACCCTCTGCAGCGATGTGATGGCCCGCCATGTGAGCTTCATAATCAATAACCAATTAGGCCAATTAAGCGACAAACTCTTGAATCGATTTAAAACATATCGTTAAACAATTTAATCGATTGTGGTCTATCGATTATGTCTGATATATATTATTCAAGCTTTGCTTAGCAGATATCAATTATGGTCTATCGCTTTTCTGTTATCCGATTCGATTGCGGATCTCAATAGATAAATGAATCAGATGTCCTCAATCAATCAAACAGTCGAGTTGCACTTGGCTTCTTGTAGCGGCGCCTATTTCTTTACCTGGCTCTTTTTTTTTGTTGGCTTCTTAGCTCATTTAGAACTCGGGATTAGAAATAGCAATTGACTAGTTGTGAACGCTACGTGAAGTCAAGAAAAGAACAAAAATCTAATCAAATCTCTTTATACGACAGGCACAAACGTTTGCCCTGCAGCCGGGTGAGGGTAGCCTGCGAGCGCGTCAGGATCTGGGCAGCAGTGGCGTGGAGGACATGACTTTGTTGGATGACCTCCACGAGGCATCGCTGCTGTGGAATCTGCGACTGCGCTACGACAAGGGACTGATTTACACGTTCGCTGGCAGCATTCTGATCGCCGTCAATCCCTACAAGATGTTCCCCGACGCCTACGGCCTGGAGGTGGCCAAGCAGTATGCTGGTCGACCACTGGGCGCATTGCCACCACATCTGTTTGCAATTGGAGCGGCGGCACATGCGGCACTCCCATCGCCCCAAGTGGTGGTCATATCGGGCGAGTCTGGGTCGGGCAAGACGGAGTCCACCAAACTGGTCATGCAGTATCTGGCGGCGGTGGTGCCCGGTGGCGGCAGCGCCTCGGCCGTCATCACAGAACAGATACTCGAGGCGGCCCCACTGCTGGAGGCGTTCGGCAATGCGAGAACCGCACGCAACGACAACAGTTCACGTTTTGGCAAATATCTGGAGGTCTATTTCAAGAGTGGCGCCATTGTCGGTGCCAAAATCACACAATATCTGCTGGAGAAGTCACGCATTGTCACCCAGGCGCCCGGCGAGCGTAACTATCATGTCTTCTACGAGATGCTCGGCGGCCTCAGCGAGACCGAGCGTGCCAAATACGGTCTGCTCGAGGCGGACAAATATTTTTATCTGAATCAGGGTGCCACCGACTGTGCCAGCGGTCGTGTCGATTGGGCCTCCCTGCTCAGCGCGATGCAGGTGCTCGGCGTCACCGAAGGCGAACGCGAGGGCATTGTTCGAGTGCTGGCCGCTGTGCTGCATTTGGGCAACGTGTACTTCCATCGACGGCAGCTGCGACATGGCCAGGAGGGTGTCGAAATTGGTTCCGATGCGGAAATCAAATGGGCCGCCCATCTGCTGCATATTAGCGCCGAGGGCATGCATCGTGCCCTGACCAGCCGAACAACAGAGGCGCGCGCCGAGCGTCTGCACACTCCGTTGGGCATTGATCAGGCACTGGATGCGAGGGATGCCTTTGCCAAGGCACTCTATGCCGGCCTCTTCAACTGGCTTGTGTCGCGCATCAATTCGATTGTGCAAAAGGGCGGCACCCACGATGCCCATCGCATCAGTATACTGGACATTTTTGGATTTGAGGATCTTGCGGAGAATAGTTTCGAGCAGCTGTGCATCAACTATGCCAACGAGAATCTTCAGCTCTATTTCAATAAGCATGTCTTCAAACTCGAACAGGCGGAATACGCTCGCGAGCGTCTCGAGTGGACACCACTCGCCTGGGACGATAATCTGCCGGTCATCCATTTGCTGGCCAAGAAGCCCGTTGGCATTTGCCATTTGCTCGACGATGAGTCGAATTTTCCGCGCGCCACCGATTTGAGTTTCTTGGAGAAATGCCACTACAATCATGCCCTAAGTGAGCTATATGCCCGTCCCAGAATTGGTGCCCAGGAGTTTGGGGTTACTCACTATGCGGGCCAGGTGTGGTACTGTGTCGACGGTTTTCTCGACAAGAATCGCGATGCGTTGCGCGGCGATGTCCTCGAACTGCTGGCCACCAGTCGCCTGCCTTTGGTCAGTGAGCTGACCAAACAGTTGCGCGCCCAGCGAGACGCTGGCAAAACTCTGCCCAAGGGCAGCAACGGACGCTTTGTCACAATGAAGCCACGCACACCAACGGTGGCTGCTCGCTTTGCCGACTCACTGCAGCAACTGTTGCAATCGATGGGCCGTTGCCATCCGTGGTTCGTGCGCTGCATCAAGCCCAACCAGGAGAAGCAACCGTTGCGCATGGATATGCCCTGTGTGCTGCAGCAACTGCGCTATCTGGGCATGCTCGATACCATACAGATTAGGCAGCGTGGCTATCCGGTCCGTTTGCGTTTCCAGCACTTTGTCGAGCGCTATCGCCACCTGTTGAGCTCACCGCTCGCTCGGGCACACCGTATCGTGAGCTGTGCCGCCTGCTGCTCGAGGCGATGCCACGCACCGGTGTCGAGGGTCCTGACTATCAGCTGGGCGCAACGCGTGTCTTTCTGCGCGAGGCCCTCCATCGGGCGCTGGAGAGCGGACGCACGGAGCGATTGCGTCAGGCGGCCGTTCACATTCAGCGACATGTGCGCGGCATGCTCGTGCGGCGTCAGCTGACCCGTCGCCAGGCGGCTGCCACCCGGCTGCAGGCGCGTTGGCGTGGCCAACGTCAGCAGCAGCGATTTGAGCAGCTGCGTCATGGCGCACGCACCGCGCAGCGCTTGTGGCGCGGCAAACAGGCGCGTCGACGCGTCCAGCAGTTGCGCTCTGACCATCGGCGGCGACAGGAGGCACGGGAGGCGGCGCAGCGGGCGCGTGAGGCACGCGAGGCCAAACAGGCGGTGCTAGAGCGCAGCCAGCTGAGCTATCTGGATATACCCGCTGAGCTGGCCTTCATCTATTCGAAGCTGCAGGGCTGGACGCCGCCGCACAATGATCGGCATCTGGTCAAGGTGCTGGGCACAGTGCCGGGGCCGCCGGCAGCTGGCGCTCAACTGCCGCCGGACCTGGCACAGTTTAGCTTTGGCAAATTCAGCAGCGTCTACTGCAACGGGTTGCGGCTGCAACCGCGTCGTGAGCCGATTACGGCACCCCTGTTAACGCGTGCTGCGTCCCGGGATCAGGACTTCCAGGATGCGCTCGCCGTGTTCAAGCTGATATTGCGCTGGAGCAACGACAAGGCGCTGGAGGGCGAGGGCGCCAAGGAGAAACTGCTGTCCGACTATATTGTGCACAAGGCGCTCAGTTCGCGGGGCCTGCGGGACGAGATACTCGTCCAGCTCTGCAATCAGCTGCACGGCGCCGAGCCCCAAATGGCAGCCCGTCTCTGGCAGCTGTTGGGCCAGTGCCTGTGCTGTTTCCAGCCGAGCGCCGCCTTTAGCAAGTATCTGCTGAAGTTTGTCAGCGATGAGGCGCCGCCATCGCCCACGCGACAGCTGCTCCAGCGTCAGCTGTTGCGTCAGCAGACCAATTCACCGGGTGGCAATGGTGCCGGCGCCTGTCGCAGCTTTGTGCCGGCTTGGATCGAGTGGCGCGCCTGGTCGCGTGGCTGCGACATGGCACTGCCTCTGACGTTGCCGGATGAGGCCAGCCAAACGGTTGCTGTCGACTCGTGGACCAGCTGCGAGGAGGCTGCCGCTTTGGCTGTTTCCACATTGGGAGTGGCCAGTCGCGGCTGGACACTGGTGCTCGACGATGGCCAACAGCTGACGGATAGCTGTGGCTTGGACTATGTCATGGATCTGATTGCCGAGAAGGAGCTGTGTCCAGCGTTTCCCGCGCCACGCAGCGATCTGTTGCGCTCCGGCGCCAAGTTTACGCGTACCAATCTGCCGGAGGCCGTCAAGCGACCGGGTGTGCCGCCACCGGCACCACCCATTGGTGCTGCAGCAGCTGGTGCATCTAACAAGCAGCAGCGCGAATTGCATGATGATGACCAGGAGGAGTCATCCTCATCCCAATCGCAACAGCAGCAGCAGCAGCAACAGCAGCAGCAGCCACAGCGGCGCAGCAGTCGAGAGCTGCTCTCACGTAGCTCGGCACTCAACGAGCGCTATTTTGAGCGGACGAGCGAGGAGCCAATTACGCCACACCTACTGCCTGGAGCACAGTCCAAGTCGCGCTCCAAGTCGCTGGATGATCTGCTCGCCGGAGATATGGGCAGCCAACAGTTGCCGCTGCCCGACAGTGATTCGCAGGAGTCACCGCTGCACACGCTCGCATTGGGTCTCTCCGAGAGTCGGCTCAACGAGCGCTACCATTCCGCGGAGCGGCTGGCTCCGATGGGCAAAGAGACGGCGCCACGTTATCAGAAATCCCAGCATGCTGGCCGGCGTTCACATGCCGCGTCGCACGGCTCCGCCCATTCGAGCAAGTACAACATGGACAAGTCGGAATATGCGACCCGATCGTCGGCCATGTCGGACACCAGCGAAGCGCCATCTCTCGCCTCCCATGTGCGACGCGTCCGTGTGCCCTCGCAGGCCTCCGATGTCGATCAGTTTCTGGATGATCTGTTCAGTCCCGTGCTCGATGGCTCACTCGATGAGCTCTCCGATGCCCGATCCCTGGCCGCCAGCATTCGTGGCGGCGCTAAAAAGACGACCGATCAATTTATGTATGATTGTCTGCCCGTGGAGCGTGCTGTATGCTCTGCTTCCACACAGGCAACCACAGATGTGCAACAATTTGTATTTGACGACGATGATAATCTGGAGCAGTTTATTGGTGACACATTGTTGCCACTGGACGATGCAGTGTCCACGCTCGCCTCCCAGCGACAGCTGGTGGAATGCATTAAGGGTGGCGGCAGCACGGAGCACAGCAATACCGCTGCCGATCCTCTGATGCATCAACTGATGCATCAGTTGCCGGGTGGCGAGCCGGATGCGGCACCAGCCGCTCTCTATCAGCAGCAGGTGCAGCGCGCCTTTCTTCAATCTGCCATGGCGCAGAATCTGCAGATTCAGCAGCAGCTCCTCGCACAGAATCAGGCGCTCCAAACGCTGCTTAGCCAGCAGGCCACAGGCAACCAGGCTACCAACAACAACAACAACAACAACACCAACGCCAACAACAGTAACAACAGCAACAACAACAGCAGCAA
Organism: Drosophila macrothrix; assembly: GCA_035042055.1. Classification (NCBI taxonomy): domain Eukaryota; kingdom Metazoa; phylum Arthropoda; class Insecta; order Diptera; family Drosophilidae; genus Drosophila; species Drosophila macrothrix. The sequence goes on from JAWNLX010000587.1 coordinate 2,950,997, forward strand.
CAACAACATTAACAGTAGCAACAACAACTCGACAGTGGCACAATTGGGCAGCAGCAGCAAATCACCATCACCATCGTCAGTCGGCCAATCGCCGCTGCGCATGAAGACCACAACCACAATGATGACGACGACGAGGAGCAGCAGTCTGGTATTGGAGGCAGCCGCTGGGTTGCAGCCACCAGCACCTCCGCCACCGCCACCGATGCCGCCGCCGCTGGAGAGCAAGGATCCGTCCGAGACGCGACACTTTCTCGATCCGTATGGCCGTGCCAAGACGGTGCGGATCGGCAAGTGGCGCTGGCCGCCGCCGCAGGGTGAGCCCCAGTTCCAAACGGAGGAGGATTTCTTTGCCTTCAAGTTGCGGCAGCAACAGCGCAAGACGACGCCCCAGTCGCAGCATAGCGCAAACAATGCCACCGCCATCGAGTGGGAGGAGTTCGAGATTGAGTCATGCAAGAGTGTGACGCCCCCCGGGATCGGTGTGCCGCTAGCGAGCAGTATGCAGCAGCTAATGCGAAGAAGTATGCGGCTGGATGCCAACGGATCGGGAACAGGCCGAGATCTTCAGGATCTACAGGTGCAATCCAATCAAGCGCCAGCAGCGAATGTGACAACAGCCACAACAACAACAACGACAATCACAGCCACAAAGCTGGCGAAGAAGAGCTTCGAGATTGGTGCTGATCGTCCGCCGCCAGGCAGTGTCGGCAAACTGAAGCTTAGCTCGGAAATGCGTCAGCGTTTGGAACAGGTCACCGCCGGGCATTCGGTGCGCTCGACCGTCTCCAACAAATCGGAGCAGCGTGCGCCGGCCAAGCTGGAGGATACGCGCAAACTGATGCTGCAACAGCAGCTGGGCGGCCTCTTTGCCAGCGCCAATAACCAGACGGGCAATGCACCCACCCACGACTCCATGGCGACGGTGCGCACCCAGATCGAACGGATGGAGGGCAAATTGTCACCACCACCGCCGGCACCGCCGAGCGCATGGATGCCGAATGTGCTGCTGCCACCGGCGCCCAGTGTGCCAGCACCACCGCCGCCGATACGGCCGCCGAGTATGGCGCCACCAGCACCGCCGCCGGCGCCACAGAGTCCGTCAGTGCATCATGGCACCGATGTGGACGAACCGGAGCCGGATTATCGCAAGGAGCATGTGCCGGCGTTTATACAGCGCCAGGAAAGAGATACCTTTGGTGCGGTGCGTCAGCCGCTGCACCACCTGCAGCAACAGCAGCAGCAGCAACACGGCCAGCTGCACCATCAGTCGCTGCAACAGCAATCGATGCAATCGCTGCACCACCACCAGCACCACAACAACAACCATCACCACCACCACCACCAGCAGCAGCAGCAGCAGCTGCATATGCAGGAGCAGGCCTGGCAGCAAGAGCTGCAAGCGGAACGGGAACGTTCGCGGAGTCGCAGTCGGTCGCGGGATCGCGAGGATTACTCGGAATCCGTGTGGGATCGGGCCGAGGTCGAGGGCCCCGCCTCCGGCAGCGGCAGTGAGAAGGAGCGCGAGAAGCGCGAACGGGAGCGTGAACGGCTCTATGAGCTGCGTCAGGTGGAGCGCGAGAAGGAGAGTCACAAGGTCTATCAGCCGGCGCCGCCGCGCGTCATTCAGGCCAGCCTCGACACAGCTGGCTCCAAGGTCAGTCGGGAGAGGGAGCGTGAGCGCGAGCGTGAGCGATCTCGCGACAGGGAGCGGGAACGAGAACGGGAACGGGAACGAGATCGGGAACGGGAACGTGAACGAGATTCATTGGCTGCAACGCCGGCGACATTCCGCACGCACATGGCCCAGAAATATGAGCATGAGCGCAAACGCAAGAGTTCGGCCAGTTCGGCGGGCGTGCGAGAGGATCTGTTGGATGCATCCATGTCGCCGGTGGTAGTGGTGCCAGCGCCAGTGCCGCCGCCACCAGTAACGCCCACATCATCCTCGTTGTCGGCATCGTCGGTGGTGGCCGCAACAGCGGCTGCTGTCACTGGCAGCACCAGTTCCGGTGCCGGTGCCAGCGCCTGTCTCACCTACAATCGGGTACCATGGAAGTTGCGGGTGCGCAAGGAGGTATTCCAGCCGCACGAGCCGATCGGTCCGCCCGTTGCACTCGATCTGCTGTTCGCCCAGGTGCTGAGCGATGTGTTTGGCGTGACGCCCTGTCTCCGCATAACGCCGCAGGAGAAGAACGCCGCTTTGAATATGCTTCACGGACACGGTGTCAGCGTGGACACCTTGGCTGCCCGCAATCAGCAGGTGCGCGCTCTCGTCAAGCGTCATCTGGTCGACATGGCGCGCGACTGGCCGCTGTACTTTGCCCGGCTGTTTGCGGTGCAGGGTGCACCACTTTATCCGGATGTATCCATTATGGGCGTATCGCACAGCGGCCTCTATTTGGCGCGACGCGATGCCGACTATCTGATTGTGGTGCAGGCCATCTCGTTTGCCGAGATTCAGAATGCCGTTACGCTGCCACGCCCTGCCGCCCTGCAGCTCAATCTGCGCAACGGTAAACATCTGGCACTGCATGCCACTCGCGCTGCCGCCATCCAATCGATGATCACCGGATTTGTCCTCGAGTACCGCAAGGTGAGTCCAAAAACATGGCCTCTTCCTCTATATACATATGTATTTTTATCTATGTATCTATCTTGCTCTATATATATATATATATATATATGGCGCTCTTGAATTTACCGTTTGACTTGGTCTTCTCTTTGATTTCCATTCGTTGCCCCTTCCTATTGTTGATGCTCCACTACAGTTAGCTTTATGTTTGTGTTTGTGTGGGCGCAAAAGCTTTTATAAACGGAAAGAGCTTTAAGCTGAGCTTTATTGCATAGTTAAGCTCTCAGTTATGCAGTCGTCTGATCACTGGTCTCATTCGAAATTAGTAAGAACTGCATACTGAAGTTGTGCAGACAGAAGTAGGCATCATCTCATCTCCCCATAAAGTATGCATAGTCCGTTGTAGATCAGGATGAGCAATCGAGAAGATCTGGCTATGCCCGTCTCTATGAGCAGAGACTTTAAGTCTACAAGCTACAGACTCCAAATTTCGAATGTAAGTTCTCGTATACCATAACTAGATCAAGTCTATTTCCTTGTAATATCGATAAAAATCTGTTGCTGATTGTAATAAAGGTTGTAATTTTAAAGATACCTTCAAGTTCTGTCAATATCAGTTGAGAAACGCACTATTTTCATATTTTCATATTCACAAAATGGCACAAATTGAAAACTGGATGAACCAGCTAACAAAAAAGATAAAATCCATTACATATGTGTTTCATTCGAACGCGTTACAATCAATAAAAATTCATGAAAAACAAGATCGGAAAAAAATGCCAGATACATTTTTGTTTGGAAGCTTTACTTGTTTTTAGACATCAAAATCTAATTGATTTACCGAATATTAAATAACTCACCCAGCTGGCAAATAAACAATGGACCCGTGCAAAGCCGGGAAAATGCCGTTTCATTTCTACATACATGTGTATGTATATGTACGAGTATTTATGTATGCGTAAGCCTCTTACATACTTGAAGCTAAATGAAGCTTGGTTTTTCTGGTCCCCGTGACCGTGACCGTGGCCGTGACTGTGACTGTGAGTGTGACCGTGACCTTCATAGCGAAGCTCTTGCTATACATCCTTGTACGAAAAGTTGTCTACCTTTATTTGCTACCCCTTTCCCGTTTCCGTTCCCGTTCCCGATCCCGATCCCGTTCCCATTCCCATTGCCAACCCCCTTTTCGCTTGGTGCCGTCCGCATTTTTGCATGCTTGGTTCAAGCTCAGTGGGTCTTAGTTCCAGTTCAGTTCAGTTGCACTTCCAGTTTCAGGCCCACTGACTGCCAGTGTGACCATATACGTGCTATGTTGTATGCATTTATGTATGTATATAGAAGACACCCAGTGACTGTGATACCCGTTTCTACATTCGCATCCACATTCACACTCGCATTCACATTCACAGTCACATTCACATTCACATTGATGCGTTGCATTCATTTATCAGTTGAGTTGCTTTTCTTTGAATGCATCTCTTAAGTTATTTTAATGTAATTCAGTTTTATGCGTGAAAACTTGTCCAATGCCAAACTCGGAGCAGGCCGAACCCGAACCTGGAGAGCACCAGCCAGACGAACAAAACAGTTATCTACACACACACACACACAGAGAGAGAGAGAGAGAGAGATGAGCTGTAAAGTGACTAAGCCACTTGGTGGTGCGCTACTCGCTTCGAATGGTTTCTTCTCTTAAGCTTAACGCTCCGCTTCGCCCTGTTGCAGTTTTCACTGAGCTCTCTCTTTCTCTGCTACTTGCTCTCTCTCTCTCTCTCTCTCTCTGTCTCTCGCTGTGTGTGAGTGTGTGTGTGTGTAGTTCTGCTCGGCTGCGAGTGGAATGGTCAGTCGATTGGCAACAACTCGCCAGTTGCCTCTTTTGACCAGTCTGCCCAGTTTTCAGTTGCCACAAATGTTTGTTAACGGCATCACGCAACGCGCGCGTCTCAACCAAAAATAAAAAATACACAAATAAAATCCGAACAACAATAATCCCAATTCTTTAGCTACAACTTCTGTCTCAATCTCAGCAACAACTTGGACTTTTGTTACTGTTACTATTTATTTTTTTTTTTTTTTTTTGTTGGCCAACTTTTTTGTTTGTTTTTGTTGTTTTTTACTTGTGCTGTGCTGTGCCGTGTTTTGTTGTGCTATGAATGAATTGTTTTTGTTTGGCCACCGACTCAAAGATAGCCGTTCTGTGTGTGCTTGACCCATTAATCGATGCCGCCGTTCGATGCCATTTGGAATGCATTTGGAGCACAGCTAAGAATAGTGTGCACCTGCCTCATCGAGCATTTCTTTTGGTATTCTACATATCGAAAGATCTGAGCAAAAAATACAAAAAAAATTACAAATGTAGCTGCATAGTTAAAGCCAACATAAAGAAACATACTTAAACATTTGGAAAAATGACATAAAAAACATTGAAGTTTCTAGTGTACCCGACTATATATATATATATATATGCACACAGTTCCAATTGGATGACTGTTCATGTGTATACTTCATGCATGCATATCACATTCCAAATGAATACATTGTTTTGGCTCTAGGTCATTTTTTCATTGGAATATCTTAGTTAAACAGTATCTTCTGTTGAAACACTCTTTTTAGCATATTAATTTCAGATATTGCAAGTAGAAAGAGTTCTCGTTAATTTTGGAATGCTTATTTTAGAGAGAGAGAGCTACAATGATTCTTTAATATTAATTGTTGTATATAATTTTCTCATTCTCGCCAAGTCCGCAATCCAAACTTGAGTTCAATCACCGCTAAATCCTGTTGCAACTGCAACTGACCTGTGCGGTATTTTCTTGTGGCACTTGTCGATATTGGCCGAGCCGAATTGTTGGACAGGTGTCCAGCAGCTGGACGGGCCGTCAAAAGAGCGATTGGTTTCAAGTGGCAAATTAAAAATAAAAAATCAATTCAGGCCTGGCAAATTGCGGCGCACGAAAACTGAAAACTGACATTTCCACAAAACACACAAAAAAAAAGAAATACAAGAAAAGAAAAAAAATAGCTTGAAACAAAGGAGCACAAAAGAAAAAGGTAGCAAGCAAAAAATCAAAATTAAAGTAAACACAGGCAGCAGCACTAACAAAAATCACGTATACGCAGCGTTTTTCCACCGAATCGTGTCTGTGTGCGGCGTGTTGTTGCGGCGTGTGTGTGTGTGTGTGTGCGGCGTGTGTGTAAGCAATATACTTAACATTCATTATGGTCGTGCAGTTTGGCCAGTTGTTCGCCGTTTGGTTCATCATCAAAATGCAATAACAACTTTCACTGGCACGCGTTGAGGAGTCGCATCTCTCTCTCCCTCTCTCTCTCTCTCTCTCTGTCTCACTGCTCGCTCTATAACGGAGTAATCTCTGTGTGTGTGTGTGTGTGTGCAACATGTCGCACAGTGTGCGCAGCAGCAAATCCTGCCAGGCAACAGCCAGCACGGGCAACAGTTCCAACGCCAAGCAGGAACAGCTGACGGCTGGCGGCAGTGTGCCCCACAAGTTTAGCAGTATTGTGAACAAAGTGGAGTCGCTGATCAGCAAAATGCACCACGACAAGGTCAACAACTTTAAACTGCTCCAACAGCAGCAGCAGCAACAGCAGCAGGAGCAGCAGCTGGAAAGGGACGAGTGTCCGGATCAGGAACAGCAGCAGCAGCAGCAGAGTTGTAACAAATGCGCCTCCCTTGACTCGCTCAACAATCTGACGGATGCAGACAGCTGCGAGGATCACGATCACGAACATGAGCATGAGCTGCTCTACACGGATTCGGATGATGCGGAAATAGCACACATTACCGGCACCACTGCCGCCCAGGTGCACCACCACCAGCAGAAGTTGCAACTGCATCGGCGCAGCGATCTCGATCAGTTGACCAACGAGAGCATTCGGGATCTCAACGAACAGTGCTGTGTATCGCTGGGTGGCGAACTAAATGCGGCGGGTGGTGCTGCCGGCAGTGGTGCTGGTGGTGCTGCTGGTGGCGCTGACTGTAACGATCAGGACTACGACAATGCCTGGAGTGTCGAGGAGGATATCGTCTACAAGTGCTGCAGTGGCACTGCAGCAGCAGCAGCAACAACAAGAACAACAACAACAACAGTCAGTGGCATCCTCTGCGACGAGTGCTGCTACGAAGAGCAGCTCAACTACAAGCTGCACCTCAACCAAAGAGATAGCAACAACAACAGCGCTCAGAATGATGACGAAGATGCTGCCGACGACGATGATGCAACGCGCAATGCAGAGGCAACAATCACAACTGTGACGACAGCAACAGCCGTTAGTCTACCTATTGCCGTTCCCATTCCAAACTCCAACTCCAGCTGCAACTCAACGCTGCTGTTGGGCACCGGCAAGACACGACGCGTGAGCAATGCGAGCAGCGGTTCCGTTAGCCGCATGGAGACCATTCTAGAGGAGCCAACTGAATCAAAAATATCCGTCAAGGAGATTCTAGCACGCTTCGAGACCATGAACTCCAACGAGGTATGCAGCAATCTTTGAATCTGTGAGCACGTCTAATTGGCAACAGATACTCGAAACGAGCCTTAAACTCGTATTTAAATATCTCTTACAGATTTATCGAACAAATATAAGTTTTATTTTTATATTGCTTGATCCATATACAAATCTCAGTTTGAAATGTTTAAGGATCGTAGCTTAGATTGAGCATCTGGCAAAGAGTGACGAAACAGATTTGGGTGGTAATTCACACACATAAACTTGAACTGAACATCTTAAAACTCGACCCGACCAGACAGTGGACAGACAATGGGTGTGCAAGCGCGGAGCTAATCAAAATAAACTGGGCCTTTATAATAAGTACAAATTACGCAGCGCATATGCAAAAGTGTCGGTTAGATGACGATATATAAAGATGAAAAGATGAAAAGGCATGCAAAAAAAAAAAACAGAAAAGAGAGCTCTCTTTACAGTTTGCTGCGAGTGTTGCGGACAACGGTAAAGTTAATCAACACATAATCGCATTATTAGCAAGCCCAACACAACACATCACACAACACAACACACAACAGACAATAGAGAGACAGGGCCACCTGGCAGCAGCGACCCACCTGAACCAGCAAACTGAGCCAGCCACCACCAGAGTCATCCAAGCCGACTGCCAACTGCTTACATCATGTCGAACTGTCCGCTCTTCTTCATCTTTGGCCTTATGATGGAGAGCATCGTCTGGCAAATTGACGAGCTAGCAAACCTGCTGATTAAAGGTGTCGATTATACAACATACACAGCAACAGCAACAACAGCAACAAATAACATCTTTTATATTATCATCATCGGAAGTGGTCCAACTGTTGTGTCTAAAGGTTTCCAGTGTGGCTAATAGAAATTAGGTGTTTTGTGAAACTGCCAGGTGAATTAATACAATTTGTTGTCGTTCACTTTCCCAACTGCAATTTAGCTAATATTAAAAGATTTGGTTTCATTTCGTATAGTTAAATATAATAATAAATATATTAGGGATTCGTTTTGGCACTTATCTCGAATGTGATACATATTGCATCATTTGATTTCTTTAGATTGGTATAGATGGACATGAATAGAAAGATATGTGGAACACAATTATTTGGGGCAACTCATCTCACGATCTCTAATTTTTGTGCACACATGCAAGAAGAGTTTATGTCACATTAGGTATGCATTTCGACAGTTTTTGGAAATTACTTGTTAATTTTTGAATTTTTTTTTATATATTAAAGTAGTGTAAGTGTCTAAGAACTTTTACTTCGGTTTGGTTCTACGATCATATTTTAGGCAACCCGAATATGCTACGCTTCGGATTGAGGGGTTCTTTAAATGCCAAAGTAGTCATAAAACTACAAACACCAACAACAAAAGAAAAAAAACACTATTAACCCAAAAAGATGGCAGATAGCAGCTGCAGATCCCAGATCCCAAATCCCAGAGATACGTTTACAGCAAGAGCAGAACGTGCGGATGGATGGCGACGACGTGAACGGGCACAGAACATATGAGCAGATGAGATACCCTCGTTTGCTTTACCCCATTTCAAAAAAAAAAAACAATATAAAGATTGTAATTTAACTGTAATTTGATTTCAATACTTTAATTACATTTCGTGCATCTTTTATTGTCGGCAGATCTGCTACTGCTGCTGCTGATGTTATTTTGTGTTATTTTTTTTTCTATTTTCCTATGGTAAATGAGTTTAATTTCTTTTGTCTCGCTCGTCAGCTCTAAATTGTTTATACATACCAGTTGCCAGCTGTTGCTGTTGCTCCATCTTCTTCTTGTTTTGGGTCTTCACATACATGAAGATTTTCTAGTGTGGTGCGCATTAATTACGAATTTTAATTAACTCGAGTAAAATACAAATACAAATAATTGTATGTACATATATATGTATGTGTGTATGTATATAATAAAAACAAAACTAAAAGCCAAAAAGAAAGTTGCTACCGCTTAGAGCGTACCCCCCCACCCCGCCGCTATCCCGCTATCCAGCTGCCCCGCCCCCCTGTAGCGCTGTTGCCTCTTGTTATAAATGTACACACACATAATAGAGGCAAACGCGCCACAAATTATATCCGAAATAAAAGTTAAGTTTAAAGTTTTCCTCGTATTGTTCGTAATGTTCGTTTTTGTTTGATGTTGTTTTCTGTGTGTGGTTGGTTGGTTGGTTGTTGTTGTTGTTGTTGCTGTTGCTGTTTTATTTTGCCTCACTTTTCCACCGAATTGAATTCGCATTGGCCAAGCCAAGAGCCAGGCTAAGCCAAGCCAAGTCAGCAGCCAACTGGAGCACAGCCGACGCTAGTCTGCACTCGACTCCATACTGCACTCCAACCGACACCATACCCTCCACTCTCTCACTCAATCCCATTTTATGTGGTCAGGCTGGCAGGCAGGCAGGCAGGCGACCCCTGGACGGGCAGAGTCTGAGAATCGGCTTCGGTATCGAATTCTGAATCGGAATTGGAGTTGGAATCATAGACGGTGCTAAACAAGTCATGTGACCCACTTTGTGGCCGCTTCTCGACGAGTCTCGTTCTCAATTTTACAATTAAAAAAATATAAACACAGCCCCTGAGAATGATTAAGTAGACGAAGATGAGGAGCAAGTTGGCATCGGTTACGATTTGTGTGTGCAGTGGCATCTCGATGTTATTGCCCCGCCTCTTCATTTGACATATTTGGCATATTTATGGAGTGCTTTTCTGGACTGTCCGGCTGTCTCAAAATGTAGCTCAGCATTTTATGCCCACGTCCGCTGTCAATCGGTTATCTGCTATCCGGTAATAAGTCGTCGTAGCATGCAACAAGTTGAATTTGCCTCTTTTAATAACGGTCTGCTCGGCAACTTTGCATTATCTGGCCTCGTGTCGTCCATCCTCCAATATTATCATCGATCAAGAAAACTAATTAACAGAGGTGTTGTTGATGTAAGTGTTTGAAGTGAGCGTTTGTGAGTTATGTGTTTGCATGTCTTTCACGAACTCGTTTCGATTGAACATGTTTTGGTTTTGATTCGACACTTGCAAAATAATGAGCCTCCTCTTTGACTTGCCATATACTCGTATACTCATTTAAAACAAATCATTTGCTTCTCTAAGCTTTTTAATAACCTGATTCCTGAAATTGCATCGCCAACTCGATAAACTATATATTGGATCGTAGAGCGAAAGAGAGTATCCAATTTATAAAACTGCTTTTAATTTGTTTGTTTAATATTGATACAAATTAGGCGAATATCAATACAATAATACAAACAACAAAAGCCACAATTTTAATTTAATATTCAAAAATATATTTTAATATATTTTATTAATGATCTGTATACATTTCTATATACAACAACTGGATTGGAGGTATTTCGTAGTCGAGCTCTTTCGACTGAAACATTCCTTTACTGGACGTGAACGTGTCCTCCTCGTTGGTCGTCGGTCACTCTAGTTTCATTGCTGACCAGCAACAGGCAACAAGCAGACCAGTTTTCTCCCAACTATATATATTTGATATTTGATCTTTGATTTGATTTCACTGCTTATTTAACACTTTAATTCATACATTTTGCTCGGGCTCATGTTACGTGTGCTCCTCCAATTATGCTTGCAACTTGACTGCGTCTTAATTGTGCTTATCATTATTAGTCCAGTCTTGTTTTTTGTTCTGTAATATGTTATCTGTCACTTTCTCATCTCGTGCAAGAAAAACGGGATTTATCACCTGAGTTTTCGGCATGTTTGTTGTTGTGTTACGCCTTGTTGCATCGCCAGGTGGCGTGTTAGTGTGTTGGCTTATCAAAAATGCACGATTGCAATTGCAATTGCAAATGAAATTGAAATGAATATTAATGGCTTGGCCGAAAACTAGACGCCAATTAGAAGTGCGATTTTTCGTAGCAAGGCAGCTTGATTGATTGGTGAAAGATTTCCGCTTTCATAAACAACAACAACATTAACTTTTACTCACCTTTATTGTTGTTGTTATTGTTATTGTTGTTTATGCGCTTGAGAAATGCATTGCAATTTGCAGTTGGCTGTGGGTGTTAGCTTCAGGTGCAATAAGTTGTGGCAGCTCTGGCCAGACACCATGTTGTTGCCTATTGGCAATGCCTCAAAATCACTTTCGTTGCCAAAACGCAGTCGCTCTCTTATATATATATACGTACTGTGTATATTTACTGTCTATACGTCTACCATCTATATATATATATATATATATATCGCCGTATGATAGGCGCACCCCAAACAAAAAGTGACCGGTTTGGCTTTGGCTTGGACTAAGTTAACCAAAACTGGTCGAGTGTTTGGCCAAAAAGGCGCCCAGCAACTTTCACATGCCAATGACTTGACAATTAACGAATTGCATCCATATTATGTTGCACACCACTCATCATTATGATCATCTATCTTTATTTCTTTCTTACTTTTTTGGCAACACAGTCACAATCAAAGGCATCGACACTGTCATCGGGGGCACGTGCCGCCGCCCAAACGTTGAACGTGCCGCTGGAGCGTCTGGAGCCGCGACAGGCTCAGCACGCCCAGCAACAGCAGCGCAACGAGCATGCTCACTCGAATGGCGTTGGCGATGCCACAATCGAGCAACATCATCTGCAGCAGCAGCAAGTGGAGCTGCATCATCAGCAGCAACAGCAGCAGCAGCTGGAGGATGGTGCCGACGAGGAGCAACTGGTGGAGCAACAGCGCTACATTAAACAGCAAAGCTATTTGCACTCGAATGCTGCACGCAAATCGAATGCCGGCCAACACCAGCAGCAGCAGCAGCCCAACTCCCTCACCAATGGACACCAGCAACAGCAGCAGCAGCAGCAACAACATGACCTGGACGGCAACTATATGCTGCAGGATGAGCTCAATGGCAATGGAACGCCTCCGTCTGTTACCAAGTACTCTCTGTTACAGTTTGCCATGCAGCACTTCCGCAATGAGTAAGTGCATCCTCCTCATTACTCCCCAATCCGCACTCTCCACTCCCTCTCATTCTATACTCACTCTCGTTTGTGTGTGCAGCCAACTGCGCGACGCTGATCGCCATCACGAGCGCCATCAGTCGTCGTCATCGTCGTCCGCAGCGAATCGCTCCTATGCGGAGCTTGTGAAGTGGCAGGGACACGCGATACGGCTGCCACTGCTCCGGCTGCCCAATGATCTGGCGCCGTTGGCGCTCGAGTGCTTCGACTGCATCCTGCGCTACTGCGGCGACATTCCACTCGATCCCGAGCTCACTGAGGTCAAGTGTGTCTACACTGTTTTAATGGTAAGCGATTGCAATGCATTTCACTTGGCTCTTTCCTGCAGCTGTTGCTAATCCCTGCTAATCCCTGTTAATCCCTTGCAGCACTGTCACAAGTATCTGGCGCTGCGGGACGAGGTCTACTGCCAGCTAATGAAACAGACGACGGCGAATCGTTCGCCATGCCCGGACAGCTCGCAGCGGGCTTGGCGTCTGCTGAGCATACTCGCTGCTTACTTTGGCTGCTCGGATGCGCTGCGTCCGTATTTGATGGAGCATCTGACATCGGCCGCCTCGGATCGACGTCGCTCGTGCCATGGCACCGCCGCCGTCTGTCTAACCAATCTGCGGAAGACTGCCCGCTGCGGCGGACGCAAGAATGTGCCCAGCGTCGAGGAGGTGACGGCCGTGTCGGCGGGACGGTCGGCTCGTCGCCAGATCTATCGGCTGCCCGGCGGGGCGGAACGTGTGGTGAACACACGTTGCTCCACGGTGGTGGCCGATGTCATTGCCGAGCTGTGTGCGCTGCTCGGCGTCGAATCGGAGGCGGAACAGCAGGAGTTCTCGCTGTACTGCATTGTGCAGGGCGATGCCTTCACCATGCCCCTGGCCGCCGATGAGTACATTCTGGACGTGACCACGGAGCTGCTGAAATCTGGCCAACCATTCTATTTGATATTCTGCCGGTCCGTTTGGCATTTTGCGCTCAAGCGTGAACCGGCTCCGATGCCGCTCTACGTGGAGGTGCTCTTCAATCAGGTGGCGCCCGATTATCTAGAGGGCCTGCTCCTCGAGCTGCCCGGCAATGGGGTGCCCATGCCGGAGATGGTGCGCGATATGGCGCGCATTGCAGCGCTGCTCCATCGCGCTGCCGATCTGAGTCATGTGCCGGCAATGAAGGAGATCAAGTTTCTGTTGCCCAAACCGGCGCTGGGCATACGTGAGATACGACCGGCTCAGTGGGTCGGTCTGGTGCAGTCCGCTTGGCCGCAGGTCGCCAACTTGAGTCCGGGACAGGTGAAGGCGCAGTTTTTAAATGTGCTCGCCGCTTGGCCCCTATTCGGCAGCAGTTTCTTTGCGGTGAAACGCATCTGGGCCGAGGAGGGGCCCCATGTCGAGGACAATCATAATCCCATGTGGCGGGACTTAATATTGGCCTTGAATAGACGCGGAGTGCTATTCTTGGATCCAAACACACACGAGACACTGCAGCACTGGAGCTTTATGGAAGTCATCTCCACGCGCAAGGTAAACAACGAAATTGAGTGATTCATCTATCGATTGTCGGTTAACTTTCTCTCTCTCTCTCTCTGTCTGTCTGTCTGCAGGTGCGCTCGGAGGATGGCGCCCTCTTCCTGGACATGAAGGTGGGCAATCTAATGCAGCAGCGCGTCATACGCGTCCAGACGGAGCAGGCGCACGAGATCTCGCGCCTGGTGCGACAATATATCACCATGGCCCAGATCAGTCAGCGCGACAAGCGGGAGCTCAACTAGATGCAACGAATATTACGAATATGTCTATTATTATTATATCTTCTCTATATATATATAATATTATTATCTTCTTTTTTTTGTTCGCTTTTTAAGTCTTATACCACATACATATTTATAAAGTATGTCCATATTATACCGATACCTATAACTATACCCTATATACCTATATGCAAGTACATACATATGTAGACCAAGTGGCAGCTGCAAAGTGCTATTCGGCGGAGAATCTGGAAGAGGCAGGCTTTTCCTGCATTCTCTCAAATTGCTCCACTTCGGCCATATTCCAATTTCCTTTCCACTTTTCCTCGTCCTCTATCCGTCCGGCTGCATCACGTACACACACACACACACACACACACAACATGTTTATGCTTACTTTATATATCTGAACAATTTGTGTCCTAATTTTAAGCAATAACAATGTGCAATCCCGAGTATTTGGCCCCGCTCTATGCACAATTTGAATATTCCCTTTGTTAAGCTTATTTTTTTTTGGAAAACTTGTTAAACGAAATTCGATGCAGTTGTATGTGTGTTTAGTTTAATGCTTACATTATCATAAATAAATACAATTCAACATATACCATTTACAGACGTTTCACCTCTCGTTGTGGGTGTGCTCAGTTTGCAGCATGCCTTAAAGCAGGCAGCATCAATTGTTGGCATTTGGTAATTGTCGCACCACAAAAGCAGGCAATAAAAACGCCAGCAAAAGTATGTTACAGATTTCCTAGAATCTAAATGTCTTCTTTCTTGCTGATTCTGTTCGCCTGGTGCTTTCCAACATTTCAATCATTGAGAAATCAAATCATCCGTCATACAATAAAAGTGACCAACAATCGAGGGATCTGCCATAACCAGGCCATTTTAGGAGGATTTCGAGGATGGAAGCCTTTTAAGAAGTCGAGATAAATCTACAATTTTCTATAAAAGCTGTTCGCCCATAGCTTGATTATATCCTTAAAGCATATCCTGGCAGATCCTATGTCAAACTTTTGGCTTAACCCTTATCAACTGGCCAAAGGGCATCCAAATCGCACTTGTAGCTTATGAGAAAGCAGGCAATTTATGAGTAGGACTCATTTTCGTTTGTCCTGCTGTGAGATTCTAACAAGTGTTTGGGTTATTCGACTTTGAATGCCAATTAATGGAGTTCGACCATGTGAATCTAACGCACCATGTCCTTCAAACATCTACGAGCAAATGGCAAAGTTGGAGCCAAGTGGCTTCTCGTCGCAAAGACACAAATTTCTTTTGGTAGAGGTCAATTTAACCAATGCAGCAAATCTTGCGAGTAATACATTTTTGAAAAGGATACGCTTCTCATGGCTGTGACTCAGCTTTTTTAGCAAGTAGAGCACATCGACTCAAATTGAAAGACTTCAGGACTCAGGATTCTTTTGTAATTCACAAATTTCACTTGCTCAGCTGCCGGCAATAAATCAAAGTTTGTCTGAGGTCTGTTGACTTTATGCTGTCATTGTCCATTTTTATCAGTTTCCGTCATAGAGAAAAGGCCAATAAAAACTGAACAATAAAAGAAATAATTTATTAGCTAGTCATACACAAAGGAAAAATAATAATAATAATAATACAAAAAAAAAAAAAAACAAATGCAATTAGATTCTAGGCAATTTGTCAGCCCGTTGCTCAAATAATATTTGGTATGATTTGATCATTGTCATCCTCTTCATCCTCATAATCACCATCCGCCTCCTCATAATCATCCTCATCCTCGTCCTCGTCGTCATCATCATCATCATCATCGTCGTCATTACCATCTTTGTCCCCATTATTATCGTTATTATCAGCGTTGACTGGCGCCGCCGTCAGCTGCTCATGTGCACTGAACTGTGAGGCGATGGCCACTGATGGCGATGGTGGCCCACTTGTTGCATTGTTGCTGCCAGCTCGCATTATTTGTGGTGTTGTTGCTGATGCTGTTGCTGTTGTTGCTACTGTCGTTGCCTCATCAGCAGCTGCAATGTCGCTTAACGCTTCATTAGTCGCATTGTGGCTGCCACCACGTGTGGCGGCTGCTGTTTCCGTTCTCGTCCTTGTTGTTATACCAGCCATTGTTGTTGTTCTTGCTGTTGTTGTTGTCGATGATGTCGATTTTGTTGTAGTTGCTGTTGTGGCGTCGTTTGTTTCATTCGCTGGCAACTTAGCAATTGCGCTGTCATCAGGCGCACCTGCGCTCAGCTCAAGTGGTGGGGGCGTAATACGGGGTGGCGTCACTGAGGTCAGCAGAAACTCGTCAAGTATCTCACAGTTCTTGCCCAGATAGCCCTGCCGGCAGTGGCAACGATAGCTGCCATCCTCGCTGCTCAGCGAGATGCACTTGCCATTGTTGTCGCAGGTGCCCGGATTATCAGCACAATACCGCAGCTCTGTGCGTGTGAGGATTACAATAATAATAAGATACATTTTGCAAGTTGCATGTTGCATGTCGCATGTTGAACCGAGTTGAGCTCACCTTCGTCGCAAAGCATGCCGCCCCAGCCAGGACGACAGTTGCACTCCCAGGGCGACTCACAGTCGCCGTTGACGCAGCCGGGATAGGGGAAGCACTTGTCACACTGTGTGCCCGTCCAGCCCACTTTGCAACTAACCAAATAGGAGAAGAAGCAGAAGGCGTTTAGTTTACATATCTGCGGGTCAAAAGGTCGCTCAACTCACCGACATTCGCCCGGCCTGCGACAATAGCCGTGCTGCTTGCTGCAGTCCGAGGCGCAGAGCGCTGCAAAGTGTGTACAAATGTTGCAAATTAAATGGGGCATGGGGACTGGGGACTGGGTGTCAGCTTAAACAGCTCACCTGTCTGACAGAGCAGACCCGTGTAGCCGGGCTTGCAGTTGCATTCGAGCGGCTTGTTGCACGTCCCCTCCTTGCAGCCCGGCATCGTTGCGCACTCGCTGCAGCTTCTGCCCGCCCAACCGAGACGGCAGCGGCACTCGCCCGGCGCCTCGCAGTATCCCCGTGTGTTGTGGCAACCACTGCGGCAGCTCGCTGCGACAACAAACAATAAAAAGTCTCAGTGATTTCTGTAGTTCAAAATGTCAGTTGATCAAACCCGACTAACAAATACCCAGGCCAGGCCAGGCCAGGCCAGGCATTAAAGAATTAGAAGCTTACGTTCGGTGCAGAAGAGACCAGCCCAGCCGGGCTTGCAGATGCACTCGAAGGGCTTGTTGCAGATGCCATGCTGGCAGCCGGGTAGGGGTATGCACTTATCGCACTGCTCGCCGGTGTACCCGATCCGGCAGCGGCACTCTCCGGGACGCTGGCAGTAGCCTGTTCAAGTGGGAAACACGCACAGAGAGAGAGAAAGGTTGGGTTGGGTATTGTTTGAGTCAGTTGCTTACCATTCATCGGATCACAACCACGCCGGCACATGGGTACCTGGCAGAGATCGCCCTGCCAGCCGGGCAGGCACTTCACATCCCCCTTCTCGTCACAGATGTAGTGCGAATTCATCTTGTTTTTCTGCGGCTTCTCGCAGGCCTGTTCTTGGAATCAATAGTGGACTCAATCACTCAATGGTTGGTCGATTAGTCTGTTAACACTTACGCGCTGCTTCCACAGAGGTATGTTTGAATTGATGCTCGTCTGGCGCGCATTGAAGTTGCGTCTCAATGCCTCAGCCCCACTGCTCATTGTGCTTGTGGTCGCCACCAGCAGCAGCAGCGCCTGCGGACCGCCCAAGCTTTGTGACAACAGCATATCTATATAAACAATCCACTATATATATTTATGCTATGAATTCCACTTTAAAAATCGAATACTGCAAAATCTGAAAACCAACTTTAAATAAAAAACAGGCGACTCCTAGACCAAACCAACAAAATAATATAAGAAGTATCATAGTCTGTAGTAGGGAGACCCATTAACCGATTCAATCACAACTCTTTAGCTTAGATTGAACATTACTAAGAATAATTATAAATACTTTTCCACATTTAGTAATTGCCCTAAATTGATTCGAAAGTTTTCAAATAATTAAGTATTCTTGTTGGTCTATAGATACTTAAATGTACTAGAAATCGTTCCAAGCAGTTGCTTTGAGACTTTGAGACAACTTATAGGCTGCATTACACATTGTACACATTGTAATTACTTTGGAGTACTATCAGATACTTTATCCACGGAGTTAACTTGACAAAATGGATTATCGAAAGAAATCACTTCACTTGTGGAAGACAGCGAAACAGAGGCGACTTCTTGCTTGCGGAGCCACACAACCAACCGATCACCAAAGACAATTAACATGTTTCGAGACAACTTTCTTCGCTGCAGCAGCAACAACAACAATAGCAATTATGATAATAACAATAATAATAGTAATAAAAAAGAACAGTAAGGTCTGAGAGACAGTCCGATTTCTTAATGAATCATCCTAAAATCGAACGCACCAACAACGAACAAAGCAAAACACGATGAGAAATTTTTGAAATGCAAATCGAAAACTTCTTGCAACGTAGTATTATTATTATAAACCGTCAGAGAACGAGACCCTCCTCTGCTTGCGTTCACTTACAGACTAATCAATTAGCTTTGACTTTGACTTTGACTCCAGCGATTCGGCGACTCGGCGACTCGGCGACTCTCTCAAAGCTGAAACTGAATTCTTGGATCTCTCGCCGTCTCGCCGTCTCTCTGGTTGGTGTTTGTGTCAGGTGTTGAGTGTGCGCAGAGAAATTTCAAAACCGGCAGCAGCTGCTGTTGGCATTCGCCTACACTTGGCTCCTACATGTTGGCTCTGAGCGCTTGGCACCGCCGCAACTGGGTCAAACGGTAAGTCCAAAATCAGCTGAGCGACGCGTCGCCTCAACCCAAAAGCGAAACGAGTCGCAACAAGTTGAGTTCCAGTTCATGTTGAATGCCACTTGAGAAACACATAATAGTAAGAACAAAAATAGTAATAAGAAGAAGATTATTCGCGTCTTGGGTTTTGTTTTAAAATTATATTTATTCTTTATTGTGAATGCTCGATTTTCATTATATTTATATAATAATTATCTTTTGCTTTTTGAATTTTTTGACTTTCGTATGTGCCTTAAAGATTTTATTTTTAGTCGCTCAAAGCCATGTTCAAGCTGGAAATGTTTCCTCTTCTCTTTGATCTACATACACATATATATAGGTATATATATATATATATATATATATATATATATATATACATACATCAATCAGTAGGTGTGTATAAGTGTGTCTGTGTGTGTGTGTGTGTGTGTGTGTGAGTTCAGACAAGAACAAAAAATGGGTTCATTGCGCTGCTTGGTTTGTAAACAAGGGGAACTAGTAGTACTACAAACTTTGAACTGTGACTGCTGTGAAAGAATTAGACTGTGAGAAAACTCTAGTTGAAACGATTTCGAGAAACATGACTCAAGATGTATCCATTCAAAAATGGAAGATCTTCAATTGAAAACAAATTCGAATCGATAAAATGAAATGACTATTATGTCAAACTTTAAGTCTACAGTTTCCTATGGTGTCGGCTGTTGATCCTGATGAACAATATCACTGAGCAGACAATATATATAATATATATAATTCGCAGCCATTTACAACTTCAATATACCGTTTTCCCATTTCTGATTAAACCCCGAATAAGAATTACAATCTCAGAGCAATACTGCGTTCTTCAAACAACTAATAAGCAAGCAGACAATAAACAATAAACAAACTCAAGCTGGGAATAAAATATTCTTGCTTTTAATTGCATTTTGGTTTTACCTAACTTACTTATTTTGAAGTGATAGCAACATAATAAGAACTCAATTCTGAATATATCCATCTGTCTGTGTGTATTTTATGTGTGTGCTGTGTGTGCTTAGGATTAGTTTTGCAAGTAAAACTATGAGCTAATGGTTAGGCTGACATATGTGTGTATGATTGTATGCGAGTGAGTGTATGAGTAATTTAATAATGGCTCTTTATATCTAAAGCGACAGATCCTCAATCGTCCTCAATTATCCTCAATCTTCTTTATATTCGGTATGTATTTATGGCTTAATATCTAAGATCTGCATATCGAGGGGAGGGGCACAGAGAGAGAGACATGTTGCTCTGTGTTGAATTTCTAGAGGAATAATACACACACACACGCACACACACACTAACCTACTTATGAGTGTGTGTGTGTGTGTGTATGTGTGTATTGTTGTATGATGGAGTGGCTAATATCATTATAATTATTGGTATATCATAATATCAGTTAGAGTTATTCAATATGAAGTGTATGTCAAGTATGCACTACATATTCTTTTATCGGTCAGTTGTTTGTTTGGTTTGTGTTGTGCTTTCAGTTTCCGCCTATTTCGAGCTCTGCAGGCCTGGGAAATTGATTTATTTACAACTTTGCTACAGTCATAACTCGCTACCAATTGCGAATTACATACTTGTGTGTGTGTGTGTGTGTGTGTTTGTGAATATAGAGCGAGTTATTGCTGTACTCCTCATATATATCTTCATCGTCATCGTCATTGTCATCGTCATCATCTTGTTTAATTCTTGTTTTCACTACAATTACATTTAATGCCCATCGATTATGCACGGAGAGAGAAGAAAAAAAATTACCATTCATTATATCAATTAATTCTTAATTAACTGTCTTAAAGTTTAAACACTTAAGTGCGAGTTCTTGCAGGCAGAAGGGGTGGGAGGGGTAGGTGGTAGGGTGTTGGGTGTTGGGTGTTTGGTGTTTGGTGTTTGGGGGGCAGCTGCAGTTCGATATGATATAGATAGAATATATATGTGATATGGATGACTGAGTGAGTTCAGCAACTGCTCTGCGGGCGAGGGTCTGGATTTGTGGATAGCTGTGTGTGTGGTGTGTGTGTGTGTGTGTGTGAACTCGCTACATATAGACTAAGCGTATACCCTACACATACTCATACTCATACCCATCATACTCTACTACATTTATATATATATATATATATATATATATATATTGACTCGTCAATTGTATTTATTTATTTTTTTTTGTTCGTGTTTTTGTTTCTTGTGAAAAAAAAGAAGACCGCTGACAACAGGAAGAGTTGCAACTGTTGTTGTTGGTGTTGTTGCCGCTTAGTTGCTTAGTGTGGCTTAGACGAATATGAACTGGGCGTGGTTGCACTTCTTTGGCGGCCCGATGGTCAGGCGAAGCCACTTGCCACGACACGACGGCGCCGGCAGCGCACTCCAGCGCGTCGTGCGACCCGACAGCCCCTCGCCCCGGCAATGATGGCTGAGCAGCAACTGTTGCTGCTGCTGCTGTTGCAATGCCAGCGGCGATAATGGCGCTGATTTGTTGGTGCTGCGCTTCGACGTCGCTGACCGTTGACGATGCGACTGCGATTGCCGTTGGCGCTTGTATTCGTAGTTGTTTTCGTTGCTGCCCGTTTCCGTTTCCGCTTCCGCATCGGTTTCGGGCTCGAGCATGTTTTGTGCATCATCCTCATTGGTTTCCTCCTCCTCCTCCTCCTCCTCGTGCTCGGGCTCCTGTTCTGGCTCTTGTTCCTGCTCCTCCTCCTCCTCGTCCTCCTCATCGTTCTCCTCATCATCATTGTTGCTGCTCTCGTCACCGCCTCCCTCCTCTGCAGTCAGATACTTGCGCGTTGTTGTTGTTGTGGTTGTTGGAACAGTCGTTGCTCGGTCGCCCTGCAACTTATTGCCGCCAACTGCACCTGCGCTCGTCTCCTTGTCCAGCACGAGCGCCTCAAGGTCACAGCGCACAGTTATGCGATCGCCTGCAGACCAGTTCGAAAATGTTCAGCGATTAAAGTTGAGCATATAAATGATGCACTTGATGAAATCACTTACCTTCTTGCATGAGATTGTAGGGTGGCAGCTTGTGGCAGGCCTTGGATGCCTTGATTACCTCGAATTCGACGCAGTATCTAAAATGAAACGAGTTTTAAAAAAGTGACACTTTTCAGCTAAACAAGTAGCTTAGAAAGTTATGCAAATGGCAAATATATCTCATATGTTTATATCATTTATGTATATATTTCTATCTATGAATGAAGGCATACCAATTATTTTATCAAGTAGAATATATCAATAATTAGAACATATATATTTGAGTAGAATACATTCTGTAAAGTATAAAGTAAGGCATTCTATTCGCACACAGATCTCTCAGGTGATTTTATAGCTACTCATAAACTGTTCAATTTAATTTCCAATTACATGTCGTGGGTATGGGCCCCCAATAACTGTGCTGTGGCATAACACTGACTTCTGCCGTGCTTAAAGAGAGAGAAAGAGGGAGAGAGAGAGAGAGAGAGAGAGAGGGAGAAGGAGAATAAAAGAATGACAGAATAAGAGCAAAGCTGGCAGACAGAACAGACACGGATGGATGGATAGAATGATGATTGCGCAATTGTGCGCAGACGAAGGGCAGGGAAGGGCAGGGCATACACACACGCACACGCACACACACACACACACACACACAGACACACATACACGCACACAGAGTCAGTTCAAAGGCGCCGCTAGTCAGCCGGAAATTCGAACTGTCTATTAAGCCTAACAATTTCCGTTTCCGTTACGCAAAAAACGCAGCGCACAAAAACAAATACAATTGGAAGGCGACTGTCAAGTGGTCTTGGCTGTAAGTGTGTGTGTGTGTGTGTGTGTGTGTGTGTACTTGACAGTTGTCAAGGTGTTGACAGCGGAAATTGCGTCGGAAATTTAAATGCGCCCTCAAATTTGTCTCTCTCTCTCTCTGTCTGTCTATATGTCGGATCAATTTTGGCGGATATTTGGCCACTTAGCCAAGGCCTCAATTGCCGAAACGAGACAGACATTGGCCAAATTAGCCGGGCCTGCATTCAATTGACGCGACTACGGAAATCAAAACCAAATCAAAATTGCCCTCAGGCGAAGCAACACAAAAACCAACTGACAGCAAAACAGCAAAACAACAAAACACAAAAACAACAGAACAACAAAAGAACAAAACATAAAAAAAGAAATGCGCGAGATTTTAATAGAAATATAATTCGAGCTGTCGACGGCTTTTCCCCGCGCTGAGCACTTAATTAACTTGGCCAATCTCCAGTATCCTGTCTGCCATCTCCCAGCTCGCAGCTGCCGTCTTCCGTCTCCCGTCTCACGTCAGTCGCCTCCACCTCGGCTCGGCCATAAAGGTAAATTGAAAAACAGGAAATGCATGTAAATAAACTGCCAGCCACCGCACAAAGTAATAAAAATAAACAAGCCACGCAATGAATGCACAAAACTTGAGCAGCAAAACATAATTAAGCTCAAGTGGATGCCAGCCCAGAAACGAATCCTGCCAACGCGACGGACGCCAGTTGGCCGGGGGTGAGTTGTCTGTGGCAGGGTCTGTCTGTGGCTGCCTCAAAATGATGACAAAGAGCTATCAATGGTCAGCAACAGAGCCCAGAAAAACGTTATGAGATTGCCACATGTCTCGAGGAAAAAGGTGGCTGACCATCATTTTGGTCATAGTTTGACAGGCAGCAGCAAGCAGCAAGCAGCTCAAGTCTCAAAAAATATATGTATATATAAATAAATAATATATATATATATATATATGTAGATAGATAAACTAGATTATCATCACTAGCTGAGTCCATTTGGCCATCACAGGTAGCTTGGCTGTCTGCCTGCCGTTTGTCTTAAGGCCATCTAGACGAAACTTGGAAAGTTGTTCTTCTCTTTGCGCCACTCAGTCAGAAGTAGGCAGAGTTGAAGTGCAGAAGTATCAGTGTAAAAAGTAGATTTTAATACCCTGAAGCCCTGAATTGAAAATATGTAACTGGCAGAAAGCTGGCAGACGCCGATTCCATTAATTATTCATATTCATATTCATTTTCGCTTGTAAGCCGCTTCAGCTTACACAAAGTTATGGCAATGGCAAATCTTTGGCTTGCCTATTTTCTTTCTTGATTTTCGACAGAATATTTTTGCTCAAATTTTGCATTCCTGTCATATTTTATACTTTTTACATCTTACTTTTTGTTTGCCACCTCTAGCATTTCTCCAACTGTGGCCTGTGTCTAGGAAATCATGGGACGACTCAATGCAACATAATTAGGTAAATACCGCATATTGTTGCTTTGCGGCTTAGCCAGAAATTCTTTAGCAAAAGGAGCTGCCAACAAGCTGCAAGAGCGAAACAGCCAAAAAAAAAAAGCCAACAAACGAAGAAACTTTTGTGGCATACAACTCTGGTTAGGCGACTATATATATATATATATATATATATATATATATATGTGTATTTATTTCAAGTGTTTAGTTTAGTTAAGTCAAATGTCGACATTTTGGCAATTGCCATTTCAGGCTACGACTTTGGCAACAGTCTTCTAAGCCAGCCAACCCTCTGTCAAAAAGTCATTTTCTTGTCAAATATTTTGCCACTTCAAAGGGCAGGCAATGTGATGCGACGACAACTGTCAGTGGCAGCAACAAGCGTAGCAGCAACACTGCCACTTACAAAAGTATTTGCACTCGTTTATATGAAAGGCAAACAACAAACAAACACACACACACACACACACACACACACACTCATACACACACACACACACACACACATCGATAAAAAACACAACAGAGGCAGCAGAGAAGTGAGAGCAAGAAAAAACCGCTGGCTGCTAAAAATAATTGCTTGACAAAGTTGCCGCACAGCTTGCGGCACTCTGGACGAACCTGCCCCTTCCTGCCTCCCCCTCCCCCCGTCTGTGGGCTGCAGTCTCAGCGAGGGACTTCGATTCACTTTGCCTACAGTTCGCACACAAAAACGGGGAACGAAAACGATGCGGACAACATCTCAATTTGGATTTAGTTCACGGAGCAACAGGCAAATGTGACGAGCCGTGCCAGCCGAGTCTGGATCGTGTCCAAGCTGCAGCCTGCAAGCTGGAGCAGACCCAGACCGAGTGCGAGGGCTTGCCAAAGGAAGCACTTTGCGGCGCTTGAGTGGGTCTCCTGAATAGGGGAAATGTTAAGAGACTCCTCTGCGCTGGACTTTCCGTTTAGTCTCGCCCTTTCCGGTGGCCGTCCCTTTGGCCATTCTCTTACGGCTTGGTCTCGGTCTCGGTCTTCGTCTTATCCCTGCCATCATTTTAATGATGATTGAGCAGCGCGCAAATCTTGTTGCATACTTTCGGGTGACTTGGCAATGCAAAGGATGCTGGACGGGAAAATTGTGGTATTGGTTTTGCCTGCTCGATGGTTCATCGTCCTTGCTGCGACAGTTTCGTTTGGCTGCCTGCCTATTCAAAAAAAACTGTTTATATATATAAATATATATGTGTGTATGCATATACTCGTATCTGTATATGAAGATACTATAATACACAGATTAGAATCTGCACCGTAAGCCGTTTACATCCCCTTCCTCCCTCCCTTCAGTCCTTACCTTACCCTGCCCTGCTACCTCACTTTCATCGTACTTATTCTGGCCGAATAATTTATATTGACAATGTGCTGGCTAGTTAAATGGATGGATGTGCTTTGAAAGCTATAATTAGCACTGCAAATAGAGCGAATGAGAAAGCGGACAACGGG
This sequence comes from Drosophila macrothrix, assembly GCA_035042055.1. NCBI lineage: Eukaryota > Metazoa > Arthropoda > Insecta > Diptera > Drosophilidae > Drosophila > Drosophila macrothrix. The sequence continues at coordinate 2,976,353 of JAWNLX010000587.1, forward strand.
GCGTATGAATATTTGAGCATACCAACATATGTGCCATAATGCCAGCGAATCAATTATGCATGCAACTGTATCCTGTATCCTGTATTCCGTGTCCTGTGAACATACATAGCTCGAATATTAGTTAGCCCCAACTACCAACTACCAACTACCAAATACCAACTAACTAGCTAGCCAACTATCTGGGCATGGTTATTATAAAGTTCAATTCAAAATCCATTCACAGTCATACAATATAAATGTTAATTATGTATATATTTGTATGTATGTATGTATCTATGTATCTTTGTATGTATGTATGTATGTATTAGATACTTTTACTGTTACTGTGCTACATAATGTCATTGACGGATGACTTAAGACTTGATTGCTGTCACTTTGTGTGGCCTTTGAGCCGCTTAAAAGTGTTCTCTCTCTTTCTTGCTCTCTCTCTCTCTCTCTCTCTCTCGCTTTCTCTCTCTCTCTGTCTTCATAATTTGTTTCCCTTTTGTATGTCGTTTTCTTTCATTTTTTTCGCTTTTACTTTGGGCTCGCCTTGACTCGCTATTAAGTGCATAATTCAATTTGAAAAGCAGACTTTGAGTGCCTCTAAAAGTATGCAAAGCACAGACTCCGACACACACACACACACACAAACACAGACACAGACACAGATATAGGCTCACACATACACACATAGATCAACTGTGCATAAAACGAATTCAGCTGCGTTTGTTTACGTATAATGAAAATAAAGTAGCAGCTTTTACGCATTTTTATGGTTTTTATTTAAATGTCAACGGCGCGGCAGGTAGCAAAAAGAGGCGTGCTTGGGTGGGCGGGTTGCTTACTGGCATGCTGGCTCGGTCTAGCCAACGTCACCTACTATGCAAATGAGACTGTGTGCGTGTGTGTGTGTGTCTGTGTGCTTGCGTTTGTGTGCGTATATCATAAAATCTGTCAATTCGCAGCACAATTGTCTTCAATTTTCAGCAGGAGACACCAACACAGAGATGACTTAAAGGCTAGCAATCAAGTTACCACGCTCTTTCTCTCCCTCCCTCCCTCTCTCTCTCTCTCTCTCCATTTCTGCCTCTCTCTCTCTCTATGTGTCTGTCTGTTTGTCGGTAAATTTATGCGGTCCAAGCTAATCCTCATGGGGATTTTTTCTTAAAACGTTTTATTGTTGCCCCGTCGCACCCAACGCAAGTGAAGCTGCAGCAGCTTCTACTGTTGTTGGAGTTTCCGCCTGCTGCCTGATGATGCCTGCTCTTGTTCCTGCTGCTGGCTGGCTGGCTGGCTGGCTTACTTATTCCTGAAGCTCGTCCTGCAGCCCTTTTGTAGGCCGAGCTTCTTACCCAGTTTAAGGCCCCTGTCGACTGCAGATTTCCCAGTTGCCTTGTAAATTTATCGCATTAAAAAGTGTGAATTTCGCTCGACTGGCGCAGGAGCTGTTTCTGCCAGTGAGTCCTGTATATCTTGTGTCCTATAACCTGTACCTGAACCTGAACACTCAGTCCGTGTCTGCTGTATGCGTTTGTAATTTCTTCACGGCAATCGCTTCGCACTGTCATTATGTAAATGAAATTGTGGCGAATTATTATTTTTATTTTTCGCTTGTTTTCCTTTTCATTTTCATTTTCATTTTCTCCTTCTGCTCGAGTTTGGTTTTCTGTTTGTTATTTGCGTAATTTATTTATTTATTTTCTTTGCCCCAGTTGCTTTCCACTGTTTTTGCTGTTGTTGTTGTTGTTGCTGGTATATTTTGTGTGCTTCACGTTCTTAGCATTTGAGCGCATAATTCATAATTTGCACTGTCGTCCTTTGTCCTTTTCCTTTGTCCTTGCCGCTTGCCGCTGCTGCCAACCTGCCAACCAGCCAACCTCGCTGCGTATCAGCGCCAAAGCAATAAAAGTTTGTCGCTAGTTAACAAATCATTGCACAAGTGAATTGTGGCCAGGGCACGAAGGGATCCGGCCAAGGAGTGGAGGCAGTGTTCGTTGTTATGCTTATGATTGAGTTTCAATTGATTTGTGTGTGTGCGTGTGTGTGTGTGGATGAGTTGATTACGATAACATCAATATGTGAATACATATTCATCAGTTATTCATATGCTATTCCCTCGATGGAGTTTGTACAGCTATCTGTCTATATCGATGGCTATAGCTTTAGCTATATCAATTAAGCATTTTCGATAGGTAAAAATAGGCGACAAGTTAATGTTATCTATGCTCGCTGATTGGATTCTAAATAAGTTGGTATTTTTCTTTAACGAGAAACGTGCAAAGTCTTCAAAGCTTAAAATAATAAATTGCGGATTTAATTTAATTTCGTGCAACAAAAGTGAGGGGCATCATAATAAACGGCTTTTGATGACCAAAGAAAACACTTAAAAAAAAGAATAGAAACACAAAACATGGAAGAGATGAAATAACAAACCGCAACAAGCGACAACAACAAGCGACAACAACAACAACAACAACAAGGTAACAATGAAGAAAAAATAACAACACACACAAAGCAAGGCAAGGCAAGGACAGGTTGAGAATTTGTTCTTGGTCCTCCCCACCCTCATCCACTCCCCCTAAACGCGGTGTATTCGGCACGTGATTGATGTCCGCTTACTTATTGTGGCATACTCTTCTCAGCAACCCCAAACACATCACTCCCCTGTATAACAGTTGCTGTTTTTGCAATCAGAAAACCAGAGTCCAGTAGTAAATAGTCGTATTTGTGAGGACAACAATGACAAGCTTTCAACTTTGGCTCCCATTCATATATACCCAGCAAATAGCTGGGCAGCGATATAAATTTGTATTGCTGACTGTTTAATGCGGAGGGATCCTTCGACGAGTACTTTTTTGCCAAGGGTATCTTTCAGTTGAGCAATAATTATTTGAACTTGCTTTTGCTTTTGCTTGTGGCTAGCTATGATTTTTTTCCTATTGCTTATTCTTTGTTTGACTTGACGCTTGGACAATTGAGAAAAAGACATCAAGGACACTTGGGGACAACGGGCTACCTCTCACACGGACGAGTCAAGGATTCGTAGTCAACCTAACCTGTCTCCAGGATGAATAGAATAGAATGAATCATAAACATTACCAGCAAAAAAAGAAAACCAAAACCAAAAAAAAATAAAAAAAATGGGAAAAGAAAACAAAGCAACGAAATTCTCGTAAGGATGAAAATTAACAGCGCGTCAAATCAAGACGGGGATTTTATACAATTTTTATGCGCCTTTTATGATGGATTTTTATTGCTGACGCTTATGCTGATGTTATTCTTGGGCTTTCCCCGCTCCCTGTGCCCCACTCCAATGTTCTATTGCTCGCATTTCTTGTTCTTTTCCATTACAGCATTAAATTGTTTGCATGCAGCGCAAGCCATAAAAAAATACAACAGCTAGCAACAAATTTGGGATTAATACTGAAATTCGTCTTCCACTTCCACTTCCACCTCCACTTCCTTTCCCTTGCCCTTTCATTTTTCCACATTTCCATTTAGAATCCTCCGTCAACCTAACCTATGGCCGTAAAAGCGGCTTTGGGAAGCGATTTTCCACACCTTTTGCATAGAATCGAAAAGAATCGTAAATCAAAATTAAACAAAATCATGCGTGAAAAACGCCAAGAAAGCAAGAAGCTGAATATTATTTCACGCTCAGTTCCAGAAATGAAATATTATGGGGATAAGCCGACATATTAAGGAATTTAAATATTAAGAGAAGAAAGTGTGCCAGATATGCCTCAGAGCAGAAGAAGACACTCTTTGGAAGTGGAATGCTGGACGAAATACCTTTAGTATAAGTTAATCTTAAGGTAATCCTTAAAAGTCCAGTGAGAATAGATCTGAAGGGTTAAAGCACTAAAAACCTAAGTTAAGGTAGTTAAAACATTATATATGTGCAGAAAACTATCTTAAATATTAGCTGGTATAAGACTAGCAATCCTTTTAAAAGCATCTACTTGAGAGAGAGAGAAAGATCTGTCTTTGGAGATCTGTCTAGCTTAAGATCTTAAGGTCTATAGAAGTAAGGTCTCAATAGACCGTTAAAGTAGTCTCAAGTATAGAGTGTCTAGTACTTACTCATGATCTCGAATGTGCTTGAAGGAGTCTCGGTAGCGCGTGCGCAGATTATGTCGACTGTCGCCTTTGCTATCGCTATCGTTGACACGGCGATGGCGGGAGAGGGCGGCGGGCAGCAGTAGGGCCATTTCTGAAACGAGAGCAATGAAAACAAGACGGAAATTGTGAATATCGGGGACGAAAGGAATAGCTAAAGGAAAATGCACTGAAAATCAATTTGTAAAAGCGATGCGCGAAATGTTTTGCGATGTCACGTAAATGCTACGAGGTGGCGCAGATAACCCAAGGTGTACCATAGCTGTAACCGGAAGAGGTGGCTGTAATTTCATCAGCAAAACTGAGATTATATGTGTATGCCTCTTTGTGTGTGTGTGTGTGTGTTTGTGTGCATGTTTGTTGTGCGGAAGTGCGTGCCTACACGCCTGAGGTTATGGCGCACGTTTCTTGTTTTGACTTTTTCTTCTTTTTTGGCGTTTGCTTCTTTTCGCTTGATGTTTGCATTGCTGAGAGCGAAATCAAAACATGCCATTAGACAGCGCCGGCAAACAGGCAGGCAAACAAACACATACAGCCACAAAAAGGAACGCAGACGACAAGGACAACAAGCATCTGGCTATACTCAGTAAACAACCAGAGTGACAAGAGTGTCATAAGCAAAGAGAGAGGCCGCCCGCCGCCCAGCAGTATGTTGACTTTTGACTATTCGCAATGCGGATAGACAGTGCCTAAGGCAACTCCGCTCACTGTTACCGACACGCAGACGACTGTGCAACACAAACGTGCCACGTGACAAAAGCATAAGTGTCGGCAACAGCATCTGCATCAAACTGTGCGCCTTGTTTCCTGGCCAAACAGCAGCTGTAACAGGAACACAACAAAAAAAAGCCCTGCATTTTTCAAAATCGCTAGAGACTTTTTTGTGTTTTGCACAAATAATTTCTAAATAAAAAAAAAAAAATTTCTTTTTGTAAATATTTTCAACTATTCAAAAATGCATTTCTAAAAAGTAGAAATGCAGACTCCCATTTTTAGAAGAAATCATTTCGAGTGCCGCAAAATCTGAGTTTTTTCAAATTAAATTGATATGAATTTTGAACTATCTAAAATGTTTGTTGTATATGTGAAATACTTATGTTATGTTAATACTTTCTGTATAATAAGTTAAGCTAACCTCTGTGCCAGAAGTATCTGGAATTTCTAGGAAAAAGGGCGATTTGGGTGACTGTGACAGCCATCACCTTTGGGTCACTTATCTTTTTCAGTCACTCATCACCTTATCACCCTGTGGAAGTTTTAGTTTTCTTTTGAGCGACAGCTTGAGTTATCAAATCAAAAACATTTATTTGAGAATAAACAATTTCTTACTGCTTACTTCTCATTTGAATTTTTAAGCTAACATTTTTGATTTGCATTTTACAATCATACAAATTTTCCATTTGAGATTTTCCACGTCAATTCTGTTGTTTCTCCATCGATACTACGTCACTGTGAAAAACGTAGAGAAACAGTTGCCGAAGGAGATGCGGGAGAATCGAGGCATATATATTTATTTTAATGACGAGCACGTTTCACAAACAGATGAACTGTCAAGTCGGAGTAGTTGTGGCTTACAAATGATGATGGTCCGAGCTTAAAGTATTCTTTTTCTTTTTAGACAGCAAGAGGGTCAGTGAAACAGAGACGGAGAGAGAAAGAGAGAGAGAGAGAGAGAGAGAAAGAGAGCGAGCCTGTGTAAGCGACTGCTGTCCTGCACACATATGTATTGCATAATTTTGGGCGACAGCAGTCTCACAACTTATGCAAATTTAACAAGTCAAGTACCACACACACACAGACACACACACACACACACAGACACACGCACACACACACACACACACACACACACACATACATAAATTTGCATAATCAAATGCCATATTGTTGTGGCACGCCTTTCACCTCCCAACAGACGCCTCACATTTTCCATTTCCCAGTTGCTGTTACGTTTTTCATCTTGGACGATTACCAAGTTGGGCAAGTAATACACACACACACACACACATATATATATATATATATTGACATATATATATTGACATACACACACACAGATAGAGATATGCATACATGCAAGTTAATTGGAATTTAGCACATGGCCCGTAATTCACATCTCGCTGTGAGTGAGTGAATGAGTGGGTTCGAGTGTGTGAGTTGCTGAATGAGTGAATGTGAGTGTGCAGCAATTATTTTTATAACGTTAATGAGCACTGCGCATTATTGTGGCTGCCGATGGCGGCGACAACGACTACGATGATGCTGATGCTGATGTTGATGCTGACGCTGATGCTGATGGGGATGCTGATGCTGATGCGGCTGCTGACGACGGCGACAGTCAGTGCCGAAAATGTGCACACGTATCTGCCACACAACAAGAAATAACATAGCAAGTGCCACAACTAGAAGAAGAACAGCTCTCTCAGGCACACCTAAGATTAAATATTTGTGTGTGTACCTTTGCTAAGAGCTGACAATTTTGTAATCATAATCAATATGTCATGGCATACACATACCCGATTATAAAATATATCTATAAAAAACAAAGCTATCGAGAAAATGAACTCAAGATGATGCTGCTGTTGAAGATTACATATATATATATATATATATATATATATATAAATAAATGTGTATTTATTGTGGTCGGAGACACTTGTTGCTGTATTTATACCATTTGTAGACATTTTTAGTGTACTGTGTATTGGCCAATTGCAAGTCTAATTTCGCACAGTGTTTGAGTAACCACCACATTGGGAGCGTGTTCTCACCTGTAAGTGGCACTGGGCATTCTATATGTGTGTCACGCCCCACAACTCCCAAATAACTCACCCACATGGCCTATATGTGTGTGTTTGTTTACCTTAATTATTACACACATGCCCGAAAAAGGCACTTACACACACTCTTGCACACACACACACACACACCGTGCAGAGAGTGGGTAAGAAGAGGAGCGGGGGGAGGGGGGAGGGAGTGGGGGCAGCACTTAGTTGGGTCTTGTTTGTTAGCAATTAACTTGGCATTACACAGTTTTTAATAGCATACTTAACGGCGCTTCCTTTCTGTCTTCGTTTCTCTGGCCGCGTCTTCGTCAACGTCTTCGTCGTCGCTGCTGCAAATTGAATTTGTGGCCTGGCCAATTACCTAACACAAATTGCACGTATTTATAGCGGTACTTGTTGTCGCTGTTGTTGGTGTTGTTGGTGTTGCTGGTGTTGCTGGTGTTGCTGGTGTTGGTGTTGCCGCTTCAACTATGTGTATGTACAATATGCAACAGTTGAGAGCTCGTCACGCGCTCTGCTTTGCAATTTCCCGTTAGCTGTTTGTGCAGCTTTCGCTTATTAACTTTTGCCGCTTTTGCTTTGATCCAGCTCCGACTTTGACTCCGCTTTTGACGTGGCTTTATTTTGTTGCTAATGTTGTTCTTGTTGTTGCTGTTGTTATAGTTGTTGTCCGCTTGTTGCTGTTTCAACTTTCGCTTTGTCAAGCTATTAAATGGCGAATATCCAACACTGTTTGACCTCAATACCCACCCAGCTCCTCACCCCTCTCGCCTGTCGCTGTGTGCCTCTGTGCCGTTCAAGCTGTGATCCTGTCCAGCTGTAATCGACATTTTAATGCTCAGTAATTGCCTGTGACGCTGGCAAACCAACTAAAACCTAAAGCCAACTGCCAAAGCCATTGCCCAGCAATAGCTGTCAGCAATTTGCAAGATAAACAAAGGCAAACAGACACACACACGCACACACCACATGCGTATCTGTGTGTGTGTGTGTGTGTGTGTGGTTAACACTATAAACAGCTTAAAAAAGCATTAAAAGCATTTAATTCAGACATGTGTGTGTCTGCTTTGATTAACACTTGAATGTATTTATTTATATACTCTCACTTTTCCACATTGCTAAAGTATTGTCTTCCTTTACATACGTATACATATATATATATATATATATATATATATATATATACAGTTATTTATGGTGTACATAATATAGACACCGATATAGATAATGTACATGTATAAACCATCGCATACCTCAATTAATTATTCGATGGATGGTTTGTTAGATAAGCTGGCTTTAAGCTTAATACCTGCAATTCATTTACTAGAATCAAGCGCACTTAAAGCCCATCAAGGCTTTTTTACGAAGCTATTTGTGTATTTAATAGTACTATAATATCATACTATATATACTTAGTATTGTAATATAGTATAATATTAGTTTTAGTGTGTGGCATCTTCATCGACTCGACTTTAAGAGCAGTCATCCATGCGCTGAACCACTATTAATTATATCCCTTATGACTTCCGCCACACAGCAGCACAACACAAAGTTTCATTGACGCTTGTGACATGTGGAGCGTTTGTTTTGGCCATTATGCATACAGTTAAACGATTTTTTTTTAATGGCTGGCAATCAAGGTTTTAATTAAACGCTTAAAGAGCGGACAGCGGCGAGCATACAAATAAAAACACCCACAAGCACAACTAAATCCAAAGCAGCACAGGCAAAAATAAAAAATTAAAAAGGATGTGGGTGGGGGGTGATATTGCAGAGGGGGTATGGGGTCTTAACTGATGGTGAAGCTGGAGCTGAAGCCTGTGCGACAGGCACGTCCGACACTAATGGAGCGCAGGCGACCCCAAACATAAACAAAAACTTCTGCTGCGATTTTTAATAGTTTTTATCCTTCTTTTTTTATATTTTTTTATATTTTATTTTGCTCTTTATTTTTGTTTTAGTTTTTGTTCAGTACTTTGCTTGCTGCACTTCTTCTGGCATGGGCGTAAACGTGGGGCGTGGCCGTGTATGCCGGCGGCGACACTTAGCCAAATATAATATGGCTTTTATGTCAGCTACTTGCACAAAATTGCTTTGGCTCTGCATGCCAGGACACAGCTCGAGCGAACAACGAGAGAGAGAGAGAGAGAGAGAGAGAGAGAGAGAGAGAGAGAGAGTGAGGGAGGAGGTGGGGGAAGAGCGTGAAGGAGAGAGGTAGAGCCTCAGACAGTGGGAACTTAGTTTCTTTCATGTGCAAGTCGAGTTCTTATACAGTTGCCATTTGCCATTTGCCATTTACCAATTCCCATTTCGCATTTTTGTGCATTTCCAAAAAAAAAACCAAAAAGAATTTCAACTTTAGCTACTAAGCTTAAGCTGACAGATGCACCTACAGGAAAGATGCTCGCACCACCACCCACCTAACCCACAACACCTATCCGACCGGTGGCAAGTGCACTAGGATTTGGACAAAACGTGTGCAGCACCTTGGCACCACCCAACCATCAAGTGACTTAGTTTGCTCCACATTTCAAAGGACGTTTAGTTGGGAAAAACTTTTTGCAACGCAAGTTTTGTCAATGCAACAGTCATGGCAATATTAAACATGGGCAAGCACACTATGATGTACCCCGCATATAACGTATGGCTTATTCGAACTAATTTAACTTAAATATAGGTCTCGATGGACAGGTGTAGAGAGAGTTGCATCAAGAGGTTATCAAAGGAGTTTCAGCTAGCAAGTAAGCAGGTCTCAATCAGATCTGAAAGGGTTCTCAGTGAGGTATACAGAGCCTATCATGCCTATGTACATTATCTACAGGGTATAGCAATGGGAGCAACATGTTATGCAAGTTGCACAATTTTTTGTTGGCGCTAACAATAAAAAGCAAGTGCTCGCTAAGTGGATCAACATATCAACGTTCCCCCATCAAATATGCAACAGTGCAGTGAATATATATATATACATATTATATATATATATATATGTATATGCATATGGGAAATGTGGAATAAAAAATAAGACATATGTGCGCTGAATAATGATGTAGGTGCCCCAAAATACTGCAATATGCATAAGATGCCTACTCGGAGCCCAAAAAAACTTCCATTCGTTATGAAAGAGTTTCGAATTGCGGCTCTAATAAACTATCCTTATAATTGTTCGGTTGCCCAGACTATGACTGAATTAACAAATCTACAAATTTAATGACAGAAAATGTGGCAAGGGTTAGTTAGCTTAAGACAATCTAGTGGAATAGATTGGTCCCAAATGCAATTCGATCAGTGTGTTTACAGTTAACTGACGGGAATTTCACTATTTAATTAACGAATCTTTGCAATGACAGAACTAGTGGTGTGGTGGTTTTGGGGGCAACGGAACAAGTCCTTTGAGCCTCTGAATTGCAATGGGCCGCTGTGTCAGCGGTGGAAGTTGCAAGGAGAACACGGAGGGGGACGGGGAGGGGGAGATTCTCCTGTCATGTCTGCTATTTTTAATTAAAAGTACATTTCATTAAGAACTCAGATAAGGGGCAGATTCTGATAAATGTGTGAACAGGTATGCAGATAGAGATAGTTGTTGTTGTTGTTGGTGTTTGTGTTGCAGTTGTTGCAGTTGTTGCAGTTGTTGTTGTTGTTGTTGTTATTGTTTGTGTTGTTGGTGTGGACTTACCTCGCAGAATCTTCTTATCACGATGGCCGTGACAGCGATATCCCTGGCAGCCGCGCTTCTGCAACATCGAGGGGCAGTGCTTGCCACCGTTTTGGGCCGCCTGTAGAATTTGGCGTGTGCGCGTCATCATTCCCTTGCCACAACTCTTGTCGCACTCGCTCCACGCGCCCCATTCGCCCACCTGGCAGTCCAGCACTGGAAACAAAACAAAAACAAACACAAGCTTATAAGTCTATTCAAAAATGTATAAATATATATGTATATATATATATATATGTATGTAGTGGGTTTGAAGTTAACGTGTAAACATGCTGCAATGTGTAACTGACGTAATGGAAGTTAAAGCTTTCAATTGCCATCAAGTGCATCTGTTGGCAATCTTTAGTTTCAGTTCGTTTGGCAGACCAAAAGATTTGTTGAAAACTAATCCAATACTCGACCGTATTCAAAGAGAGCAGATGACAAGCCGGACCCAAATGAAGCTCGGACAATGCATTTTTGTGGTAAGACTGCCAAAGGGTTGGTTTCTGCTGCAGTTGCCATTGTAGTTGCAATTGTTGCAACTGCAGCTGCATTTGGCTAAATGCAGCAAGTGACGTTTCAAGATTCTTAATTAAAAACTGTGTGCAGCTCGGCAAAATTAATTAAAATCCATTTGCCTTGATTGCTTAGCGCTCCTTTTGGCCTCAGCATTGGTTTTTGCCTTTTGCGTTTTGCTTTTTATACCCGGCACCCATTGAAAATTGTTCAACAAGGTATAATGAAGATGTGTAACAGTATGTAACGGTCAGAAGCAAGCATTCCCGAGCCCATAACGTATATATATTCGTGATCAGCAACGAAAATCGAGTCGGTGTCAGACGGAACTCAGAAACCTTAACAGCTAGAGACTTGCACTTTAAAATATCGATTTAACATAAATTTTATCGATATATTGATCGATTTATATCGATGTAGTTACATTTTTTATTAGTTGTAGGGTATCTCGTAGTCAATTCCTCTCTCGACCAGTGCATTCGTTTGGCTTTGGGTTTGAAGATAGACCGACGAGCGTTTTGGGGGTGGGGGGTTTGCTGCCAGCTGTGGGAGGTTCAGTTGGGTGTTAATCAAACTGGGCGGCCCTTTTGGTCCGAATCCTAAAAGGCGCTAATGAAGCCACAAAAAGCGTTGTGCAAACGAAATTGCAAATTCTCTGCTCCGATTATATTCCCTCTCTCTCTCTCTCTCTCTCCCAGTTCCTAACACTATTTATGTCTCTTTCGGCAGAAATTGTCTTTCAATTCAAAATTGAAAATTAAGTCTTGTTTATTGATACGAGTGAATAGTTTTCCCTCGTTTGCTTTTCAGTAATCTCGTTTCTATAACTGCGATTTGCCTGCAAATTGTACTCATTGTATATACACATACACATATGCATATAAGGCCAATTTATATTAAGATTTTCATTTCGCCTATTTCCACAAGATTTCCACAGCATTTCGCCCATTGAGTTTTTATTGTGGCCGCGCTAAATTAGCAAAGTGGCTACGAAAGAAAAAAGGCCAAACAATGCGTTGCGATAATAGGACTAAGTGCAAAAGCTGCGCACACCCATCTGTCGCTGCTGGCGTTGCAGGACTGGGGCGTTGTTTGCGGTCGGTGAAGGAGGGGGGGGGGGGGGAGGATGAGGTGGATTGCGCAGATTGTTCGGAAGCAGAAAACTAAAGTAGTTAAAATTATGATTGCATTGGCTGGCGCTGCTTGAAAGCGGCAAAGTGTTTACCATATTGTGTGTGGCAAGCAGCTCCATGAATGCGAATGAGAGCAGGGCGAACTGACTACAGCAGACAGACAGAGACAGAGATAGGTAGATAGGGAGAGAGAGAGAGAGAGAGAGAGTAGAACTTATGCTTGCGAAGTACTAGCCGAAGGAGGCACCAACAGAGAGTGAGTAGAAGCAGACCTTTGAGCCAGGCAAGCACATTGTGAAACTGAAGCAGAAGCAGAAGCAACTACACTCAGAAAAAAATGACCCTAAAATGAAAATTAAACTGAAAACTATAAAGCTTCTCTAGTTCTTATGAAAGAGCACCATAGAGATTATATATATATGTTATTCTCAATTTTAGAAAGTTGTATTCCAAAATTTAGAAACGAAAGAAGGAAATATACTTTCGGAATAATAAGTTATTTCTTGCTGAGTGTATCCAGCTGAACCTTTTTGTGGCCATAAATGGCATAAGGCTGCTAAGCAATCATGCCACTTGATTGCTAAAGCAGCCCGAGCAGAGGGGGCGGGGCGGGCGTGGTTTCGGAGTGAATGGTGCAGCGTATGCAGCTCGATGCGCACGGCGTACTCAGTGGTGCTGCGACTTCGACTGCGACTTCATTTATCTCTAAACATGTTAGTTAACTTGCAGCCACACTTTTTACCATTCGACCAGGACCGGGTCAGTAGCAACAGCTGTCTGGCCAAGATAATGATAATGTAACGCGATTGCCGTTGATAATGTTTTGAATACTGGTAATAAGGATTACGATGATGTTAGCTGCTGAACCGTTTGCTTAATCTTACTTTAGACTTGAGTGTTTGTGTAAGTGAAACACCTTTCAAAAGTAAACAATTTTGTTAGATTGAGTGTTTTAGGGGAACTCACAGATCGCAAATTGTGATGAAGAAATATTTTGAATGTTTTTACTCCTGTTACGACCAGTACCTGTTTCTAAACAATCTTCCACTTCTCAATCATGTAAATGGCATTGTGCAAATCAGCGTTTTACGCAGCTCTTGTAAAGATCAAAATGCCGAATGCAATTGCACATTTACCCATTTGGGTCAGATTCGCACATGAATCTAATGCTGTTGCTGAAGTTGCATTTGCTTGAGGCACACACGAGTTGCTCGAACATAACTCAATGTCCCAGAGCACGAAGACAACAGATAGCGTTCTAAGTTTGAAGAGGCAGCTGCAACAGCAACAGCTGCAGTTGCTGACGCATTTCCTTGACACGAACTTGGAGCGGGGTAGCAAAAGTGTGGCCAACAACAAATCGTACAACATGAAATGCCTCGCTACATGACGCAACGAAATGGGGCAGCGGAAATAAACACAGCTTGGCTATTTGTGGTCAGCGATGTGAAGTAAATGGCCTCGAAATGTGTTGACGTTGTTTGTACTATTGTTGTTGTTGTTCTTCATCTTCTTCTTCTTGATGCTATTGTTGTTGTTGCTGTTGTTGTTGTTGCTATTGGCCGTTGTTTTGAAGAGTGCTAGAATCCTTGCACCACTTCCAATTTCTCTGCTCGCCGCTTTGGTCAGTTTGCGTTTGTCGTTCGCACGTTGTTCCACTTTGCTTGCCTGTATGTGTGTGTGTGTGTGTCTGTGTGTGTGTGTGTGTGTGTGTGTGTGTGTGTGTGTGTGTGTGTGTGCATGTATGTGTCTAGCCAAGTCAAACAATTGCTTTTGACAAACTCAAGTGCGGCAGATAAACAGATAAAGAGTCGCATTTCTTTTGTTCTCCAAAACGGCGTCGCGTGGCCTCAGCAAAGTAAAGGGAAGTGAAGTGAAGGGCGGCAACAGCGCTTCACAAGCGGTGTTAACACACTTCACTTGCGTTCCAGGCATTGGCGCTTGACAAGTTTGAGTCTAAAGCGAAAACCGTAAATGGTCCAAATTCGATTAAATTGCAAAATATAGCAGGTGCGCTGTTGCCACACTTCCTTTGGCCTGCCAGTGAACTGCGGCAACAGCGCTTGAACAGCTTCAAGCTTAAGCAAAACCCGTAAATGGTCAAAATTCGAGTAAAATGTTAAATTTCAACTGATGCTCTGTTGCCACACTTCAGTTCTGTTGGCCGTGAAATGCGACAACATCGCAGGATTGAATGCAGCTTTAGTTAATATGCCCGGAAATTAGATTTCTTACAGAGTTGCCACAGTTTACACCGCTGTGCGCGCTTGAGGCGAGTTCTCAGAACAGCAACAGCAACAGCAGCATCTGCGACTTAATGCCGCTTACATTGTTGCCACATTTCAGTTCAGTTGTTAAGTGCTGGGGTCATCTGGAGCACAGCTAATTCGTGTATTTTGGACTCAGCTTTGTTTCTGCAGTCAAAATTGCAGCAAATTTTGTTGTTTCTCCTTGCTTTGGCTGATATTGTTGTTGTTGTTTGTTGTGCACTGTTTGTTGTTGGTGCTGCTGTGGCAAAAGTTTGCTGCCAAAAGCTGTCAGCAACAAGCAACTGAGCAGTAACCCAAAAAAAAAACTTTTAATAACTGATATTGTCGCTCTCTGCCTCGTTGTCAGCAGTGTCAGCAGCAACCATAGAAATACCCGAAACAACATCAAAGTGTTCTCATAACAATAACTTAAAACTTGCCCAAATACTTGGCTTTGGCTTTGTTAACTTTATCGTCTATAACTTTAACCTGCTTTGCTATTCTTGTTAAGATGTTTGCTGCTCTTGTTGCTGTCGGCAACGTTGCCAAATTGTACTGAGCAGAGCAGGTGTGCATTTTGGCCTGGCCTGGCCTGGCCTGGCCTTGCCTGGCCTGGGCTGGCCTGGCCTGGACTGGTAAGCCAGTCAGTTAGTTGATTGTTTAGGACTTTGGGTCAAATTTGCTGTCCGGGTTTCAAATGAATTTATAATTATTTTTTCATTAGCCCAAATATGTGCAATTACAAAAAAACATGGCGTATGCGCAATGGCTGGCAAACAATTTCCCCCATTTAAGATTTAAATTAAACGCCATTCCGCACATATAAACACACACACACACACATATATACAAACATATATACATGAACATGTGCCAAAAAATATTGTAATTAATAAACGAGCATCGAAATCGTGTTGATTGCCAATATTCAGTAAACTGCTTCAATGCTGCCAAACTGCCAAGCTGCCTAATAATACAATGGTTGCAAGAGTGTTAGTGGAATGGTGAATGGGGAACGGAGAACGGAGACGGGAACAGGTGTTGCAGTAGCTTGAAGTGGTTTTCATTTAAACTGCTGCCATTGCCGTTATCCGCTGAAAATTACGCAAATTTTTCGCTGTTCAGCGCGTCCTCATTTATTTATACATGTGTATTTTTAACAATGTGGCAAATGCTTACCCACACACACAAACACAAACACACACACGAACACACCCCGTAACACCATTCAACCCTTTTGCAAACAACTGCTGCCTGAAGTGCCACTTGGCGACTAAACAATATTTTCCCATATGTATTTTTGTATGTACATACTTATATATACATATATAAATATATATATATACTTGTATGTGTGTATAGGAATCCAATGGCCACTTAGTCGGCCCTTTAAGCGCTACTTTACGTTTTATTTGGCCAAAATGGATCCCAGCCCAGGTCCCTCTTCAAATATTTACCTAAATACCTATGTATGCAGCAGATAACAGTACCTCGGAGTACAGTTGCTGCCAAAGTGTGAAATGTGGCAACAATGGCCCAATAAAATCGACAAAATATATACATATATATATACAAATGATAAAACTTTGTTTAAGGCGTCTTAAGCTTGCCTAAATTGAGTTGCTCCCTCTCATTTTCTTACAAACTGAATAATGCACATTTTGGTTTTGGTTTTTTATTTTGTTGAATTTTAGCGAAAGTCATAATTAATGTAAGAAACCCATTCTTAATTCTTTATAGCTGATGTACAGACTCTATATTAAATGATTGTAGAGAAATATTTAAATTTTTGGTTATCGCGACACATTTGTGCGCTGCTTGCTTTTTTTGAATGAAAATAAATACAACTCATGTGATTTTTTTTTGTATATTTTATTTGTAATATTTTGCATTAATGCGATATGCATTAATATCGTAGCTCCTTATTTGTGGGGGATCACTGTAGTTTCAGTCCGTGTCTGGCAACTTGACGGAAGTTTTAAAGTGCTGTTTAAGTGTCTAGCATAACCCATAAAACCACTTTAGCTTTTACTTTTTATAAAAAGTGGGTTAAAACAAAAACCCCATTTATAATTAAAATAATTGAAAAAAATACGCGTATTAAAATTTTATTTAATTCCTCTTCTTCTTTTTTTCTTCGTTGTATTGCAAAAACCTCTTTGGCTTATGACTAGTAAGCGTTTCATGTTATTATGCCACAAAGTGCTGCATCCACTCACTCTCTTTTTCGCTCTCTTTCTCTCTCTCTGCTTCAGTACCGCTTACCACTTAGCGGCAGGCTTTGTCTGGAGAGGCAAAGAGTGAAGAGAAGTCCAGAGTTTCATGTGCATCAGCGAGTGTTTTACTTGCTTTGCCTTTTACTTTTGCTTCGGCAAAACGGCACGACAAAGTTATAATAGCCCTTTGCCGCCGGCACAGGCTGTGTAACACTCGCACACACTCACACATACACATAAGCATACACACACACTCGTTGTTCGCTAATGGGGAAATGGGAGAACAAATGAAAGCCGGCGAAAGCCAACGACAATTGCAATGTGGGGCTTGCGTATGTCAACGTGTCAACACTTAATGTAAATTACAGTTTGCTAACCACACACAAACACACACACAATCACACACACACTTACACAGTCCAATTACCTAGACGAACGACCTCGTACCCATAGCCTTCCCGAAACTATTTCGCTTTGCGACCGCGCTATTTTATGTTCATAAGTATTTAATGCGACCTTCTGTCAGCCAACCCAGCTACACCCCCATGTAACCCACATCCACCAACTACACCTTACACCTCTTCTCATCTACCCCACATCCTACACCCGCATCAAATGTACTAATGCTGTCAAGGACAATTTATTTTGGCGGCTCTGCACTGGCAACTAAAGGGACGCGTTCAGAGCAAAGTTCGATTGAAGTAATCTTTAAGTGAAACGTTTCTCTATATATATTTATATATATATATATATATATTGTTTGAATTCGTTCAGTCAGTTCAACAATATGAAAACTTATGTCTCAACTTAATTGTGTCTTCCTCTGAAAGTCACAGACGACAGGCCGACGGACGTGGCTAAATTATCTCGGATGTTGTTCCAGATCTAGAAAGTAGATAGTATATACTAGACGAGGTCGGATGTGCATTTCTATATGCTTTGAATTGATATATTAGGTAGTCAAGTGAATGATAACGAACTCAGCGAATAGTTGTTTCATTAAAAAAAACAAGTTCTAATGATATAGCCAAGAGAGCTCAACTACGGGATATTCACAACTTGGTTTTTAAATACATAGTAAGCTTGTTGATATTGGCTTATACGGTTTTGTCTCAATTCTGCTTTTATCAATATGTCTGGGTATATATTATATTTCAACTGGAGAGCTATATATTTACAATTGTATCTTTTATTGCTAAAAAATAGTATAACCGGCAGCTTTTAAAGTCTCAAATCGGCTCGGCTTTCGATGCTGATCAATAATATATATATATATATGTGTGTATTCTTTATGGGGTCGGAAATGTCTGTTACATATTTTTCAACAATATTTGATCAATTATTACCGCATTCAGGATATAATAAGCTTCGCAATTCAAACACTTCAACTCTATATTAATGGCTTAAAGTATTACTTGCCAACCATTTGAAATTGAAAAATACTATTAAAAACTGTGAAAATTGTGCAATTGTACATTGGGGGAAGCCATCTCGAGTCAAGAACTCCATAAAGGAGGAGGATTGTGAGCAATGCAAGTGCAATAATGCAACTAATTTGACCACAAGCCAAGCCAGTGCAATTTGAGGTCAAGCTTATGCTGTAGTCTAACACACACACACACACACACACATACTCACACATACACTCACACACTCACACACACGCACACTCAAACTCACACAGAAATATACACTCACGACTCATTGGCCACGAGTTGAGCAAACGAACTGCAATAAATTGCCGAGATTTTTGTTGGCTTTTTGGTTTTTAACCGCTGCTCCCCCATAAAGCGGTTGCCCACTATCAACCCTTTGACTTTGGTCCCCGCCCCTCTCAGCAGCTCACCTAGTGCTGGACATTGCAGTGGCACTTACTTGCAGCCCCTCACATGCCACATCGAATCTTCGGCCATACCCAATTCTTTTTTACCTGCACACCAAAAACTGCAAGCTGCACAATATTTGGTAATTCACTTAGGATTGCAAAAAATGCAAAAAAAAATAAGTGAATTGCTTAATAAACGTTACGTTCAAGCGGCCATCGAATAAGTTCAAAAGTTCGCCACGTTTTTGAATGGTTTCCAATTAGATTGAAACGGCTCGCTACGACTCCGTTGAGTTTGAATTTGTTCGGTTCGCATCCTCACATCCTGCTAATAGTACAAAACGACAACGAGGCCACCAGTCAGCAAGTCAGCAAGTCAGCCCCAGCGCCAGCCAATGGCATATCAATAATCGACAGAAAAAACACACAGAATATATTGAAGTGAACATGGCAACAGGCAAAAAAGATATGGCCCCTGCCACCCACTGCCGCTCTGCTTAAGTGTGCAGCCTACTCGATCTGTGTTGCACTGCTGTGGACCTAATGAATGCAATTTTGAGCCAACGGACGCATAAACTTCGCACTCTATAAAATGCACAGGACCAGGCCATAGAGCAAGGACACGGTATACAAGTCACATAGGACTCCAGCCAGGTGACAGTGCATATCACAATTACAAAACAAGTTAGTCAAGTGAGACGAGTGGATGTGTGTGGTTTTGTGTGTGTGTGTGTGTGGACAAGCTGGGCACGGTCTGCACTCACAAAGGGCAGTACTCATATTTTTTTTTATTTCTCTTTTTTTTTTTGTAAACTTTAATGTAAACATACATAAAGAGCTAAAGGCACATAAAAGAGTTATGCAAATGTCTGTAAGGGCGCTCAACGAACACATAAGGCACGTATATGCTAGACTACTATACATAATTCAATTTGTGCGACAATTGTGACCAGCAAATTGGTTATATTTTAAAGTTGTCCAAGGCCTCGCTATGTAAACTTCGAATATTCGCTTCAGCAGGGAAGTTTTGAGGAACCGCAATTTGAAGTTAATGAAACTGTGGACTAAATACATTTTTGTGGAATTAATTTCACAGCGGAGGCAAAGTAGCTAATCTGAGTTAAGGAATGCACTACTCTTTAAATAAACAATCTAAAGATACGTATTTCAACTTAAATTAAGAGCTACAAGCACATATCAAGAATAGTTGCGAAAGGTTTTTTTTTTTTTTTTTTGTTGCTATTACGAAAATGAACTTTAGTATTGAGAATATTTTGCAGCTTCAATTTTCTTTGCTGAATTTGTGACAGACAATCGACTTTTATGCGAGGCTCCTGTCGCTCCAGCGGGCAAACATTGTTAGTCGCATATGCACGTGGCACCGTGGCACCGCCCCGCCCAGCTTTTATTCCATGCGGCAGGACTCCTTTGGGCGCTCATCAAATTGAGCGGTAAAATTGACAGCTCAAAAAAAGAAAGAGACGGAAAATGAAAGATGAAAGGGGCAGAGGCGGATAATTCCGAAAGGGTTGTGCAAATTATTATTGCTATTATTACGACTATAACAAGTTGGGGTATTCCCGGCATGAATATGGGCATGGGCTCTAAATCATTTTGTAGAAGATTACCCCATACCATATCCACACACACACACACACACACATACTCTTATAAGCTAGGTCATGAATTATACCGCACTCTTAGGTGTCTGCTCAAGCCGTTTGCTGCAGCTGCCCCTTTCAGCTCTATCTATATGCGTGACTGTGTGTATTTATGTATTTTAACTGACCCAAACAAAAACCGACTCATAAACATTTTATATATATATATATATATCTATATATAGTATGTGTGTTGTTGCAGGCAGTTGCAGGCATAAATTTATGATTAATAAAAACAAGTTTTTGTGTGTTGAGTATATTGCTTGAGCAAATGCTAAGCAGACAGCACAGAAAAAACAGGAGAGAGGGGAGGACCTGGTGTGGTGTGGTGTGATGGTAAAAGAAATCATAATAAATATGTAAAGCAGCCGAAAAGTATGCAAATAAACGCTGTGATTGCCTTGGACGTCTTTTATGCAGCAGCATGCGCCATGTTCACCATTATAATGCCACTTCCCATGCCCCGCATACTTCACATAGCTCATTCTACATCAAAGCCCGAAACAACAGACAATTTGCCAATGGAGAATGTTTGTGATGCCTCGATGTGTGTGTGTGTGTGTGTCTGTGTTTGGGTGGGTGGGTGTGTGTAGTGGACCCAGTTGTATCTTTTGGTATTTCGGCCTGTTTGGTCTCTTGGTCTCTGGACGAGCGTCTTGTCGCCGTCATCTTGGCCGGCGTCTTGGCCACTTTATTTGCCTTGTGCGGTTACGCCAAATTGATTTTTATGCGCTCAATTTATATATTTCCTTTACATGTACGCAGTCTTCTATATATAACAAACTGGAATGCTTTAGTTGAGGCAGCTCGCCTGAGAGATACCCTGCATCCAGCTGTTAAATACATATTAGACTCGCTGTTTATATGATAAACGTTGTCTTTAACAAAATCCGATCGTAATCGCATTTTGTACAGTTTATCTATAACATGTCTGGGTATATTGTTTATCTTTATTGCAATTCGATGTTTATCGATATTGTTTCGCCAAACTGGTGCAGTTATCGATAAAATAAAATAAACTTGATCCTCGCAGGGTAATCGATAATATGTTTTCCAAATTTTAGATCTCTAGCTTTATATATACAATTTATGGGTTCGGAGATGCTTCCCTCTGTCAGCTATATACTTTTGCACATTTCCATTATACCCTTTTGGCATTTTGAATGGGTTCTAGGCATAAATGTATGTATATATAAATATATGTGCGCACACGCCCCGTTTCTACTATAAATGTACAGCATGCTTTTGACCGTTAAACAATTCCCCAAACAAAACGCTTCACTTTCCCCGCCCGCAGTTCATCATAAAAGCAGACATTGCAAATCAATTGACTGTAAAATGGCAACAAATATTATGAAACTCAGTGAAAGAGAGAGTGAGAGTGGCAGACAGATAGACAGAGAGAGAGAGAGAGAGTGGAGTCTTAGAGAGAAAGTTGTAATTGAGGTGTATTAAGAATTAAATGTAAATTACTATTTCGTTATTCATTTGTGCTGTGAATGCACTCAAGTGAATATTAATCGAATAAGTTGCTCACGTTTTAAGTTGAGACAATATTTTACGGAAAAGCGAAGAACAACAAAGTCCATCTGACAATTTATACAAATTATCCATATACAAACAATATCTTTAATTTTCTTTAAATCTTCGACTTCGAATAAAGTATATGTATATATTCATATATCCTTCATTCACATATAAATTCAATATTTTTGTAATTTGTTATACATTTTGAACAATTTATGTTGTTTTAAGACAGCACTTGGTCTTCAAACATTGCTTTTTAATTTGACATTGTTGGCCATGTGTTATAAAGTAGGTGCCAAACCCTTTTTGGGCTTTTTTGAATTTCAAGTGTATTTTCAATAAATTTAAGCGAAACATTTTTTTTGTTCGCTGGGAGCCTAAAAAGTAAGAAAAAAACGCTGCTCGATGGTTGTACCATTATTCTCTCGAGTATCTCAGACAAACGAACCATGGGCAAACCACAGCCTTTGGCCAAGTGGCTACCATAATTTTCAGATGGCCAAAAAGAGAAGGGGCAGCTTTTTTTCTTTTATGGTTTTTTTTCTCTCTGGTTTTCGGCGCCGAGCGACGTCTCGACATTTATGAAACATTTATGCCAGGCCTCGTTGGGCAGCAAAACGGGACCGCGTGCTTTCCCATACCACCTCCAGCAACTATCCCCAACAACTTGCCCTTAGCGAGTGTTCTACTAAAAAGCACAACAAATTGTGGACAGTTGACAGGACGGGACACTGGAAGGAGATCAGAAGCAGATCGGGGAGACAGGGCGACAGGGAGACAAGGCGACAGGGAAGCAAGGGCACCAAAAGCCTTTTGGCCAAATTTGCCTTTTGTCTGTGGATGGTGGGTTTGGTTGAAACTAACAAGCAGAGCAGATACCCCAAATCGTTCTGATGTTGTTAGCTGGAAATATATGTATGTATATACATGTGTGTGTGTGTGTGTGTGTGTAACACACACACTTATGTCCATGTCAAAGCGCATTCTGCTGCTAATGAAGAGCCCAACAGCCGTTGCTCACTGACCGGCAGACCACCGAACCAAACCACCCAACTACCAGCTGACAGACTGCCTGACAATTCCCTCTCCTCACAGATTTTATAATGGTAAAAAAACGAAGTCAACAACAATAACAATAACAACAAGAACCACAACAAAAAAAATATAATGAAAATGGAAATGTTTTACAATTGGCAATTGTCTGCATGAGAGTAGTTCAGGGGCGGGGGTGGATGGGTTGGTATCCTAGTTATTACTTGACATATTTCCCTCAAAGTTGCAGCAGTGTGTTGTGTGTGTAAAGTTTAGATATTGTTTCACTTTGATGCCTGTTCGAGAGCTTTTTGTTGTTGCTGTTGTTGTTTGTTGATTATGAGTTTTAGTTGGTTGCCTCAGTTTCCAGACTCGAAACTTATGCACTACGCCATGCATATGCAGCTGCAGAAAGGAAGTGCTGGTCATCATCTATAGATTGCCCCCAAGCAACAGAGGTGACCAGGTGCGACTCCACAAAGGATGTCTCTCTCGCTCTCGCTCTCGCTCTCTCTTTCTCTCCCTCTCTCTTTTTCTCTGTTAGCAAAACATTCGTTTCCCTTATTGATTTTTATGGCTCAATGGCTTAGTATTACCCCCGGTCATCCTAAGTCTATCCGCTCCGAGCTCCCCTGTTGCTGTTACGACAGTCACTACCAACTTTGACTCGGACACAGAACAATTCTCTGTAGGTGACCGGGAACGGTAGGACGAGGTGCAGGAGGAGCAAGTGGCTGGAGGGGCAACCCTTTGGTAAACATTTTCATTTTATGTTGCCGTTGTTGTTGCCATTGCCGTTCCGTTCCGTTCCGTTATCAGCCGCCATTTTGTTGGCCGCTCTAAAATGTCATGCTATTTCTGACCCAACATGCCACATTTTTATTTATGCATGTTTCATCCAAACCATACCACACACACACACACATACACGACACCCACCCTTACACACACACACACAAAGTATCGACGTCAGTGACTAGTTGCTGTATCAATTTTTTGTTTATTTAATACCCTATAACAAGGACACTTGGCGCAGAGATTAAATGGCTAAGGCATATTTTAGTTAACTGTTGAAAGAGAAAGAATATAAGATAGGAAGTAAGCAGATAAATACCCACGGCACTAATAAACGATCGATTCTACAATAGTTCTAACAGGTATCTATTTAATATTGATTACGTTATCTTGGAAACAGTTTGGCTTCCTCTCATGTTTTGTCTGTAATCGTAAAATATGTATTTTATTCCATTGGAACACTCCTTATTACTTAGTAGTTGGTCCAGTTTATGGTCCAGGATATTTTCCAGTCGTTCTCATTGAGCAGCTTTTCAGCTTTGTCAGTTTTATCTCTATCTCTATTTTTGTTTGCCTTTTGCTCTGATTTATTTTTCTCTTCAACACCTTGTGTGTCCATTCAAATATTCTCCACTTGATTCGGGTTAAAAAGCTCAGCGGAGACGATGAGTAAAAACAAAACTGTTGGATTTGTACCAGTTAGTCTGTTAGCGTGTTCGTCTGTTTATTGTACAAATTGCGCTTTATATATAGAAATCAATTCATATTCATACTCTTATTCATATTCATATTCATATTGACATTCATTTGCATTCGCATTTGCAGCGAAAATTGATAGAGAAATTGGCGACCATTTCGAGCAGCCGACGAAGCCAATTTAATAAAGAGACCGTCTACAATTCACCCCTCCCACCGCCGTACTATGACTAAAAGGCCGGCTATAAATCTAAACTGGCTTAATAAGATTCCACTCTCTCAGCCTTCCCGTGTGTCCGTGTGTGTGTGTGTGTGTGTGTGTGTGTGTGTGTGTGTGTGTTGTTATACGAGAAATCACAATTCGCAGTTTGTAAGAGGGCAAACATTTTTGGCAATTTGTTGTTATTACCACGCAAGTGGCAACGGCTGCTGCTCCTCTCCCACTTCCATTCCCACTCCTTCTTATGGACTGGTCAAGCTAGCTGCTGCTGCTGCTGCTGCTGCTGCTACTGCTGACCATTAGGAATCCCATCTCCCTCGACAATGTTTAGTGCGGTGTAGTGGCATTTTTGGTGGTTGTTACAATCGTAAATTATTTTATTTGCTGCTAATTGCAGTTCACAAAATGCCAGCCAGCTGCCGGGCCAAAAGTCACGCCTTTATTGCAGCTCATAAAGCAATTAATCCAATTCCCAATTCCACATCAGCTCACACCACTTACCCAACCAAATCACCAACCAAACCGAAAGCCAAACTTGACCACGGCTATTTTCTGGGGATTAGCAGTCATGTCCACTACATATATGTATATATATATATATATATATATGTGTGTGTGAATGTGTGTGTGAGAGAGTGTATGAGTGTGCGTACTCATACATGGCTTGTCAACATTTGCGTTAGCGAAAAGTACCAATCGAAAGCGTAACGGTTACATACCCTTGCATGCCAGAGTCCAATTGCCAATGCATCCATCTCTCAATAAATAAATGCAATACAGAAATAGAACATAGGCTATCAATATTTACGGCCGATAAATCCAATTTGAAGTTATCAAATTACATTTGGCATTTGATATTTATATAAAGTGCTCTATAAATAATAAATGAAGTGTAAATTGATAATATAATAATGTTCCTGTGGGGCTCAGCGCAGCACAAACAAATTGAAAATCAATTTTAACTAATATTAAACAAATTGCTTGGATAATTCACAAGCACTCACTGACACACACAACCACACACGCACACACATATAGATATATACACACATACGCAAATTGCTTTCATTTAGTAGCACACACAAACGAAATATGTGGAAATCGTTTTGGGGAAGACTAAAATAGAAACAATAACAATCATGACAACCACCATGAAAAATAACACGGGAAATTTCATTAACGAAATGACAATCGGCTGATACCCTTTCATGAAAGATCACATATATATATAAATGACCCAATATATGTCTATATATAACTATATTTATATAATATATATATATATGTGTTCGATATTAGAATTTGAAGTGATCTAAAAAAATTCTTCATTAAGCAAGCGGAAGTTTTTCCCAGATTTTATTTTTTTGGCATCTAGAATACAATCTTACATATATATATATATAGACATAGGATTATGTACTTTTCGCGAGTTAATTAAAAGTTGAGACATTGTGGATGAACAAGTTGTAATATGCCTTGGCTAAAAAACAGTTTGGCAACAAGGACACCGATTGCCAATGGCAACAGTAGTTACACTTCCAACAATAACAAGCTAACAACAACAGCAGAGAAGAACGGGATTTTACAAGCAATTAAAACGTGAAATGAAATGTGTTTTTTCGCATCACAGAAATCCAAAAAATGGAAAAATTAAAAAAAAAGCCCATGGCTTGTTAAAAATGCGTTAGTTGCACTAAAGGACTGGACAAAGGAATACATGGGTGTAAGAAGGGGCAGGTCAGGAACAGACGCCGAGGAAGGGTCATCTGCTCGCAGGCCGAGCAATGTGAATGGCATTGTGCATTGTACATTGAAAATCGAAATTCCAATCGAACTTCCTCAAATTGTGATCAAAGAAATGTTTGGATCAGTTTTCAGTTAACACAGCAAGATAATTGAAGTAAAACCTTAAATTTAAATTCGCAGGCGAGCTCCGATCTGCATCTAAGGTTATTATTACTATAATTCCTTATTGTTTTTACTTTTTAAAATCTACACACATTAAAAATGGGTAATAAGCATATACTGAAATTGTGCAATGAATGGAATAGACAGATGAAAGCATCTCTGGCCTCATGAAGCATGTATTTTCTTATTTTTCGTCTGCTCGAAACTTCAATATTGGAATACAAGTTCTCGTTTACCATACGCAGATCAAGTTTATGGCCTTCCAATTGAAATAAAATATACAATAACATACTATCGATGAACTATTTAAAGCTGGTTTTAGGGTATCTCCTCGTCAAGGATCTTAAGTTGTTTTTTCTTCTGCGCGTTTAACTGATACTTGACTTGTTGTATTGTGAAAAGTGTGTGATGGATGGATATGCGAGTATGTAAATAGACTGCTTATGTAACATAAACATACTGGCTAAAGTACTCATACACTTACACATATATATATATATATATATAAATATATATGTAGGTGTGTGTGTGAGTGTATCGTAGGTATCTATATGAGAGCCATTATCGGTCGCTTGACAATGGCAGGCTCTGTCTGCTCTTTGCGCTTGTTATTTATGGCATTTGCATTACGAGGAGCACTTATGAGCACCGTTAAGCAGCAACAACAGCTGGCAACGCTGTGCGTTTGTTTGTTTATTTGTCTGGCAGCGCAGCTGGCGGAAACGGGAAACGGAAATCAGCGCCACGAGTTGACGAGCATGTAATGCGGTGGCCACAATACACGGGACACGAGACACGGGACACGGGACACGAGACATGGGACATGGGACATGGGATATAGGACATGGGAAACGAGACACATGAAATGGGACACATGAGCACAGATGTATGAGCGCACGCACAGGACATTTGAAATTGTTGACATTGTCAGTTTTAACATTTGATTTCGCTTATCAGAGCAAGGCGCGGCCTCGTAAAAGCTGTCGCACATTGTTAAATAAAATAAACAATAACAATAACAAAAGCAAAACCATAGCACTGAATTGAACGGAAAAGAAGCAGCCAAAAGTATACAAGTATGAAAGCCTATCTTAGCCACTCCGTGCATAACATACCTTTTGACGACCAGACTCAGCCTGTCCACAGTTTGACATCTTGCTTCGAACTCCGTACACTACGGTTGTGTCGTTCCATTGTATCGGCAGATGTGGCATGTTTGTCAATACCTGTGTCGATGCCACAACTTAGAACTTAAACAGCTGTATGATATGGTGACTTTGACTAGATACGGAGACAGATGGACATGACTATATCGCTTCCGATTTTGATGCGGAATACTTTATGGAATAGAAGACGTCTTCTTCAATGCGTTGCAAACTCGATGACAAAATCAGAATAACCTGCCCAAGCGCATTAAAATGAAGAAAATAGAAAGGAAAAACGCTAAGGAGCGATTTTGGAACTGTTTCAGTTGTTATTGCTCTTGTCGTCTCCTTCTTTCAAATCGGTTTCTTTTTTAGCTGTCTGGCATGGCTACACGGAGAGAAATAGTAAATAAAAACTTAATTGCCTATCTTGATTAAATATTATAATGAAAATGATCCGTAAGAAGACAGATAAGTTCATCCAAGGCTTTAATTAACTGACTCCAGAATAATATATTCTTGGTTTATGTTTGGAGCTTTGAGTCTTCTTGAATTCAGTATACAAATTCTGGGATTTAACATATTGTTTTCCCTGTGTACATTTCGAGCCAGTCCATACATGGAGGTGTATATGTGTTTTGTTTTTTTTTTCTTTCTTTTTTGTTTTGTGGTGTTTGTATTTGTATTTGTGTTTGTTGTTGAGTTGTGCTTTAAACATGCCTCAATGGCTTTTACCATTAAATTTAGACTTTCATGTGTTTATTTGCTTTGGCACGTTTTATTTTGTTGGCTCTTTGTCTCGCTGGCATTGTCCATTGCCCATTGTCCGTAACCAGCCCTCCGTCTTTCCCTCCCTCTCACATTCGCGCCTCTCTTTTCCCATTTCCCATTTCCACATTTCCCCATTTCCACGTTCCCACCTTTTTTTGTGTTTCCACGATGCTTTCTATCTGCAACTGTTTTTTTAATATAACAAAATGGTTTTTTTACTTGGATTTGAATAAATGTGGCGTTATCCTCAGCTTGCACTTGATTACACAAAAGCACACACACACACACACACACACACACACAGAGATAGCTGTAGTTACACACATATCTATTTGTGTGTCATTCACATTTGAGCCTTGACCGAACATGAATGAAATATTCTTAGGTGACAGCACCAAATAGAAAATGAAACAAAACAACAAATGCAAATGCAAATGCTTAGTTGGTCTAAAGCGTGTCTTACTGTTGACGTGGCGGTTAGTGTTGTAAAATACATTAAGATTCCCATCAAAACTGTTTGCGGAAAGTGTTATATCTTTAATGCAAATCTCTTTATAGCCCTGTAGACTGCATTCTAGTTTCGTAGCCAAGTTTATAACGCTTTTAAAAGTCGAAATGCATTCAAAAAAGTAGGAAAAAAACTGGATTGGCTTCGCCGAATTATTTGAACTGATAATATATACAAAATGTGTTTTGTATATATGAAAAATATATAGAAATGTTTATTAATAATATAAGAAAAATGTACCCTGAAATTAAGAAAAGGAAAACCTCTGAATTTTAGAAATATGCTTTCTGATGAATAGTTAATGAGTTATCTGTGGCACAAGAGTACAGTGAATTTCTAAAATTCATGCAATGTTTTCTGTGTGTGGCCACAATCAGTCTTCAGTCCACTCCTTCCTGTCTTCCGCCTTCTGTCTCCCGTCACCCTCGCCACGATGCTAAGTTTGCAATAGGTCTTAACAAGGCGCCTTCAAATGCAAATAAATAGGCGGATGCTGCTGCAACGAAATTCTAAACCAAATCTGGTATTCAACTTATGTTTTGGTCTTAATTGCAACTCGCCATGGGGGCAGGGAATGGGAAATGGGGCTCGCTAAATGTAGATTTTAGTCGAGTGCTTTGCCATCTTCTTTTAATTTTGAGCGAAACAAAACTTTGCGTCAGCTAAAGGCAGTGCAAAAGGGTGTGCTTTTTAGGGGTGGTGGGGTGCGTATGCTAAATGGGTAGTTAGCTGGCAGTTTTAGTTTTTTAACAAGAAAACTTTCGAGCGGTTTTCGGCATGATTCGTTTTCATTTAGTGCGCATTGTTTTCTGTTTCGTATTTGGTTCTTTTATTTCGTTTTCCTCAGCCCCAATGCCAATCTATGCCTTTCCTCTCTGTTCTAAAGTCTTTCAATCTTTTTTCAGTGCAAATGAAATGAATTTTATATTGAAATAGTTTAACACACACAGAGAGACAAAGAGACAAAGACACAGAGAGAGAGTGAGAGTCAAGTGGGCGGCAATTGGAATTTTTTTGGCAGTTAAAAGCGAATGCTGGATTTGTAAATTCATATTGAAATGCGGCCCAAACGCTCTATAGATTGCAACCAACTCTTTTGATTCGGCTCACTGATGGTCATTGGGGCCTTTTGGTTAAGGCGATCAGAGTTGAGGGATGTTCGGGGGGTTGAGGGGCCATAATGACCATCTCACTAACTAAGTCCTTTAATGTGCGGTTTTAATTACGTGTTTATTTCGCTGTTGCCGGTTAACGGAGCCATCACCCCACCAGGGGCACTTTGGAGTGGCACGTTGTGGTGGCACGTGGTCGGGCGGCTTTGAGCCGGCCTTACAGAGAGATTAAAAACGCTTTGATTTGCATAAAATGGGTCAAAAATGCATGCCAAAACTTTTCCGGCTCATGTCCTCTTTTATATTATACAACGATATTGTTGTTGTGTTTCTGTTGCTTTTGGCTGTTTTGTGTTTAGAGGGTGCTCAATGCTCAACAAACAGACAAAAAAGTTTTGCTGCCCGGCACGCAGATAGCGTCGACTTCCGACCATCTTCTCCTACTCCGCATACGCGCTCGCTCCACGGCTAGGCCCAATCATTCGCGCCCCCTCTGGTTGGTGCTGGTTGGTTATCGGAGCTGCATTAGAAACAAAGACCAAGTTAAGCCCAAGTTGCGGCTGTCGCTGACGTTTTATCTTTAAGTTTGCTTCTCGTTTTGCTATTTGTTTTTTTGTTCCTTCTTCGTTTGTTGCCTTTATGTTGTTGTTGTATTTTGTACATTCTTCTCCCTTGCACCAAGATAAGCTGGCCGACGTTGTCCTTTCCTGCATCTGTGCTCTATCCTAGCTCTATCCACGTCCAGCTTCAGTTTCTGCAGATCCCTTGCGTGGTGCCTCATAAAAATTCAATTGAGTAAGATGGCTGCGCAATATGCAAATTCATCCATTTAATAAGAAATGACTGGGCTAAGTGAAATCAGCTAACAGTCCTCACCACCATCCGCACATCCGCATTCCAGCATTCCCCTCGACTTCAAGTCAGGTGCAGATGTTAAGCTGTTAATAGTATTTTCGCATACCAGTTATGCAATGTTCGCTTCTCGCTTCTCGTTTCTATCTTCGAAATTGATTTGCCATCTCGATTTAGCAACATCTTAAAATTAATTTCATTTTATTTCTCATTACACGAACTGGACAATGTCGAGGTTAACCCAACTTTAAGTGCAACTACATAGTACATCCATACATATATCATAAAATATTACAAGCTGAGTTCAAAAATCGAATTTCTAATTCCAATTAGCTCGAAGTAGTTATATTGGAACAGAGTGATACATGGATCTATGGATATATTGATTGATATCTGATAAAGTGAAAATACGATCTAATCGGTCCCGATGCACTTAAGGACTGAGAAGATTATGCTTATCAAGACAGAACATTTACTATTCAAATTCAAGTTGAAATAAAGGAAATGTTATTCATTTTCTTGACCCAAAAATTACTATACACACACTCGCACACACACATAAATAGACAGACCACGTAGCTGGCTTCTGTTTCAATTGGTTGAGTCGCATTTTGGCAGCATATTCTCATTATGTATTTTCAACTAATTAGCGGCTTTTTTGTTTGCGTTTACGCTCCTGCCATCTCATTACTGTCATACGTATTACCTACACTCTCTTCCTCTTCCCGGTCCACATACACCAACGCCCTCTTTCAGTTAGCTGCCCAAGGGCACTGGCAGAGCTCGCTGTGCAAGCAGCGGGCAAGACAAAAGCATTTCGTGGGTCTATCAACACACCGTGCCTAGCGATCTACACACCCAGTGCGAGGGAGATGTGCGCACATATTCCCAGGTGAGTCATGTTGCTAATTAGTTACGGATATATATATATGTGTGCGACATGGGGCTATGGCACACACACACACACACACACACACACACACACACAAAAACTCGGCTGGCTGGGTATTGAAGTTTTTGCAAGGTGTACCAAACTTTATAGCGCTCTGGGAGCCAAGCACACACCTTCACTTATGCAACGACGCCTGCCTTTGTGTGTGCGTGTGCGTGTGCGGGTGTGCGTGTGTGTGTGTGTTTGTCTTTGTGTTTGTATATATCAAATATCAAGTTATATAATAATTTTAGCAGCATAAACTATGTGACAAGTTAGCTAGAGCGAACAAAGAACAAGCATTGCACATACGCCGCCTTGACGGCTTTGTTACTTGGCAGCGAAATAGAAATTCGAAAGCTTGCCACGATGGGGCACAATGGAAGTTTGAAGCTGGTTGTCACAATTTAATTTGTCGGTGGCAGCCAACAGGTTGCGCTACGTTGCATTTTTAATGCGTCGATATTTAATACTAATTGGAATTGCAGTTGAAACTAAATTTGAGCTTTCCACACTAATTCCACTTCCGAATTCCATAACAAATGTGAATAATGCAATTAGCACTTAATCTAAATGAAGCTGACTAGGAACTAATTAAGGCCAAGCCAAATTAGTGTTGTGCTTACTATCTGCAAGATATGATCAAGATAGAACAGCTTCAGAGAGAAAGCATGTCGACTATTCGATACCCTTACATATTATCTACCTCTTTATTCAACAGCTACATATATAATCTTGTTAGCAAAAGTCTTGGATGCCAATTGCAATTATTGTTCGCAGTGTAATTTGCCTGGACACGATTGCATTGTTGTGTGTTATTGTTGTTGTTCTTGTTGTTGTAGTTGTTGCGTGTTTGACTGCTCTGCCTGCGGGCGTTGCTCAGTTTTAATTAAAATTAAAATAAATATGTATACGTATCTCGTTGCACAAGGACTCTACCTGAGACTGTGTGTGTGTGTGTGTGTGTGTGTGTGGATGTCGACAGAAATCAACCCATGTCTAACAATAGCTGCACCTTCAAGTCTATGTGGGTATGTGTGTACGTATGCATGTTGTGCCATATCTGAGTCGCTTTTTGTGCAGCAGACAAAACAAGTTGTAATTATTTCCTGCAGGGCTGCTTTTGATGTCACCACTTCAAGAAACGGATTGCACGGGGCATTTGAAGTGGCTTATTCATTCAGTCTTAGCTCGATGGTGCTGCACATTTCCATTGTCGCCTTTCGACCATTCCGTGTTGCTGACATTTAGTTATGATGTACGCCTGAAATGAACAATCCCAGTACTTGGTCTCATTTTCATTTCCATTGCCATTGCCATTGCCACTGCCATTTTCATTCCCAGTCACACAATTCATTGGGGAAATCAATTCAAATGCCTCCTCGCCTTATTCTCTCTTAGTCTCTCCCCCTTTATCTCTCTCTTTCTATTGCTTATCTCTGTCTCTTTGCTATTGCTGTCCCTTGTTGTTGTCCGTGTTTTGCTCTCGTATGCCATTAAAAAATTATTTCGCTTTATATCTTAATTGAATTTTGCGTCAATTGGGGCCGCTGCGTGTCTGCGAGGTAACAGCAAAGGCAACCAAAAAAAAAAAAAACACTCGCTATGTGTAAGTAAATTAAATTAATGTTTTATAATCTGATAAAAGCAAGCGACTAAAACAAAACAACACGAAAACAGACAACAACAACAACAACACGAACAACAACGAAACAAATGAGGCGGTGAATTAAAAATATTGTAAATTTCGCAGGCAGCGGAAAATGCGCTCAACGCTTGAATGTATGACAGACATTAGCTGAGTGCTCTGAAAACTAATGAAAATTAAGTAGATACAAAAATACACACAAAATTAAAACGAATCAATTAAAATGTCGCAAAATGATATTTGCAGCAAAATTTCCCTTGTTTTCATCGGAGTTTGATTTCTCTGGAAATGGTTTTCGTTTAAAAACATATTTTATATATGTATATTTATATATATGGATATTATTGTTTATATATTCGTGCATGAATGCAGTTTAAAATAAAGTGCACTTCTGAGAGTATTTATTAAATAGACTATTTATTGATAGACACTACTATTGAATAAGACAACTCCTATCAACCGGTTAGTGGCAAGTTAATGATTTAACGTGTTAAATCACAAGAGTTGCATCTGAGATGCATGTTGAATTTGATTTGTATTGAATCAATTGAAGCATCAACGGAAATATTAACTCGATTTCAGTTGAAGGTAGTCTTAAATTTGGTCTTCAAACTCCAGTTGAAGTGTTCGCAAATGGTTGGCTAATGACGAACGCAGCCGCAGAGTTTATCCAACAACCATCTCCTCGCCTCCACTCCTCACCACCTGACCAAAAGTGCTCGCTATGCTAATGAAGAGCTGCGAGCTCCGAGTCCAATAAAAACATGCACACACACACACACACACACACACATGTTGAGTTGGTAGTAATTAATTAAGCGAGCACTTGATTACAATGAAATTGACGCCATTTGCAAGTCAGCGGAGTTGTTGGGTGATGGGGGCATTCTGCAAAAGGTAGCCACGAACTGTGCACAAAAGTGTAGCATACTTTGCGGCATATTAATGGCTTCGGCTTTGGCTTTGGCTTTGAGTGGTGCGCCAAGTGGATGTGAGGGGATTAAGAGGCACTATGCTGGCCACTCGGCGCATAGTTTACAGCAGCTTCAAATTTTGTTTGTTTAGCTATCTGACACGAGGCGCCACCCAAACGCCCCCCAAAACCCACTCCCCCATCCATCCACCATCCACCCAGTGACCTAACACACGGCAAACAAGTTTTTCTTAGCATTTAAATGTGGCAAGTGCGCATTTGTCGAGTGCAAATTAAATATGCACAAATATAGCCGACTCAGAGCGCCATTCGCAGCCAAGCGCACAGTGGGCCAGACCAGAACAGCATTAAATGAAATGTTAAATTTAACAAGCTCCTTCTTCAGAAACTGCATAAATTACGTTATTGAGTGATGAGAAGTCGTGGGTTCATTTATTGACCAACAATAAACCAAAGGAAACAATTAAAAATAGCTATCCCAGGCAGATCGAAAGTTACTCAAATGTATTCAATGTGTAGTACCAAAATGTATCAAGAGATCCATCAAGAGGTATTCGCTTATTACGTTCTGCAATTCTAAATTAAAGTGCTAACTTTAAAGCTTGCTGTTGAAAACTCTATGTAAAAGCTTAATCGACATGTGTCTACAGTATAAACTTATCGTAATAAATTATACAAATGGGATTAAGGACGTTTCCTTCAATACTTCACACTTCACGTCATAAGTATGATAATATTTCTTTTTTATAATTGCTGTGCCATTTTGTGCCACAGTGGCACAGTGAGCAGCAGCAATGATTGCCACGAATGCTAATAATCATCGTTGTAATCATGATGTTTGCCGATAATGATGCTAATGGTGATAATGATCAAGTTAATGCCTGGCATCCGTTGAGCATTAGCTGCATTACTAAGCGGCTCACCCGCTGAGTGCTTTTTATGCATTTTTTAGCTGTTGGTTTCCTTCACTTTTCGGCCGTTTGGGTTGTTATTGTTTTTGTTGTTGTTGCTGTTTTTGTTTTTGTGTCAGTTCCGACAACTTAAACTTTAGCTCCAGCTTTAGTTAAACTTTGGCCAACTTTTGCCAGGCAGCCATAACGGTTAATTCTTGATTATTATGAAATTAAGTGAGTGCCAAGGGCCAAAAATTATAACAGCACTTGACGCTTGTCACTTTGCTTACCTGCAATGAGATAGAGAGAGAGAGAGAGAGAGAGAGAGAGAGAAAATGAGAATTGGTATGTAGAAGAGATTTTCGGTGCTACACAAAAAAATGTCGAACCACAACTAAGTAATGCAAACGAAGCCCGAGGCTCATCTAATCAAGTAATCGTGCGCATCTCAAACCTGCAATTTGCCAAATGAATCGCTGCCACATACAACACACGCATACTCAGACAGCGAGAGAGAGAGAGAGTGCGAGACACGTGTAGCTAAAAGATGAAACAGGTAATGCAGACGACGACTACAACACTTTTCATAGAGTGCCACAAAACCCACACCCCCATTAGGGACAGACGAGTTGCGGTTTTCTTGGTTTGATGGGTTTTTGTGGCTTGTTTGTTACTTGGCCGTCTGTCCGACCGACAAACAGGCAGACAGACATATAGAGAGACGACAGAGGCGACGAGCAAGCTTTGAAATTCCACGTCAGAATATGCGGCTTCATTTTTCAGTACAGCATTTTGAAAGGGCGACAAGCAGAACAGCAGGGAGTAACTGCAGCAGGCTGGAGGGGAGCTTCTGGTGTTGTGACAAATGTCAGCGTGCCTGACAGAGATGTATACAGAAATCTATAGAAATAAAAATGTCTGTTATAAATAAAAATGCAATTTCCAATGGCAAATCAACTGCCAGTCAAACTGTCAAACGGAAAAGGAAATAGCAGCAACAAAAGTGTATGCGAGAGGGGATGGTCGTAGGTTAAAGGATAGGTTAAAGAGAGAACGAGGCAGGGTTAACGTAACCTCTTTGCATAGTCCCTGCACCCCCCCCCCCCTCCTCCACCCCATTCACTTCCCCCTTTTGATAGCTATCTGGCAGCAGTTGCAACTTAATATTCCAGTTTTAGGTTATCTCCCTCGTTTATTAAAACTAAAAAAGAACAAACATTTCGGACTCAATTTAAAGTTGGAAAATTGCATTTGTTAACAAAAGAATTTCGTTTTGCTGCCGTTTTTTTCAAATGCGTTGAGTTGAACATTTTAATTCAATCCGAAGTTGAATTCTTAAATTTGAAATTGATCTGCACTTAAGAGTATTATTTGTTATTTATTCACCGAATACCGAACAAAATTTTAAACCAATTCATAAACTTTGTGTTCACGCTTGACGTTCCGGAAGCGGAACCGAAATATGTTTGTGTGCATATTACAGGGTGTTTTATAGTTATATTGATACCATTATTTTAGTCACTTAAGGCTGAAAGGATTTGAAAGTTTCGTTTGTTGCATCCACACATATGTACATATATTCCTTAGTCTCTTCCGATACGGTTGGCGACTCTAAGCAGCTGGGCCACTAAACTAATGGCAGACATTCATGGGACATACCGAAAGGAGGGTAGGAAGAACGGGAGGACGCCGTAGACAATTTGTATTATTCAGGACGCCATTCATCGAGCTGAAAGCTTATGCTTTTTTGGCAGTTTATTGTCTTGTTTTGCTATTGTTTTCGGGTGTTTTGTTTTGCGTTGTGAACGCAAACCAACGAATGTGAAATTCCCTACAAACAGGCAAAGTTCTAGTTTTCTAGTTGTTTGAGGATTAAGGGTAAACCTATCCAAAGAGATAATTTTAAAGGTAAATATATCCCTTCCCTTTCTTTTACAAATTAGCGAGCATTAATTTTCATATTCCGAACATATATCCCAGCTTTTATTTTGCTTGTCAAACGGTTTGAGTAAGTTATTGTGCTATTAGTTTGTGGCAGGGGAAAGCAAAAGAAAGTTAGTCATACGAGTCATAAGTCTATCTGAATAGTTTCCCATTTGGCGTTTGTTGTTTAGCCTGGCTTAAGAGACAAGGTACAAACTACAAACATACATATATGCATATGTATTCAGTACACTGCATGGCTTATTGTGTTTTTATTTTGTTACACTCACACACGCACACACAGAGACACACACGTATAAGCCACACACGCACGCACAGTACTAAGCGGAGATAATAAGTTTTCATATTTTGCAAAACGGTTTTGGAGTAGAGGGCCGAAGGGGGGTAGGGGAAATATGGAAGCGAAAGTTCCAATAGACAACAACAAATTCCACTACTTGTTTATCTATCCCTGGACTTAATCTTAATGATATATGGCATATATATATATATATATATATATATATATATATATATTTGTGCTCGATTTGTGCTCAATTGAGAGTTCTGCTTACTCCATTATATGAAAACAATTCGGTGATATTTCACAGTTGGCCATTGTATTACATAATTTATGTTTTGCTAAAAACAAAAATAAAGATTGCAAACATACAGAGAGAGAGAGAAATAGAGAGAGACAGAGATAGAGAGAGAGAGAGAGAGCTGCCTAATCTAAACATATTCAAAGAACGCTAAACAGAGTATTACAAAATTTGCATATGTAAATAGCAGTCAGAAAGAAACAACTTCGACACCATAAAGAATATATTATATTATATATATTTCTATTTCTATTTATTAATATATTTCTGATTAGAAATAACAGCCAAGTCGATTTAACCACATCCGTCTGTCTGTCTGTCCACCTGCCAGTCTGTCGCTTTCTCAGAATCTATCAGAGCTAAAGACTTCAAATATGGGATATAAGTTTTCGTATACGAGTTGTTTTAATTTGATTTATTTCCGTCTCGCGAATATCGATAAAAACCGATTAACGATATCATTTAAATACACAATATATAGATTTTGTATAATACTTGTAAAAATATTTATCATCTGCATACTTTTTATCGAGATCGCTTGGGAAAGATTGTAGAAATTGTATAGCCAAATTTCAGTATTTTATCTAAGACTTGTTGAAATCTGCTAATTTTTCTGTGCAGGGTATCTTTTAGTCGGAATGACTTGCGACTAGAATGGTCTTGGTCTTGGCTTCTTCTGGCAGGCATTGCGTGTTAAGCACGCTAGAAATTTCATGAAAATTGCCACTTAATTCACTGTTGTTCCTTTCTTATTCATTTTGCTTTCATTTTATTTTTTTGACGTCAGCAAATGGATTAAGCAAACTTTATTTATCGATTTTTTTGTCAGCTTTTGGCAAGCCTCGGCATTCATTATATATTTATTAATTTGATTTGTGAACAGCTCCCAGTAAGTATTGCCATCTTCATTCAACTTTTGTGGCAAGGTTGGAGGGTGTCGTGTGAAGGTGGAGGTGGAGATGGAGGAGGAGGGCGAGACATCATTAAAAATCATTAAAGTTCAGTGAAGCAGCTGAAATGCGACCGCTGTCCCAAATCATATCAAAGGCCTCAGCACTTTTACGCCACTTGCCAGTGGCGCATCTGATAATCCCCTTCCCCCTCCCCCCCTTCCCCGCTTCACCCATTTCGCTTACCGCCAGCGTCTGTCCTTTCTCCTACTCCGACTATCTTTGATGCGCCCCGTCAGCATGTCGTTTCCCCTCGGCCCAACATTAGCAAACATATTAAATTTTTCATAAAAATTTCATATGGACAGTCGGAACCCTCAACTGATTCAGGGGATAGTAACCGTGGGCAAAGCTCCCACCTCCAGGCTCCCACCCACACCCGTACTACCAGCACAGTGCTTATCTTTTGTCCTTTACCCAACACTGCCGCACTCTCAGTTAGGGTATGCCACTCTCGATGCCTTCACAATATCCGTCTTGTGCTAATTCCCAAAAAAAAAAAAATATTACACAGTATTGTTTGAAGACAGTATTGTTCGATAGCAAAAAATACGCAGAGAAAAATAATGGAATTCATTAAAGAATGTGTTACTAATTCAAGTACAAGCCCGATTAAAAGTGTATAGAGCATAAATTTATACAGCTTAAGATTGAAAGCGTTTGCGTCAAGTCTGCTGTCTTCATATTGTTTATTTTATGGTTACTGCGAAGAACACATTCTTGATTTGAGTTTGTAGCTCTCAATTCGAGTTTGAATTTGAACATATCCTTACCCTCTGTGTAGTTGCAGTATATTTTGTTTGTTTGTTGTTTGTTTCCATGGGTATTCAAATGTCGCATATGCCACATGCCTTTCGACTCTATTACCAAAATTTAAAGCACACTTTTGCGCGCTTTTGGTTGTTTGGTTGTTATTGTTGTTCTTGGTGCTTTATTGTAACAGTTACATTTTGATTGGGCTGGCCATTTAAAGAGCAATTTCGTACTTGCGGCCATGTTAACAGTTTCGGACGCCTATTTCAGTTGAGAACGCTTTGGCGTTCGGCCATTGCTTGCCGCGACGGGGGCAGCAGCAAATTTTATGTTTGCCGCAATTGCGCCTCAGAGATTTGTGTGCCGCGCAAAGCAACACAATAACAATGGGCGGGAGCAAAGAGCGAGAACGAGAGAGCGATAGAGTGCGGGGCGAGAGAGCGAGAGACAGAGGAGGAGCACGTGGAAGTTGCTCTAAAATTTATTTATTATTTAGGGTCTGCATTACGACGTGGCCTACAACGGTGGGGGTTGGAGCGTTCAGGCGGAAACACTTTCAACTCATTTGCCGGCGCCCCAGTGGACAAAAATTCGATTGAAATTTGAGGCATGCGTCGCGCGTCCAAGAAAAACGCTTCATGAATTCTTGATGGTCGCTAAGAAAAACTCGACATATTTAGTCCACTTACAATAATCACACAATTTACACGCATTTTGTGCCATTCGAGAGAGATTCCACAAAAAGAAAAAAACAAAAACAATAACAACAATTGGTTGGTGGGCAAGAAAAGCAAAGCAAATGAAATATCTTTATAAATAAATGGCAGCCACACACACACATACATATGTGCTTGTGCCTGTCTGTGTGTGTGTGTGTGTGTGTGTGTGTTAATCCCGACACGCACGCACACTGGGTCAGAGAGAAACCACCAAAGGAATAGAGGGACAACAACAAAAACGGAGCGCAAAGCGTGCAGTAAATAAACTAATGCGGCTACTTGTTAAGCAAAGTGCCGTCATCTATTAAACAATGTGAACCCCTACTCTGAATACCCCGACTACCCTAGTACATCCCTACCCACAACCAAAGCTTCCCCTAAGAAATGAACTGAACTGAATGACGAACTCAACTGAACTCAACTTGGCCAAAAATGACAATAGAAATGGCCAAATGGCAAATGGCAATGGGCAAAGGACAACGGCAAAGGATATTTGTCGCCTCTGCTGATGTAGTTGCAATTGTTAGTTGTTGTCCTTGTTGTTGCTGTTGTTGTTGCTGTTGTTGTTGTTGTTGCTGTTCTTGTTGTAGTTCTTGTTAGTTGTAAGCGCCTGTTGACACAAAAATTCGCTATGTTTCCGGCGACTGCGTCGCATGTGTGACAAATGTCTGAAATTCTAGTTGTTCTTCTTCTTCATCATCATCTTCTTCTTCTTCCTTTTCTCCTCCATTTCTTTTGTGGACTTATGTTTTAGTTTTTGTTGTTATCCTGAGCTATGGTGTGACTCATTAGGAACAGCAGCAGCCTGCGCACCCCATCCATCTGCCCAATCTATTGGTGTGTAGACTACGACGCATACATATGTATACATATTTAAGTTCATCTTCCTGCATTTTTGGTCCTTTGTGAATGAAAGCGGCTTAAGCGTCTAATGGCTAGCAAAAATCATGACCAAAATAGAGATGACAGAGTCCTAGGCTGATGTTGGCTAATGATGCTGCCCAAAACTGTCAGAAAGGGGATAGGAGAACGCAACTGATGGGCACAGTGAGGAATCCACTTGAAATGCCGGCAGTTGTGCGTAGAGTTTTGCTTTTTGAATAAATGATAAAGAAAGACAAATAGGGCGAGAGACAGAGAGAGTTTAAAAACCTTATCTCCAACAAAAAATCTTATCTCTAAAAACTCCAACAATGAAATCTCTGAAATTATTTTACGATGGTTTTTAAAGCCCAACTAACAAGACCATATTTTATCAAGGATATATATACTTTATGGAATCGGAGATGAAATTTTCTGTGTATCATATATTAAATGAATAAATTGGAATATTTCATTTAATATAATGAAGCTGATACAGATGAATGGGAAATCAATTTAAGCAAAGCTTACAAAATGTGAACACTGTTCATGAAATGCAGAGAACTGAGTTTATTGACACTTTTTTTAATTATTCCAGCTATCTGTCTATATAAGTATACACTTGTAGGCATTTCGGAGATCTTTGCCCACTTCAACCCCCCCTTTGATTTACGCATATTCTCTCACTTCAAGGAAATGCATACTGGTAAAGTAGATAATCGGCAGTGGATTGTGAGATTTGCAGGCTTTAGCAATTAATATAAAAACATAAGCTATCAATTTAACGCACTATCTATGTGTAAGTAAGCACACACGTAGGAATAAAATAAATAAGATAAAAGCGAAGCAACTTAAATGCTTCACTGCACCATTCACAGCAGGTGTCCGACACGGTGTCGGTCGGGCTGGCGATTGGCTATCTTCAAGCAACCATCTTTAACTCTTCTCTCTCTCTCTCCCTCTCCCTCGAACTAACTCTCTCGCTCTCTCTTTTTTTGCTGTGTTCACGTGTTTATTCAAGCAATGAGCAAACGTGCCTCAAATTCATACGAGCTGCTCCACTTTCAGCTTTGTCTTGAATTTCCTTCTTTTTTTTATATTTTTTGTTGAGGTTTTTAGCTTTGTTTCTTGTATTATTTTTTTGTTGGTTGGGCTTGCTGTTTTCTATTTGACTGGTCGAAGACTATTTGCTATGCTGCCTTTGCAATTGTCTCCTGACCCTGGCAGTTACCATCATAAGAGCACAGATCCTTCCTTCCAAGCCACCCAGCTGTATACGCTCTGTCTGACCTTTAATCACGGGCCAAGAATTGAGTCGTCGTCAGCTGTCCATCCGCCCCCCCCCCCTCCCCCCCAGCACGCCTCACTCCCTTCTCTTCATCCTCATCCTGTTACCTTTATGTATTGTTGGGAACATTTTGCTGACCTAGCTGCCAGCAAAAGGCTGCCCAAGTTGTGCTTGGCTTTGACTAATGACTGACGCGCTTCCTCTTGTTGTTGTTTTTGT
Organism: Drosophila macrothrix; assembly: GCA_035042055.1. Lineage (NCBI taxonomy): Eukaryota > Metazoa > Arthropoda > Insecta > Diptera > Drosophilidae > Drosophila > Drosophila macrothrix. The sequence continues at coordinate 3,018,821 of JAWNLX010000587.1, forward strand.
GGTGGTGATGTTAATGGCAATGGTGGATGGGCGTGGCATTGGCACTGGGCGTGGCGCTTGTCATGCATGTTAGCATCATTAATAATTGACAGGTAAGTAACTAAGTAAAATATAATTAACTATGCTCAACGCCTGAGATTGAAACACAAGTTCCTCCTCTCTGTCACACACACACACACACACACATACTCGCTCTCGCTCTCTTTTTCTTTCTCTCTTCTCTCTCTCTCTCTCTCTCTCTCTCTCTCTCTCTGTTTAGCTACCTTTTGGTATAGCTTGAAGTCTGTTGTGTGTCTGTCTATCAACTAGCTAATTGCATCTTGCATATACACTTTTACACCGACCCATATCGAGTTGCCTACTTATGCTAATCCGCAAAAAATCCTTTCGATCCAGTCGAATAACAACAACCACAACAATAACATTAGGGCAATAAGCCCAACCATTCCCAAAACTAGAACACTTCGTTTTCTTTAGTTTCTTGGTGCTAAAATTGATGGCAGGCTATTGCTGTAGTGGGTAAGTGGTAAGGGGGAGGGGAGGATTGTTGGTTCACGTGCGTGAAATAAATTTAAAATGTGTTGCCTGCAAACTCGATATTCGATATACAAGCATTGTGCATAATAATGTGTATGATTACAGTAAAACTGCTACAAGCACAACCAGCCTGTATAATATAAACTTATTTTTGGGCTATTTGAGTTAAGGCTTCCGGAAGCAAAGGCAGTGAAACAAAGTTGAATATATGAAAATATTTTTTAATAAACTTCAAGCGAATTTTATTTGATCAATTTGAACTTTTCTCTGCATTTTTATATAATCAACTGTTATTGTAGAAACTAAAAATTCGTCAAAATATGAATATTGTTTCAGTTGGGAAACTATAAGAAAAAACTTTGCCATAGGCAAAGTTTGTATACAAAAGGAACACCAGCAGCTAAAAGATAAATTATTATCGCCCGAGCTTAATGAGAAATTCACTTTAAAGAGGTACAACTGTTGCGACTCTATTTTTAGTGCTCCGGCTTTCTTTTGGCATGTCTTATGGCCAGTCTGAAAATAGAAAGGAGAGCAAATGGACAAAAATGAATAGCAACTTTTTGATCCGTTTTTCTGCTTTGCTCTTTCTCTTTTCTTCCTTCCATTTTTTGCTGATTTTCTTTGCTTTGCTTTTGCTGCTACGCAAAGCGTTTATCATTTTTATATCTGAAAATCGGGTAGGTGGGAACGCGGTTGGGGGGTGGGGAAGGGGGAGAGGTGAAATATTGGTTGAATTGAGCCTTCTAAATACTTATAAGCTAAACAACGTGTCGCACAGTTGAGTTGAAAAGTTTACCAACTTTTGACTGGCCAATTCCCAAAGCAAGACCCACAACTCAACGCTGCGTCTCCTTGCAACAGCAATCACCCCAAACCCGCCTACCCCCAGTCATGCCATGCATTGATGTGGCAAAAGTTCGTTAAGTAAGTGAAAGAGCTGTGAATGATTTATTGCATTTTAAAAATGTTAAGTAAGACGAACTTTTCGGGTTTTTTTTGTTTTTTGTTTTTTTTTTTGTTTCGTGTAGGAGAATGCTGCGAAGCGCGACGAATGCAAGCAAATGGCAGCACTTGGAACTGCCATTCTGACAACCAGACAAATTGCCGGCGGGTTGCAGAGTCTGCTGTGAGAGACCTGTGCTGCTAAACCATTGCACAAGTCACAAATGTCAACTTTCCTTCGCGTCTGCATGAGTGTCTGTGTGTGTTTGCGTGTGTGTGTGTATGGGTGTGTGAGACACAAATATCATAGAGCGCCAGATACGAATCATGGCCAAATGCAACACCCACAACCCACCACCCATCACCCACTGCCCACGCTCCCCAGCACTCAGCAAAGTCTGTCATGTTCCCTTTGCTCATAAAAAACAGTTTGCAGCTGTCAAAGATTGATTTTGTTGGCGCACCTTGCCACAAATCTACCCAAAAGGTGCAGACCAAGGCATCTAAAGGCAAACCTTGAACGCCAAAGTTGTGTACGATAAAATATTTCAACAAATATTTAAGTTGCAACACACACACAAACACACTCGCAGACATACAGAGGGAAGGGGGAGTAGAGCAACCAAAATTGGAATTGGGCGCTTGTTGGACATTGAAAATTACTTTTGAAAAGTTGCAAAAGTTTGGCAAATGCAACAGCAGCAGTAGCAGTAGCAGCTGCAGGAGAAATAGCTGAAGCGGAAGGAGAAGCAGTAGCGGAAGCGATTAAAGCCACTTCAACTCCAACTGGAATATTTGTGCATTAAGATAAATCGGCATTTGAATATGAATAAGAATCAAAGTCGAAGTCGAAGTCGAAGTCTGAATGCACAATTTGTATTTTCCGTGCTTGCAACAACAACATTATCAGCAGCAGCAGCAACAACAACATCAACAATCATTCGAACCGAAAAAAAAATACACTAATTTAGTGGCTCGAATATTTTATATCCACAGATACCCTAGAATCGATTTCTAGAAATAAGTCCTTTATGGGACAGAAGACTTATCCTTCAATGCGTTAAAAATGTTGGGGTAAAATTATATTGCCCTCTGAAAGGGTAACAGACAAGGTATACCAAGTAACAAGGTGACAAAATAATACAACAGAATAATATACCATAAGATAATAGAAGAAAAGAGAGGAGAAGAGAGGAGGGGAGCAAGCATGACAATTGACAATACAATTGGTATTTAAATGAAAGCCTGTTTGAAAACTGGAGACAGACAGACAGACACAGATAGAGATATATGCACTCTATCTCAGGCAGGAAGAGACAAGGCAAGCAGGCGGTGGCAAGGGGAATTCTGCTCAATTCAAACTGAAGACTGAAGGCACTTTGAGAATGCGACTGCTGGTGAATGATGATAAGACGATAATGATAATGGTAATGCTAATGCTAAGGTTAATGATTGCGATTGGGGTTAACTGAATGTGCGCGATTTGATATTGACTGGGCGCGACTAAGAGGCGGCCTTAAATACCAATTGGCAATTGGCAAGAACAATGGAAACACAATCTGCACACTGCACACACGTGTGTGTGGTTGTGTGTATAAGTGTTTGTGCCAAACTAATCACCCATATCCATTTCCGATATACAACAATTGCTGCAAACATAATGGCAGTCAAATTATTAATTAAGTGTAATGATAGCTAAACAAAACTTATCTCAAATATCCATCAAGTTATGCCAATTAAGTTTATTAATTAATGATAAAATTGAATTCAATGCAAATAACAATCAAATAAACAACATATATATGCTATATATGTATATATCAAATCATAATCAGAATCAACGCAAAAGTTTTATTTAGCTGCAACAGTTTCTATTGAATTTATGGATTTTTTTTATTCAATATGAAATCTATGAAAATGAAATCCAATCAATTTCATTTAGCTTTCAACGCTTTTTTCAACAGTCCAAATGCAAATGCAATAAAAACCGTAATATGTGGAAAACATGGCTAAGCATTTGAGCCAAGAGTTGGCTGCCAAGCACTTTATCAGCCAGCTTCAATTAGCTTAAAGCGAGAGAGAGAGAGAGAGACATAGAGAGAGAGAGAAAAACACAGTTGAGCAACCGGGTCAGAGGGAAGGAGGACACAAGGGGAAGGGGAGGTAAGCGAGCATCAGTGTTGACTGTTGCTATACGAGCTGAATGTGGAAGCTGAAGGCAGATCCATAGCATGCGAGGCATAATTACAAAAGCGCCAACGATGACGACCCAAAAACCGCGCAAGGACACAAACATAAAAAGTTGCACGGTGCGAGGGGAGGTGTGCCAGGGGCGAGGAACGGAGGGAGTCTCGTTGAGTCGTTGAGTCTCGCTGGTCGTCATGCTTAAAGGCGTTTGGGGCGTGCGAAAATTCCAGCAGTTTTGCCTATTAGTAATTCATAATCCATGCGTTCGCTTGTTGCCGCACTCACCTCTCTCACCCCTCACCATGGTCCGCAACACATTCTCTCTCCTCTATGTGTGGCACAGATGCGTCTAACATCTATTGGGCTCGCTCCACAGCCCGGCTGCGTTCCAGTTTATGAATGGGTCGGGTCACCTTTAATTTGGTTGCCTGACAAACATTTTTGTGCGCCTTTGATTTCATATTCATTGGCTAACCAAAAGAGAAAGTTGCGAAGGGCAGGTGGATAAACGGATTTTTATTGCAACAGCAACAGCAACAGCAAAAGCAACAGCAGCTAGTTGAAGCCCAAGTTGAAGTTTATGGTCTGTTGCCGCAGCTCCAATCAATGTAATGTCATAGCCATAAATCAATTAATTTCAAAACATAATTAGTCAAGTCCAAAATAGCTCGCGTTGCCGATGGTGCGTATGAGTAATCGATGGCCGACAAGCGACAAGTCGACATGCAAAGCAATTATGTGGTACTTAAGTAACGTGCAACAAATATCAACGGTTGCTGTGTACAAGCCACAAACAACATGGGCAACCTAAATAGGAATAGCAACATCAATTATATTCTCATTAGGAATTTATACTTGTATTAAAATGTCAGCTGGGTAGCTGGCCGTATGCGTAATATTCGACATTAACCCCAATCTAAGACGTAATCACCGCTTCCCCTCTCTCCCCCCAGCCCCCCGGCCCCCTTCTATTACTCTTCTGTCCAACACACAATGGGAACCAACGATGAAAACGGGCAAGTAGACTTTGCTTCATTCGAAAACCCAATTACTAAAATGACATTCGCATGGTCATCAAATATCTGCGGTTGATCTGCGCATATGTGCATGTATAGGTTTGGGTGTAGGTATTGTTGTGTGAGTGTGTGTGTGTGTGTGTGAGTGTACAGAGTAATTACATATGGCTTTAGCTGCTACTGTGGTTAACATTGGGCTTATCAGTCAAACATCAGGCTAGCCACTACACTTTAATTAACTGCATTATGCTGTTGAATTCTCAGTATTGGCAAACTTAACTCATGTCCACATATCAATCTTTGGTCAATCAATCAATCGAGCAAAGCAGCCAACTTAGAATAGATAGTTCAAATCGAAACATAGGTACTGAATTTGTTCGATTGTCGATTACTCATATCGAAACATGTCAATTGTACAAATTGTGCGATTTATCAATTGCAATTTGTCTCAGTGTAAAATGTGGAAAAGTAATAATGCATTGAGTTGTGTGTTTTTAAATTGAAAACAAACCAAAATGAATGAGTTGAGCTGAGTTGAGTTCGGCTTACACATAGCTTCGAGGCTCTCGTCAAATCGATAAATCGAGGAGTGCAAATCGATAAAACCACACATCTTCCACCATTTTAGACTTTACCCAAATGATCTTGGAATTCATTAAGAAGGTTATTTACCATCTGTTTTCATCGGTTAATATGTTGCCATCAGTGTATTCCGTAGTCAAATATGCTTGACGGCAAAACTCCCATATGTTTCTTATGTAATGTTGAAATGCGCTGAGTCTTCTGGCCAAAAGCCGCAAAATACAGTCAATAATGCGCCAACACAGAACGGCAAACACACTTAACTCTCACAGACGCGCAAACATTCAGATAAAATGCCGAATAGCAATACATCAAGTCGATGAAGTAGACAGACAAACATTTGGTTTGTTGTCGTACTTGGTTGCCCTCAAAAGTAGGCAATACTTTCGCATCTGTTTGTCGCGCCTGGCAAAGATTATTTATTGAACGATTTGCGCGCTTAAGCGGATGACTGCAAGTCAATGCGGCAAAGTGTGTGCATATTTGTGCGTGTGCGTGTGCGTGAGCGTGTGTGAGTGTGTGTGTGTGTGTGTTCTGTGAAAATAACAAGTTATTTTACATGTTAAGCAAACGCATCCGGCAAACGGATGGAAAATGTATGGTATACTCGTATGCATGGATAGAGAAGCATTTTATTTTTACTCTTTTCATTTTAGTAGTGGAAAACTAATGGATCAATGCAAAAAAGAGGCCCAAAGTAGAATATCAATTGGAATCCAAAATAGCAAATCAAATGGATAAAATGCACTGGCAACTAGCATAAAATTAAGCCTAAAGAAAAACTGGGCGCAAAAAAAAAGCGACGTGAAGAGACTGTGGCAAGCAAAAAAAGTTGCCACAGCTTCTGTGGCAGACGGCGGCAAATGGCAACATGAATATCGCATGCAAATTCGACCGTCCGCACACTTAATATAATTTCACTTAAACAGAGAGCTCTACGAGTTGTAAAAAGGTAAGAAGCAAGCAGCTGGAACGAGCCCAGGTGTGTGTGTATGTGAGTGTGTATGTGTGTGTGTGTGTGTGTGTGTGTTGTCATGGGCCACATTTCGACTCTTTGCCTTTTCGTGACTTTGGCGCGTTAACCTCAATTTATCGCTGCCATTTATGTCCTTTTTTCGATTACAGCATAAATTGTGGTAGGTAACGTGTTGGTCTCACACACACACACACCAACACACACATACACTCCTGATAAATGGTAAACTGCATGCATTGTGTAATCGATAAAAAAATGAGAAGGAAAACACTACAAGAGACCAGCCAGAGCTGAAAGCTAAGCAGTAGCACGGCATAAAAAGCCAACAGGAACAGACCCCGGCTAAAACAACGATTGGCCTAATGCACATTTGTATTCATCTCTCGGTCGAAGTGGGTGTGACTGTGTATGTGTGTGTGTGTATATATATATGTATATATATATATATATATCAATGTTTATGTAACAATTACATGTTGACGTGCAGTAAATTTAAAAAACCGAGAGACAAACTGTGAGGTAATTGCATTAATGTTCCACTTCATACTGTGTAGAGGATTTGTTAACGTTAAGGTATCCCAGTGTATGTTGATCACAGAGCTTATAAGAGTTAAGAATACCCAGATTTAATATATCTATAACTCAGCGTAAACGCTTCACACTAGCACGAAGATACATCAATTATAACCAGAATTATAACCAAAAAGTTGAGGACAAACCCTGTTTTTGACATCAGTGGAACCATCCTCCCAATGAAGTCATAAATATCTTGGCTTAGCACTAGAAAAATCACTCAATCCTAGACAAGACTCAATGCACGCATAATCCAACAAACATCTCTAGTTATTAAAGTGCAAAATTTAACAGAAGGGTAACTGCTAGTCGTTGTGTTCAATATTAACTCAGCGGGTTGTGGGTCGAACATGCCTATAAAGCCCACATGTTTTGTATTTTGTATTTGTTATTCTGATTGAAATACCTTTTATTTATGCACTTACAAAACTTGATTAAATTAAATGCACGCCGCATTGTTTGACATTCAGTAATTTTTGTTGTGTTCTCTTTTATTAACGAACACGTGTCTTTTGATATTTTCATGCATTTGGAAATGCTGCTTTTTACAATTATGAAATTGTTATCCACGTTATTTTCATTTTTGTTTTATTTGTGTTGTGGAAATGTGCTTTTCAGACACGCTTTTCCTGGAGTTTCTTTTCAATGCATTTACCCTTTGGCTACAGCGGAAATTTAGTTCAAATTGTGCTGGCCATAATTTAATTGGTTTCTGCTTTCATTTTTCAATACTATAAGAGTATATTGGTTTTTTTTTTGAAAATTTTAAAAACGAAATATAATTATGCTGTGTGAAAGCACGCTGCTACGTATCGATTGATCTCGAACCCACAGGGTATATGAACATATATTCCTATTTACCAAATTGCACAGCAGCAAGCACAAGAAATTTCTGTATTTCTGCATGTACACACACATTTTATATACTCGTACATTGTGGTATTATGTTCTCATTTGTGATGCAGGCTGATATTTTCCACATACATTTGCGATTTGTTAGTTTGCGAGCGTACTAAGGTATTATGTTCATATTTGTGCTACAGACAGATAATTACTGCATACAATTGCGATTTAAAGGCAAGTTATTAAACCAGTGAAAATTTAGTATGTGAATAACGCTCAGCAACTTTGTACAGCTCGTTATTGCTTGTTATAAACGCAGTGAGCTGAATATACATATATTATAGTTGATAGTGGTAGAGCTCTTACAAATACTACCACAACGACTATTGCGACTAGAGGCAGCAACTATTCCTAACTATTCAAAAACAAGTTTGCTGTAACCAACATGGACACATTCAGATTTCCAATTCAGTAGCTTTAATGCGTATGTTTTTGGTGCGCCAAAACAATTCATTAAAAAATCATGTGCACGCCAAGCAGCAATGTCCAAAATAGCAGCAAACTACAGAAGAACGTAGGGTGAGGAGTGGAGCTGTGTGGGTGATGGTAGTGGGGGAGGAGGAGAAATGGAAGCAAAACTCTGCACTTCACTAAGCATGTGAATGAGACTGGGGCGCCATAATCATAAAGCCAGTGAAAAGCTGCACAATAAAAAATAACTCATAGCTTCAGCATCATCTGCCCCCTCCCCCTTTTCACCGACATTCAACTCAAACACACACAGTCACCCACAACACAACAGAACTCACACATACACACTGCCTTTTTGGGGTGATGATTATGACACTCTCAAGCGCTCTGTGAAAGAGTTGCTCGTGCGTGCAGCAGGGGGTGCGGAGCTAAAATAGTAACTGTAGTTGTGGCTGTTGCAAAAGCACCGAAATGAAAAACACGTTGCCGCATTTTGCGTTATGACCAAAAATGTTGCGGCTACTGAAGAAGCTCCAGCAGCAGCGGCAACAACAACAAAATTTGTGAAATACATATAAAAAAAATGGAATAAAAAAACGAAAGGAAAATTTAAAGACGAACAAAAGCGGATGCGTATGCGAGTGCGGAAGTGGAAGAGCCAAAGTCAAAGTCAGAGTTGGAGTTGGAGTTGGAGTGAGAGTCGCTACAGGATGTTGAGTCCAACTACCGTGCACACACATTGGGTAGCCTTCAACGCTTCATTTATAGCCGCACAATTGCCTTTTTAACATACCCTTAGAGCACAACTCAAGATACCCTGTTATAGAATATAATTGTCCGACGTATTCCCTTTTTCATAACAAATTCAACAAATTCAATCTGTTCTTGTTATTCATATATTATTAATTAGATTTTTCACAACAACTTTGCTTATCGATATTCAGCATCGGAACAGAAATGAAATAGTTAGCATTAAAGAACTACCATCAGTTTTCAAAAAACAGTTTTGAACTGATTAGGGCAACAGAATTGATGTGCTTAGTGATGATGATATGGTTATAGCTGTGACTATAACTGTGACTGAGTGAACATATATCTATGCGAAGTATTGTAATACAAGTCGTATCCGCAGAAGCAAAAGCAGCAGCGTAAATGGCAGCCGAAGGAGAAGAAAATCAGCTCAGAAACATGTCATAAATAACGCAGCTTGTGAGTCATAAAGGGAAAGAAGCCAACGCAAAAAACAGAAACTAAAAAAAACAAGAGAAATGGAAATAGAAATGGATATGGAAACCAGCAAGAATGAAAAATTCTTGAAAATATGCAAAAATGCCAACAGAGGATGTTAAAGCTAAAACAGTTAAGGCAGAAACATGGCAAACAAATTCAATTTGAAATCATCATCAGCAACAACAACAATTTGATAGCCATACTTGTAGCTTTCATCATGCTTTCAGTTGCGTTTTGTTTTTCAGCTCAGTTTCAACACCTTCTTTTTTCCAAGTCTTTGGAAAAACTGTCGACCGTCAATCGCGCAGAAAAACACTGCAGACTATTCCCTCTCCCTTCTCTCTGTACACATATATATCTCTGTCTCGGTCTGTCTATATGTCTGTGTCATGGTACATTTGTTTACCTTGCAAGTCAGCCCGCAACTTAGTAAGTAAATTCCATTTCAAGTTTATCCTTAGTCTTTCCTCTATGCCATTTCATTCTCGCAGATTCCATTTGAGTTTAACCTCTCCTCTCCATCTCTCTCTCTCTCTCTCTCTCCCTGTCTGTCTCTCTCTTTCTCTTTCTCTCTCTTGCTCTTGCTCTTGGCGTGTCTGCGCCCGCATGTGACATCATAAATTTTGATTAAGCTCTTTGGCCACAGTTTACAGTTTACAGTTTCCACTGCTCGCCGTCCATCCAGACTAGCTCCACTGCAGCACATACTTTTTCTCATTTACACCCCCTCCCCCTCTCCTGTACCACACCACCCACTGTCATCCTGATGAGGATGATCATCATTATATCTTTGCTATCTACTTGAATTGTTTGCCCATTTCAGTTGAAAGTTTTTTTTTGACCGGACTTAAGCATCAAATTGGCAGACAACTTTGTGCATTATGCAGGACGCGTTCGTTGCGTATACGCCCCACTGTGCACAGCACCACCCACCCTTGCACCACTCAGTTAAACACTTAGTTGCCAATTGAAGTGGCTGTTGCTGGCAACGTGCTGCGTGCTGCCTGCCACACATGCGATATTCCGGTCGCTGGCATTAAATTTGAAATCCATATTGAATTCGCTAGTAAGTCCCGTAATCCCCAGCGTATGCGTAATATTCGTAAATATCGCCGATATGAGTACATATTCATACACACACATATACACACACACACACACAGCCACATTCCATGCCAACAGTTGTCAGCGCACAGATTTGTGGCCACAATTTCGCACAGATAAGAAAAGAAATGGAAAAAAGAGAGAAATTGCAAGAAAAGAAAGAAATTTGCTTAATGCCGGTAAACTAGTTTCATCCTGTTGAAAGGTAAGCTAAATCTCAACAAATTCTTCTTCTTCTTCTTCCTCCATTTTAGTTTGTTCTGCTGGAAATGCGAATCGCAGCAGGTTTATGTTTGCTTTTTTCTCTTTCGCTAAAAGATGATTATAGGTCTGAGTCTGCCTTAAGATATACAAATATCTGGTGTCGAATGAATTTTGCTTAAAGGTATTTCTCAGCAGAACTTGTTCAAACATGATGAGCAGCCTTTGGCTTGTTAAGTGAAAAAAATAAGTAAGCTAATGTTCAAGGTTAAAATATCTTCAGCAAATAAAAACCCTTAATAGAAAACAAACATACTTTCGTTTGCTTAGAGAAAATAAAGTCAGATGTGTCATGTATAAGGAAATCTTTACTACTGAGCCCCATCCTCCTTATAGATAGAGTACACTCAATAGCAACATTTTGCTTATATTTTCAATACCCTTTTTTACCGGCTTGCCTTGGTCATTATAATAAACACTTAGTCAGCCAGCTTCTCCCGCTTAGTCATCACCCAGCTCATGAGAAACACTTGCTTTTGTGCTTGTTATTATTTGTATACTTAAAATAAAAGTATTTAAGGTATATTTGGGTGTTTAAACCTAAGCCAAAGAGATAAAGCTCTTCCATTCTAGACTGCAGCAACTTGAAGCAAATTGGCAATCTTCTTACTTCTTATTTCAGATTGAGAATCCTTATTATTAAATTAAAATTAGTTATTTGTGGTGGAATAAAGTATGACACTGCTCGTGATCCTACTTACGACTTTTTTGGTTCATTGTCTGCCACCTAATGCTCATCTGGCGAAATAGTAAATATATTTAGCCACATTTGTTTATTTTATGTCTTAAAACTTTGGCTACAACAATTGTTGCCTCCTTGCTTGCTTGCTTGCAGTTTTTGTTCCATGAAAACGACTGAAAAGGGTATAATGAAGGTATGCCAAGGTGTGTAACAGGCAGAAGGAAGCATCTTCGATCTCATAGGGAATATATATTCTTGATCAACAGCAGAGCGATCTCGCCTTCTTTCCGTTTTCTAAGTGTATAGAAATAATATGAACTTCATTATGAACAAAAAGGCGTGTACGATTTGTGATATGTACAGAGTTGGGTACAGGATATCTCCAAATAGAGCTCTGTCATTTGGAGCATTCTTTTTTTTTCTTCTTTTTTTTTTTTGTTTGGTGTTATTTTAATTCGATGCAAAGTTTTCGCGGCAATTCGAGTAAGAAAAAAAGAAGAACAACAAGCAGGAGAACAAACGCAAAACTGAAAGTTGCTCCACATTTTTGGCTGTTATTTTCGTCGTGCGCTTTGATTATGTTTATCTTTATATTTATCCCTCTCAGAAATGTATATACTGAAATTATGTAAATTTAAATATAATAATAACTGAAAAAAACTTGCAGTCAAACTGCTGAACAGACAGGATGGAAGGAGTCAGGCAACTTTTTGCCGAAAACGGGTTTTCTACTTACTATGGATGTGTGTCTGTGTGTATCTCTCTGTGTGGATGTGGGTGTGTGTGTCTTCAAAATTCGTTTTTGTGATTTATCTACTCTGTATGTATATATACATCATGATATTGTGAGTTAATAAAATATAAGTTTGCTTAGACTTAACAGGTAATATATTATAAAGTATATATTATAAATTATTAATTGTATAATACACAGAAATAACGATATATTATCTTCTTTGCATCTAATGAAGTTCTTGTTTGAAACGAGTTGAATCGATTGGTTGCAACTAACACTGGCAGCAGATACAAATTCAAAGCATATCTCAACAACAACAATATGCACATGAGTACCCCTAGTAACCCTATCCCTATCCCTATCCCTAACCCTATCCCTATTCCCAGGCTCAGCACGAAACAACACACACACCACACTGACTGCACCACAAATATAGCGGCATTCAAGCCAATAGCCGACCATTAATTGCGCACCACACAAAGCAATCAGAGTGCAATGCGAGTAGTCGTTAACTGCGCTAACTTTTTGGCTCGACGCCAGTTCGATACAAATGCGAAAAAAGGGGAAGAGGCACATGAGGAAAACGTGGCTTAGTTCGGGTCCGCAATCCGTCGATATATGTGTTTTTGTGATGGTTTTTTACTACTATAAACAAGTACGAATGGCACGCCGAAAATGAGATACCCTTACTGACTGCAGTCAAGCCGAGGACATCTTAAAAATTAAAAAAAAAAAAACCGATCGACTATTCCTATAGCAGTTATATTATATTGGGGTTGTATACGCTGTAGTACTCCGATGCAGATGATTCTCTAACTACAATAAAACTATGTTGGCAAACAAACAAAGGTTCAGTTTTCGATCGATTATTTATCTGGCTGACTCCCTCAAATGCACTATCAGCAGCTAAAATATTAGGACTCGGATACGGGACAGACGGCGATATAAAACATATATGTCATGTCTCCTTGAAAGGTGTTGCAAACTTGAAAACAATATTAAAATACTTTATTTTCTTCATTTCATACATTTCATTTTAATCTGTTTTATGTAGCTGTTGATTTTGCGATCAAACAACTTAATCTTTTCACCGCAAATTTATAACACACACACACGCACACAGCGTGCGGGTGAGAAACAGGGATAGGGAGAGAGAGGGAAAGAGAAAGAGAAAGAGAGAGGCAGATGCAAAAACTAGTGGCGTTTATTTAACTGTCACATTTACACATGTTGCCCGGCTACCGGTGGCAAGCTTACCCCCTTTGCCCATTTGGCTGCCAGGACCGCAAATGCTGTGTGAAAAAGCTGGCCAAAATAGAAAGCCAACGAAGGAAGGCAACGTTGAAGAAGGCCACAAGCCACAAAAGCCAAACCGAAATGAAATCAAATGAGAAGCACTATCAAGCGAAAGGCAAGGGAGGCAGAGAGGGTATAGGGGCCAGGGGGGGAGCGGGCGAGACAGGCTCCATTCACCATTCTCGGATTCTGGCTGCAGGCATATGTGTTATATACTTATAACTATCTCTCTTGGCAGCAACAACTCGAGGCAACTAGCAGCAATTGTGGTAATTTTATTTCTAGACAGGAAGTTTACCAAAGAAAAGGAGGGATTGATAGCGGGTGGGACCGAGAGGGAGAGAGAGTGAGATAGTTTGGAGCTCTGAGGGGATTAGGACTAAGAACTACCGTTCGCAAATTAGCTGAATAAGGCAGCAGCACTAATTGAAATTGGACTTGGACTCGAACTGGAACTGGGTCTCGAACTCTTACCCACAGTTGAGTTCATTCATAAACGGAATTGTAAGCCATTATTAAAACAAGATAGATTAATTAACGCAAGACAGACCTCGACTATGAAATACCCTGCAGCCAAGTCTCGCACTTTGTCCTCAACTCTTACCCAAAGTTGAGTTAACTCATAAACGGAGAGTAAAGCGAGCGATTATTAAAATAAAAGTATTCCAAATCTTTATCTAACATCAAAGCATACACATTTTGTACAAGCATACCAAGTAAGACATGAATGTTCAAGAATATATATATATATATATATATATATATATATACTTATTTCTGTCTCTTGAATACCCCATTTTCTTAATTTATAATGAGTTCAGAGTATTATCGCTGAGGTCAGAGCTGAATTCAAATTGGATTCGTTAATTATGCACAGAACATAGGAACGGGATGCAGAGAGACATCATCACAAGCAGCAACCTGAAGCATGCCACAAAAGATACACAAGGCAAATTAAAACAAGTCCAATGGTCACTTGACAATTATAGTTGACAGAAACTTAAAAGCAATACTAATAAATAAACATTTATATCACTTTCGAAGGCCCAACGACAAAAGTTAAGAAAACTTTGCTGCATGATTGTTTTTAACGATTTGATGCTTAAAATAATTTTTAACTTTTCGCTACATTTTTTAAATGATAACTTTACGAACTTAAAACTATCGGCAAATGACAAACATTCTCTGGTGCAGATATACACAACATCTGTGTGTGTGTGGGTGTGGGTGTGGATGTGTGTGTAACAAATGTATTTATTGTATCTTGTCAGTGTGCTGAACTTTTGCACCCTTGGACATTTTGGCGTGCAACATAATTCATGTTGTGGCCGTTGTTGTATCGCTGACGGCTCAGCTCGGGAGCAGCCGGAGCTGGCTTGCGTGATGGGACATGTGACTGACGTGGGTAGACAATTAATTGAAAAGCAAAATGCTCGACGGAGTGTGTGTGGGTGTGGGTGTGAGTGTGAGTGTAACTGCTGGAAATGTGCTCGTATTCGCATTGGTTTTACTGTCTTAACCAACACAATACAACACCATGCCATACCGCACCGCACCGCACTGCACCGCACCACACCGACAAGCAGCAGCTTCGGCAACCACTAACATTTGTGCTGAAACTCAACGCTGCAAACTTTTATCATTAACGCTGAAAATCAGCTTAAAACTGAGCAAGAAATTCAAAGTGCTGGTGCTGGGGGTTGGCGGTGCGGATGCGGAGCCGACAATAAATGTCAAAAGGTGTTGGCTGTTTTGCCGTTTGCTCTTTTCACGCTCTCTCCCTCTCTTTCTCTTTCTCCTTCTCTCTCTCTCTCTCTCTCTCTCTCTTTGTCGCTGTCTTTCTGTCGCTGTTCTGTTTGTTAACGGGACGCGTGCCACGAAAGCAAAAAAGTGTAGCATACTTTTCAACGCCTCCAGACACAGAATGCCCGCCAAGCAAATTGATTAGAGCTGCACACAAGTGCGTGCGTGTGTGGGTGTGTGTGTATGTGTATTGGTGTGTGAATGTTTTTAACTTTAATTTAGCTGCCCTGCCCGCACTTGAGTCATTTGCCTTTGAGCTTGATACTGCTACTGCAGCACAACGCTGCGTATGCGCATTATATAAAATAAGCATGGCGGAAACTTATGTGTCACAGCTCACATCAAGTGTATGTGTGAGTGTGCGAGTGTGTGAGTGTGTAAGTGTGTGTGTGTGCCCTTCAGCTTTATTTGTGCTTTGCTTTTTTGCAGTTCTTAAGAGTAATTTAATTGTTGGCATAAGCTCTTTAATGTATTTCGTTCATTTTAATGGCCTGACTGAGCGCAAATTTGCGTGTGCAAGTGTGTGTGTGTGTGTGTGTATGGGTGCGTGTGTGGGTGCGTGTGTGCGGGTGTGTGGATATGCGAGAGTGTGTATTTAAAATTTGACTTACACATAAGCTAATTTTAGCAGCAGCCTTAACCTATGCTGCCTAGCCACCACCAACCACCGACCATCGACCACGAATTCTGTGCACCCGTCTCCTTACCTTGAATGTTTTCTGTATTCAGCATTCGTTCTGTCTAATGAGGTGAATGCCAAAGTTGTGCGTGTGTAAATAACAAAATGAGCAACGATAACCACAGCAATGGGGATAAGCGCAAACGAGAGTGGAAATTCATATTCAAATTGAAAATCAGTTTCACATTCGAATAGTTACCAGTAACAATAACCATCACAATAATAATAATAATAATAATAATTGCAGTAGCAATAACAACAAGCAAGAATTAAATTAAAAGCACGCTTGTCGCTCGACTAGAACATACTCCTTACAGAATTATTATTCATAAGAATCTTTATAAATCAACTTTGGTAAATGATTTTAATTTATAAAAATGTAAAAAAAAAAATTTTGGCTAATAATGAAATATTTTTAGAACATAAAATGAATGATTTTCGATGAAAGATCCAAGAGCTCATTGAGTGCTTCAGAAAAAATCACAATAGATTGGAGGGGGAATCGCTAGTGCTCTTACTTGTATTATTAACTGTAATAATAATATATGTAGCTAAATGTATTACAGTTAATACTAATAAATAAATAGATTCAAGGGATCGCAAGTGCACAGACTCTCACAATAATAATAGTAAATAATAATAATTTGGGTATCAAGCCGGAATCGCAACGTCATCGATTCAAATTCAGAACAATTCAACATTATTTTAAGAACCAGTTGGTCCACATAGTACCGTAAGGGAACCGGATACCAAAACACTTTTGGAACCAATCCATATCCCTTAATGGATGCTTTACTTTTTACGGACACTACGTATTTGAACTATGTTGCATGCGGCAACAAGAACTCACTTTATATGATAACTAATGAAATTGAATATATATATATATATATATATATATATATATATATATATATGAAATAAGACAGAGATATGTTATATTACTTAATGTCAAATTGAAATCGTATATAGCTAGCCAGCATTTTATAGTTACAGGGCATCGAAATATTCATCACGTTTAGTAAATGTAAATATAAAGTCAGCTAAGCGACAGGCATTATGCAAATTGACAGCACAGCTCCAACAGGATGTGTTTGTGTGTGTATTTCTGATTATATTTGCATACGAGTAGTATTCGCATACACACACACACACACACACACGCACACATTGCAAGAGATTGAGAGATAAACAAACAAATGAATAAACTAAATTAAACTCACAAAATGCACAACTGGAGAATTATTTATTAATCAGACTGATTGTGTGTCTGCCAACTCAATAACAGAGCTCATCTCCTAATTAAATAGATTATCAGGTATGGACTCATTTTTGGCTGACTGCACTTACTCACACGCAGTCAAGCATAAACAAATGCATAAGGTCACAAATTGCCGCTGCTGTTAATTTCAGTTGCCTTTGATCTTAAAGTCAATTACACATCACTAATATCTATATAAATTATCAATGCAAGAGGTGTATCGACCAATAATATTTCTAGCGGCAGATATGTTTCTCAATGAAATTTGTATAATTAACTTAACTTTCTATAAAACTATACACCTTTTGCTTTGGAATACTGCAGCTGTTAAAATGTTGATTAAAGTTAAAATTGTAAAACTATTCACTACTTTGAAAGCCTTAACCGCTCAATGGTCAGTTATGGTCAGCGGTTGAGACATAGTTGTATATTGCATAGGATTTTGCCAGACGGGCAACATTTCAATCTGTTCATTGAATCATGTGATGGACATAAATTTAAAGCCATTTTAAAGGACCAACAGAAGAGTGGTAAATAATGTGCCGCACTCTGCTGGCTGTTGCCACCCAATGGTTCTGCCTTCTACATCGTATTCCCCCTCTCCCTCTGCGTCCCTCTCTGTCTGCATTCCTCTCTGTCGCTCCATTTTTGACTGCCCGCTGTGCTGTTGACAGCAAACAGTTGTTTTGCATAAAAATGCCATTGCATTTGCAGTCAAGCGTGGACTACAAAAACCGAACGAGCAAGGAAACACAACGAGAAAGAAAGAGATAGTGAGAGAGGGAGAGAGAGTGATTGAAAACACAAGCGAGTTTTCCTGTGTTGCATTTTCTTTCTTCTCCTTTTTTTTTTTAATTTGTCAGTAAACACGCAATAAATATGTATGCTGGGCGTGTGTGCTTGCGTGCGTCCAGCTGAAAGCTGAAACGGATTTGTATGTATGCTTCTCTTACAACCACCGACAGGGTGAGTGGCGAGTAAAAAGTAGAAAGTGACGAGTGAGAAGTGAAGAGGGTGATAAAAATGTGCTGAACGTGGCAGTGTCCAGTGAGTGAAAGGTAACAAGATAAAAGCAACCAATGCAAATTAACGACTAAAAGTAACGAGTGAAAAGTAACAAGTGAAAAGTAACGAGTGAAAGACAACGAGCGTTTTAAACTTATTGATAAAGTTGCAACTGATCAAATAAAATAGACTTGCTGCATTTGCTTGTCGCTGTGCGCATACGATAAAATTTGCAATTCAATAGGCATTGAGTTGAACTCATCGGTCAAGAGGGTTAAGCCAGGTTGGGCACGGAAATGAGAATGGGAATTGGCTCAAAGCTGAGCAGCTTATAGACCATGTCACGGAGTCTAGCATTTTTTTATTTTTTTTTTTTGGAGCGGGTGTGGAAGTTGCGACTGCTGACTGTGCAGTTTGAGAGAGAAGAGTATTTGTCTATTTTGTGATTTGCCTCATTTCAACCTCGGTAATTGTGCGCAGTCAACGGACAGTTTTAAGATTTCGGCAACTCATTGGGCATGCCATTAAATAGTCAAGGAGAGGCCATGTTATAGAAATGAGATGCTGATTTTCGAAATGTTCTTTTTATACACTTTCTCTGGCAAGGGTTATGTGTGTTCAACCCATGTGGACAAAGAGGTTGCGACGGGTAGTCATTAGGCCCTACGCAGCAAGCTGTTTAATTCCCCATATCCAAAAGCTGGCAAATTTATTGCCTGTCATCATCTGACGAAATATTTCTATAGCTTTCATTAAACATTGGGTTGGCTTTGTGCATCTCATTTGTGAATTAGCCAATTCATCTATTTCAAAGTTACGATTGTTATCTTTTATTTCATGTACATTGGCATCACTTTGTAAAGTTCCTTAAAGCGTGGCCTATTTGTAATGTGCTCCAACTTAAAAGTCCCTTTTAGCTTTTTTTGTCACTTTTATTTTGGTTAAACTTTGGCGACAAGTAAAACAAACATTATCTAAGCTTGTTTTCAACGATTTCAATTAATTGAATGCAGCATATCTTTTCTCTTTATGTGTCAAAAAAAAAGAAGCAAAAAACAAACAAGATGCTCGGCATAAACATACTCTGTAATCAGGTGAAAAATGTACCACTTACTATACAATTTCGAGAGATTTTACTTAAACACACACAGATTTTGTGTCTGCTACAATGCTGCAATGTCAGAGTTGATCTGCATACCCTTTGTAGGCATTCTGTCAATTAGTGGGTATGCCAAACTTATAGTCTACACAATTTACAGCTTCTACCCCACAGCTGGTGCTGCACAGCATATGCGAATGATTAATGTGGTTTCTTCGGTAGGTTTTCTTTGGTTTAAGTTTCGGTTTTGGTTTCGGTTTTTGGTTTTGGTTTATGGGCCTTCTGCCTCAACGTGCGTTTTCTTGAGTTTCGTGTTCTTGCGGCCTTGTACGCCTCACCATATGGGCGTATACGCAATTTTTATTGTTTGTTTTCTTGGCCCCGGCCAAGTTTTGTGCCCTAAGATTGTTATCAATGCTTCCGCGTGTGGCGGGTGTACGCCTTGGCTCAATTATTTATTTGGCCAAAACAAACAGATGTCATCGAGGAGAAAGTCATGCCATCTAACAAATGATATGTATGAATATTCTGACAAGCTGACAATATTCGCCGTGCTGTGGTAACACTTTGCTCCACTCCACTCCTCGTTAGGGATGTTATGATTCCTCTCTGATTTCGGACTCTGCAACTCGACATCTGACAAACTCGGGTAAATCAACCGCAACCACCGAGAGCTGCAGAGACTGTAGTTCATCAACGTTTGGGCCAAACGCCTGGCAGGCATCTGGAGAGAGATACTTTTATCACAGTTGCCACGCATCGTTGAACTCAAACAAAAGCTAAATGAAGAACGAATGCACTAATTTGCAGTGGTTCTTTTGTCGTTGTTGCGCTGCAGTCAAATGGGCGCCTGGAACAGTGGAAGCTGTCACAAACGCTCAGCCACATGCAGCAAGCAGCAGGCTACGATTGCAAGTGCAATATTCAATTGTCAAGGGCTTGTTCATTGTAACGCGTACTAGTAACGAGTTGTAGTAACGAATATAATTTACAAGTAGATGAAAAAACTAACAAGTAACTAAAAAATGTTTACAATTAGTTATTAATGAGAAACGAATAGAAAGAGCAAGACGTTGCGAGAAACGAAGAGAAATAACGAGTATATGGGAGTAGTAATAATCGAGCAGAAATGGCGAATAGGAACAATAACGAGTAGCTAGTAATAAAGATAATGAGAAGCAGTACTGAGGGCTTCCAATGAGTCGTATACAAGTAAACAGTAGCGTATAAAGAAGAGCAAGCAACGAGATGTAAAATACAGATATAGCGATAAATTAGAAATTGCAAATAAGTAGTAATGAGAAACGAGTAACGAGAGTTGCAAGTAATTATATAATTACAAGCCATTATTTAGGGTAGCGAGTATCGACTACAGTTGCAACTACGACAATGTCCATCCGTTCGTCCGTACGTTCGGTTGTGGTAAGTATTTCAATAATTCAGTTGTCTGCCCGCTTTGATTGCAGCAATAACAGCAGCATCAACCTATTGGGTGGGCTTTTGGTGATTTTGTTTGCTCAATTGTGCAACCAGTGTAAATAAAACGTAGCACTTCCGTTTCAAGCGCCATATTGTTTGCCCCAATTGCCATCGAGCAACACAGTTTTTCGTATGTTTTCTCTCATTGCACTCACAATCGCGTCTGCATTTGCATTCACGTGCAGCCATTGTTGTGGATTTTCAATTTGAAATGCTCTCGCTGCATATAATTTTCGCGTCGCTATATCTCAATTAATGGATGAATATCGACAAGATGGAATACACATTTTAATGGCCACGTCTATCTCGTCTATCAATTGCTGTAAGATTTATTTATAGCCACATCAATTGCTGTAAGATTTATTATATATGCTCGTTGAGTTTGGAGATACACTAAAAAATAAATAAATGAAAATTCCATTGAACCATTAACTAATTAGAATTAGGCCATTGAAGACATGTTGTTAACCCACCGACCAATTTGGCAAATACCCAACAACTTGTCGCAAAAATCGCAAGTGGAAAACGTATAAGAAAAAATAAAACAAAAAAAAAGCAAAAAAGGGTCACTAGGGAAAATAACAAATGGCTGCCTGAAACTGAGTAACTAATGAAAATGTAGCTAAAACAAGTCAAGTTTGTCCAAGCGAGTCTACAAAATACCCTATTTAAAAATCGATTGATTAACTCAAATATGGTATATAAGCTACAAATGAGTAAGCTCATCTAAGTTGGCTTAACTTAAGGCTTAGCTAAAATACCCTCCAATCGCAATGCATGTATACAGGGTGTTCCAAAAAAGAAACTACAAAAAACAAAAATAAAAAAAAAAAACTGTGGGCACAACAAAATTGTTGGAGAAAAAAAAATTGAAATTTGTAAGCCATATGAGAAGAGGCTGAAAGGGATACCAAATGGGGAGAGGGTGGGTGGGGGTGGCAAAGGACGAGCGACTGGAAGTGGGTCAGCTGAGCCATTGGCGGTGGCGCCGCATGTTGGCAGCATGTCGAACAAGTTAGGTAAACACGCAACACACTCACACACACACAAACACCCACTCAAATGGCGTACATGCATCAAAGTAATTAATATCCCTGCAAATGTTACATGCACTAATTACAACAACAAGTTGCGACCAAATTATAAAACAGGCCAGCCAACATGTCACGAAAATCTATATGTGTGTATGTGTGTGTGTGTGTGTATTAGTTCAAGGTCATCTCGCTCTAGTTACTTTTAGCGTTGTTGCTTTTGCTGGTGGTTTACTCACCTGCTGCCACGACCCCAAGAAAATGCTTTATTCACTTTGTGCTTAAGTCTCATAAGACAAGTCGAACTGAGAAATCTTTTAAGAAGAGGAAGAAGAAGAAGAATAACCACAACAACGTCAAGAACAAGCTTCAATTAGGATTATTAGAGTGCCACAGCAGCAACGGTCTTTCGCAACAGTCTTTTCTTATTAAACATAAAACCGAGGTTGCATTCCTCTATTATCAAATGAGGAGCCAAGAGAAAGAGCGACAGGGGGACAGAAAACATAGTAAGGAAGAGAGAGGGAGAGAGAGATAGAGAGAGAGTAAGAGAAATGCGAGTCGCAGTGTATTGAAAATCATTTGCATTTAATCAGCAATCAGCAATCAGTCGACGGCTGCTCTCGCGGCTGCATGTCACATCGCGTATACGCAATGTTCATAACCAGTTGCAGCCGGCAAGAAGCAGCAGCTTCCTTTGTATTCGCTGTGACGACTTAATTAATTTGTCATCATATATAATGTCAAAATAAAAGTGCTACACAAGTTGACGGGATGATGAAGAGCGGGGGGCATGGCTACAAGAGTTGAATTGGCAAGCAATACAATCACGACCAAAAAGCAACAAAAACGAGTGAAAATTATCTATTTGTAACAGCTCGACTAGGAGATTCTCTGACAGTAAGATGGGTAAAATGGACTTGACTAAATTGACTCACCTGTAGTTGCTTATTTCTTGATATATATGCTTTATGAGTTCAAATCAAAACGATTGCGTTTGTGGAACATAAAGTGAAAAGTGTTGAGGTTCCGATAAAGAATATATATATTTTCTCGAATAATTTTTGGTAAGTACACCAAATACCGTCATCTTACGGTGCTGCCAAATACCATTTCAAGACAAAAGTTTGAGAACCAGTTAACGATGTTTCGGTTAAAATTTATAATATAAGTTTCGGTTTTGACAGCGATTCCGTTTCTGAATTTGAAATTGATGTTGATTAACAATGTATATGCCCGATGTCCTCTTTTTGATTAAAATAATTATACTTGCTGTGCAGGAGGCATTGAAAACAAACTGCTTACTGCTGATGGCGGCACAAATGTCAGCAGTTGCTGCAGCAGCGAGGCAATAATGCACCTGCCACAACAACAAGAACTACAACAACAACGCTAAGTGAAGAAATTGCTTTTTAACACACACATGCAGAGGACGAGAGACAGAGCGAGAGAGGGGAATGTGTCAAAGTGCAGGTCAGAAGTTCTCCCTGCTGCTGCTGCTGCTGCGGCGGGTCTTAAGTGTGTACAGCAGCCAGGACATGCACATGTGGAGCAGTCAGTCAATTGGGTGAGGCAGAGGGAGTGGTTGGTGTTGTCGCCGTCTGCCAAACGTTGACTCACGGCTCGCACACGGGTTTCAATTTACATTTACGTTGGTTTTTTGTTAAATTCAGTTTGACAGCAAAAACAACAGCAGCAACAACAACAGCAACTACGAGAGGCAAGTAGCAAAAATCAACATTGACACAGTCACAAATGGTGTACAAGAAGCGCAGACGGAGTGGAATGGAAGGTATAAGCGATGGGTGGAAGAGGCCGGAGTAAGGCAAGGCGTAACCAGAAAGCAAATATGTGCTAGAATGCAAGTACGAGCAGACTCGGAAACGGAAACAGAGACGAAAAACAAAACCAAAACCAAAAGCACAAACAATGTAAACGAGCAAAGCTTAAAAGCCATTTCACATTCCAAAAGATGTCCCATCAACAACAACAACAAGGACAACAAAAGCGACAGCAACCACAACAAAGGAAAAAAAACATATTGTGATCAGCTCTATTCTATGCAAATAAAACTCATAAAAAGTTATTAAACTATTGTTGGCATTTGAGAACATTTTGCACTCATGCTGAGTTAATGTAAAACAAGTTTTCTCTATATGAGGAAAGCATATTCTGAAGTAACATTTACTGTCTAATAGGCAAACTGGTGCCATCGATCGATGAGTATCGAATGGGTGTACGATCAAATGAACATCGCTTGATCTGCTTAATTATTGATGCTAATCAAGAATACATAAATCATAAAAAAAAAATTTATGGCAACGATATAATATAGTTGTCCTATTCAGCCGATATCGCATTAAAACTGGATGGATAGATGGAGAGATGGACAGACAAACATGGCTCGGCTAGTGATGCGAGGTACATTGTAAAAGCCCCTTAAAGCTATATAACAACTTTGTCGTGTTAATGACTGAAGAGACTGAAGAATATTGAGTATGTAATAAAAATGGCAAAGCACATATATTTTATGTATATGTATTTATTGTCATTTATGTGGTTGCCAGAAGGATGACATTATAATTTATTAGGGGTAATTTTTAGTGTGAACATAAATCGCTTGCGTATGCCCCACAATGGAAATTCGGATGGATGGAAGTAACAGATTGATTGATTCTTATTTAAGCTTATTTAACAACTATAGTTTGGTTGCTTAAAGATTTGTCAGTTAAGTTATTGGCAAGGTAAGCAAAGCAGAAGTGGCATGTATTTTGGATAATTACACATGAACAAGTTGTGGGCCTCAGCCTAAGTAAAAGTCTTGTTTCTATACTGAAATATTCTTAAATTTAGTCAACATGATTTGAGTTCAATTACTTTCATTTCAACAATTCGATAAACTCCTTAAGGAGCACAGTAAAGCGCCCAATCCCCCAGCCACATTCATATTATATCTGCCATTGAGTGGTGTAATTACTTGGGTTAATAGAAACTTGATTTGACAAACTGGCCCCGCCCATGGGCTGGGCTTTAGCACACTGGGCGGATGGATGGGTGGGTGTGGCCCAGGAGCAAATTGATGGTCGGAGGGGATTAATAAATGCGTTTAATGTGCTAAATGAAATTAATACAGTGCTAAAAGTTTCAAGCCGCAAAGTCTTAGACAAGTATTAGGCTAGCCTCAAAATACCCCCACCTTCACAAAAACACACGCACAAATGCGGCCACGCCCCCATCATTCATCATTGTTCATCAGTATCACACTCACACACACACTCGCATTCGCATTCGCACACGCATTCGCACATATGTGTGTGTTTTAGGCGTGTCAAGCATTTATAAACGTTTTCATTATAATTACAATATTATTATTATCATTGAGTGCAGACAAGCCGCAGTCACAAAACAAACAGACAAACAAATAAACACACAAGCACACACACACACACACACACACACACATACACCTATTGACGGAAACAATAGGACAATTCGCCTAATTGAGTGTTGGCGATTTTGATAATAATTATTGTTTATCCCTTAATCCCATTTTGGATGCCGCTTGTTTGCTTTTGGGCCTCGGCTCAAAGACTTATTTAAAGTTGCCAGCAACTGAAAATCCCTGCATAGTTTAAGTGCTGTTGCTGTTGTCGTTGTTGGTCATAACTCTTGAGCGATTGCAAATTCAAATCACAAATCTTTTAGCGTCAGAAAGTTTCACCCAAGTGAAGGGCATCCGGCATGGGGTGTCTATCTAGTCTACAGTTCCTGTCTGCCTACGCTCCCACTTCCGTTTCCGTTCCCAGCCCATCCCATCCCATCCCATCCCATCCCATCCCATCCAATCCCTTCCCATCCCCATGCAAATTGAGTGTGTCAAGTTGAAATCAGTGCTCATTAGGCGCTGCTGCTGCAAGGAATTGACTTTGACTCCGGTCCAAGCCCAAAAGCGATGCTCAAACCCTTTTGGTATACCCTGCAAAAGGGCGGTAATTGGGTCCTCATGTTCCACTTATACATTGCATAAGACATAAGCTTAACTGAAATAAAAACGAGATCTAACTATTCAGTATCTATTAGTATATCGATTAATTAGTACAAGAGTTGGGTCAACTATATGCACAGAGTATCTTTGGATCGAGCACTCTTTGCTGGAGCTGCATTCCAAGCTGTTTTCTTTTCCATTTCTCAACTGATTTATTTGATTTGATAAGTCTTGACGCAAATGTGTTTCATTTACCTACTCACAGCACTCTTTCAACTGACTTTCGTTGGGTCGAAGGGATGAATGGATGAATGAATGGGTGCCTGGATGAATAGACGAGGTGAAGTGAGGACGAGTTAAGGAGGATGTAAGGAGTTGAGAATGAAGGCTCGCTCTGAGTCTGTCTCTGTGTGCTTGGCCCTTCCTTTAAGTTGTCGCAAATAATTTGAATCAGAGTGAAAGGGTCAAGGGGTCAAGAGGTGGCAGGGGTGCTGAGTTTCTTTTCGGTCATTCGATACGGCACTCGCTACTTTTTAGGTTAACCGCTTCATTCGTATACCCTAAACAAGGAAAACTATGTGAGAAAAAAGGTTTTTAAGTTGTTTGTTGTTGCTGTAATGCATTTCTGTGAAATGTGAAATTAGAAAATGTGCCGATTGCTGTTAGAGTAAATGCTTTAAATTACAAAAAAAAAAAAAATAGCTGTTGCAAGAAGCCCTCGAGAACATGCTGGGAACATGCTCCTTTCATTTAGGTAATACAAAATTTAAAAAAAAGGTATAATGAAGCTGTGCAAAAGTATTTAACATAGAGCATTAACAGGCGAGTCGAGCCAGCCATGTCTGTCTGCCTGTATGAACAAGCCGATCTCAGAGATTATACATTTCGAATATGAATTCTCGAATAGCATAGACAGATTAAGCTTATTTCGTTTTGTTGATAACATCAATATAAATCAATTTCCAAGAAGTAAAATACACAACCATAAAGATATAGCCTTCTAATTGATATATATCATATATATAATATATTTATAATATTCCCTGACATATTTTAATTAAGAGCAAATTAAAATTGTATCTTCATATAAGACAACCTAACATCAGCTATACATTTACCGACTATACATTTAAAAGGGTATCTCCTAGTCAAGTTCTCTCAACTAGAACATTCTATCTAGATTTTTGTTGTAGTGCTGGGAAGGGGTAGAACAGTAAAAAAAAAAGGGTCAACGATATGATAGACACGTAACAAAATACGCATTTAAGTGTTTGGCATTAATTATGCGTAAAATACAAAACACCGAAAGCTGTCCACTGCTCACTTTGCACCATGCAACACACCCAACAGCCACCGCTATCGGGAGCAACAAGCCTTTAAATTTATTTAATATTTATATTTTTTTGGAGGCTCCCTTCCGAAACAACTAATTAGCTTGAATTATGATTGTTTGATGAGTGGCAAGTTTGGATGGACCATTTGTTGCTGGCTGCTCCACACATCTCCCCCTCCCCCTTTCTCCCTCTCTGTCTCTATCTCTCTCGCTCTCTCTCTCTCTCTTTCTCTCTCTCTCTCTCTCTCTCTCTCTCTCTCTCTTTTTCCCTCTTTCTTGTGTGCATGTGTGTTGATTGAGCGATGAGAGATTTAATTGATTGCACAACTTTAAGTTCAGCTTACGCGTTTGCTGCATCAATGGCCAATTTCATGAATGTTATCGTTATCGATATGTTTTACTTACACAAAAAAACGACTTTGATTGATTGAGCCGATTCACACACACCCACACCCACACAGACACGCAAATACGGCATCTGCGCCTACTTATCCCAGTTAAGACCCCAACAGAGATGTATTTGCCAACCGAAAACGATGCATCGTGTTTTACGTGTCGACACTGGTCAACACTGGCTCGATCTACAACAAGCTCTTTACAAGCTCCCCAATGCCCAAACCCCTCATTCCTTCTGTTCGCCCCTTGCTGTCGTCTTTTCCCTTTGTAACTTGACATTTATCGCTTTATACGCATTTCCTTTCAAATGCCTGACTGCCAGCGTGCCTCGATGTCTGTCTGTCTGTCTGTCTGCATGCCTGCCTGCCTGCCTGCTTGCCTGCCTGTCAGTCAGCTCGTCCATCTGCCCATCCCCTCATTCATTCCCCAGTTCCACTCCACTCTCGCCTCCCGTCCGTTTGCTGGCTGCCTCTTCTGTTAGTTTGACATGTTTGTTATGTTTATGGGACGATATATTTGCCAACTTAATTGGTAGTTATAGAAGTACAAATACAAAAATGAAAAACAGAGCAAAACAGCCGAGAGTGCTAAGGAAGCGTCCCAGAGAAGACATCAAAAGCAGGTGATAAGCTTTAGATGAAGGCTGGCATTGATTTAAGATATGTGTTTAAAGTTGCTGAGGTTTTTTATTCCACACACACGAACTGTGCTGTGGGTCCCACCACTCTTGGGCCCAACCCCTTCGAGCAATTGAAACGCCCCTGTCTCTCCCCTGATAGCACCTTTAGCTCCAGCGCCAAAGGCTGGCAAATGATTGTCATTGTCCGTTTTATGTTTCATTGTTGCCCCTGGCTGTGCGTGTGTGTTATTATTATAGTTGTATTTGTGTCAGTGGTAGGGTGTGCTTTGCAGCGGTTGTTTAATTGATGCACCCCCTACTCGAAATCATAAATCTCACTCGTATCTCTCTCTCTCTCTCTCTCTCTCTCTCTCTCTGTACTTTCTCTCTTTCTCTCTCTCTCTCTTAACAACAACAATAAAAATCAAATCAAATTTAATACAAAATTAAATAAAGTTGGGCAGTTTCTTTAGAATTCAGCTGCTGATTTTGCTGCTGCTGTTGTACTTGCTGCAAGTGCTTGTAGTTTTTTTTTTTCGTTTACCCTGTACTCGCCGAAGTCACCGAAAGGGGTATATCAATCCCTTAAGAGAAATCAAACAAGCTCAACTCGGAAATATGTTTTTTGATTAAGTACACAGAAACCAATTTAAAGATCGAGTCCATTCATTGTAGCACTAAGAAACTTAAATAAAAATCTATCTCTTCTTTCTTCTAATTTTTGAGAATACATTCTTTATATTCGTTTCTAGATCTTAGCTTAAGAGTTAAGAAACTTGCATCAGGCTTGGTATCTGCTTGCTTTTTACCTTCGATTTTTTCATTTTTTATGAGAGGATTCTTGATATTCGATTATATAGTTCTTAATGAGGGTTAAGAATTTGGCTTCGAGAATGAAATAATCTTGTATCATGCCATATGATATCTACGAGTCGTATTCGACATTGCAACTTTTACTTTCTTCCTTTTTTTTTTTTTGGTTTCCATTTTGTCTTTCATTTGCTGGAGGCATGTGGCAAGTTGTAGCCGCAGCTGGCACGAAAAATTTCAACTTTTGGCCAAGTCTTCGTTTGTGTCTCTGTCTGCAACTATATATAAGTGTGTGTATGCGTGTCTGTATCTTATTTAATTTGGCAGCCTGAGAAGAGGGGTGAGGAGAGGAGTGGCGAGGGGAGGGGCGAAGATGCCGCCGCATGTTCGTTGACTTTATTTGCTGTGTGTAATAAAATTAAAGCCCTTTAGCTATTGTACTTTCGAAAAAAAAAGAAAAGAAAAATACGACAACGCAAAAGAACAAATTGTAGTCTCGCACACACAAACACACACTTGCTGCAGCTAGAGCGAGCAGCAGGAGAAGCGAGGCCAACGAGCCATGAATGTTGCCTCTTAGTTGTGGATGTGGCCATTAAGTTGGCCTTTTTATAGTCCTAGTTACATGCCATCGACGAGGGGAACGAGGGGCACAGTGAGCCAGAGGGTGGGGGGAGGCAGTCTCATTTCATTCTTGTCTAGTTATGTCGGGCAAAAGTAAACTTCGAGCCGAGTTGAGACATATTGAGGATTTCGCACTGTTCTTTAGCTAGTTTATTTTCGTATCTTACTATGTATATATGTTTATATCGCAGACTTTGTTAATGAACTACACACAGTCTAAAGCAGCATTAAACCCCTTTCTCTCTCTCTCTCTCTATCTCTCTCTGTCTCTCTCTCTCTCTTTCTGTATGTTTGTCCCCCTCCATATCAGTCTCATTCTCTCACTGTTAAGTGGCATTTAGTAAAATATTTATCTGGCAGCTGTTTAGAAATTCCCCACACAAAAATGAGCTGATTTATTTGCATTTGGTTGTATTCCCAATTGGGGAATTTGAATTGTTAACTTTCCAATTGGATCACTGATAGCTGATAGCTGATGTCTGCTTTGGTTCGATTCGGTTCGGTTTGGTTGTGTTTCAAATGGTCCCTTTGCAACACATTGTTATCAATACATCAGTTACATATTTATCGGCCACAATAGCACAATTGTATATAGATCCAAAATCTTTTAATAATAGTTGGTATAAACAGGGTATCAAACCGGAACGGAAATCAGAAACCGATTGAAATTCAGCAGCCATTCAAAAACATAATCGAAAACGAAATTAAATATTTCTTGAGGGCCCAGTAAAAGTTAAAGTATCAAAACCCTTAAAAGATTGTTAAAAAATGCTAAATCTTTAACGGAAGATTTTCTCATTACATAGCAGAACCTAATGTCGTTCCGGTTTGACAACGTCGGTATAATATTAATAATAGCTCTATTCATAACCCCATATCAATTTTGGTATCAAGAAATCTGCATCTTGAGTACTTTTTCAGTAGACTGCAATAATTAGAACATTATTGTAATTTTTCGCTCCCACAAAAATCTTGATAAACACTTATAATAAATATTGTTAATAAACGTATGTTGTATTTCCGTTTTGAGGTTAAGTTAGAAAATTAAATATTCAAATTTGAGAGGCAAATACACTTAACTTAAACTAACTTAAGTCAGACGTTAAGAAATTTCGATGGCTCAAAACTAGAAACGCTCAACTTGTAGTATTTGCAAAGAACATTTAAAGATGGCATGCTGTGGCATGCTTGTATGGATTTGAGTACTCACCTCCACAGTGATCCTTGAAGTCATCACAGCAGTCGCCGAGCTTGAGGCAAGCGTGATCGCAGTAGCACGGCTTATCGCTCAGATCCTCGATGATGGCGTTGACGGGCGCCTTCTGCACCACGCAGGACGAGTCGCGTCCATTACAGCAGAGCTGAGCCTCGCGGCACGAGCCGGCTGCAGCCATTGGCAGCAAATCCGAGCCAGCAAAAAGCCACAAGGCCATCAACATGGCTGTCATCAGCCATTGTCCACTGCCATCTCCGCGGCCCATTCTCATCCGCATCCTCATCTCAATGGGGGCGGACGCGGTTATCAAATTTTGTGACATTTTTGCGCGTATTCGATTAACGATTTCTACACAAGAATACATACACACAAATGTATTAAAGCGTGCCTCATTGTATATGTGTCTGCCACTGCGAGTGTGTGTGTGTGTGTGTGTGTGTGTGTGCCATGTGTGTGTATGCAAATGCAATTTATGTCGAAAAGCGGAAATTAAAACTAAAATTGAATTATGGCAATTGTGTGCCGAGCGCAGAGTTTAAACTACCGAGAGAGAGAGAGAGAGAGAGGATAAAGCTAGGGATAAGGATAGGGAAGCATACAGCTACAGGCTAAAGTGGTCGCTCGCTCAGTAGAACGCAGACTGGCATCTACTTTTCAGTCCCAAGTTGAAGATAATATCATAAATATAATGGTTTTAGTACATCAGCAGATATGACATATATGTCCACGACCATTCAACTTTATTCAATTCTATAATTATAAAGTTGAAAAAATTCAAGATAAGAAGATTAAGTATTCGAAAAGTGAAATTCATTAAGTTGTAAATGATTTGACTACATTTGAGTTTCGGGCTGAAGTTTATTTATCGAGCAAGCACTGTATTTGAGAAGTCGAGTTGAGATAGAGGGGAGTTTCTCGGCATAAGGACACGAAAGCCGAAAAAGTATTGCGTCTATACAAACATACACATACCGACATAGGTATATAAGGACCAAAAGCAATCCTCGTCGATATTAGCAGCATTAGCACAATATGAACTCCAAACATGGCCAACAACGGATTCAAAGTAGGTCGAGACAGAATGTGAGCATCTTGGGGGAAGGAGGGCCGGGGAAGGGGATAGCAGGAGTTACCTGAACGCTAAATCACTGGAAACCCAGCGAAATGGGACATGGCAGGGCAGGCAGGCTGGGAAGATGTTGGCCTGTTTTGCATAAAATATTGAGCGGCAACAATGGGGCAGGACAGACAGACGGACGGACAGCCTGGGACAGAGGGGCTGAAAAGAAGCAGGCGAAATCGAATCGATGGCATTCAAGACTGAGAGAGAAAGGCTGAGGATAATAAAACAAAGACTTCAATTTTCATAAATCGTTTGCGAAGTACAGTGCAGAAATCGGAATCGGAGTCGGAATCGTAAAATACATTGAGAATTTATATTAACAGCTGTGGCAAGAAAAGGGCTGACAGACTCAATGAGCTGGAAGTGAATGCCAAAGCGAGTGGACTCATTGTATCCGTCCAACTGTCACGACAATATAGTATGCCATTTCAATTGTATTCACGTCTTTGTCTCTTTCTTTGTGTGTGTGTGTGTGTGTGCAAATGAGCAGCAAGCTCATGAGCTGAACAAAATGATTGAACAGTTAATCACACTCAATGTGAATACAAAATGGGAATAAATGTGAATAGACTAGAATGTCACCGCTTAAGTAGAGACTTCAACTCGTCCTGCACGAATTTGAATATGCCAATATTTTTAATTTGAAGTATGAACTAAATTCACTGTGTCTGTGTGTGCTCAAATTAAGTAACAATAAATCATATACCAGAAAAATGTATTTATTAAAAGAAAACAGCAACTCAAATCTTCTTCTTGAGGAAACCACTTAATTGCTTGCAGTTGGATATTTAATTATAATTTAAACTATTTAGTAATCTTATAAAATAAAACTATATTGACTTGAATAAAGAAACAAAGTTCTAAAACCAAAAAACTCTTTAAAACACTTTACACTTAATTAAAGCACAAAAATGCTTGTAATGATTACTTTTTATATTATTGATTAAACATGTTGAATCGATAATATTATTGATTTATTAATATTGAAGAATTTCTAAAAAAAATTTATTTTTCGGAAAATGTGGAAGCAAATAAAAACGAATTGATGTTCTCGAAAAGGAAATACAAGTGTGAAAATATCATTTCATATACAGAAAAATCCACGATCATTGAGTGAGTCGACAACATTCACTCGAATATTACTCAAAAATCACTCACTCGCATGCCAAAGCACTCACTCAATTGTAGATGGAGACCTTTTTTGACAGGTGCCGCTATCAAATTTTGCGAAAATGCCTTAAAATAGAACGCATGAAATATATTTGACACGCTGAATAAAGCGAAAACAACAACACCAGCAACACAAAGGCAGGACACAAATTTAAGGAGGCCGTAAAAAAAGAAAAGAACGCACATAAAAGGCAAACTAAATTTCCGCTTGATGCACGCAAGTATGTGTGTGTGAGTGTGCAACACCAGACTATATAAATGTTCTTTAATGATTAATAACTTTGTCACTCCTTTTTGTCGCAACAAACAAGCTTTGCCGCTTTTGCTAAAGCGAAGCGCGGTTTCAGTTACAGTTTCACTCATCAGCAAGAACAAAAACAAAACACAAAAAAAAAAAAAACGGCAAACGGGAAGAAGGAGAAATGGTCCCAAAGCAGCAGCTGGGACTTGGCCTCAAAATAAAAATCCAATAGCCGCGGCTGCCATCAACAATTTCAACAACAATTGCGAATATTTTTAACGGTTTGTGCTTGTTCTTTGGCTCCACACGTGTGTTGACAACCGCTTTGATTAGCTTTTTTGCTTACGCTACTATTTCGTAAAGTTCCGATATTTGCTTACGATACGGCTAACGTTGCGATTTTAACCACGGCGACAAGTGCGAACACTGCGAAAGCCGGTCGACGACTGTGCCAACTGCTGGCTGTGTGGTGAATTATATAGCTTCAACAAACACACACACACACATACACACTGCCATCCTTCGCATTCAATTCGGCTCAGCTTGATTCGGCTCGATTCGGCTCGGCTCGGCTCGTCAACTGAGACGCTGAGTCTCGCAAAGTCTGAGCCTCAGTTCATCCTCATAACACGTGCATGGGCCGCTTTGATTTGTTTGTTTTGAGTGGGTTTCCCTCATTGTGCTGGGCGCACAAAAGCCGGCTGTGAAGTCACACTAGCATTCTCTCACCCCCACTCCAACCCTCTTCGAAAGCACTCCGTGGTGAGTTCGAAATGGTCGCCGAAATAACAATAGTAACTTTCAAAGCCATCTACGAAATGTGATTCAGTCAATATTATCGTCTGCTGACAGCAAAAGAATGCATCGATATATCAATATTTTAGAAATGTTTACAAACATCGATGGTATGCATTTTTTAATAACACAACTTACTTCGTATTGGAAATGATGAAAATCTTGATTGTTTCCAATAGCAAACAAACGCACGACTGCACTTAACTCACCACAGGCGCATATGAATCCATTTCTTTCTCTCTCTCTCAGCGCGAGCGGCTTAAGCTGCTATTGTTGTTGTTGCTTGTTGCGCATGCATCAATTTGCTTAAGGCCTGAGTCATTTCCATAGTCATAGCAGTCGTTTTACAGTTGAACAAAGTGCATATTCCCATATAGCACGCGTTTTACAGTTCAACCAAATATATATTCTCATCTAGTTAGCCTTGATCGATCCCCGATCCCCGGTGGCTTGTCCGTCTTTATAAATATCTAGCAATTGTTCAGTTAATCTCGTTGTATTATACATAATCCAATAGCGACTAACAATAAGCCAATTTATGTGTAAACAATTCATAATCACTTAAAAGTTATTTGCTGCAACTTCCAACAAAACATAGATTTAATATTAATTTTATTAAGTTGAGTAATAATCAAGTTGAGGCTTCCGTTTCAAGTACGCAAATCCAGCACAACCCACTGCGAAAAGTGTGCAAGTGTAGGGTGTCTATCGGGTGCATGGTACAGGGTGCGGTGGGTTGCGGTACCGTTGGCTTGAAATCACGGTAGCTGATTAACCTCCGTCATGAATGCAAAGTAAGTAAGTAAAGTAAGCATTCCGAAATTGCTTTGTTTTTCTTTTTTTGAAATT
The DNA here is from genome assembly GCA_035042055.1 of Drosophila macrothrix. NCBI lineage: Eukaryota > Metazoa > Arthropoda > Insecta > Diptera > Drosophilidae > Drosophila > Drosophila macrothrix. Next base: position 3,053,778 of record JAWNLX010000587.1, read on the forward strand.
GTTCATCAGGATCATAGGATCAGAAGTAATAGAGGCAGAAGTAAAATCAGTAGTAGTAGAAGTAAGTTAGTAGTAGTTCCACACGCAACGCAACGTGTGTGTGTATGTGTGTGTGTGTGTGTGTGTGTGTATGTGTGTGTGTGTTTGTGTGTGGGTGATTTAATCAAGAACCAACGGAATTCGATTAATACAAATAGTTGTGTTTTGAAATCGTTTTTGTATGTTTGGCATAACCACTGCAAAGAAAGTGAGGATTATGATTAATTAATGAGCATTTTTATATTTGCATCAATCAGAGAAACTTACATTTGCAGCAGTAATAGTAGTGGTAGTTTCAGATAAGTAATTGACGTGTTTGTGTCATTAATTACCATCAATTGTTGCAGGTTCTGCAAAAAGTACGCCTTACAGTTAAGAAATGTATCTGTGCCATTTTCACTCTTGCTTACCAGCCTTCTCTTCTTTATTTGTGATATGTGTTGAATTGTTGATTCCTTAGTTTTTCTATTGGATTCATAAAAGTAAACATTGATGGATGCAAATTCAAAACATGCAAATATTCATGTGTGTGGTGAAAACGTCTTCACACTGGCTGACAGTACTGCAAAAAAAAGAGTATTCTAATTAATTAAATACTTAATTCAGTCAAACACGATTTTTATTTCTCATTTACTTTTTTTTTTGCAAGCTTGCGATATAAAAGTATATTTCCTCAGTTTTTTCACTTAAAATTTTGCCATTTCGTTTTTTTGAACAGAACTTTTCTTTTCCCACAATTTTGTGTTTCCAATTTTTGTTCACCTTTTCAAATACATTTAAAATAACTTTTATAAACTGATAAATTTGGTTTTTCACTTTTTAATTTTTTTTTTAGATGTTACTTGCTCGAGAGCTGCCTTAGAACTGAATTAAATTTATATTTCCCACATTGGGTGCCCAAAAATTTGCTCAGCTTCAAGGCTAACTAGATGAGAATTTGTATTTTGTTGAACTGAAGAACCTTGTCATTTCGATAGTCATAGCAGGCGTTTGACAGTTCAACAAAGTGCATATTCCCATCTAGTAGGCGTTTTACAATTTTTGGGCCCCCAATGTGAGAAATATATATTTAATTCAGTTCTAAGGCAGCTCTCGAGCAAGTAACATCTAAAAAAAAAAATTAAAAAGTGAAAAACAAAATTTGTAAGTTTATAAAAGTTATTTTAAATGTATTTGAAAAGGTGAACAAAAATTGGAAACACAAAATTGTGGGAAAAGAAAAGTTCTGTTCAAAAAAACGAAATGGCAAAATTTTAAGTGAAAAAACTGAGGAAATATACTTTTAAATCGCAAGCTCGCAAAAAAAAGTAAATGAGAAATAAAAGTCGTGTTTGACTGAGTTAAGTATTTAATTAATTAGAATACTCTTTTTTTTGCAGTACTGTCAGCCAGTGTGAAGACGTTTTCACCACACACATGAATATTTGCATGTTTTGAATTTGCATCCATCAATGTTTACTTTTATGAATCCAATAGAAAAACTAAGGAATCAACAATTCAACACATATCACAAATAAAGAAGAGAAGGCTGGTAAGCAAGAGTGAAAATGGCACAGATACATTTCTTAACTGTAAGGCGTACTTTTTGCAGAACCTGCAACAATTGATGGTAATTAATGACACAAACACGTCAATTACTTATCTGAAACTACCACTACTATTACTGCTGCAAATGTAAGTTTCTCTGATTGATGCAAATATAAAAATGCTCATTAATTAATCATAATCCTCACTTTCTTTGCAGTGGTTATGCCAAACATACAAAAACGATTTCAAAACACAACTATTTGTATTAATCGAATTCCGTTGGTTCTTGATTAAATCACCCACACACAAACACACACCCAGATACACACACACATACACACACACATACACACACACGTTGCGTTGCGTGTGGAACTACTACTAACTTACTTCTACTACTACTGATTTTACTTCTGCCTCTATTACTTCTGATCCTATGATCCTGATGAACAATTTCAAAAAAAGAAAAACAAAGCAATTTCGGAATGCTTACTTTACTTACTTACTTTGCATTCATGACGGAGGTTAATCAGCTACCGTGATTTCAAGCCAACGGTACCGCAACCCACCGCACCCTGTACCATGCACCCGATAGACACCCTACACTTGCACACTTTTCGCAGTGGGTTGTGCTGGATTTGCGTACTTGAAACGGAAGCCTCAACTTGATTATTACTCAACTTAATAAAATTAATATTAAATCTATGTTTTGTTGGAAGTTGCAGCAAATAACTTTTAAGTGATTATGAATTGTTTACACATAAATTGGCTTATTGTTAGTCGATATTGGATTATGTATAATACAACGAGATTAACTGAACAATTGCTAGATATTTATAAAGACGGACAAGCCATCGGGGATCGGAGATCGCAGATTCTTTCTTCTGCCTGTTTTACTGTGACAACTTCATTATACCCTCTTATAATTTTGAATGGTTACACCGGCCTGATCAGATAGATATGTCCTACAGATAATACTTGCTACATTTAAGGGCATATATGATTGAGCAACTCTCGCCAAAATTCAGTGCCAACTTGCACTTGGCATCTCTCGTCTCGTCTCTGTGAGGGACAGAGGGAGGGAACTGGGCCATGAGTTGTGTCTGGCAATGGCCAGACAATGGGTTAAGTTGACACAGTTGCATAGATTCTGAGAGCAGACGACGCACATGCAGACAGCCGGAAGGGAGTGGGAGAGCGCAAGGAAGGAAGGGAATGACATTTATGCTGACACTAAAAATCATCATCAACAACAATGGAAGCAGATGCCGTTTACACCCAATCCAGATACCAACCACAATCCCAATCCTAAGCAAATCGCCCATCTTGTCAACTCTTGACTGGCAAAAATATTTGCCGGCTTGGCAAACTTGTGTCATTGCCCCTGGCTAACAAGCGGGCATTCAGTCAGCCATTCAGCCATTCAGCCATTCAGTCAGTCAGTCAGCCACTCAGCCAGTCAGTCACTCAGTCGGGCAGTCACTCAATTGGGCAGTCACTCAGTTGGGCAGGTTAGGTTTGGTTTGGTTGCTAGTTCATTTTTGAGTGTCGCTGCATGCATCCAATTTTCATAAATAAAACAGAGCTGAAGCGATAGTAATGAATGTTCCATTTTCAGCATTCCACGTTTCATGTTGCCCTGTTCCGTACCGGTCCCACTGGTTCCAGCCGACAGTGTTGACACACGCCCAAATCCACATAAAACAAATTGCTATAAACAAAAACATATGGTAAATTTGTATACACAGAGAGAAAAAGCCCCCAATATCTGGGCAAAATTGTTAAATTGGAATTATGTTCGCTTGTGCTGGAATAAAGCTGCTTAAATTAAGTCTGTTACATTCTTCTAAACGATTTAAGATTGCAGATCATAATTTATTGGCAACATAACTAATCAATTCTAGACTGATAATTTCTTGAATCAAGAAACGCAATTAGAACCAATTGGATTGGATCAAGTTCACAATGTTCATGACAAGCATTTTTGTACTTTTTGTAAAATATTTCAAAAGTTAAAATAATCAATTTTGAAATGTTGAATTTCAGTTTTAGATTATAGCATGATTGATATAAAAACTTGATTACCAAGTCTTGATTTGAGTGCAGAAATCTATACATCTATTTTTTCTGAGTGTAGCTAGAAAAGAGAGGGGAAATTGCTAAACAAAATTGCATTAAATATTTGTGTTGAAAAATATTTGTTGCGAAATTTGCCTACTAAGCCTTAGCATAGTTTTTGGCAATAACAGAAAATGTGCCTAAAAATGAAATTTGCTTTATTAGCCAAATGCATCGCTTTCTGTGTGTTTTGTCTTTGTTGTTGATGCTATGCGAAGGATTTGAGAGCTTTGCTTTCAGACGAAATTTAACTAACAATCAAGAAAATTGCCACGTCGGTAAAGTTCGACCAGCAAATACCGTGAACCAAAAAAAAAACGTATATGAAAAATTTGTGATAAATATGTGATATGGATGTCAACGTATGGACAAGGAAAGATGTATGTATGTCAAGGTATATATGGGATCGGAAATGCTATTAAAATGCCAATTATCTGTTACATAAGACAACCATTTTCAGTGGCTGCAGGGTATAAAAATCATTCGAATGTTCATCAACGTTTTATGATAGAGCGAAACATCTGAAGATTAAGCACTTTAATCTAAATGTAAAATCAATCATTTTTACCTCTTGTTTTGCTAAGGGTGTGACTTTTTTTCTGAGTGTACTAACGCCAAGTTGCATTTGTGAGCGTAACAGAATTGCTGAGTATGGATCGGCCAAGAGAACTCTCTGTTTCTCTCTCTCTCTCTCTCTCTCTTTCTGTCTCTCTGTGTGTGAAATAGTGTTTTCAATATCATAAATTTATAAATATCACCAAATGCTTTTTATTTTATGCTCTATTACATGCAGGCATATATGTATGCGTGTGTGTGTGTGTTTGTGTGTGTGTGTGTGTGTGTGTGTGTGTGTGTACAGCTGAAACTGTGCCAAATGCCGGAGACGCTGTCGAAGATGAAGAGGAAGATCTTGTCGACGACGACAATTGGACACAGTTGCAATCTGTGCGTCGCGGTTCGAACAACGAACAAAGAAACAACGCAGTGTTTCTCGTTGTTGTTGCTGTTGTTGTTATTGTTATTGTTGGTGTTGCTGTTGTCATTATTGTTGTCATTATTGTTGTCATTATTGTTGTCGTACTATCTGTGTAATTAAATGACAAGTTGTTAATCACATCTATTTAAATGCACAACTCTTCGCATGCTCACAGCATAAAAACGATCAATTAAATTCAATTTAAACAAACAACTCGACCGAAAATGCCTCCAAGAAAAAATGTAAACATTGATCCCAGTGTGTGTGGAAGGGGGCTGTGGGGAGCTTGAAGGGGGAAGGATACAGAGACTGGAACGGAGTTGGGATTTGCATTGAAAGTGGGCTTGCAGCATGATTAAAAATGGATTTATCCACTCAATAAATACACATATTAAATGACCAACGCGACCACAAATGTGTGTGTGTGTGTGTGTGTGTGCGGTAGAGTGTGTGTATGTATTAACATTTTTATGCCACGACCAATATAAAATGCCAAATGAAAAAAAAAGCAGAAAGTCGATATAATTTTGCATTCTTTTTTTATAATTTATATTTGTATGAAAATTAAAATGAAAATTTTCTTTGCTTTTCCCATTGGGAAATAATCATTGGGCGCGTGTTGTTAGATTTCTTAGATTTATGGGCAAATTTTCGCATTTTGCTAATGCTGCTAATAGGCGCACATCAAAGTTCCCAAAGCAACCACCTCGTTTGGTCAAAATAACAAACAAACAAAAGGCAAACCGTGCCACATGTAGAATTCCACGACAGAGCACCACCCCCCGCCCGATTCGATTGCACCACCCGGTCGCACCACCACCCAGCCACGTCTTCTATTAATAGTCGGCGCACATTTCTCTCAGCGGCTATTCTCAATATACGAAAACTATAAATAATCACCGTATACCACCAAAATTTTCACACAACCCCCCAAAAAGCAGTCTTTCCCCTCCCTCGCTTCAAGAAGCGCGCGTTGTTCGACCGATTGTATCGATTGCCAGCTATATGATATAGTGGCCGACTCTGGTATATGTACCTGCCTGCAGCACACAACACGGATATAATTCAAATGTCATAAGAACTCTTCAATCGAGACCTGCAATTGCCTTGAAAATGTAGAAAACTGTGTGGCAGACGTGAGGAAACACGCCTTACTTTATGAATCTAGCCCGACATAATAATGATCAACTGCAAAAGATTGGCAAAGAACCACAGAATTTTGTCAAACATTTCTAATAGGTTCGATTCAGGAATCAATCAATCAATCTTACTTGCTAAAAGCTAAAAATGAGCTCAGCGTCCTAGCTTTGGCCAAAGTGTCCAAGCCAGGACTTTTGCATCATGGCTTGACATCTCGATCAAAGTTGGCAACACACAATTCTGACTTTAAGTCAAGTTGAGATGTGCTTCCCAGAGCCATAACTCAGTGAGTATGATCTGGGCACGTTCTTGGAGAGGTGTACATAATTGAAAACTGTAAGCAACAATGAGTGTTGTGCACCTGTTGAGGAGCAAGGGGCGATGTTCGAGGCGAGTCGAATCGAGTGGAGAGATGAGTGTCATTTAATTGCCAGCTGTTCACAAAATGAGCAGAGTGGCAGGAGGGAAAGATTGGTCAATCGGGCCATCGGAGAGGGAGAGGGGCATCGTGGCACGGGTGATTAATGAGACGGACACGAGAGCATGGCAGAGCAATTAGAATACAATTAGCAGGGAATGTGCCGACAGCCATTGCCAACGTCACTAATGAGCATTTTTCCTTTGTTGTCGTCGGCATTTTGCAGCAGAATCGTCACCACAAACATCACAAGCAACAACAACAACAACAACAACAGTCAAAGGCAAATTCGGTGGCACAAGCAGAGACGGAGAGCAGCAAACCGGTGCCAGCATATCGTGTGGCCCACTCAGATGTATTTGGACGATATTTGGCGGCCAATCGTCGGTTGGAGGCGGGCGAGCTGCTCATCAGCGAGGAGCCGCTTGCGATTGGGCCCTGCGTGAGCTGTGAGCCCGTCTGCCTCGGCTGCTATCAGCCCGTCCGACTCGACTCGCAACAGTATCGCTGTCCCGACTGCAACTGGCCACTGTGTGGCCCCACTTGCCGTGGCATCCGACAGCGCACCGGACACAGCGTCGAGGAATGTGCCCTATATGCGGAACGACGGGCGCTGGCTGCAGATGTGCTCACAGCGAATGCGACACTGGAGCAGCGGAGAGATCTGTACGAGCTGGTGCTGATCGTGCGCATTGTGCTGCTCAAGCAGCACCATGCCGAACAGTATGCCAATATACGGCGCATGGAATCGCACACGGCGGAGAGGCGTGAGAATCCGACACTGTGGCAACACTACGAACATAAGGTGGTGCAGCGATTACGCAACGATTGGCAGCTGGCCAATGTGTGCGATGAACTGGAGCTGCACGAAATCTGTGGCATACTGGATGTGAATTGCTTTGAGATTGGTCAGCGAGGCGCCAAGGCGCGCACGCTATATCCTAGCGCGTTCCTGCTTGCGCACGATTGCACCCCGAACACGGCGCACACGGATGACCCAGCCACGTTTGCCATCCTGCTGCGTACGTCGCGACGCGTGCTCGAGAAGGAGCCATTGACGCTCAGCTATGCGTACACGCTGCAGGGCACACTGAAGCGGCGCACCTTCATCCAGGGCGGCAAGCTGTTCTGGTGCCAATGCCAGCGCTGTGCCGATCCCCGCGAGCTGGGTAGCGACTGCAGTGCCCTCGTCTGCAAATCATGCCGTTTGGGCAGCATCAGAGCCACAGCACCACTGGAACAGACAGCCGACTGGGCGTAAGTAGCCAATCCTCTCCACATCCTTCTAACTTCTCCTTCTGAATCTGATTCTCTATCTGCGCATATTTTGCAATATTTTCCAGCTGCGATCGCTGCGATTGTCGGCTTAGTGCTGCGGATCTGGAGCGTCTTATCGATCGCATCAACGATGATCTCGAAGAGATCGATGTGCACGACATTCCCGCCTTGGAGAACTTTCTGACACGGTGAGTTTCGCTATGATCCATTTACGCCACTTACAATCTCAAAATATTTGATGCTTCCAACTAACAGGAATTTAGTTCTTTATTTACGATCTCATCAAAAGCAAATTTCTAACAGAAATATCATTAACTACACAGATAAGAAATCTGATAATGATGATAATATCGGGTGACGATTTTAAAATGTATAATGAAATTGAAATAGCTGTGGCTTCTTCTTGTTCTAACTCAATACCAGATAACTTAGCCAGTTAGAATGCTATAGTCGATAGAAGTCGACTAGGAATCCAGCTATTAAACATACAGTAGGCTTGCTGATGTTAACAATCGCAAATCGATTTATATCGGAGTTTGCGAATGTGGCGATTTCGATCAACTTTCGTTTAAAATAAAAATCTGTCTACAATTGGAGTTTTTACCTTAAGACAGAATACAATATAATTTATAGTTAGCATCAATTCCAGCACGCTAGCCAAGCTCGCTCTTCTCTTGTTGATACTAACTTGGCTGCAAGAAATGGAGTTATAATACCTCTATAGTCGCAGAAGTGTACGCATTGCTTTGCTTCTTTGCGATCATGGTTTGTATCACAAGCATTGTGGCCAAACGTGAATCCAAACTTGCCCCACTAGACTTGACCAGACTTGATTGCGGAATACTTGTAGGTACCGTGAGGTGTTGCGTCCAAATCATTATCTGCTGCTGTCGGCCAAGTACTCGCTGTGTCAGATCTATGGACGCATCGAGGGCTATCTACTGCCGGAGATGTCGCCGCAGGATATAGAGCGCAAGGAGCGCTATTGTCGTGATTTTCTCGAGATCGTCGATCTACTCGATCCGGGTTTGACGCGTCTGAGAGGTGAGTCAATATATACCCAGTATAACCAGTTGCAACTTGCATTTATTAACCCGTTGCAGGACTCATCATGTACGAGCTGCATGCTCCGATTATGGTGCTTGCCCAGCTGGGCATGCAGAGTGGCCAGTTGACCCGCCAGGAGTTTCTGAAGCGCATCAAGGAGGTCGCCAAACTGCTAAAGGACAGTGCACGCATCCTGCAACTCGAACCACCCGGTTCCAGTGAGCATGAAATGGGTCTCGCCGCTGCCGATGCACTCACCAAAATGGGCTCTTAACACGATATCGTACTATATAAAAATCTGGATCTGTATAAATATGTATATATTTCAATTGTTATAACTGGTCTATGAATCCGATTTAATGACAGAGCAAAGCAAATGCATTTTATACATTAAACTGCGTATCTTGATTCAATGGTTTTTTATTTTAGAATTCCTGGTCTTAAATTAAGAATTTTAACCTTAATTAAAAATCTACAATTTTTGTTTTTCTTACAAATTATAATACTTATCATAATTTTAATATTGATTTTTTGTAGAAAATGTTGAAATTTTGGCACAGCAAATTGATAAATGATTTTCATAACCAGAATTATTTCATAAGGCAAAATAATACTTTGCATAATCTAATATCTTCTTGAAATGAGATTGTTATTCACACGAAGAAGGAGACAATAAACTTAATTTAAAATATACAGAATCAATCTAAGAATATATATTCTTGGCTTAAGTTTCAAATATTGCACAGAACTTGCAACATTTGGCGAAAGTTTCCGCATGCGAATTGTGTGAAACTTGCAACAAATTGTTAATTAGTCAAGATGTTGCATGAACTCTCAGTCTTTGTATCTTGTGTGTAACTTTGCTTATACTTTGCTTGCGTTTTACTTGGTCATTCAAATATTAAGTACGAGAAAATCAGTTCAACTTGGGTTCAGCTCGGGCGTCATTGTCAACTAATTGCCCTTTGAAACGGAAGCACGCAGCGACAACTGAGCAAATGGTCAAACAAGGATGCTCAAGGATGATGCTTCCATTTGCGTTCCACTCCACTTCCTTTCCCATTCGGATTCCGTCCATCGGCCTGCCTCGCTGCTCGCCATTGTCATTGATAGTTGACAGCAACTTTTACTTTTATTACAATGCACATTTTTAGCGACGCTGTCAATTTGATGGCAACTCAACTTTTTCGTTGGCCTGGCAAAAACAAAAGTCAGCCAGCTGAGGCAACTCTGTGGGAGCAGCTCAATCTGCGGTTCTTGTTATCGCTGTCGCCATTAGTCACATGTCAAATGTAGCATAAATCCACTCAACAAAAATATGTTCTATACTCGTATGCTTAAATTGTAAATTTACTGCTATTATCATACATTGTTTTTGCGATCGGCCTTCGCTAAATACTTTTTTAATCTCCTTCAAGCTGTTAAAAGTTATGGGACCTTAAAGGTAGGAAACCATAGTCCTCAAAGTGTAAACCGATAAAAACTTACAAACTTCCCTCCCACAATCTTAAGCATAGAGTTTACAAATTGTGAATGGATACTTGGAAACCTTCTGCCTTCTTCCAGCCAATCTATCCATAACAATCGAGAAAAACCTTTATCTTCTACACATGACCACTCTCACTACCCGCTCTTTAGCAAAAGATTAAAAAACGACCCTTTTCAAGGGTCGAACCATGTACATAAAATATGAGTGAAAAGCCTACATTTATTTTCCTTAAGCGCTTTCGAGTACCAATTAGAAATGACATTCTTTCATCCGACCGCTTCTCTCTCTCTCTTTTTCTCTTTAAATTTTTGTCTGTTTGCTTTTCTTGTGAATTACAATTGCTGCAGTATTCAAGTTCTAAGACTTTATCCAACTGTCCGCAACAGGTAGACAACTGTTTAATGCAGTGCTTAAATGGAAGGAAAGCCATCACCTAAGAGCAGACCACACAGCACAATATCAACCACAACACATCACACACACACAACACACGCATAGAATTCAACTGAGCATTTGGTTGTAAAAGGAAAACATAAGCATACGTAAAAAGGTATTGCATTTCTTTATTTCACAATCACTGTGTGGCGAGAAGCAACAAAAGAGAACTATAGCAATAACACTAACGACAACAACAACAATAACAATATCAACGTTGCACAACGTTGCAAGATAATGTCACACAGAGTTTCCACGTTCAGATAGTCTCGTACAGGGTTGAGTTGCAGATGCAGATGGAGATAGAGATGGAGATGGAGGACAACATTTCATAGTTACCACTATCAGCAGGCAACCTACACTCAGAAAAACATACATCGCCATGAATTTTAGATGTTTGTCAAGGGTTACTCGCTTCGATTCAGAGAGAATCTCTCTAAAAACAAGCATATTTCGTATCTTAATTTCAGCGTACAATTTTCTAAAATATAAAAAAAAATAAACCAATTTGAAAAAACGTACGATTTTATGGGGATTTGAACCAGAGATCCTTTCCCACTGAGCTACTTTTTTTCTGAGTCTCAGAAAGGATATTTTCCATTGCATTGCCACTTTTTTGAAGTGCGTTTCTTAATAATAGAAAATATTTCTAGATTTTTGATTTAGGGCAAGGCTTTCTAATTTTTTCGAAATCTTTTTTCTTTATTTAAAAATCACTTCTAAAACCAAGAAAAGCTTACTGTTTTTTTGGTCGATTTTTTGCTGAGTGTAGAAGGAAGGGGTTGGGGAATTGGCTGCAACGGCTTAAGTTGGAATAGTAAGTATCATAGTGCTACTGTTAGGATATAAAAGCATTAAAGTCACCCAGCGAGACACTGTGCTTACGAATTAGATTAAAGAACTTCGCCTGACACCAAAACCAATATACATATATCTATATATATGTATATATACTCAAAAGTGAAATATTTGTATAATATTCGAGTTGCAAATATCATTTATCTACTGATATATTTAGCACATTTAGCACTAATATATGACTTATGTGTGTGTGATGTGTTTGGCATACAGCCGAGTCCTGTTGGGGTATATGGTTAATATATTATATAAGTACTGTGTGTATGTAAAAAGGCGTAAGTGAAAGAAAAACAAGAAATGGCAACAACTAAAAAGCGTACGATAAATATAAATTGCATTGTGCAATAATCTTCAAAGTGCAACAAAGTATAAACAACAAGCGCCGCAACAAGAACAACGACTTCAAGAAAGCTTCGGCAACAAAATCCAATGAGAATCTGATGCTGCAACCTGCAACCTGCTTAAAGCCACATAAAAAATAAACGGAACACCGAACGCAGCCAGAGCAAGTGCGACAACAACAACAACAACGTGCATCAAAAGCAAACAGCCCGGATGTAACCCCACCAAATAAACGAGGCAGACAGGTTGCCCAACCAACAACTGAAGCCTGGCTGGCTGGTGGTTCGAGGAGAACTCGGGTTGCATGCCACCGCCTCCTCTGTGGTCGTTACCACTGCGGCAGACTGCTGTTGTTGGCTGCGTAATGGGGCCAAAGCCAAATCCATTGGCGTTCCATCAATGGGACGCATTGGCATTTCGATGCGATTCGAATATTCTCATCACATGTATCAAAAGTGACCAGATCGCCACACACTTTGCAGCATACAATTGCTTTAATTGAGTCTGGTTGAATGAACAACCTTAATTCGAGTTTCTTTCTCTTTTTAGACTTCTCATTTGCAATCTCAATCACTGTCTGAATATAAAGGAAGTCCAAATCTCATCCGACTTACATCTTTTCTATCCAATAAGATATGCATTTAGGGATCTTAAGTTGCTTCACATTAGGTACAGTTGTGTTCAAGTTGCCACAGGGTTCTTACTCTCAAGAATTACACAGCGAAGTCAAACACAAATATTAATGTAAGTATTGAACTTAGTTAAGCAAATATACGTTTGGATAATCGAGATTGGAATTTGGCTCTGCATTTCAATTAGAATTGTACCGATCCCTCTGAGAGGGACTCCACTGGACTCAACCGCAACATTATGGCAGCTGATGATGCCGACTTGAATCTTTTGTATTTACTTCTGTGCCGCATGCAACATGCGGCAACAGCGACAACGACGAGGATTGCTTACAGCAGGAGTAGGAGTCCCCCATTGCGACGCTTCCCTGTAAAAGTGGCAATGAAGGGCGGTACGGAGGAAGGATGCAATGTAGGTTGCAAGCAGCAGCCTCAACGTTGCCAGCTATCAAAAGTGTTGCTTATTAAAATAAAATTTATTGCTTGTTTGCTGATAAAAATGAAGGCAGACGCCAGCCAACCAGCCACCCAGCCAGGCAGCCAGGGAGGCATGCAGCAAGCTGCTTAGCTCGCCCCCAGGGAGCCCTGCTGTGGCAGCTTCTGTGTGTGGCACGTAAGAGTGTTAAAACGATAAGCGGCGATAGTGTAAAAAAAAACAGACATAAAGAATTTTGCTGCAACGGAAAGTGCAGCGTCATAAAATCATGCAGCCGCAAGACCAGAGAACAAAAGCACCAAAGGACCAAAAAGGACGCCAAAGGAACACTGTGAACGATTGTCAGCTAAGCAGGCAGCAAACTAGACAAAAGCCAAACGCAATTAAAGTGCACAAAAAATGAAATGTAAATAAGCCAACTGCTTACTGGCAACTGACAATTGGCAACTGGCAACTGGCAACTGGCAACTGGCAACTAGCCACTTGACAGTGCCACTCAATGTTACTCAGGAGCAGCCAGCAATGTCTCGAATGTCTCGAGTGTCCAACTTACTTTCAACTCTTCTCAGAATGCCCTAACTAAAGGGTATTCGCATTGTGTCTTGAAAAGTGGAGGGAACAAATAAGAGCATTAACTCTACATCACGATTGCCATAGAAACCAGCCAGGGTGAGACCTGCGGCAGGTGCTTCTTATTTTATTTTATATATGTACGAGTATATCGCAGATGCGATTGTATATTTTGTTTAATAAAAAAGCTTGATGGAACAAACTTGTACAATATGAGTTTTATTTTGATTTATATAGGGTATTTAATATCGAGAATTTGTATATGATTGATCGATCTTATATATATATATAATAAAGTTGAATACGTTGGATATACGACTAATATGAATATACACTTATGTATATAGAATATGAATATGAAGAAAGGGCACTCAATCTTCGATAGTGTTAGGTAAAGTAAGCTATTCCATCTTATGCCTTGCCACTTTCAAGAGCTTTGTCTAGACGTTAGACGATACAAACTCAATGCCAATCGCAATCGCAATCTCAATCGATATCCCAATCCCAATCCCAATTCAAAACCCAAGCCCCAAGTGCAATTTCAATCCCAATCAACAAACTGGAGAAGGAATCAAAATTGCCAATCGGCTGCTTGTTACAGGTCTATAATTTGTGCAACAAAGTTAACAAATCTCAATGTCAGATGCTGCCTCAATTGCTGCACGCGCTGCATCAGTAATTGTTGTAGCCAATCTCGCTGAGCAGGCTTTTGGCATCCGAGGAGGCTGAAGAGGAGGCGGTGCCAGAGTCCTGCATGTTGCGCAGCATGCGATGTCGGAAGTGCATTGTCCTCAGGCGTTGCATGCGTCGCTTTAGGTTGCAATAAACGGGACAACAGTCGGGGAAGGGCTTGTACATGAGATCCTCCTCATCGCCCTGTTCGCACTGCTCCGGCAGAATGTCCAGGCAACTGGACAGAGGGAGACGGAGAGACAAGAAAGAGGAGAGAACATGTTGCATTAGCTAAGTGCCACAAGCACACAATACTCAAATTGAGGTTAGTTTTGCATCATACATCATGCAACATGCATTAGACATTAGGACATGCGACTAGAAATCTTTTGGGTGACACTACTCGTTGGGTCTAGACACTTTTTCCACTACGAAAATAGACCTGGAGCGCGGCATTATCTGATTGTTCTCGCAGAACAGGTTCGAGCAGAGGCTCAACAGGACGAGGCGGCGTGGCAGAAACTTGGACTGCTCCCACATGCAGCGACGATAGGTGCCTGTTGAGTGAAAAGGGAACCATGAATGTGGATCGGTTGCTCATTTTCTGTTCAGATTTGGACTTACGCAACACGCTATTATCATTCTCGCTGGAATCGTCCTGGGAATTGTAGCCGCGTTGCAGCTGATAGCGTTTCATGTGAAACTGGCCAAAGCCATTGCAGCAGCCAAGCCAGCCCAGGCAGAGGGCCAGGCTCAACCAGATCCCGGCGAGCAGCGAGTGCATCATATACATCTCTTTCTCTCTCTCTCTCTCTCTCTCTCTCTATCTCTCTATATCTTTGTCTCTTTCTTTCTTTCTCTCAATATTTTGAGGTAAATGTATTTAGTATAATATATCTCAGTGTATTTCGAAACGTTCGAAACTGGCGGCTGATGTGTGGCAACTACGCGCCCAACTCACACCACAGACCCCAACAAGCTCAACAACTGATAAAATGCAAACAAAAATCTCACCCACTCAGCGTTACGTATACGCAATGTACTGCCAAGTGTGTGTGTGCGTGTGTGTGTGTGTGTGTAGTTAAATTGGCTGTGGCACTTGATTAAATCAACAAACAAACAAACAAAAAACTTGCGATGTAAATTTTTGCCCATGATTAATAAATATCCCCTTCGAGTACTCACTGATAAATATGAATATGAATACAAGCATGTGAATACATACAGTTACGGAATATGAGTATATTCGCGCTAAAAACTGGATCACTGCCATCCGCCGAATTGTGTTGAGCAGTCTGTCATAATTGTCGCCCAGTTTAAATCTCAACTGGTGCAAAATGTCAAGTGCAACTTGTGCCACAACTTTGGGCACCACAAAATATAAATACATGGGGTACGAAGTGGAGGTCATCTAGCGCTCAAATCATGTTTTATTATTCACAGCTGTCAATCTCTGCACACAAGACATTTACGACCAACCAGAGATAACACATTCTGAACAAAACACATTCTGAAAAAAAGAAGCTTTGAGTGCTTGCAAGTTGCCTTAGATGCTTTATGAATTCAGCTCTAATCAGCTTTGAGTTATCATTAAATATTTGGAGAGTTCACTTTATTTATCTGCACTTCAATTTAGTATTTATCCACCACCGAAATAAAAAAAAAAAAACATAAAAAAAATCCTAATATTAGTTAGCAATAGTGGCCAACAGCATCTTGCCGAAATTATACGCAAATAAGTCTGCCAAATGTCGATGAACTTAAGTCATCTGTTGCCACTTGCAGACCCGAAGCATCACTCGTCCCAGTCTCTATTGAAGACTGACTTGGCTCCGCCGAAGATGTAGTTTCAATTGTCTCTGGATATGTAGATTCCATCAATTCTGAGTTTTGCGCACTTGTTGTTTCTATAATACATGATGGGATTGATGTTGTTGAGGTTGGCGTTGTTGTTGTTGTTGTTGTTGTTGATTTTGATGGAGGTGTTACGCAGCAGATGTTAGAGCACTCCTGAAAAGTACGTTTGCCAAATAAATGCCTTGTGCAATCAGAAGTCCTGGAGGCAAAATGTTT
Organism: Drosophila macrothrix; assembly: GCA_035042055.1. Taxonomy (NCBI): domain Eukaryota; kingdom Metazoa; phylum Arthropoda; class Insecta; order Diptera; family Drosophilidae; genus Drosophila; species Drosophila macrothrix. Next base: position 3,069,825 of record JAWNLX010000587.1, read on the forward strand.
GGCTTAGAAATGTCTAATCATAAATAGGCATATTTGTGGGGCTGCAACTTACCACAATCTGTCATTGAAATCGCAGTGATAGAGGCACTTGGAGTATAAGATGAAACCATGTATCTCGCACTTAGCGTCAAACACTGCATTTGGTTGGGGAGGAGAGGGGAGATTGCTGTTGGGTGGGTCAAACTTCCCGATTACTCAAAGTACTTACCTCGCTTATTAAGATTAGAGCAGAGCCTGGCCTCCGAACTGTAGTGCAATTGGACTGCGGTTGCTGTAAGTAAATCCAAAACACAAACACATAAATGAAACGTTTCTCTCTCTCTCCCTCTCACTCTCTCTCTCTCTCTTTCTCTCTCTCTGTCTCTAACCTTGCTCTAGCGCCACGAGCAGCAACAGTGCCTCTATGAAAAGTAAAAGTCTCATTCCGCTGCCAGCTGCCAAATTTGTGGCTCGACAATACCAAAAAAAAAGAAAAGAAACAACAAAAAATGAAAAAAAAAAAAAAAGAAGAAGAAAAGTGGAATGGAAAAGAAAACTTGGACTGTGCGGATGTTAGGTGGCCCTTTGGTTGAGCAGAGTTTCTGGCGAAGAGTCGTCGGGTGCAGTGCAGCTTTATTTATATGTTTGCGTACGGAGGCAATGGGGGCGTGGCTTCAACTAGTTGAAAGCTCTTGCCAGTAAAATCGTATAAATAATTTCTTACAATTGCTTTCTTTAGCCCCGTCTCCCATCGCAATTTGGAAGTACTACCACTAGGCACTAACGAAAATGATTACAAACTTTTTTCCAAACGACATCGTAAAAGTTAAACAAGTTTTGTAACAACAGCAATACCAACAATAATTGAGAAAAACGCCACGATAAGTGCCAGCGAATTCCATGCATAATTGCATTCTGAATATATTTGTGCATTTCAAGTTTAAGTGTGTCCCATTCCTTCAACAACTGGATTTGCTTCTGCCCCTTTTCAACTCGGCATCAGATGCATTACACAAAATCATTCAGCCCACGTCCTTCCTTTGCTATGCCCGCCTTAATGTCGGTGCTTCTCCTTATCAACACGTCGGCATCTAACTGTGAATTAAAAAAAAAAGAATAGTTAGCCGATTGTTATTATGAAAGTTATATGTCCAAATGTAAGGAGCATTTAGTAAGGCTGGAATAACTTTGTAAATGAAATAAGTCAGAACGTTTAGGTTGGGTATAACCGACTGCGAAACACTCTGGTGCCAACCAGCTGATAACCGGTGGCAAGGAACAGGTTGAGCGTGGCCCTAGTAGTCCCTAGTAACCTACTCCCATGTTTGGTGACTTGATCTTTTAAACTGCGGCATATATAATATAATATACCAATCATATTCCGTATTTTATCGATTTGGAATTATCGATTTGATCGATTTTATCGATTTTCTAGCACCCAAGTCGACGTAACACCACTTTGCCAAACATTGCAATGCAGCAATATACACTAAAATATTTTTATTACAAGAGCTCACCTATACACTATGACAGCTGTACTATATACTAGACCGATTGAGTTTGAGTGTCACTCGTAATTAATTACTTACTTGTCTCATTTCATATTCGGCATATTTGTATGCATTGAGAATGCTTTAAGCTCGATGAGTAAATTTAAGGGAAATGAGCAGGGATAGCATCGTAATTGAGTACGTAGAAAATTCCATTGATAACGTTTTAATCAGTTGCGACATAGTTTAAGGAATTTCTAAAGTATTTTAATTTCATTAAATTTATTATGGCGAAATATCAAATGAAACGCCCTTCGAAAGAACAAAGCGTTTCGGGCAACTACTTAAAGCAACCCCCATCCCTGCCTGGCACCCCTTCTCCCGCGCTCCCTTATTGGTCAGCAGACAGACACTGCATCCCCCAGTCCACAGATACTGGCCTCTGTCTCCCAGCTACCAGAGATGCTCAAGTACTATACTTATATTTTTAGAGCACGTTGCGCCCCAACGAGCAGCCAGCAATTAAGTTTTGTGCAAATTTAAAGTTTTCCCAGCGACAGCATTGTCTGCTGCGACCCTTTTGTTTGCACGTGGCCAAATGCGTTGCCATTGTGATGATGCCCTGTGCCCCAACTGGAGCACACTGAACCGGGTATCATCAGCTAGAGAAACAGCCGCCTTAACCAGGCTTTATGCTACAAAAATTACCTTTTCTTCGCCTAGAATCCCTAATCCTCATCGTACTCCAGGAGGCTTTTTCTTCTTTTTATTAATCATTCATCAACATTAATTCGGCTTTTCTATTAAGTCATATTTGCTTTTGTGATCCCTACTAGGAATTCATAGCCCTTTTCGATTGCCTAACCGGAAAGGAATTTAGGTTCCGGTTCCAGTTCGGGTACGATAAGGATTATGAAATTTTGTTCTCCAAATTATTTTCATCTTTTTGTAGCTTCAGTTTGATAATACTAATCTTATCAGTTCCGGTTGATGGTTTTTACTTTCTGTATGATTTATAATTCTTAAATCTATCTTAAATGCTATATATGCCTTACATTAAATTATAAATAAATAAATATATGTTATAAATAAAGCAATAAAATAGCAGCAGCTGCAGTGGACATGTTTGCCTTGATTGTGGATGCATGTGCTATCGCACTGAGAGGATATTGGGATAGTCGCGCTATCCTGTGTGTTTAGCTTCCATGTAGGTGTAGCGCCTGATGGGCTAACCAAACGCTATCCGCATTCGTATCTGCAATTGTGGCCGCGTCTGCACGTGTTGTTGCGAAAGGCGTAAACTGTATTTTTATGACACTAAACAAACAATTAACTCGACGCCTAAGCAACGCGGCCAAGACAATGCCCACACATATATACACCCAAACAGACACCCACACACAGCCACACACACACACACCAAGTAAAAAAGAAGGAGCGAAAGCTTAGCCTGGTTACTTCAATTTTGGGCCTCATGTCAATTAGAATGCTAATTTTTATGCAAATTTCTGCGGATAGGTTTCAGTTGTCTTTGGGAATGGGATGCTTTTGTTGTTGTTTGTTGTTCGGGTTTATTCTGGTTGTTTTGGTTGTCTGGTTGTGTCTGAGCAGTAGCTTTGTCTGGCGCTTTGTTTATTTGCCTGTTGTTGGCGCCAGCCGGTTCTTTATTATTATGGACAAGAGCAGTTGGCGGAAATAAACTAAGTAAATTCGCTCCAAAGGAAATTGCCGGCAGGTTGGCACAAATTAATGGACACTCTGGCCAAGGCAGTAGGCTCCGCTATGTTCACCATAAACAATCTAAAACAGCAGGTAACACAAACTCAAACGGCACATAAACTGCCCCTTTCCAAAGAAAAACCAAGACCGGCATTTCCATAAATTCTTAAATTGAGTTTTATTTGTATTTCATAATTTCAGTAAATGTTTTATTAAAGTATACGTGTTAAGGTTAAGCAGAAAAAAAAACAAAAAAAAATCATATTATATAGAATAGAATAGCGCTGAAAAACTATCGACAACACTTTGTTGAGCAATTTATCGATAATAGTCTTAGATTAGATTTGAAAAACGTTTAGCTGTAGCGTTCGGTAGACGTTTTCTTTTTCTTTTGGTTTTTGTGATATATTCTTTGAGAATAGATATAGTTTGTTGAAGCTCATTCAGTATTTCTGCTGCTCGCCGCCAAAGAATGTGAACGTCTCATTACATCGTATCTCGTAGCAATCCGGAAACGAAGTGAAGTGCCTCGATAAGCGCAAATCGAATATGAACTCGCAGTAGGGATAGCTATCGGGACACACAGATATTTGAAAAACGAATCAATTACAGTTAGTAATCAAAAAACATAAGATCAAGCACACATATTCTTTATACAAGCCTAAAGCCTTCAATTGATTTCGCTTATTCTATAATGAAAATCATTAAGCCTAAGTTTAGCTATCTTCTTAGTTCTCATTTTCAAGAACATATTCTTGATTTCACATTAAAGTTCTTAACATAAGATATTCTTTTCTAGATTAAACAAAATATAAATATTCTTGGAATAAGATTTGCAAATTGTGTTTTGTGGAATTCATTCTATTTCACTGTTTTAATAATATGTGATTCGTTTCAGTTGATGTAATTTAAGGCAATTTTAGGTAATTATATGCACAGTAAATATATAAAACTAGGGTCTCCAACCGAACAGAGGGCTGCGACATTGTATCGTGAACTGTACCTTGGTATTAAGCAGTGTGTCAAACCGAAACGAATTTGGGTTCCAGACCCAGTCTAATGGGTCCGATAAGGACTATGAATTTTTTCCCAATTATTTAGGGTAATCGGTACTGCTACGTAACGGTACAGGATATAATGAATTGGAATGAAGCAATGAGAACCACAGTTATGTTCTGCTTAATAATTGGGAATTTCACCACGTATATATGTGGTTATATATATATATATCTATATACATATATAAATATATTTATGCGTTCTTTTAGCGTGTTCGCAATGCTGCTGAAATATTTATTTTGAGAGGGTGGCAACACTCGCGTCAGCCAGCAATGAAATGACGCTGCCAGCTATTTTAATTGTTATGCAATTCAAATGCCAATCTCCACCAGTCCACCACCTCCCCTACCAATCGTCTTTTACCTTGCTACCTTGCGGCGGGAGGGAATGCTAGGGGGGGAGGGGCGAGAGGCAACCCCTTTGGCACACCACACATAAAAAGCAGAAACTTGGCAAGTTTGTTTTAAAATGCAATTCACACGAGTTGAAAATAAACATAAATTGTAAATTGTATGTGCGGGTGCGGTTAACATTGGGGTTAGGGTTGTGCTCTATATGTATATATGTATATGTATGTGTGCATGTGCTTATGTATGTAATATACGGATATATGTGATTGCTGATTGCTTAACTTACATTGGCGGAAACCAGAGGAAGCAGCGATATGTGCAGAGTATGCCAAATGGCCGCTTGAATTCACCATCCGGCGTTTGTATTGAGCCCGAATTGTGCTTCTTCCAGCACTGCGAGGCCCAGCCTGTAAACGGAATATCCTTGTTGTACTCAATCAACTAATTATCTAATTTGATTTTAGCCTAAAAAATAAATAAAACAAGCAGCAATCTAATCTACTACTTATGATTATGGTTATTTTTCTGCTGCCCAAATGAGGAACTTGGAGGTATCCGGAAGCCAAGTCTTTTCCTATCATAACTCATACACTCATTGTATGTGTGTGTGTGTGTGTGTGTGTGTGTCTGTGTGAGTGAACACAAGTATACAGAAAAGCTTGAGCTTGCTGCTTGCAAGGCATTTATACACACTCAGTTAGAAAGCTATATCTTTCAGAATGTTGCTTTTCTTACAATCGGCAATCGATTTACATCGATATTTGCGTAACGAATTAAATTATCGAGAAAATGAAATAAACTTGATCCGCGTATGGTACACAAGAAGTTGCAGTCCAAATTTAAAGTCTGTGGATCATCTCTATCAAGAATATATATAAATATATATATTTTAGGGAGTCGGAGATACTTTTAAAGTTGTTCAAAAGTAGACCCTTTTTGCCCATTATTATCGGTTATCAGCGTATAAGAAGGGCAAACCAATGCGGCGTATGCGTAACATCAGCAAAATGTACATCAAAATTAAATTGTAACTAACTCATTAACACACACACGAATCGAATATGCAAAAATGAGTTTGCTTCAAATTTGTTTCACACACACACACACACACACATAACGCGTTACATTGCGTATACGCAACGAGTGCCGCAAAATATTTTTGAAACTTTCAGCAAGCCATAAATTAACGCCGCACAAAATACAAAAAAAAAAAAGAAAGAAAAAAATTAGAAAGAACAACAACAAACAATAAAAATTTGCAAATAAAATGCACAGTTGATAGACGAGGAGAGGCACACACACACACACACACACACACACTCATTTCAGTAGAATATGCAATACGATAAACCGTTATACAACGTACACTTGTATGTATCTATGTATCTATGTATGTTTGTATCTACATATGTATGTTTGAATGTATGCATGTACGTACTGCCATAATTGTAATCACATAAACAGCATAAAATTAAAAGCAGCACAAATGTGATTGTTGTTGTTGCGCCTTTGCGTGTGTGTATCGTTGTGATTGTTGTTGTTGTTGTTATCGATTTGGCCATTGCATAACAATCATTGACAGCACAACCGCCGTCGTCTAACATGTTCCAATTTTTGGTACGCTTCTATTTCGGTTTCGGTTTCTATTTCGGTTTCTGTTTCTGTTCAGCATCAGCATCGATGTTCGGTGTTTGTCTCGACGCGTTTTTAACTGCCATCAGTTTCATGCGCGCCACATCTAACGAAGCCTATGACAACGCACTCACACACACACACACACACACACACACACACACGCACACACACTGAAGCACACACATAGCCCAAGACAGCAAAGAAAGCAGCCACAAGTTTGTTTTTGTTGCTTCTAAATTGATGACAATTGATAAATTATCGCACTAAGTGCCTGGCGGGGTGTTTTTTTTTTCCTTTTTTTTTTGTGAGTATTTTTGCACGACTGCCACCCGATTGGCTGGCCCAACTCAAATCTGAATTCACAGCTCATACCCATTCCCAGTCCCATTCCCATTCCCATTCGCACTCCCATTCTCCATCCCTAAAGCCCCAAATGCCAGAAGCTCTGCTCATATATGTGCGAGTTTCCATTTCTATCTATTTTATGCCCTCATCTTTAGCAAGCATCTATTTATCTATCTTAATATGTAAATGTTTCTGTGTCTGTATCTGTATCTGTATCTGTATCTGTATCTGTATCTCTGTGCTTTAGCTTGATTCGAATCCCTAGCTTAATATGTACATGTATTCATTTTGGCATGTTCTTCTACATGTGTACATATAATTATCTGATTGTATCTTTACATGTTTATCCTTATCATATACTCTTCAGTCTACATACACTCACGCCTCCACCAGCTGTGGTATTTTATATCTCAATTTGTATCCCTATCGAAATAACTCATATCGATTCATCTAGACATGCATATATGTATCTTTTACTTACACTATTCGTATCTAAACATAATTGTATCTATATTTCCATCTTTATTTATATCCGTAACCGTAGCTGTATTTCTATGTACATAGAACAAACACTCAATTTGCCCTTATCATCGGTATCTGCATTCCTATCGTTATTTGTATCTGCAGCTCCGCGTATCCCGAATCTCGTATCTGTATCGGTATCTTTCAGGCTTAATAGCCCACATCTGATGATATTGTTGACACCTTTTGTGTTGCTACGTCAATCAGTCAGTCATCTGTCTGTTTCTCCATCTCTTTCTCTCTCTTTGTCTCTTTGTCTCCCTCCCTCTCTACATGGGACTGAGCTGAAACTGCTGCTCGAGTTTCTGTTTCTGTTTCTCATAATTTGTAGTCACTTTTGTTGTGCTATTTATAAAGAACATTTTACGCTTCAGCAATCCCAATGTGATAAATTCCATCGGGATACATTTTCTCGCATAAATCTGTTTGTTTGTATGCATGTGAGAGCTGTTGCGAGTCTTCATGTATTGAAATGTTTTTAAACATAAGTACGACTTATGCACTTCAGTTTTTTGTTCGCATTTATTTCGAAGAAAAAGTCTATTTCAAACTTTAAGTCGATTAACAAATGAACAAAAGAAGTGAAATTTGTTTTCATGCATACGTAATGGCTTTTTCACTTGAGTATTCACAGCAATTTTTGAATAATAATTTGAAATTGGAATGCAAGCAGGGACAAAGACCAGCACTTGTGTGTTTAATTCCACTAACTTGTATTTAAATGAATTCACATTAAATTGCAGTAAAACATTGAATGAAATAAACGATTGTTTTTTTTTTTGGGGACTGAGTGCTTCTCTTTCCGAGTATCAGTTGCATTTTTTACATGCGTAACACGCAATTAATTTGTTTATAACTATTTCGAAATAATCTAATTTCATGCGAAAATTGCCGTAATTTGCCAATCAGCATTGAAACTGAAGTCCGGCACGGTGAGCGTGCGCCCAATGGACGAAAACTAGCAGGAATGCGCTAGTCGAGAGAGCTCGACTAGGAAATACCTTGGAGTCAACTCTTCAGCTGTCATACGTCGTACACGGCTCAGACTTTCAATGTCTGTGTGTCAACCCATATTAAATTGAGGATATCTACATACCTAATACCAAAGATATATCTTTTATTGCAATTAGAAATCGATTTTTATCGATATTTACGAAATGGTTAGCGTTTTCGATAAAACAAAGATGCACAAAAATAACTTGATCTTTATACGGTATACGAAAACTTAAATTTCAAATTTTTCCAATCTCTTATAGCTGTCAGATCGACTGGCTTATAAGCACGGACACGGATATCAAATTTACTTCTTTCTGTCTGTTACATTCTTTTGCCCATTTATGTTATACCCTTTTCATACATTTTCAATGGGTTCAGGGTATACAAATGTAAAACGCAGTGTTCTACAAAATTCTAACGAGCGCCAATCAACGCACAACGACCACGACCCAAATCCCAAATCCGAGATACAGATTCAGATACAGATACAATTACAGTTGGGCATACTGGTCACTACTGTTTGGATATGCGTCGCATTACTCTGTTGATCTTCTGAGGAGTGGGCAGGTGCAGGGGCAGGGGCAGGGGCTGGGGCTGGGGCAGGCTTGGGGGCCAGTGGCCTTCAGCGATCAATGTCATTTCGTTTGATTCCATTAAAGTGCGACCCCAAAAAATAAAAATACTGCGAACGGCGAACTAAGCGAACGGCAACAAAGCGAAAGTGGAAATGGAAATGGGAATAGAAGCTCAAAGCTGGCAATGTGAAATCAATCGCATCCCTTTTGCGCCACTTGACGTCTCCATATATCCATGTATCCACAGCTCCTCCAACTCCAGGTTGATGGCGACGCAGGTGCGTGAGTTAACAGCTCCATTGACTAGAGCCACATAATTTATCTTATTTTTAGCACTGGCCAACTTTTTAGGGCCATGACTTTCGGGCTACGCTTAAGGCAAGCTGTCACAACAAACCGCAACCAGCCAGCCCCCCAACCCACTCTATATTCCCCTCCTGCCCCGAGACCCCTTCCTCCCCAAGCTGCAATACACAAATTTCAGCATAACTTTGACTGGCTTATAAATGTCGAACGATTTATTTGCGGCAGTTTGCACACTGGTACAGGTAAGCACCCTGCAAAACAGACAGGTACGAATACCTATCTACTTGCCAATACATATGCATATATGTATAAATATATATATATACATATAGAATATAGAGCATATATACATCTATATATCCCCATACTGCTGACGCGGCAAACAAAGTGTTTCAAATTTGTTTACTACTGGGGAAAAGTCAGAATTGGTTTTGGCCAGCGCTCAGGTGGGCGGGCGTTAAATAGGGTGTGGCATTTGCCACTTGCCACTTGCACCACATGCCACTCATTGTTGGCTTCTGTGGCCTTTTGGCCTCGTCCTTGCCGTCAAATGAAGTGCGAATTTCGTTCTCCTAGAGACTGTGAGAGTTTAGAGTGCAACTTTAATGGCGTCACTCAGCTGCAAGCTGAATGAGCCAATGAATGAGCGATTGAATGAATGAATGAATGAAGGCATGCAAGCATGCATGCATCCAGCCCACATCGCGTATCCGCAATCCTCGGTCAGAGATGCAATGCAAGTCACGTCCTTGGAGTTAGCTCGTGGCTCGAGCTGAACAAACATTCGACTAGCTGTGAATCGAGTCAACAAATCACTTAACGCACTCATGAACGAGTTGCTCCATTTAAGAAAATGTACATAAATTGTATTCAATTTTAAGCAATTTAATTATTCAGCTTGCAACTCAAGCAAACATGTGTGACTACATTCTGTACCCATACACATGCGACTCATCGGAGAAAAAAACAACTTTGCAAATCTTAGTTCAAACATATTTTGATAAAAAATACAACAAAAAAAACCAAACAAAAAACAATTCAAACCCAAATAACGAATTTAAGTTAATTGTGATAATACGACTTTCTTTTCACTATAAAATTATACACAAGTAAAAATTAAATTACATTTATATTAAATTAACTTAAGCAATACGAAAAAAAAAAATAGACTGCTTAAAGAGCTAGAAATACAAATTAGGCATTGAGTACAATAGTTAACAATATTTAAAGATTTAGCGGATCAGCCAGCCAGGGCTGAATAAATGGTATACCATTATAGTCCATCTACAGTTAACGGTACTGTGCTTCCAATCTAGCTAAAATAATTTAAGAGCGTGCACTTGACGTTGGTGCAATCGGGCAGTGAAGTGAACAGCACGCAGGACAGCTTGTAGTCGTAGATGAATTCGCAAGTGGGATAACTGCAACAAAAGGAAGAAGTAGAATAAAACCACCAACAAGAAAGAGCGAGACGGAGAGAGAGAGGGAGAGAGAGAGTGGAGAGACAAATGAGTAGAGTTTGAGTTAAATGCCAGAATCATTGAAATTTTCTAAACTGCTATTTGAAATGTGTTCAAGTTGCATTTGAAGCCTCATATATTTGGTGAAGAGATGAGCGCGTGTCGTGCTTTTTCTTATCGTTCGTGTCACGACTCGGCACGAGAGTTCGCTTACCTACTTACCGATATCGATCAAATAATAAAAATTCATTTCGATGTCAATAAATACATATATACAAGTTTCGATAATAGCACTTCTCAAAACGATCAATTCACAGTAAATAAAATCGATAACGATATATAGAACAATAATTGACGACACCCACACACTCTTTAAAATATATATATATATATATATATATATGTAGAGCAATAAGTAACTCAAATCCATCTAGTACTAAATGTATATCGATATCAATAACAACCTAAAAGGGACAACGATTAAATTTGACAGTCATGCATTCATTAATAAATGTATATAGATATCGGTAAGTAACACCAATCGATGACGATGACGATGAAAATGTCTGAGATCGTGTCAGTTTAGCTATATTCAATCTTAGAGTCATTTGTTGCACGCGTCCATCTCTCTTGAATGGGGGGTATGTGTGTGTGGGTGTGTGTGTGCCACACTTACCTTATTGTAAAGAACCAGGTGCACTTGAAGTTGCACAGAATGCCAAACGGTTTCTTCAGCTGCTCCTTCTTGTTGACAATGGTGTTCTGTAGATTGTAGCCATCGTAGCGTCGCCAGCAGTGATTGATATTGCCTGCAAACGAGGTGATTCGAGTGTGTTTTTCTTAAATCTTTCTTTCTTTTCTTTTCTTTTTGGTTTTTTTTTTCTTTTTTTCCAATAGCGGTGTAATTGTCAGAAGACTTACGTCGAATGTGGTGACTGCCGCCATGGTGATGAAAGTCGCGTCCTTCCAGCTGGCTGCCATGGCCATTGGTTGCCTCGACGCCAACGAGAAGGCTGCTGCCAGCTCGCGAGCCACCAAATAGCAGCAGATACCAAAGTATCAACGAGCTAACGATGAAGATGTACGTCACTAATTTGGCCATTTCCTGCAATTGCTTCTGGCTGTTTTGAAGTCCTTTGGCGGGTCGGATTTGGATTGGGTTCTGTGGCACTTTTATTGCAACTTTTTGATGGTCGCCTGTTAAATGCACTTTGCACTTTCTGCGCACACTTTTTTCCCTACACTTCGTCTCTGTCTCGCTCTCGCTCGCTCTCTCTCGCTCTATCTCTCTCGCTATGTCTCCCTCCCGCTCGCTCTCTCTCTCTCTCTCTCTCTCACACACACACTCTCACACTTTCTCTCGCTCTCTCTCTCTCTTTGTCTCACTCTCTCGGTCTCGCTCTCTCTTTAGGTGTTTGTGTATTATGGCTGTCGCTTTCGTTGCCGCTGCGAATGTCGCCCCTGCACTGAATACATTTTCTGAAAAAGTGAATTTGTTTTGCTTGAAGCTCAGAACCTGACGCTGACTCTGCTCCTCCTCCTCCTCCTCCACCACTCTATTCACTCTACCCATGTACGTTGTGGCCGTAGTTGGTCTGTATTTATTTGTATTTATTCTTTTGGATTTCGCATTTTTGTGTTGTTTTTTCTTTTGTATTCGTATTCATATTTGTATTCGTATTCGTATTCGTATTTGTATTTGAATTTGTATTTGTAATTGTATTTTTTCGGTCATCATTCATGAACCTATTCAATTTGTGTGAGTAAGTATTTTAGTATTTTTGTATTTTGGATTGCGCATCTCGTTGGTCTGTCACTCATTTCGCTAATTTAAATAATCAACGTTGAATTAGCTTAACGTCTATCTCTACCCCACTCTGGCGGTCGTTCTCTCTTGCTCGCCCCCATTGGTGGGGGTGCACATCGTGTCAAGGGGCTACGAACCCCCAGTCGCAGTCAACGTACCCAGAAATTTGTGTGCGTCTAAATTTAGAAGTAATTGCGATTTCAACTAACTAACTTAGCACATTGACCAACTATTATCGATTGTGCGTCAGTTGTTTTTTTAACTGAACGATGAATCAATTTAGCGATCAGCAACATTTGATCGCTCTCAAATCGGAAATTGATGTTGTGAAATCGATTTTGTTCGCTTCGTAATCGAGCAAAAGAGAAAGATCGCAACGATCCTGGCACCTGGAATGCACAAGCTGACGACAATGGGCTAAATAGGTATATATATCTTTTTTCCTGGATGGGTTAGATTAGGTTAGATAGTTGGGCTATGGTGGTTTCCGGCTTCCGGGGGAGGAGAATACCTCACGCATCCAACCACTTGACCCGTGGTTGGCAAATTGTGATGAATGATTTCCCTTTGTTAGATTAGATTGTGGAGTTCCGATATGATAAATAAAAATTGAGATACTCCAGTAGACACCAGCCAATGCCGTCTAACTTGGAGAACTCGATAGAAGTATATATCACAAAATACGAGTTCAGTCAATTTATCGATAACAAAAATGTTTCAGTCGTGTAACGTAATCATTTAGTAAATCAGCTTCAAGGCAAACAAGATGGTATAGTTGTAATTGGGGCATGTAAAACGTCTTCTTTCGGCACGCGCCACATTCATGGCAACAGCTTCATTCACGCTCACACTCACACTCACACTCACACATTCACCACTCACATTCCCATTCACATTCGCACTCGCATTGGCATACCGAGCTAGTCAAAGTGTAATAAATTAAAATTTTATTTAACTGCAGTTGACAATTTATTTGCATTTCATTTACCACAAAAGAAGCAAGCTGAAGATGAACCAGAAGCAGCAGCCTGAACAAGAAAAAACTTGTCAAAAGGATGACACGCAGCATGGGGAACAAGAGCCCCAAAAGGCTGCCGTTGTGACACCCAAGGGATTCAAGGGTTCCATGGCTCGATGAGGATGGACGGGGCGAAATGGTGAATGGGAAAGTGTGCTGTGTACTGTGTGCTGTATGCAGTTGGCTTGTATGCAATGCGGTTATGGTTATGTGTGTATGTGGCTATATGTGGCATATGCAACGGCAAGTTGCAAGAAAACGCAATGAAACGAAATGAATGTCGCTGAATGAGTTGTATGAATGTATGAATGAATGCATGCATAACTAACACAAAGCCACTCCCAGCAGACTGTCAACGCATGTTTCACATTGCTCCAACTCCAAACTTGAAACCCGTCCCCCAACAATGCTCACAGCAGAAGTTAACTGTCTAGAACGAGAAAGGCAACCTCAAACTGAATATGCAGCTGAGTGAATGAAGTGTTTGGCAACACTTTAACTTGATTAAAAATTTAATAGCCAGTAGGGTAAACATTTGCTTCAGCTCATCTGTCTCCTTATTCTGTTTCAACTGCTTCAACTCTTGGTTGCTTGGCCCCTTCAAGTTGTCTATTCAATTGCACAACTTGCCACAACATTTGCTTTCACTCTTCTATCGATGTGTGTTCTGGTGTGTGTGTGTGTGTGTGAGTGTTGTGTGTGAATGCATTTCACTAATTCAATTTTGCCAACTTGAATATGCATCGTACGAATCAAATTATATATATGTTTGTCAAGAATTATGCAATTTAGATTAGACAATCAATTGCCCTTCCTGTTATCGATAACAATAAAAAGTGAAAATGTGAAACTGTTACTCAAAACTAAATTAAATTGTTCCAAATGAACTTATCGTACTTTTGACCTATTTCACTCTTATATATGTAATCAGAGTAATCATTTATGTAAATAGGATTTGTTGATCTTGATGAAATTTTTACAGACCGATATTCAAGAAACGGGGAAAGTTATCGATAAAGTGAAATAAGGTTGAACTGCTTATGGAATACTCGTATCCCCATTTTTAAGTTCTTAAAAAGCGACAGATTATATCGATCCAGTTCTGGATCCTGATAGAAGAATATATATAAATACTTTATGGATCGGAGATGATTTCGTCTGCCTTATTACTCCTTTTTCAAAGGGTTTGGGATTTATAGAATTATGCTAAGTATATATCGAACTCAACTTCATGCAAGCTGATCAAAGCTTGATAAGAATTTACTTTTTCATTTAGTAAAAACTTTTCTTTATTTCTGTGCAGACTGCTGAAAAGCTCGAAACTATTATTAGCTCAAGGCGAGCAATCTTTAATTCTGAAATGAAAAAAGGGAGAAAACAGGAACCAACAACGCCCAACAAGAATAAAACAACAACCGACTCTACTTGTAAATGATGAGATGCTCAAAGAATTGATGAGCACTCTGAAACAGCGGCAGGGCAACCGGAACAGTGGGTAGAGGGTTGAGGGGATCAGAGCTCTGCCGATGGCTTGATAATCTCACTGACCCGGGCCCGGGAGAATAAAAGCGAGCAAATTATAATGGGATGGAGAGATGAGGGGAGGCGATACCGACAGTGTCTTCAATTGAATAGTAATACAAAATAAGCAACAAAAACAAAACAAACAACATCAAATACTAAATCATCAGACAAGCAAATACAGCCAGATATGGCATGCCGAATGTTAAACACCCTGCAACCCTAAAAGAGTCGAACTTATTTAAAATTGAATATTAAATATAGAATTTTTAATCTCTACTTCAAATCCAGAACTTAAATGCCTAATTTTGATAGTAAAACCCAATCACAAAATAAATATCCCAGAAACTGTTTTTAAATTAATACTGAAATAAGTGCAAAAACATTAATTGTTATTTCATAAGTTACTAATAAAAAGTTGAGCACTATTCAACAGTTTTAGGTTGCTCCCCAATCTGTTAGTGTATAAAAAGAAATCAATTGACCCAATCTATGCCACAAATAGGCGATCAGCAACAACAACAACAATCAAACAACTCACCCAATCTAGGCAATAAAACAACATGAAAAATTCGTCGATGTCGATGCCGATAACGATGACGATGACGATGACGACGCTGGAACGGAGGCAGATGCATACCAATTATTCGAGTCAATTGAGAGATCTGCTGGCAGTGCCATTTCGACCATTGAACGCGTCGCAATGTCTGAGAAACGTGGATTGGGATTGCCAATTAATGCGCGAGCATCGATTTCTGTGCCATTGCTGTTGCTACTGCTGCTGCTGCTCCAGCTGGCGGAGGTGAGTGCCTACAAGGCCCTGTTACCCGCCGATCCAGGTACGACTCCCTCACATTCACTACACTCCTTCACTCACTCTCTCTCTCCCTCTCTGTCTCCTTTTGCTGTTTAGCGAATCTTGGTAAGTGCATTTATCGGGGCGATGAGCTTAAGCAGGGCATCAACAATGGTATGCCGCCCTGCCAGCGGCTAACTTGCAACGAGGATGGCTCCATGCTTGTCGAGGGGTGAGTCACGAGATCATGGTCAAACACACACACACACACACAAGCAGTCGCTCACAAGCAGCCGCACACAAATAGACAAGACCCAACACAAATATTCGAAATGTTTTGCAACTGATAAGAAGATGAATTCGACGCAATACAAATACGAGATTTGAGTTTTTCGCATAGATTTTCCAGAGTTGCGCAAAAGTTGATGTGCTCAGCAATTTGTAGGCCAAGACTGACAGCTAATTAGATTAAAAGAGAGTGAGCGAGAAAGAGAATCTATTGGGATCGTAAGAGCTTACAGATCTATCCGAAAACAAGAAGAAACAGCTAACTTGGACTCAGACAGAGAGAGAGAGAGAGAGAGAGAGAGAGAGAGACGTAACCTGGAAGAGAGACTCGAGATAACGTATCTTGTTTTGTATATTGCCCAAATTAAAAAAAGAAAAACAATCAACAAGTCGAGCTTTGGAATATATATATATAACTATCTATATATATATTTATATATTTATGTTTATGTACATATTCGATTTAGAATTCATTAAAGGTAGATTGGATAGTCATTCTGCGATTGAAAGCTGAACACAAACAAATCTATAGTTTATTAAGCAAAAATTATATATTTTGCTGTGAATGCAAATTCATTTTCCGAAATTCATTTTATTTTTGCCAGAGCGAGATGCAAAATTTCCAGCTGTCCCTTTCTTTTTCGAGTGGGACAAGCTAACTTGAACCAGTAACTCCAACAAAAGCCAGAAGAAAACAGATATCTGAGTTACGCTAAAGTTTAGATACCCTTTCAGACTTCTATATTTCGCTATCAATTTAAATAACTGATCGATTATTCCGATGACAGATATAGTAGTCCCATGTCGAACACTCATAAATTTTGAGTTTGTATTATGTGATTGATCAAGAATATATATAGAGACTATATGCAGTCGGCGGTGTCTCTTTCAATGCATTACAAACATGTCGACAAAATGGTATAATGCATGCAATATTGAGATGGGGAACATATTATAATATTAAAAACATTAACCAAAAGAGGGGATATGCCAAGTTCCTGTTTAGACATACACACACACACATGAGTGTGTTAGATGTGTAAACATATATACAGACATATATATATATACATATATAGCATCATTAACTTCGCATCACTCTTGCTAATCGACTTTGTCACTATCTCTGTCTCTGTTTGCTTCTGTCTCTTTTCCCCCTTCAGGTGCGGAAAAGTGCGCTTCCAGAAATGCAATCAGGGCGAACGCATCCATCAGTCGGACCCCTTCCCGGACTGCTGCCAGTTGCGGTACAAGTGCAAGCAGGCGGACGGAACGCCCTACCACATTGAGTGGAATACCGCAGTGCGAGCGTGAGATGTACAAATATATTAACACTCTCACACACTCACACACACACACACACACACACACACACATACGACACTGAAGGAGCTGAAGGGGATCAGTGGGATCTATCCGGACTGCCTAGCTATGCTAATTTATTTTGTACATTTCCATTTTGATGTAACGAATAAATCTTTTTTTTTGTACTCTACATAATTGATACTGGAACGGAACCGGAACGAGAACCAAAATTCGATTTGACATTGATTCAAGAATACTTTCGTTCGTTGACGGAAAATCTTAAATGAAGTGTTAAGTCTCAAATTACAAATGTCAACCTGGAAACAATCTAACTTTAAGCAAGTTAAAATTTTAAAGTTGTGCTTTTAAAACGATTCCATTTTCAAAATGAGTTTGAGTTTTATTAGAAATAATATTCTGTAGATTATTTCAAATTTTTAATATTGTGATTATTTACTGTAAAATATATAATATATACTTAAGATGCTTACTCCCTTGCTTAGTATAATATAATTTTGTCGTGAAGTTTGTATGGCATTGAAGGAGACACCTTCGACACCATTAAGTATATATATTCTTGATCACCAGCCAATCCTATCTAGCTGCTAAGCTGATCTTTATGGGTTATTTGTTTCAAATCATCGACATTCCTCAGTGAGCTGTTCTGTCTCTTTTATTCTAGAATATATTCGATGGTGTCATATATGTTTTGGCCTCGATTCACTTTCAAACTACTGTATGTAACTGAATTCAGAATATATTCATGATTTTAAGTTGATTTTCTTTATGTGTGTGTGTGTGTGTATGTGTTTGTGATACAGTTGCTTTGCTCTCGAGCGGCAGTCAAAGAAGTTGCGTAATTACCAAACCAGCTCGTTAACAGCAATTAAAGTGCACCAAACACACACACAAGGGTCCCCATGGAGTGGCGCCCTGGCGGCATACTGTAGCCAAGTGCAACTGCAAACGGAGCGTCAAACGGAGAACGAGTTGAAATTTCTGCATATACAATAAAAAAAATAAACATACAAAATAAATAAAAAAATAAATAAATAAGCCGCAACCCTTTGTAGCAAAACTGGTAATTAGTGCGAAATAATGAACAAGCTGAGCTAGAATCTTGGCCTGGTCTGGACCCAAGCACCCCAATCCTGTTCATTAAAAGGATTTCAGCTTGAGATACTCGTGCAGCTCAAATTGTGATTTCTCCTCTCAAACTACGCCCCGCTCTCTCTCTCTCTCTCTCTCTCTCCCTCTCTCTCTCTCTCGCTCTCTTTCTCGCACAACGACAAAAAAGCTGTGGAAACTAGCTCAATTAGTTGGACAGCTTATCGCATGGCAACTCAGCTCTTTGTCGCATACTCAACATACTTGAACAATAGATAATCATCTCATTCTCCTTCTCCTTCTCCATCGTCCATCTCTCCACTCCATCTATCCAATTTGCTATCGTCCTGTCTCCTGCATGGAGAAGTTTCACTCTGATAAGTGAGGAAATTGTTTGGCTAGAATAAAGTCTAATTTTTGTGACAATCATATCACGTTTTCTGTGTTTGAGTGCAAGCCAAAATTTAATTAGAGCAAAGTTCCAAAAAAAAAAAAAAAACATAAAATTGCAAGTGCTACGAACACTACGATTAGCAATTAAATTGTAATCCTCTCTTGATTTTCTCCGTACACTTTACACTTTTTGTCACAAAAAGAAAACCCAGAGCAGCCCAGTTCTCCCTAAGATTTTATTTCTCCGTCTATCGATACATTAACAATTTACCAAAATTCTTTAACTTTGTAAGCAGTACATCAAATTAACACAATTTTACTGCTTTTAATTATCATTATTATTTATTTATTGAATGGCAACTAAAAAAAATACAAAGAAGCAAAAACAATTGATTACATTAAAGTAAAAAACCAAATTTAAACTCAAATTTAAATTAAATAAAAATATGAAATATTTATAAGTTTTTTGTGGGTACTTAAACGCAAAATGGTCCAACATTTGTTGTATGGATTTGGGGAAAATCCAGAAAAACCCAATCAGATTAGTTAACATTGCATGAGCAGCGATTCTCCAGCGATCTCTCCAGTGATCTCTCCTCACAGTAGCTTTAGCTTGTCCTTGTTGGAGTTACTCTTAAAGCTACATATATTTAAGACGAAGGCCACCTTTCAATTTATTTATGGCTTTGCGGCGCCGCCACAACTAGTTGACTCTTTTAATAACCAATTTGGCACACAGTCAGCAGCAGCAACTAGAACGGTATTAGCGTCAATGTCGTCCTGGCCCTGTTTACAAGGATAACAAAAGTAACTCCCCAGCAGCGAAATAGTGAATCACTTCTGGTAAAGCATTCTGTATGCAGACTATGTAATTGATTACCTATTAATACTCTCTTATGCAGAGTTGTATGCTGCTTTTAATATATATATATATATATATATATATAAATATATATATGTTTCTTATCTGTCTTTACTATCCTCTCTCTTACTCTAGTTTGGACAGACGTGTCGATTTATGTTTATATTTAAAATTATTACATAGCCTAGTATGATTCATAAAATTCTATATGCTTAACAATCTTTCTATGTTTTAAATATATATAACTAGTAAATATATCTAGTAGAATCCTATTAGTAGATATCTTATTATATATGGAGTCCACATTACAGGGTAATTCAGCATGTGAGGTGGCCATGCTTATGGGAAAGTAATGTGGGTTGTCATATGGATTTGAGGCTACACCAACTACAAAGTAGAGATTATGAATGGAATTCGTAATGGAGTCTTTTCGCCGCTGGGTCGTTTAGCTAAAAGAGAGGCGCCAGTCGAGAAAAGAGAGGCTGAGCATAATCGAAAAACGCACACGCACACCAGGTGGGGGAGAGCGAGAGCGAGAAAGAGAGAGAAAGAGAGCGAGCAATAGAGAGAGCGAGATGGTCGTGTATTATGAAAAGCTCATCTAATTTCAATCAATTGTGCCAGTTGAGGGTAAATTTTAAGTGCTTCTTGCCGGGGCCAAAGCTGCAGCAGGCGTTTAACAAAAAGTTACCGTTCCTTTCCTGTCTGCCTGCCTGCCTGCCTTGCTTCCTTCCTTTCGTCCTTTTCCCATAGATATGGCAGAAAGTTGAACAAAATCAAATTCAATAAAATCAAAACGAAATTTAATAACTGCCTCCTCTCACGTGGCAAATATTACATATACATATGTATTTTATTGCCTAAAGCGAAAGCTAGTTGTGACGTCACGCTCCGCTCAGCCACGCCCCCATCGACAAAGTTAAGTCTCAAGTATCCACCATGGAGCCACTTAATCATATCAGCACAATAAGTCAACAGGAAACGCACCACGGTAATAAAATTAAATCCTTCTTGACGCGCGCTCTTTTAAAAGCTCAAAAAGCATCGTAGCGGGGAATGGTGGGGGTGGTATATCGGAAGGGGATGTTAGAGTAAACAAACCCACCTTACTTAAAATATAAGAAGGATATTATATATGGCATGATAACCGTAGCGAATGGCGCCTGAAAAACCAACAAGCAAAATCAATGCTAAAGTCAGCAACCGACAAAATATCAACTGCCTCGCCCTTCCCCCGCTTCCCCTTCCCTTAACAACCCACATGCGACTAACTGTTCTGCATTTGGGCACAAGAAAAGGAAATAAAGAATATGAGTAAAGCAAACGCGTGCTCAGCAGCAATTTGGCGATCAGGGTATGCTCGACTTTGACATACACCACCACTCACCAGCTATAAAACATAATCATAATCAGCACTAATCAAGTAAATGAATTCCAAAATATATTCAGAGAGTGACAAAAAATATGAATAAGAAACAAAAAAGGATGCCACCATATGCCACTCTGTTGTCGCTTGTGCTAGGCTAGGGTATGAAAAGAAAACTGCTTACGCGCATATTAAAAATGGTTTATTTATGTTGTGGGGGATTGCGAGGCGGGGCAGGGCGGAAAGGCGCGACGGTAATCGATTTATGCGCGCTGCTATTTACAATTTGTTATTTAGGCGGCACAAACAGTGCAACCCCCCCCCCCCCCCCCCCTCACTCTTTTGTAAGCAAGTAAGCTTAAGCGGTGCTTTTTGAATTGCGACGCGAGACATATGCAAAAATTCACGCAAATCACGAAGGATGGGAGGAAGATGTCAAAGCATAGCTGAAAGCAAACGCTGCCTGCGTGTGAATGTAAGCAGGACAGTAAGAGCTCTGTAACTGACGCACCTTTCGGCTGAACATAGAAAGTTCAAGCAGAAAAAGAGTGTGAGAGAGAGAGAGAACTCTTGAGATCCGCAAGAGTAGAGTGCGTAGAAAGGCTTTGGGCACAAGTTTGGCGCCAAGTCACATTTAATTTGATTATGTTCGCCTTTAAAAATGGTTCACAGCTCTCGTTTCTCTCTTCTCCTTTTTTCTTTTTTAATTTTTTTTTCTTTTTGCGCACCCAAAAACTTTACGCAGAGCTAAAGCAAAATAAAACAAAAGCGAAACGAAGGCAAGAATAGGAAGCGAAAATAATAAAATATCAGGCACAAACTTTGTCCGGCAATAAAGACCTAAATTTTAATGAAATTAAAATAATGCCCTGCCGGACTGGCTGACTGGCGGCGCCTCTAGTCTAAGCCGCAGCGCGTGTCCAATAACAAATTAAAGCACAAGCCGATGGCTAAGACACATTTCTAATTGCTCTCTAAGCTGATTTTCTATTTACTTTGCCAACATAGCCAAAATGGAAGTGAATACATACATACACATGATGTATATATGCAAAAATATATATTTGTACATATAATCTGAAGTAAGTTTGCCTCCATTATATTATTTATGGACTTTTTTTCTTGGGAGATTTGTGTTAGATGAATGCAGCATGTTTGGAATTTAGTTAAAGTTGTGAGTCTTTCATGATTAGTCGTATTATTATTAAAGATTCAGTCTCCATGGAAGACAGCTGTTTTTCTTCTTTACTTGTGGACACGTATATAAAGTATACTCACTTCTTTTAGTAGCCATTATGTTGTCGAGGCATATGTTGCTTGTTAATCAAATAATCCCCAGCAACCCCTGAGGTGTGACACTATTTTCTGTGCCACTGTTCAACATTTGCTTCTCCAATTCGCTCTTGTCTTTCAAATCGCTTAACATTATGCATTATGTTATCGTCCTTTAAAAGCACTTGATGGTAATAAATCTATTTTAAAGTTTTTGGATTGAAGTGATTAGAGGCGTTGGTGGTTGTTGTTGTTTGGAAAATACCTATGCTGATCTTTGAAGAACTTCACCACAAATCTATCTTGTACATTTGGTATCTCTATCTATTAAATTGGGGGACATGTGATTTTATCGTTTCACTGTTATCGATGTTATCGATTTTCCAACCGAAAGACAAATATTACATCACAGTATGCAAAAAAAACCTAATAATAAAATTCTTAACTAATGTTTATACAAAATATTCGTATTTATTGCTGGACTTCTAACTAATTATATATGTATATATATCGATAAATATTCGAGTTTACAAAAAAAAAAGAAAAAACCAGTTGACTTGCACTCGATTTTGATCGTTGGTCTTGAATATCGCTTGAAATCAGTACAAAATAATAAATCGATTAAATATAAACCATAATTCTAACGACCCCGAAATTGTTCTTGTGCATACGCATTTATGTGTGTGTGTGTGTATGTGTGTGTATGTGTGTGCGTGGGCGGCTTTGGCAAGTGGGCGTAACTTGGTTTGCATGCTCTCGAATGCTCATCAATTTGAGACAAACTGA
Organism: Drosophila macrothrix; assembly: GCA_035042055.1. NCBI lineage: Eukaryota > Metazoa > Arthropoda > Insecta > Diptera > Drosophilidae > Drosophila > Drosophila macrothrix. The sequence goes on from JAWNLX010000587.1 coordinate 3,092,782, forward strand.
CGACTTGCAGCGAGAAGAGAGAAGGGGAGATGTGCTTCTCAGAGACGAGATACGCCCTCATTTGCATAGAGCTGGCAATTGTCACGAGATGTGGATGTGGGTGCTGATGTGCATGTGGATGTGGATGTTGGTATGTCTCTGTCTGTGGCTGTGGCTGTGGGTGTGGGTGTGGATGTTGGTGTGGTTGTGCGACTGGGATGTGAGTCGATTGTGCCAGCAGTGCTGCTGCCGGTCGTATCTTTGGTGCCATTGTGCAGCGAAAGTCGCTCTGGGGCATCATCGAATCGCACCTTGGTTTCGGGTTTCATCGCTGTGCCAGGGCCGGCGACAATGGTTGACCCCTCGATGACTGGCACCTCAGTTCGCCGCAGTTCCGTGCTGATGGCCTGCAGCGTATTATAGCAGCGTCTAAAACTCGGCCGTTCCCATGGCTCAGAGCGCCAGCAGTGCAAAAGCAGTGCATAACTGCAGCGGAAAAAAATAACCAAAAAAATAGAGAACAATAGATTAGAACTATGTGTAGCATCCGAGATTGGTTTGGTATTGTGCTTACAGCTTATCGGGGCACTGGTCACTGGTCAGCTGGAGGCGTCCACCATCCTTGACATGGGCGAGCACCTCGAAATTGTTGCGCGCCGCATACGGTTGCTGGCCGAGCGTCAGTATCTCCCAGCAGAGGACGCCAAAGGCCCAAACATCCGACTGTGTGCTGAAGAGGCCATCCACGAGACTTTCGGGCGCCATCCAACGCACGGGCAGCAGACCCTCGCCTTCCTTGCGATAATAGTCACTCTTGTAGATGTCGCGCGCCAGTCCAAAATCGCCAATTTTCACAATGCGCCGTCCGCCAATTTCGGCGCCCTCGGACACCAGACAATTGCGACAGGCGAGATCTCGATGCACAAAATGCATATCCTCCATGTAGCTGCAACCGTTCGCCACGTCCAGGCACATGCTGAGCAGCTCTGGCAACAGCAGCTTGGGCAGCGCTTCCTGAAATCCATTTAAAATTCGTTTCAATCACAACTAACTCTTGCCAAACTTGCTTTAACGAATTCAAATTCTTAAAAATACGAATTGTAAATCCCGATCAAGAGCGCTGCTCACCTGAGAGGTGGGCCGTGCCGCACGCAGATAACTGAGCAGATCGCCCGCCTCCATGTGCTCCATGATCAGCGAAATGGTATCGCTGTCAAAGCAGATACCAATCAGGCAGACGATGTTCTCATGCTTGAAGTTGCTCATCAGCTGCGCCTCCTGGAGCAGCTCGGCAAACTCACTGTAGCCCTTGCGCAGGCTCTAAACGAATGCAAGTAACAAATACCATCAGTCAGTTGGTCAATCAATCCAGTTAGTCATTTACCTTGATTGCCACGCGCTGTGGCGGCGAATTGTCGCCCTCGCCGCCCTGCAGCTGGCCCTCGTAGACCTCGCCAAAGGCACCGCTGCCCAGAAACCGGAGCAGCGTCAGTCGGTTCCAGCTGATCTGCGGCAGCAGCGCAATGTCCGCATCGCTCAGCGACATCGAGAAGGTGCGACTCCGTGCCGCAAGCATCTGCTGCTGCGTCTGCAGCGCCGATAGATTGCTCCAAATGCTTGGGCGACTCTGCTGGAGCAGCTTCTTGGCGCGATGGCGACGTTTTTGAACTGACAGTTTTAAAGTTAGCAATTAGTTCAATATGTATATGATTGACAGACTGATCAACTGATATGCCAAATTGACCGATTACTGAGCAACTAATCGATGCATTGACTGCTTGATTGACTAACTTATTGACGAAGTAAATTATTCATTGACGGAATAATAGACCAACTGATTTGACTGTTTGACAAACTTATTGATTGATTACTTGATTGACTGACTGATTGACGAAGTAAATTACCCTATTTGATTGATAGCCTGATAGACTGATTTGACAGATGTCAAATTGACTAATTACTGAACAATTAATTGACTGATTAGCTACACAATTGATTACCTGATTGACTGATGAACGGACTATTTGATTTACTGATTGTCTGATTAACGGATAGATTGATAGAGTAATTTACCCAATAGTGAAATGATTGACTATATGACTGCTTGACTGACTGACTGACTGACTGACTGACTGAGCGAATACTGCCTCATTAATTGCCTGACTGATAAGCGGAGTTGATTGATGACAGATTGACTGATTACTGAGTAACTAATTGATTGTTTATTAAACTTATTGATTACCTTATTGACTGACTGAAGAACGGACTGATTGACGTGCTAAATGTCCGAACAGCTAACAGATTGATTAAGCGATTTGAGATCCACTCACGTAAAATAAAAAAAAGAACAAGCTGGATTTTTGTAGCTTACCCTTGCGAATGAGAAACAAGGCCAAAACACAGCTGGAGACGATGGCTGCTGGCGCAATGATGGCCATGACGAGGGAGCCACGTTTCTCTGGAGAGACAAAGGGCTCGGCGATCCGCTCGCTATCCTCACTGTACGGTCCCCACCCGTGTGGACGATTACGGGCGCGAACACGAAACAGGAGCAGGCGGCGGGTGTGCAACTCACGCACAATGCAGCTCAGCTCGGTGGTGTTGCAGTAATCAAGCCACAGATCCTCGATGACCATGGGCTCCTCTGCCCATGGCAGTAGTGCTAGGGTTGTCTCCCGCCGCCTCCGTCGACGTGTACTGCGTCGGGCCTGCAATGCTTCCAGATTGTACAGCAGAATGGGGGCGCCGTTATCCAATGCTGGCGTCCAGCTGACGCGAAAGATCTCGCCGGCAATATGCTCCAGCTGGGGCCGACCCGGTGCACTGGGCGCATCGCCCAGCGTCTCGTAGTCGTGACTGGCGCCATAATAAACAGGCGCACCCGGCGACGCAGCATATCCCAATGCCAAGCGGCAGGAGTAACGCGTCTTTGGCTGCAGGTTCGTCAGTTGCATCCGTGTGTGATTCGCTGCCACATTGAAGTGAAGCTGCTCCCGCAGTGACTGACATTCCAACGTCAACGAGCTCAGAGCATCCAGTGTGCCCGGCCACGAGAGTGTCATCTCATATGCGTTCAGCTCCACCAACTGCAGCGGCGGCAGCGGCGCAAAGCAACGGATCAGCAGACGTCCGCTGCTGTTGGACTTCTCGGGTGTCGCGTGCGCCTGCACCCAGATCTCATAGAGGCGACCGGGCTGCAAACCTGGCAGAGGACAGAAAGAAGGGGAGAAAAACGGTATTGGTGGTCTTAACTAAATAATTATTAAATAATATAAATTCTTATCGGGATCGTACGACTAAAATATACCCTGTACCTGTGTGTCAACATAAAATATACCCTTAACTCGGCTTAAGTGAGAGTGTACGACGTGCAGGTACTCTGCACCCAACTCCAAAATGCATTGAGAGAGATTGATTCTTACTTAATAACTAGCTGAATGATTACTTGATTGACTGACTGATGGATAGGCTAATTGATTGGCCGTTCCTTTGATAATAAAGTACTAACTGATTGTGTGATGAATGATCTACTAATTGATTAGCTGACTGATCGACACGTGAATTGAATGCATTGAATTACTCAATGAGTGATTAACTGACTGATTGATTGACTGACGCAGTAAATAACTGCCTTATTTTATAACTGACCGATAAACTGATTTGAGTGGTGACAAAGGGACGAATAACTGAGTAACTTATTGTCAGAGTCACTAAGTGATTGATTACCTGATTGACTGACTGACTGTTTAACTGATTACCTGATTGACTGAGTGGCTGTTTGACTGATTACCTGATTGACTAAATGACAAATTGACGAAGTAATGTAATTCAATAGATTAATGATTGGGCGCATTATTGATTGACTGACTGAGGAAATAACTCAGAAATTAACTGTATAGATGAATGTATATGGTTATTGAATAATCCTCACCTGTCAATCGATGGACACCCGCTGTCTCCACTCGCTGCTCCTGTGCGGGTTGTGGCTCATCCAGCTCCTGTTCCGGTTCGTGTGCCAGCTGCTGATCCATCTCGAGCCTCGATTGCCAATGCAGCGTGTAGTAGACGCTCTCGCTGCGCAATAGAAGTGGGGCTAGCCAGCTGACCTCCAGTTCGCTGGGACTCAACGCTCGGCCGGAGAAGTTGCACGGTGCACTGGACATTGCCGGCGCCGTGTGCAGCTCCAGCAGTGGCAGTTGCAGCGGCTCCAAACCCAAACGCTGCTGATAGTAGCCGGTGAGGCGGGCACGCAGCTCATATGCATGGAACGGCTCCAAGGAACTAATGTTGAGTCTATGCCCCGCTGCAGACTGCAGTTGCCGCTGGAGCAGAGTTTGGTTGGTGTTGCGCTTGCTGGTGCTGGTGAGATTCAGTTGATAGTTGAGACCCGGCACTGGCAACGGACAATCGGCGCCGGCCGTCAGCTCCGTCAGTTGCAGGCTACAATGCGTCTCCTCGCAGGGCTGATCGGGCATTGGCAGAGTGGTCATTGTGGGGAGGAGGAGGCAACGACGACTGGGATACGCCTGATAGTTGTAGGCACGCAGCAGACGCACCTCATCCAGCTGCAGTTCCATCAAATACTCCAGCTGCTGTCTGCGTCGCCCGTAGGCGCGAACGCTGCCATTGCGCAGGGCGTACAAATAACCCGGATCCTGGGCCAATTGGGCGATGTCATCGTTAAGGAAATTCAGCTGTGCACGCAGAGCGTTCGGTGTGCACAGCTGACGGGCCACATGGTAGACGCACAGCTGACCCAGATGATCGACCACATTCAGTGTCTCCGCCAGCGGCTCCTGGCTGCCCTCGAACAATCGCCAAATGGGCGTGGTAACGCTACTGCCCTCAAACCTCAATGCGGTGTCATCCGTTAGATTGCGGCCCTGAAGCGTCGCATTGCGCGCACCCAACTCATGCTGCAGCCAGATGAGGGAGCGGGCATGTGGCAGTGCGATCAAATCACGCAACAATTGACCCGGCGGCATTCGCCACAATCGTTCGCCATGCATAATGCGTCCCTCGAAGCGGCACAGATCCAAACGATAGATGCATGCCGCCGCCGGTTGCGTTATGGTGTCCACCTCCGCCCAGTAGACGATGCGTTGCACCCAGTCAACGGTTAAAGCGAGGACTTCGGCGCGCATCCGCGCCACTTTGGCTGGACCGGCCTGGCCGGGCGCATGGCTAAGCAGCTCGACGTGCTCGTTGACCCAGAGCAGTCGATGCTCGCCCTGCAGCAGCACCAGATGCTCGACGGGACTGGCTGTGTGCACGAGCTGCTGCCGATTGCCCGTATCCAGATCGAGCTCACCAATATGCTCCGCATTCGCATAGAGCAGTCTGGGCACAGACTGCACCTCCGGTGACACATGAATCGAGTGACTGGTGGCGCCCGCTGTAGCTAGTCCGGTGGCAGCAACATGAGCCTGCACCTGGAACCGATATGTCTCATCCGGCTGCAGTTGATCGATGCGCGCCTCCAGCACACTCTGATTGAGCAACATTTCGGCATGCAGTTCGCTGCCGCGCCAGCAACTGATGCGATACTGCAGCGAGAGGCCACCAGACATGGTCATGTGCTCGTCCGCCGCCTTCGCCTGCGCCTCCTCTTCGGGCACATCCCAGCGCAGCAGAGCGCTCACATTCGGCTCCAGTTGCAGCGGCTCCGAGCGCCGTTCCACAAAGACTCGCAACCGTCGAGGTTGCGTCGGCGCCGCAATCGGCGTCGCCAGCTGGACTCGGGTGGTGCTCCCAGCACGCCATGCCGTGTGCGGCGTAATGCTGACGCGGAGAGCGAGTGGCGTCTGCGGCAGCTGCGTAATGCGAGCGAAGGGTGTGGCCAGCTGCAGGGTGAGCAAACGTTGCGATCCATGCTCGAGGAGCAGTTTATAAGTGATTGTATGATTGCCACCGCTGGACGCTGGCTGCCAGCGCAAACGAAAATCATCCCAGTGGCCGCCCTCCTCGATGCGTACGCTCTCTGGCGGCACGGCCAGCGGACGGACACCCGCATCCGGCAGCAACGCCGCCGTTGACGTCTCCAGAAGCTGGACAGCCGTCCAACGTTGCTGCAGCTCGACGGGATGCAGACGCATCGTGTCCGCATCCGTTGCATCGTGGAGTCGCATCAGGTGTGCGCTGCTCGCATCCGCCGCTAGCCAGAGGAGCGCTCCCAGTGGCGACAGATGCTGCATCGTATGGGGCAGTGCGTCCGCCTGCGACAGCGTCGCCAGCAGCTGCAGCGGACCTGGCTGCGATGATGCCGGCGAAAGTGTGGTGCGATAGAGCTGCAATGCCGCACTGGAGCCGGAGACGAGCCAATAGATGTGCCGTTGCTGCAGATCCAGACAGAAGCCACTTATCTTGCCGGCCAGACCATTGACATGGTAATACTCCAGCTCCGGCTGTTGCATGGAACGGCGCGCCAAGTGCACCGCACTCGAGTAGTAGAGATGACCTTGTTCTACATCCAAGGCCAGATGCCTTGCCCCAAATATTGGCAGCAATTCACGGGCGCCCGTCTCCACATCCATGCGCTGGACACAATCACGGCCCAGATCCGTCCAATAGAGCAGTCCGCCACGCCAATCGTAGGCGACGGCGCCCACATGCTCCACCTCTCTGGCGGGCAGATAGCAACTAAGTTGAGGCTGTAACAGATTGACGCAGTACAGCGTGGATTGACTGACATAATACGCAACGCTTGCATTGATCGCAGTCAATGGACCCGGACCGGGCGACAGATGGCCGGGCAACCGATGCAGCTGGCCGCCCAGCTCATTCGTGGTATACAATGCACCACGTTGTGTCGTCCAGCGCAAGCGATGCTCACCCAGCGGCCAGGTGCGCGTCGACATCGCCGGTGTCCAGCCACCGGACAGACCCTTAGCATTGATGGCACGCACACGCAACTGATACAGATTGTCCGGCTGCAGACGATCCAGACCGAAATGTGGACTGCGTATGTTGCGTATGTTGTACGCACTCTGGCTGTCCACATCGAGCACCTCCAGCTCGTAGGTGCAGTTGCGCGCCGTGGCCGTTGCTGTCTGATACGGATTGAGTGCCGGCTCCAGCCAGGTGATTTGTGCCGCCTGTGCGCCTAGAAGTGCACGCAAGCGACTTGGCACACCTGCGTCGAGGGCTGCCAATTGACGATGTCGTCCCAGCGCCAGCAGTGACCAGTGCTCCGCCAGCTCCAACGGCCACGACGTTATCGCTTGAAGCGTGTGCCGCTCCAGCAGCTGCAACTGTGTGCCACTCACCAGCAGCAACTGTGCCTGATCCCCAGACAAAGCAAAGCTTTGCCAGCTGCTGTTGGCGGACAAAGGCAGCTGTTGTGCTAGTTGCTTGTGTATGCCATCGTAGCTAAGCTCGAGCAGCTGATTGTCCTGGGGCAGCAATAGATGGAGTAGCCAACGCGCCGGCTCCAGCACAAAGTGTTGTCCCGCTCCAATCGCAATGAGACGCAATCTCTGCTTGCTGTGCAAATCGTGGCGCCACAAGCTGTCCGCATCGCTGACGAAGAGCCAGCCATTGAGTGCATCGAGTTCCAGCTGCTGCACAATCACACCCAGCTCAACACTTAGCCGCCGCACATCGCCAGCCATCAGATCGCTGCTGAACAGCTCGAATCCCCGTGTGGCCGACTCCGCGGCGATATAGAAGCGTCGGTGCAGCCAGTCGAGGCTCAGCTTGCGTGGCGTCCAACTACTCGCAGAATCATTCGTCTGCAACTGGAACTGCAACCGTTGCGTTGTCGTCTCATCGTGCAGCAGCTGACTGCAATATGGCATCCATGGATAACAAATATAAAATTTATTACGTATTCTTGCTCACCTGTGCAGCTGGCCAAGTGAGTCGAGGAACCATAGTCGCTGCTCCCGCTCCAACCAGGCAAAGTCGCTGATTGTCGTCTGATTGTCGGGTGATCGATAGAGGACTCGCATCTCGCCTGCCGGCTCCAGGGACTGCCATATGATGGTGTGCTTGGACGCGAGCAGCACGCTCTGCAGCTGTTCCGGCTCCGGTGGCTTTTTGGTGGCAATGCTGCCCTCAACCGGCGGACCCTCGCCTTGCTTATTGATCATTGTGATGGTCACCGTGTAGTTGGTCAGTGGCGGGAGCTGGGCAAAGATGCAGCTTAAACGTTGAGCAGGCAGCAGCTAAAAACGAGTTAAGAGGCATAAACAGCTAGCTTGTGGATGATAATCGACATGGTAGACGCACTTGCTCACGACTATTGTTGCCCATGCTGCTCAATCGAATCCTATATCCTTCAAGGGGCGCATTGCTAAAGCGTCCAGGACGCCAGTGTATCGCCACATGGCTCTCGTCCAGCGCGAGCAGCGACTCAATGATCGGCGGTGAGATCGGTGCGCCCTCCATTTCGGTTTGATAAGTGGACGTCGCTGGCGAGTAGAGCACATCCTCACTGCCCTCTCCAAAAGGCAGCTCAAAGCGAAACTATCGGATCAGAGAACTGTATTAAAATGGTTGTCAGAGTCGATCAAGGATTTGTGGCACACCTTGTAGCGGGTATATGGTATGAGTGCCTCAAGAATCTCACACACATAATACTCATCGCAGTCGAAATCGGCCAGATTGTGCCAGGATGTATCTGCATCTGGATGCGTCTGCTCCACTTGCTGATATTGTATGTTAAAGGGTCGACTGGCCAAATAGTTCTCCGGGAACTGTATGGACCACTTAATGGTCAGCGTGGATGAATCGCCCGGCATCTCCACCAGCTGCGGATGTGTCGTCTCCACAAGATGAGCCATCGCCAGACGCTGCAGATGCCAATAGTCGCGCTGGGCCATCTCGCAGGCTCCAATGCAGGGCATATCATACGGATAGAATTGTGTGGATGCCTGTCAGCCAGATGAGAAGATTAATTGGATTAGCTGCGCAAACGTTGATTCTGTGGATGCTGGCACTTACGCAGGCCTCCTGGCAAGGCTCGATCTCCTTGAGAGCTCGATACCATTGCGCACAACCCTTGGTGCACTGAAGTGAAGCAAAAGTGGCAATTGATTAAAACTAATGATAATATCATGATCTTTGCAATATGATTTAAATCGGATAGCAATAATAATATTGCAAATTATTGATAAATTATTACATTTATTGGCTGACACTCATTGGCTGCTCATTGTTTTCGATTAATTATCAAGGTTGCAACTATCTTGTGTTATATGAAATTAAGATAAGAACTAGCAAAAATAAATAAATAAGAGGAACGACTATCTGAGTCATGTCGAGGATTATATAGCCAAACAAAATGATATATAATAATTCGATGTGGATGATTATTTAACAACAAACTAAAAAAACCGATTGTCCCTTTGACAGCTATATAGCAAAGTGCTACTATTTGGTCTGCTCCAAACTGTGTATTGCCTGCTGCCGAATATAATTCAAGTTTAAAATAGTAGTAATATATATGAGGGGTCGACAGAGAGCGCTCGAGCTATCTCTTCTTGTGCCTGAGATCGGAGACAGATCTATGTAGATGAAGTCGGCTTCTGATGCTGATCAAGAATATATATACGAGTACGGCGATGCTTCATGCTGCCTGACACATACTTCTGTACAGCTCCATCAAACCCCTTCCAGCCATTTTCAATGCGTTTGCGGTGTAAACAAATTTAAACACAAATATTGATTTACTCTACAATATGCAAATAAGTTAAATGGCGTGTACACATATAATTTAGCTAAACTCTAATTGAATCCCTTAATTAACTCTACTGCTGCTAACTGAATCGACACATCAAAGGACACCTTGTGCTCCTCTCCTCTCATCTCTTTCTTCTTCTGCTCCTTCTCCATCTCCTTTTCCTGTGCGTTCCCTCTTGTGGTTAACACATAAAATAAGTGCAAGCTTGGATATCAAATGATTTGCGGATTTTTATAACAAGTGGTTGAATACCCTTTCCCCTTTTGCCATTGACAAGCACTTTGTCTGAGAATTGCCTTTTTCGATTAGGAGTGCTCCATTGGTTAGGGTCTTTAGGTGGTGATGTGAATTGTTTTTTTTAACATTAACGTTTTAGTTTCTGGGAACTTTTAGCTGGTTGTATTTTTGGTCAAGGGCTGGTTCTTGGCCGTCCAATTGTCTGGTAAAGTTGAAAGGCGGTTTCGAATTACGCAAACAAAAAACACTTGAAACCATTTCAGAAATATGTGAAGTGGTTTTGTGGAGGAGGAGTGGCGGTGAAGGGGTTTTAACTTACGCGTGTTTTGTAGCACTTGTCGCTGTTGTCGGCCTTTTCGCATTGAATCCCAAACTCGTCCAGAAACAGATCCTCCTGGAAAAATGAAATAAGTCAATCAATCAGCACTAAAGAATGCAAACGGAAATGCAGTAAAATTATAAGGGGGAGGGGGAATTTACTGCCTGAGAACATTTTTATTTAATGAGACAAGTCACAAGTTAACAAGATAGTAATCAATTAAAAGTAAGTAGAGACAATAGACAATTGATAACAAGTATAAATTAAGTTAACAACCGATTCTAACAACAATTCCCTAGAATAATCGAGCATTACAAATGCATAAGTTGATCGAACAAGTCGCTGTTATATATTAGACGACAAAACAGACAAACAGACTTAAAACAAGTTTCTGCTTTTAGCCCCAAAGCCGCAGCACGTGAACATTGGCAACAACCGAAATGTATTCATGCATATTTATCTGGTAGGGTCTTTGGGTATGTATATACATATCTATAAATATATAGAAGGTAAACAACTTTAAAGACCATCGAATATGAGCAAAAAATAAAATAGTGAGCTAGTCAGTTAACCTAGTGATTTATGCATAAAACATAATAGAATTATAGCAAGCTAAGATCACACAATCAAGTGGGAGTTATCTTAAAATAAAATACTAACTTATAAATGCTGTTGTAAATTTAAATCAAGTGCAATTAAGATAGATTTACTGAAAGCACTGATTCATAAATGTGTTGTTTGTTTGTCATTTAATCAAGAGTCTCAAACATTTGGAAGTCCAACGAACTTTCTATCAAAAATTCGAGTTCGACTATCGAAAAACAAAGACTTTTTCATCCTTCTGTTATTCTATGTTCCTAATGAGATGGATGTGGATGCAATTGAAACCAATAGCTGTGGTGTCATTGCTGGCATGTCAGACGAAGTCTATATTAGAAGGATACATTTCTCACCTACTGCAAAAGTGCATAAAAGTTTTGATCAAAATATTGAGCTAAATATTTTTGTGTTTTACTAAGTTTGAAAGTTCGAATATTGTTACCGGTAGACCCCAAATGCTTTTGCAACAGGCATTTGATTAGTCAGTGGGGCGTTCTTTCAGTTAATTGCAGTCTTCTCAAACAATGCAAATATTATAGCATATAATCAAGTCGAACAGTAAGCATTTTATGCTAATTATACACGTACAGAGCACTTACATTTTGAATAGTGGGGTAGGTTTCAGAAGCAGATCCCTGATTCCATTCCATTCAGATTGCAAATGAATTAATAATTGTCCAGTTGCAGTTTCAATTACCCAGTTTCATTGCCAAGGTCAGTTTAGGATTTGGCTCAGCTTCGGTTCTTTTTTTTTTTAAGCCCACCCTCTCGCATGCAGCATTCACAATACTCATTCAAACACAAAACACACACAACACACACACACACACAAACGAACACAAACACACACATTTTATTTGCTCTACTAAGTATTTTTCTTTTCATTTTTTTTCACACACGCGTCAATTTAATTTAGAATTCTACGTAATATTTTATTAATTTAGCTTGATTGGCTTTTTCACAAACGGAACATGGTTCTCTACGCTTGTGTGTGTGTGTGTGTGTGTGTGTGTGTGTGTGATTGTTTGTGTGTTTGTGTGTGTGACGACTTGAAGCGATGCTCGGGCGCTTGCTATGGCCACAGAAATGAAGGCTGCCACATTCACGACGAGACAGTGGCAGTGGGGCATGAGTACACTAAGCGAAATTCCAATGCTCAAATGGTACAAAATATCTAACAGTTTGTTCTTTAAGTTTCGTTAACAATTCGCTTGCTAGTTGATTATTATTCCAAACTTATTTACATTTATTGGAAGTTGAAATTTGGGTCATCGTCGAAATTGAGTACCTAAAATATGAGGGGTAAAAATGATGGTTTTCTATTCTAATTCTTAAATCATTTTCGCAATGGTACCTTATTGATACTGAACCGGTACAAGGTTGGAAAAAGAAGAACGTTTTGATTTAAAATAATAATTTAACGAATATTACACTTCGAATCGAATTCCAGTGCCGATTTTAAATTTCGTTTAACTTCAGTTAATGATTAGGAAACCTTGCGAGCAATAATGTTGTTCTCTGCTTTTTGTACCTTGTCCTTGGATTTTGAGTACAAAATCTGCTTCTTTTTTTTTTAAGTGCAGGGGTGTAGTGGAGAGGGTGCAGAGGCTGCTTACTAATTGGCGTTGGGGGTTTTATGTCGTCATTGCGCGTCTTTTGTTATACAATTTCTATTACATTAACTGACTGACAAACTCACACATTTAACAGCTTGTGTGTGTGTGTGTGTATGTGTGTGTGTTATTGACACCATTTCTGTTGTTGTTGCGCTGCAGTCCGAAAAAGCAAATAAATTGGCTCAACATTTTGCAAAGAACATCATCATCAACAACAAACAGCATCGCAATCATTATTAGCATCGTGATGAATGATTCTTTTGTGGTGCTCATTTCTCGATGTTTGCGATGCGATCCAAAAAACACCGGCAACGCCACAACTGCATTAGCTTCTTGTAGGATTCCAATGCTGATGTTGATGCTGATGCTGATGCTGATGCTAATCGTGCCCCTCCCTCTCCAACAACGCACTGTAACTCTGCCAATTAAGCAGCAATTTACAAACTTATGCGAAGAGAGCGAAAGATAGAGAGAGAGTGCAAGAGAGAGAGGGAGAGAGAGAGAGAGAGATGGATAGTGCAAGAGAGAGAGGAAGAGAAACATCTGTTTAAATCCCCAATCTGGATAGAACAATCTCAGTGGCAGTCCGCCCAACATTTACAGCAATTAGGCTGCCCAACGACTTGCTGCCTGATTAGTTTTAATTAAGCTTCTGACATGGATATGGGTTGTGTTGGATTCTGCTGTTGTGTTTTATTAGGATTGAACTATGTCTGGGTCTGTATTTGGTTAGGGTTGGTGGTGGCAACGATTTATTTGTCCCTCCTATTGTCAAATAAAACCAAGTGCGAAATAAGCAGCTCTTAATTATCACTCACTATTCTTAAGAGTGCATCATTTCTAAGCTGTTACTGAATCGATTCAATTTTTAAAGAGAGAGACTCTCTCTGAATGTCAACGATCGAGGGATAGAGAGCATTCAGTAATTCTGATGTGAGAGTAAGAAAAGCGATTTAGAAGAGAAATATCGATTTAAAAATATATATATATTGAGGGAGAGAGAAATGATTATTTTTTCAGTATTACTGTATTCGGCATGTGCATCGATAACAGAATCAACGCATGCCACCCACTATAAAGAATTAAAGAAACGTTAGAAAAATATTAAAATTGAGATTGCTATCCGGTGGCGCCATCTATTGTGCACTGACATGCAATCGGGAATTGGTAACAAAAGAATAGCAATGTGGCAACAAAATGGCCTGAATAACAATTGCAGCAGCAACAACAGAGCGCAAATTAAAAACATTAAAACAAAAGCCCGCAGCACTTAAATACATTTTTAATTATGCCAGATACGACTGGCGATTTAAGCGAGAAACTAATTAAAAGCAGCGCGTGTATGCCGCAGGAATGATGATGGTGATAATAAATTTTATATATCAAATATGTGTGTACGTTGAGCACTTTTTTTCTTATTTTTTTGGGCGCACACAATTAATAAATAAACAGTTTAATCAAGCAAATAACTTATATATCAACTTGTCCGCACTAGCGCCAATTGGCATCAGTTTTCAACAGCACACAATTCAACAAGTTCCCACGCAAAGGTAACCCAAATATCTCGAGCTCCAATTTCAGATACGAATTACAGATGCAGATGTAGATGCAGATGCAGATGCAGTAGCTGTTGCTGTTGCTGTTGCAGCAAAAGTTTAAAAGCTAGAATGTGACAGTCGTTCTAGAATCTAAATTGTAAATTCTCAAGATTTAAGTGCCAGTTTGACATGACAGTGAAGCAAATCTAACAAACTATAATCATACACAACTTGACAATACTATAAGCAACTAGATCACACTTACACACAAAATGTTATCTATCATAAAGAAAATATTCTTAGATTAGATAAAACCACCTTGAATCAATTTTGTTGTCTTCTTAATTCGAACTTCTCACTTTCAATCTCGTTGCTTGATCGAAAGTTGGGATTAAAACTAGAATTGAAAATCTTACAATTAGTTTCGTACTTTTTTCTCTGTGTACTGAATCGCTTAAAAAGCAACCGCTTTTGAAGCAATGGAAACTGACAGGTGACTAGGCACAACCCCAATCACTTGCTCAAATTGAGTTGCCCACTTGTTCTAGTGATTAATTCGAACTGCTCAGAATGCTGAGATTACACTCGAGAAACACTTTTCAAAAACCAAAGAACGAAGAACTAATGTTTAATTGTTAATGTACTTACAAAGAAGTAGTAATACCTTAAAGAAAACACAATACAATCAAAGATCAGACTTTGATAAAAACAAGAGGAAAGTAAGAACTATTCCTTGGCAAATAATGAAAAACATGTTCAGAAAGTTACCGAATTAAAACAGGATGAGAGGATGAGTAAGCAAAATTAAACGATTTATTCGATTAAATTGAATTGAAGCCGACAGTTCAACAATTTTTAGTAGATATATTATCTATAAACTTAACATATCAGACCCAGAACGGAACATAAATTCCATTCAGTTTGAAACCTTGCATTAAGTAAACTCTTCAAAAATATTTAGACAACGCTTTAAGAGATTTCAGTGTGGATGAATGGATGGATGGATCGATAGCTGTTCTTAACAAATTCACTTCAAGAGAATGAATCTTTTAAGCACTTAGCCTTAGCCAGCGACTCACCTCGACAATACAGCGCTGGACGCAGTCTCGTGTTACTTGCTCCAAGGCGATGCGCTCATCGATGCCAGTGTCGACAGCATCCGTTTGTTTAGTTGCTGCTGTGGCTGATGGTAATGCTGCTGGTCGCATCCTTGCCACACTGCTGATGGCAATGCCCTCGGCTAGAGTGGGTGGCGCCGCCCCGATATGCGTCGCCCAAATGGCAACCTTCTCCACAACATCGCTGTCTAGCGTGGGTCGCACATTCGCCTGGGCAAGCGATGCCGCCAATGCCGCCGTTGTCCTCGCTTTTGCCGTATAGTTGATGACCAGCTGCTGGTGTTGCTGCTCTTGTTGTTGCTGCTGTTGCTCTTGTTGCAGCTGCTGCTGCTGTTCGACGTGCGAGCGACCGCACACATTGCAGCAGAGCGAGAGCAACAGCAACAGCAACAGATTGGCAATTAGAATTGTGGAGATGCCACCCTGACCAGTGGACACCTGTCCACCACAAGCACCAGTTAGCTGACGCCCCAGATGCATCAGATGCTGCCCCACGCCAACAATACGCGTCTCCGAGTTGCGACGTGAACGGGAGCCGCAACGATTTGCCTGTTGTTGCTGCTCCTGCTGCTGCTGCTGCTGCTTGTTGCAATCCTGGTTGATGTGAATCGTCGACATTTTCGTATTGACATTCACAGCGATTTTCACATTAAAACTAAAACTTAAACGTTTTGGTTGTTGATTTTGCTGTTGTGCTTGTTTCTGTTGTTGTGTTGCTGCATTTTGTCGCCAAAACATAGTCCACTATTTGCGCTACCAGATGGGGGCTGCCTCAACTCGAATGTTCATCGAAGCAAGCACACACAAAAAAGCAAAAAAAAAAATAAACAAAAAAAAAACTCGACCTACGCCTTACACCCCGGGAGTAACGGAGCAGTGTGGGTGAGGGGGCAGAGGGGTGGCCTGGCTTGTGTTTCGGTGCAGCTCGTTTCTAATTTGTTGTCATTCGATTTTGTTATTGAAGAAGCTCCGTTTTTTATTGTTTTTTTTTTTAATTTCGCATTTACATTTTTGCTGAAATGGGAGTCAAATACGTGAAGAAAAAAAAACCAAAAAACGAAATCAGAATCGATTTGCGATGTAAAGTGCATAAGTTAATTGGTTTATTATGTAAATCAACAACAACAATCAGCTAAAGCAATTGCCCAAAAGTTCAACGTACAATCTCAAGTGATCAACGACGACAGGTTGCGACTGACTTTCAGTATTTTTTTAATTCCAAATGTTGTTGACTTAAAGGATTGATCAAATATTAATAGAAATTTATCAAATGGCTGTCAAACCGAAACGAATTTAGGTCCGATTGCGGTTCTGGTACATATAGTTTAAAGGATAGACGAAAGTTCATTAATATTTGGCACATTTCTTTTGGATTGTGTATGGGTAATTAATTTTAATTAATTTAATTAATTTTTATGATATGACTGAATACTCTGATAGCAGATAGTAAATTACTTTCTGCTGAAGGTGCTTTGTTTCCTGCGCGTTATTTTCGGGACTTATAATATTGGTTCGGCTTTACGGGTTTTACAATCGGTTGGTTTTGGCTAACGGTTGCATTACCGATTCCAGTTTGAATGAACAGAGCTGGCAAAAAAGAATAAATATTCTTAGACTAAGTTGGTTCATTCTAGAATGTAAAGCCCTGCAACAAATTTATATTTGTCTCTATCGGAGATATTGAATAGACTTTGGAGACTCTATCAATAATAATACTTATCAATCACAATCAAGTTTCTTGATAACATTTTCTCGATTAGAGATTTATGATACTGCATCCCAGATTGGAACAATTCTTACATAAAGATTAACAATTTTGTTTTTGCTTCCAAAACTATCAAATTGATAATAATAATTTCATAACATTTACACAAATCCACAAAAGCACAAATATCAATTGAAAAATGCAACCGCATTGAAGCGCATAAAAACCAACAAAAATATGCACGCCACAAAAATATTAAAATGCCGCCTAATTAATTATCTCGAAAAACAGCAAACAGCAACATTAAAGTCGAATAAAAAAAAATGCTAATTAACCGCGAGGTGTTATTTAAAAAACACACACACACAAATAAAAAAACGGAAAAAGAAATGCATGCAATGTTTAATTGCACAGAATTTGCTGTTTTAAACTTTGATGCAAATGTGCCGTTATAAATTAATTAATTATTTCGTGCAATTAATCGATGCGATTTGAATCGTTGGCATTAAGTTCTCCATTTGTTTTCTCAACTGCATTTATTTTTATTGACATTCCTATAGTAAAATTTATATTTATTTTGTACTCAAATTTCAGATTCGCGTTCATTGTTTGTTGTTCTTCGTGCTGCGCTTGTTTAAGCATTATTGTCGTTGTCGTTGTCGTTGTTGTTGTTGTTGTTCACGCGCTTTAATTCAATTTGTTTGCCGCTATATGAGGGTAATTGATTTGAGGAGCTTAATTGCATTTGATTGTAGCCCTTTGCCATGAAGCAACTTCACGACTCTCAACTCCACTTTAAAACTCACGCCTCAAATATACATCTGTATCTGTATCTGAGACCTGTATCCGTATCTGTAGCTGTAGCTGTAGCTTTAGCTGTGTATCTCAGCGCTGCGTACTTCAACGTGCCGCGATCGTCGCATTACTGATGGAACCGGCAAACGACAAACTCGACAAACGACAGCTTAAAAAAAAATAATAAAAAAACCAACCCCAGCCGAAGAAAGACGATCAACGATCAAAACGACAACAAAGCCGACCTCATACATATTTATGTATATATACATATATATATATACATATATATATATATATATATATATATATATATGGATGATAGCGATGACGTAGCCAGCTATCTCCATTCAAGCAAACGTCATCTGGGCAAAGGTCTGGTTTGGTTAACCCCTTTGTGGCTAGTTATGGGCAGCAATCAAATTCAAACTCTTAGCTCTTTCCACTCGATGCAGGTTCACATTGAGTAGCAGGAATACCTATCATTTCCACGCCATAGATTACATACCCTTGCCGACCGATCATATTTTGTGGGAGCATAATAAATAACACGCATAGCTGGTGAATTTGGTTCGGATAACTTGTTGAGCAAACGAGTTGCTTATGCAAGAAGTGATCTTTCAACCGATTGTTCCTATGCCATCTATATCAGATAGTAATGGACGAATAGACATGTAGAGATCAAGTATATATATAAGTATATATACTTTATGGAGTAGAAGACGTCTTCATTAATGCACTGAAACTACAATACAACTGTTGTAACCGCTTCAAGGCTATACTAACGATTAGTTTTGGGCGTTTCCCCATATATTATATACAATAATTAACCGCAAATGATTTGACATTCTCTGCTAATTAATAGCCAACCAATTGACTTGGACATTAATTTCAATAGCTAGCAAAACACTCATAGAAGCACTTTAATAGTTTAACCCATTGCTCTTCATGCTATATTTTTCCGGTAAGCACTTTACACTCACCAATCAGTCAGTCAGTCTGTCAGTCAGTCAGTCCACAGTCTATTCGACATCTGTTCTAATATTCTGATACCGAAGGTAGAAGGGCATATTGGTTTTGTCTATCGATCTGCATGAATTGATTTGAATAATGAAGATAAACTGCATAGTTTTAAAGCTCGAGTCACCAAATTGCTGATGAAGTCCTTCAAAGTTCAGCTTATATCAAGATCCTAGTTCCTGTATATTCCTCAATTTCAGAGCTAAAATAATCACATTCAGAAGTTAAGTCTCTACAACAGCCATCTCAGATTGGTAAAAAAAATTTCTTGGCCAAAACTCAGGAAATCCTTTACCACCCATAGGCTCCCTGTCAGCTATCAGCTGGCATTTTACTGGTATCAGAGTATTGCACAGTCGATCACGCCCGACTGCAACGTTCTCATTTGTTTTCTACGAATAGAAGTTGGCGCTACAAAAGTAAATATGATCGTTAACAATCCGTACGATATTTGCAATTGTCATAAGTGAATCAGTTTTTAGGGGGATCTGATAATGGCTGCTTAAGCATTCCAATTAAATTAATTTCACAAAAAAAAAACTAAATTGTTACCCATTTATCTATCAAAACTGGGGAAAATTAATTAGCATACAAGTTGCCACAGCCATGCAAAAAGCCTTTCCTTCTGGAAAAAAAACCCGTATAAATATGCAACAAAATAAACACAATATATTGCGAGCGCTTAAAAGTAAGCAGTAAAAGCCATTAAATAAAGACAAAGAATGCGAGAGGGAGAGAGAGAGAGAGAGAGAGAGAGCTAGAGAGAAGAATGACTCAGCAACAACAACCACACAACTTATCTATCTATCTATCTATGCGAGGCAATCACCATCGCACATTTGATAGGACTATTGGGAATTTATGTCAATTTCCATTTCCGCTTCCGGTTATCTAGCTAAGAAAAACACAACGTGAACCTTATTCCTTGCCAGGATGCCGCCCACTTTCTAGTAGATTTGTGCAGGAAATTGCGACTACGGCGGAAATTTCAACATTTTTCACTTGTGTGAATCCGCATTTATTCACTTATATAGCTCGGACTAAAAAGGTTGCTGTCGTGTCGCAATTATAACTTCCGCTCTCTTTCTATCACTCTCTCTCTCTCTCTCCCGCTCACTTTGGAAATTGATAAGCCGTCATCACTAATCAGTAATCAGTAATCATAAATCTATAATTGCTGCTAAATGAATTTCTTAATTAGTTACTTTGCCTGGGGACACGTGAAGGTAACGCCAAGTGAATTTTGAAATGGGGGAAGTACCCACAAAAAACACAGGCACACACAAATAAACACATACGCACCGTTGTACAGAGTAGTCCATGAGTCATATCCCCATGCCCAGCGATGACCCAAGCCCCAAATTGTGCTGCAAGACTCAAAATATTTATAAACAATGTCTTAACATTAAACTTTAAAGCGCAATAGACGCAAAAATAGACACTAAATAATAAATAGTCTTTACTTATGCACAGCGAGAAAAAAGGAAACAACTTCAAGTCAAGAATATTTATATTTTGTTGTGTTCATATTACTCTTGGTATGAGATACTTGGCAGTGCAACAAATACAATACTCGTATATACATTAGTTAGAGTTAACTAGTTTTAAGTAAAATCTTTAATCGATTTGTCCAATCTTGTTTTCTAAATGCATTGTATTTTTTACTGTGTACATAAATATGTATATACATACATATAAACACTGACAGTTCGAGTGCTTTGCCATTTCGCATATTGATCTGAATTTGTAGTTGCATATACTCCCTAGCGGAGTGTATATTCAGAGTATATTATTTATTTGTTGAGCCAATGGCAAAATTATTTTTTTTTAATAATAATATGAGAATCAGACTTTTTGGGTTCCTGTGCTGGTACGTAAAGTGTAAGTCTGAATTCACCCAATTGTTTTCCATACTCGGTACTGCTATGTACCGGTAAAGGACGAAAGTTAAAAAAAAAAAACAAGTGGCAAATAGCGTTATGATGTTTTGGTTAACAATAATGTCAGTTCCGTTTACTGGTTGAAGAACCAATAATGTTGAAGTTCGAACGTGAAACGGTTTTCAAATTCAATTGATTAATTTCGCTTAACGTTTCCGGTTGCTGTTCCGCTTTCATATCCGCATACAAAAAAGGAAACAATGACTGAGTTAGAAAAGAAGGGATTGAGAGGGGGGAGAGAGGGGCTATAGAGACAATTAAAACTTAAAATCGATAACCCTTCTGAACAATCCCTTCAAGACAACCTGCCAATCATCATCTAAGTGGAAACCAAATCAATCATAATATTATTAAGAAGCAACCCCCCTTTAAGGGGAGGCTCTTTAAAGGGGCAGGGTATCGCGTAGTCGTGTTGCTGTCATTTTGAGAATATTTAGTTTGCTTTATTTCAGCATTTCTGCGTTGCGGGCCAAGCGATAAGCGTGTGTATAAAAACATCAACACATTTCATACACATAAATTGTTAAATTCTCAGCAGAGAAAGCGCGCAAGTGTCGTAAGTAAATGTGATTACACACACACATACACACACACTAACACACACACTTACATACATACATACACACAGAGACGCACAAATGTGTATTTAAATTGAAATTGAACTGAAAGAAAGATTAAACATTCGCCTCAGTTGCGCACTAAACTTTGCAAACGTCGGGCCGGCCCCATTAGCCAGTTAGTGAATCCAGTCAGTCAGTCAGTCAGTCAGTGAGTCAATCACTTAAATTATTTAAAAAAATGGACGACTATTACTCATCATTAATTTTGGGAATCATATTTGTGATCTTTCTTAGCAATAGCCAAGCAATGCCGCCACATAACAGTAAGTATATTTGTCGCAGGATAATCTTGTAAAATCGTCGGCAAAAGTATTGGGCAAAGCGAAAGAAATCCTTTTGCGGTGATATTTGTGGGTGCGGGCATTGTGTGACCCTTCAAAAAGATTGCTAATCTAAGATAATCTACCTTCTAGATTTATTGAATTTAGCTCTACAATTGTGGAGATTATCGGGTTTTTTGTGGACAGATAGCTTACTTTCTATGTTACTTACATAAATCGTTCCGTTCCATTGTTAAATAGTGAAAATCTTCTCCTTTTCATTTTGTTGGATGATGTCTCCTCTTATTTGTTAAATCAATAATTCGAATAAGTGCAGATTAGTTGGTTAAAGTATTTTTTAAGCTAGACTGAAAAAAAAAAAAATATATATATATATATATATATATATATATATATATATATAAAGGCTTTGACGTTGCTCTGATAAACGACTCTCACTGATTCGCACCTGGCAGCATTGGCCAGTTACCGTTTCAATCCACAGCTCTGCATCGACACGCTGAGCGGACGCCAATTGTATGTGGGCGAGGTGTTCACACGTCTCAGCCAGTGTGTGCGAGTCCAGTGCCTGGGCACATTGCAGCTGTGGGAGGACAGGTGAGTCTGACACTGACTGAATTTGAATCCATATCCATATTCCAATTGTAATAAACAAATAAACATTTCCGTTGCATGCAGCTGTAAGGTGCCGATGACGCTACCGGGCGATTGTAATGTCCTGCCGCCAACTGATGCGAATCTGGGATATCCCAAATGTTGTCCACTGTACGAGTGCAAGACGTACGAGGCAAGTGCGCAGGGAGAGCTGGAGCAGACCAATACGTACGATCATGCTGGCAATTTGCGCAAATCTCACGTCACCGAGGTGATTGTCATCAGCAAGGAGCGGCGTCCAAGTGGATCACCCGATAAGCCCGCAGTGCCCGTGCGTCAGTATCAGGTGTAGACCGTTAGATCCTGTTGTTGTTATGCGTTATATGTAGTGTGATTGTATCGAATAGGCCATAATTAGTTAGTATCGTAATGTATTGTCTGTGTCCCATAATTTGAATTCTCCATATATGTATATACATATATCTATATATATATATATATATATATATATATATGTGTGATCTGTGTGTGTATGTAATTGTTAAGCAAAATTATACAAAAAATCAAAACAAGCAACAACAAAAATCTTGAAAACTTTTTAACCCAACGGCGCCACTTGTATAAAACAGGGTTGTTTCACTTTGACGATATTTCACAAAACATCGATAACTAAGCGTGAGTACCATCGATACACATCAGCCGTCAGCTGTGCAAATCATTTTCGATTTTCAAGTGCAAGTGAGTAGGTAACAAATTCTAGAAAAATCAAAATAAATAAAGCAGCACGCAATTAATGCTACGCTTACAGTAAACAATTTTAAATTGAACGAACAGCGGCAGCAACAACAATTACAACAGCAACGAACTAAACCATTTTGTCAACCAGTGCGAATTTCATCACAACAATAACATGTTGCTAAGACTTGCATTGTCAACGGTTCGTCCGAACAGCCTCCTTGTGGCCACAACCAAATCCTCGCAGGGCTTTTTCAAATCGCAGCCCACTCTCAACATCGTGCGCAGCTATGCCCGTGGTCCCGTGCGCAGCACTCGTACACCTGTCCAGGCAACACCAGTGCCACCACGCGCACCCACACTCAAGGAGAAGCTAATGTCGCCACCAAGTGCCAACGGTAAGAGTGTGTGTGTGTGCATCTTCTTGTGTAATCAATGTCTTTTTCATAGCTTATTCGTTGGGCAAAGGAGCAGCAGCTGGAGCAGCAGTCGTTGGACTCGGTGCACTCTGCTACTACGGCGTCGGCATGGGCAAACAAACGAGCATTGCGGACAACGCCATGTGAGTAGAGCACTCATCGTCATCTATCGATAGGTAGCATATTATGTACACATATATATTTATATTAGACTGGGGCACGGAACGAGTGGAATGAATTGTAGGAGTTTTATTTCAAATCCTCTTTCCGTTTCCCACCTCTAGCATATATGTGTCCATTCTGTGCTAGGCTCCATGTCTAAAGTATTCTAATGAAATCCCGACGCTTTTCATCAGCATGTGGCCGCAATATGTTAAGGATCGCATTCAGTCGACATACGCCTTCTTTGGCAGCTCTTGCATACTGACGGCTGCTTCGGCGGCAGCAGTCTTCCGCTCGCCACGCCTACTCTCGCTGGCCTCTCGTGGCGGTCTGCTGGTAAGTTCCGTCTATACTTGTGGATCACTAAATACACTGAGAAACACACACAGTCTGTGTAGATCCCGGCATCGCTGTATGTAAACGTGTTTGTTGTCTTTGATTTCTCATAGTGGACATGCGCTTCACTGGCGCTTGTCATTGGCAGCGGTGCGGTGACACGTTCCATGCAATACCAGGAGGGATTGGGTCCCAAGCATCTCGCCTGGGCGCTGCACTGTGCCATTTTGGGCGGTGTCATTGCGCCATTATGCTTTCTGGGCGGTCCGATCCTAACGCGCGCTGCACTCTACACGGGTGGCATTGTCGGTGGCCTGTCCACGATAGCTGCTTGTGCTCCAAACGATAAATTCTTGTATATGGGTGGACCACTGGCCATTGGCCTTGGTGTTGTATTTGCCTCATCGCTTGCCTCGATGTGGCTGCCACCTACAACCATGATTGGCGCCGGTAAGTGGGCAATTTAAAATTATATATATATATATTACCCTCTCATTGCTCACTGTATCCATCATCTCATTTTATAGGCCTGGCCTCAATGTCTCTCTATGGCGGTTTGTTGCTCTTCAGCGGATTTCTGCTCTACGACACTCAGCGGCTGGTTCGCAAAGCGGAGGTGTATCCTCAATATGCGTATGCGCCCTTCGACCCCATTAATGCGTACGTATTTTATTTAATGACCCAGAAAATGATTGAGTAATTCTTAATTGTTATAACTTTGTTTCAGTTCAATGTCCATCTATTTGGACGTATTGAATATATTCATACGGATTGCGACCATTATGGGCGGTAGCCGTAGAAACTAAACGAACTATAGCCGTTGTGTGATGCAAAAACCTTATGAATTATGATATACAAATATTTAAATAAAGCAGGCTTAAGCCAACAAAATTTAAATGCTTTCATTTTGCGTGTGTAGCAGCGGTATCGATACCATTCACCTTCTATCGTTATCGGCTGCTAAAGAGTACTTTAACGTTTGCAGCAATTTTGAAGAAGATATTGGCATGTTTAGCATTTGTAAAAATAATATGGTGAATAACCATATATACATAGTTACGTAAATACGTATACACATTTATATTCGCATATTGCCTTCGATTTCGCAAATGCCGGCTGATTGCATATTGCGATATGCGGCGATATATCGCAAAGTATCGAATAAAAGTGTCGAAATAAAAGCGTAGTAAACGATGTATAAACGTTGGAAGGGTAATGAGTAGTCTAGCTATACAGGATATATGCAAAAGTTTAGAGCTTAATGCCTTGGCAACAGTGTCACACAAATTTTAATTCTCATTTCGACTACCAAATAACAAAGCAAAACAGAACATAAAATATTAATTTTGATTGGTGGTATGAAATTGATTTAATTATAATTGAGTGCCTAAACGTGTTGCAGGTGCGCAAAATAAGGACAACAGCAACAATATCGAGCAGTCGCAGCTATTCATCAGGTCACAAATCTCGAAGGACACCTGAGACGGGTAAGCAAGCAAGCGAATAAGCCGGCCTAGACCGGTGCAGACACCCAGCCAGACCGCGCCCAGCGTCCTTGCTCTCTGCCTCCGCCACTATGCCGGCAAATCGATAAGCGATAAACGATAACATTGCAAGACATTTTCACAGGCACAGCAACAACAACCGCAACAATTGCAAACGTTGCGCAGCAGGGAAAACTGGGCCTGGCAGAACAAGAAGCAGCATCAGCAGCAGTAGTGGATTGGGAGATGGAGCGTCGTTATTTGAAGAATCCGTTTGCGGACTTCTCGGGCGGCGAGAGCACACCGTTTGCCACCGACGAGGAACACATCAAGACGTTGATATGCACCTATGTGGATGCCATATTGGAGCATTGTCATCCCAATAACGACGAGGAGGACAATCGCGGCGATCTGTATTTGGGCAATGCGGGCATCGCCTACATGTTCTGGAAGCTACACATCTGCGAGCAGACACGCGATCTCTATCCGGGCTTGGAGCATGCCGCTGCCTTTATACGCAACGCCAAGGTGAATGCCAAACGCTACAAGAAGCGGTCGGCGGAGCGCTATTCGTTTCTGTGCGGCAACGCTGGCATCTACGCCGTGTCGGCGGCCATTTCACAGGAGGCCAAGGACACTGAGGAGCTGTCGAATGACTTGGCCAACTTCAAGTCGGGCATACCCTCCAGCAAGGAGTTCATGCACACCAAATACGGCTGCGATGAGGTTCTCGTCGGTCGTGCAGGCTACCTGGCCGGCTGCTATTGGCTGAACGATGTGCTGCCCGAGAAGAAGATCACCGACGACGACCTGACCTCCATTTGCCAACTGATCATCACGAGTGGACGCGAATACAGCAAACTGAACAACTCACCGCTGCCGCTGATGTATCAATACCATGGCACTGAGTATTTGGGTGCTGCCCATGGCCTGTGCGCCATATTGCACATGCTCCTGGACAGTCCCTGGTTCCGCACCGTACCCATTTCGGCGCCAGCCGCTGAGCTGCGCGACATCAAGCGCTCCATTGACTTCTTTCTGGAGCTGCAGGACAGCGAGGGTAATTTTCCGGTTGCGCTGGAGGATCTGCGATCGGGACGCGATAAGCGTTTGGTGCACTGGTGCCATGGCGCACCCGGTGCCGTTTATGTGCTGGCCAAGGCCTATTTGATATTCAAGGAGGACAAGTATCTGATCGCGCTGCGTCGCGCCTCCGATCTTGTCTGGAAGCAGGGCTTCTTGCGCAAGGGGCCGGGCATCTGTCATGGCGTTGCCGGCAATGCGTACGTCTTCCTGCTGCTCTTCCGCCTGACCAACGAAATGAAGTACCTGTATCGGGCGCACAAATTCATGGAGCTGCTAACCAACTCGGAGTTCAAGCAGCGCGCTCGCGTTCCCGATCGCCCACATAGCCTGTATGAGGGTGTCGCTGGCACCGTTTGCTTTCTGGTCGATCTTCTCGAGCCGGAGCAGGCACATTTTCCCTTCATGGATGTCTTTCACTAGACACCCATATCCCAGATCCCATAACCAACACCTCCCCCACATCCCGCAACCCTAAGAAAATCAGGAAGTTCTTTTTAGTTTTCTAGTCATTTATTGTTTATTTGCCATGTTTATGTGTTTGTAGCTCATTCGCTCGTTACCTTTGCGTTTTACCCAATACATATATAGATATATATATATATATACCGATGCCAAAATTTAATCTCCTCTTGCTCCCCCTATCCACAATTGAGTGCGAGGCGCCAATCACCGAATGCAGAATGCTCTTATCATTCCCATATCAAAATTCTCTGTGCTTTAAGCTAAGCAATTAATAATAATAATTATAATAATAATATATATTCATATTATATATATATACATGTGTATATGTATATATGATAAATTTATATATATACACGATACATATACATTATATATTTATATACAATACTTACAAAATACTTGCAAAACGAAAACGAAAAATCATCAACATACATTATATATTCTGTGCTTTATACCTACGAGTAACTCCACGACGAGCTCCAAATTCTATTGTCAATAAAAATTATACTACAAAATATACATATATAGATATATATATAATAAATATGTGCATATGCGAAATACGATCAAAGGTCACCGAATAACGTAAGTCCAATCAGATACAGCGCCTTTTATCGATATAAATTCAAAATTAAAAACAAAGAAGGAGAAAAGTGCGTATGACTAGTTAAGTGTGGATTAGTAGAAACATTAAAATGGATCGATACGTGTACGTTTTTCGCAAATTGAATGAATGGCCCCTTCAACTGGCACTTGAGTGCGGATACTGGCAATCACATTCCCATAAATAGCGAAAACAAGTGAGTTGATTAAGCCTTGCACTTATCTCCCGATAATCTCCAGATAAGCTTTGGCATTAGCACCGATATCAAATTAGTGACGAACATCATTCAAATGCCAACCGCGCCAAATGCTAATTTCAATATCGTACTAGCTGGAAAAATGTGTAAAACTCCAACGAGTATTTGCTTTATGTATATATGCATGTATCTATATTAAGTACAGCTCGTTCTAAAGTATACAATTAATAGCGGTCAGTCATATAACGCTGACTGATAAACGACGCATATATAAATCATTCATATTACCAGTATTGGCAATTTTATTTGTTTTGTTAACTCGGTCAGCGTTCGCTGGCCGTCAGTCATACTATAGCCACCAGAGGGATAAGCCACGTTGCTCAAGACACCTCTCCCAAGTATATCTACCTCTTTTGCGTGCCAACAGTACAGCTGCATCTCAAGATGACCGAGAATATGATCTGGGTGATCGGTTTGATCATGATTATCTGTGGGGCCAGTGTGTCGGATGCTGTCAAGGCGGAGGATCGATTTCCCTTATCAATAATACACATTAACGATTTACATGCGAGGTAAGTGGCCTGCCAGCTAAGCGCCTCCAATCATATTTGATTATCATTACAATATATGTATATATATATATGTATGTACATATCGCTATCGAAATCAGGTACTCAAATGTCACCATTCATATACCAAACTTAAGATAGCATCGACTAGTGACCGTGTACAATTATAATCATGTGCGACATTATTTATTAGGCTAAGTGCCTAACCATTCGTCAGCGTTCATCAAAATCATTGATAAAGAAGTGCCTCACACAACACCCACTCCCCGCTCCCCACCTCCACACCCAGTACCCAATCACCTACACACCACATGATTAACTAAGCATTAAGTTGTGTTAATTCGCATCCGTTTTTGCCGAAATCCAGATTCGAGCCCACAAATCCCAGCGGCGGGATCTGTGCGCAGGGGGAAGACTGCATCGGTGGTTATGCGCGCACCGTTTATACGGTGAAGCGACTCCTCGATGAACAGAAGGATCTGAATCCGATCTATATCAATGCGGGCGACAGTTTCCAGGGCACGCTCTGGTACAATATTGGACGCTGGAATGTCACCCAGCAGTTCCTCAATCTGCTGCCAGCGGATGCAATGGTTTGTATAAAGAGTACCCCATCTGTCGATCCCATCTAATTCGCGTACTTGCGCAGACGCTGGGCAATCACGAGTTCGATCATGGCGTCGAGGGTCTGGTTCCCTTCTTGGAGACGGTTGACACCAGCATGCTGGTGGCCAACATGGACAGCGCCCACGAGCCCACCGCGCACGGCCTCTACGAAAAGTCGAAGATCATTGAGCGCAGCGGTCGCAAAATTGGACTCATTGGCGTCATCCTTGAGACAACCTACGTAAATATTTTCGGACAGAGTAAGCATTAGGCAGTCGAGCAACTCTCTCAACATTTGCATCGCTTGCAGGACTTGGCCAACACGGGCAACATGATCTTCAGCAACGAGAGCGACGCGATTCGCAAAGAGGCCCAGCTGCTGATGGCCCAGGGCGCCAATATCATCGTTGTGATCTCACACTGCGGCTACGAGGTGGACAAAGTGATCGCTGCGAATGCGGGCGATGTGATCGATGTGATCATCGGCTCCCATTCGCACACGTTCCTCTTCACGGGCGATGTGGCACCCGGACCGGATAAGCCACGTGGCGATTATCCCACACAGGTGACGCATCAGCCCAGTGGGCATCGGGTGCTCATCGTGCAGGCGGGCGCCTATGCCAAATATGTCGGCAATCTAACCGTTTACTTCGATGCCAACGGCGACATACTCGACTTTGAGGGTGCACCCATCTACATGGCCCACGATGTGCCCGAGGGTGAGTTCCTTAAACTTTAAATGCCCTGAATCCATTGATTATCCAAATGGCTAAAAAGCGTATATATTCTTGATCAGCATCAATAGCCGATTCGATCTAGCCATGTCTGTCTGTCCTTTCGTCAATCTCAGAGACTAAGAGACTAAGACTAAGAGCTAGAAATACAATAAAATTTGGAATACAGGTTCTCGTAAGCAAAGGCTTTTTATAAACATATAATATGCATATGCATAACATTGATACACAGGACAAATATCATCAAGATCGGATGGGAAACACGCTAGATATTGTCGAAAATGTATTCTCATATTGTTCCCATTTATGGCGCATGTTTTGATTTTATCGCATATTTATCAAACCGCAAACAGAAGGCAGATAGTAACTATATATGTATATATAAATATGTTCATTATCTTGATCGAGGATTATTTCGGGAAATCCTAGTTTTCATCGCTTGCAATATTCATGTTGCCAATTTTGAGCCAATTGTTCTTGCTGTGCAGATCAAACAGTGCTGGCGGAGCTGGTGCCCTGGAAAGAGATCATCGATGAGCAGGGCAACGTGGTGGTTGGACGTACCGTGGTCGATCTGACCAAGAACGACTGCAGCGACAGGGAATGCAATTTGGGCAACTTCTTCTGCGATGCGATGATTCATTCGGTGAGCATCTCTCCTCGCTAGTCCCAGTCTGTTCCCACTAAATGAACATCCTCTTTGGATTGCAGTTCGCGGGACTGACGCCCTTTGACCAGAAGGAGTGGACGAATGTGTCGATTGGACTGGCGGCCACGGGTGGACTGCGAGTACCACTATTCCGCGGCAGTAAGTAGACAACACCAACCGAACCCAACATCCAGCAAAACGCTTTCCATCATAGATCTGACCTATGCGCACCTGGTGACAATGTCGCCGTTCGAGAACAAATTGGTTGCCTACAATCTACCGGGCAGCAATGTGATTGCGGCTTTGGAGTACGCGGTCAGCAAGATCGATCTGGCGAATGGGGTGTCCAGTTCGATGTATTATATGCAAGTGTCCGGCCTCAAGGTCACCTATGACTACACCAAGCCGGTCAATTCGCGAGTCGTTGAAGTCAAAGCACGTTGCGCCTACTGCGATGTGCCCATCTATGAGCCCCTGGAGCCGACGAAAGTGTATCGCATTGTTACCCCAGATTTTCTACAGGGTGGCGGCGATGGTTTTTCCATGCTCACCGGAGGCACCGATATTCAGTAAGTGAACTGAGCACAGCCCTCCAGCTCCCCGCCTCGGAAGTAATCCTTCTTTTTTTGTGTGTTTTTTTTTAGAATTGGCGTTACGGATGTGGATGCGCTCATCTCGTACACCGGCAACATTAGTCCCATCTACACGGGTCACGAGCAGCGCATAATTATCCAACCTTAAGCACAATTTTTGGATTTTATATTTTTGTCATTTTTTTTTAAAATAAAATTAAAATTCATTTAAATAAATGTTACATTTTGTTTAGTTTAATTGTTTGGGGTTTTCAGCCAGGAAATATCTGGAAATCAATTAAGCAGCTGATAAATCATTTGACCTGTTTGCCAATCAATCAATCAATCAATCAGTCAAGCTGTCAGTCGAAATATTAATTTATAGACACACACATGAGTCAAATACCGATCGAAAATATAACTATATCTTTATATTTACTTTCATATCGAAGCTGATGAGGTTATCTTGGCGCTGCAGCCGTGGCAGGACATATTGGAGGACGAATCCAATCGGATTGTGGGCAAAAGTCGTGTCCAATTGCAGCAATCGGAGTGCGCCCGAGGCGAATGCAATTTGGGCAATTTCTATACGGATGCCATGCTTTATGCCGTAAGTCACAGTCGTAATCGTATCTGAAATTAAATAATTGCTAATCCTTGAGCTTTTGCAGTTCGTTAAGGATGCCGCTGCCGATGCGAGCAATTGGAGCAATGTGTCGATTGCTTTGACCAGCCAAGGTAATTTTCGTGTGGACATACCAGCGGGCAGTAGGTACATACTCGATATATACATGCACAATTATTCAATAATGCCCTCTTCTTGGTATAGACATAACGTATAAGCAACTGGTTGCGATGTGTCCGTGGGAGAATCGATTGTATGCATTGACTTTGCGTGGCGAGCATTTGTGGCAGCTGCTTGAGGATAGTGTCGCCTCCATGAATGCCAGTCTCTCTGCAGCATCATCCAAGCGTTTCCTGCAAGTCTCTGGCTTAAGGATCAGCTACAATCTTAGGTCGGAGCCAGGTCAACGTATTTCCAGTTTACTGGTGCGTTGTGCCAATTGCTCAATACCCCAATATCAGGCATTGCAGCGGCATCAGGATTATCGCCTGGTAGTCATGGAATACCTGGCCAATGGCAAAAACGGTTTCTCGCTGATAAGCGATCATGCAAAAGAGCTTGAGTAAATTAATGCTTAAAAATTCACTTAAACGTATTATTGTTAACATATATTATATTTTACAGACAGGGCCCTTTTGACTTAGATGCTTTAATGGAGTACATGAGTACGGTTGGAGTCATAACTGCTGGATTGGAGCAAAGAATACAAATTATAAACAATTGAGTGACATTTTCGTTACTTTTTTTATTCAAATAAACATAACCTTTTCTAAATGCTTATCGACTATCGATTATTGTTGTTGGTTAAGTTGACTGCCAGTACTAAAATACTGAATTTATTTGGTTTTCGTTCTTGGCCACAGCGGTCACATTGGTTTCTCGTTGATAAGCTCTCATGCAAGATAGCTTTAGTAAATTAGTACTCAAAAATTAACTTTTACATATTATTCACACTCACATATTTGGATTAGAGCAAATAATACAAATTATTAACACTTGAGTGAAGTGTACGTTACTTTTTTTATTCAAATAAACATTCGCAAACATAACGCGCTCTAAATTCTTCTCGATGATCGATTCTTATCGTTCGTTGTTCGTTAAGTTGGCTGTCATTATTAAAATACTGAAGTTAGTCGATTTTCGTTCTTCTCGATAGCGGTCACATTGGCCACTTCACTTATTCAAAAGTCTTGCTAAAGTTAGGAGTCCGTGTGCGGCACATTTGGAGCAAGTGAGCTTGTTAATTTACATCATATTTGAATCGGAAATATCAGACACATATTTTTTGTGAACTCTATTCATATTCAAATAAAAAACAGTATCAAAGTAAGTAACATATTTTTTTTTTAGCAACATTTTCATTTACGTAAAAATACCGCGTGTGTGTGCGCAAAAAATTGCATTCTCATTGTTTTGCGTGCGTTTTGTATGTTATATAAGAGAGCCGGTAAAGCGGACGAGCGACAAGCTTTTTTCTAGAACCTTCCAATTAAGAATCAATGGGCATTCATAAGTTAATCTTAACTCACAAAAGAACACAACTGCGGGCTCTCTTCTGCCATGAGTGGTGTGTGTGTTGCTGTCATTTGCAACGGTGCATATTCCCCTCTTGGAAATTGTCTTCAGGCGCACACACACACACTCACGTAACAGCAGCGAACGCACATGTTTTTTCTTTTTCCTTGCCGGTTTTACGCTGATGCAAGTTGATTAAACATATGCTTGCTATGCGTGAGCGAGAGAAAGGGAGAGTGCCAATTGGACTCTGTATTTACTGTATGGCAACGGGAAATTTTTACCCAGTATTTCATAACAAGCCAAAACATTGCATCAACACACACACACACACATACACATGCACATGTGGGTTACATAAATGATTTGTTCTGGAAGAGGTTCTCTCGCATAAAACGTTATCGATACCACTGTAAAGGGGTGCGACAGGTCGTGACATTGTCTTATCGCTCTGGGTATGTGCGGGGGGTTTAAAGTGTATTTAATTAAATGGGAAAACTGCGGTTAGTTCATTTAGCGAGCACGTGTTGAGATCCACTCGTTCATCGATATTTTTTCTGTTATCGCTTCTCGCAGATGTTCCGCCTACCAATTTCACTTGCACGTACCAACATCAGCCGCCAGATGGCGCTGCGCCACTATGCAAAGGATGTCAAATTCGGACCCGAAGTGCGCGCCATGATGCTGCAGGGCGTTGATGTGCTAGCGGACGCCGTGGCAGTCACCATGGGACCCAAGGGTCGCAACGTGATCATCGAGCAGTCGTGGGGCTCGCCCAAAATCACCAAGGATGGCGTGACGGTGGCGAAATCCATTGAGCTCAAGGACAAATTCCAGAACATTGGTGCCAAACTCGTCCAGGATGTGGCCAATAATACCAATGAGGAGGCCGGCGATGGCACTACCACCGCCACGGTGCTGGCCCGTGCCATAGCTAAGGAGGGTTTCGAGAAGATCTCGAAGGGCGCCAATCCCGTTGAGATACGTCGCGGCGTCATGCTGGCCGTGGACACCGTCAAGGAAAATCTGAAGAGCATGTCGCGGCCGGTGAAGACGCCCGAGGAGATTGCCCAGGTGGCAACGATATCGGCGAACGGTGACCTGGCCATCGGCAAACTAATCAGCGATGCGATGAAGCGTGTGGGACGCGATGGCGTCATCACCGTTAAGGATGGCAAAACCCTTATCGATGAGCTGGAGGTGATTGAGGGCATGAAATTCGATCGCGGCTACATTTCGCCGTATTTCATCAACTCGTCAAAGGGCGCCAAGGTGGAGTTCCAGGATGCCCTCCTGCTGCTCTCCGAGAAGAAAATCTCCTCGGTGCAGAGCATCATTCCAGCCCTCGAGTTGGCCAACTCACAGCGCAAACCGCTGGTCATCATTGCCGAGGACATCGATGGTGAGGCACTCAGCACTCTGGTGGTAAATCGCCTGAAGATCGGTCTCCAGGTGGCCGCCGTCAAAGCACCGGGATTCGGTGATAATCGCAAGTCAACATTGACCGATATGGCCATCGCCTCGGGCGGCATTGTGTTCGGTGATGATGCCGATCTCGTCAAGCTCGAAGATGTCAAGATCAGCGATTTGGGCCAAGTGGGTGAGGTGGTCGTCACCAAGGATGACACACTCCTGCTGAAGGGCAAGGGCAAGAAGGAGGATGTGCAGCGTCGCGTCGATCAGATCAAGGAACAGATCACCGACACCACCTCCGAATACGAGAAGGAGAAGCTGCAGGAGCGTTTGGCACGTCTCGCCTCCGGCGTTGCCCTGCTGCGCGTCGGCGGCTCCAGCGAGGTGGAGGTCAACGAGAAGAAGGATCGCGTCCATGATGCATTGAATGCGACACGCGCTGCCGTCGAAGAGGGCATCGTGCCCGGCGGTGGCACCGCTCTGCTCCGCTGCATCGAGAAACTGGATGCCGTCGCCACTCAGAATGAGGATCAGGTACTCAACTCGCATACCCATTCGCCCAATCCTCCTTAATCTCATCAATCTCGTTTCCCTTCTTTACAGAACCTGGGCGTGGACATTGTGCGTCGAGCACTGCGCATGCCCTGCATGACAATTGCCAAGAATGCTGGTGTCGATGGCGCCATGGTTGTGGCCAAGGTGGAGACCCAATCGGGTGACTTTGGCTACGATGCGCTCAAGAGCGAATATGGCAACCTGATCGAGAAGGGTATCATTGATCCCACCAAGGTGGTGCGCACAGCCATCACTGATGCAGCCGGTGTTGCCTCGCTGTTGACCACCGCTGAGGCTGTTGTCACCGAAATACCCAAGGAGGATGCTGCTCCTGGCATGGGCGGTATGGGTGGCATGGGCGGCATGGGTGGCATGGGCGGTATGGGTGGCATGATGTAATCAGTAGACACATTCGCACACACGCACACCCATCCCCACACACACACACAAACACACACCATTCATATGTTTAAGCGCATGGATGCAGAATGACGCCAGACTACGGTTTGCGGGCAATCCCCGCTCAGCACACAACAACAACAATAACACACACACACACATATGTGCTCGGAGTGGATACAGGTTCTTCATACTCCGCCTTGTGCCCATGCCGGGTTTTCTTTCGCATTTATTCCCCCCTTCGAACGATTCACTTGCTGCTGGTTGTGTCAGCTTCTTGTCTGTTGTTTGCGCGGATTTGGCCTGATCCCGTCTGCTGGCGCTGCTGCGTTCGTGTTCGACGTTTCTTTTTTTTAAACTATTCCTTAATTCTATTTTTTTTTTTTACATGTTATATATGTAAATGCAAGAAATACCGTTAGTTGTAAAATAATAAAATTAAACAAAAAAAAATATTTAAAAAATGTGTATCACAAAAACAGAAATGCAATTTGAGTTTCGAGCAGCTGAATTGTAAGCCAAAAGTTGTACATACATTATTACTATATCTTCCCGGCCGGATCGGATGGATATATCGATCGATCGAAAGTTGAGTTCTCCGAACCAAACTTACCCAACATGTGTATTATTATTATGCCCTTCTCATCCGGACAAAGAATGATCGGATTGTCAACATCTAAATTTCCCCATCAATTAAATAACCGACCAATTGTTCCCATGTCCGATTCTGAGTGACTGAAGCAGAATGTCGGATATATGACAAGTTTCATCAGCACGAATATATATGTATATACTGTGGTACAGGGTAGCTAAACTTATGCAGCAAGAAATAATCACGCGCAGTTTGTTGAAAATGTTGTTTTACTGACTGATCGAAGTGGGAGGAGGTACAAAGGTAATTTAAACATCATTTTAGACTTAAACTATATATATATATATAATAATAAGAAGTGCTTCCTGACATAGTTCTCGATTTTGCCTAGCATATGATTTCATGATTAACGCTCACATAATCCCTATTTTTACATTTAGTGGTTTTTTGACTTAACCCTCGCTGTTGGGCAACTGTTTTGCTTTTTAGAGTTTAGCTCAACGAATATATATATCTATATATCTCTATATATATATGTACATATATATATATGTATATAGGTATATGTATAATAAAATTGTTGTATAAAGTCTTTTGGACATAGTTCTGTGCCCTGGCTCAGTAGAGTTCCGCCTTTTGCATGACCGCCTCGACGAGAGCTTTGAACGCGTCCTCGATCATCGTGATGTGGAGCTGGGCATCGCGATATGAGCACAGCTTTTCACTTTCGGTGAGTGGCATTTGCATTGTGGTGACGCCCAGCGAGGATTGCGAGTGGAGACTGCGTCCGGTGTTCATCAGAATGTTGATGCAATCGTCTGCGAGAATGGGAAACGTTTCGACAAAACGCACCATGGCTGGCAACACATTCTTCAGGTATTTACACTTGGCCGACGAGGTGAGCAACGACAGTGTCGTCTGGATGACATTCAGGCAGAACTTGGAGACGCCCAAACTCTTTGGTATCGAATAGTTGAGCACAAGATGCGATGTCAGCTCAATGGTAAACAGTTGCTTATTCATTTCGGTCACATTGAGAAACTCATGAACGAAATCAATGCAGATATGCATCGACGGCACACTGGCTACAATCATTGGTATCACCGATTTGGGATACGTCTGGAAGTGGACCAGTTTGGCAAGCGATGGCTCCGATATGAACGCCTGATGCACATACGTCCCAATGATGCCCTGTATTTCGCGCAGCTCCAGTTGCGAAACACGCGTCACCGCCTTGCTATCCATATACTCGAGAACCTCGAGCAGAATGTGCACAGCTGCGCTCTCCTGCGATGCAATCAGTGTCGTCTTCAGCTCCTCCCGATCCGCATCCGTTTGCACCAGTCCGTTCTTGTCGAGCACCTGTTTCTGTTGCATGTGGACATTGAGGTATGTCTTTGAGGCAGCCAGACTGCCCTTCAATATGCGCAACAGGATAACCAGCATATATGGCGAACAGAAAACGTGTCGTGGGCAGCTATATGCAAATACAAATGGATTCATTATTAGAAAGAGAAAGCGAGAGAGAGAGGAGTATATGAAAAACGCACCCGAGCACATCCATCGGCTCCAGCAGGCTCTCATTGGCGAAGGTGCGTCGCGTTAGAGTGTCCGCATTGTTGCTGATCGCACGCAACGACATAATCCAGAAGGTGGTGGGCAGAACGGCGTTGAGGCGCAGCCAGAGATCATGATACAGATCCTTGACATAGCGCGGCACATCCCGCACAAAGACAACCGGCAGATGCTGCACCAACTGATGGGCATATTGTGCCAAAGATTCGGGTGGCAGCTGCAACAGACGCTTAAATACTTGAATCGCTAGCTGTGGCTTCGTTTCGATGGTCTCCAGTGCCCCACTGAGCAGCTCCGGCTTCAGGTCGTAACGACCTGGTTCGAGGCTGCTGCTGCTGTTGTTGCTGCTGGCGAGCAAATAGTGCTCCTCGACCTCGAGCCAATCGTCGACCATACTTAGATGCGGATAGTTGGAGATGATGAGACGCAACAGCGGATGGAACAGTGACAGATAATCGCTGTGATACTGATGTGCCTTCTGCAAGAGATATTTGAGCGGTAGGCCGCCCATTAAATTGTTTGAGTACTCCTTCTGTTTGCGGCCACCGAGTGCGCTGAGATTCATCAGACGCGTATCCTCGTACAGCATCAGATAGTAGATCATCAGCAGTTGCGATGTTAACGGGCAGCTAACCTCCACCTGGGCAAGCTCATCGCTGGCCGCCAACGGTTGCAGCTCCTCCGAAAAAATTGTTAGCGGCGAGGTGCGAAATACGTGCAAAATTTCCAATTCGGTGAAGGGTCGATGCATATGATCGATGCTCACCTTGCCGGTGGGATTCGGTATGATCAGTGTATTGACATATACCTCAACCAGGGCCGGCATCACCGGATGCACCGGTCGCACCGAGCTACAGATCTGTTTAAAGATCCACGATTTAATCGGCACTTTGTGCTTGAGAAATGTGCGCGATTTGAGCAACTGATGGATGCAGTGCACCGGCAGATAGCCGGGTATTGTGCCATTCAGATTAGGTGTGACAGGCACCCGAACCGCATGCAATGCCACCACCTGTTCGGTGAATAGATCCTGCGTGAACAGTTGCTTAATGCGATTGGTGCTATTCGGCCGGATGGGTATCTTCATGGCCAGCGTGGAGCAGACCATTTCACTGATGGCCGTTATCTGATTGCTGTGAAAATGGATGGCCAGCAGGAGGAGCATCTCACCGAGGGAACTGCTCGTCCCGGAACGTTTACAGAAGAAAGCATCCTCGCGTATGAGCCACTGCAGCCATTCGACAGCCTTGTTCTCCAGTGGAATGGTGGACACCAGCGATGGACACGCGATAAGCATGCACAGTGCCAGCGTCACGAAACGCACCCCGGATGGCGTTGCCTTGGGACAACTGGTGACCAGTTGCGAGAGTGCATTGATCTCGTCGTCGTTAAACTTGAGGCCACCAATTCCGCGAAGGGCGCAATACAGGCGCAACAGTACAGCACCCTGCAGATTGAAGTCCTTCAGTTCGGATGCCTTCGCGGTGATCTTAACGATCTTTTGCAGCAGCTCGACACGCACCAGATTTAGTGCGTCGCCCTTGCGTTTCTGGCTGGAGCGGATGTAGAGTGCAAACCATGAGCGAAGACTCTGATCGTTTCCCAGCAGCAGGCCAGTGAGGAAGGCAACCTAATCCAGGACAGACAGACAGAGATGCCAACATTTAGAAAGCTATACAAGAAAACTAATTTGTTAAACGTCAATCAATCAATCAGTCAGTCAGTCACTGAGTCAATCAATCAATCATTCGGGTAATGAATCAATAAATGCCTCACCAGATCATCGGGATGCTTGAGCGCTAGCTTAAGCATAAACGAAGGCACTTTCATCATTTCGACGCACATGGAGCGATTGACCAACGCCTGCGATGGATTCATCTCGCTTAGGGCCATCAGGAGCAGGAGTCGCTGCTTGCGACCCTTGTCATCGCAATAGTTGGCTATCACGTGCGAGACAACATCACGATAGCAATCCGGAAAATTGGCGACCAGTGCACAAATGATCCGATAACCGTTCGGCACAGTGACGAGGGCGTCGACCAGCTCCAGGATGTTGAGCAGTGAGGGCAGCTCGGCGAGGGCAATGCACAGTATGTCGACGACCTCCTCCAGATAGATGCCATCGTCGAGTATCTCCAGGTAGCCCGGTTTGCCAGTCGATGATGCAGCATAAGATGATGGCTTCGGTTCGGAGGCGGTACCCGAACCCGAACCAGAATCCGACCCAGAACCGGAACCCGAACCAGAGCCAGAACTGGGCGCCGCTGAACCGGATACCTGTTGTTGCAAGCTAAATATCTCGGAGAGAACAACACGCACCTTGCGCGCCACATCCGCCCGCTCGAATCCGAGAGCAATGCCCGACTGCAATCCGTACTCCGGCTGTGGTTGCGTTTCGCCGGCGAAGCCGTTGTTCCCATTGTTGCCATTACCATTGTTGGCACTGGACGATTTCTGACGCACCAGC
Source organism: Drosophila macrothrix (assembly GCA_035042055.1). NCBI lineage: Eukaryota > Metazoa > Arthropoda > Insecta > Diptera > Drosophilidae > Drosophila > Drosophila macrothrix. Next base: position 3,132,584 of record JAWNLX010000587.1, read on the forward strand.
AGCTCCTTCTTCAGATCGTTCTCGAGTTCATGGTAATTGACCTGCAAGTAGGAAACAATGCTGTTCACCACCTCGATGCCGATGAGGACAGCGAGGATCTCCTTGCGTGACTCCATCGATGACGTTGTGTTGTCCAGTGGCGAGAGCAGGCTCATCCGCACCAGCGATGGCAACACCGGCCGTATCTCTAGCTCCGGATAGCTGGCCAGCAGTGTTATGTCCAGATTCTGCATGGCGGCAAACACTCGCTCGGAGACATCGTACAGCTGTTTGCCCTTCTCCTTCTCTTTATCCTTTTCCTCCTTTTCGTTCGGGGCGGCAGGCATCGCTGATATGTTTGTGTTCGTGATCGACGGCTGCCACCGGCTTGCAGTGCTACCTGTTGCCAAATTTTCGCAACTGTCACGTATCTGTTTCTGCCGCTTGTTATCCGTCGAATACGCATCCGCATCCGCACTCGCGTCCGCATCAGTGCTCAGTTCAATACAGAAATCACCTCTCAGTTCTTAAGTGGCAGCATCGCATCGCCGTCGATATCGATAAGTTCGATATCACAATGTGTGGTATTAAATAGCGCTAGTTTTAAGCGGCATGGTCTAATGTAATGTTATCAATATTCTTATATTTTATTGGCCATGTTGTTAAGCAAAAAAAATATTTAAAAATTTACCACGTTTGTTTCAGCCATCTGCCATTTATAATATATATATATATATATATATTTACGCCGGAGAGGTCATTAGTGCTGTGCTGCCCACTTGTTGTTTGACAACATATCGAGCCTTTATGAAATGAGTGTAATCGATGTATATCTTTTTCACTGATAGATACATTTTTCATTCGTATTCAGCAGTCACTTTTTTTTTACTCGCAAATGAAGCTCGACCGCAAAGAATAAATGTGAATAAAAATAAATATATAACGTGAGGAATCTATATGGATTGTGTGTTTTATGAATCAATTCGAGAAAATTGAACAGTAAGTTTGTCGAGTAGGTAAGTGAAAGTTGCCCAAAAAAAGTGCAGTGAAAACAGGCGGCAAATGCAAAAAAGAAAAAATATCAAAAATTCGTCGGGAAATAGACCAACGCCCAGTAGTCAGTCGTACCGTACAAGTACCGTACACCAGTGCCTAGTGACAAGAAGAAGAAGACAATGACGACGACGACGACGAAGTGAGCTAAAAAGTATCTCAAAATTCAAAAAGTGGGCCAGTCAGTTGAGTCAGTCAGTCAGTGTGTAACTTTAGTCGCTATTAAATAACTGATATATATAATCTCTGTATATATGCACGATCACACCTTCGATATATGTACGTATGTATGTATGAATATACATAATAAAAACATCATCGATTAAAATTGCCTACCCCCGACTCCCACTATCGCAGTCGCCGTCGCAGTCACTGCCTTGGCGTTGATGACATCATTCAGTGTTTTCAGTTCGTCGTCGTTCAGTATGCGAGATGTGAGAGTCGAGTCGAGTGTTGACCGTTGAGTGTTGAGTGTTGCTGAGTGGCCCTAAATAAAAATTGAACGAATACTTTTCGTGCATCAACATTATGCTCAAAATCAAAACAAAAATATGAAACACACAAGTAAATGAAGTTTGAAAAGCAAACGCAAAAAAGGAAGAAAAAAGAAAAATTGAGTAACATTTGCGTCAGAGCTGATAGAAAGAAATGTGCGATAAAAGGCAATATTTAATCAAGATATACACATACACATACAAATACACATGCACATGCACACATACATATATAGATGAAATGTTTTTAATCGTACACACAAATACGCACTTACACATATGCAAACGCACACACATACATATACACATCTATCTTTTGCGCTCTTCCTCTTGCTATCTCTATCTTTTTCCCTTTTTTTGTGTTCACTCACTCGCACGCCCATTGACAGCGAAATGCACTTTGAAATACAGTAACATACACACACACGTACCATGTAAAAATAGGAAATCCTTCTAAGAGGTCACGAGTTGAATTGAAGTTGTTTATCGATACATTGGAATGGGTGGAAAATGAACGAATCGAACGAAAAAAAAACGCTGCTGCACTTGTCTACACACACGCACACATGCATTTGGAGTGCGTGTGTTTTTGTGTGTGTTCGTTAAGGTTTGGCCCACCTTGCTTATGCCTTAAAGAATGACAAATCAACAGCCATAACTCAAATTGTACAGTTGTAGTAGTTGTAAGTACGTGCTTATTACTCGCAATGTATATATGAATGTATGCATCTGTGTGTGTGTGTGTGTGTGTATTACTGAGCGAGTTGGAGAAGCCTCACAGCTTTGAGCGCTTGTTAGTTAAAACACACACACAAAAAAAGAAGAAAAAAAAAAAACCAAACAGGTTTTTCCAAATAAAAATAGAAGAAAAAACAGTGTAATTAAAATATGGAGTTTTCACTCCGTTTGTGGTGGTGGTTTGCATTGAGCGTCGACGTCGCTGCCCTTGTTAATTGAATTGAATCGACGGCAGTTGCACAACTTCAAGAAAGAAAAAAAGAAAAGAAACAAAAACCGCGCCTTTTGCTGGTGCTGCTCACTGCTAATCAAATCAATGTGATGAACTCACTTTTAACAAGATCAACTTAGGCACACACGCACACATACATATACATGTATAATGTTTTTCGTATGACATGCAATCATAATTGCAAAGTTGCCACTGTTCAAAACCTACCCCATTTACTGGGCTTGCTGTGCTCCCCTCCAATACCACCAATCTCCGCTTCGACTCGCTCTTTGCTCTCATTAGCTCTCTCTCTCTCTCTCTCGCTGCCTTACACAGATACGCTCTCCATTTTCATTTTGTCACTCTCACGAACGGCTCTCATTGTGTGCGTGTGCCGCCTGTTTGTTTGTTTGTTTGTGTTTCTGCTGCTGGTGTTGTTGTTGTTGGTGTTTTCGCTCTGTTTTCGTTATGCTTGCTCTCCCGCTCATCTCAGTCTTCTCAGTTTGTCGGCGAGTTTTAAGCTTCGTTTTCGTTATAATCAGAAAAATATTACGTAATAGATAATAGAGCTGCGTGAGTACGATTTTTTTTTGTTTGTGTGTGTGTGCTGCTCATACATATGTATGTTTGCGAATAAAGAAGTGTGCTAAATTCTTTTGCTTTATTTTTTGTTTTGTTATTTTTTTCTCAATACATTGTTGTTGCAAAATTAGCTCATACCCCATCGAGAGCATAAATTAAATCAGCAAGCAGGCAACCAACCAGTATTACAACATCAACAACAACAACAGTAGCTTTGAGTGCAATTTTAAGTCTGATGTGTTAAACAAAAACAAAAAAAAAACATAATTACCTCAACTACGTAGATACATACATGCATGCATGTGTGTGTGTGCGTGTGTGTATATAGCGTGAAGGGAATGACCTGCTCAGCTTTGAATAAAGGTCAAAATACACTTGCATAGCTGGAGAATTTTTGTTGGCTTGTAGCTGTTTGTATATATATATATATATCTGTATGTGTGTGTGTGTACAACAATTCCCATTGGTATACAGATAAATTGAAAAAAATATCAGGCACACATACGCATATATTTATTTTTTTGATTTGTATGAGACATTTCGGTCATTCTGATAGTTTTTTTTTTCATTTTTTTGTTGTTTTTTTTTTTTGTGTTTTTGTGAATTGAATTTCCTGCAATTTCACCACCGTGCGACTTAAATCAGTGCCGCCGGTCCCACACCCCCCCACACACCGAACCCAGACTCGCCCACAACCTGTCACACTTTGAAATTGGAATGAGAATGAGAATGCCCCATTGCGGATGGGGCGTGATGTAATCGCGTTAACTATAAAGTCAAAATAATGAACACACACACACACACACACACATGCCTATATATCTATGTATATATATATGTGTGTATGCATGCATAAATACAGTGAGAGACAATTGTAATGATCGGACTTGGACGCCAGTTGACCCAGGCGAACCCGCGGGCCACTCAATGTGACGCCATTGTGTCTTATGAATCATCGAAGGGGCAGGGGAAGTGCCACAGGACGGGGCATGGGCAGGGGAAGCACAGTTGCGACCGCCACCCATATTTAGGCCCAGACGTGAATTGTATGTGGCACAGAGTGCAGTATTAAATAGTTGCAGCGTTACTTTCGCTATTTAGACACCATTTTTTTTATAAAAATAAATAGAAAATCAGCTATATATGCCTAATTCAATCAGAAATATATATGACTAATCTGTAGCAATGTGGTATATATACTTTAAGTAGTATATCAGAAGGAAATGGAGGAAAAAACAAGTGAATTAATTAAAAAAAAAAAATTTTGTGGTTTCTTGTTTTTGCAGTTATTCTTTGAGATTTATTTTCGGTTTGGAATTGAACGAGTACAAAATTGAATTCTTTGCGGTGTGAATTGTGGACAATTTACTAAGAGAGAGCTGACAACAATAACAATAACAAAATGACGACGGACATTTCAATTGTTCGATGGGACCCCAGCCAGGGTCCTGGCAACGAATATATCGATGAATACGAATACGATGGCGGCAACTCCAGTTCGCGACTGTTCGAGAGGTCGCGCATCAAGGCGCTCGCCGAGGAGCGCGAGAGCGTACAGAAGAAGACATTCACCAAGTGGGTGAATTCGCATCTGTGTCGCGTCAATTGTCGCATCGCCGATCTCTATGTGGATATGCGCGATGGCAAGCATTTAATCAAGCTGCTCGAGGTGCTATCCGGTGAACGTCTGCCCAAGCCGACCAAGGGAAAGATGCGCATCCACTGCCTGGAGAATGTCGATAAGGCACTCCAATTTCTTCGCGAACAGCGCGTCCATCTCGAGAACATTGGCTCCCACGATATTGTCGATGGCAATGCCTCACTCAATCTCGGCCTCATCTGGACAATTATCTTGCGCTTCCAGGTGAGCAAAGCAAGCAAAGCACTGAGAAAAAAGTTAATTGCCATCATATATGGTTTTGGTTTTGGATTTGTATTAATGTTAATAGAGTTTTTCTCAGTGTTGTATTAGTTAGCCCTCATTCTGATCTTGACCTTGATCTAAATTGATGTTTCTTTTTTTTTTTCCTTATGCAATATTTGTATTCATTTTTGATGTCTGCTGCGCCTTGTTGAATATATAGATACAAGATATCACAATTGAGGAGGTGGACAACAAGGAGACAAAGTCGGCGAAGGATGCATTGCTGCTGTGGTGCCAGATGAAGACCGCTGGCTATCATAATGTGAACGTGCGAAACTTTACGACATCGTGGCGCGATGGATTGGCCTTCAATGCGATCATACACAAACACCGTCCAGATCTGGTGCAGTTTGAGAAGCTGTCGAAAACGAATGCCATACACAATCTGAACAATGCATTCGATGTCGCCGAGGATAAGCTCGGTTTGGCCAAGCTGCTCGATGCGGAGGATGTTTTCGTTGAGCATCCCGACGAGAAATCGATAATTACGTATGTGGTCACATACTATCACTACTTCAGCAAACTGAAGCAGGAGACGGTGCAGGGCAAGCGTATTGGCAAGGTGGTCGGCATTGCAATGGAGAACGATAAGATGATTCACGACTATGAGCACTTCACCAGCGATCTGCTCAAATGGATCGAGACGACGATAGAGTCGCTGGGCGAACGTGAGTTTGCCAACTCATTGGTCGGTGTTCAGGGACAATTGGCGCAATTCTCCAATTATCGCACCATCGAGAAGCCACCGAAATTCGTTGAGAAGGGCAACCTGGAGGTGTTGCTGTTCACCCTCCAATCGAAGATGCGCGCCAATAACCAGAAACCCTATACGCCCAAGGAGGGCAAAATGATATCGGACATCAACAAGGCCTGGGAGCGTCTGGAGAAGGCCGAGCACGAGCGTGAGCTGGCGCTGCGCGAGGAGCTTATACGCCAAGAGAAACTGGAACAGTTGGCGGCACGTTTCGATCGCAAGGCATCCATGCGTGAGACGTGGCTATCGGAGAATCAGCGTCTCGTCAGCCAGGATAACTTTGGATTCGATTTGGCAGCAGTTGAAGCGGCTGCCAAGAAGCACGAAGCCATCGAAACGGACATCTTTGCGTATGAGGAGCGTGTCGAGGCTGTTGTTGCTGTTTGCGATGAGCTCGAATCGGAGCGCTATCACGATGTGAAGCGCATCCTGTTGCGCAAGGATAACGTGAAGCGTCTCTGGATGTATCTGTTGGAGTTGCTGCGTGCGCGTCGCATGCGTTTGGAGATCTCGTTGCAGCTGCAACAGAACTTCCAGGAGATGCTCTACATTCTGGACAACATGGAGGAGATTAAGCAACTCCTCATGACTGACGACTATGGCAAGCATCTGATGGGCGTCGAGGATCTGTTGCAGAAGCACTCGCTGGTCGAGGCCGACATCAATATACTGGGCGAACGTGTCAAGGTCGTTGTGCAGAACTCACAGAAGTTCCTCAGCGACGATCCCGAATCGTATAAGCCATGCGATCCCGAGATTATTGTATCGCGCGTCCAACAGCTGGAAGATGCGTACGCGGAACTGGTGCGTCTCGCTGTGGAGCGACGCAGTCGCCTTGAGGAGAGCCGCAAACTGTGGCAATTCTATTGGGACACTGCCGACGAAGAGAACTGGATCAAGGAGAAGGAGCAGATCGTCTCAACGGATGAAATTGGTCACGATCTGACCACCGTCAATCTGTTGCTGAGCAAGCATAAGGCACTCGAATCGGAGATCACATCGCACGATCCACAGCTGCAGAATGTGGCCAAGGTGGGTGCCGAGCTGATTACCGAGGGTCACTTTGGGGCCGATCGCATCAAGGATCGCCTCAAGGAGATCCTATCCAAATGGGATCATCTGCTCGATCTGACCAAATATCGCCGTCAGCGCCTGGAGAATGCCGTCGAATACTTCCAACTATTTGCCGATGCCGATGACGTGGACAACTGGATGTTGGATACGCTGCGTATTGTCTCCAGTGAGGATGTGGGTCGCGACGAAGCCAATGTCCAATCGCTGCTCAAGAAGCACAAGGATGTCGCCGAAGAGCTGAAGAACTATGCCGAGGTCATCGATGCCCTGCACAAACAGGCCGACACCCTCAAGCTCAACGAGCCGGAAAAGGCAAGTGTGGACAAGCGACTGGAGGCGATCGATTCACGTTACAAGGAGCTCACCGAGCTGGCCAAGTTACGCAAACAGCGTCTCCTCGACGCACTCAGCTTGTACAAGCTGATGTCGGAGGCGGATGGCGTCGAGCAATGGATCAAGGAGAAAACCAAGATGTTGGACACCATGGTGCCCGGCAAAGATATCGAGGATGTTGAGATTATGAAGCATCGCTTCGAGGGCTTCGACAAGGAAATGAATGCAAATGCTTCCCGCGTTGCCGTTGTCAATCAACTTGCCCGGCAGCTGCTCCACGTCGAGCATCCCAATTCCGATGAGATTCTCGATAGGCAGAATCATCTCAACCAGGAGTGGTCGACGCTGCGCGAGAAGGCCGAGGCCAAGATGGATGACCTCAAGTCCGCCCACGGTGTACAGACCTTCTACATTGAGTGCCGCGAGACTATCTCTTGGATCGAGGACAAGAAACGCATCCTCACCGAAACCGACAGCCTGGAGATGGATCTAACTGGTGTGATGACACTGCAGCGCCGTCTAAGCGGCATGGATCGCGATCTGGCCGCAATTCAGGCGAAATTGTCGAGCTTGGGTCGCGAGGCGGACAGCATTGAGGTGGAGCATCCGGAGGAGGCGCAGCTAATCCGCGAGCGTATTGCACAAATCGAACTGATTTGGGAGCAGCTGACACAGATGCTGAAGGAGCGCGACTCCAAGCTGGAGGAGGCTGGCGATTTGCATCGCTTCCTGCGCGACCTCGATCACTTCCAGACCTGGCTAACCAAGACCCAGACGGATGTCGCCTCAGAGGACACGCCCACATCACTGCCGGAAGCCGAGAAGCTGCTCAATCAGCATCAGTCCATACGCGAGGAGATCGACAACTATACCGAAGATTACAAGTCCATGATGGAGTATGGCGAACGTTTGACTTCCGAGGGCAACACATCCGAGGATCCACAGTATATGTTCCTCCGCGAACGCTTGAACGCCCTTAAGGACGGCTGGGAGGAGCTGCATCAGATGTGGGAAAATCGTCAGGTGTTGCTTTCGCAGAGTCTCGATCAGCAGCTTTTCAACCGGGATGCACGCCAGACCGAAGTGTTGCTCAGCCAGCAGGAGCACTTCCTTAGCAAGGACGACACACCGGTCAATCTGGAACAGGCCGAGAATCAATTGAAGCGTCACGAAGCCTTCCTCACCACCATGGAGGCCAACGATGACAAGATCAATACGCTGCTTCAAGTGGCGGACACCCTCGTCGAGAAGGAGCACTTTGATGCCGACAAGATTGGCAAACGGGCCGAGAATATCACTGGACGACGTGATGATAATCGCCAGCGGGCGCTCGATCAGCATGAGAAGCTGAAGAATCAGGTGAAACTGCACGAGTTCCTCCAGGATTTGGAGGAACTGGCCGAATGGGTGCAGGAGAAGTATGTTACATCCCAGGATGAGACCTATCGCAGCGCAAAGACAATACACTCCAAGTGGACCCGGCATCAGGCATTCGAGGCTGAGATTGCCGCTAATAAGGAGCGCCTCTACGAGGCCGAAAAGTCCGCCCAGGAGCTGTCGAAGGAGAAGCCCGAATTCAAGGATGTCATCGAGCCCAAGCTCAAGGAGCTGGCCAAGCAATTCGATGATCTTGAGGTGCACACCAAGGAGAAGGGCGCCCTGCTCTTCGATGCTAATCGCGAGGTGCTCGTCCAGCAGACTTGCGATGACATCGACTCGTACATTACAGATCTGGAGCGGCAGATTGTTAGTGGTGATACCGCCAACGATTTGACCTCGGTGAATATCCTGATGCAGAAGCAACAGGTTATCCAGACACAGATGGCGGTGAAGGCGCGTCAAGTCGAAGAGATTGACAAACAGACCGAATATCTACAGAAGACGGTGCCCGAGGAGAAGATCGAACCGATTGTGGTGAAGAAGACGGCCGTTTTGGAGCGCTTTGAGAAGATCAAGGCGCCGCTGTTGGAGCGTCAGAAGCAGCTGGAGAAGAAGAAGGAGGCATTCCAGTTCTGTCGCGACGTCGAGGACGAGAAGCTCTGGATCGATGAGAAGCTGCCGGTGGCCAACTCGTCCGACTACGGCAACTCTCTGTTCAATGTTCATGTACTCAAGAAGAAGAACCAATCGCTGGCCACTGAAATTGATAACCATGAGCCGCGCATCAATGCCATCTGCAACAATGGACGCAAACTGATTGATGAGGGTCACGAGGATGCCAAGAAATTCGAGGCGCTGATCAGCGATTTGACGGCCAAGTGGCAGGAGCTCAAGGATGCCATCGATAATCGCAAGAAGCATCTGCTCGAATCGGAGAAGGTGCAACAGTATTTCTTCGATGCACAGGAGGCCGAATCGTGGATGAGCGAACAGGAGCTCTACATGATGGTCGAGGATCGCGGCAAAGATGAGATTAGCGCACAGAATCTAATGAAGAAGCACGAGAATCTGGAGCAATCTGTCGAGGACTATGCGAACACCATTCGCCAGCTGGGCGAGGTGGCGCGCCAATTTAGCAGCGATGATGTGTCCAGCGGTGATGCGGTCGCCGTCAAGCAATCCCAACTGGACAAACTGTATGCCGGTCTCAAGGATCTGGCTGGTGAGCGTCGTGCCCGCCTCAATGAGGCTCTCCAACTGTTCATGCTTAGCCGCGAGGTCGATGATCTGGAGCAATGGATAACCGATCGCGAAGTGGTCGCCGGCTCCCAGGAGCTGGGCCAGGATTACGATCATGTCACACTCCTCTCGGAGCGCTTCAATGAGTTCGCCCGCGACACAGAGGCTGTGGGCGGGGAGCGTGTGGCCAAGGTGAATGGCATTGCTGATAATCTGATACAGGCGGGACACTCGGACTCGGCCACCATCGCCGAGTGGAAGGATAGCCTGAACGAGTCGTGGCAGGATCTGCTCGAGCTGATTGAGACACGCACCCAAATGCTGGCCGCCTCGCGGGAACTGCACAAATTCTTCCATGACTGCAAGGATGTGCTTGGCCGCATTCTGGAGAAGCAGCACGGTGTCTCCGATGAGCTGGGTCGCGATGCTGGATCTGTGTCGACACTGCAGCGCAAGCATTACAATTTCCTGCAGGATCTGACCACGCTGTACTCGCAGGTACAGCAGATCCAGGAGGAGTCCGCAAAGCTGCAGGACGCCTATGCCGGCGACAAGGCTAAGGAGATCACCAATCGCGAACAGGAGGTCCTCCATGCCTGGGACAATCTGCAGGCTATGTGCGATGCACGCAAACAGAAGCTGGCTGACACTGGTGATCTGTTCCGTTTCTTCAATATGGTGCGCATACTCACCATCTGGATGGAGGATCTGGTGCGCCAGATGAACACCTCGGAGAAGCCGCGCGACGTCTCCGGCGTCGAGCTGCTGATGAATAACCATCAGAGTCTAAAGGCCGAGATCGATACTCGCGAGGATAACTTCGGCGCCTGCATATCCCTGGGCAAGGAGTTGCTTACTCGCAATCATTACGCATCCGCTGACATCAAGGATCGCCTGAAGTCGCTGAACAACAGCCGCAATGCCCTACTCTTGCGCTGGGCGGAGCGATGGGAGAACCTTCAGCTGAGTACGTATCCCACAATCCATTTCACAGCCGCAGCATAAAGCTAATCTTGTATTATTGTTTTTATCTATGCAGTCCTGGAGGTCTATCAGTTTGCCAGAGATGCTGCCGTTGCCGAGGCTTGGCTTATTGCCCAGGAGCCGTACCTGCTGTCCTCCGAGCTGGGGCACACCATTGACGAAGTGGAGAATCTGATTAAGAAGCATGAGGCATTCGAAAAGTCGGCTGCCGCTCAGGAGGAGCGCTTCAGTGCACTTGAGCGTTTGACAACAGTAAGTGATTGATCCTCAATAATCCCCCGAATGATTGACTGATTGACTACAAAGACCTATTTATTAATCATTTTGTGTGTGTTTTATTTTTTGCTCCACTCCAGTTTGAGCTTAAGGAAATGAAGAGGCGCCAGGAGATGGCGGAGGAGGCGGAGCGACATCGCATCAAGGAGGAGCAGGAGGCTAAAGCTGCATCCGAGGCGGCGGAGCTGGCTAAGCGTGAGGCTGAGCGACGCGACGATGTTGATGTGGGCGTTTCCCATGATGAAGCAGGTAGGATGACGGAATGTGAATGAATCCATTCCAATTACGAATTGCAAATCTCATTTTTACTTATACCTCACCTCAACTCACATCTCCCCTCCCCCGTAAAGCACGTAAACGAGGTTAACCCCCCAGCCCCATAACCCGAACTACCTATCATCTATCATACAACTAGAATCTATCGACACGCGTGCTATGTGAATAACCAACTAAATCTGAACATTCCATCTCATTCAATCATGCTTGCTCAATCGATCAATCAAACGTCGGATTAACCCAATCAATCAACTAACCAAATAAACTAAACGCAGGCGCCGCAGACTCAGCCGTCGACATTGAGCGTGTTGTCGAGCTCCAAACAGGTACAACTCTTGACCATGGGATACCCGGAGTCGTCTCTCCTCTCTCTATCTCTATCTGTATTGCTATATCTATCTCTTTATCTGTGTGTGTTTCTCTTGATCTTATCTGTATGCTCTATAATCATTCATATATATGTATATGTGTGTGGATATGTATATACATATATATAACATATTTGATGTACTCAAGTGTTCAGTAATTTATCGAAGTCTCTTCTGTAGAGCGTGGCGCCACACCAGCTTCTGGAGATGGTCAGGAGGGTTATGTGACACGAAAGCATGAGTGGGAGTCGGCCACCAAGAAGGCATCCAACCGATCTTGGGATAAGGTAAGCATCTCATACATTACAAATTACATTAAAACCTGATTTAATTATCAGCTTGTTCTTAATATGTTTCCAATTTGCTAATATTCAATATGCGTTTGTTTGCTTGACAGGTTTATATGGCTGCACGAGCCGGACGCGTTTCGTTCTTCAAAGATCAGAAGGGTTATAAGAGTAATCCCGAATTGACCTTCCGCGGCGAGCCCAGCTACGATCTGCAAGGTGCTGCCATCGAAATTGCCAGTGATTACACCAAGAAGAAGCACGTGCTGCGAGTGAAGTATGTTGTTGTTGATTACCAAAAAGATATCCTTGCTTAATAATATAAATCTCCAATGTGTCCACTCCATTCCAGGCTTGCCAGTGGGGCTGAGTTCTTGATGCAAGCCCACGATGATAACGAGATGTCACAGTGGGTGTCCGCCCTGAAAGCCCAGAGTGAATCGGCAGCTGTTGCGGCGAGCAGATCCCAGACTCTGCCAGCCACTTCACAAAAGGACGAACCAAAGCGCAGATCGTTTTTTACTTTAAAGAAAAAGTAAATTGAATTATATAGAGCAGCTAATTAAAACAAACAAAAAAGAAAAAGAAAGAAAAAAAATTTAAAACAAAAACAAAACAATACATATATATTTTTTTCATATATTTAATGCAAAACTTATTTCATAAAAAAGCAAAAAACAAAAACAAAAAACTTGCAAGAGAAACAAGCAAAAAGTAAACGTAAAAAATTATTATGCTTATCAAATTTGCACGATAAATACTGCTATTATTGATTAAACGTATGTATCTTATTTATTTAAACAAATACAAAGTAATATAAAGATAAAAAAACAAAACAAAAACAACAACAACAAAAAACAAATTGAGAACAACTCGTGTATGCATTTCAATGTATTCGATAAATAAACGAATTATTCCTCTAAAGTACATACAAATTGTTGCCATTGAATATTGAATAACCAAAAGGAAAAGAAAAAAAACATTGGGAAGGGTATAAAAACCAATGCAATCATTTATGGAGGGTGGGCCAGCTACAATTTGGGGTTGATTTATGCGACAAAGTGTCGCTTGCTGCTGCCTGACGTTCACCGATGAGGTCATCATATAAATAAGTAAAAATTATTTTTTCCCGGCCTTTGCACATTCGATGTACATGGCTAGGTGGATGGGTGGGTCAATGTTGCCAGATCAATAGTTGCAGCCCAATATGTGTAAAGTTATTAATAGTCTGTGCGTGGGAAAATAAATGTGACCTGGTTTTTGGTGTCAGTGTGTGTGTGTGCGTGTGTGTGTGTTTGTCGCGTGCATCAATTGCATTTTGAAAATGTAAACAGACCGCCAGTGCTGCCAGATGGTCGGCTCGATAAGTCGACAAATCGGATACAAATCGATAAGCGCTTTTTTTTTGCAAGCAAGCTGGCAGCGTTGTTCGCTGCTTGCAAGCAGAACAACGGCAACTATTAATTGATTAAATACTTCATTAGCTTAAGCGATGTAACAAACGTGAAGAACCCAATTGATAAACTATAACAACAATGTGAGCTGGAAGTGCCTGGGATAAGTGCAAGTGCAAGTGTCATGGACATGCTGACATATATATGGTTTAACTGCAACTTAAACCTTTAGAACACTACCACCCACTCACAATGACAACGAAAACGAAAACGAAAACTACCAATCATCATTCTAAGCCAAAGTCACTATTTGTGCGTGTATAAGTGAGTGTGTGTGTGCTGGTATTGGTGTTGGTGTGTGTGAATTGATGTGTTGAGTGTGTGGGTCTGACGACATTGACTGAGCCTGCAACGACAGTCCCCGAGACCGCCCACCCCTGCACCACCCACAACTGCGGGAAACGCAGCTAGTAACCGAAGCACTTCTTCCTCTTCTACTTCTTATACTGCTTCTTCTTGACTCGTCCACAACAGAACTCAACTCAATTCAACCCAACTCAACGAACATAAAAAAGAGGCGGACAAAAAAAAGAGCAGAAAATCGAAAAGAGAAACATTTGCGAAATAAATGCAAATAATAATAACTGTGCCATGTGAATATTATTACTAATATTGTTGGTAGCCAGTACTTAGAGACTAAGCACCAAGAATAAAGTCTCACCACTCCGCCCCCCCCGTCAAAAAGAAAAGACAAACACAATGTTCAATCGGTTGGGCAACGCTGGCGCTGGCGTCGCCTCGTCTGCTGCTGCTGCTGCTCCGACTTCTGCAGCTGTTGGTGCACCCACGGTTGCAGGTGGTGGTGGTGGTTCTGCTGCTGCTCCTGCGACTGCTGCAGTCAGCGGATCGGAGGCAACTGCGTCGATCTCCAGTGGAGTGGCACCGATCAGTGATCTCTATTTGCGTCCGTTACCGTATTTAGACACGAAATGGCTGCGCGCCGATCTCATTGCCTGCCTGCGCAACGCTTCCGAGGGCTCGATACTGTGGAATCATCTCATCCAGGACTGTGAACTGGTCTCCTCGCCCACCGCACCGCTCGTCAATGCCCGTGGCCAGCTGTCGTATCTCGGTGACGATGGCAAACATTATTGTGGCGCCCAGGCGCTCCAATGTGTCTGCTGTCAGCCCGAATACTGTGGGCCCCTCTCCGCCTGCAACTGCGACAGCTGTCGTCCCCTCGACTCTGACACGGCCATCAAGAAGCTGACATCGGCGGCGGCACAGCAGGCGGCAGCTGGTCTGCAGCACGCCACGGAGCTCACCCTGAACAGCTGGCTGTGGAGCCAGCCACCCAATCAGCTGGCCAAGCATGATTGCCAACGCTCGCTAATCGCTGAGCTGCACGAGCTGGCGTTGCGCGCCGCTGGCAATTGTCTGTCCGCACAGCAGCTGCGCCAGCATCTGTTCATCTACGAGCGTTACTTTGTCGCGCTCAAGCGCAATCAACACCAGGCCCAGCATCATCAAGAGAAGCAACCGGAGAAGCAACATCAACAGCTGGTGGAGGATTGTGTGGTGGCAGCAGCTTCAGGGGCGCCGGCGCCGGTGCCGCCATTGGAGCCAGAGCATGCAGCGTTGGGATTGGCACGCGTTGGAACGCGTGCCGCGCTAAATTTTAGTTTTGCATTCTTGCGTCGAGCGTGGCGCTCCGGCGAGGATACGGAAATGTGCAGCGAGCTGTTGAGCGAGGCGCTCGAATCGCTGCAGGAGCTGCCCGAGGCGACTCTGTTTGATGCGGCAGCACAGGTGTCGCCGCTCTGGCTGGAGGTGATGGAGCGCTCCATTAAGTTTCTGCGCCTCGTCGCACTCGGTGATCCCATGGGTGGACGCTGTTTGGCGCCGCTAACGGATCGCCATACGGCGCTATGTCTGCTGCTCGAGTTGGGCGTCCAGAAGGGCACTCTGGCGGCGACGCTGGAGTGTGTGGTGCTGCTGCTGCTCCTCTGGGAGAAGGACAACGACAATGGACATGGCCACGGACACGGACATGGCAATGTAAACGGTGCCGATAATCGGGATATGCCACGTAAAACTGGTGCACCACTGCTGCGTATCCTGCAGCGCTATCAGCGCCTCGGCTCCGTGTCTGCCTCGAACAGCAGCGGCAACAGCAGCAGCAGCTCGAGCAGCTGCAGCAATTCGGTGGAGACACCAATACCCATGGCCAGCGCAACGGAGACCTTTCTGCGCTTCCTCATGCTGCCCAAGAGCAGCGCTGCCATTGTCGATCTTCGACGTGCCGCTGTCGTCATCATCTCACATCTGGATCGCCTGGTACAGCCTCATATGCCACACCAGACGCACATGCCCAGCTGCCTGCGCCGGCACAGCAACGACGAGCTCAGCAACGACGATGACGAGGACACTGCAAAGCAGAGAACATTGCTCGAACAGCAGCGAGTCTATGCGCTCGGCTGGCCAACGCTCTCCAAGGAGCAGCAGGGCTTCAATGTCGAACCGGCGCTCAGCTGGACAAGTGCATCCACACAACGGCCGCCGCCGGCGCTACTCAACTGCAAGTTCCACGTAAAACAGGTCGCGTGCAGCGAGGATATTGTGCTGCTGCTCAGCAAGGAGGGCAAACTCTACAATTGGCACATCAGCAAACCGGACACGGAACCCCAACCGCTTGACTTTGGGGACATTGGCAGCGAGACATTCATCTCGATTGCATCGCACTGCGAGGGACGCCACTTTCTGGCCGTCGACAATAATTGTGAGTTGTGGTTGTGGCGGTGCCGGTGGTACCAAATTATTGCTAATCTCTCTCTATACCTTCTCACGTAGTTAACGCATATTCGTGGGGCACTGGCGACAGTCGTCGCTTGGGTCACGGCGACTGTCATTCACGTGAGCTGCCCACCAAAATCGAGAGTCTGGTGCGTCGCGTCAAGTCCGTGTATTGCGGCTGCTCCTACAGTGCCGCCATCACGTTGAGGGGCAATCTGTATACGTGGGGCCGCGGCACCTATGGCCGATTAGGGCATGGCAATTCGGATGATCAGTGCTTGCCCACCATGGTGATGGCGCTCAAGGATCATCAGGTGGTGGACGTTGCCCTCGGAAGCGGTGATGCCCACACTCTCTGTCTGACCAACGAGGGACTGGTCTATGCCTGGGGCGATGGCGACTATGGCAAACTGGGCAACGCCAGTTGCAACAGCAGCCTCCAACCGTTGCTCATTGAGTGTCTGCCACGTGTGCAGCGCGTCTTTGCCGGCTCTCAGTTTTCGCTGGCGCTAACCGGCGAGGGTCAGCTATATAGCTGGGGCAAAGCCTCCTGTCTGGGCCATCAGCTTGTCGAGCGCAATGTGCAGGGCTGCAGTGTGCCCAGACTTATAACCAGTCTGCAGGTAAACCACAAAAATAATAATCAGCTATTTAATATTTATTATATATTTCTCGTTATATTTTTGTTATCAGCACAAGCGTATTGTGGATGTCGCTGTGGGCGTGACCCATTGCCTGGCATTGAGCAGCGCCGGGGAGATCTTTGGCTGGGGTCGCAACGACAACCAACAGATTTGTCCCGCCTCTGTCTGCAGTGAGCCGCTGTTGCGTCAACCGATACTGGTCACATTACCAACGCTGCCCGCCAGCGGAATGGCCTGCACCGCTGTCCAGAGCCTAATCTGGACGCAGAGCAGCCGTCAGGGTGTGCCGCTGCGTGCCCCATTCGTCATCGATTTGGGCGAACCGACATTCCGTCTGCTCGATCAACTGTTGGGCATGTGCAGTGCCAGCGCTGCACAGGATAATCGACAGACGCCCAACCAGGAGTCCGAATGCATTGCGGTCGCCTGTCTCAATCTGGTGCGGCTACAGCTGCTCGCGCTCATCGCCAACGGTGTGGAGCCGCGCAATGTGGGTCTGGCCAGCGGTGGCCGGCTGCTCAACAGCCTCAAGACACGCATCCTGAGTCTCGCCGGTGGCAGCCAAGTGCTGCGCACCATTCAAATAGCCGCACAGCAGGCAATCCAGGTGGGTTGGGTGATGAGTCATAACAATAATCATTTAATATACTCATTTTAAATACCATTTTGTCTGTGTGTGTGTCAGGATGGTTGGAGTGTGCTCTTGCCGACGGCAGCGGAACGGGCACAGACGCTGACAGCGTTGCTGCCTTCGGAGCCGGGACAGGCGTGCTCGGCGGGCCATCGGTTCATGACAGATCTGCTCGTTAGCTCACTAATGGCCGAGGGGGGATTGGAGACAGCGCTGCAACATGCGATACGGCTGGAGAGCAGTTCGTGTTCGACGCAAGACTGCACGGATGGAGCACATTTGCCCCTGCTGCAGTTAATCACACGATTGCTGAACAACAATGCGGCGCTCACACAGAGTCGTCTCTCGTTGGCGATGCTGGGCAAACATCAGCAGCAGCAACAGCAGCATCATCATCACCATCAACACCACCACCATCATCATCATCATCATCAGCAACAGCAGCTGCCTGTGGAGGAGCTCCAGCATCAGCATCATCCCAGCACTAGCCCTAGTCTCTGTTTGCTGCATCGTTTTCAGCGTCTGCTGCTGGCGTACATACACCAGGCGAGCGACGACGAGGATACAACGGGAGCAGAGGCATTGCTTGCCCAATACTTGCACAGTTTGATACCAGCTTGCGTGACGACGCTGCAGCAGGCACATGAACTGGCGTTGCAGTGCCGCGAATCCAGTGAATTGGGCACTCTGGGCATGCATCCGTTTGGCGGGGCATTGAGTCGCGTGCTGCAAGCGGACATTTCGGATGCGCTGATGCATGAGCTGCTCGTGGGTCTGGTGCTGCTGAAGCGGGATCGACCACAGTGCCTAGGTAGCTTGCGCTGGGCGCGTCTCTGCCTGCCATTGTTGCGTGTCCTGGATTGTCTGAATCGGGCGCTGGGCGAGGGTGAGTTGCGCGACGGCGACGACATGGGCTGGCCGGGCATTATTTGCCGTGGCGGACCCAAGGGTGCCGCACCGCCACCAGCTGCTGATCCCGAGACGCACTATGTCCGACGTGCCGACATGGAGAACCTGCTGCTCGACGGCAGCCGCTGCATCATTCTAGCCGGCTATGTTTGCGACATCAATGGCTTTGCGTAAGTTATTCCAAATAATTATGCCAAACTGTGCAGTACAGGATATCTGCGGGTTGAGCAGGGCAGTCTTTGACGGATTTACAACTTGCGCATTTCATTTCAGCTGCGAATCGGAGAACTTGCGCGCTCTGTTGGACATGGGCCTCGGCAAGGATCTGAGCGCTGAGTTGGGCACACCTGGACATCGGAGTGTCATGGAGCAACTGCTGCAACACCATAAGCTGGGCAAATACCTGGCCACACAGAGCGCCAACGAGGAGAAGGTAAGCTTGAAGAGACCTCCCTTTTATTTTGTCATATTTTAATCTTTTTATCTTTTAATCTTCGCTGCAGGCAACGTCACAAGGAGCTCAACGTTTGACGCACTTCAGCTCGGAGTGTACGCTGGCGCAGTTGCTCGGCCTGGTGGCGAATCTCATGTGCAGCGGTCCCGGCTTGCAGCCAGCAGAGTTGCAATGCCGCCAATTGGACAAATCATCGCTGCTTAGTGGTGGCCTGCTGATGCTCCAACCCAATAATCCGTTTGACGAAGAGAAGGGCGAGGCGCGCAGCAGCCACAGCACAGCTGGGAATACGCCAACGGAGGCACCGGTGCCACCAACTCCAACACGGGTGCGTCGCATACCAGAGCATCTGCAGAATCGTGTGGACAATTTCATTGCGGGCCTGGCTGAGGCGCGACTGGGGGAACCCTTGGTCGCCGCCTGGCTGTCGCTAACCGAACGCTATTGCAAGGCGCACAATCTGATGTGGCATCAGGAGTTCGCCACCGAACATCCGGTACAGGAGCTGGAGCGTCTTCTGAGCGCCGTTCTGTTGCGTCATCAATGCCTGGGCGGCCTGGTAATCAGCGCTTTGGAGACCGATCAACACCAACAGCAGCAGTCGCAGCCAAAGCAGCTGGGCGAGATCATACGGCTGGTGCATCAGGCCAAGTGGAGTGTGGTACGCACACGCCAGCAAATGAATCGCAGCTACAAGGAGGTCTGTGCACCCATTTTGGAACGCTTGCGCTTTCTGCTGTATGAGGTGCGACCCGCTGTCAGTCCACAGCAGCGGGGATTGCGTCGTCTGCCCATCCTGCAACGATTGCCACGCTTCCGGCTGCTCGTGCGTCGCCTGCTCCAAGAGCTGCGCAAGGCCAAGCAACAGCCGGCGGCCAAGCCAGAGGATCTACTCAATGCCAGCATACAGCAACAACAACAACAGCAGCAGCAGCAACAACAAGCTGGCCAGGAGCTCCTGATCTATGAGCAGCAGGAACAGCTACTAATCGAAAAGAAGCCCAAGGAGCAGAAGCAACTGGACGAGGAGGAATCATTGCTGCGTCGCCTCAACGAACGCCAGCTACACGCGGACATTGAACTGGATGCGGGACTGATGCAGGACATTGTGGACTTTGCGCTGCAGGACAGCTGCGATGTGGAGACTGTGCGTCGTGCCATGTACTGCCAGATGCAGCGTTTCCAGTTACGACTCGCTGGCCTGCAGCTGGTGCAGCAGCTGCTGGAGCTGCATGGCCTGCTGGATGCCACCCAGTACAGTCTGCTCAATGGCTATCTGGGCTTGCATCTGAAGTCGGCGGCGAGCGGCGTTTCGCCGCAACATGTGCTCGGCCAGCTGAACATGGTGAGCGCCTATCAGAAGGCGCGTCTACTGCTGGCGCAGGCCCGTGTCCTGGATTGGGCGGTGCGCGAATTGAGGCGTCTGGTCAACCAGGAGCAGCCGGGCGCTGTACGCGGCAAGGATAGTTGCAACCTGAGCACCTATGTGCTGCTCAAGCGACTGCCACGCGCCCGCTTCCTCATCAGCGTATTCGGTCTGCTGGCCAAGGAGCTGGGCGCCAACGAGCTGGGATTGCTGATCAATTCGGGATTGTTGGGCACCGTGCTCGGCCTGCTGGCCCAGACGGGCGCCGATGCTGGCGCCAAAAGCAACAACAGCGAATTGAGCGTCCTCTACGAGGACAGCGTGCTCAAGCAGAAGTGCAGCAAAGCGCAGCTCAGCGGACCCGATCTGGCCAAGCTCATGAAGATCGGTACACGCATCGTGCGCGGCGCCGACTGGAAATGGGGCGACCAGGATGGCAATCCGCCCGGCGAGGGACGCATCATTAGCGAAGTTGGCGAGGACGGGTGAGTCACAACAAGTCACTAACAAAAACCACTGCGAAATACTCTGATACCAATAATTAATACAAGCTGATAACGGGTGCCACAGAATATGGTGGTTGGTGTAGCCAAGAAATACCGTTCCTAGAAGGACATTTTTGGTAATCTAACTTTCAAGTTTGGCTATCCAATTTTGGAGGAGGTTCCCCGTAATCGACCTTCGAGGTTTGCTTACTTTATCTCTTCAATTGCGGGAGATATGTTACTACCAATATACCTTTCCAATTTGGTAACTCTAGCTTTCAAATTGTGTGAGCTTTCAATTATATTCGAAGCAGGAGTTTTCGAACAGGAGTTGACTTTCCAAGTTAACTGTGACTACTTCTTGGCAAGCACAGCGCCTTAAACATTCTCCATTAAATATCCTTGACTCATCGAATCATCAAATTAAACAGTTGGCATTCAGCTGGACTCTTAAACTGTGGCAAATAATATTTTGGATAAATGAAATCAGTTGTGGGCGTGGGCGTGGCACACATATTTGTTGGCTGAATCAGTCAACAAATTCACTTACTCTCATGATGATCTTTCCTTAAAACATATTATCTCTCAATGCCCATTGATAATCGAGTTTGAATGCTGAATGCTGCCTAGATAATTAATAATACTCCTAATCCTCCCTCCTTCTTCTCTTTCCATCTCTTCTGCGCTCACTTGTTATGCGTTAGTTGGGTGCGTGTGGAATGGTATACGGGCGCAACAAATTCGTATCGCATGGGCAAGGAGGGTCAATACGATCTGCAGCTGGCGGACAGCACATTGAATGTGGCATCGCCAACGGAACCGGAACGCGAGGAGCTTGGCACGACGGAACCGCCACCCACAAGTGAATCGCATCCATCGAAACTGTTGCGCCACTGTGCCGCCAAGCTGCTTCAAATCCTGGCCGTTGGCAGTGGACTGCATGGCGCCCACCTGGACAGACATGCACTGCGAGGCGTCACCAGCATGTTCCGATCCATGCTCGATCCAAAGCCGGGCTTGGCTAATGTTGTCCACTGTCTCAACTGGTTGAATCTCGGCTTCATACGTGCCATCTCAGGTGAGTTTCAAAGTTGTCAAGTGTGATTTTGAGAGTGTTTGAATCAGAGTGAATCAGAGACAGCTCTGCAGAGCAGTTGAAAACAAAATTCACAAAAACGGAAACGAAAACGAAAACATTGAAAAAATGTACAGGCAAATGGATAAGGCGCTTGTAAAAGATCACTTAGCCCGTGGTGAGGATTCTGAGGATTGGCTGGATCAGCACTTTGTGCAGCAGGTGCAACGCATTCAAGCGCTGCCAAACGAGATGTCGGATGAGCTGTGCGCCAAGTGGTTCGCCAAATTTTCGATTACCACCAAGGAGGAGAAGTTTGCACGCAATTGTCTCATTGCACTGATGCTCAACCAGCTAAGGGACAAGGGACAACTGATCTATCCATTCAATGAGCTAAAGAACAGCAGTCGAGATCTGCGCGATGTGCTTTACGCGTATCAGTTGACCAAACAGGAGCAGGTTCTGCAGGAGGTGCGCGAAAGTAAGCAAAAGTTGAAGGTGATGCAGCAGAAACAGGAGCAGCCATCGAACGAACGCCAGCTGGCTAATTGCGATACTATCAAGAAACCGAACCAAAAATCCACGAAAATCAAAAGGAAGAAGAAGAAGAAAGGCGCCAGAGAGTCAAAAAGAGCCAAGCTGGACAAAGAGGAGAAGCAGCAGCAGCAGCAGCAAGCAGTCGCCAAAGAGGCGATCAAGAAACAAATATCAAGCGGCAAACTGACAAGAGTCCAAAGTCTCACAGATTTGGCGCTCAGGGAGCGGATGCTGAAGTTGGTGCAGATTAAGGAGCGCAGAAAGCAGGAGCTGGTGGAGCGAGAGATGCGCGAACAGATGCGAAAGCAAAAGTTAGCATGTGAGGCCAAAGAGAAGCGGCGTCGCGATGAGCTATTGAAATCGGCACGAATCCTCAAGGACAAAGACCACATGCAGCTCATGCTAAAGGTGCAACAGAGACGCGAAGCGGAACAGAAAAAACGCAAACTGAAAAAGAAGACCGTGCAAGAGCAGCAACAGCAGCAGGAGCAGCAGCTGCAGCTGGGTAAAGGAATTGTAAAGCCACAACTGAGTGGTCGAGCAGTGCCCCATCCATGATGGCATTTCCATCCCCATCCCCATCCCCATATCCACATTCATATTCATATCGATAGTTGTGCTTTGCGCATAGTTTCAGCGTTTTAAAATTTATTTATTTATTGTCATTTATTAACTTGACGACGCATGACGAAGCTCAAATTTGAATCCCCATTTTGTGAAATTGCAAATTATTTGTAAATATTTTTGGAAAGCATCTCCCTTTGAAATCTCAAAATTGTTAAGACTGTGAATGAGAAATAGCTGTAGTGAAGTGAATGTCAATCAGATCTGTCTCACTTTCATATGCTCATAAATTAATTGAAGTATATATAATATATAATTGGATAAAATTCGATTAGCAAGTCCGGAAAATGGCGAATAATATTTTGAAATCGCGAAATGAAAGAAAAGACCAAGATGAGCCTCAGAAAGAAAAAATGGATTCAAACGGTAAAATGAAGCTGTGGAAAAGTATGTAAGAGACAGAAGCAAGCGTCATCGATCCCATTAGGTATATATATATATAGATTCCTGATGAATGTCAACAGCCTAGCCGATCTAGTCTCAAAGAGCTAATGACTCCAAATAGAGAACGTAAGCTCTCGTCTACCACACGCAGATTAAGTTTATTTCATTTTATCGATACATTTCGATCGATCGAAATCGAATTCCGATAGTAATAAAATACAGTTTTAAAGATATATCTTAATTTTGTTGTTTCTTTTCGTTAGTATTTAAACATTGTAAATTTCTGCTCCCTTTGCAGGTGACTGTCCGCGTTTGTGTTTGGAGCTAAGTGCTCCGAATTGGCTGTCACATTATTTTGCGCTGCTGGAGCAGCCGGCAGGCACCGAGCGTGGTGTCTATCGGCAGCTGCACTGTTTGCGCCTGCTGCAGTGCATCCTCTCCGCCTGGGGTGTCGAGGAGGAGCCGCGCATGGCTCCGCTTGTCCGTCAACTGTTCGCCACACTCGGCCGCATTGCGTTGCACTGTCCGGGCGATGCAACGCTCCAGGTGCAGGAGGGTGGCAAGACGCGCGTCCTGCTGACCGCCTCACATTCAGGCACCGTTGCCGAGGAGATGGTGGCGCTATTGCGCCGCCTGCACACGCTGCCGCATTGGAATGCGGTAATCAATTCGTTTCTGGCACAGAAACTGTGCGTTGCCGCCGAGCTGCTGCAGGTGGAGTCGCCACAAATGCCGCTGTCGCCGCTGGACGCCGAGCACAGCTATGTGCTGGGCGTTCTTAGTGCCATGGGTGGCTATGATCTGCGGCCGCGCATCGGACTCCACTGCTTTCACGAGGGCAGCCATATGATTATCGCCAGCTTCACGCACAAGGGTCGCTGCCTGCTCGCACACAGTATTCCATCCATGGGCAGCACTACAGCGGTGGCTGCCACCTCGGCGGTCACTGCCTGCGCCGCGGGACAGGGCCAGTGTCTGGTGAAGGTGCCGCTGGCGTCGGTCCTGCCCCAGCTGGATCATAGCGTTTTCAGTCTCAGCCGATTGCCCATGAACGAGATGCTGTTGAATGCGTGGACGGTGCTCCTCTATGGAGCAGCCGGGGCCAACAGCAACCACGGCTGGGAGCTGCTCAATGCCAGCGAGGGTCGGCTCGATGTTCGCCTGCTGCGCAGCCAACAGCTACAACTGGCCGTGCTGCACACAAATGGAGTCCTCTACAGGCATCAGGCGGCTCTGCGCAAGATACTTAAACAGCGTGCACCTGCCGGTGGCTACAACAGCATGGAGAGCAACGAGGAGACGGAGACAGAACCAGAGCCAGAACTACAGCCGGAACAGCAGTCGGAGCAATCCGAATCCCATAACAACAGCAGCAGCAACAACAACAATACAAATGGGTAGCTATACCAATATGCAGTCAATAATTTAGTTCATCAAGACCAGAGGCACCAGGTCTCTTGACAGGATTGTAGAAATCACTTAGCTTAAGTAGGTCTAATCAGTGAAGGGATCTGCAAATTTTGTGACAATTAGGATGAATCCTCAAAACACAGCGCCTTAGAATAAGAAGAAATACCCTAAGAAGACATTGAAACATAGGGTTGATTGAAGAGCTATAGACGCAAAAGGGGCGCAGTTCGACTAGGTTGTAGTGCATGAAGCAGCCCCAAAAATAAAAAGTAAGTTAATTAATTTGTGAATAATTGTTTAATTAATAATCAATCAATTTATTAATCACTCAGTCAATCAGTGGGTCAATTATAGATTGAATTAAACAGTCAACGACTGAACCATTGATCAATCACTTAGCCAGTCAATCAGTCTTTTAATCAATTTGAGCAATTCTCATCGGACTCTCTCTCACTCTCACTCTCACACACTCTCTCTCTCTCTCTCTTTCGCTCTAGTCGCTACAACAACCACATTAACAATAGCAACACGAGCAGCATCAATGGCAGCCATCAGCCATTAACCACGGAACAGCTGCTTATCCAATGTTTGTTGCTGCGTGCAACGCAACCGTCGCCGGTTAAGGCATGCTACAGCTATACGGATCTGGCAACGGCTGCGCTCAACTGTGTCCAATCGCTGGCCAGTCAGGCGCATGCCCAGCTTAATGCAGAGGATCAGCTGCAGCCGGTACAGCTGGCGAGTCCAGCGCAGCCGACCATGGTGCATGGCATACCCCTTTACAATGTGGCAAAGGCGGAACACCAGCTGGTAGCGGAGTCGCAACAGCGAATGGAGAGGCGACAAATGACGCCAGCCAGCGATGCCCAGCTAATTGGCCAGATAATGGAAATGGGCTTTACTCGACGCAACGTAGAATTGGCATTGAAACAGCTATCGCTGCAGGCGGAAACGATACCAACACCCGAACAGATTGTCCAGTGGATACTCGAGCATCCGGATGTGTGCGCAAATACGATTAATGATGATGAGGCAGCCATTGTGGCCATTGAGTCGGATGTGGTCGAGACCGGTGAAGTGGAGGTGGAGGAGGTGGATGAGGAGGAGGCAGAGGAGGATGAGATGCCAGCAACAGAGGCAGGATCAAAGGTAGTAGATCTAGTGGCAGTGGAGCGACGAGCAACCGCGACTGGTGGTGGTGCTGGTGGTGGCAGCAACGCGAGCAGTCGAAGCAGCAGCTCAAGCAGCAGCACCACCACCACCACCAACACCACCACCACCACCAGCAGCACAAGCACCAGTAAAAGCAACAACAACTCCTCCGACACCGTCGAGGAAGGACAACAGCCGCAACAGTCCCAATTGACAAAATTTGAGACACGCAAGGACTTCCAGACGGCCGATCATTATGCGTTGTATGTGCGTGCTCTGGTTAGGCCCGGAATGCTGGTCCGTTGCTGTCGCGACTTTGAGGAGATTAAGCAGGGCGACATGGGCACCGTGCTCATTGTGGATACGGAGGGGCTGCACGATCTTAATGTTCAAGTGGATTGGCGCAATCATGGCAGCACCTATTGGGTATGTTTCGTCCACATCGAGCTGGTTGAATCGATGCCAGTTGGCACCCTGCCACGCCCACCGCCGCCACTAACGGTGGGCGCTCGTGTCCGATTGCGTACAGCGAGCAACGGCACTCGTGCCCCCGGCCATGGCCAGCTAATGCGGCTGGGTGGCTCACGGAGTCAACTGGATGTGGGGCAGGTAACCGCGTTGCGGGGCAAGCAGCTGACCGTCGAGTTTCCGGAGCAGCCCAACTGGCAGGGTCACATCAACGATGTGGAGCCCCTAATACCGCAAAGTCAACAGCTGCAGCAGTTGCAGCAACAACAGCAGTCAGTGCCGTGTCCAATGTCCGTGTTGCAATTGCCACCGAATGTGGATCTAATTGAGGATTGGTCACGCTGCATCCGATCGCTGACCGTCAGCTCGAATGAGGGTGCCGCCAAGCATCTGCTCGATGGCAGCCCCATCGCTTGGCAAAGCTGTTCGAGCGGTGTGCCGTGCCGCCACTGGATCCGGCTCGAATTGCACGATCGCGTCCTGGTGCACAGTTTGGCGTTGCGTGTCAGCCCCGAGGATCATTCGCATATGCCATCGCTGGTTGAGGTGCGTGTCGGTGAGTGCATCGATAGCTTGAAGGAGTACACCTGGATACCGGTGGGTGCCGGCGCCAGTCGCGTCGTACTCATGCAACAGGTGGTGCAGTATTATCCATGGATCGAGATTGTCATCAAACAGTGCCAGAACAATGGCATCCAGTGCAAAGTGCATGGCCTCCAATTCGTTGGACGTCGCCAGCAGCCCGACATTCAGCATATGCTCGCTAATGCCCAGTTTCTGGCCTGCGATTACGGTGGCACTTCAGCAGCAGCAGCAGCAGCCGTAGCAGCTGCAGCTGGGTCTGGCATCGTTGCTGCACCAGCAAGAGGAGATCCGTCTGCAGCGGGATCGGGAGCAGGAACAGCAACAGCCGCACAAGAAACGAATACAGCAAGTGAATTGCTGGCAGCAAGTGCCGAACAGGATGTACCCTGCACGGTCATGGTCTGGGGCCTCAATGACAAGGAACAGTTGGGCGGCCTAAAGGGCTCCAAGGTGAAGGTGCCGACATTCTCACAAACCATTAGTCGCCTCCGACCCATTCACATAGCCGGCGGCTCCAAGTCACTGTTTGTAGTTAGCCAGGATGGCAAGGTGTTTGCCTGCGGCGAGGGCACCAACGGTCGTCTCGGCTTGGGCGTCACCCACAATGTGCCGTTGCCGCATCAGTTGCCCGTGCTGCATCAGTATGTGGTGAAGAAGGTAGCAGTTCATTCCGGTGGCAAACATGCGCTTGCCCTGACCCTCGACGGCAAAGTCTTCAGCTGGGGCGAGGGCGAGGATGGCAAACTGGGACATGGCAATCGGACAACGTTGGATAAGCCACGTTTGGTGGAGGCATTGCGGGCCAAAAAGATACGCGACATTGCGTGCGGCTCCTCGCACTCGGCCGCAATTAGCAGCCAGGGTGAGCTGTACACGTGGGGATTGGGCGAATACGGTCGTCTCGGCCATGGCGATAATGCGACCCAATTGAAACCGAAATTGGTGACGGCCCTTTGTGGCAGTCGTGTCATTCAGGTAGCCTGCGGCAGTCGGGATGCCCAGACGCTGGCCCTCACCGAGGATGGCGCCGTCTTCAGCTGGGGCGACGGTGACTTTGGCAAGCTGGGACGTGGCGGCAGCGAGGGATCAGCGACCCCGCACGAGATCGAACGTCTCTCCGGCATCGGTGTTGTTCAAATCGAATGCGGCGCCCAGTTCAGTTTGGCACTGACGCGTGCCGGCGAGGTCTGGACCTGGGGCAAAGGTGACTACTATCGGTTGGGCCACGGCGGGGATCAGCATGTGCGCAAGCCGCAACCGATTGCCGGATTGCGTGGACGTCGCGTCATCCATGTCGCCGTTGGCGCCCTCCATTGTCTGGCCGTCACCGATGCCGGGCAGGTGTATGCCTGGGGTGACAACGATCACGGCCAGCAGGGCAGCGGGAATACGTTTGTGAACAAGAAGCCAGCTTTGGTCATCGGGCTGGATGCGGTCTTTGTGAATCGAGTGGCATGCGGCAGCTCACATTCAATGGCCTGGGGCCTACCCAACGCAAGTCCCGATGAGGAGAAACGTGGCCCGGTGCCATTTGGCAGCACCCGCGATCCGCTCGGCGGCAGCAGTCTGGGCATCTACGAGGCGGAGGCACAGGCACAATCGTCACAGGATAAAATCGATGCTAAGGCATCGGCAGCGATATCTGTCGGGGGTTCAGGTGCTGGCTGCTCATCGTCCGGTAGCAATGCATGCTCCGGCAGTGGGTCCTCCTCGACGCTGGCCAGTCTCAGCGAGAGTCTGGCCCTGGAGACGCCAGCGGCCCGCCAAGCAGCCCTCGGTCATGTGCTGCGCGCGATGAGCATCTTGCAGGCGAGGCAGCTCATCGTCGCTGCGCTGACCAGCCACAGCAAGGTCAACTACAAGGAGACCGCCGCACGCCAGGCGGGCGCACACATTGAACTCGAGGAGCAGCTCAATACGGCGGCCGGTTCTGGTTCCGGTTCGGGATCTGGTGTCGGCACAGGCACCGGCTTAGTCGCCGCATCAACAACAACGGTCCAACAACAACAACAGCAGCAACAACAACCACAACAACAACAACAGGCGATTGCTCAGGGTGGCGGCGAAGCACCCGCAGATGCCAGCGATGCAGCCCTACTGCCGGAGCAGCACAGTCCCGACGAGGCGCTCGCCCCACAAATGCTAGCTGCATCAGCGCTACCACCACCACCACCACCGGCGGGACCGTTGAGCGCATTCCAAAGCTTGACCGGTTCGCTGTCGATGTCGGGCATGTCGGCCGGTTCGCACTCGAGGATGTCGGCCAGTGCTATGTCCGTGATGGCAGCGACGATGACACAGCAGGAGGAGATGCTCGCACAGTACGGCCATAATCATGGACTGGATGATTTTGGTGCGCTGCTGCTGGAACCAGAGGCGAAGAGTCTGGTCGAGCTGCTCAAGCTGGCCGTTTGCGGCCGTTGCGGTCCACCGAGCACGGCTCAGACCATCGCCGAAACCCTAATCTCGCTGAGTAGCAATGCGGCCATCGCAGCCATGCTGCTGGAGACATGCATCACCGAGCTGGAGGATCTGTGCACATCGCGCCACTGCCTGGGCAAGCTGCCCAAACCGGTGATGCAGGAGAGCAGTCATCCGTATGTGGACAACATGAATGTCAGTGGAACTGTTCGCATACCGGGCGCCGAAATGTTGCGCCTGGAATTCGATAGCCAGTGCAGCACGGAGAAACGCAACGATCCACTTGTGATTATGGACTCAGCCGGCCGCATGCTGGCCATGCGATCCGGCCGCGAATTCGCCCACTGGGCGCCCGAGATTCGTGTGCCCGGCGATGAGTTGCGTTGGAAATTCTGCTCGGATAGCTCGGTGAATGGATGGGGCTGGCGCTTTTGGGTGCACGCCATTATGCCGGCAGCGACGCTCGGCGAGAATGGTTCGGATCGTGCCGTATTGTCGCAACCATCGATGGCGCTGGTCATGTCACTGCTGGATGCACGACTGGCGCCCCGTCAGCCCCAGGTGCTGCTCCGTTTGGCCGCCGCCCTGGCGGCCTGTGCCCAACTGGGCGCCCTTAGCACAGCGCAGCGCATCTGGGCATTGAAGAAACTGCACGTAGTGCTGCTGCTCGAGAATGCGCCGCGTCCGCAGGAGCCAGCGCTGGCAGCCATCCTCCTGCCACTCATACCGGAACTGTTGCGCCAATACGAATACGAAGAGCCGCAGGTGCGTGGTGGCATTCATCTGATGCACTCGGATTACTTCAAGACGCTGGCGGCGCTCGCCTGCGATATGCAACTGGATGCAGCGTTGCCAAGTGGCAGTGGCAGTGGCACTGGCAGTGGAAGCGGTGCTGGTGCTGGAGCTGGTGGTGGTGGTGGTGGTGCGGTTGCTTGCACCACCAATGGCACCATCAATTGCGGCAACGCGACAAGCTCCGCCTCCAATTCGGGTGATGTGCACAAGTGGGCGTGGTTCAAGCGTTACTGCATCGCGGTGCGCGTCGCCCAATCCCTGATACGACGCACAGAGTTGCCGCGCCAATTCTGCTTAGAGGTGCGCAAAAAGTTTGCTGAAATGTTGCCAGCGCCAGCTCCAGCGACAACAACAACAACGATGAGCAGCTGCCCATCACCGGGCGCATCTTTGATCAATTCGGCAACATCGCTCTCCTCGAGCACGGTGAGCAATGCATCGCTGGCGGAGCAGATGCAACAGCAGGAGCTGCTGCTGCTGGTGGACCAACAACAGCAACTGGCACAGACGCAACAACATCAGCAGCAGCAGCCGCTGCTGTTGCTGCTCCACGAGGATCACCAACTATTCCAGGCACCGCACGATGCCCAGCTGCTGCAGTGGCTCAATCGACGACCCGACGATTGGGCCTTGAGCTGGGGCGGCGCCAGCACCATCTATGGCTGGGGACACAATCATCGCGGCCAATTGGGCGGTCTCGAGGGCAGCCGCATCAAGACGCCAACGCCCTGCGAAGCGCTCAGCCTGCTGCGACCCGTCCAGCTGGCCGGCGGCGAACAATCCCTGTTTGCCGTCACGCCCGATGGCAAATTATTTGCCACTGGTTATGGTTCCGGTGGACGGCTGGGCGTCGGTGGCAGCGATTCGTGGTCAATACCGACGCTGTTGGGTTCGCTGCAGCATGTTTTTGTGAAAAAGGTGGCGGTCAATTCGGGTGGGAAGCATTGCCTGGCGCTGACCACCGATGGCGAGGTGTATGCCTGGGGCGAGGGCGAGGATGGCAAGCTGGGCCACGGCAATCGGATGAGCTATGATCGACCCAAGCTGCTGGAGCATCTCAATGGCATGAGTGTGGCGGACATTGCCTGTGGCAGCGCTCACTCAGCGGCAATCACGGCCAGCGGACACGTTCTAACCTGGGGCAAGGGACGCTATGGTCGCTTGGGACATGGCGATTCCGAGGATCAACTGCGTCCAAAACTGGTGGAGGCATTGCTCGGCTATCGGGCGATAGACATTGCTTGCGGATCGGGCGATGCACAGACGCTGTGCATCACGGACGATGACAATGTGTGGAGCTGGGGCGATGGTGACTATGGTAAGCTGGGACGTGGCGGCAGCGATGGCTGTAAGCTACCCTACAAGATCGAGAGTCTCGCCGGCCTGGGTGTCATCAAAGTCGAGTGCGGCTCCCAGTTTTCCGTGGCGCTAACGAAATCCGGTGCCGTCTATACCTGGGGCAAGGGTGACTTCCATCGGCTGGGTCACGGCTCCGTCGATCATGTGCGACGGCCCAAGAAGGTGGCCGCTCTGCAGGGCAAGAAGATCATCTCGATTGCGACCGGTTCGCTGCATTGTGTCGCCTGCAGCGATGCCGGCGAGGTCTACACCTGGGGTGACAATGACGAGGGACAGCTGGGCGATGGCACCGTCACCGCCATCCAACGGCCCCGGCTTGTTGCCGCCCTCCAAGGCAAGCACATTGTGAAGGTCACCTGCGGATCGGCGCACACACTGGCGCTGTCCACATCGCAGCTGAGCGAACGATTGCGTCCGCTGCCCAATCCGCCGCTGGAATACGATCTCGTTCGAGATATGGCACCGGAGGCGCTTCATGCCCGTCTCATTCTGTTGCATCATTTCTCGGAGCTGCTGTGCCCCTGCCTGGCCATGCTGCCCATTGCCGGCGATCTGAGTCTGGGCGCCCTCAAGGATGTACTCGTCTACAATATCAAGGAGGCCGCCTTTCGCAAGGTCATCCAAACGACGATGGTGCGGGACAAACAGCATGGTCCCGTCATCGAACTGAACCGCATTCAGGTGAAACGATCGCGCAGCCGATGCAATGGCCTCGCCGGCATCGATGGCATGAAAAGTGTCTTCGGCCAGATGGTCCAGAAGTTGCCGCTGCTCACCCAGGAGGCGCTCGCTTTGCCCCATCGCGTCTGGAAGGTGAAATTTGTCGGCGAGAGCGTCGATGATTGCGGCGGTGGCTACAGCGAATCCATCGCCGAGATGTGCGATGAGCTGCAGAACGGCAGTGTTCCCCTTCTAATTAGCACGCCCAATGGACGTGGCGAGGCGGGCGCCAATCGTGACTGCTTCCTGCTAGATCCGACGCTCACCTCCGTCCTACAGATGAACATGTTCCGCTTCCTTGGCGTCCTCATGGGCATTGCCGTGCGCACCGGCTCACCACTCAGTCTTAAGTAAGTTTTTGAATTGAAAACATTTCGATTTGAATTGATTATGCCTCAACTAATGCTCGATGTCTGATCTCTTTTGTAGCCTGGCGGAGCCTGTGTGGCGGCAGCTGACTGGCGAGGCATTGCGGCCAACAGATCTCACCGAGGTCGATCGTGACTATGTGGCCGGGCTGCTCTGTATCCGTAATATGGACGACGATGCTAAGCTCTTCAACACACTGGAGCTGCCGTTCTCGACATCGTCGGCGCGTGGTCACGAGGTGCCCCTATCCACCAGATATACCCACATCTCGCCGCGAAATCGATCCGAATACGTTCGCTTGGCGCTCGGCTTTCGACTGCACGAGTTCGATGAGCAGGTGAAGGCGGTACGCGACGGCATGTCCAAGGTTATACCAGTGCCGCTACTCTCGCTCTTCTCCGCCGCTGAGCTACAGGCGATGGTATGCGGCTCACCGGACATTCCGCTGGGCCTGCTCAAATCTGTGGCCACCTACAAGGGCTTCGATCCCAGTTCGGCGCTAGTCGGTTGGTTCTGGGACGTCATGGAGGAGTTTACCAATCAGGTAAGAAATAATAAATATTCAAGTTAAACGAACATTTATTTAAATATTGATATCGTAATTGATGTTCAGGAACGTTCGCTATTCTTGCGCTTTGTTTGGGGCCGTACACGACTGCCGCGCACCATTGCCGATTTCCGGGGACGTGACTTTGTGCTCCAGGTGCTCGAGAAGAATCCGCCCGATCATTTTCTGCCCGAAAGCTACACGTGTTTCTTTCTGCTCAAAATGCCGCGCTACTCCTGCAAGGTAATAACATGACCATTGACCATTGACCGTTGACCACAATCCGACCGTCAATCAAATTTTAACTCTATGTTCGTTATTTTACAGGCCGTGCTGCTGGAGAAGCTGAAGTATGCGATTCATTTCTGCAAGAGCATCGATACGGATGAATATGCCCGTGTGGCCATGGGCGAACCCACCGAGGCGACTGGCAGCGAGGATAATAGCGATCTGGAGTCGGTTGCCAGTCACGATGGCTAAATCAACGAACCAACGCTGGATCAATGAATCGAAATGGGATATAAGGGATAAGAGGAAACTGCTGCTTTTGCTGCTGCTGCTGCTGCTGCTGCTACTGCTGCTGCTGCCCACAACAAATAAATTACACACAACAAATTACACACACAACATGATAAACGCACTTAAAACGCATTAGATTAGATGATTAGCTGCTCAATCGATTTGTCGATTGGCAATTGCACATTATTTGGACAAGAGACACATGAAACGGACAAAGACAGAACGATAGATCGAAACAAATAGATACACAGAATGAGAGAGAGAGAGAGAGAGAGAGCGTGAAAGATAGTGATAAGTAGAGAGAGATATGAAACCAAAAATATGCATATTAAGCAAACAAAAGTTAATTAAATGTTATTTCCATATTGCATAAATGTTAGTTAAAAAAGTCCACGGAATCTCACACGTTCACATGCCTATACATACATAAATATAAACAAATACATCTACATATACATACACGCATTCATACATACATACATACATACATACATTTATAAACATAAAGATACACTTACACATATATGCTTACTTAGCTTACCGTTGGCAGCTGCTGCCCGATGCAGTTGATAAGATTATTGATATTATCTACTAACTATGGATGTTTACTGATACTGAGATAATGCTATAAAAAATAATAATATGCTAATGATGATCAATTCTAGTTGTGTGTTTCCCGCAAAAACAAATGCAAAATAAAAATACAAAAAATAAAACAAAAACAAACAAAAAAAAAACACAAAAATACAAACAAACAAAAAATATACAAAATTGCAAACATCTGAAATAAAATGCAAATATTAATGAAAATTTGGCGTTTCAATTACTTAAATACCCACTGACTAGAGCTATCAACTGGCCAAAGGATATTCGAATTGTCCTTGCTCTAAACACGAAATAGTTTTATTAACACGCTGAAGCGAACAGAACACAATAGATTTGGGATAACATTTCCAAGTTAAAGAGAAGATGAAGCATGATTGAAGGCGACTTGGACGTTAAGTGCACATCTTCCGCTGGCATCCCTTGCAGTATTTGGCGGATTCGCGAAGCTCAGCGTTGTAGCGATGCATCTTCACCAGGACATAAATGAGACCCACAGAGGCCCATGTGGCCTTGGCACACTGTGATTCGAGTTGGATGTGGCGTAAGCTAGGCCTTGGCATATATAGAAAGGATCAGACTTACGTTGGCTCGTCCGCGTACAGTGTTGCCATCGAAGAGCTCCTTGAAATTGAACTGACCCGGCATCCTAAAAATGAGAATGAGAAATACGTCGAATTATCCCAATTAAATCGATTTCAATTGAAAAGTGAAATAATTTTAACGATTTCCACAATATTTTCGTTAAATTAGCTTAATACACTTTTCGATATATGATTTCTTTTTGGACTTCTAACGGAATGGCCTATTTGGATTCGGATATTCAGTCTGAAGGGAAGTTGTAAGTCGAAATATAATTTTAGACGCTTGACAGTTGTCATCTTGAAATACGAAATTATAATTTTTGGCTTCAACACACAAAGCAAATTCGTATATAGAATTAATAGAAATTAAAAGTCTTTCGAACTGACTACAGGTAGTATATACTCGTACATATTTGTGAGAATATAATGACTAGATATATGTACACACACTTTCTGAATAAATAAGTGGTAGATATACCATGTGATTACTGCAAGTCGATTGCAAATGTGTTAAGTACTATATTATTTGGCCTGGTCACGAACATTTAACGAACATTTATCTTACAGCTCAATCACTTCAACAAATGGAATGCTTGGCATGCAATGAAATGAAAAGCGATTTAATAGATGGGGAACTTACTGAGAATACAAGGGAAATGCGCATGTTATCCTTGCCATATCTTAGTATACACGATGGAAACCGAGACGTGAATTTAGAGTGAAGAGAAGCAAAGCGAGAAGCACATTCACCTAAAGAGTATTTTAGTAAAAAAATAAACGTATCGAGAAGCGTATTAAGTATAGTGTGATTTAGTAGAAAATAAGCCATGCGAGAAGCGCATTCGAATCAAGAGTGTTTTAATAGACAAGAATCGGCAGCAAATAAAAGTGAATTCATTTTCTGAAACTAAATTTCTTTTTCGCATTCAATTTAGACATTTTTGAAAGTGCCTCGCATTTACAAATCTGAATATGTAAAATGACGATTTTTTTCGGTTTTTGCTGTGGCTATCCAAGCCCCTCCAATCTCGCTGAGCCTTGCGTGTTGCACCGAATCAAAATACATGTATGTATGTATATGTCATATGTATCAAGTGGCGGAATGGGCGAAACCAGTTGCGACTAATTATAATTCATTCGTTTCCATAGTTATAAATATTTCCGTAGATTGATGAGTAGCTGTGGTGATGATGGGTGGGTGGATGAATGGAATTGATGGTGCTACTGGTCCTACCCCAATATGGCGTGTCCCAATGGCCTGAACAATAAGGCAATCCTTACTCCATGCCAATTGTTGGGGCAATGATTATATGGTATTATGGCCTAATGATCCCCCAAGGGGCTGGCCTAGGCGACGACAGAGACACAGCCAGTCAGACAGACAGACAGACAGCCAGACAAACGTACAATTTATTTAAATGGGAATGCGAATGCAAATGACAATTGCAATCGTATAAAAGTTGCATAGAAACTGTGATCTCTTCAATCACAAGTAGAGCTGGAGCCATGAAATACATACAACTGCTGTTCGTCAGCTTCCTGATGGGTTTGCCACTCTGTTGGTCCGGAGTACGCAAGGATCGGATTTCTAATCGCCATTTGTGATTTGCTCAATATTTGCAATTGCAGGCCACCGAGGAGCAGATGTGGGCCGCCGGCAAGCTAATGCGTGATGTGTGCTTGCCCAAGTTCCCCAAGGTGTCGGTGGCAATAGCCGATGACATCCATGAGGGCAGACTGCCCAACGACAAGGATGCCAAATGCTACATGAACTGCATCATGGAGATGATGCAAACGGTCAGTAAGAGTGCAGCTACCATCTGCCACAAGTGCACATCTCTCGTCATTCACAGATAAAGAAGGGCAAATTCCAGCTGGAGTCATCGCTCAAGCAGGTAGAGCTGCTCATGCCGGATCACTACAAGGCCTCCTATCGCAGGGGCCTCAGCGAGTGCAAGGATGCCGGCGCTGGCATCAAAAACAACTGCGATGCTGCCCATGCGCTTCTCACCTGCTTTGTGGACACGATTGAAATATTTATTTTCCCCTAAGCGACCGATAATTTTTGTCGCTTTAAAATTCCCAATTCGCCAATACTACGATTGATTTTAGTTTCTTGTGAATAAATTACATACGCTGGTAGATCTCTGACAAAATAGCCATCATCTAAATTATTTAAAGAACAGATCTTTCGACTGATTGTTCCAATAGCAGTTCTTTGATATCGTAATCCGAACCGGCGAACGACTGTGCATAGAAGCATAGAAGACAGAAGGAAGGACATGGTTATATCAACTCGACTAGTAATACTGATCAGGAATAAATATAGTTCACTGTTTCAATGCGTTGTAAACTTTACGCCAATATTATAAAACCCGAACCAATATCAAATGAGAACTTATAGTCTAAATTTGAGTTGCTGATATTGGATAGACGGAGGGATATGTATATGTATATATATGTACATTATGGAGTCACAGATGCCACCTTCTGCCTGCTAGGTATTTTGAAATTTGCTAAATTTTAGAAGCGAAATATATGCGATCAATGCTCACATTTATTTCCGTGTCGCATTTTGATTGGATGCCAGCAAGCTAACCGAGTTTAGACGTCAGCAGACGGAGTTACAGTTACAAGCCCCAAATCCGGCAATCGATCGCATTAATCTCTCTGGTGAACATGGAAATGTTGAAAATGCTATGCGATCTGCGATCTGTGATCTGTTTTCGAGTAATGCTCGCATGTTAGCCGCCGGATGTGAAGCGTTGGCAAGCTATAAAAAGGTGCAGCATCGATGGCAAATACAACACAGCGTAAGCAACAAAGAGGAGTAACCAACAGAATCAGAACCAGAACAAAAACCACAACCACGTTGATCATCAACAGCAGCAGCAGAATGACACAGATGGAGAAACAGCAGCAACATACCTGGTTGAGCGCCCTGCTGGTGCTGGCCTGTGCCGGTGCCTGGCTGAGCCTGGTCCATGCCGAGGACGACGAGAGCATGACGCTGCAGGAGGTGGTCGAGATGATTGAGCCCTTTGGTCAGGGCTGCGACCCGAAGCCGGAGCAAAGTGAGAGTCTCAACAGATTGTCAATTGCAATCGCATTAAAACCCAAACCAAATTCGTCTCGCAGGTCACTTTGAGGAGATGGTGCTGAACAAGGAGGATGCATCGCATGCGAGCAAATGCTTGAGACGCTGCCTGCTGAAACAGTTTGATCTGATGCCCGAGGGCACAACGCAGTTCAACGAGGCAAAGACCAACGATATGATGAACATGATGTTCTCCGATAGGGAAGACCAATCCAAGATAATTATGAGCAAGTGCAATCAGGCGGTCACCGACGTTAGCGATGAGTGAGTATAGATAGAGAGAGAGAGAATGAATCCTTATTACTCCATCCTCTGTCTAGGTGCGAGGTGGCTCATTTCATCTCCATGTGCATGCTGAATGAGATGCGCAACGCCGACTACAAAATACCCAATATAAAGGAGTAGTTGTCAAGTTCCCAGCTCCAGCTCCTCTTCCCGTGGGAGAACCGAGCTTCAATCACAATTTCGTTCTTTTTTTTTTTTTCTTACTGTATATGTATTTGTATTAGATATTTAAATTGGTTGAAAAATTCTTGATCCCTGATTCGAGGACATGCACAGCACAATAAACAAGTAGAACTCAATCTGCGACAATTGGAACAATTTAAGTCAAGCTGTTACCAGCTCAGCTGTATCATATTGCGCTCCAGTTGGCGACCGATGCACTGGTTGAGCTGATGGGCTGCCTCGGAGGAACTCTTTGTGAGAATTGAACGATTGCAGTTCTGGGCCATGCTGATGCTGACAGCCATGGCCAGCTTGTTGTCATCGGTCACCATGCTGGTCAGCTCTTTCACACGGTGCAAATTCAACCGATTGCTGCTGCTGTCCATCTGCCAGGAAATTTTTGAATTATCGGTTAGATTACATTTGAATTAACATTTCAATTCACTTACAATTTTAATGCCCTTGAGGACACACTCGATGAGTAGTTTCTCCTGCACGCTGGGACTTGTGACGCGCATCAGGGATCGCTGAGATGGCGGCATATCCAGCTTCTCTAGACAGGTCTCCTTCGTCCTGTCGATCAGCTGCTGCACTTCCGGCAAATTGCGATCCAGCAGCTTTGTCAGCGGCTCATTGTTCCGTGCACCAAACAGGCGACTGAGATCGAAGACCGTCTTGCTCTGTGCCTGGATGCAGCCGGTTAGTGCGGCGATTAGTAAGAGCAGCTCCAAACGCATCATTATCATCATTATCATATCTTCTGATTCTGCTCCAGATTGCGTTCGCTTTTATATGGAGCACATTGAACGTTGACCTTCCCACATCTTCAAAATCTCTGCTGACGCTATCGCTATCAAAGCGACCCAAGTTCAAGTTTCTTACATTGTCATGCCCAAAACAAAAAAAAAAAAAAAAAAAAAAAAACTATCTCAAAATGCGCAAATCAGCAACTATAACTGCATTTTAATTGCAAATATTTGTATACAGTTATGTTCAAAATAATAATACTGCTGCTAAATAGAATGAAAATTATGAAAGACCTTCATATTATCCAAAAATACCTTATAATTAAAAAATTAGAATTAACAATTGAAGAAATGGATGAAAATTTTGAGGTCGAACGAATCCAAATGTGGCTTATTAATATGGTGACCGAGGGGGTCTGTGAGACGATGAGATGACATTCCAACGGTACACCGACAATCAGGATATTTCTAATGATATATATTAACACAGTATACATATATATAATAATACACCCATTCATCCTATCTATTAAAGCTAAGAAAGCTTTAATATTATTACTTAAATCGGCCCATTTGTGATCAATTTAAACACTTTCCATTTTTTTTTTTGTTAATTATATTATAGCTAATTCAACTTTTATTGTTTACTTATCTTCAGTATTGATGGCTTTAGTTCAACATTTTTTTTTCATAATTTTTGGCAACATTTTCCAAAAGACATGCATTATTTTGAACGCAGCTATATACATACATATGTATGTATGTATATTTTACACACACAAACACACACACACACATAAATTAATTACACTTTTCAACACTTTAATTGACAGGCAAACGCCTTAAATTAGAAAGACACACACATACATAAATAACGGTATCAGCCCTGCACTCAGTTGGTGTAATAAATTTTGATGGTCAGCAGTCAACAGTAATTCCAAGTCACGTTCCACATTTATCATTGTCTTTGCTGTAATTAGCCATTGCCAAGCCAAAAACACGCAAATCAACAAATTTAATTGCAGTGCACCCATACACACAAACATACTTAATTGTGAGTGGAGCAACTGCAACACTCACACACATACACACACACACACGGCAAACAGCTTGTAACTGTTAACACAGTAGTTATTTTACACCACTACAATATGATTAAGTACAAACACACACACACACGGTGCTTTGCAGCGTCTTTCACAGCGAGAAGAAGAAGAATGGTGGAATCATGTAAATTAGTTGAAAAGGGATCCTTTTTTTTGTTCGTTGCACATATTTGCAGGGCATACGCTAGTCGGGCATACTTGCACTCGCTGTCCGTCTAGAATCGATGTAGATATCAGATAAGTCATATTGAGACGTGTAAAAAGTTGCATTGATGACTGACCTCATCTCTCAACTGTTCCCATCCTCAACCCCGTCGCTGTGTCACTCGTAGAGTCAATCACAGAGATCAACAATTTTGAACGGATTTGGGATTTTCACATTTCGATTGAGTTTGTGTTTGATTTCATGCCATTCGCCAATTAAACATGTAACAACACATGGCGTAAGGCAGTCAGACTGTCAGTCAGTCAGCCAGTCATTGGGGGAGTCAAGTGCGAGTGGCAATTTTTTATTTCACACGTCGCCCAGCGGAGGGCATCTCCGTCGCCGGATCTCGCCCAGATCGTGTGTCATGTGGTGCCCATGTAGTGCAATTGCCTCCCATGCCAATTGCCAATAATAATTGCGATTAATTGCTTGAGAGAGATGGGAGACGTTTCGCACAATCTGTCAAGTCAATCAGTTGTGATTATTGTCGAGAGACCAAATCCCAGCTATATAAAACACCGGCATCGCCAGCAGTCCGCATCCAAGTCGCCGGTCGTCGTCGTTCGTCTAGCAATCAACAAGAAAACAAAAACAAAAACAAGCAAACATGTCACGTTTTGTTTGCCTGGCAATGATCCTGCTCCTATCCGCTGTGATCGCAGTGTCTGCCAAGCCGCACGAGGTGTACAACAAGGAGATCGCCAAACAGATGGCCCAGGAGTGCAAAACGGAGACGGGTGCCACAGATGGTGGATTATTATTGTATAAACCAATGCCACAATATTACTATATATATCTCCTGCATTGCAGAGGACGTGGAGAACATGATGAAGCATGAGCCAGCGGATTCACACGAGAGCAAATGCCTCCGAGCCTGCATGATGAAGAAGTTCAGCTTTGTTAGCAAGATGAGATTCTCTTTTCCAAATTATGTGTTGTATTGAAAAAAAACTTCTTTAGATGGATGACGCTGGCAAGCTGAGCAAGGAGCACGCTCTAGAGCTGGTCAAACTGATGAGCAAGCACGATGCCGATAAGGAGGCAGCTGGCGCCGAAATAATTGACACGTGCGAGACCATCGAGGTGCCCGAGGATCAGTGAGTTGTTACCACTAAAAGTGGCTTCTTATATAAAGCTCCAAATGCTTTTTCGCCAATCCTCAGCTGCGATGCGGCTGTTGCCTATCAGAACTGCTTCTTGGAGCATATGCAGGAGCATGGCCTGGCACTGGATGAGCACTAAGCGGCAACCAAGGACCAAGGATTCAACTCAAACCCCTCTCCACCAAGCGTCGCATGATCAACTCTTCTTCCGTCTTGTTTTTTTTTTATTTAATATGCTACACGTTTAGTTGCTAAGTGTAAATGCGAATAAATTGCGCAAACTGCAGACAAATCGCATGTCAGGAGTCGAAAGGGGTAATCCACATCCACATCGATATCCCTATCCCTTTTCCTTAAGAAAAAATGCCTTTTTCATATATATATAGATATATATATATAATGGTACGTACTAGCTTACAAAGTTATATTTGTAAATATCGGTATATATGTATATATATATACATATATATATATATATATATGGATATATATATATATATATATAGATACATAGATATTGGTGAATGTATTTATGTATAAATTGTTGTTGTTGTGTGTGTATGAGGGGGAGGGGGTGTGGGGTGGGGATGTGATAATACAAATCCCTGCACAAGTTGTTAATTAGGACAATCTCCTTAATGGCCGCACATTTGAATTATTACAATGCGTTCTCTGTTGATGTTGGTTTTTATTTATGATTACGTTTTGCGGTCACAATTTCCACGTTTTGGATTTGTTCGAGTGCCGAGCCTGAAAACTGACTGGAGAGCTAATTAATGCCTTACTTACAAACTAAAAATGTGTGTGTGCTCCATGCCGCCCAGAATGCAATTTCCCCGTTTTCCCACAACATCTTTGTAATGGAATTGGGGTTCTAGATCTAATAGTAATCAGCTAATCAGCTATGTTCAGAAGACAACCAAAAAAGGACACCAGTTAAACAACGGACAATATGCAATATGTGCTTAATGTGTGTGATGGCTGATGGCTGATGGGTGTTCAGGTGTTGAGGTGTGGATGATGCTGTTGCTGTTGGTTGCTGGTTGTTGTCACTGTGGCCTTAAATATGTGTTAATTGTATATAGTTGATTAATTTCATTTGCTTGAGGCAGGCAGGCAGTTATCAATGTTACAGCTACGTTGTGGTTGTGTGTGTGTGTGTGTGTATGCGATGCCATTGCTTCGTCTAGAGGAAGTAGTCGGCCTGTGGCTTCTTTGATGGTATGCCGCGACTCTCTTGCGGAGCCGCCTCAAAGATGACAAAGTCACGATGCAGGTACTCATTTAATTCCAAAATGGCGGCCACATTGCCGCATCTAAACATAAAAAAAGAGATTGAAACAATTGAATGGGTTGTTGTTAGGTGCATGAGGCATTGCTTACCGATAGCAATAGTTGGGCGCTGACCAAACGGTGAGCACCGTTTCGTTAAAGTGCCATTTGAAGCCTTCCATCACCAGCTGATGGGCGCGACAGATCATATCGATATCGTTGGTCCGATTGAACTGTGAGACGACATCGGAGCCAAAGAGGTAGCCGGCGCCGCGCGGTGATACACCCCAGCCAGTCTGATCCTCGGGATCACTCCACAGCAGATCACACATGGGCCCGTCGTGGGGCACCTCCTGTTTGCGATCGATGCTGCGTATCTGATCCAAATACTGTATCGATGGCGATAAGCCGCCATGCACGCAAAATATCTTGCCATCTATGATGGCAGATAGGCTGAGATAATCGAAGATTTCTGTGCAATAGCGCCAAACGGCTGTCGAGCCATATTTGCGCAGGCACTCATCATAGAACCCATACACCTGGGTGATCTGACGAGATTCATGATTACCCCGGATCAGCGTAATGCGATCCGGATAGCGAACTTTAAGCGCCAACAGCAGCAGGAATGTCTCGACGCTGTAATAGCCGCGATCGACAAAATCACCCATGAACAGATAGTTCTTCTCGGGCACATCGCCGCCCACCTTGAACAGCTCCTTGAGGTCATAGAACTGACCGTGAATGTCGCCGCAGACGGTTACCGGTGAATCGACGCGCTGCACATTGCCCTCTTCAACAAGGATTTCGCGGGCCTTGGCGCAGAGGCCCTTCACCTCGTTCTCTTTGATAATCTCGCAGCGTTTCAGCTGCTCGATCTGGCGATCGAGATCGCTGTAATCGGACATGATGGCACCCGCAACAACAATCGTTGTGCCGTCGAGAAGCCAGCCGGATGGGATATGAAAGCGTCGTTTTCACCCGCACCTGCACCTGCTGCTCCAAACTGCACGTCGCCTGGCGCAAAAGTTTGCTAACACGCTTCGCGACGCTGCCAATAACGTACTGAAAACATAAACAACACAAACGGAATGA
Organism: Drosophila macrothrix; assembly: GCA_035042055.1. Lineage (NCBI taxonomy): Eukaryota > Metazoa > Arthropoda > Insecta > Diptera > Drosophilidae > Drosophila > Drosophila macrothrix. Next base: position 3,176,435 of record JAWNLX010000587.1, read on the forward strand.
AAATAAATAAATAAACGATAGGAAATTTGCGGCTTCAACAATTTTCTTGCGAGTTGTTTGTGTTTTTTGCATCATCTGAATGTGTCTGTGTTGGTAAATGTAATAATGTGCATGTGTCAGCGTGTGTGTTTGTGTGGCTTGTGGCTGGCTATTTGCCGCGCGCGCGTCTTTTACAACAACTGCACGTCTGCTGATGCCGCATTGCTGTGCGAATTAATGTCGACAATGTAAAAAAAATAACAAAGAGAAAAACAAAACTTACTCCAATTAAATGTGGCAGATTCAAGGATATTTTTGATTTAAAAAAAACTCGCACGCACGCTCACGACAAAAAAATGAACCATGATACGCTTGACGTCTATGTGATAGATTGTGGCGGCCAATCGATAATAAATACCGATAGACCTTATCAACTCCGACAAGAGTTGCCGGACCGCGATTATTACAACGATATTATATATACAAAGTGGAGCAGTTTTGAATGTTATTTAAATGACCAGTAGTCATTACGCAACTAAGTGCCAACTTAAATCGGTTGATAATGGCCACCGACACACCGCCAACAACGAGCGTCGTAGAAGCAACAAGTGAGAAAAAAGATGTGGACATATATCGGGACACATTCATACGCTATATGGGTAAGCTGCCTCCGAGCTGCGAGTGCCTTTCCTATCAAACTTAATAGCTATCTGGCAATTTTTGCAGGCTATAGCAACGAGGTGGGCGAAGCGTTTCGCCCGCTAGTGCCCAAATCGATTGTGGCCGCTTCCTACGGCATGGCCATTGGATATGTTTGCACGGATACGTTTGACAAGTCGCTGCGTCAGAGAATGGCCGGTGCCACCGACCGCGAGGTGGCGCTAGTTGGTGCCGATGTCTTCACTTGGCAAATGTTCGCCTCCGTCATAATTCCGGGCCTGACTATCAATCGGTAAATATATATTTACATATTATTCCCGATTGCCAGCACATTGATAGTTTCCCTCTCTCGCTCTCTCCTTGACAGGATCACGGCGGCCAGTCGCATGTTGCTGAGAAATTCACCAGGATTTGTTCTGAAAACAGTGCCGACGATCATTGGACTGGCAAGCATACCTTTAATTGTGCATCCCATTGACAAACTCGTAGATCACCTGATGGACGCCACCTATCGCAAGGTGGTGCAATAGCATAGCAAATATTGCAATTTTTTTATAGTATTGGAGCAATCCATTCATTCATGGTGCTAATTATCCGTTGTACTCCTTGTGTGTTCGTCCTAATCTCAATTGGCTCACGCATTCCAAGCATATGATGCATGTATCTATTCTAAGCCTCAGGCTAAGTTACGTTTATATTTCAAAACTTTGTAAAAGGCTTTAATACCCAGCATCTATATGGTTGATATGGATAATATAAATAATAAATGAAAATATGGATAAATTTCGATATAAATTTCACTTGTTGTTGCCTATTTTCATGCTGGACTTCTCGAAAGTGTCGATCAGCTTTAAGTTATATACGCACAAACAAATCAAAACAAGGATTCAGGATTCCATTTGCGCACAAAAAATGCTTATGATTTGAATTCTAGGATTTATTTCGGTCACTTTAAAATTGTATAACTAGATGTTGGACTTAGTACTGATAGCCATCTGGTTGGTAGGGACGTGAGAATGGCGTCGGCGCAAAGGCACCGGGCGGTGGACGCCAGTTCGTTGGTGGTGGACGTGGCGGCGGCACCGGCATACCGGGCGGTGCCCATGCATTTGGCGGCTGGAGCATGCGTGGCGGCGGCGGAATACCCATCGCTGGCGGCAGTGGCGGCTGCCCGCCGCCCATTGGTGGTAACGGTGGCGGTGGTATTGATGGCGGATATGGTGTCGGCTGCGGCACCGGCGGCGGCGGCGCTATCATACCCATGTTATTCGATGACACGGCCATCACTGGCGGTGGCGGTGCCATCATCGGTGGCGGCATCATTTGCCCACCCATTACCGGCATCATGTTCTGTACGGGCGCATCGGCGAACAACTGATGCGGTCGATCCGCGTGTGCGGATGGATTTTGTGCTGCCAACAGGCGTTCGGCGGCGGAACCATGACGTTCGCCTTTGTGATCCTTTTTGAACGCATACGAAACGGAGATGGGACGATTGCAGAGATATTGGCCATTCATCGCGTCCATGGCGGCATCGCTAGCCTCAAAGCTAGCAAAATTTATGAATGCGAATCCCTTCGATTTTCCCGTCTCCGGATCGCGCATAATCTTTGGCGTCTGCAGGATGACACCAAATGCTGAGAATGTGTCATACAGCAGCTTCTCGTCCACCTCGACGTCCAGGTTGCCAATGAAAATGTTGGCGCCCACGTCCAGATTCTTTTGATGTGCCGACGCCTTATTGACGCGTATCGGTTTGCCATAAAGCTTGATCATGTTCATTATTTTAATGGCATAATCGGCATCCTCCTCGCTGAGGAACTCCACAAACCCATAGCCCTGATGCATTTGTGTGACCCGATCCTTGGGCATGTGCACATTGACTAAGCAGAGAGAAACGCACTGTCACATTGTTTACTTTTGGATGAAGTTCACTGCTTACCCACTGGACCGGCTTGCACGAAGAGTTCCCATAGCAACGTCTCGGATACTTTATCGTCCAGGCCGCCGGCATAAATGGTGGCATCTAGATGCAAAATATGTTATTTGATGGCAAAAGTATGTTTTGTATGCGGCTTACCTTGGTTGCGTTCGGCAATTGGACCTGCGGCCATTTTGCTATTAGAAGAGTATTCGTCAAATTTACACACGATCAACGATTTACAAAATTAACAAATACAATTAGTTCTCCATGCAAGCAGTGAAACCATTCACGGCTTTCGCTTGCCAGGGCTGTAGTTCAGGGCGCAGGGCCGCAATCATCGATACCATATCGATATTCTGCAGCACGATATATTGTAAGAACGACAGCAATTTCACATAGAGTGCTTACTATCGATGGGCGTATGGGAATAAGAGTAGAGTTGTGCAAGCGATAGCAAGTGCTTGCTAACGTTGTTACACACTGCACAAACGCTCATTTCGATAGCACCAGTCGATAGCGTCCATCACTATTTGGCCTACATTTTTATGTAATGTCACTCATCACTTTGTTGTCGTTTTACAAAGAAAAAATCGTGCTAGTAACCAAACCAAAGAACCAAGAATATTACTTTGTGCGCTGTGATGTGATATCCAATTGTAACAAATAATGAATTGTCATCAAATATTGAGCGGTGCCTGCAATGCGGGTGACCGGTGCTTCGCAATTGGCTCCGTGGAAGGCATACCTTTTACAGTAAGAATACGACCGATTACGATTACTATATTGCCAAGTTTTTTTTTGTTCGTTTTCGTTTTTATCACGCATCCATCATATTGTACAACCTGCACACACACACGAAATCATCGTACATATATGACTGACGGGCTTACGTGTGTATATAGATTGGTACATATGTACATGTATTTATATAGGTACGCTTAGTACTTAGGGGTACGGACTTGTGGCACATACATACATACATACATATTTACACATTTTCCAACACGGCTGGGGTTTTTGCGAATTCCCAATTGGAATACACAAATTTTTTTTAAAATGTTTTTATTTACATATTTTGCACCTTGTGCTTTTGTATGCATGTATGTGAGCAGGAGCGCATATAAATAAATGTGATGCTTGTCATGCTGTCATTTTAATCAAAAGCAACTGATGAGCTACAATGATTTTTTTTGTGTAAATTCGATAACAACAACAACTAGCAAGTGCTGTTAGCTGTTTCAGCTGTTTGTTGTTGCGTCAGTCTTCTTCTTGTTCTTGTTGCCGTTGTTGTCTGCAAACAAAAAAGGATTAGGGAAAGGGGAGTTGTGGTTGCTGTTTCGATTTAAAATCAATGTAGTACTAACATGTTTTGTGGCTTTAATTACACTTAAAGGTCAAGTGCTGCTGCTGCTGTAAACAAGCCTCTCACACACACATACAGACACACACACAAAATACATATATTATTCGATTGGTCATATGGCCTTTGATGCCCTAAATTCGATAAACAAACAAACATATATATATATATATATATATATATATATATATATATATAAATATATATACATAAATACATACATATATATATATATATGGTTGGAGGGGATTTCGATTTGCACTGAAAATTTAAATGAATACGTCTATCAGAATATCGAATTTTGTCTAGCCAAATTTGATATATTTATTTGGATATTTTTGTGGCTAAACAAAATTCGATATTCTGATGAACGCGTTCAGTTTAAGTTTCAGTACAAATCGAAATCGAAACCCAAAACCGAAATCCTCTCCAAATATAATAACAACAAATGTGAACAAACGAGCAAACGCCAATAGAAAATAAATTATAAACTGGCCATAAAACATGCTGCAAAAATTTTGTCGTGAGCACGCATTTATATATTTTAGTGTGTTGTTGTGTGGAGGGAGAGGGGGGTAGATACTGTCTCTGGTGTGGAGTCGTTCATTTTATTTTATGTTTATTTTTATGATCATATATATGTGTTTGTGAGTGTACAGTGTGTACATATATATACATATGTATATCAAATATTAATTACTAACGACAACGGCACCACAACCCCTCCCCTCTCCCTCCCATCACGACTCTCGTTGCTTGTGCACTGTTTGCGTTTATTTGCTTACCGCTAATTCCTGAGGTCTGTTTTTCATTTCTGCTCTCTCTCTCTCTCCTTCTCTCTCTCACTCTCTATGTATGTAATTTAACAAAGTCACAAGCATAATTAACTGTGCACGGTCAATAACTAAAGAATAAATATAATAATAAGTGTGTGTGTATGGCAACACTGGCTGCCTGCCTCCCTTCCCCAACTCCCTTCATTCGGTTGGCAAAATTTCATTTTTAACAACAAGAACAGCTGCACATGTGTGTGTATGTTTGTGTGTGGGTGTGTGTGTGTGTGTGTACAGTATGTACATATCTGCATTATATTCTGTAATGAGCTGCGAGCCGCTGCTGTTGACATTGCCACCCATTCATTTAACTAAATGCCATCATTTCAATTATTGTATTATACTGAGTGTATATTTATAATATTTATAAACACATATGTATGTATGTTGTTTGTGTAGCAACAACAACAACGACAACAATATTAAGAAATAGGCACGGGCGTAGCTGAACTTGAAAACACACTTATACATAGAGTGGCGCCCTCTGGCCATGGGTAAGTGGCGAGTGACCGAGTGTCATAGCATTCAGCATTGCATGCAGCAGCAGGGGCCTCATGCAAGAAAATATCCGCAGCCATATCTTGGCTCCTAAAGATAATGAACACACACTATATACATACATATATATATATATATATATATATATATATATATATATATATATATATATATATATATATATATATATATACTATATATATACATATATACATATATATATTTAAATATATTTATACATATCTGTGAAACAGAATCAGCCCCTTGCGCAGGCACATTTTACCAGCTAGAACTAACCAAGCTAAAACCAACAACAGCAACCACAACTAACAATTAGCCAAGATAAAGACTCAAGAGCACGTGAGCACGAAAAACAGAGACAGAGAGAGTCTGAGAGAGAGAGAGAGAGAGAGAGAGATAGCGAGGGAGCCGGAGGGGTGATTATTCAAGGGCATGAAACGAGTTAGTAACTTTATTCATTTATTTATTTTATTTTGTTGTGTAAAAAACTAAACCTTTCCTGTGCATTCCGGAATCAATCCAAATTGGTTTAAATTAGATTTGTGGCACGCGTTCAAACTAGAAATTACCGCCCACCTCAATTTTCGAATGGGGTTGGGGGATTTTTTGTTTTGTGTAATTTGCATGCATATGAGTTTCGGTCCATGTCAGACTAAATTTATCTCTGTTCAAACTTGGTCATCCCTAGCCATTTATCAACTCATTTATCGCCTGTCAATTTGCATATATATCTATTGGTTTTTTTCTCACTTTGTGTTCTCTTACATCACTTTGTATGGCAACCCAATCCCCCCCCATTTAACTGGCACATCCTCCCATGAGATTCTTGGCCTTGTCCTAGTTCAGCTGTGAAACGTATTTGTAAAATCCTTGGCCTTTCTCTACAAAGAGTTAGAATCATAGTTAACATCTCTCAGCTTCATCACTAATATCTTTGGATTTCTGTGTGTGGAATCTTAGGATTAATTCTGGAAATACTTTAGTTACAATTAGTCATTGTTTTAGCTGTGATTACACACTTAATCGATTGTTATCTTAATGGTGTATTTATTTCAGTGGCGTGTACTGCCTAATGGGTTTTCTTAACATTTATCATGTGACTTCTATTGATATGAGTTTCTTTTTTTCTTTCAATACATGCGAATTAGTTTTAAGTATTTTGATAATTTGCTATATTGTCTACCGTGACTTCTATTGAAATGAGTTTCTTTTTTTCCTATATATACGAATTAGTTTTAACTATTTAGATAATTTGTGTGTATGTTTTTTTTTAGGCATATGCTGCCGGCTGCAACGTGGTGATATTGGCGAGCACATTCGAGCGTGTCCAGATCATACCGGGTGCCAATCATGGCTATGTGAAGATATCGGCACTGGACTGCAGCACCGATACCGGCAAAATAGCCGCCGCCTATGAGAACAAGATATGCATTTTTGAGCCAACGCCGGTGATTGAGTCCAGCAAGCATAACACACATTTTCTGGACTACAGGTAAGTTGGCCACCCACAGTCGAGTCGACTGATCGCTGTGACCTGGTCTTGAACTATATTCATTCCTTGCAGATGGGTGCAAACGGGCTCGTTTACCAGCCACTCAAATGTGGTCACATTGTCTTGGAATTTGGAGGGCACGCGTCTGCTAACCGGCGGCACCAATATACAGCTCTGGAAGAGCAAATCGTCCCTACACCAGCAAGAGGAGGAGCACACGGGTAAGTTAGCGCTGCAGCATGCTGCACACTGAAAGACAGCCCCAAGAGAGACAAAGAGAGGCACCTCTTTGGGCCCATTTAAGATGTAACGTGGGAAAACTAGAGATCAAATTTATATACTATTTTTGACAACACTGCACGTCGTTTCCCAAATATGTCTTAGTCTCGATCCTAGCTACAAGGTGAAGCGTTTACAACGACATAATAAATGTTTATTTGGCGAGATTCTTTTCTATGATATGAATAACGTATGTAAGAACTACAATCGAAAGTGAAAGTGGCTTCTGTATGTTGATAATGTTGACAACAACTATTTGTAGCAGCTGCTATTTGCACTATTTATGATTACACCAAATGGAACAACTGAAATTAAAATACTTTTCAATTGAAATCGCTTTAAATATAGTACAGATTAGATGTATTATGATGATGGCAAAATTGAAATTGTTGTTGCATATGTATGATTAAATCTGTTACTAGAACTGTCAGTACATAGTTCAGTACAGGGTAGTTGATAGTCGAGCACATTTGATTTGATTTGCAGCGTTTATTAATCGTTGTTATTGTTTCCCATGCAGGTGTCAAATTCGAAATTGGCGAGAGCAAGGAGACAAAGCAGAGCGCACAGAATGGTCAGTCGGATGATGTGTCGACGTGGGAGAATATCTGGTCGTGCCAGACGGCGATACCCATTTATCATATGGCATTTAGTCCCGATGGCACCCTGTTTGCCACATGCGGCCGCAACGATCGTCTAGTCAAGATCTGGTACGAGAACAAGCAGGTGCTATTCCCAGCCAAATCGAGCAACAGCAGCGGCATGGCACACGATGCAGCCGCATCAGCCGGATCGGGATTGGGTTGTGTAGGAGATTTAAATTTCACATACGTTTATATTGCGCATCCGCGCGCCGTCTCCAACATTGTGTGGCGGAAGACGAGCAAGTATATGCCGAAGGGTTCGGTGGCCAATATGCTGGTGACCTCCTGCCTGGACAACATCTGTCGCATTTGGATTGAGACGGTGCTGCCGGACGATGGCATGGTCAATATGACACAATTCGATCCGCTCGCTTCCCAAAATCCCAAGTTTCGCACACATCGCCACAAGCATCGATTCATGCAACGTCTGAAGCATATGAAGACTTGTTTCCATCTGCGTCGCCACATGAAGGCGGGCGCCCATGGTAATGCTGTAACAGCCTCCGGTTCCGGACCAGGTGGATTGGCCATGCTCGGTGGCGTTGGTATTGGCTCCAGTGGCGCCACAATGGGCCTGGGCAGCTCACCGGCGAGCTTTAGTAATTACCAGGGTCCGATACCATCGTTGCCATCGTCGTGCAGCGTCCACGACTTCCATTCATATGGGTTCCAGGGATCAGGAGTTACGCCCGGCATGCATTTCCATTTGGCGGCATCGATTAATGCCGAGACGGACATACCGCTGGTACCGTCAATGCAAACCTCGGATCCGGCCAATCAAAATGTCTTCATCCTGCACTGGCTGAACAACAAGGAAATGCATTTCACCCTCCAAGCGGAGGCCATACTCCAGGAGCTAACCAAAAAGGTAATCGACGAGGAGAATGGCAACCATACAGGCCATCACAGTTCGGCTCAGCCAACGGCCGGCGTTGATCTGCCCGACGATGCACAGCCGCCGCCGCACAAGAAATTCATGCGCAACTCCAAGTCCGTATCGGTGGACGATAGCGGCGAGGAGTTCAGTAAGTATTCACAGCACACGGCCGCCACTGGTGCCGGATTGCATTTGAACTCCATGTCGAATACGACATCGCAGAATTCGCTGAACAACGATCAGCATAATCCTATCACACAGCTGACGGACTCGCTGGACAATAAGATTGAGTGTCTGTTGCGCGACTGGCATCAGAGTCCAGATCTGCTCTTTGCCATCCATCCCGTGGATGGGAGCTATTTGATTTGGGTCATTGAGTGGCTGGATGACTACTATCCGGGCTCGTACAGACAGGCACAGGTATCGTTCTCGACGCGCATACCATCGGCATTCCCGCTGGGCGATGCCATGTCCATGTCGACAACGGTCAGTCTATTCAATACGGGCACACATCCGCTTGCGTTTCGCGACATTGCCAACAATGTGCGCAGCAAGGATGAGTTCCACAAGGCTGGCGGCAGCGATCAGAATTCATTGCGCAGCGATCAAAATCTCGACAAGCATGACGAACAGGATGAGGATGATAACGACCAGACGGCCAGGCAGCAGCAGCTGGATCAGGATCAACAAAACGAAGATGAGGACAAGCAGCAGGAGGATGGGGGCGATCGAAGCGCTGCAGGTGCTGCAAGCAGCAGCTCACAGGATTCAGCTGGTGCCGCCGTTAGCTCCGCACTGCCCCTGAATGTTTCACCATCCGTTTCGATGGTGACAAAACACTCGAACGGCACCCTCAATCTCTGGCAGCTGACGTTTGCGTTCAAGACAAAGTTCACCCAAGTATTAAGCATCGGTCATGTGAGCCGTGCCTCGGGTCATCGCTTCCGTGTGAATGACATCACCTGCCATCCGGTGTTGCCGCTGCTCGTCTCCACCTCGCATCACAATTTGCCGGACAATGCGGAGGCCAAATCGCCCATGTCACCCTTTGAGCAACCACTTGCCGGCGGCTCAGCTGCCGCTGGACTGGCTATGGGTGGCACTAATCCTGGTGGTGGTAATGGTGTTGGGGGTGGAGGTGGTACTCCTACCTCAGTCAATGGAGACAAGGACATCTTTACACCCACGGGTTTCTGCTCGGAGCTGATATTGTGGCGCGTCGATTCGGTAGGTCCACTCTGTCATTCTGGTGGTGTCAGTGAACTGGCACGGATCAATTCACCGGAAATATCCGCGTTTAGCAATGTGGCCTGGATACCGACGCTCCTGCCAAGCACAACGCTGGGCAGCTACAGCAATTCGCCCTCGGCCTGCTTTGTGGCCAGCGATGGTGAGAATTTGCGCGTCTATCAGGCGGTCATCGATGCACGCACACTGCTCGCAGAGATCTCGTGCTCGGAGAATCTGAATACGCTGCACAAATCGCATTCGCTCTCCTCGATGATCTCGAATGCGTCCTCGACAATGAAGGCGACACGTTCGGCATTGCACGACAAGCTTAAGGTCGTCTCCCAGCAATCGACGGCACGGCCCGGCTGCATCCTGCAACTGGATGCCATCTCGGATGCCAAACATGACTGGCAGAACACACAGTTTCTGCACGTGTTTCAGGCGCAGCTAATTACGGGTGGCCAGCGTACAGCAATGGCGCCGGAAATGAATGATCTGGAGGAGCCGAAGATGAATGCACTGCTGGAGTCCGATATGGATGCGATTGTTGATCTGCAGCGCAACGTAGACTTCGAGGAGCCCTTCTACATTGTGAACATCGAGAAGACGTTGCGCGGCAGCACCATCCACATGTGGCGTATTGTCATCAGCTCGAAGCAGCAGAGCTCCTTCCTATCCGAGACGGCTATGTATGTGCCGGACTCAAATCTGACCCAGGAACCCGATGATCAGGATCAGCCACGTCGCATGTCGCAGAGTGCCGAGACCCTAACCGGTGCCGAGCATTTTGGGCCGCAAGTGGAAGCGCCACACATCTCGATAACAACGAAGAAGGTGTGCACCCAGGAGCTACCGTTACCGGAGGGCGTCGATGTCATTCATGCCTCACCGGCCGCCGGCCATTTGAGCAGCTCGAGCATTTATCCCGCTTGCTTTGCACCGTACATCATTGTGACCGCCTGCTCCGATTCGATATCGAGATTCTGGAAATGCGAACCCGCCGGCAGCGATGCCTATCACTGGTCCGAGTGGAAGATGTTTAGTCGCGTCCAGCACTCGGCCATTGAGATACCCGGCCAGCCGCTGAACATCAGTGCCGCCTACTCCGGCCGCATTGCCTGTGCTTACAAATACGGCAAGAGTTTCACTCGTCCCAATCGTGGTGATCCCGATTCGCGTTACGTCAATCTTTGTGTCGCAATCTACGAGTGCGAGAGTTCCGGCGGCAGCGAATGGGTGCTCGAGGACACAATTCATCTAAAGAATGTCCACTTGCCGCGCATCAACATTGGCCACGGCATCGATCTGAGTTATCTGCACGACAGCCGACTCCTGGCCAAGAAGCAACGACTCAACCAGGTTCTCCACAATTTTGCCCACGATCCGGAGAATCGTTCGCCGCGCAGCGGTGAAACCACACCCGAACTGACAACGGTTGGCAAGCAATCATCGGCTGCTGCGGTCTCCGGCCTATTGACTGTGCCCAGTTTCAGCACGCTGCAATCGCTGAGAAAGAGCATTGCCGAGAATGGCAACACATGTCCGCTCACCCAGAAGCATCTGGTGCAACTCGACTGGGTATCCAAGGAGGATGGTTCACACATCCTAACCGTTGCTGTCGGCAGCAAGATTCTGCTGTACACACCCGTCAGCTCGGACATTGCCCAGGCGAACATCAAAGCGATGAAGGAGTCACGTTCCGTGAATCGACCAATTCTGCGCAAGGCCAGCTCCCTGGCACAGCCCAATTTCGTAGATGAGATACGCTGGATGAAGCTGCGACAGATTGATTTGCAAACGGCAGATGGCCTGCCGCCGCTACCGATGCAAATCTCTTGGGTGCGTGATGGCATTCTGGTCGTTGCCATGGACTCTGAGATGCACGTCTATTCGCAGTGGAAGCCGCATTACGGTGCCCACTTTATGTCACCGGCGGCGGCTGCTGCCTTGGCCGAGGATGTGCCCGATACGCGCAATTTGCGCGACGAGGATCTCCGTTCGCTGGCCAATGAGTCCACGCAGCTGCGGCTAAAGAATGTCGCCTCCATGCCACTGATTAGCAAAGTGAGCACCGCCAATCTACAATTGTTGTCGCAGCGTCGCCTCGCCGCCAATCCCAGCATGGCCAATATGAATGGCGGCGGTAGCGGTGGTATTTCTAGCCAGGATGCGGCAGCCGGTTTCTCTGGCGATGCGCCGCCCAATGATGATTACATGACCGATTTCGGACTGTTTCAGGCATCACGGATTGCGTGTCCTGTGCTGCCGCAGTATCATCCCAAGCAGCTGATGGAGCTGCTCAATTGTGGCAAGATTCGCTGGGTGAAGGCCATACTGGCGCATCTCGTTCGTTGCATGAGCGGCAGTGGCGGTGGTGGCGCCGCCAGCGGTCTGCCACACGATGATGATGGCAGCAGTGGTGGCGGCACCGGCGGTGGTGCTGGTGGCGGCGCTGGCGGCGGACGACAGCGCAGCTGGTCAAGATCACGTACGCTCAGCATCAGCTATGCGGCGGACACGAGCAACCTACAGGCGGAGCATCGTGGCAGCACCACCCAAATACCCGAGGAGCTGATGCTCGATTATGCCGAGATCAATTCGATACCGCCGCTGCCATTGTGGGTGCTGCTCAATGCGGATCGAGAACAGCCGGGCAAGGGGCCGAACGCGGCGGAGAGCGACAAGGATTACGATGAGCTCTTCGACATGCACAACTCGGATGACAATCTCGATGAGCTACTCAGCGATGGCGAACAGAAGCGACAGGAGCGTCGCCTCTCGCTGCCCGATAAACAATCCATTTCGCACTTTGGTCCCCGCCAGGGTCAGCTCTTGTCTCGCCTGCTGACGCACACACATCTGCCGGGTCTGTCGTCGCTGGATCAGATGCATCTGCTCGCTTTGGCCGACACAGTGGCCACGTGCAACACCGATTTCTCGGACAAGTTTGCCGCCACCGATGTGGGCAAGGGCCCGGGTGGCGGAAGTGTCGCTGGTGGTGGCAGCGGCGGCGGCATCGCTGGCATGTCGTCTGGTGCTGGTTTGGGCAAGGAACAACAACCGGGCACCGAATCCCTGGACGATTGCGGCCTGCGCTTTCTGCTCGCCATGAAGCACTTCACCTATCTGCTCCGTTGCCTGCCGCTGCAGCAGCGTGCTCAATTCCAGCGCCAGGGCGTCGGCACCGCCAACATTGTGTGGGCCTATCACTCCGAGGGCGAGGAGGAGCTACTGCATCTGATACCCAGCTACACCAAAGGTGATTTGCGTTGGGCAACGCTGCGGGATCTGGGCGTCGGCTACTGGCTGAAGAACATTAATACGCTGAGGCGATGCGTCGAGAAGCTGGCCAAGTGCGCCTATCAGCTCAAGCAGGATCCATTGGATGCCGGCCATCTATTATCTGGCCATGAAGAAGAAGTCTCTTGTGTGGGGCCTGTTCCGGTCGATGCGGGACGAGAAGATGACCGCGTTCTTTGGCAATAACTTTGCCGAGGATCGCTGGCGAAAGGCGGCCCTCAAGAATGCCTTCGTGCTGCTCGGTAAGCAGAGATTCGAGCATGCTGTCGCCTTCTTTCTGCTGGCCAATTCGCTCAACGATGCCATCGAGGTGTGCATCAATAAGCTGGAGGACTTCCAGCTGGCGCTGATCATAGCACGATTGTACGAGGGCGATGTCGAGGGCTGTTACTATCACCGGTTGTTGCACGAGCATGTCCTCGGCACGGATGTGGAGACGGGTCGCTGTGATTTGACGCGTGCGCATCCGGATCCGTTTCTGCGCTCCATGACGTACTGGAACATCAAAAAGTATCAGGAGAGCCTCAATACGCTGCTACTGAACGGTGTCGGCAGTCTGCACGCCAGCTATCGGGAGGAGGATCTGTTGCGACCGGAGTTGCCTCATGCCAATCCGAATGTCTTCAATTTCTACATTTATTTGCGAACTCATCCGCTGCTCATCCGGCAGAATATTGCGATATCGGCGCAGGAGAAGCGCATCGCTCACGTTGTCCTCTCCGGGTTTAGCTATGCGGGCGAATCGCGACCGATTGCCAGCGATAAGCAGCTGCAGCTGGAGGATTCAATAACGCCGATCGAACGGCAGCTGTACTTCACAACGGCCCATGGACACTTCAAGTCCGGTTGCCCGGCTCTGGCGCTCGAGGTGCTCAACAAGCTGCCCATGAAGATTAGCGATAGCGACAGTGCTGCCTCCACCTGCAGCATAGCTGGCAGCCAGGTGCCCGACACCGACGCCAATCTCATCAACACGGGCATCATGGATCAGTGGCAGAAGAATCCCACCACACAAGCCAGCGCCGATCAATTCGATTGGGGTGCTCCAGCTTCAGCCGGCATCACGGAGGCCAAATTCGAGATCAAGTGGGACGATGACGATGACGACGAGAATGGGGACAAGGACAACGACAACGCGAATAACAGGGACAATGATGACCCCGATCTGGCCACTCCACAGCCCGGTGGTCTCAACAAATCCTTGGCCAATGTCGTCCAAGGTGATTGCAAAATGGACATCATGGCACAACAGTTGAAATTTGTGGCCTGCCTCAAGATCCTCATGGAGGAGCTGTCAACGCTGGCCACCGGCTTCGAGGTGGATGGCGGCCAGCTGCGTTATCAGCTCTACATGTGGCTGGAGCGCGAGGTGGAGGCACTGAAGCAGCTCTGCAACTATTGCAGCTCCGAGCAGGCCAACGATGCCGGTGACCCAGATGCCGGTGATGCCAAGGACAAGGACATGAACGCCAGCATCTATCCCAGCACAGAGCGGCCCACGCTCCACGAGATCCTCATGCAGGACAAGCAGGACTTTGAGGCCAAGGTGATGCGTGCCGCCAAACGCAAGCGCTGGCTCAAAGGTAACTGAAAACTGCATCCGCTGCTTAGTTAAAGCTGAATCCTAATCCTACATTTTCTTCTCTTGCCTTGCAGCCAACGAGACACTGTTGCGAACACTGCTTAGCTACTGTTCGCTACATGGCGCCAGCGGCGGAGGACTGGCATCGGTGCGAATGGAGTTAGTATTATTGCTGCAGGAGCTGCAGCAGGAGAAGACCCAACAGCAGCTGCTCAGCCCCCTGCCGTTTCCCACAACGTTGCCATTGCTGAGCGCTTGCGTGGCCGGCAACAAAACGGTAATTGCCGATCCCATCAAGTATCTGCAGTCGCAGACGGTGGACATGCTGCAAAGCATCATTAAGCTGTTGCCATTTCCGGGCATCGAATCGAGCGCCCTCAGCGAGATCTTTGTGCTGCGCGATCTGGCTGTGGCACTCTCCTCATGCATCTACCAGTCGCTGTGCGATTCGGAGAGCTTTGTGGTCAATAACTCAATGATCAATGGCTATCCCAGTCCGGGCATCGAGAATATTGCCAAGATCAATTCGTCCTTTGAATGCAGCTATCTGGTTGGCAGCCGCAATGCGTTCACCCGACGCCGCAAGTACTCCACGGATGAGCCGGCTGGCATCTGTACAACGCCCTCCAAGTGGCCGGGTGTCACCAATTTGCGTGCACTGCTCGCCCGGGAGAAGGATGAGGATGTGCCCAAGCTGAATGTACTGCTGCTCGAGTCCTTTGTGTCCACGTACATGGCCCTGTTCATCTACTCGCTGTCCACCTGCGATAGTCGTCTGCTCTACCGTTTGAGTGGGCAGAATTTCACCAATGACACCTGGTCAACGCTTTTTGGTGGCGGCATGAAGAAGCTGCTCATCAAGCCGGCCTCCCAGCCACACGCTGTACAGGCGCAGGCGCAGGGGCAGGCACACCTGACTGGTGGCAGCAACGGTGGCGCAGCAGAAGAGACAGCGGATGAGAATAGCGTTTGGAACACGGTCACATCGATAACGAAGCAACGCATGAAGCTCAATATGAAGATACTGGGCAGCTTCAGTCAGAACAGCACCTCCAGCAACATGAAGGAGGACAAGCCGACGTACAGGGAACAATTTATGCCGCCCGAGACATCGATGCTCTCTTACTTCCTGGCCAAGCCCACCAACATAGGTATATTTATATCAATCATCATATATGTATATATGGTATCATTAAATGTTGGTTGCCATCTTGTAGATTGCGATGAATACGACACGGATGACTCGCACGAATCGGATGGCGAGGAGGAGGAGGATGACGATGATGATGTCAATGTGAGTCGCTCGCAATTGAAGGCCAAAGACAATACGGAGCACACCAATGCCATGTCCTATTCGTGGAGCATTCTGCGACTGGCACTCATCAAGTTTAGCACCTATAAGATTCAAGAGTTTGTCAAAGTCGCCGGCATCGAGCTGCAAGGTGAGTTAACGCCAAATCTCTTCTTAATCTCCTCGCATGTCAAATGCTTATTGATTTTTTCAACCTTTTTTTTTTGCTTTACTTTATAATTGTGGTATAGATTTGCCCGTGATTAGTCCATTGTCGCATGAGGTGCTGCGCACCCTGAATCGCTGGCAGGATTTCGCGCTGAATGACTTGATAAACCGGGGTCCACCGTCGCGCCACTATATACCCGGCTGCTCGGCGGAAAGCGGCATCAGTGGCCTGGGCATACACAAGTATCGATCGCTACTCAACAAGGATAATACACCGTTCATTTCGGGGTCCGCCGCCGGCCCGATACGCCGTCTATGGAATTATCTGGTGCGCCAGGAGCCTACCCAGGAGGTATTCATCAAGAGCATCTTTGGCAAGAGTACCGAGCCCAGCGCACGCAGCTCACATCACACCAATCAGCACGACAACGACACCGATGAAGGTGTGTATTTCGTTCCAAAATGTTGCTATTATAGTTGTTGTTGTTGCAAATTCCTCTGATTCAACAAATTCCCAATCCCCTCTTCCACCGTCCGCCACGCACACACACACATACACACACACCTAGAGAAGTATATTTACTATACATCAAATTTATAGATGTATATATATATATATATATATATATTTATATATATTGTTGATAATTAATTAGTCTATTTTGCTATTGACAATCAACAAAAAAAAACTTTATTGTGTTTTATATGCAGAATCATTTAATCAGCTTAGCAGCACGGGTTGATTAATTGAATTACAAACCAATGCTATAAGTTGCGAAAATGATTCGCAATCTATTCAGCTTATATACAACGTTCGCTTAAGTGTATATAATGTTTGATATGTTGTTGTTTTGTTGTTTGGTTTTAATAGTTAATCGTAGTTAATAGTTAATTCAGGTGGCAGATGTTACTTAATTTTAGGCATGAATTAATTTTATAAACATATTTCGTATGATCGTTTTGAAAGAGATTCGACTTTGTTTCTTCTTTTTCTGCTTCTTATGCATCAAATTACGATATTTATGTAATTTTTGAATTAGTTTTGTTGTGTCGAATCTTTTTGTTTTCTTTTTGAAACGATTATCGAAATGTGTGATTATTGTTGAGATGTTCTCGTATTATTGAATATGGTATTATACCAGTGGAATGTATTAAAAACTGAAACAGAAATTATATTTTTGATTATATTATTGTTGTTGTTTTACATAAACACCTACCTTGTTTTTATATCAACAAAACGTATTTGCGAAGACGTGTTTACAGTTGTTAATTAGGGCAGAGATTATCACACATTATCTGTGCAAATATCAGTTGTTAATCGATAACACTGAACTGCTTGGCTCTGTTAACTCTGTGGCGACTGCTTGCCGGGACACTGTTAAATGTGTAACAGCCTAAAGGCAATATCAACAACTCTGATAAGATACCGTAATCTGAAGAGGCTGCAAATTGAAAGTGATTAACACCTCCAGTGTCAAGACCAAAACTGACATTAGTTGCTTAACATTGTGGCCTTAACATTTGCAACGCTACGTTCTGTGTACCAAAGCGTACAGTGATCTCTCGCAAAATGCAACAATCAAATACTAAACTAATTTTGAGTTTACAATTCAATTTTGAAATTGATTTAAAATTTGAAACTATAGTTTATTAAAATTATGAATTATTTTCTTTATAGATGAATGAAGAAGAAAATGTATTTAATTCTATTAACAAGTAAATTCTTATTTTTGCAAGTAATTTGCAAAGCGACTACTGCAATAATTTATTTGAAATTAATACTTTTTTTTTAGGATAGCTATAGACTCCATTATCTCTGTCATAAGCATATTGATACTAAATACTCTCTCTCTCTTTCTCTCCCTCTGTTTCATGTGTTTCTTTCTGTCTCTCTCTCTCTCTCTCTCTCTCTCTCTTTGTTTCTCTCTCGTGATTTTTGTAGGTCAATCACATTCGACGAACGAGAACACAGACCACATACGAATCATACACAAGGATCACGAATCGATTCTCACATTCTGCTTGAAGAACAACAGCTCCTCGATGATCGCGTTTGCGAATCCGCGGGAGATACAGGAGTTCGATATATCGCTGCTGCTGGAATCGCCCAATTGGTATGAGGATGAGTGCGACTACGATATGATGAACCTGTCCAAAGATGCGGACACCAACAGTTCCTCCTTCCTTATTATCCAGTCGCAAGACCAGTGAGTTGACATCTCTTCCATCACACACACAGAAGCCGCATTCAATTCAAATCTCTGCTCCAATTTAAAATAGGGCCCAATTCGGTACGGGAAGTGCGTACAGTGAAGCCAGCGCAACCACACAGAGCGCCTCACAGTCGGGACGCGGCACATCGATGGTGAGTCCTTGAGCACCTCGCTATGTCGCATAGATATTTCTTTTTTATATATCTTTGGCATCTTTTGCAGGTGCTGCGCCACAAGGTGGACAATGTGAAACGGATGAGTGCGCATCCGTTGATGCCGCTCTATCTGACTGGCGGCCAGGATGGATCCGTGCAGATTTGGGAGTGGGGCCATCAGCAGCCAGTCTGCTGTCCGCGCACCTCCGGCACCTTTGCCAAGGTTACCCGCTGTCGCTTCTCCGAGCAGGGCAACAAGTTTGGCATCGGCGATGGCGACGGCAACCTGAGTCTGTGGCAGGCGGGCATCGCCTCCCAGCACAATCGCTCCTTCATAGTGAGTGCCGTAGTAGTAGTATTGATAGTAGTACCTTTTCTTGTTGCACTATTAATTGTATTATCTGTTGTTGCCATCCGTAGACTTATCAGTGCCACAATAAGGCGCTCTCCGATTTCGTTTTCCTCGGCTCATGCAGCTTGCTAGCCAGCGGTAAGTGGATAAATTTCTCGTCCTCTTTGATATAACTTTAAAGACTTGTTAACTTGAAATTGATTTACTTGCCACAGCTGGACAAAGTTCCGAGAACAAGAACATAAACATCTGGGACACACTGCTGCCGCACAAGAAGTCCTGTGTTTCGGGTAAGTAATCCTTTCCGGTTCAGCCTTTAGCTGGAGTCTGGCTAAGATTAGGAAAATCATATACCGTATATATTATTTATTTATTTATTCATATTTGCACATAGCCTTCACGTGTCATGACCAGGGCTCCTCCTGTTTGGTCTTTGCGCCACAGCACCAGGTGCTCATCTCGTGCGGCAAGCGCGGCGACGTTTGCGTCTTCGATGTGCGTCAGCGCACACTGCGGCATCGCTATCAGGTGAGTGGTGATTTGCATTAGTCCCCAATATGCCATTTGAATTGGAATTTGAATCTTTGTGCAGGCACACGATAGCACCATTAAGTGCATTGCGCTGGATCCGCACGAGGAGTTCTTTGTCACTGGCTCCATCGAGGGCGATATTAAGGTGCGTACACATACTGTGCATATTCACATTATATATAGCATATCAATGAGTATTCGATCTGATTATAGATATGGGACATGAACCAGTTCATGCTAATCAATACGTTCCCCCATGAGCATGCCAAGAATGGATTCTTTAAGCACACCGGCCAGGGTGTTAGCCAGGTGTATGTGGATCCGTTTGGTCGTCTCTTCTCCTGCGGCTCCGATGGCTGCATGAAAGTTCGACTGCTTGTCGAGAAGGATAACATTGTTCACACCGTGTATTAAACAAACAAACAAACAAACAAACAACAATTACAATAAGTATAATTTGCATACTAATATTGCGTGTCCTTCGCATCGTCGTCCTCGTCTGTGTCGCTATTTTCTGAACTTTCTCTTAAATCTTTCCATGCACATTTTTAGCATGTGCTCTTCTGTGTCTCTGTGTGTGTGTGTGTGCTTGCGTGTGTGTGTGTGTGCTTGTGTGTGTGGGTGTGTGCGAGCGAGCGTATGTGTGTATGCGTATTTTATTATCCACTATTTTTTTTGTTTGTTAAACGTTGATTATTATTACTCCTCTTTATTAACATATATGATACAGTTTTTTTTTATAATATATATAATTTTTTTGCTGTTTTGTCGCTCTGCGACGCTTCTTCCAATAATCAAAGAAACAATCACAACAACAACAAAAAAACAAAAAACAAGCGAGAAATCAATAACAATAATAAAAACCACAACTAATTGACGAATTCATGATCGATTCGTTTATATTCTATGAGTATTTCCTAAACAGACTATATACATATATATATATACTACTTATATGATAAACATACTATACCTATGCATATACACATACATACATGTATTTTATATATGTGTGTATATGTGTACATATATACTTTGTAGTATGTATTTACATACACACATACTACTTATATGCTTTAAATCAATTATTACTTATTATATACAAGACATTCTGTAGTATGGTAAATTATATGCTTATGAGAATATTTATATGTATATTCTATATACGACATATATATACACACACACACACACACATGCATACACATATACACTTACATGTGTGTGTGTGTGTGTGTGTGTGTGTGAGAAAAAATGTCTTTGTGTTATACTTTGTGCAACAAATTTTGTTTGTTAAATCAATCAAGATCTATTATGTATACCTAAATCAATTACCTAAATAAAGTGCAAAAATAAACAAAAAGCAAAAAGTATTAAACCAATTTGCAACACTGTCACAATTTCTTCTTCTTCCGAATACAACGCAAATTACATCATCTCAAATATTTGCATACATTCTACATCCGGAGAGCCATCTTACCTGTCAAAGTAAGTCTCAAGAGCAATGCAAATTAAATTCAAGTTTAACGCTAATATTTATATATATATATATATATATATATATATATTTATATAAGGTGAGTACATGCATACATATATATATATATTCTTAGTGAATGTCAAAATGCAAATAAACAAAAAACTTGTTTTTGTTCATCATTGTTTGCTTTTCAGGTTGTTGGATTGGCAAAATTGCAAACATGAAAAATTGTAGCATAGTTTTGGGGTCGCCAAGTTGATTTCCTTTAGCTCGGCTATATCTTTATAGATCTGTACAGGACATGTTGCTTTATCGAAGTGCATTCGGGGATTATGGGGTCCTCGAAGAATCCAAGCATTTGAACAAATTTCACTCGAAATCAAAAAATTACAAACTCGAATGGTTCGGAAAGAATTTGACTGAGCTATATATAATTTTGAGTTTGATAAAAATACCGTTTTTTCAAAGGTTTGAGAGACTTCGTCCCTTTTACTACCTTATTCAAAACGATAGGATGTCCAGAATGTCCTTGAAATGGCAAGTTAGATCCTCTGTTTTCTAGATTTTTCTCAATTTTTCTTGCACATTTTTTTTATACAATATAAGAATATGTGTCATTACCATATCCTTCAGGATACGGCAGAGCTGAGGTCTAAAAGCGCATGTGCTTTTTACGAATATAGCTCCAACTGTGGCAAATACTGATCGATTTTCAAAAGGACCAATTCTATCAAGGCTTATGAGGCCAGCTATGAACCCGATTTCAATCGTATGACTTGAAATAAGAAAATGGGTTCCTCGAGAATCCATTTATATGCCATGAGTAAGACGCATCGTTTATCGATTTCAGATTCAATATATAAATGCCTGCAGGGGCAGTTTATGGCAAGGGATAGCTACAAATTGAGTAGACTCTCGTCCAGCGATCATATTAACTAATGATATCATTCCCATCATAAATAGAATCGAACTGTTTTCATAGCAGGCTTTAAGCACACTTTTTTAGCCCACACCCCAAAGAAAAAGCATTGAATATGTGTATGTGTGTATGTGTATATATATATATATATATATATATATATATATCATATAAATGTGATGTCAGTATTATAGATTTTTACAAGTTACGATAGGAAGCCAGTAAATACATATTTGCTAGTCGTAGAAGACTTAAATTCAAATAGTTCATTTCCGTTTGCCATTGAAAAGAGTTTTTCATTTTTATTTATTTTTTGTTGTTAGACAATCGAAACAAATTAGACGCTATGCCTTTTATGGGCCTTTAATAATAAAACTAGGCAAAAAAAAATATATATAATATAAAATAAACGCACATAAGAGAAAAAAAGAGCTGATGAAAAAAAAAATGTTTTGTTTTTAGCCAAAATAGGAATTATTATATGTAGATGTTGTTGTTGTTGTTGTTGGCAGCGGAAACGTTCCAAGCATCCGTTGAAAATCAAATCGAGAATTCGCTGCTGCTGCTGCTGCTGCTGCTTCTGCTTCTGCTGCTGTCGTCAAATGGGTTTGGGCATGGGTTGTTTGGATAGGCTGGTTTCGGGACCGACTCGACTCGACTCAACGCGACTCGACTCGACTCGAACCGGACCGCTGGCTGTTTATCTAGCCGGAACATGTGGGGTCGTCTTAGTCGTCGTCATCATTGTTGGCGCTGTCGCTGTCGCTGTCGCTTATGACCTCGGCGGCTTAATTAGCTTGCTGGTGGGCGGCGGCAGCTTGCAGAAGCCAGCTGCATCAAATACGGGCAACAGTTCGCGCACACGCCCCGGTATCGACCCATCTAGCATGCTACCAAAGACAGATAGATATAAACAGAGCGGCTGACATCGAGAGTGTTTATACATGATTATACATTATACACTCGCAAAAAAAGAAAATGTCGCGCTGAATTTTCGAAATTCGCCAGTCGTTCGGGGCCAAGGGTAACTCAACTCAGCTTTCCATTCGGAAAGTATATTTCGAAAATTCAGCTGTTTTTTAAGCTCTAACATAAAAGACGAGCTACGAAATTACATTGCTTGATATTACATTGCTTGTATTATTTTTGCGAGTGTAGTAAACATGTCAGCAACCTGACTGACAATTCAACACAATATAGGGGGTGGAGCAGGGGCAGGCAGGCGGGGATGGGGGTTGAGGGTTGGGGGTTGGGGCGTAGGAGTGTTCTTACCGACGCTTGTAATCGATTTTGGCTCCTTTTAGGGATATGTTCGCATCAGTGGGAAAGAATGTGGCATCGTAAAAGTTGAGGCCGTTCTGTAGCAAGATGTTGTACTCATCCATGGAGGCCAATGTGATACGTATGACAGCTGGCGGCAATTCTCGGCGCTCCGGACGCTCCGCCTTCTCGATGGCATCGCCCACAATGCCGCCAATGACACTCTTGGCACTGCTGCCTGCAAAGATTCAAGATGTGTGTGGCAATGGATACTTTGTGAATGTCTCGTCAAGATGCGGCGAAGCGGAAGTGTGTGGTTGGGACAATTACTTCTAATGGCCGCGCGGCGCAGTGTCTGCATCTGGGTCTGGCCCGGGCTCAGGCTCGTGCTCATGCTCATGCTCGGGGATTGGATGCTGTGGGTCAGCTGCTCACCTTCAACGCCCTTGTCGCCGCCGCCGCCGCCGCCGCCGCCGCCGCTGCCACTGCCGCCACTGCTGCCACCCAGGCCTGGGCTAGAATAGATGTGGAGGCGGACCACCTCAACGACCGAGTCAAACTTGTACATCGCATGACGTATATCCTCCACGGGCAGATCCTCCGGCACATCCAGCACGTACAGCGTGAACGTTTTCCGTGGCCGACATGGTATGGCAATCTATCAAGGAATCATCAACAAAACAAATCGGAACACAGACAGAAGAAACACAAGCAACACGCACGCAACAAAGTAACGAAAGATTGACAGATACACGCAGAATGATGGTTATATTATCTATCTGGAGTATCTTGGGTTAGTACACAGACATATATATATATATACACATATGTATAAACTTTATGAGAGATATGAGCTTGTTATTGTTATTGGGATTGGCGATGATATGTTGTGGGAGCTGCCAATGTGTCGCCAAATACTCACACTGCGCGAGAATGTTTGCTGCAAAAATGTTAAAATATTCATATTTCAAAAGATTTCAAAGAATACAGTCATGCGGGTGTGATGGGAATACAGATAAATTAAGAAAGAGACAAAGAGAGAGAGAGAGAGAGAGAGCGAGAGAGAAAAGAGATCTAGCTACTAGAAATGGGATCGGGATAAATAGGGATAACTTTTCTATTTAACTTTGTGGCGAAAAATTTGGAAAACATTTTACAAAATGCATAAGGAATGCTGCTTTTGTATTTGGGTATTGAGAAATGTGAGTTGAGCTTTTATCCCAATCCCAACTCTACTTGCTATATACGGGTGTTAATTTACTTTACATACTAGACCATAGACCATTGACCATAGTTGACTCAAGTTTAGAAAATCCGACTTACTTTGCGATAGAAACGCGCACCGGTCACTTTGTGGAAACCCTTCTTGAAGACCGCCTGATAATCATCTGGATGTGAGAATTTAAATAGAATTCCTGTAGCGGTTTTCGTCAAGCTGAAACATCCCTTGAAACTCATTTTTTCGCAAATTAATGCAGCTCGTTCCATGGATAGTTCATAGGAGGGTGTCAATAGGAATGCCCCTGCAAGTTCGGATGAAGTTTTATTTTGACCTCAGTTAGTAAACGATGTTATGACATGAACTACATGCTTTCAACAATGTGTGTATCTTCTACATGAAACTTAATCAAAAGTTAGAAAAAGCTCTTCTTGTTTTTTACTTCGTTGATATTATGAACTTTATGTTAGGTTAGCCTTCACTTTTAAAACTCCTTTCACTCCTTGGGCATGCAATTATTATTTTAAAAAAAAAATTAGGAAAAAGCCAATTTATTTTACTTTAATTTAAGCTTCTTTTAAGCTTTCACTCTGTAAATATCCAATCACTCTTAAGCCATGCGATTAAAAAAAAAAAAAAAACAAAAGAAAACTAAATATAAAAATTTTAAAAATATATATAGAATTGCTTTATTTATATTTTTAGATGTTTTTTTTTTTGAGGCAGCACCTTTGGTTAGGAAATTATCGGGCGAGGAGACCTCCGAATCGGAATCATCCTCCCGCTTATCGGCCCACTTCGGCTCCGACGATAGCTTGTGGGCGGCCATTTTGGTGACGATGCCCGTAGGACGCGGCCTTGGGAACTCATTCTTTTCACATTCCAAATCCGAGGCGTTGCCAATATAAGACATCTTTCTATGCTTTTTTTCTTGTTTTTTTTTTGTTTTTTTTTTGTTTTTTTTTGTTTTATTTTTTGTTAGCTTTGCTTGATTTTGTCTGTTTTCCGTGAGCGTCGATTCGAAAAAACAACAACAGCGAGAAAAAAAATAGCTTGAAGAGTGCACGAAAATTTGGAAGCAACTGAAACATCGAAGCGTCTTCGCATCGCTTTTATATGCTTGGCTGAGTCGCACTTTTGGCATCTGTAGTAGCTCGGATACGAGCAAAATGAAAGTCAATCACACACACACACACACACACACACAGATACACACACACACACAGATTCACACACGTAGATAGATAGACATAAAATGCGATCTTGGTGTGGCAGAATGTCGTTCTGCTTTTGCTCAAATTGGAAGTTCTAACAATTGGAATGGAATTGGAATTAGATGTAGAACGACGCACTTAAGAATCGCTCACATTGGATCCTCGTCGCGTGGGCGGAACACGACATTTACAACGATTCGTTAAGGGGCGTTGGGCAGCAGCGCAGAGGGTTGTACAGGGGGTGGGTGGGTGGGTGGCATAGAGGCATCAAGTCTATATATATATATATATATATATATATATATATAGATAATGATGCAGGTTGACGCCATCGAAATCGACATCAACGTCAAGATCACGCGCCTCAAAAGAAGCGCCAAATGTTGCGTAAATTTCAAGAACACGACTTTATAAGGGCAAACTGGCAAATCGCATTTGGAGCGTACAAATATCCAGCAATATCCAATAGAAAATCGATTGAAACATAACTGTATAACTCTTTGAGCCATTATTAAGCTAGATCTATCAATGAGTGACGAGACACGTTTTTTTTTTATTATTTCTTCTCGGTCATTTGTCGTATATAAAATATCCAGCATAGATGATTTTATATATGCTTTATTCTGTGTGAAAATTGACAGTATTTGTATTCCTGATCGGCCTCAAAAGCAGAAAGCAGACTCAATTTAGTCATTTCCGTCTCAAAGATTATAAAAGCCGAAAGCTTCCAGTTTTGGAATATAAGTCACGCATACTATAAATTTAAATCTTTAAACCCATTTCTGACAGCAATCAAAATCCAAGATAAAAGGCACATCTGTGAAGCTGAAGCTGAACCAATTTCATAGCTTTATCACTAAGCTGAAAATACAGTCGACAGTCGAATCCAATCTACCCAATCCAATACCTACTACAAATCTGTTTTCTTTAAAGACAAACGGACGAGGATAGAGTGTTGCTGCTATATTTGCACACATTCATGAGTCTGCGTGATCCGTTAGCAATATTAGCTGCTTCTTTCGCACACATTCAGAGCCCATTAGAGCCATTAGAATAGGTGCGCAGGCTCATAAAAGGCTGAGATTGTCATTTATCCGCGATGTTGTCGATTTGACGCCTCTATCGTATTGTCTGCTTAGTGCTTAGGCCTTCATTTCCATATGTATTCATGCTGCACATGTATATTCTATTTGATTTATTATCAATTATCTAAACTATTCAATATTTATATGGGTAATATTTTTGGTAAGCTAAAATGTCCATTACAGCATGAGCATCACTGTTGCGCATCACTGATACCACATAGGTTATGAGCGAGTAGCGGTGCCCTTCTCCTTTTCCTTTATCTCTTTTCTCCTTTTTTGTTCTTGTTTTCGTTTATCCTCGCTCTTGCCCTTACACCTCTCTTTCCACTTTGACCGATAGGTGGCGCCGCCTATTTGACATTCTTCCACAGTAGATGTCACTAACGTACCAGCTCAATTCTTATCGATATAAAAACGATAATGCACATTTATAACGATAGCGCAACAGGAGTGTGCAATGTGTTCACACGATACAATCGATGTCATTAATCGATAACAGTGCGAGGTGTAGCTTAGTTTTTGGAGCGCAGTTTCAGGCCCAAGTTGACGCCAGTCGCCGAACGCAGCACAATTTTAATGGACGGCTTCACATCGAGGCCAAGCGGCAACAGCTCAAAATGTCGCAGCACCCGGATGACGATCGTCTTCAGCTCGAGCAGTGCGAAACGCTGCCCAATGCAATTCCGTGGCCCAGCACTGAACGGTATATTGTAATCTCTGCCGGCGGCATCCAAATGCCTTTCCGGCCAGAAGCGTAGGGGATCCGCGTAGAGCTGCTCATCGCGCAACAGCTGCCAGAGCAGCACAATCACATTGCTTCCCGACGGCAGCCGTGACTCGCCTGCAACACACAAATCGGTATTTTTGTATAAATATATAAAATGATATATTAAAAAAGATATGCATGCCTAACAGCAGATCCTTGTCCAAGCAACGACTCACTGCCGGTATAGGAGGA
This sequence comes from Drosophila macrothrix, assembly GCA_035042055.1. Lineage (NCBI taxonomy): Eukaryota > Metazoa > Arthropoda > Insecta > Diptera > Drosophilidae > Drosophila > Drosophila macrothrix. The sequence continues at coordinate 3,203,959 of JAWNLX010000587.1, forward strand.
TAGAGACGCAGCGACTCCTTCACGACACAGTGTAAATAGGGCAGTGCTGCAAAGTCGCCGTAGCAAACCGGTTGCTCTAAATCCTGGCCATAATGTCCTGCGAGTTCCTCGAACAGACGCTGCTGGATGGTTGCGTGTCGTGACAACAGATACAGGCAAAAGGAGACGGCCGATGTGGTCGTATCGTGGCCGGCAAAGATGAACGTGCTCACCTCGTCCCGTATCTGGTCATCCGTTAAAGATGCCCCAGCCAAGCGGGCCTGTAACAATGTATCCAATAAGGCAAATTTTTTGCCCAACTGCTGCGCCTCCTCCTTCAGCTGTTGTTGCTGCTCCAAGAGTTGGCGACGCCGCTCGATGATGGCGTTGGTAAAGTGATGAAGACACTGGAGACCAGCGATCTGCTTGCGATAGCCAACGGGCCAAAGCAATCGGAAAAGCAGCGGCGGCAACAAATGCGGACGCATAAAACGCGTCGCCAAAATATTCGTCACGCTTTAAAAAGAGAGAGAAAGAGAAGCAGTCAGCAGCAATTAGCAGATTAACATAGAATATATATATAGTGATATATAGTATTTGCAATAATTTGCATACTCTTTGACAGCTTGCACCACGGGCGCATCCACATTGAGCTGGGCATTCACGCAGACGCCCATCGCCGCCTCGCTGATGATGTCCAGCGCAGCCAGGCACACATGCGGATATATATTGATCGCTTCCTGTGGACCTGCTGCAGCTGCAGCGAATGGCTTCAATTTGGTCAATAGTATATTGGACTGTCTGTCAAAGATTTCGATGTATTGTTCCAATATGCTAAAGTGGAAAGTGGGTGTAATTATTTTACGCATCGCATGCCAGCTTTCGCCACGGCTGAGCAGGAGTCCGTTGCCCAGCCAACTGGTGAGGGCGCCATAAAGCACGCCCTTGCGCAGCTGATGTTTGCTCATCAGCAGCGTGTCCACATGGCCCGGATCCGAGGTGACCAGCACGATGCGTCCACATGTGGTGGCCACAAAGCTGCGTCCATAACGCCGCACATATGCCTCAAACTTCTCGTGCAAATCTATCAATAAATTATTATTCTTAATTATGTAATTAAGTAATTGAGTAATTAAATCTCAGCACTCACTGTCCGGCTGAAAGTCACGCATCTGCCAGATGGCGCCAATTAGCGGCAACTGGGACACGTTGGGCGCCAAATTCGACAACTGCTCACGTTGTTTTCGCTCCTGCCACAACAGTTGCAACAGCAAACGCAGCAGCGAAACTAGCAAACCAATCACTGCGATTATCACCAACATTATTTCTCAATCTATAATTCAAAATTTATCCCAAATATACTTATTCCGTTAACACAATTTATTGGAAGAAAGAAAAACGACCCGATTTCTGTGTAGATTTCAATGTGCGATTATATTTAAGTTATGAATATGTTTTTAAGGCAAATACCCTGTAAATGTTTTAACAGTCGATTGCATTTTCTGCGTTAAACCTATTAGTAATATTTTCATATATAATATGCCAATCAATTATTATATATCATTAATACAGCTTACATAGAAACATATCGATCTAGGCAAATGCATTGTCTATTTGCAATGCAAATGATTTAAGCAAATAATTGATTTACTTACCATGCTAGCAAATCCACTGCGAATGGGGGACAGAATCTGAATGCATTATAAAATGTACAGCTACACTGAGTGCGACATAAACTACAAACTGTTTTATAACAACACGAACAGAACTAACGAACTGAAAGGTGAGTGTTCGCCCACAAAATACCCTGTACATAAATCCTAAATAAATAATATATCAATATATATTATTATAAGCATTGCCAGCGTCAATAAAGTGCATCCATCTTTGTTATATGCTTTAATAACTATTTTCGATTCTCGTTTATAGGTTGTATGAAAATCAGAATGCTCGCTTGATAAGAACGCGGCCAGGGTATCGGCATAACAGAGATAGCCAGCTGAAAACGAGAGAGAGCGCAGCAGGAACAGATGTTATCACTTATCAGCTGATGCGTAACGGAATAACAAAAATAATTGATAATATTAAAACGGTAATCATTCAACCAGCTAACGGAATGATTGCCAGCGCTGGCAGATGCCAGAGAGCGAGAAATTCAAAATTTCAATTGCAGTTATTGTCGCACACTAACACGCACACTCACAGTATTAAATTATATATTTTTATTATTATGCAAAAAAAAAGGAGACAAACTAATAAACACAGACTGCATGCATTTGATTTGCAGTTAATTCTGTTTTTGACTTGTTCCCCATCTGCGAACTAGTTCCTAGTCCCAGGCATAAACCTTGCCGGGTGTGGGGAGCAGCTGGTGGCCCGCTTTGGATGCAGCAGCGGTGGCATCGCCAGCATTGGCATCGATAACTTTCTGCTGCTGCACCAGATCGATTGGCGGCTGCACCTCGCGTCTGCCGTCGCGTGTGCAATAATAATTGGCCGAATATATGTGCGAGGGCCCGTCGGGAAGTTCCGGCTGGGGCTGCGTGCGATCGGCGAGGCCATCCTCGAAGCGCAACGCAACGGTATGTTCCCGCTACACAAACACACACATAAGAAAATATGCAAACAAACAAAAAAATATTTAAAAATACATCAAAGCTTACATAACGTAGTGGAGAAATTAGGTGGCGAAAAATGCGGAAGATGGAAGATACTTACGCCCAGAAGGAAGGCACGCACGCGTTGCAGGAACGGGGCTATATCTCGTCTAACGGCAGCCATTATCAATTGTTTATTTTGTTCTATTTAAAGTTCGAAACGAGTATCAACTTTGTCAACAATCAAAATACAGCCGATTATCTTTAGAGACGGCACATTCCATTATCGACTGCAAAACGTAACATTGGTTGGCTCTGTTACGGCTTTGACTGGGGTTGTATGACGTCACGGTAGACCATAACTTTGGGCTTTTAATTGCAAAATAAGTTATACGTTTCTTTTTATTAATGAAGAAGAAAAAACCATTTGCAGTCCTTGCAGCTAAATCGTATTTCTCGTAACTTAACATTTTTAATTGCATGTAGATTCGAAACACATACCTCATATCGATATCAACAACAGCGCACTATCGATTGCTAGCTAACGCACGTTGAGTTTAGCAGCTGCGTTATGTATAAATCTGTATCGTTATCGATGTGTTGCACATCTTTATTGCCGCAGCCGCGTGCACATTTCATTCATTTGTTTGTTGCAAGCAGCGACAACAGCAGTTATCGTTATGGGCGGCCAAGGTAAAATGATAAATCGCAAACGCAAATTCGTTGGCCGCAAATCCGATGATCCCGAATTCGATTTGGACAAGAAGCACTTCAAGGTGCTACACCTGAACGCAACAGAGAAGCGTCTAATCATTGTGCTCGAAGGCGCTCAGCTGGAAACGGTCAAGGTGCGTATCAGGATAATGATAACGATAACGATATCAAACTATAATCGAATAATCGATTATTACAGGTGCACGGCACATTTGAGCTGCTAAATTGTGACGATCATGCGGGCATTATGCGCAAAAATCAAAGAGATCCGGGCTCCTGCCGGCCGGACATCACCCACCAGTGTCTGCTGATGCTGTTCGACTCGCCGCTGAATCGGGCCGGGCTACTGCAGGTGTTCGTCCGCACCGAGCACAATGTGCTCATCGAGATCAATCCTCAGACGCGCATTCCGCGCACCTTCAAACGGTTTGCGGGCTTGATGGTTCAGCTGCTGCACAAGTTCCAGATTCGAGCCAGTGACTCGTCGCGTCGATTGATGGCCGTCATCAAGAATCCGATAACCGATCATTTGCCAGTCGGTTGCAAAAAGTACGCAATGTCCTTTTCGGGCAAACTGATCAGCAATTGTCGCGATTTGGTGCCGCATGGCGACGAGGGCACCACAACCTACAATGAACCCGTTGTCATGGTAATAGGCGCCTTCGCGCACGGCGTACTCAAATCCGATTACACCGAGGACCTATTCTCGATAAGCAACTATCCGTTATCGGCGGCGATTGCCTGTTCCAAATTGTGCACCGCCTTCGAAGAGGTTTGGGGCGTCATTTAGCAAAGGATTTTATTTGTAATTATTTTGACTAGTTTATATAGATATATATATATATATAAGTATGTATATGCATATGTAATAACCGACTGGGAAAGTTATTGAAAGTCAAAGTTGAATGTTTTACATGTATATTTATTTATACAATTCTCAGTTACAAAAAGAATGCATATAAAAGAAGAGAATTATGAAAAGATGTTTTTGCTTACTAAAGTTTTGGCAAATCTTAACTAAACACGCTTGTTTTTGATTTTGTTGATAGTTTTGTGAAATCGACATAAATAATTTGTATATATAGAAATTGCACTTTATAAATAGTTAGCATATTTAGTAGATTTCTTTACTCTATTCACGCAAAAGAAATTCGCTGCTGTTGCTGTGGTTGTAGTTGTTGCTGCTGTCCATTTGCGGATATTCGAAATTCGAACACTTAACTAGTTGAATGCGAATTGCCATAATTCCCGTTGCCAGACTGCTGCTGCTGATTTACTACTCTATCCACATCCGCATCCTGTTGGCCTGACGACGACGACGTTGCCAGACCTGCGCTACTGCTACTGTTGCTGTTAATGTTCTGTTACTGTTAATTTTGTTGCTTGTTTTGCCTTCTTGTGTTTGTTGCTGCTGTTCCTGGTGTTGTTGTTTTTGATGTTACTACTTAGACAGTGGTTTCTTGGAGAGATCGGCAGCTGCCTTCTTCTCTGCCTCGCGCTTGGCTGCAGCCTCCTCGCGCTGCTGTCGGATGAGGGCGAGACGGGCGAGGTCGGCCTTCGCCTCGGTTGTTTTGCCAGCCGCATGCAGTTTCTCGTAGCGTTGACGCGCCTTCTGCTTCTCAAGCTGTTCGCGTTCGCGACGCGTCAGTTCCGGTTTATGGCCGGATGAACCAGCACCAGCACCAGCAGCACCACCACCACCAGCACCACTTCCGCCGCCTGGACCATCATCGATTTTAATGTGCGATAGTTTTTGTGTGGATTTTTTGATCACACGATTGGGATTCTCAATTTCGATAAGGGAAGCGACACCTTTCTTCGAATCACGAGCCTCCGCATCCCAATCATCATCCGAATCGTCCTCATCATCATCATCGTCATCATCATCGGAATCAGCTTGGGGTACGCGGCGTGTTTGTTTTTGTCTATTTGTCGGCTTTGCCAATTTGCTGCGCGTTGCCGGCTTATTTGTGCTGCTGGCGGCGGTGTCGGCGTTGCCAGACTCCTTTTCGCCCGACTCGCTACCGCTGGACTGATCGCTCTCCTCCTCGGACTCCTGCTGCAGCTCCTCGGGCGATGTGAAGTGGCGACTGCGGCCCTTGTGGTTAACATATTTTCCTCGTGGCATTGCGTATCTCTGTAAATTGTATTTGTATTAGTACTCAATGTGTTAAGGCATTTTTATTTTTTCTCTTGTATGTGTGAACACATGTGCATGGCTCGTCTGTGTGTGTATATGTGTGCGTGTGTGATTGCAAGTGTATGCGTGCGCACGCGTGTATATCGCTGCTGGTGCAGCAAGATTTTCCACAAAAAGAAATGGCGTCGTACCTTGTTAATTTCGAATTTGTTTCCAATGAAAATGCAAAAAGGCTTCGTTTCGATTTATCTGCGTTTATTTCAATCTCACAGCACTCGCACAGTCGCTGGTAAGTATTATATTTTTTTTCTATGCTCACCGTTTTCGCAAGTTGGACTGCTTTAGATATATTTATCGGTCTCGGACTGCTTCGTTTATCGACACAGCTGCTGTGTGGCTTAGCAGCTGGTTGGCGATGGCAGAGAGCACACTCTGTTATTGGTCGATGATTTGGCATCGATACCTCACGTATCGATATGTTGGCACAATGCTTAACAATAGTACTCGCGCCGCTACGTGCTGAAAATGAACACGAAAAAATGTGCTAGTCAATGCTAAAATGTAGATAATATATGTAAATGCTTATCAAATATTGTATTTAGCGGCGCACGCAAACAATACCGAATGGATGTTTAACTTGTTGTTTCGTTTGGACATTTTGGGGCGCATGGGTGCTTAGACTGAGCAAAAAAGGCGTTCAACACCATTTCCGATGCTAGGAAAATATTGTGAGACAGCCATTTTGTTTCGTCGTTACGTTTGTTCATCGTGCATTTTTTTTCATGCGAGCTGCTCGCTGCTTTCTGTACACACACACACATACACAACATCGAAAATTCACCACCACCACCAGAAAGAGCAGCAGCATTTGTCATTGCCACCACCACACTAACACAAACAACGGACGCTGAGCGAGACAAACGCTTTCGACTTGTCTCGCACATGTACATAGTCTCCGCTCTCGCGCTCCGAACCATCTAATGCAGCGCTGGTATATCGGTTGCATTTCCACACACGACCATTAGTATTGGATGTGAGCAGTGCCGCTATAGAGCACTCGGTGTACGCGTGCGCTCGCCTTTCGCTGTGTTCTGTATGTGTGTGTGTGTATTCGCATTTTGAGTAATTTCGAATTTTTTTTTTGTATATTTGATGGCGACAACGACGGCTGCTTTACTCACAAGAAACGCGCGTATGTCGAAAATTGTAGCGCGTACGAATATATCGGTGTGTAAAAATTGCTTATAAATTGTGGTAAAAATTAGCGAAAATTATATAAACTGTGTGTAAAGTGTTTATTAAATGCAATGTGCTACGATTGCGACTCAAATTTATTATATATACAATAAATTTTGCGCCAAAAAATGCCTTTGAAAATGTGAGACTTCAATGGACATGACAATTTTTTTCATTTTACTTTTTTTTTTTTTTTTTTTTTGGTGGTGGCAACGAACAGCAACCAGCCAGCACTGTAGAAGAAGAAGCAGCAGCGCTGACTATCTGTCGCTGAGAATGTGTGTGTGTGTCTGTGTGTGTGTACGTGCGCTAAGCAGCAGCAATAGGCAGTGAATATATACATATATGTATATATTAAGTATAAAAATAATAAAAATAAATAAAAAATACACACGTACAGCAACAAATAAACAAAAACAACAAAAGCAAACGCGCAAAAAGTTTCTCTTCGCTACAAAAAATTGATTTGATATAAAGGAAAAATATATAAAATTAAAATTACTATATTTAATTTTTTTTTTTTTATGTTATTACGTACACACGTAAACGTTATGTAGCCCGTTGCGCGTTTGCATGTGCCTTCTCGTGTGAGTATGCATGTGTGTGTGTGTGTGTGTTTTTGTCTCGCGCTGTTTTGCCGCCGCATAACGTAACGTAAGGACGCCGCGTAGTTTGTTGTCGCATCTTACGTGTTTGGCTACCGCCATCAACGTTGTCCGTCATCACTTACGTTTACGTAGCCCGCTACGTCATGTGCACATTTTGTTGGCGTTCTCTCTTTCTGTTTCATCCCCTCTCCCGCCATCGTCCATCGAATTGCAAAACGGGGGAAAACAACAAACATTATTTGTTGTTGGTGCCGCGAAATGAAATATATTTATTTATTTATTTTTTTACAGTTACACTAAACATTTGTGTAGATATTTAGAATTTGCGTGTTGTATTTGTTAAAAATCTCCTCGCATATATAAATATACAAAAATATAAATGTATCTTTATATCGATACAACAAAAGGCAAAGCAAATAAATAAAACTAACAGCAAGGAATTCGCGACTGCAACAACAACAACCGAAAAACGTAAACAAGATACAAATGCGGATAACAAACAACAAACTCCCCGCTTCAATCAACAACAACAATTGACTGGATTACAACAACAAGAAAATAAATATATTGAAAATGTAAGTAAACTTGAAACTCGACGCACGTGGCGCATGCCCCACACATCACTCACACAAACTTATCGATCGAGCTTGAATTTTGAGTGTTGTGTGATCGTTTTTTTTTTTTGGCTGCTGCAACTTGCTGCAAATTGAAAGTGTCAATTCAGCGCAAATTGAAATCGATCGTTCAGATTTGCTCAGACAACAATAAATATTTTTGGGTATTTTGCAACCCGTCGTCTTCCAACGAGAAGTAAAAAAGGCAGCTGCATTTGCTTTGCTACATTTAGCTACCCCTGCATATAAATATATATACATATATATTTATGCAAAAGTAGGGAAATCAAGTTAAATCGAGAGAAACAAAAAGGAAAAACAGTGCTTATTGTGTGTACACGAAAAGCCAAGCAACGTTTAAAGTGTTGATAAATTGTTGAAGTTTTGATCGAACACGCGCGAAATTTGTGTAAACAAAACACATTTTGCGGATCAGACAGGCTAAATGCACATTTATACATAAATACATATATACGTAGTCATATACCGGCTGTTCATTCAGCTTGCATCTGCTTCTTGTCTTTCCCTCTCTGTTATGCGTGTATGTGTGTGTGGCGAATTGCACTTCGCGCGCAAAATCAAAAGCAGCTTCAAATTTCTTGTTTACCTTTGTGGTGTGCTTTGCACGTCACATTTTCCATAGCACAGTTATAAATGTCTAATGCGTTTTGTAGTTCTTATTATCTATGTGGGCGAAGAACGCTGGTTGGTTTATAGGAGGGGAGTGGTGAGAGGGGGACGACGACAGCCAGAGCAATTTCATTGATGCTTTTGCTGTCAACGTTGTCGTCGGCGAAGGCGACAGCGATTGCAAAAGCTGTTGTTGTTGTTGCTTCTGTGCTGTGCTTGTGCCGCATGTAAACCGGCTTTAAATTCGTGCCACTATTAGCACGATTTATTAACCCAGAGGCAAACAGCCTGGCTGCTAGTCGAACGAAAGAACGAACGAAGATTCTGCTGCGCTCATCGTCGCTCTCTTTGCTCTCTTCGGGCGCCGCTCGGCATTCGACATTCGATTCGATTTGACATTTCGTTCGTTCTTTCTCTTTCTCGTTCGCTTGTGACGTAGACGTCGTCGTCACTTCACTACAATGGTTAGTCGGCATCGGCAGCAGCAGCAGCCACATACTTGCAGATACAACAAAAAAAACATACACACACACACACAAAACAACAACAGTTGCTGACGGCGGCGGCTGCTGCTACTACTATTCAATTTACCGCCTGTCTTCTTTTTCACTTTCGAACTCTGGGCATCGAAAATGAGAAAGACACATACATGTGTACGTGTGCACTAATACACATGCAAGCGCAAAATTCTCTGTCGTCGTCTCTCTGGGTCGTTGCTAGGTCTCTTGCTGTGTCTCGTGCCGCTGCCGCCATATTTGCATTTGGAATATATATTACGTAGCGAATTGTTGTCTCACTCTAACACATGCAGAGTGTGCCCCCAAGTGCTCAGTCATGACACTCTGCTATATGTGTGTGTGGATCACTTGTATTTTATTTATTTAAATATATATATATATATGTATTTTTTTTTGCGCGTAGTTCAAGTGCATGCAAAAAAGGAAGAAAAAAGATAAACCTAATAATGATTGTGTTCTGCTTGAATTTGAATGAAACATTTCCCCAAGTGATCCGTTCATAATATAATATCATTTATTTTTAGAGCGCACTTTTTTTTTTGCTAAAACTGACGACGAATTCTTTTGTGTGTTGACCTTTGTTGATAAAACGAACTTTTCAACGTGCTTTTTTTTTGCCTGTTTTTGGATTGAAGGATTAGGAATTATGTTCAAATATATAAAACTTGACTTTATATATACACTTTTCTTCATTCCTCCCACCCGCCTCCTCCTCTGACCCCCTTGTGGCATGCTCGAAGTGTTTTAAATGCATGCCATTGTTGCTTCTGTTGTTGCTTCTTCTTCTTCATCATCATCTAACTCGACGTCATCGTGTTTGCCTTGAATATTCACACATGCACACACACATACAAGTATGCATGGCGCGGTCCGTTACATACACAACTGCAAACACGAAGTGTGAGACGAGCGAATCCGAAGCCCGAACGCCGAGCAGAGCGAGCACTACGTTACGCTACTCTACGTCGTAGCTGTTGTTGTTAACGTACAAATTTTTGTTGAAAACTCAAAGTCGTCTACTGTACTACATAATTACAACAGAGCGCAGCGAGCATCAGCACGTTTGCTGTATGTGTGTGTGTGTGTGAGTTTGAGTTTGTGTTGGTGTTGCCAGTTAATGTTTTGTTTTGTTGTGAGAGAATACGCGAGAAATAAAAAAGAGTGGGAGAGAGAGAGTGAGAAAAGAGTAGAAGCGCCGCTCACGCGTCTCTGTTCCGACCGCTGCTGCCGCTCTGTGCTTGCATGCAATTTGACGTTCGCGTATGTTTTTTTGTTTTTATCTTTGCGTGTTTTTATTATTTTATTTTTGTTGTTTTTAATAATAATTGCGCGTTATAGAAATATTGAATCTACCCACACTTTTGATTATGACTACGTCATTTGTTGACTGCTGTTATTTTGCTTACTGTATTTCCTTTCCGATTTGAATTTTGCGTCACAGAATTTTCTTTAGCGCCTTGGCAACTTTTGCATAGCCTACTGTGGTTCAAATTGAATGTTTTACTCGATTAATTGAAGTGTGTGTAAAAGTTGCACAGTGAAAGCAATGTGTACTTTACCGGCCGGCAAAATATACAAACTAAATACAATATGTAACCTAAACATATATATGTGCATAGTTATGCGCGACTATGTGTGTGTGTGTGTGGTTGTGTGACAGTTACAATAAATTTGGGGGCATTGTTTACAAATTCGCTTGGGGGAATTTATGCGAGCGCCGAACCACTGTGCAGCCTAGCAACGGACATATGTGTGCGAGAGAGAGGGAGAGAAAACTGCTCGTGTCAGTGTGTGTACGCCTGTTGTTCGTGGCAGCCACCGTCATCGTCGTCATCAGAGCTTCACGAGAGTCATTTCTTCCGCTGCCGCCGCTCAGCTCACCATAAACATCTCATCAGCCAGAGTTGAGTTGCGGGTATGCGAGTGTTAAAAACAAAATTAGGTAGGCCTTTTTATTTTCCATGTGTGTGTATGTGTGCTTGCAATGTGCAACAACAGCAACAAACAAAGAGACTTTATTATATGCATGAATCATGTTGCCTGCTGCTACTCTGTTGGAACGAACGGAACATAACCAAGCTAAGTTGGCGGCAGCGGTTGAGTGGTGAATTTCTTCCACCAATCACCAACACACCACAATACACATAGCAGTGTGTCTCCCTCACTCAGCCCGCAAAAAATATATATATGTATATATATATATATATATGTAGATGCGCTCGTGTTCATTTCACTTTGTGACATTTTTCACCTGAAGAATTCTGGCCGATGAGAGTGCCTTAAACATATTAAATATTTATAACTAGAATATTAATTTCGTTTTGATTAAAAATTTGGTTTTTATATTTTATTACTTGCTGTCAAATAAAACTATTTTAAAGCCACACATGTGTGCAAGCGGGACAGCTCTACGTGAGCATTTTGTGTCTCTCGCCAAGCGTGCGTGTGTGTGTTGTGTGATGCTCTCAATCTTTTTTTCGTTCTCTCGTTCTCTCATTTTCGAATTTCGAAAGTTGTCTCGCCGCTCAATTCGACTTGTACGCTGGTGCTGGTGATGTTAGCGCTGCTGTTGCCGTGAGTGTCAAAACGGCGGCAAAGTAACAACTAACATAGACAAACACATACGAAAACACAAAAATCGAAAAATAAAGGCCAACCCGCGAAAGCGTAATACAAAAAAAAAAATTAAATAAAATAAAACCCCAAGAAGCAACAGCAGCAGCTGCAGCGTGTCAGTGTGTGTATAAAAGAAAATTGCCATAGAAAATATGAAGCAAATTTATGCGTTTTTGTGTTGTTTCTTATTTATTGGATGCTTGCTTTGCGCGCTGTTTTAGCTTTTTCGTTCGTCTGCTGCCTGCTGTGTTTTGTATGTTTCGCTGCATATTGCATTTCGGCGAGCGCGCGCGAGAAACGAATCGTATGCGTGTGTGTATGTGTGTGCGTGTTTTGTATAAACGTATGTATATTTGTTTTGTTTGTATTTTGTTTATTTGAATAGCATTTTATTGTTTATATAACATAAAACAAAGTTGTGCTTGCTCAAAAGCATTCACGTGTGATTCTCTCTCTCTCTCTCTCTTACTATCTCTTGTTCTGAGCGTATGTGTGCAGAAAATAATTGTCCATGCAAATATTTCGAGATGTCATTTTTATCCAAAAGAGCCGAAGTTTCTTCGACTTTCGGCTTTTCGATAATCCCGGCCGGCGTTGAAAAAAAAGAAAATAAAATAGCATGCTTGTGTTTACATTTCTGTTTATTGTGTATATCGATATCAATGTTAAATAAGGCATCACTTTTTTTTTACTTCTGAATTGAGACTGATTTTGATATTGTGTTTACTTATGTGTTTTTGCAGTCTCCTCGCTGCTTGGATCCCCGACCAATATATGTCAATAAGAAGAGCAACACAAACAGCAAAAGCAACAAACACAAATTAAATACAAAATACGGTTAACAAAAGGGAGGAAGACGAAGTAGCAGCAGCACTACCACTTCCAACAAACAAGTAACAGCAGCAAGAAGTGTCTGCATCCAAAAAACAAAACAGAAAAAAATAAAAACAAAAAAATGCCAAATGAACTGATTAATTGCAAGTGAAACGAAAACGTAAGAAGCAATTTAAATTAAAGGCAACCAATCAACAATATCTGCTGGACATCTGGAGAAAGCCGCCGCGCCACGACACCGGCAAGTGGTGGTAAGTCTAGGGGGATAGGGATTTATAAATATTTGTGTAGATATACATATTTTAATGCGATTCGTATTTACAGTTGACAACAATTTACTGAGCATGCAACGGACACAAAAGCCACCAACAGAAGCCGTCGACGAAGTAGCAGCAACACCCGTTGTTGGTAGCAGCAACACCAGCAGCACCAGCAGCATCAGCAGCAGCAACAGTAGCAGCAGTTGCAGTTGCATCAGCAGCAGCAACAACAGCCGCCGGCATCCGTGGCTGCTCTGAGTAGCGGGGCATACAACAAACAAGGACGCGTGAGAAGGACGAGACGGCCCCGGGCGTGTGTGCGGCGTTGTTGTTGTTGTGTTGGTGGTGTGGTGTGTGTGTGTGCGTCGGCCGTCTCAGTCAATTTGTTTTTGGAGAGCAGCATTAGCAGCAGCAGCAACAGCAGAAAGAAAACATAGCTGACACACATATATATATATATATATATATTATATATTATATATTATATATATATTATATACATCTATAGTTATATATATATATATATACTATACAAAACTACAACAACAGAACTATGTCATCCAACGAACCACCGCCACGTTATGAGCCCGTTGTGGAGCCAATCAATGGCATTGTCCAGCCACCGGTTGTGCCGCCAATTGATCGACCGGGACGTAACACGAATCAATTGCAATATATCATCAAAACGGTCATGAAGTTCTTATGGAAGCATCATTTCTCGTGGCCCTTCCAACAGCCGGTCGATGCGAAAAAATTAAACCTGCCCGACTACCACAAGATCATTAAACAGCCAATGGACTTGGGTACGATCAAGAAGCGATTGGAGAACAATTACTATTGGTCCGCCAAGGAGGCTGTGAACGATATAAACACTATGTTCACCAATTGTTCGGTGTACAATAAGCCCGGCGAGGATGTTGTCGTTATGGCCCATGCGCTCGAGAAGGTCTATCTGCAGAAGATAGAAGGTATGCCCAAGGAGGAGGTCGAACTGGAGTCCGTAACGGCCAAGGGTGGCAAAAAGAAACAACGCGCTCCGGCCACCCCAAAAGGTGCAGCATCTGCAGCAGCAGCAACGGCGGCAGCAGCTGCGGCAGCCAACCAAAGCACGAATAATAGCACGAGCATAACGACGGCAGCCAGCAGCAGCAGCGGCGGCGGCAGCAGTAATAATGCAACATCTGCGACAGGCGCCCAATCGGTGACAGCAACAACGACGACAACAACAACAACTGGGAAAGCATCGCAATCCACTTCCTCCGCACAGCAGTTGGCGGCAGCGGCGTCGTCATCTGGATCATTGGGCGGTCTGGGGCAGCAGTCGTCGTCGTCGGGGGGAAATCCGTCACGTCCCGTTTCGGCGATGGGCGGCACGGTTTCATCAACGGGCGGAGGCGGAGGCAGTGCACCGTCCATACCACCGATTAGCACAATGCCGCCGCATCAAGTGCCCGGCAGCACGAACACAACGACAATGGCAATGGCAGCGGCAGCAGCAGCGGCGGGCGGACCAAACAATGCGGCCGTCCTAAATGCAGCGATGTCCAGCTTATTGAATCCGGCGCATAGCGCCAATTATGCGGCTAGCATGCAACAGCAGCAGACGCCGCTGGCCAATAGCAACAACAGCAACAATAATAGCAACAGCAGCAACTCGCTGCTGGATGGCAACAATTCCTCCTCAGCAGCATCAACGGCAGCAGCGGTCGCAGCAGTAGCGGCGGCAGCTCAAGCTCGGGCAGCAGCGGCGGCAGCGGCACTAGCAGCATTAGATGGCAGTGGTGGTGCCGCCACAATGGCAACATCAAATGCTGCGGCTGCGGCAGCTGTGCAGGCGTATGTGAATAGTACGGGTGTCGTTGATGCCGTACTGCCGCCCCAGCAGCCGGCCAAAATGAAGAAGGGTGTCAAACGGAAGGCGGACACGACGACGCCAACGGCGAATGCATTCGAATCGCCATACGGCGCCATGGAGGCCAAGGTGGCCAAAATAGCGACGAGGCGGGAATCGAATCGTCAGGTAATTGGCAAGAAGGTAAGAGGCAAATCTAGCGCAGACGTTTCTCCTTTCTCCTCCATGCTCCCCATATTCCCCATGCTCGCAAATCACCTTAATCCTCCAACCATTAATCAACATCTAATCAAAAAACAGTTTTGAGTGGTTCGTGTTTTCATTTTATCTTTCGTGATTTTTCTTTTACGCTCAATTATATATATTATTTATGTATATACATATACACCTCTTGGGTTGGAGGGCGGATCGGAACTCTAAGCTAATATAGATATTATTTCGACTTTATTCAAAGTTTCAAACTGTCTGAAAGACCGCCTTGATTTACGTATGGGAAATGCTGTGACAGCTCCTTGTCTTTGCGTGTGCAAGCTGATACTCAATTTTCAATATTATTTGTTTCACGGTTTGTTGAAAGAATTTTCGCCCTTGTATCTTAGCCGTCCTTCGAGATCGGAAATGTCTTTCCATTTACACAAAACTTCTGGCTATATAAATACGATCCTTGAGGGGGCATTAATTAATTAATTAATTGCTAACGGCGGCATCTTGGATTCGGGCAGACTTGTTCTCAGAGAAGGAGCCACTTCGTTGGCCAACTTCTCTGATTCTTCGATATATTCCGATTACTTTATACATATTTTCAAGGATAATCGCTCTCCTTACCATTTTGGCATACGAATTAATTTCAACAAGCCTTTTCCAAATTAAGCTGATAGTTTGTGGGTGCCCAAATTTGTCGGAAGAGGTACATCGTTTTCTTTTATAGCAAATCTGAAAAGTGGGCAAATTAATTTAGTTGAGTTCGAATTTTCTTTTATCTTGTGAATATTTGTCAGTTCAACCGTCAAATCAATCATTCAAAATATTTAAAACATATGTTTACAAAAGTCTAAGATTTGGTCAATCGAAACTAATCGATTAAAATTGGATTGAAAAGTCAACTATTGAACAATAATTAAAACTTAATTGATATTAAATATTAGTAATTTGGTTTATATGCTTGAATTTATAGTTTGATGAGTTCCAACTCTAACACAAAAAAACACGAACAATAACACACACATGCCCCCTACACACCCCCAAAACATACACATATTCAGACAACACAACCACAAGAACACCAAGAAAAAAAGTGACACGTATTAACTCATGTATTTAAACGCTGCCTTTGCCTTTTACACTTATGCTTTGAGATAATGTCACCCACCCACTATGCGTACAATATTAGAGCTGAGAACAATCGATAGTCGGAGGCGAACTTAATTGCCATCACAGAATAGTTATCGATCAAATGCATTGTCTTGTTTAAGTAAAGTAGTTATTGATCGCAATTCTTACAATTAACAGTTTTAAATTTAAAAAACGAGAAATATTACTTTGAATCTTTGCTCATTTGGGATGCAGAATTCGCTTAATTGTTGTTGTTCAGCTCTAAATATTTAAACTTAAAATAATAAATTAAAAAACAGACATTGTTGTATACGCCTAATATTATTGTACATTGAAATTAATTTGAATGCTGTCTAATCCATTGTCGCTTTGTTTTCTTCTCTTAATTTTTTATTTTATTTTCTTTTTATTTTCTTTCTAATCGTTTTCATCATCATCATCATCGTTATCGTTATTGTCATCATCTAATAATCAATGCACCACACACTACGCACTGCCAACAACAAAAAAACCGAATCGTTATCGATAACCGATATCCGATAAATTGATGAATTGAATGAAAACGAACACAGGATCTTACATTCCAGGGCTCGGGAGGGTATCCGATGTCACCATTGAGTGGCGCCGGTATGCCTGGTCTCGTTGCCGGCGGCAGCAGTGTTGGCGGCTCCATACCCAAATCAAAGGAGAAACTATCGGATTCACTCAAGTCATGTAACGAGATACTCAAAGAGCTCTTCTCCAAGAAACACTCGGGCTGCGCCTGGCCCTTCTACAAACCGGTTGATGCGGAATTGTTGGGCCTGCACGACTATCATGACATCATCAAGAAACCAATGGACTTGGGCACCGTTAAGCGGAAAATGGACAATCGTGAATATAAGAGCGCACCGGAATTTGCCGCTGATGTGCGTTTAATTTTCACAAATTGTTATAAGTATAATCCACCAGATCATGATGTTGTTGCGATGGGACGTAAATTACAGGATGTATTCGAGATGCGCTACGCAAATATACCCGATGAGACAGTAGCGAATGCTGGCCATCATCATCATGGCTATTCAAGCGTATCAAAGCATGATGCTAGTGATTCATCCAGTGACGATTCGAGTGAAACGGAAAATGAATCCAATTCGGATGAGGAGCGCAATGCCAAGCTGAAAACGCTTGAGTCCAAGCTGCTAGGCCTGCAAGAGGAGATACGTAAACTGGTCGAGGAGGCATCAGCCAAAAAGAAAGCTCGAAAGAAACTTAAGGAGAAGAGAAAGAGCCAACTGGGCACAGGGATGGGTGGGTCGGGCGGTGGCAGTGGCTCCGCCGGTGGCGGCAGTCATCATCATCATCATCATTCGCTTGGTGGGTCAGGCAATGCTGGCAATGCCTCGCACGGCATTGGCGGCGTCTCAATGCCACCAAATGTGGCCGCCCTTAATTCCACAAATGCAGCCAGTACCAATCTGAGCGCCCTGCTCAGTAGTTCGCTGGTGAATGCCGGTGGCGTTGCCGGTGCTGGTGGCGTTTCAAGCGGTGTACCCGGTGCGGCAACACTGCACCAAGTTCACGAAATGGCGCTGGCCATGAGCCAGATGTCGGGTGGTGCGGGCGCTGGCGCTGGAGCCGGTGGCGGAGGAGGAGCTGGTGCCGGCGGCTATGCGGGCGTTAATCCGGGCGTGGGCATTTCAGCTGGCGGTGGCAAAGCGCCCGCTAATGCCCTGGCGGGCGCCCTCGCAGCGGGTGCTGCGGCCGGAGCTGGCGGCTCTGGTGGCACCAGCAAAGGTGCTAAAAGCAAGGGACAGCGTGGAGGCAAGGGCAATGCGAACGTCAATGCCGGCGGCAGTGGAGCAGGCTCAGCGGCTGCCAATGCTGCGAATGCAGCGGCTATCGCTGCGAACGCAACAGCGGCTGCCACAACTGGTGGTGGCACCACAAATGCCAAACGCACCAAAAACAACAACAGCAACAATGCCAGCAATGCAGGCGCTGGAGCTGGTGGCGGCGGTGGTGGCGGTGGTGCTGGCGCCAATGCGGCTAGTGCCGGCAGCGGCAGCGCAGTCGGTGCGCGTGGCAGCAGCAAAAAGAGGCCCAACCAGGTGATCAACTTCGACTCCGAGGAGGAGGACACAGCCAAGCCCATGTCCTACGATGAGAAGCGACAGCTATCTCTCGACATTAACAAGTTGCCAGGTGAGACGCGTACGCATCTTCTAATCTACACACTCACAACAAAACATATACATGAAGCAGGAAGAACTTGTCTCTGTTGAATATCGAGAGCTGATCGGCAGTGGCAGCAGTGGTAAATTAAATGCAGTTGCATGAGTTCCTATTATTAACCAGTGGTAGAGCAGGTAGTCAAGCCGAACCATGTCTATCTGTCTGTCCGTTTAAAAATTTTGAATATGTATTCGCATGCCGATTTCGAAACTCAATTCTGTATTTGAATCGTTAAAAATGAGGTTCCGATTCCAGTGCCCGTTTAACCTTCCACTGCTTCTGAGTGATGTCAACTTTCTCTTTGCTGCTAAGTGAGAACATTTGAACTAGAGGATATCAAACTAGAGCAGTTCCTTAGTCTTATCACTTTTGAAGAGAGAAGAATTACTGCAGTGCGGTTTTCCCAATCCTTCGATACCGTTTGGCAAGATGATGGATGGTCTTTCTAAAATAAATAGCATTTTTTTTTTTAATCAGGAATGAACTTAAATATACCTAATGGGATTCTGCCTTTAACACAATATTTAAAGAATGGGTATGTCCCAAAACATTGTCCGATGGATGTACCTATCAATCATTAGGCCTATCCTCTTATATGGTGTTATAGTATGGTGGACTTGCCTGAAAGGCAATCCATACAGAAACAGCTTAAGAAGGTTCAGCGGGTGGCTGAATTATGCATATCAGGGTCTCTTCGCACCACACCAAATGACCAAATGACAACAGGCAACACTCTCAGCCATAAGGCAGAATCCGCATTATGGGAAGCACTTGATTGTGTAAAGAGGTCTAAAGTTCATGCTCACATGATTGCCATAGAAATATAGTGAGATCCACACGGTATCACAACGGGCCAAAAATTACCTATGTGTGTCGAGCTTGGTTGGCATCCGTCAAACCTAACCTAACCTATAGAAGATTCAATGTGATGATAATTATTGTTGACTCGACTATGCATTTGAAATCAAATGAACAAATGAACTAATTAAACATATATTATCTATCCTCCTCCCACTATCTATGCCCCACCCCCCGTTGTGTGTGGCTAACAGGTGACAAGCTGGGACGTGTGGTGCACATCATACAGAATCGGGAGCCATCGCTGCGCGACTCAAATCCGGATGAGATTGAGATTGACTTCGAGACGCTGAAGCCGTCGACGCTGCGCGAGCTAGAAAGCTATGTGGCGTCGTGTTTGCGCAAAAAAACACGTAAGCCATATTGTAAGTTTGTAACTAAACCACGAGACCACAACAACAACAACCAACAACAACAACCTACAACAAACAACAACAATAGCAACCAGTACAGCAACAACTAGAAGCAATGATATACAAATTTTTGAAAAAAAAAAAATTTTTAATTATGCTACAAAATATTTAAAGCTGGTACGCAATCAACAAATTCATTTTTGTTGCTTGTGACTCTTTGTGTTTGTTTGTCACAATTTTTATAAATCGATAATCGATTGAAACAACAAGCAACAACAGCAACGAAACAAAAAGAATTTTCCAAATTTTCAATATAAATACAAAACGCAAATTACTTTAGTGGTCACATGTTTAGTTAGCTAAACTCTCAAAAAAAAAAAAAAACCAAACGAAAAAACCAAAAGAAAAATAATATATATCTTAAGTTTGCTGCTTCAATGTTTTTTTTTTTAAATTATATATATATATATATATATATATATATATATATAAATATAAATACATATATATATATATATATTTATTTCTTTTTCTTTTCTGTTTCCAATTTTTTGCGCTACTTTCCCGAAAATAAGTTTGAAAAACGTGTAATTGACAACAACAAGAATAAGAAGCAGAGTTAACTTTGGGCAGCCGAAGTTGAAATACCCTTGCAGGTATAGAATAGAGAAACCTTAGTTGTTGAAAGAAGTTTCTCCTGAACACTTGAAGATACATCCGCTATCCGAGATCAGTTCAAATATGTAACCATAAAAACACATGTCGAAGTAAAATGCTCTGCAAGGGTATCCAGTTGATTGGAATGTTTGTTTTTCAAGTAATGTAGCTCAAAAAAGAGATTCATAGTGATAAAATTGCATGCGCTTAGAACTCTTGCATTGTTTTGTGTGTGATCGATTGATTGATTGATTGGCTGATTGACACATCTGATGATTGCTGATCAATCCATCCTTCAAAAACCTCTTCAGTCCGCATGCAACGACTAACTGTTTAATTCAAAAAAATAAAAAACAACAGACTGTTGCTCCAACTATTTCTCCCTTCTCTCCCTCTCCCTCCCCCTCTCCCACTCTCTCTCTCTCTCTCTCCCTCCATCTCTGTCTTTTTGTCTGTTTATTGCTTTGTCAGTTAACTAATCGCTTTCAAGCTGTTTAAATATATATATGTATGTTAAATATAGATATGATTTCTTTTGCATATATTGTCTGAAATAATGATGCATTTCTCTTGTTACAGATAAAAAGCCTTCTGGGAAATCAAAGGACGAGCAAATGGCGGAAAAGAAACAGGAGCTGGAAAAGCGTTTACAAGACGTCACCGGCCAATTGGGCGCTAGCAAGAAAACCGCCAAGAAAGGTAAGCTTTATATGGCTTGTTAGTTTTCTGGCTGGCGTGATCATGTTGAATATGGGGCAGCTGTCAATAATATGTTTGAGATTGAGATTGTGTTGACACAGGAACAGTGATTAGCTATGAGGTCGCCTAACTGTAGGTACTCGTGGCTCAATCCTAGACAGAAATAAACGTATAAACATTGTTCAC
Organism: Drosophila macrothrix; assembly: GCA_035042055.1. Taxonomy (NCBI): domain Eukaryota; kingdom Metazoa; phylum Arthropoda; class Insecta; order Diptera; family Drosophilidae; genus Drosophila; species Drosophila macrothrix. The sequence goes on from JAWNLX010000587.1 coordinate 3,224,856, forward strand.
ATTTCTTTTGGGTAGTCAACTGTGGATAGACGGCGCGAGAGCCACATGGCTTGAAAGTCATATCGATGGATGTGATTTGTGCAGTCCTAGTTTTATCTTTTGGATTATGGGACGACGCAAGTCTTTGTCCACCAAGTGGGTGTGCCTGTTATGTTTTGTGATGCCGGCTGGGAATCAAACTGACTTGGTTCGACTCGGTTGTTGAAAATCGATGTAACTTATGGGGCCGCAGATTTTCCTGTTTTTTCGTATGGATTCTGGGTAATAACCAAGAAATTACGGTTATTTTGAAAAACAAACAACCGACTTGAAGGTTCAAATACCTTTAAAAAGGTTGGAAAAATTCCGGAATATTTACAAGAATACCGAGCGGATCCTAAACTCGTTAGTCGTTGATATTATTTGCACAAAAATCTGTTTGTTTTCTCAGTTTAAAGTTTCGGATTGCCACTATGCAAATAACCAATCTGGGTGGGGTGAGGGTTGTGATACAACTGTATTTCCTATTATGAACTTTATATATGTAATAATAACAATAACAATAATGTAATAATGTCATACTCTTCCTTCTCTTGCAGATGAGAACACATCGAGCAAAGTGGAGGCTGTGCAGCCAGCGAATCCTGTTTCGTCCAGTTCAAGTTCCAGCGATTCATCGTCGTCGAGTTCGAGTGATAGCAGTTCGAGTGACTCGAGTGACAGTGAAGCAGGTTAGGACGCCGTTTTGTTTGTTTGTTTGTATTTTAAATATATATATTTATATATATATTAATTATCCCCCTTACCCTAAAAACAATATATGTATATGTATATATATAATATATATATATATATATATATATATATATATATATATATATCTAAATATGAAACGAAATGTTTTTAATTAAAAAAATTTAAGAAAATGAAAAGCAACAACTCACACAAACATAAACATACACACACACATACGGCAGCATAATAACAACAACAACAACAACAGCATTTTCATAATTTTTTTTTATTATTTTTTATTTCTATGATTATAAATATAAATATTAGTCGAAAAGTCCTGCAAAGGAAAGAATCAGTTGTATGTCCAAAATTATATGTAAAAAGTTAAGCTCGCTAAAAAAAAAAATAGTACGAAACGCAAAGAAACTCACACCCACAACACACACACCACATACACACACACCCACCCACATCGGGAATAACTGAACAGAGACTAGCATAAAGATAAATAGATTGAAAAGAGGGAGTGTTGTGCAGTAAGAGAGTAGTAGTAGCAGCTGACAGTGTTGTAAAGAATAGGGAGTATAGAGCGACAACACTACCCGATATATTAGAAATATATATATGACAGAGTTGAAACCTTAGTAATTTTTTTAATACGCATACACGCAGGCATAGGCATACAATCTGTTTATTTTAGTTGATAAATTTTTGCTAAGGTCTAGACAAAAAAACAAAAAATATAGCGGAAAAGAAGCGAATAACAAGCAAGCATCATATACATGTACATATATACATACATATACAATACCAAGTTGTGGATTAGACAGAGATGCGATAGAGAGAGAGAGAGCGAGCAAATAATTGAGCCGTGCGGTAGATGGCGCTTTTAGAGCAGTGTTGTTTTGTTGTTTTTGTTTGTGAACACCTTTCATATTTAATATTTAACAATTTCTTACACACACACGGACACATGTATGCCTACATACATACATACCCAAACACACACACATACACCTATTAAAGTTGTATACATTTGGAGCGGATTTTGTTTGCCACCTGTGTGTGCGTATGCATGTGTGTATGCGTGTGTGTATGCGTGTGTGTGCGTGAGTTCAACAGAAAGCGCGCTTGTGTGTGCGTGCGCCCCCGAAACCCCCCTTCAGATTGCCATTTTTGTATAACCCAAAAATTATTTAAATTCCTTTTTTTTTTCTCTGATGCCCAGAACAAAGTTCATGACAAAGTGCAATATGCGTTTACTTTCTTTTTAAACATAATTGAAATTTGGGTAACACGAAACGTATTTTTTTTTTGTGATTTTCTCGTCATATTTTAAAATGTAGTTTAAATTTGCAAGAATACAAATAATTTCTAGAGCAATTTTTACTTTGATTTGGCAGCATTTGGAATTTGTTAAACAAATTGTTGCTGCTTTCGGACCATTTTCCAATTTCAATTTCGTTTCGAATAATTGTGTTTTTGAGGTTATATCAGAAATATATGGCAAGGATAAATAATAGGAAATTCCTCGCAAACACCAAATTTATAATTTATTTCAACTAGACAAAAGACTAACCAACACACACATACATATACACACGCACACAGATACACACGCACACACATACAACTGTAAAATGATTATCGTGAAATATATATATATATATATATATATATATATATATATATATATATATATATATATACATATATATAGATATATATAAATACTATTTAGATCTAGTAATACGTATATATACACTTATTATATATGTATATGCATATAGATATTGTATTTAAGCATTTTCTAGGTATTAAACGAATTGTATTTTTAAATGAAAAACAAAAGAAAGAAAACATTGTTTATATATGTATATATACACATGCATATATATATATATATAGATATGAATATGTATGTGTATATACTTAATGTATGTGTATATACATATAGCGACAAGCAACCACAAAACAAAAAACGAAATTAAAGTTTGAAAAGAAGTTTATATTAAAAAAACAAAGAAATGAATCGAAGAAGAGAAAGAAGAAGCAAAAGCTTGCGTTATGCAAGCTTCAATAATTTTTAAGTATTTTGAAAAAACAAAACAAATCGAAAACAAAACAAAAAAAAGAACATTATTATTATATGATTATTATTATTATTATATGATTATTATGAGAATATGCTGAAAAAAAAATCGTGAAGCAATTGTGTACTGGGGGCAGCCAATCTGAAAAAGAAACTAATGCGAACCAACTACTCTACCAATCAACCAACCAACCAACAAATCAATCAATCAACCAACCAACCAACCAACCAGCAAATAACCAACCAATCAATCAATCAACAAATTTATCTAACAACAACCCAAGGCGAAAAAAAAACAACTCGTCAAAATACTTGAAAATTAAAAGAGTTGCGTCAATAAATATATATGTATAAAAACAATAAAATCGGAGGAGGGGGAGAGAGAGTTAGACGAAAACAAGCAAACATTTACAACAATGCATGAATAATAAGCAATATATATGAAACCATCAAGTAGTGCATACACACACACATACACCCAAACACAAACACACAGACACACACTATTACTACTGACCTCAATCATCACATATTTCTGAAACTTCCCTTTCTAAATATATGTATATATCAGAGACATATGCATATATATATATATATATACATATATATGTCTCTGATTTGCCAACAGCGCGCAGTTCAATCAATCAATCAATCAATCAATTACGTAATCTAGTCTCCCATCTATTGAAACAGAGCCAATCAAGAAGGTGCTCACTTACCACACACACACACACGCACATTAACACCCACACATATTTACATTTATATGCTAACTGAAATTGTTTGTTAATATTTTAGAATATTTTTGACCCACACCAATCATGTGGCAATCATATTTAATAAGTGTGTCTACAATTGTCTATCGCCATCCAAGTTCTTCTTGTTCTTACTTGTTGTTTACTCAGCGACTCAAACTTTTGAATAAGATTTATTGTACTATTTTAATTGGTAGTTCCTCAAATCACTATGTAAATTATTTTCTATATTATTTTATTTGCATCAATCGAAATGATTATTCGCAATATATTTAAATTTTGTAACTGGTTTCTGTTTCGTTACTTATTTTTCAACATTGAATAATATTTATGTTTTTCAACACGTATCTCTCTCCCTCTCTCTCTTGCTCTCTCAAATGCATACGTCAGCAGCACAACGTAGTTTTTCATCTCATTTCAGTTAAGTTTTTGTCATTCACATACACTTACCCTTTATAGCAATCAGCTACTGCATTCGCTCCCCTCCTACGCACACACACACACACACATCTACACACATATTCTCGCAAAAAAAAGATAGAAAAATGAATCGGACAGACGTTAAATGAGAAAGAGGAAAAAAGAATGCAAAATAAAGGATGTCTGTATACACACAAACATACATAGTTTTTTTTACATCTCATAAATATTTCAAAATGATAAAACCCAAATACAAATAGAGAAAAAATATGCAACAAAATGATATCAATTAAAAAAAAAAACACACACACACACACACACAAACACACGAACACAATTCATATGTGCATTATTAAATCAATAGAAATAGCAATTAAAAAACAAATACAATTAGACTACATGCAAAAGAAAAAGAAGACAAAAATACAATAAATACAAAAATAAATGAAAAACAATTGAAATTGATATTAAAGCACACTTGCAGACAATGTGTAAAAATAAAGTATATATATAAATAAATAAAAAAAAAACCAAAAAAGGCAACCACAACACAGAACAGCAATTATTCAACGATTAGCGAATACGTAAATTAATAAATATGTAAAGAATTGAATTAAATAAGGGCAGCAAGAAATTGGAAGGATGAAAGTGTTGGAGAGAGTGGGAGCAACTACACGAGTGTGTTGGGGAGAGTGTGGCATAGGGGGTGGGTATATAAGTAGCTAGATAGGTAACATACGAAACACAAGAACCTTTTTTACTTAACAAACACATACACACACAGACACAGAAACTGACGCGTACACATACGTACTGAGAACATCTTTTTTGTGCTATTTTGTATATTGTTGCCCACTGTGCACTGCTTCGTTTCGTGTTTATTGTTTGGGCTGCAAGCAGTGCAGAGTTTTTCTTGTCCGTTGTGAGTAACACTATGGAATGGAACGATGATAACATACATACACAGAAACACACACACACACACACACACACAGAGATACACACACATACACACACACAGGCGCACACATGTATGTTATGTTTCATGTGCTTGTTCGGTCTTCCTGTTGTTTATTTCTCTTTTTTCTTTGAATGTTTTCTATATTTCCAATTGACAAAGCAAAAGTTATGTGAAGCTCTTCCGATTTGATATGTATCTGAAGACAACTTTGGACTAACATTTAGTGAAACAAGCACAGATACACACGCACACACACACACACACAATCACATATACACACACCGCTACAACTACAACTTGCAGTAAAAATACTTAAAAGACTTTGAGAAGTTAACTCATAAGTTAGTTATCTAGTTACACTTGTAGGTTATCAGGACGAGACTTCAAATTATATGTACAAAAACAAATATATGTATAAATATATATATTTATACTTAATCAAGCAATAATACTTTAACAAACAAAAGGAAACAACAAACACCAACAACAACACAATCGAAAGATAGAGATAGAATAGGAGGTAATGAAGTTAACGCCAACAACGTTGTATATATATACAAATCAAAATAAAAACGGAACACAAATAATAAAAATATACATGTATACAGATGACAGACCGCAAAGACAGGCAGACTGCAACCAAAAAGAATAATACGAAGAATAAATATATATATATATATATATATATATTGATATACTTGTAAAGGAATGGAATGAAAATCAACCCAAGTCAAGTTTTAGCATGAAGCATGTTTTTGGCTTCATGGATACACATGTGTACATGCTCACATCTAGTAGTGTATATATGTGTGTGTGTGTGTGTGCGTGTGCGTGTGTGTGTGTGTAACGCATACATACATGCATATAGAAAAGGTATATTTGAAAACAAATAATTAAATGTATTTTGAAAAGCATTTTTTTATTTATTTTTCGGCTGTCGGTTTTCCCCTTTACACATTGTTTGCACGTTTTTTCAAAAAAAAAAAACGAAATAAATAAAAAAAAAATAAAAACAAGAAAAAAAGAGTAAAATGAAAAAGAAAATATATAGAAATGATTAAAACGTAAAAAACAAATTGCATTAAATAAATTTAAATATATACATTTTTAATATTAAACTAAATAAACAGCAAAAAGGAAACAAGAAGACGAAGAAAACAAAACAAAACAAAACAAAAATACAACAACAACAATAATAATATAAATACATTATATAAACATTCAACAAGAACAACACCATGTTTCAACATTATTTTTAACACAACAAATTAACGTTAACAAGAAAAAATACATTTAATGATTTTTTTCGAGCGTGTGCTTTGTAATTTGCTGTTAGATAACCACACACATACACACACTCACAGACATACAGACACCCCCCTCCCCCCCCCCCCACACACACACACACACACACACACACACACACATATATATACTCGGACACAACCACACACTCGTACACACTCAGAAAATTGTCGAAAAATGTTGTATGCTTTTTTAAGAATTCTTTTTGTATTGTTTTAAAACTCACTTTTGCTGTTATTTACTTAAAGAAAACAATAAAAAAAATAAAATAAAAGTCACAACAACAATACTCCAAAAAAAAAAAAAACATTGCCGAAAAAATGCGCAAACAATTTTGTAATTGAACATTTTTTTATTTCTCAAAACTTCTGGTTTCGTCTAACCTCCAACACCTGCACTCCCGCTACTCGACGCATATATATACGCATATCTATACATATATATGTATATATATGTGTGTGTGTGTGTTTAAATAAGAAAATATCCAACACAACAAAATTAAGAGTAATTAGAGAATGCCATTTTCTTTTGGCTTACTGCACTCTTTGGATATTTACCAAAATCGTCACCATATACATACAAAATATATATATCGTCACACATCTGTGTATAACTGTTTTTTCGTTATTCCTTATGTTAGCCACATTTTTGTTTAAAAACTAGTTACAAAGAAGACTAAAACAACAACAAAATTAATATATATATATATATATATATATATATATATATATGCTTAAAAGAGAAGTGAGAACAAAAACCAAAACAACAACTTAAGCACACACACACACACACATATATATATATATATATATACACATGTAAACACGCTCAAAGTCTTGTCAAAATAAAAAAAAAAAATATTAAAAAAAATTGCATTTTTGGTTTCAAGCAGAAAAAGAGCAGCAGAAATGGCTACATTTTGTTGACGCTCTAACACACACACAAACACACACACACAAACACACATATATATATATATATATATATATATATATAAACACACACTTAAATAAAGACAATTTATAAAAATAAATATAAAATAAAATAAAATCAAATCAAATAAAATAGTGAAAATCTTAGCTAAAGCCAACCGCAATGAATATGGCAGGAAATTTATATTAAAAAAAACACCATCATACGCACACACACACACACACACACACACACACAGAGACAGACATACACTACGGCGTACACACACTTAGCATAAGGACGCATTATACATAAATTACATATGAAGATATAACACACACACACACACAGAACACAGACACAATAACCATTATACCTATATCTAAAAATATTTATAGTAAAATAATATTTAATATTAAAGAGCAGCTGCTAAAAAAAAACTGCAAAATAACAGAAAACAAACACATAATTAGTTTAAGACAAAAAAAGAAAAGAAAAAAAGAAGCAAATGCAGCGCAACAACAACTAAAATGAAAACAAAGGCAATTCAACAACAACACCAACAACAAAGAAAACGTTTATTAAAAAGAAAAAAAATAACAACAACTGTGTTTCTCCATTTCTCTATGAACAATTTTTTTTTATGTTTGTGTACTCATTTCTTTTTTTTCCGTTAACATATTTGTGTTTTTACAGAAGATACCTAAAGAAAAACTCAAAAATAAATCAATAAAGCAAAGAAAAAAATATATATGTTTGATACACATATATCGATCGAATAACAGACAAAAAGTTGGTTGGTTCCCCACTTGTGTAAAAATTAAAAAAAAAAAAAAAAACCAAAAAAAAAAAAGGATTTTTACCTCGCAGACTTCCAGTTTTTCTTATTTCCAGCGTTTAGGCAAGAGAAATACAATAACAGGGAGTAAGGGAGAAAATGTCAGAAAGCGAGAGAGACAGAAAAAGAAAGAGAGAGAGAGAGAGAGAGAGAGAGAGAGAGAGGGAGAGAGAGTGGGAGAGGTAATGGTAGATGAAAAGTGTGAAAAAAAAATCGAAAATGTTATCAGGAAAATCTACCGCGCGAATCCCTCCTCCGCCCCCGCCCCCGTACCACAATTGCTTCACATTGGTTTCAGCGTTCGACAATTGTATCGAGGTATTTTTGATTCGTAAAACCTACACATACTCTTATTTATAACAACTATATCCGCTATATGTACCTAATATAAGTGCACATCAAATTAAAACTCAAATTAATCCATTCTACTCCCACCCCGCCCTTTAGTGTTCCATATTTATTGTTTTCACGCTCAACTCCTCGCCTTTCTTAGTATGATTTTTTGGTTCTATTTCTTATGCTTTGTCTTTTTTAGTTTTTGTCTTTTATTCCTCCTCACTTCAAAAAGCAACAAAATGATAAATCGAAAACCTTTACTAATGTATAATTTTGTAATTTCCGACAAATTACAGGCGATGGGGACGATCGGCCACCACGCAAGAAAAAATCACGAATTGATTCAAATGGAAGCAATGTGAGTAATTTTCAAAAAAAAAAAAAATAAAATAAAAAAAAATCCAACCAGGATAAATAGTACCAGACTCTTGTGCAACTATTAAACTTTTTAAACGTATCGAACAGAACTTTCTGCAGCCAATTTAAAACACATTTGTTTAATACATTTGTTGAAAATGAACATTTGCTAAATAATGTTGCTTGCATGATTTAGAAGTGTCTTCTAATCGGTTCATCAATTCAGGATATTCACAGTTGTCAGTCAGTGTGTAATTAGGGGGGGGGGAAACAAACACCCAAAATTTTCGATGAATCTTTTCGATACTTAATATAGGATTGATCATTGTGGCTGCATAAATCATAATCGATCACACTTCTAAGCAATCGCTTATTAAAACAATTCAGCGATTAGCAGCTAATTATTTGCTCAGTAGTAGTACTGCTCAAATATCAATCGTGTGTAGGGGTCTCGGATATATCCATTAAATCATTCAACATTTCGTCCATTTCGAATCAATCAATCGTGGCCTGGTCGAGTTACATTCACTTGAAAGTTCTAACCAGGAATTGGTATAGAAATCGGAACCGCATCTTTACCGATTGAAATTCAGAATCGAAGTTGAACACTTTAGCAGCAAATGTTACATTTGAATAGATACGAAATATATAAATAACAAAATATAATAAAGAAGTAAGCTCAGATATCGCCGTGTCGCAGCTGTCGTGTATTGCATCTGGCATGTTGTGCGCTGTTCATTGTGGCAATGTTATTTGGCTTAAACACGGACAAACACACACATTAAACTCTATAAACAGTTTACATTGCTCAAGTGATATTCATTCGAGTCAATGATTTTTTCTACCTAGAATTTTATAAGATTATAAATTACAACATTACAATATTATAATAATACATTTTGCTTCTTCTTTTTTTTCTCATTTAACCTGTGTGCGTTTCCCCTCTCTCTCCCTCTCTCTCTCTCTCTCTCTCTCTCTCTCTCTCTCTCTCTCTCTCTCTCTCTCACTCTCTCTCTCTCTCTGTCTGTGTGTGGGTGTGATCTGCTTGTGTGTGTGTTTTGTGTTGATTTATTTTTTTGGATATATCGCAGGTAAATAATAATACTAGCCTGGTTAGCAACTTGCTGCTCAACAGTCTGTCAACCGGCGTCGCCATAACGCCTTCTGTGCAGCAACAAATGCATATGCAGCTGGACCAAGTGGATCAGATGCTCTCCTCATCGGTGGGGAATACGGTCGCATCGCACATGTGTGAGTAACAACAGCAACAATGAGCAGATATGTACATTGTACATGTGTATATACCCCTCTGGCAGCAATAAGTTGGAATGATCGATGACGAGATACCCCTGAACCGCCAGTTAGATCACTTCTCTTCCGATCTGAGATATGAGACATGAGATTTATACAGTGGATCAATAATATGCCTCAGAGTATAAATATTAACAATTGTGTATACAATTGCTATCGGAAATTTCGATTTGAAATAAACTTGATCCGTTTATGATAACCTGATACCTACCACTTGATGGGGGGTCAGAGCTCCTTCCCGTCCAATTTCCGTTCAACCAAATTATGAAGCAGAGTTGAAAGTTTAGTTGCAAGCGCAAAAAAACCTGTTCCCATTCCTGCTGATTTGATTTGATCTATCTTCTATAGCTTATTATAAGTTCATTACTGAGGAATTAGCTTGCAAATATGCAGACAAACAGCAGACTATTAAAATGAGGATTACATCCTTTATGTGGTTACGGAGATGTCTCGTTCGAGCAAGAATATGCCAAAGGGGGGCATATACATACATACATATAAACATGTATATATATATATATATATAATTATATCTGTATAAATGATTGATGTGACTAATCTTTACTTTATTTATCGCCTGTTCCTCCTGCTCCTGTCTTGCTGTACCGTCATGTGTGTGTGTGTGTGTTTGTGTGGCGTTGTTTTTGGGTTTTATTGTGTTTCGTCCAGCTAACCTTTTGGGCAATGCGAATCCGATGGCTGCGGCAGCAGTGCTGAATAACAACAACAATAAGACGGGGGGCAGTTATGTTGGAGTTGGTGGCGGGGTCGCCGCAAACAACAGTATGCTGCAAGTTGCTGGACACCATAAGAACGGTGTGCAAACGGGTGCGGCCATTGGCACGGGTGCTGCTGCTGGATCGGGTGTGAGCAGCGAACAGCAGCAGCTATTGGGCAGTAATGCTGGCAAGACGACGCATGGCTATGTCGGTGCGGCGGCAGGTGGCATACGGGTTGCCAGCAATCTGCACAAGCAGCAGCAGCAGCACCAGCAGCCGGATGGGGGAATCGGATTGAATGATCCTCATGCGGCGCTGGCAGCTGCGCTCGCATCCAGTGGCGGCGGTGGTGGTGTTGCCAGCAACAATAACAATACAAACAGCAGCAACAATAACAATAACGATGCACTAGCAACAGGCTTGAAGCAAATTCCACAATTCGATGATCCCGTGGAGCAGTCGCTGGCCTCGTTGGAGTTCAGCGCCTCCTCCACGGGCAAATCATCAACACCATCGTCAGCGCTGAAGGATTCCTTTTATATGGCACACCGGCAGCAGCAGCTTATGCAGATGCAGCAGCAACAGCAGCCTACACCAGGAAATCACCAGCAGTTTGGCATGCAACAACAACCACAACAACAACAACAGCAGCAGCAACAGCAGCAACAACACATGGACTACGTGACGGAGCTGCTGACGAAGAGCCTGGAGAATGTGTCTGGAATGAATGGCAATCATTTGCTTAATAATACCATCTTTAATATGGACATTGCTAACGCTGCCTATCAACAGAAACAGCAGCAGCAGCAGCCGCATCAGCAACAACAGCAGCAGCAGCAGCAACAACAACAGTCGCACAATAATGGCTATAATGTGAATGATTTCAGTGGCATGCCCGTCTTTGATAATCTCAATATGACATTACCTTCGCTGCAGGATCATGTGATGATGATGGGCAGCAGTACAGGCGGCGGTGGTGGTGGTGGTGGCGGCGGCGGCAAGCATAAAGATGCCGAACACCAGCAGCAACAGCTGCAGCAGCAATTGCAGCAACAACAATTGCAACCACAGCAGCAGCAGCATCACCATCACCAGCAACAGCAGCAACAACAGCAGCAACAACAGCAGCAACAACATCATCACCAACAACAACTGCTGCAACAGCAGCAGCAAGCGGCTGCAAATAAAATGCTAATCATACCTAAACCCATCGAGTCCATGATGCCCAGTCCGCCCGACAAGCAACAGTTGCAGCAAAATCAGCAGCAGCATCAACACCATCAGCAGCATCAACATCAGCAGCAACACCAGCAGCAGCAGCAACATCATAATCAAAAAGTGCTGCCGCCGCAACAGTCACCGTCCGATTTGAAGCTGCATCTCGGCCACACGGCGCATGCCGGCTATCAGGTGTTCAAGACTGCCGTCGAGCAGAATCTGAAGAATGCCAGCTCGTGGTCATCGCTGGCATCGGCCAGTTCCCCACAAAATACGGCGACAACATCGAGCAAGGCCAAGCCGGCCATGGACTCCTTTCAGCAATTCCGCAACAAAGCCAAAGAACGTGATCGCCTCAAGCTGCTCGAGGCGGCCGAGAAGGAGAAGAAGCATCAGAAGGAGGCCGCTGAAAAGGAGCAGCAACAGCAGCGCAAGCATCACAAATCCAATTCCTCCTCATCATCGTCGTCGTCTGCTGCTGCGGCTGCTGCAGCGAATACTGCTGCAAATAATGCTGCTGTCAATCAAGCAGCTGCTGCTGCTGCTGCCGCCGCCGCCGCAACAGCAGCAGCAGCAACCACTGCAACCACCAATGCCTCAAGCTCCGCCAACAACAACAACAGCATCGCTGGGGCACAGCAGCAACAGCAGTCGTCAACGTTGGGCGGCAGCAGCAGTGGCGAACGCGGCGGCGGCGGCGGTGGCGGCGGCGGCGGTGGCGGTGGCGGTGGTAGCAGTAGCAGCAGTGGCGCCACAGATGCCTCACGCATCGGCAGCGGCAATAGCAGCAATTCTATCAACAGCAACGGACCGGGAAGCGCTGGCAGTGTTGGCAGCGGTGGCACTGTTGCTGCGGTTGCTGGCGGCAGCGCCAATAGTGGCGGCAGCAACAGCGGCGGCAACAATCCACTAATGGGTCTTGTCGGCAGCGGCGGCGGCAGCAATAGCAACAGCGGCGGCGGCAATGGCGGCGGCAGCAACAGCAGCAACATCAGCTTGGGCGCTGCCATTGCCAGTCTAGGCGCTGCGACGGCCAGCAATCTAGTTGGCGGTAATAGCAACAGCCAAGGCGGCAGCAGCAGCTGCGGCGGCATTTCAAGTGTGGCTACAGCTGGCAGCAACGCCTCCGGCAATGGGCATCAGTCGAGCGGCAGTGGACAGTCGCAGCAGCAGCAGCAGCAACAGCATCAGCATTCATCAGCAGCGGCAGCAGCAGCATCGGCGGCAGCAGCAGCAGCTGCAGCAGCAGCAGCCGCTGCGCAAGCATCGGCAGCGGTAAATGCTCTGGCGCTGACTGCATCGCCATTGGGCGCCATGGAAAGCGGACGGTGAGTAAAATCAGAAAATCAGAAAATCAAAATCAGAGAATCGGAGAATCAGAGATCAAAACTGAAACAATTTGCATATCCAAATTGTATTAACCAATTGTATGATGCCATTTATTGCCATTTTATATTGCAGGAAAAGTGTGCACGATGCACAGCCGCAAATATCGCGAATGGATGACATCAAGGCGTCGCCGGGTCAGGGTCAGAATTCGCCGGCACAGCAATCGCCGCAGGATCGCGCGGCTGCCAAGCGTGCGGAGCAACGACGTGCGGAACAAGAGAGACGCAGACGCGAGGCGGTAAATACAAATACTCCAATACAAATAACAATTACAAATTGGCTACAGTTGAGCATTCAGTGTCGAGCTTAATCAAGAATAATATTATTAATACTAGCTGCTGACAACAATTGCAAGTTGTCAAATACATTGATTGCTCATCTAGCTTTTGATTGAACTTACTATTGAAATAGTATTATTTAATTGCTGATTTGAGGCTAAAATCTTTGCGCAGATGGCTGGCCAAATTGACATGAACATGCAGAGTGATCTTATGGCTGCCTTTGAGGAGACACTGTAGGTAACGGCCACGGCGGCAATGTCGTCCTCCCACAAACACAAATCCAAATCCAAATCCACCAGCGTTGCCACCAGCAAGTCGCACTCAGTCACACAGAAGCGGCGATCACATAGCAGAAAACATCGCGATGAGGAGCCGCACAGAAAGCATCGCCAAGATCATCGCGATCAACATGAACATCAGCATCAGCATCAGCATCAGCATAGAAAGCATCGCGATGAACACCGGCAACAACAAAAGCATCACCATGAACACCAACAACAGAAAAAGCATTTCGAAGAACCACAACAACAACAACTAGAAAAGCATACTGATGAACAACAAAAACAACAACATCAGCAACAACAAGAAAAGAATCGCGAAAAGCATCCGCAAAAAAAGCATCGTGATGAAAAGCACATCGATGAAAAGCTGCATAAAAAAGTGCGTGATGAAAAGTCGCAACGGAAGCATCGCGATGAGTTTTTTTTTTTTTTTTTTTTTTTTTTTTTTTTTTTTTTTTTTTTTTTTTTTTTTTTTTTTTTTTTTTTTTTTTTTTTTTTTTTTTTTTTTTTTTTTTTTTACGGCAGCCGTCGAAAGCACTAATAATAGCAGGGATAGCAGCAACAGCATCAGCACCGGGAGTAGTAATTTAACACTGGCAGCAACAACAGCAAATACGACAGGAAGAGCGTCAGAATCCTCCGGGGCACAACAGCTGGAGGCGGTAGCAGCAGCGGCAGCCCAAGTCGGGGCAGCAGCCATCCAGCCGACTCTGAATAGTATGGGTCCAAATGCCGTCCAGACCGCCCAAATGCAGAAGGGCGTCAAACGCAAAGCGGACGCGAATGCATCTAAACCGCCCATGGCCAAGGTGGCCGGAACTGCAATGAGGCAGGAATCGCGTCGTCAGGTAATTGCCAGGAAGATAAGACCCATATCTGATTCAAAAGTTTCTCCTTTATCGCTTTATCGGCTTATCCCTTTATCGGCTTATCGCTGTATCGCACCACGTGGTTTTCGTGCTTAATTTTCCGAGTCTTTCGCATCGTTTTCAACTGCTATTGCCAAGGCTCTTATAATAATATTACAGATTTGATTGACCCGATAATAGTCAAGTGTATTGTTCTTTAAATATCCATATTTGTTTCCTGTTGAATTATCCATTAGTACGATCTGACTACTACATCATTTATATAAATACCATAGTTATCGGTCGGTCGCTTAACTTAATAATTAAATATTTTCTGTCAGCAGGTGTACTCCGCATTATACAAGCATAATAATATTTTGCTTATTATTATTTTTAATTTGCAGGGCTCGGGCTTCTTCAAGCCTGTACCTTCTCTTGCCGGAAGAGCGGGTGCCGGCGGTTACGCAGGCGTTAATCCGGGCGGTGGCAAAGCGCTGGCAGCTGGTGTTGCGGCCAGAGCTGGCGGCTCTGGTGGCACCAGCAAAGGTGCTCAAAGCAAGGGACAGCTTGGAGGCAAGGGCAATGCCAACGTCAGTGGAGCAGGCCCAGCGTCTGCCAATACTGGGAATGCAGCGGCTATCGCTGCAAATGCAACAGCGGCTGCCACAACTGGTGGAGGCACCACAAATGCCAGCAACGCCGGTGCTGGAGCTGGTGGCTCCAAGAAGAAGGGCACAGTCAAGCCCATGTCCAACCATGAGAAGCAACAGCTAAGTGCCGACATTAATAAGCTGTCAGGTGAGACGCGTACGCAGCTTCTAATCTACACACGCACACGCATGCACTTACTATCACTTGGAAGTGATTTTAGAGTTGCTCTGTTGAAAATGTCCACAAATGTGACATGAAATGATAGAAATTCAATTGTCTTATTTGAGCATAGGCAAAAGCCTCCTTAATTTATCCATGAGAGAGGGAGGTGATGGTGGCTTATTGTATGCACTCAAACCCAAGGGGACAACTCTAGAATTTGTCCGATTACTTGCGTCTACTCAGACCCAGATGGTTATCTGGAAGTGTGCATAAATAGAAGACAGCATGATCAATGCTATATATCAGGATATATTCAAATTGTGTCTGTTTTTACTACTGGGAATCGATCGCGAATCTTGATCTGCGTGTGGTAGGCGCAAACTGCTATTCCAAATGAGGCACTGTAATTGCTGACCAAGAATGAAGGGGTCGAAGTCGCTTCCCTTTGCCCTTTAACTCATGTTCCGTTGGGTTTGAGTGCACACAATCCATCCAATGCCATCTCCTTCCTCATCGACGACCAATCAATGAGGCTTTGGCTATGTCCAAATGTGGTCATGTTTAGCATAAGACAATTTTGAATTTCCGCCAGGTAAATATATTAACTCCTCCTTATCCTTCTCTGCACCGCTGCATCCTGCTCCGCACTCGATGTCGTTGACGTCGTGTGACACACAGGTCAGCAAAAGCGATGTCTGTGGTTCATCGCTCAGAAACGCCCCCCAACTCTGAGCTACTCGGTTACGGATGAGACGCAGCTTGACATTGCCACGCTAAGTCCGGAGACGCTGACCGCCATAAGAAACTATGTGACGTCGAGTTTGGCCAGAAAAGCACGTAAGCCATGTTGTAAGTTTGTAACTAAACCTTGAGACCCCATCAGCAACAATAGCAACTATAAAAAACTCCATTTGTTTTTGGCAATTTAAAGTTTCGGTATGCAATAATGTAATAATGTTATACACTTGCTTCTCTTGCAGATCGGAAAACATCGAGCAAAGTGCAGCCTGTGCAGCAGCCTGTGCAGCAGCCTGTGCAGCAGCCTGTGCAGCAGCCTGTGCAGCAGCCTGTGCAGCAGCCTGTGCAGCCAGCGAATCCTATTCCGTCCAGTTCAAGTTCCAGGGATTCATCGTCATCGAGTTCGAGTGACTCGAGTGACACTGAAACAGGTTAGGACGCCGTTGTATTTGTTTGCACATTTGTATATATATATATATATATATATATATATATATATATATATATATATATAATCTAAATGTGAAACGAAGTATTTTTAAATAAAAAATATATACACGGAAAAGAAACGAATAACAAGCAAGCGATAGAGAGAGAGACAGAGAGAGAGCCAGAGAGAGAGAGAGCGAGTGAGTAATTGAGAGATAGATGGCGCTTTTATAACAGTGCTGCTTTTGTTTGTGTAACATCTTTCATAATAGCACTAATTTTAATCAAATTTCACAGCATGAACATTTTTTTGGAGTTTCGCATATATGTAAATATATATACTTATACCTGAATGAATTTTGTGACTAATCTGTTTTTATACTTTGATACCGAAGGAATCACAACAACAACAACAAAATCAAGAAAAGCATCGCGATGAGCCACAACATAGAGAAAAACAACACCAGCAACAAAAACCGACAGAAGCGACAACAGCAGCAGCAAAATCAACAACTTCAAGGAAAAGACGATGAGCGGTGACAACAGCATGGCAAGGCTGGCAATACAAAAACAACAACAACCAACAACAACCAACATCAACAAAACAACGACAACAATTGTTAAACATAAGCAATGTTCTAAGTAATTACGATTACAATTACGATTACAATTAGTAACTACATTTACTACATACATAGGAATACATATGTACGTACACACAAAGCATACATAAATTGCATGTGTATGCATAGGGTATAGCACACACACACACACACACACACACACACACACACACACACAAAACACATACAGACAGACAACCAACACATTATATTAAAAGGCAAATTTCCTTTGAATACAAAATAAATTGTACACTTTTTTTCTCTTAAATTAATAAAATAAATTAAAATGTATTATTATTGATTTAAATATATTTGAAAATTGATTATTGATTTGTAGCCGATAAGCTTAGATTAAAAACAAATCTTTTTTTGCATACATTTGTTAACTAATTTAAAGTTGATGACTTTAACATACAACAACAACAAGAACTATTAATGAAAATGCATTCACAACTTACACATATTTTACCTTTAGTGCGTACACTTAGTTCATGTTTTGAAGAACCAACAAAAAAACAATAAAATTAAACATGAAACAAGAAACGGGCCTACGAACGCAAACAACAAAACAACAAACAAGATCAAACAAAAAAAAGAAAAAGAAAAACTTATAAAAAACCAGAAATAAAGATTGATAAAAAATTATATTTGTGTGAGTTTTTGTATTTATTTTGTATTTGAGCAGGAGCAGGAATATCGTGAAGAGGACAAAGCCAGAAGAATCTAAACACTCGAAAATGTTATTATGCATTAGTTCCCTTCATTCGCTTCTTCGACTCGACTTATCGATAGTCAATAGGCAAAACTGAAAAGCCTTTTTTACATTAACATTCATGCTTATCTCGGATATTGACAGCAATGTCAAATAAGCCTCGGATTTTTTAAAATTGCAAAATGTCATTTTACGTTAACAATGTTAACATTGAAATTTCCCTTAGTTGTCATCTGATTGTCACAAAAGTCAATTGAAAAAATTATTTGCTTGTGAGTGGATTTAGTTTTTTTCTTTTCTTTCTTTTCTGTGTTGCAGTCTCAAGAGCAAAAACATTTAATACTATATAATTGTATTAAATTGTAGAAGAGAAAAAGGTGCAGCTGATAAATGGTAAATCAAACATTGCGAATAGGAAGAAACTAAAAGCAACCAATTATCAATTCACAGTTGACAAGCCCCGGGCTTGTGTCCGACATTATTGAAGTTGTGGTTTGAGGTTTTTGGGGCAAAATAGGCACCCGAAGCATCAAAAAATTATTTGAGTTTTAAAAATAATAATATATATAAATCCATATATCTCCATATAATATAGAACAAAAGAACAATGGCATCCAACAAACCAGTCAATGGCGTCATCCAGCCACCGACTGTGCCGCGGTTGGATCGACCGGGACGCCGTACAAATCAGCTGGACTATATCTTAAAAACGGTTATGAAGTCCTTGTGGAATCATCATTATGCGCATCCCTTCCAACGGCCGGTCAATGCGAAAAAACAGAAGCTGCCCGACTACTATGATATCATCAAACAGCCAATGGACTTGGCTACGATTAAGAAGCGATTGGCGAACAATTACTATTGGTCCGCCACGGAGGCTGTCGCCGATATAAACATGATATTCACCAATTGTGCCCTGTACAATAAGTCCACCGAGGATGTTTTCTTTATGGCCAAAGAGCTCGAGAAAGTCTTTCTGCAGGCAATCGAAGCTATGCCCAAGGAGGAGCTCGAACTGGAGTCCGTCGCGGGCAAGCGGGGCACCAAATATCAACGCACACCGACCGCCCCCAAAAGAGCAGCATCTGCGGCGGCAGCGTTGGCAGCGACGGCAGCCGTCGAAAGCACAAATAATAGCAAGGATAGCAGCAACAGCATCAGCACCGGGAGTAGTAATTTAACACTGGCAGCAACAACAGCAAATACGACAGGAAGAGCGTCAGAATCCTCCGGGGCACAACAGCTGGAGGCGGTAGCAGCAGCGGCAGCCCAAGTCGGGGCAGCAGCCATCCAGCCGACTCTGAATAGTATGGGTCCAAATGCCGTCCAGACCGCCCAAATGCAGAAGGGCGTCAAACGCAAAGCGGACGCGAATGCATCTAAACCGCCCATGGCCAAGGTGGCCGGAACTGCAATGAGGCAGGAATCGCGTCGTCAGGTAATTGCCAGGAAGATAAGACCCATATCTGATTCAAAAGTTTCTCCTTTATCGCTTTATCGGCTTATCCCTTTATCGGCTTATCGCTGTATCGCACCACGTGGTTTTCGTGCTTAATTTTCCGAGTCTTTCGCATCGTTTTCAACTGCTATTGCCAAGGCTCTTATAATAATATTACAGATTTGATTGACCCGATAATAGTCAAGTGTATTGTTCTTTAAATATCCATATTTGTTTCCTGTTGAATTATCCATTAGTACGATCTGACTACTACATCATTTATATAAATACCATAGTTATCGGTCGGTCGCTTAACTTAATAATTAAATATTTTCTGTCAGCAGGTGTACTCCGCATTATACAAGCATAATAATATTTTGCTTATTATTATTTTTAATTTGCAGGGCTCGGGCTTCTTCAAGCCTGTACCTTCTCTTGCCGGAAGAGCGGGTGCCGGCGGTTACGCAGGCGTTAATCCGGGCGGTGGCAAAGCGCTGGCAGCTGGTGTTGCGGCCAGAGCTGGCGGCTCTGGTGGCACCAGCAAAGGTGCTCAAAGCAAGGGACAGCTTGGAGGCAAGGGCAATGCCAACGTCAGTGGAGCAGGCCCAGCGTCTGCCAATACTGGGAATGCAGCGGCTATCGCTGCAAATGCAACAGCGGCTGCCACAACTGGTGGAGGCACCACAAATGCCAGCAACGCCGGTGCTGGAGCTGGTGGCTCCGAGAAGAAGGGCACAGTCAAGCCCATGTCCAACCATGAGAAGCAACAGCTAAGTGCCGACATTAATAAGCTGTCAGGTGAGACGCGTACGCAGCTTCTAATCTACACACGCACACGCATGCACTTACTATCACTTGGAAGTGATTTTAGAGTTGCTCTGTTGAAAATGTCCACAAATGTGACATGAAATGATAGAAATTCAATTGTCTTATTTGAGCATAGGCAAAAGCCTCCTTAATTTATCCATGAGATAGGGAGGTGATGGTGGCTTATTGTATGCACTCAAACCCAAGGGGACAACTCTAGAATTTGTCCGATTACTTGCGTCTACTCAGACCCAGATGGTTATCTGGAAGTGTGCATAAATAGAAGACAGCATGATCAATGCTATATATCAGGATATATTCAAATTGTGTCTGTTTTTACTACTGGGAATCGATCGCGAATCTTGATCTGCGTGTGGTAGGCGCGAACTGCTATTCCAAATGGCACTGTAATTGCTGACCAAGAATGAAGGGGTCGAAGTCGCTTCCCTTTGCCCTTTAACTCATGTTCCGTTGGGTTTGAGTGCACACAATCCATCCAATGCCATCTCCTTCCTCATCGACGACCAATCAATGAGGCTTTGGCTATGTCCAAATGTGGTCATGTTTAGCATAAGACAATTTTGAATTTCCGCCAGGTAAATATATTAACTCCTCCTTATCCTTCTCTGCACCGCTGCATCCTGCTCCGCACTCGATGTCGTTGACGTCGTGTGACACACAGGTCAGCAAAAGCGATGTCTGTGGTTCATCGCTCAGAAACGCCCCCCAACTCTGAGCTACTCGGTTACGGATGAGACGCAGCTTGACATTGCCACGCTAAGTCCGGAGACGCTGACCGCCATAAGAAACTATGTGACGTCGAGTTTGGCCAGAAAAGCACGTAAGCCATGTTGTAAGTTTGTAACTAAACCTTGAGACCCCATCAGCAACAATAGCAACTATAAAAAACTCCATTTGTTTTTGGCAATTTAAAGTTTCGGTATGCAATAATGTAATAATGTTATACACTTGCTTCTCTTGCAGATCGGAAAACATCGAGCAAAGTGCAGCCTGTGCAGCAGCCTGTGCAGCAGCCTGTGCAGCAGCCTGTGCAGCAGCCTGTGCAGCATGCTGTGCAGCCAGCGAATCCTATTCCGTCCAGTTCAAGTTCCAGGGATTCATCGTCATCGAGTTCGAGTGACTCGAGTGACACTGAAACAGGTTAGGACGCCGTTGTATTTGTTTGCACATTTGTATATATATATATATATATATATATATATATATATATATAATCTAAATGTGAAACGAAATATTTTTAAATAAAAAATATATACACGGAAAAGAAACGAATAACAAGCAAGCGATAGAGAGAGAGACAGAGAGAGAGCCAGAGAGAGAGAGAGAGCGAGTGAGTAATTGAGAGATAGATGGCGCTTTTATAACAGTGCTGCTTTTGTTTGTGTAACATCTTTCATAATAGCACTAATTTTAATCAAATTTCACAGCATGAACATTTTTTTGGAGTTTCGCATATATGTAAATATATATACTTATACCTGAATGAATTTTGTGACTAATCTGTTTCTATACTTTGATACCGAAGGAATCACAACAACAACAATAAAATCGCGATGATCCACAACATAGAGAAAAACAACACCAGCAACAAAAACCGACAGAAGCGACAACAGCAGCAGCAAAATCAACAACTTCAAGGAAAAGACGATGAGCGGTGACAACAGCATGGCAAGGCTGGCAATACAAAAACAACAACAACCAACAACAACCAACATCAACAACAAAACAACGACAACAATTGTTAAACATAAGCAATGTTCTAAGTAATTACGATTACAATTACGATTACAATTAGTAACTACATTTACTACATACATAGGAATACATATGTACGTACACACAAAGCATACATAAATTGCATGTGTATGCATAGGGTATAGCACACACACACACACACACACACACACACAAAACACATACAGACAGACAACCAACACATTATATTAAAAGGCAAATTTCCTTTGAATACAAAATAAATTGTACACTTTTTTTCTCTTAAATTAATAAAATAAATTTAAATTTATTATTATTGATTTAAATATATTTGAACATTGATTATTGATTTGTAGCCGATAAGCTTAGATTAAAAACAAATCTTTTTTTTCTTTTTTTTGCATACATTTGTTAACTAATTTAAAGTTGATGACTTTAACATACAACAACAACAAGAACCGAAAAATTCAATTATATTTTACTTATATAATAATTTTGCAGTCGACTGCAACCCCTCCCCCGCGCCCCTGCCCCTCTCACTGACCACTTGTAATTTATATATGCACACACAAATATACACACACATTTAATTAAATGTACATTTAGTTCTTAAGTAGCAACGAAATTGTTCACTTGACGCGCCCAATTACAAACAAACAACAAACAACGTTTTCGGCACACCGAATAATATATACACCCTTGCAGAATGGCACCGACAACTGCTCACATCCAAACCTTCCGATAGTTCATATGGCAGCTATATGATATATTAATTCGTGACTCAAACCACCCGTCTCCAACATTGCCTGCAGCTAAGAGATACACATATTCCAAGTCTCCTCACGAATACCTTCTGCAAGGGTAAAGGACAAAAGAAAGCAAAATCACTTATCTAATTAAAGTTGCAATGTGTTTCGGTGTGTGCCTGTGTGTGTGTGTGTGTGTGCGTGTGTGTGTGTGTTTAAGTTTTAACAATTTGTAGAAGGGAAACAGAACATCACAAGACAAGCAAACAAAAACCCAGAAGCGATAATAATTGTACAGCGCTTAATAGCATTAACTGATTTTTAAGCTTAACTTTTAACGTGTAATATGTATCTAAACAGAGACCCATGAGACCCATGGGCCTGGACTGGCTTGGCCTGGATCTATTGTCTTCTATTTGAAATTCGAGAGCAATTTGCGAGCCTTAAACAAATCTTTCACTTGATTTTCTTTTATCAATCGATCAATGAACAACAGACAATTTCAATGCAAATACTTTTGTATTCAGTAGTTGCACAACAAACGCTTTTCAGTGCACACACACACACGCACACATACACATACACATACACATACATATACATATATGTGTACATACATACATAGCTTATAATATAGCCTATAGCTGCCATAGTAATTAGGATGATGCTCAAATCGGAGGGTTTCCTTGATTCCATAGATAAACTAAAACTACAACTACTCGAATCTATATACATGTATGTACATATATATTCATATATATATATATATACATATATATGTATATGTAAGTATATATATATATATATATGTTTACAGAGAACAAAATATTTATTTTTCTACATTAGGCTCAGAATGAACGTAGATTGTCAATAATCAAAACAAAACCTCTGATTTGCTTGTTATATATACACATATATCAATCAATCCACATATATTATATATGCGTATATATGTAATAAGTATTAAGTATATGTATGTACTTCCATTAAGCTCTTCTGATTTTGTACGTGAGTGAGTGGCATATGTATCTATATATATATATATATATATATATATATATATATATGACATGTGTATATATATATATGTGCACACATGGACAGACACAGACAGATCTATTAATGCGCAATCCATAGCCAAGAACAACATCGATTGTATATCTTCCAACGATAATAGCGTTACTAACTTTTTCTTCCTTCATCCTCAGTTAATGTAAAAGAGACAGACAGAGAGAGATAGAGAGAGAGCGCGAGAGATAGAGGGAGAGGGAGAGGGAGAGGGAGAGGAGAATCAAATTCACACATCGTTAGTAAAAATTAGTTGTGTTGGGCAAGGTCGTCTAGCATTACACAAAACATATATCTGTGAGTGTTTTGAGTGCACTGTACTTTTGCTGCTTGTTCAATTTTTATTTTTGCATGTGTAAGTTTTTTTTTTAATGTATATAAAATGGCGGTCAGTAAATACAAGCAAGTGTGTGTGTGTGGGCGTGTGTGTGTGTGGGTGCCGGTGTATGTTTAAGTAATTACTTTATTACTATTATTACTGTGTACACCTACGATAAATACTTACATATATTACATATAAAAGAAAAAATCGTTATAATACCCCTAAAACCCATTTTACATGCAAACCCCAAAAGTACACATCCTCATGTTGTTATCTATACCCCGCAATCCCCTCTCTCCCAAATGTCACCTATATTTGTGTAAATTAGCTTTTTAACTATACACACCGTATATATAACTATATATATATATATATATATATAGTGTATATATATATAAATATATGTATGTATCAATAAATAACTTTTTTTTTATAATTAATTTTAGCATTTAATTGAAAGTGAAAGAAAAATATCAGTAAATATATATATATATATATATATATATATATATGTATATACATATATATAAAAAAATATATATATTTATGTATATATATTTATATATATATATATATATATATATATACATATAACAATGAAAAAATTAAAAAAAAAAACAAATAAAATAAAGATACAAGAACAAAAACAAATAAATGAAAACCAGTTTTCCTTACTATCCATATATACCGATTAATACATACATAAATCTACATCTAAACAAGTTATGCATATAAATATGAATACGTATATATATATTTTAACAGGCCACGTATGGACTCTTATGGATCCTTTATCCTGAATATGGCAAATTAAATTTTAGCATTCGAATTGTCTGACATTTTCTGTTATAACTAAACTGAGTTGACGCGATTACAAAAGCCCATGTAACATACATTCATATATATAGTTCATAAATATATATATATATATTTAACAAATAACATTAAATGCGTTTAGTAAACGATTTAGCCTTATACAAATGCATAGAACACATAATAGTTAATAACAATAACATTGAAAGCGACACAACACTAAAATGTAAACTTACTAAACTGAACTAAAACAGACGCAAAGTGGAACACAAGAATCGAGAAGCGAGAATGAAGCTGTTGTTAATCTAGCCCCGATGCTAGGCCCGTAGTAGTAGTAGTACGTATTTACGAGTGTAAAATTCAGAAATGCAAAATAACAATTTAACAATTTTTAGTAAGCCTACTATTAATGAAAAAGCATTAACAACTTACACATATTTTACCTTTAGTGCGTACACTTAGTTCATGTTTTGAAGCAAAACCAACAAAAAAACAATAAAATTAAACATGAAACAAGAAACGGGCCTACGAACGCAAACAACAAACAAAATCAAACAAAGAAAAGAATAAAAAAAACTTATAAAAAAAACCAGAAATAAAGATTGATAAAAAATTATATATGTGTGAGTTTTTGTATTTATTTTGTATTTGAGCAGGAGCAGGAATATCGTGAAGAGGACAAAGCCAGAAGAATCTAAACACTCGAAAATGTTATTATGCATTAGTTCCCTTCATTCGCTTCTTCGACTCGACTTATCGATAGTCAATAGGCAAAACTGAAAAGCCTTTTTTACATTAACATTCATGCTTATCTCGGATATTGACAGCAATGTCAAATAAGCCTCAGATTTTTTAAAATTGCAAAATGTCATTTTACGTTAACAATGTTAACATTGAAATTTCCCTTAGTTGTCATCTGATTGTCACAAAAGTCAATTGAAAAAATTATTTGCTTGTGAGTGGATTTAGTTTTTTTCTTTTCTTTCTTTTCTGTGTTGCAGTCTCAAGAGCAAAAACATTTAATACTATATAATTGTATTAAATTGTAGAAGAGAAAAAGGTGCAGCAGATAAATGGTAAATCAAACATTGCGAATAGGAAGAAACTAAAAGCAACCAATTATCAATTCACAGTTGACAATAATTTGCTGAGGACGAGAAAGCCCCGGGCTTGTGTCCGACATTATTGAAGTTGTGGTTTGAGGTTTTTGGGGCAAAATAGGCACCCGAAGCATCAAAAAATTATTTGAGTTTTAAAAATAATAATATATATAAATCCATATATCTCCATATAATATAGAACAAAAGAACAATGGCATCCAACAAACCAGTCAATGGCGTCATCCAGCCACCGACTGTGCCGCGGTTGGATCGACCGGGACGCCGTACAAATCAACTGGACTATATCTTAAAAACGGTTATGAAGTCCTTGTGGAATCATCATTATGCGCATCCCTTCCAACGGCCGGTCAATGCGAAAAAACAGAAGCTGCCCGACTACTATGATATCATCAAACAGCCAATGGACTTGGCTACGATTAAGAAGCGATTGGCGAACAATTACTATTGGTCCGCCACGGAGGCTGTCGCCGATATAAACATGATATTCACCAATTGTGCCCTGTACAATAAGTCCACCGAGGATGTTTTCTTTATGGCCAAAGAGCTCGAGAAAGTCTTTCTGCAGGCAATCGAAGCTATGCCCAAGGAGGAGCTCGAACTGGAGTCCGTCGCGGGCAAGCGGGGCACCAAATATCAACGCGCACCGACCGCCCCCAAAAGAGCAGCATCTGCGGCGGCAGCGTTGGCAGCGACGGCAGCCGTCGAAAGCACTAATAATAGCAGGGATAGCAGCAACAGCATCAGCACCGGGAGTAGTAATTTAACACTGGCAGCAACAACAGCAAATACGACAGGAAGAGCGTCAGAATCCTCCGGGGCACAACAGCTGGAGGCGGTAGCAGCAGCGGCAGCCCAAGTCGGGGCAGCAGCCATCCAGCCGACTCTGAATAGTATGGGTCCAAATGCCGTCCAGACCGCCCAAATGCAGAAGGGCGTCAAACGCAAAGCGGACGCGAATGCATCTAAACCGCCCATGGCCAAGGTGGCCGGAACTGCAATGAGGCAGGAATCGCGTCGTCAGGTAATTGCCAGGAAGATAAGACCCATATCTGATTCAAAAGTTTCTCCTTTATCGCTTTATCGGCTTATCCCTTTATCGGCTTATCGCTGTATCGCACCACGTGGTTTTCGTGCTTAATTTTCCGAGTCTTTCGCATCGTTTTCAACTGCTATTGCCAAGGCTCTTATAATAATATTACAGATTTGATTGACCCGATAATAGTCAAGTGTATTGTTCTTTAAATATCCATATTTGTTTCCTGTTGAATTATCCATTAGTACGATCTGACTACTACATCATTTATATAAATACCATAGTTATCGGTCGGTCGCTTAACTTAATAATTAAATATTTTCTGTCAGCAGGTGTACTCCGCATTATACAAGCATAATAATATTTTGCTTATTATTATTTTTACTTTGCAGGGCTCGGGCTTCTTCAAGCCTGTACCTTCTCTTGCCGGAAGAGCGGGTGCCGGCGGTTACGCAGGCGTTAATCCGGGCGGTGGCAAAGCGCTGGCAGCTGGTGTTGCGGCCAGAGCTGGCGGCTCTGGTGGCACCAGCAAAGGTGCTCAAAGCAAGGGACAGCTTGGAGGCAAGGGCAATGCCAACGTCAGTGGAGCAGGCCCAGCGTCTGCCAATACTGGGAATGCAGCGGCTATCGCTGCAAATGCAACAGCGGCTGCCACAACTGGTGGAGGCACCACAAATGCCAGCAACGCCGGTGCTGGAGCTGGTGGCTCCGAGAAGAAGGGCACAGTCAAGCCCATGTCCAACCATGAGAAGCAACAGCTAAGTGCCGACATTAATAAGCTGTCAGGTGAGACGCGTACGCAGCTTCTAATCTACACACGCACACGCATGCACTTACTATCACCTGGAAGTGATTTTAGAGTTGCTCTGTTGAAAATGTCCACAAATGTGACATGAAATGATAGAAATTCAATTGTCTTATTTGAGCATAGGCAAAAGCCTCCTTAATTTATCCATGAGAGAGGGAGGTGATGGTGGCTTATTGTATGCACTCAAACCCAAGGGGACAACTCTAGAATTTGTCCGATTACTTGCGTCTACTCAGACCCAGATAGTTATCTGGAAGTGTGCATAAATAGAAGACAGCATGATCAATGCTATATATCAGGATATATTCAAATTGTGTCTGTTTTTACTACTGGGAATCGATCGCGAATCTTGATCTGCGTGTGGTAGGCGCGAACTGCTATTCCAAATGGCACTGTAATTGCTGACCAAGAATGAAGGGGTCGAAGTCGCTTCCCTTTGCCCTTTAACTCATGTTCCGTTGGGTTTGAGTGCACACAATCCATCCAATGCCATCTCCTTCCTCATCGACGACCAATCAATGAGGCTTTGGCTATGTCCAAATGTGGTCATGTTTAGCATAAGACAATTTTGAATTTCCGCCAGGTAAATATATTAACTCCTCCTTATCCTTCTCTGCACCGCTGCATCCTGCTCCGCACTCGATGTCGTTGACGTCGTGTGACACACAGGTCAGCAAAAGCGATGTCTGTGGTTCATCGCTCAGAAACGCCCCCCAACTCTGAGCTACTCGGTTACGGATGAGACGCAGCTTGACATTGCCACGCTAAGTCCGGAGACGCTGACCGCCATAAGAAACTATGTGACGTCGAGTTTGGCCAGAAAAGCACGTAAGCCATGTTGTAAGTTTGTAACTAAACCTTGAGACCCCATCAGCAACAATAGCAACTATAAAAAACTCCATTTGTTTTTGGCAATTTAAAGTTTCGGTATGCAATAATGTAATAATGTTATACACTTGCTTCTCTTGCAGATCGGAAAACATCGAGCAAAGTGCAGCCTGTGCAGCAGCCTGTGCAGCAGCCTGTGCAGCAGCCTGTGCAGCAGCCTGTGCAGCATGCTGTGCAGCCAGCGAATCCTATTCCGTCCAGTTCAAGTTCCAGGGATTCATCGTCATCGAGTTCGAGTGACTCGAGTGACACTGAAACAGGTTAGGACGCCGTTGTATTTGTTTGCACATTTGTATATATATATATATATATATATATATATATATATATAATCTAAATGTGAAACGAAATATTTTTAAATAAAAAATATATACACGGAAAAGAAACGAATAACAAGCAAGCGATAGAGAGAGAGACAGAGAGAGAGCCAGAGAGAGAGAGAGCGAGTGAGTAATTGAGAGATAGATGGCGCTTTTATAACAGTGCTGCTTTTGTTTGTGTAACATCTTTCATAATAGCACTAATTTTAATCAAATTTCACAGCATGAACATTTTTTTGGAGTTTCGCATATATGTAAATATATATACTTATACCTGAATGAATTTTGTGACTAATCTGTTTCTATACTTTGATACCGAAGGAATCACAACAACAACAATAAAATCGCGTTGATCCACAACATAGAGAAAAACAACACCAGCAACAAAAACCGACAGAAGCGACAACAGCAGCAGCAAAATCAACAACTTCAAGGAAAAGACGATGAGCGGTGACAACAGCATGGCAAGGCTGGCAATACAAAAACAACAACAACCAACAACAACCAACATCAACAAAACAACGACAACAATTGTTAAACATAAGCAATGTTCTAAGTAATTACGATTACAATTACGATTACAATTAGTAACTACATTTACTACATACATAGGAATACATATGTACGTACACACAAAGCATACATAAATTGCATGTGTATGCATAGGGTATAGCACACACACACACACACACACACACACACACACACACACACAAAACACATACAGACAGACAACCAACACATTATATTAAAAGGCAAATTTCCTTTGAATACAAAATAAATTGTACACTTTTTTTCTCTTAAATTAATAAAATAAATTAAAATGTATTATTATTGATTTAAATATATTTGAAAATTGATTATTGATTTGTAGCCGATAAGCTTAGATTAAAAACAAATCTTTTTTTGCATACATTTGTTAACTAATTTAAAGTTGATGACTTTAACATACAACAACAACAAGAACTATTAATGAAAATGCATTCACAACTTACACATATTTTACCTTTAGTGCGTACACTTAGTTCATGTTTTGAAGAACCAACAAAAAAACAATAAAATTAAACATGAAACAAGAAACGGGCCTACGAACGCAAACAACAAAACAACAAACAAGATCAAACAAAAAAAAGAAAAAGAAAAACTTATAAAAAACCAGAAATAAAGATTGATAAAAAATTATATTTGTGTGAGTTTTTGTATTTATTTTGTATTTGAGCAGGAGCAGGAATATCGTGAAGAGGACAAAGCCAGAAGAATCTAAACACTCGAAAATGTTATTATGCATTAGTTCCCTTCATTCGCTTCTTCGACTCGACTTATCGATAGTCAATAGGCAAAACTGAAAAGCCTTTTTTACATTAACATTCATGCTTATCTCGGATATTGACAGCAATGTCAAATAAGCCTCGGATTTTTTAAAATTGCAAAATGTCATTTTACGTTAACAATGTTAACATTGAAATTTCCCTTAGTTGTCATCTGATTGTCACAAAAGTCAATTGAAAAAATTATTTGCTTGTGAGTGGATTTAGTTTTTTTCTTTTCTTTCTTTTCTGTGTTGCAGTCTCAAGAGCAAAAACATTTAATACTATATAATTGTATTAAATTGTAGAAGAGAAAAAGGTGCAGCTGATAAATGGTAAATCAAACATTGCGAATAGGAAGAAACTAAAAGCAACCAATTATCAATTCACAGTTGACAAGCCCCGGGCTTGTGTCCGACATTATTGAAGTTGTGGTTTGAGGTTTTTGGGGCAAAATAGGCACCCGAAGCATCAAAAAATTATTTGAGTTTTAAAAATAATAATATATATAAATCCATATATCTCCATATAATATAGAACAAAAGAACAATGGCATCCAACAAACCAGTCAATGGCGTCATCCAGCCACCGACTGTGCCGCGGTTGGATCGACCGGGACGCCGTACAAATCAGCTGGACTATATCTTAAAAACGGTTATGAAGTCCTTGTGGAATCATCATTATGCGCATCCCTTCCAACGGCCGGTCAATGCGAAAAAACAGAAGCTGCCCGACTACTATGATATCATCAAACAGCCAATGGACTTGGCTACGATTAAGAAGCGATTGGCGAACAATTACTATTGGTCCGCCACGGAGGCTGTCGCCGATATAAACATGATATTCACCAATTGTGCCCTGTACAATAAGTCCACCGAGGATGTTTTCTTTATGGCCAAAGAGCTCGAGAAAGTCTTTCTGCAGGCAATCGAAGCTATGCCCAAGGAGGAGCTCGAACTGGAGTCCGTCGCGGGCAAGCGGGGCACCAAATATCAACGCGCACCGACCGCCCCCAAAAGAGCAGCATCTGCGGCGGCAGCGTTGGCAGCGACGGCAGCCGTCGAAAGCACTAATAATAGCAGGGATAGCAGCAACAGCATCAGCACCGGGAGTAGTAATTTAACACTGGCAGCAACAACAGCAAATACGACAGGAAGAGCGTCAGAATCCTCCGGGGCACAACAGCTGGAGGCGGTAGCAGCAGCGGCAGCCCAAGTCGGGGCAGCAGCCATCCAGCCGACTCTGAATAGTATGGGTCCAAATGCCGTCCAGACCGCCCAAATGCAGAAGGGCGTCAAACGCAAAGCGGACGCGAATGCATCTAAACCGCCCATGGCCAAGGTGGCCGGAACTGCAATGAGGCAGGAATCGCGTCGTCAGGTAATTGCCAGGAAGATAAGACCCATATCTGATTCAAAAGTTTCTCCTTTATCGCTTTATCGGCTTATCCCTTTATCGGCTTATCGCTGTATCGCACCACGTGGTTTTCGTGCTTAATTTTCCGAGTCTTTCGCATCGTTTTCAACTGCTATTGCCAAGGCTCTTATAATAATATTACAGATTTGATTGACCCGATAATAGTCAAGTGTATTGTTCTTTAAATATCCATATTTGTTTCCTGTTGAATTATCCATTAGTACGATCTGACTACTACATCATTTATATAAATACCATAGTTATCGGTCGGTCGCTTAACTTAATAATTAAATATTTTCTGTCAGCAGGTGTACTCCGCATTATACAAGCATAATAATATTTTGCTTATTATTATTTTTACTTTGCAGGGCTCGGGCTTCTTCAAGCCTGTACCTTCTCTTGCCGGAAGAGCGGGTGCCGGCGGTTACGCAGGCGTTAATCCGGGCGGTGGCAAAGCGCTGGCAGCTGGTGTTGCGGCCAGAGCTGGCGGCTCTGGTGGCACCAGCAAAGGTGCTCAAAGCAAGGGACAGCTTGGAGGCAAGGGCAATGCCAACGTCAGTGGAGCAGGTCCAGCGTCTGCCAATACTGGGAATGCAGCGGCTATCGCTGCAAATGCAACAGCGGCTGCCACAACTGGTGGAGGCACCACAAATGCCAGCAACGCCGGTGCTGGAGCTGGTGGCTCCGAGAAGAAGGGCACAGTCAAGCCCATGTCCAACCATGAGAAGCAACAGCTAAGTGCCGACATTAATAAGCTGTCAGGTGAGACGCGTACGCAGCTTCTAATCTACACACGCACACGCATGCACTTACTATCACTTGGAAGTGATTTTAGAGTTGCTCTGTTGAAAATGTCCACAAATGTGACATGAAATGATAGAAATTCAATTGTCTTATTTGAGCATAGGCAAAAGCCTCCTTAATTTATCCATGAGAGAGGGAGGTGATGGTGGCTTATTGTATGCACTCAAACCCAAGGGGACAACTCTAGAATTTGTCCGATTACTTGCGTCTACTCAGACCCAGATGGTTATCTGGAAGTGTGCATAAATAGAAGACAGCATGATCAATGCTATATATCAGGATATATTCAAATTGTGTCTGTTTTTACTACTGGGAATCGATCGCGAATCTTGATCTGCGTGTGGTAGGCGCGAACTGCTATTCCAAATGAGGCACTGTAATTGCTGACCAAGAATGAAGGGGTCGAAGTCGCTTCCCTTTGCCCTTTAACTCATGTTCCGTTGGGTTTGAGTGCACACAATCCATCCAATGCCATCTCCTTCCTCATCGACGACCAATCAATGAGGCTTTGGCTATGTCCAAATGTGGTCATGTTTAGCATAAGACAATTTTGAATTTCCGCCAGGTAAATATATTAACTCCTCCTTATCCTTCTCTGCACCGCTGCATCCTGCTCCGCACTCGATGTCGTTGACGTCGTGTGACACACAGGTCAGCAAAAGCGATGTCTGTGGTTCATCGCTCAGAAACGCCCCCCAACTCTGAGCTACTCGGTTACGGATGAGACGCAGCTTGACATTGCCACGCTAAGTCCGGAGACGCTGACCGCCATAAGAAACTATGTGACGTCGAGTTTGGCCAGAAAAGCACGTAAGCCATGTTGTAAGTTTGTAACTAAACCTTGAGACCCCATCAGCAACAATAGCAACTATAAAAAACTCCATTTGTTTTTGGCAATTTAAAGTTTCGGTATGCAATAATGTAATAATGTTATACACTTGCTTCTCTTGCAGATCGGAAAACATCGAGCAAAGTGCAGCCTGTGCAGCAGCCTGTGCAGCAGCCTGTGCAGCAGCCTGTGCAGCAGCCTGTGCAGCAGCCTGTGCAGCAGCCTGTGCAGCAGCCTGTGCAGCATGCTGTGCAGCCAGCGAATCCTATTCCGTCCAGTTCAAGTTCCAGGGATTCATCGTCATCGAGTTCGAGTGACTCGAGTGACACTGAAACAGGTTAGGACGCCGTTGTATTTGTTTGCACATTTGTATATATATATATATATATATATATATATATATATATAATCTAAATGTGAAACGAAATATTTTTAAATAAAAAATATATACACGGAAAAGAAACGAATAACAAGCAAGCGATAGAGAGAGAGACAGAGAGAGAGCCAGAGAGAGAGCGAGTGAGTAATTGAGAGATAGATGGCGCTTTTATAACAGTGCTGCTTTTGTTTGTGTAACATCTTTCATAATAGCACTAATTTTAATCAAATTTCACAGCATGAACATTTTTTTGGAGTTTCGCATATATGTAAATATATATACTTATACCTGAATGAATTTTGTGACTAATCTGTTTCTATACTTTGATACCGAAGGAATCACAACAACAACAATAAAATCGCGATGATCCACAACATAGAGAAAAACAACACCAGCAACAAAAACCGACAGAAGCGACAACAGCAGCAGCAAAATCAACAACTTCAAGGAAAAGACGATGAGCGGTGACAACAGCATGGCAAGGCTGGCAATACAAAAACAACAACAACCAACAACAACCAACATCAACAACAAAACAACGACAACAATTGTTAAACATAAGCAATGTTCTAAGTAATTACGATTACAATTACGATTACAATTAGTAACTACATTTACTACATACATAGGAATACATATGTACGTACACACAAAGCATACATAAATTGCATGTGTATGCATAGGGTATAGCACACACACACACACACACACACACACACAAAACACATACAGACAGACAACCAACACATTATATTAAAAGGCAAATTTCCTTTGAATACAAAATAAATTGTACACTTTTTTTCTCTTAAATTAATAAAATAAATTTAAATTTATTATTATTGATTTAAATATATTTGAACATTGATTATTGATTTGTAGCCGATAAGCTTAGATTAAAAACAAATCTTTTTTTTCTTTTTTTTGCATACATTTGTTAACTAATTTAAAGTTGATGACTTTAACATACAACAACAACAAGAACCGAAAAATTCAATTATATTTTACTTATATAATAATTTTGCAGTCGACTGCAACCCCTCCCCCGCGCCCCTGCCCCTCTCACTGACCACTTGTAATTTATATATGCACACACAAATATACACACACATTTAATTAAATGTACATTTAGTTCTTAAGTAGCAACGAAATTGTTCACTTGACGCGCCCAATTACAAACAAACAACAAACAACGTTTTCGGCACACCGAATAATATATACACCCTTGCAGAATGGCACCGACAACTGCTCACATCCAAACCTTCCGATAGTTCATATGGCAGCTATATGATATATTAATTCGTGACTCAAACCACCCGTCTCCAACATTGCCTGCAGCTAAGAGATACACATATTCCAAGTCTCCTCACGAATACCTTCTGCAAGGGTAAAGGACAAAAGAAAGCAAAATCACTTATCTAATTAAAGTTGCAATGTGTTTCGGTGTGTGCCTGTGTGTGTGTGTGTGTGTGCGTGTGTGTGTGTGTTTAAGTTTTAACAATTTGTAGAAGGGAAACAGAACATCACAAGACAAGCAAACAAAAACCCAGAAGCGATAATAATTGTACAGCGCTTAATAGCATTAACTGATTTTTAAGCTTAACTTTTAACGTGTAATATGTATCTAAACAGAGACCCATGAGACCCATGGGCCTGGACTGGCTTGGCCTGGATCTATTGTCTTCTATTTGAAATTCGAGAGCAATTTGCGAGCCTTAAACAAATCTTTCACTTGATTTTCTTTTATCAATCGATCAATGAACAACAGACAATTTCAATGCAAATACTTTTGTATTCAGTAGTTGCACAACAAACGCTTTTCAGTGCACACACACACACGCACACATACACATACACATACACATACATATACATATATGTGTACATACATACATAGCTTATAATATAGCCTATAGCTGCCATAGTAATTAGGATGATGCTCAAATCGGAGGGTTTCCTTGATTCCATAGATAAATTAAAACTACAACTACTCGAATCTATATACATGTATGTACATATATATTCATATATATATATATATACATATATATGTATATGTAAGTATATATATATATATATATGTTTACAGAGAACCAAATATTTATTTTTCTACATTAGGCTCAGAATGAACGTAGATTGTCAATAATCAAAACAAAACCTCTGATTTGCTTGTTATATATACACATATATCAATCAATCCACATATATTATATATGCGTATATATGTAATAAGTATTAAGTATATGTATGTACTTCCATTAAGCTCTTCTGATTTTGTACGTGAGTGAGTGGCATATGTATCTATATATATATATATATATATATATATATATATATATGACATGTGTATATATATATATGTGCACACATGGACAGACACAGACAGATCTATTAATGCGCAATCCATAGCCAAGAACAACATCGATTGTATATCTTCCAACGATAATAGCGTTACTAACTTTTTCTTCCTTCATCCTCAGTTAATGTAAAAGAGACAGACAGAGAGAGATAGAGAGAGAGCGCGAGAGATAGAGGGAGAGGGAGAGGGAGAGGGAGAGGAGAATCAAATTCACACATCGTTAGTAAAAATTAGTTGTGTTGGGCAAGGTCGTCTAGCATTACACAAAACATATATCTGTGAGTGTTTTGAGTGCACTGTACTTTTGCTGCTTGTTCAATTTTTATTTTTGCATGTGTAAGTTTTTTTTTTAATGTATATAAAATGGCGGTCAGTAAATACAAGCAAGTGTGTGTGTGTGGGCGTGTGTGTGTGTGGGTGCCGGTGTATGTTTAAGTAATTACTTTATTACTATTATTACTGTGTACACCTACGATAAATACTTACATATATTACATATAAAAGAAAAAATCGTTATAATACCCCTAAAACCCATTTTACATGCAAACCCCAAAAGTACACATCCTCATGTTGTTATCTATACCCCGCAATCCCCTCTCTCCCAAATGTCACCTATATTTGTGTAAATTAGCTTTTTAACTATACACACCGTATATATAACTATATATATATATATATATATATAGTGTATATATATATAAATATATGTATGTATCAATAAATAACTTTTTTTTTATAATTAATTTTAGCATTTAATTGAAAGTGAAAGAAAAATATCAGTAAATATATATATATATATATATATATATATATGTATATACATATATATAAAAAAATATATATATTTATGTATATATATTTATATATATATATATATATATATATATACATATAACAATGAAAAAATTAAAAAAAAAAACAAATAAAATAAAGATACAAGAACAAAAACAAATAAATGAAAACCAGTTTTCCTTACTATCCATATATACCGATTAATACATACATAAATCTACATCTAAACAAGTTATGCATATAAATATGAATACGTATATATATATTTTAACAGGCCACGTATGGACTCTTATGGATCCTTTATCCTGAATATGGCAAATTAAATTTTAGCATTCGAATTGTCTGACATTTTCTGTTATAACTAAACTGAGTTGACGCGATTACAAAAGCCCATGTAACATACATTCATATATATAGTTCATAAATATATATATATATATTTAACAAATAACATTAAATGCGTTTAGTAAACGATTTAGCCTTATACAAATGCATAGAACACATAATAGTTAATAACAATAACATTGAAAGCGACACAACACTAAAATGTAAACTTACTAAACTGAACTAAAACAGACGCAAAGTGGAACACAAGAATCGAGAAGCGAGAATGAAGCTGTTGTTAATCTAGCCCCGATGCTAGGCCCGTAGTAGTAGTAGTACGTATTTACGAGTGTAAAATTCAGAAATGCAAAATAACAATTTAACAATTTTTAGTAAGCCTACTATTAATGAAAAAGCATTAACAACTTACACATATTTTACCTTTAGTGCGTACACTTAGTTCATGTTTTGAAGCAAAACCAACAAAAAAACAATAAAATTAAACATGAAACAAGAAACGGGCCTACGAACGCAAACAACAAAACAACAAACAAAATCAAACAAAGAAAAGAATAAAAAAAACTTATAAAAAAAACCAGAAATAAAGATTGATAAAAAATTATATATGTGTGAGTTTTTGTATTTATTTTGTATTTGAGCAGGAGCAGGAATATCGTGAAGAGGACAAAGCCAGAAGAATCTAAACACTCGAAAATGTTATTATGCATTAGTTCCCTTCATTCGCTTCTTCGACTCGACTTATCGATAGTCAATAGGCAAAACTGAAAAGCCTTTTTTACATTAACATTCATGCTTATCTCGGATATTGACAGCAATGTCAAATAAGCCTCGGATTTTTTAAAATTGCAAAATGTCATTTTACGTTAACAATGTTAACATTGAAATTTCCCTTAGTTGTCATCTGATTGTCACAAAAGTCAATTGAAAAAATTATTTGCTTGTGAGTGGATTTAGTTTTTTTCTTTTCTTTCTTTTCTGTGTTGCAGTCTCAAGAGCAAAAACATTTAATACTATATAATTGTATTAAATTGTAGAAGAGAAAAAGGTGCAGCTGATAAATGGTAAATCAAACATTGCGAATAGGAAGAAACTAAAAGCAACCAATTATCAATTCACAGTTGACAAGCCCCGGGCTTGTGTCCGACATTATTGAAGTTGTGGTTTGAGGTTTTTGGGGCAAAATAGGCACCCGAAGCATCAAAAAATTATTTGAGTTTTAAAAATAATAATATATATAAATCCATATATCTCCATATAATATAGAACAAAAGAACAATGGCATCCAACAAACCAGTCAATGGCGTCATCCAGCCACCGACTGTGCCGCGGTTGGATCGACCGGGACGCCGTACAAATCAGCTGGACTATATCTTAAAAACGGTTATGAAGTCCTTGTGGAATCATCATTATGCGCATCCCTTCCAACGGCCGGTCAATGCGAAAAAACAGAAGCTGCCCGACTACTATGATATCATCAAACAGCCAATGGACTTGGCTACGATTAAGAAGCGATTGGCGAACAATTACTATTGGTCCGCCACGGAGGCTGTCGCCGATATAAACATGATATTCACCAATTGTGCCCTGTACAATAAGTCCACCGAGGATGTTTTCTTTATGGCCAAAGAGCTCGAGAAAGTCTTTCTGCAGGCAATCGAAGCTATGCCCAAGGAGGAGCTCGAACTGGAGTCCGTCGCGGGCAAGCGGGGCACCAAATATCAACGCGCACCGACCGCCCCCAAAAGAGCAGCATCTGCGGCGGCAGCGTTGGCAGCGACGGCAGCCGTCGAAAGCACTAATAATAGCAGGGATAGCAGCAACAGCATCAGCACCGGGAGTAGTAATTTAACACTGGCAGCAACAACAGCAAATACGACAGGAAGAGCGTCAGAATCCTCCGGGGCACAACAGCTGGAGGCGGTAGCAGCAGCGGCAGCCCAAGTCGGGGCAGCAGCCATCCAGCCGACTCTGAATAGTATGGGTCCAAATGCCGTCCAGACCGCCCAAATGCAGAAGGGCGTCAAACGCAAAGCGGACGCGAATGCATCTAAACCGCCCATGGCCAAGGTGGCCGGAACTGCAATGAGGCAGGAATCGCGTCGTCAGGTAATTGCCAGGAAGATAAGACCCATATCTGATTCAAAAGTTTCTCCTTTATCGCTTTATCGGCTTATCCCTTTATCGGCTTATCGCTGTATCGCACCACGTGGTTTTCGTGCTTAATTTTCCGAGTCTTTCGCATCGTTTTCAACTGCTATTGCCAAGGCTCTTATAATAATATTACAGATTTGATTGACCCGATAATAGTCAAGTGTATTGTTCTTTAAATATCCATATTTGTTTCCTGTTGAATTATCCATTAGTACGATCTGACTACTACATCATTTATATAAATACCATAGTTATCGGTCGGTCGCTTAACTTAATAATTAAATATTTTCTGTCAGCAGGTGTACTCCGCATTATACAAGCATAATAATATTTTGCTTATTATTATTTTTACTTTGCAGGGCTCGGGCTTCTTCAAGCCTGTACCTTCTCTTGCCGGAAGAGCGGGTGCCGGCGGTTACGCAGGCGTTAATCCGGGCGGTGGCAAAGCGCTGGCAGCTGGTGTTGCGGCCAGAGCTGGCGGCTCTGGTGGCACCAGCAAAGGTGCTCAAAGCAAGGGACAGCTTGGAGGCAAGGGCAATGCCAACGTCAGTGGAGCAGGCCCAGCGTCTGCCAATACTGGGAATGCAGCGGCTATCGCTGCAAATGCAACAGCGGCTGCCACAACTGGTGGAGGCACCACAAATGCCAGCAACGCCGGTGCTGGAGCTGGTGGCTCCGAGAAGAAGGGCACAGTCAAGCCCATGTCCAACCATGAGAAGCAACAGCTAAGTGCCGACATTAATAAGTTGTCAGGTGAGACGCGTACGCAGCTTCTAATCTACACACGCACACGCATGCACTTACTATCACTTGGAAGTGATTTTAGAGTTGCTCTGTTGAAAATGTCCACAAATGTGACATGAAATGATAGAAATTCAATTGTCTTATTTGAGCATAGGCAAAAGCCTCCTTAATTTATCCATGAGAGAGGGAGGTGATGGTGGCTTATTGTATGCACTCAAACCCAAGGGGACAACTCTAGAATTTGTCCTTACTTGCGTCTACTCAGACCCAGATGGTTATCTGGAAGTGTGCATAAATAGAAGACAGCATGATCAATGCTATATATCAGGATATATTCAAATTGTGTCTGTTTTTACTACTGGGAATCGATCGCGAATCTTGATCTGCGTGTGGTAGGCGCGAACTGCTATTCCAAATGGCACTGTAATTGCTGACCAAGAATGAAGGGGTCGAAGTCGCTTCCCTTTGCCCTTTAACTCATGTTCCGTTGGGTTTGAGTGCACACAATCCATCCAATGCCATCTCCTTCCTCATCGACGACCAATCAATGAGGCTTTGGCTATGTCCAAATGTGGTCATGTTTAGCATAAGACAATTTTGAATTTCCGCCAGGTAAATATATTAACTCCTCCTTATCCTTCTCTGCACCGCTGCATCCTGCTCCGCACTCGATGTCGTTGACGTCGTGTGACACACAGGTCAGCAAAAGCGATGTCTGTGGTTCATCGCTCAGAAACGCCCCCCAACTCTGAGCTACTCGGTTACGGATGAGACGCAGCTTGACATTGCCACGCTAAGTCCGGAGACGCTGACCGCCATAAGAAACTATGTGACGTCGAGTTTGGCCAGAAAAGCACGTAAGCCATGTTGTAAGTTTGTAACTAAACCTTGAGACCCCATCAGCAACAATAGCAACTATAAAAAACTCCATTTGTTTTTGGCAATTTAAAGTTTCGGTATGCAATAATGTAATAATGTTATACACTTGCTTCTCTTGCAGATCGGAAAACATCGAGCAAAGTGCAGCCTGTGCAGCAGCCTGTGCAGCAGCCTGTGCAGCAGCCTGTGCAGCATGCTGTGCAGCCAGCGAATCCTATTCCGTCCAGTTCAAGTTCCAGGGATTCATCGTCATCGAGTTCGAGTGACTCGAGTGACACTGAAACAGGTTAGGACGCCGTTGTATTTGTTTGCACATTTGTATATATATATATATATATATATATATATATATATATATATATAATCTAAATGTGAAACGAAATATTTTTAAATAAAAAATATATACACGGAAAAGAAACGAATAACAAGCAAGCGATAGAGAGAGAGACAGAGAGAGAGCCAGAGAGAGAGAGAGCGAGTGAGTAATTGAGAGATAGATGGCGCTTTTATAACAGTGCTGCTTTTGTTTGTGTAACATCTTTCATAATAGCACTAATTTTAATCAAATTTCACAGCATGAACATTTTTTTGGAGTTTCGCATATATGTAAATATATATACTTATACCTGAATGAATTTTGTGACTAATCTGTTTCTATACTTTGATACCGAAGGAATCACAACAACAACAATAAAATCGCGTTGATCCACAACATAGAGAAAAACAACACCAGCAACAAAAACCGACAGAAGCGACAACAGCAGCAGCAAAATCAACAACTTCAAGGAAAAGACGATGAGCGGTGACAACAGCATGGCAAGGCTGGCAATACAAAAACAACAACAACCAACAACAACCAACATCAACAAAACAACGACAACAATTGTTAAACATAAGCAATGTTCTAAGTAATTACGATTACAATTACGATTACAATTAGTAACTACATTTACTACATACATAGGAATACATATGTACGTACACACAAAGCATACATAAATTGCATGTGTATGCATAGGGTATAGCACACACACACACACACACACACACACACACACACACACAAAACACATACAGACAGACAACCAACACATTATATTAAAAGGCAAATTTCCTTTGAATACAAAATAAATTGTACACTTTTTTTCTCTTAAATTAATAAAATAAATTAAAATGTATTATTATTGATTTAAATATATTTGAAAATTGATTATTGATTTGTAGCCGATAAGCTTAGATTAAAAACAAATCTTTTTTTGCATACATTTGTTAACTAATTTAAAGTTGATGACTTTAACATACAACAACAACAAGAACTATTAATGAAAATGCATTCACAACTTACACATATTTTACCTTTAGTGCGTACACTTAGTTCATGTTTTGAAGAACCAACAAAAAAA
The DNA here is from genome assembly GCA_035042055.1 of Drosophila macrothrix. Lineage (NCBI taxonomy): Eukaryota > Metazoa > Arthropoda > Insecta > Diptera > Drosophilidae > Drosophila > Drosophila macrothrix. Next base: position 3,267,411 of record JAWNLX010000587.1, read on the forward strand.
CAATAAAATTAAACATGAAACAAGAAACGGGCCTACGAACGCAAACAACAAAACAACAAACAAGATCAAACAAAAAAAAAAAGAAAAACTTATAAAAAACCAGAAATAAAGATTGATAAAAAATTATATTTGTGTGAGTTTTTGTATTTATTTTGTATTTGAGCAGGAGCAGGAATATCGTGAAGAGGACAAAGCCAGAAGAATCTAAACACTCGAAAATGTTATTATGCATTAGTTCCCTTCATTCGCTTCTTCGACTCGACTTATCGATAGTCAATAGGCAAAACTGAAAAGCCTTTTTTACATTAACATTCATGCTTATCTCGGATATTGACAGCAATGTCAAATAAGCCTCGGATTTTTTAAAATTGCAAAATGTCATTTTACGTTAACAATGTTAACATTGAAATTTCCCTTAGTTGTCATCTGATTGTCACAAAAGTCAATTGAAAAAATTATTTGCTTGTGAGTGGATTTAGTTTTTTTCTTTTCTTTCTTTTCTGTGTTGCAGTCTCAAGAGCAAAAACATTTAATACTATATAATTGTATTAAATTGTAGAAGAGAAAAAGGTGCAGCTGATAAATGGTAAATCAAACATTGCGAATAGGAAGAAACTAAAAGCAACCAATTATCAATTCACAGTTGACAAGCCCCGGGCTTGTGTCCGACATTATTGAAGTTGTGGTTTGAGGTTTTTGGGGCAAAATAGGCACCCGAAGCATCAAAAAATTATTTAAGTTTTAAAAATAATAATATATATAAATCCATATATCTCCATATAATATAGAACAAAAGAACAATGGCATCCAACAAACCAGTCAATGGCGTCATCCAGCCACCGACTGTGCCGCGGTTGGATCGACCGGGACGCCGTACAAATCAGCTGGACTATATCTTAAAAACGGTTATGAAGTCCTTGTGGAATCATCATTATGCGCATCCCTTCCAACGGCCGGTCAATGCGAAAAAACAGAAGCTGCCCGACTACTATGATATCATCAAACAGCCAATGGACTTGGCTACGATTAAGAAGCGATTGGCGAACAATTACTATTGGTCCGCCACGGAGGCTGTCGCCGATATAAACATGATATTCACCAATTGTGCCCTGTACAATAAGTCCACCGAGGATGTTTTCTTTATGGCCAAAGAGCTCGAGAAAGTCTTTCTGCAGGCAATCGAAGCTATGCCCAAGGAGGAGCTCGAACTGGAGTCCGTCGCGGGCAAGCGGGGCACCAAATATCAACGCGCACCGACCGCCCCCAAAAGAGCAGCATCTGCGGCGGCAGCGTTGGCAGCGACGGCAGCCGTCGAAAGCACTAATAATAGCAGGGATAGCAGCAACAGCATCAGCACCGGGAGTAGTAATTTAACACTGGCAGCAACAACAGCAAATACGACAGGAAGAGCGTCAGAATCCTCCGGGGCACAACAGCTGGAGGCGGTAGCAGCAGCGGCAGCCCAAGTCGGGGCAGCAGCCATCCAGCCGACTCTGAATAGTATGGGTCCAAATGCCGTCCAGACCGCCCAAATGCAGAAGGGCGTCAAACGCAAAGCGGACGCGAATGCATCTAAACCGCCCATGGCCAAGGTGGCCGGAACTGCAATGAGGCAGGAATCGCGTCGTCAGGTAATTGCCAGGAAGATAAGACCCATATCTGATTCAAAAGTTTCTCCTTTATCGCTTTATCGGCTTATCCCTTTATCGGCTTATCGCTGTATCGCACCACGTGGTTTTCGTGCTTAATTTTCCGAGTCTTTCGCATCGTTTTCAACTGCTATTGCCAAGGCTCTTATAATAATATTACAGATTTGATTGACCCGATAATAGTCAAGTGTATTGTTCTTTAAATATCCATATTTGTTTCCTGTTGAATTATCCATTAGTACGATCTGACTACTACATCATTTATATAAATACCATAGTTATCGGTCGGTCGCTTAACTTAATAATTAAATATTTTCTGTCAGCAGGTGTACTCCGCATTATACAAGCATAATAATATTTTGCTTATTATTATTTTTACTTTGCAGGGCTCGGGCTTCTTCAAGCCTGTACCTTCTCTTGCCGGAAGAGCGGGTGCCGGCGGTTACGCAGGCGTTAATCCGGGCGGTGGCAAAGCGCTGGCAGCTGGTGTTGCGGCCAGAGCTGGCGGCTCTGGTGGCACCAGCAAAGGTGCTCAAAGCAAGGGACAGCTTGGAGGCAAGGGCAATGCCAACGTCAGTGGAGCAGGCCCAGCGTCTGCCAATACTGGGAATGCAGCGGCTATCGCTGCAAATGCAACAGCGGCTGCCACAACTGGTGGAGGCACCACAAATGCCAGCAACGCCGGTGCTGGAGCTGGTGGCTCCGAGAAGAAGGGCACAGTCAAGCCCATGTCCAACCATGAGAAGCAACAGCTAAGTGCCGACATTAATAAGCTGTCAGGTGAGACGCGTACGCAGCTTCTAATCTACACACGCACACGCATGCACTTACTATCACTTGGAAGTGATTTTAGAGTTGCTCTGTTGAAAATGTCCACAAATGTGACATGAAATGATAGAAATTCAATTGTCTTATTTGAGCATAGGCAAAAGCCTCCTTAATTTATCCATGAGAGAGGGAGGTGATGGTGGCTTATTGTATGCACTCAAACCCAAGGGGACAACTCTAGAATTTGTCCTTACTTGCGTCTACTCAGACCCAGATGGTTATCTGGAAGTGTGCATAAATAGAAGACAGCATGATCAATGCTATATATCAGGATATATTCAAATTGTGTCTGTTTTTACTACTGGGAATCGATCGCGAATCTTGATCTGCGTGTGGTAGGCGCGAACTGCTATTCCAAATGGCACTGTAATTGCTGACCAAGAATGAAGGGGTCGAAGTCGCTTCCCTTTGCCCTTTAACTCATGTTCCGTTGGGTTTGAGTGCACACAATCCATCCAATGCCATCTCCTTCCTCATCGACGACCAATCAATGAGGCTTTGGCTATGTCCAAATGTGGTCATGTTTAGCATAAGACAATTTTGAATTTCCGCCAGGTAAATATATTAACTCCTCCTTATCCTTCTCTGCACCGCTGCATCCTGCTCCGCACTCGATGTCGTTGACGTCGTGTGACACACAGGTCAGCAAAAGCGATGTCTGTGGTTCATCGCTCAGAAACGCCCCCCAACTCTGAGCTACTCGGTTACGGATGAGACGCAGCTTGACATTGCCACGCTAAGTCCGGAGACGCTGACCGCCATAAGAAACTATGTGACGTCGAGTTTGGCCAGAAAAGCACGTAAGCCATGTTGTAAGTTTGTAACTAAACCTTGAGACCCCATCAGCAACAATAGCAACTATAAAAAACTCCATTTGTTTTTGGCAATTTAAAGTTTCGGTATGCAATAATGTAATAATGTTATACACTTGCTTCTCTTGCAGATCGGAAAACATCGAGCAAAGTGCAGCCTGTGCAGCAGCCTGTGCAGCAGCCTGTGCAGCAGCCTGTGCAGCATGCTGTGCAGCCAGCGAATCCTATTCCGTCCAGTTCAAGTTCCAGGGATTCATCGTCATCGAGTTCGAGTGACTCGAGTGACACTGAAACAGGTTAGGACGCCGTTGTATTTGTTTGCACATTTGTATATATATATATATATATATATATATATATATATATATATATATAATCTAAATGTGAAACGAAATATTTTTAAATAAAAAATATATACACGGAAAAGAAACGAATAACAAGCAAGCGATAGAGAGAGAGACAGAGAGAGAGCCAGAGAGAGAGAGAGCGAGTGAGTAATTGAGAGATAGATGGCGCTTTTATAACAGTGCTGCTTTTGTTTGTGTAACATCTTTCATAATAGCACTAATTTTAATCAAATTTCACAGCATGAACATTTTTTTGGAGTTTCGCATATATGTAAATATATATACTTATACCTGAATGAATTTTGTGACTAATCTGTTTCTATACTTTGATACCGAAGGAATCACAACAACAACAATAAAATCGCGATGATCCACAACATAGAGAAAAACAACACCAGCAACAAAAACCGACAGAAGCGACAACAGCAGCAGCAAAATCAACAACTTCAAGGAAAAGACGATGAGCGGTGACAACAGCATGGCAAGGCTGGCAATACAAAAACAACAACAACCAACAACAACCAACATCAACAACAAAACAACGACAACAATTGTTAAACATAAGCAATGTTCTAAGTAATTACGATTACAATTACGATTACAATTAGTAACTACATTTACTACATACATAGGAATACATATGTACGTACACACAAAGCATACATAAATTGCATGTGTATGCATAGGGTATAGCAAACACACACACACACACACTCACACACACACACAGGCAGACAGACAGACATGCTTTTTGAGGCATATATTCTTATAGGTTTTCAAAGCAATTTTGAGTTTCAAAATATGAATCGGCTGACGTTGGACTATCCGCGGTAAGCGGATAGTCTTAATTATTACGGATTTTGTATTTTACTCATAAATGCTGACTTAGCCCGCTGTGTCATTAAATGGCAGTTTGAACACGCGAAATCCTGTAATGTGAATCAATAGTCCTTTCACGTGTGATTAAGGATATGGTAGAGTTATGGCATAAAAACGGTATCGGCATTATGCTCGTGCAAAAAATTGGGGCCTACTTTTAGGGGTACACTGAAAATCCATTTTTAATGACGGCATCTAGGATAGATGTGATACAAGCGAAAAGCAGCGCTTAGTTGTAATTTTGTTTTATTATTACACTTATAGATATGAAAAGAATATGTCTCTTACATGCAAATAATTATATAGGTATACATATTAATTAACTGGTGAGATTTGTGCGAGAATCGCGCTTAAGACTACATTTTACTACAAATAACGTATATTACGTATACGCGGCGTTGTACATCTTAACTTCAAAGTACTTAAAATACTTGTAAAAAAAAAAATATTACTCTTAACATATAGAGTAGGTGTGTGTGTGTGTGTGTGTGTGTATGAGTGCGTGTGTTTAAGAGAAACAGATCGAAAGTATTCACAGATAAGCTGCCCCTCCTCATCAAAAAGAAAGAGTTGAAAAGTCTGAAAAAAATTTGCAGGCGTTCAACGCAACAATCGATACTAATCGGTTATCGATATACTCGAGCACTTTTATCGTTGCCTAAACAGTTACTTTTGCTGTGAAGGCAGCCAGCTGCGCCTTTAGCGCATCAATTTGGCACAACAACTCAATATTCTGACGCTCCAGATACGCGGCCCTTATAGCGATCTCATCCTCCTTGATGCGACGACGATCGCGCGATTTTTTCGCCGCAGCATTATTCTTGCGCCGTCGCTCATAGTAGGCGGCATCCTTGACTTGGCCAGCAACTGCAGCAGCAGCAGCAATGGCACCTCCAACGCCACCTTGTACCGCTCCTGTCAACTTGTCGTAGTTACCCGCCTGTGAATCGCAATCGCTGGACTCCTCGGCGCGATCGGCGCGATCCTCGCTCTCGCTGTTGTTTGTCGAAGAGCTGCCTTCGTTAACGCTGCCGCTCCTCGAGTTAGTGCGTCGCATTTTCGGATTCGTTACAGTGCGTGCACCGCCATTCGAGCTGCGTATTTGCTCGAGTACACGCTTCCGGTATTCCGTATAGCGTTCCACGCGCGGATTATCCAGCAGAACATCGGTTGCGGCGAAATTCGCTGCAATCACAAGCGGATCACGTGGAAAGGCCTTAAACGGGCGCGTTTGCTTCATCGCATCGGATGTGCTGAGCTGTATTTCAACTGCTGTTGCTGCTGTACTGCTGGTGGGCGTGGTGTTGTGGCAATTGTTGTTGCTCTTATTGCCGACTGTTGTTGTTGCCGTTGTTGCAGCGACTGTCGTTCCTACTGATGCTGCTGCTGCTGCTGCTGTTGGTGGTGGCGATTGTGGCGCCTCAAGAACATCAATTTGCATGGTGCTGGCATTGCTGGCGGGTCGCGATTGGATTGCAGCAGCGGCAGCAGCTGCTGCCGAGGCAGCGGCAAACGATTGCAGCAAGCTGGCAGTACTGTTGCTGCTGCTTTGGCAATTGTTGGACTTGATTGCTGCTGCTGCCACTGTGTGCTCCTGTTTAATATTGGCGCCGTAATATAGCGCTGGATAAAGCGTTGCCAGTTGCTGCTGCTGTTGTTGCTGTTGATGTTGCTGATGCTGTGCAGCTACTGCTGCTTGTGCAGAGTAGAGCAGATTGCTGGGTATGGTTGCTGTTGGGGAGGCGGCGGGAGAGCCGCTGCCATAACTATAATTGGTCTGATAGGGCGAGGGCGTTTTCCTTGGCGTTTCCACGCTGTCACAGCGACGCGATAAATCCAGGACCTCAGCGGCGGCAGCAACGGATTGCTGCTGCTGCTGTTGTTGTTGTTGACTGAGTGATAGCAACTGTTGCTGATAGGCATAGGCGGCATACAAATCCATTTTGGGCAGCGATAAATGCTGTTGCTGTTGCTGTTGCTGATGTTGGTGTAAATGATGTTGCTGCTGCTGAAGCTGATATTGCTGTTGTTGCTGCTGCTGCTGATGATGGTGATGATGATGATGATGATGCAGCAGCGGCTTGCGATCTACAGAGACAATCAATGAGAGCAGAGAGAGTGTGTGTTAAAAAGAGGCGATTACTTTGCATTGGGGGCGTGACTCAACTTACCCGTCTTCAAATCAAAGAACTGTCCACTTATGAGTTTCTCGTGCATCAACATGTTGCTGGCGTTGTTGCTGTTATTCTTATTTGTTGTTTAATCCAAAGAGCGTTATTCAAATATCAACGCAAAGTGTTGTCTTGCCGCTAACGTTGTCGAACGTTGACTGATTTCAACAGCACAGTTCGACGGCCTTTTATACGCCGACGCATGCTTCATTCATTCCATTCCCGCACCCCTCGCAACAATGGACAATGCAATGGCGGCAACAGCAACAAAAGAGAGGGTACTGATACGGGTGCGGGTGCGGGTGCGGGCACAGGTAGCAGTTCTAACGGCAAAGGGGTTAGTTGCACACACGCACTCTTCCTCTCTCTCTCTCTCTATCACTCTCTCTCTCTCTCTCTTTCTCTCTCTCTCTCTCTCTCTCTCTTACTGTTTCGCTGTTTCACTCAGTGTATGTGTGTACATCAAAGGGTTTTACGAGGGTGTTTTGCTTTGCTTTAGTCACATTCGCAATCGCTTGACCCTTTTCTCATTTTCATTTTTCTTCTCATTTCCTTTTCCTTATTTTTTTTTTTTTGCATTAGTTTTATGCCATTTTTCGCGTAAATTTTTGGGTTTATTTCTTACATTGTTGTTTTTTACAATTTTTCCGCAAGTAACTTTTCGTTTTTCCCTTTATTTTTTGGAAAATAGGCTTAAAGTTCTTGGGTCTGAAGTTGTTCGTAGCAATTTGTGCAAAGAAGGTGAGTAAAAATTGGGTTTTCTTTTTAGACAAGAATGGTTTGCTTTTAATTATTAATATACGGTATTCAGTATCTGATAATAATACTCATCTATATAGATTTAGAGTTTCGATTTGTTGAATTTCAGTGCTGATTTCCACACACAAACTTCAAAATCTTGTTATATAATACATGAAACCTATACATTTCTTTATTGAATTTTATTTGGTAAATATAGGTTAACTTCTGCTTGAATACGATTCAAGCTAAAGATAGTTCTTTCAGAACAATTTTAAGCATAAGTTTATATGTTTCTGGCATATGAATCAAAAAATATCAGAAAACAATTCAAATATTTTAAAAACAATAAAAAATATCGAAAATGTTAAAAATCATTATATTTGCTCTTCTTTGAAGCTCTTGATTTTAGAGATTGAAAGAGTACAGAAAATGAGATATTTATTTTATGAACTTAGTTCTAGAAACAATTGACTTGGAACATCAGCAGCGATAAATACAGATGTAGGAAGAGGTCGAGAGAAAGAGAGGGGGAGAGAGAGCGACAGAGCTGGATAGAGATAGGGTACTAAGGCCAAGGGTTACGAATAGTTAAATCCGTTTGTTTGCGCTTTTGTCTTTTGCAAAATCCTTTTCTGACCAGCCCAGACTTCATTGTGTGTGTGTGTGTGTGTGTGTGTGTGTGTTTGCGTTTGCGAATTTTATGCGCATCTTACACAAAGTGATTGTGCGTGACAAATTATGAAAATTAGGTTGGCGAGCCTTTTCTCGCCAGTTCGGGAGTTAGCGCATCCTTTTAACCAGGCTGCCGGGAAGCTGATTCTCTGATTCCGTGATTTTGTGATCCTGCTGCGGTCCACAATGCATTCCTGGAAGCATTCAACTTCCTGACAAGGCCAAGTCCAAGTCCAAGAGTTTTTGCCTCGCTTTTGGTGGGTTTCAATTCATGCTGCCAAGCAAGTGTCCGCATATTTATATTTTAGGCACTCATGTTTACTATACTTTCAACGTCTGAGAGCTGAGAGCTGAGAGCTCTACACTTAACAAAACAAAGACATATGTACATGTACATGTCCTGGAGTTTTTCAGAAATCAGTCCAAACATACATATATTCTGCTTTTTCAACGACAATTTTTTGACTTACACAAAGAAAGTTTCTGATGGGCTTACACTTCTATTTGCCAAAGAAAGAGAGAGAGAGAGGAAGAGAGAGAGAGAGACAGAGAATTTTAAAGCTAGAAATAAATAGATTATTTTCTTTCATTTATTTTTTATTTTTAGTGTACTCTGGCCGCGCCATGAACGTGGGATAGCGAAAATATACGGTCTAAACCTTTGTTTAACTTTACTTAACTGTTTGCCCCGTAACGGTGCTCTTTGCCATGAAGGTTGATTTTGGGATTAAGAATATGCCTGGCACAAAAAAAAATATACAATGTCGCGACAAAGCGGAAGTGACCAACCAGCCTCAAGTGTGTAAATAGAAAAAAGATTGTATATATATGCATATATAATCTAACCAGTAAAATGATGAATTTTGTGAAATTTGTTGGGTAGTGCTGACTACCAAATACCAAATTTGCTGTCGCAGTTCTTAAGATTAAGAACAAATCGCCCTCAGAGTGCGCCCGAACTGTTAATGCTGATCAGGCATATGTATATGAATCTGAATATTTGTATTCAGTAATCGAAAAGTTTATTTTCTATATAATTGGCTAAAAAATGATTGACGTTCTAATAAATTTGAATATTTATTGCTGCATAGCTCACTACGATCTTTCGATCTCTGAATTCAATCGGTGGTATAATTAATTATATTTTATTTTTTCCATTTCATAATGACATTCATATGTAATAGTGAATAACCCAGATCGTAGCCCATTCACATTTATGTAAAGTACCATCGATCATTCGTAAAACATCAATTTTAATAATCTCTAAAAAAAAAAAAACCGCGAACTTATGTTAAGCCAACTCTAATCCTACCGTAAAAATGGTGGATAAAACTAAAACACATCACCCACACACACAAAATGTATATACACACACATACATATAGGGGAGGGAAGAGAGTAGTCATTGAATTGTTGATTTACCTGCTGACCGTAAAAAGTCGCGTTCCTTGCCAAAGAGTTGCCAAATTCGCGGTAAAAAACCGAAACCTTACTTGGCTTGCACCCACCCGTCCCGTATCGTAAAAAAGAGAATCGGAGAAACATACATATGCCGTAAAGCAATGGAAGTTGTTACTCGTAATATAATGAGTTGGTTGCCGTTTTCTGGCCGCGGCAAACAAAGATGCAATATTTGTGCAATCCTTTACCCGGCGCGACCTTGAGCGTGTTTTTTATGCTAGCTGCTGATAAAAAAAAACAAACTAACAATACACAAAAGGTAAAGGCAGGTAAAGCGCTCCGAACGGGTTGCTATACATATTTCGTAAAGCATTAGCCTCTATTGCTCATTTGGTTTTTTTTTATTGCATAATGGACGACTCTTCGGTAGAAAAAAAGTAAAACGCTCAGGTCGAAATCGATGGAATATATATATTTATATGTATATATGTATATATATTTTTTTTTCTGTTGGTAAGCACCTCGTAAAACGCTGGTAGTGACGATAAAGCAAAGGGTTTGCCCGGTACCCTGTGCCTAATTTCATTGTGAAAGCGTTTTTATAATTTCACCAAAAAAAAAAGCACAAAAAAAAGGGCACAAAAGAAAATCAGCGACTAATTGACTAAAAGGGGTTTTCGGTTATTGGTGCTATTCCTAGTCCTTGTATTGCTGCTGCTACATACGGTTACATATTTCGCAGAATCCACTTCAACTCCTTGGCTTTTTGTGTTTATAGTTTAATCTTTTATAGTACTTTATGTTGTAAGTTGTGTGCCCTGGCCAAATCGTTGGAAATGGGTTGACTTGTTATACTATCAGGTCTTGTATAGCCACATCATATTTTGTCCTGAAAGTAGTACCTGAAAAGTGCTAGAAACTATTTCAGAACTTTACTTAACACAATTACAACTTGTGCGATTGGTGGAACTGTTATACAATAGAAGGTCCTGTCAATAGTACCTCTTGAAAATAGGAATCAAGTACTTTTGCTACACATAAACTTCATATTCTGATAATCTTCAGATTCTACAGACATATGTATATGAGACATTTTAATCAAAGTTTTACGTTAATCTTAGCAACTAGATCTACATCCATAACAAAACAGCATTTCTTTCTGTTGCCAAATGGATATAGAATCTTATATAACAAATGATTAAAAAGCCCTGGTTTTCGAAAATCAGCTAACTTTTCATAAAACTGACTGTGGAATTAATCCTAGAATCACTTTTTGAGAGCATAATTTTAACGTTAAAATCGAGCGAGAATCGCGTTTAATCTAGAGATCAAAACATGAGTGTTTTAAAACGTTATGGCTGCCGTTATTCTCGAGTTCTTCGAGAGGGGGGACTTATGAATTCTGTTTACTCAATGTTGTAGACATGTATGTATGTACATATATGTATGTATATGTATGTACACTTTGGTTCCATAAGCCTATCGAGCAAATCTGCTGAAGGTGCCTCCACAGGCTAATGAGGAAGTAATTTCAAGAGAGCAGGAGCGTGAGAGATAGAGAGATCAAGAGGAAGAGCTACAGGTGCCTCGATTAATATTATGTCTTGTGTCTACTGTCTAGTGTTTAGGAAGTGTTCAAGGATTACACGTGTGCCGCTTGACGAGGCAACAAAAGCGCTCTTGTTGCTGTTTGCTATTGTTGTTGGTAAAAGACTAACCGGGCCCAAAATGCTAGACAAATTTTGTTGAGATTTTTGCAGCCGTTCACTTGTTTGTTTTCATATGCAAAATGCACAAACTGACAGTTGGGCATATGGACAGACAGGACACTTGCCGCAGGATAATGGCCAACGCAGACCGGACAAGAAAGGTGCAGATAGAGCGATGCAGATATAAGAACATGGTCCAAACACACTTCCGTCACGGAAGTATCTCAAAAATGGCAAAATAATAAGAATGGGATGAGCAACAAAAACAAAAAACAAAACCAAAAAAAAAAAAGATAGATGAAAAAGACACAAGTTAAGTACGGTAGAAATAGCGTTCTAGCTTCCGTTCTCTGGTCAAGTAAATCCTTTAGGTAATTGTTATCCTATACTTGAATATTTGGCCCTTCGCCAATAGCAATTATGGCTCAGTCAGCAGTCATATCCAGTATGCAGTATGCATAATCCTCACAAGCAGCCAAATGGTGCTCAATTATGGCATTTCATTAATTGAGAGGTTCATTCATAAGCGAGCATTGGATCGCAGTAGATACATATATAGATAGCTGATTAGCTGGATGGCCTCTATTGATCTCTAGATCTGGCCGTATAATCGACGAGCTAAAGTATTGCATTACAATGACAAATTGCCAAGGTTTTGTTTACCCTAGTAAATGTCATTTGTGGCTCGGCCACAAAATCAGTGCTAATTGGTTGGGTCTAGACTCTAGACATCAACGCTTGCAACTTAAAAAGAACACATTTAGTTTTATAAGCAATGAACAATGAATAGATTATATTTCTAAATATTTTTAAATATTTTTCAAAGGACAGACACAAAGAAATAAAAAGAGGTGAAATAAAATGTCTCCTAGAGAAACTAGAAAAAGTTGTACAATTTCTCGTAATGACTTTGGTCTATATTTATACTTCTCTTTATTAAAGAAAAATTGATCAGCTTACTCTGCATAAATTCATTTATTAGTTTAATGATAAATAGAAATACTGATTTTTATTTTTTAACAAAGCAATTCAGAAAATTAAAACTAAACTGGGCAAATATTGTTTCAAATTCAATTTTATTGATAATCAGAAAAATATGAAAGTTATCAATTGAATCGGCATTTGATTAAAACGAGACGAGCGTAATGATGATCGATGCGTTAGAGGGCCACCCGAAATGTGGAAGTAATGTTGAAATATGTTGGACAAGGACATGAATAGGTGAAGTATTATTTAAATGGGCACAGCTAACTAGCTACTTCCTTACGCCAGTCGCATTGTAGTTCTTGTTTGCCAACGGCGACGCCTCAGGACCAAGGGCCGACGTCTAAGGACCAAGGAACAAGGAATACTATGCGTAGGAGTAGCAGTTTGCGTGTGTCAACGCCCATTCGCACAAAATTGTTGGAAATGATGAACAGCACAAAAGTGCAACTGAGTGCAACAAATGCAACATTTCATGGTGCATCAAAGACAAAGTCAAAGACGGGCGGAAGGAAAACGAGTGGAAAACAAGCCCTGGTACTGCTTAACCGACTATCGATTGCGCTACACTCAGCAAGAAGAGGAAAGAGTATAGCCGATTAAAAATAATGAAGAAATGAAATTACTTAGTCCTTAAAGCAAGTTTCTCACATAGTATGAGCTGTGATATCAGTCAACTAGTTGCCATAAACTATGACAAGAGTTATGGTTAAGAACACAAGATAATCAACAGTTGGCATAAACGATATTCTTAATAACGATACACAGTATAGACAAAGAAGAGTTGAGGTTAAGAAACTAAATCCTAATAGATAAAATTAATTTCAATCATATATAGAGACATCCATTGCACTACCGTTAAGTAGTCCTGAGAGTGCTAAAGTGCCGCACATCGTAGCGCATTTACAGTTGGATTTGGATGAGAGCAAACGTTCATTTTGCATGCATCATTCGTTTTGATGAACTGTCAACGTTTAACGGCATTGTCTCGCTGGCCAAATGTGTGAGAACCCTTCGAGCGCAATGCACACAGCGAGAGAGAGAGATAGAGACATGCAAGTGTGGGATGCGAGGGTACAGTTATACAGCTATGCCTTAGCTGTATATGTATGATTGTATGTGCGTATGTGTGTACATATTACAATTGCAATTGCAACTGTAACGGCCCAAAATCAAATAATAATAATAACTCAACACACACAGGCGACACACAGACACAGGCACAGATACAGATACAGGACAGACAGACGCATGTCAAAAAGAGTGTCAGTTGTGCCCCTCATCTTCCCCCTACCTCTCCCCCTCCCACCCTCACATAATGCTCAGACCCTTTCATAATGCCCCGTTGTGGCAGCCCTTTTTATTTCCGTAGAGCTCACTTAATTTTATGCATTTTGGCGTTGATTAGCTGCCAGCAGCCATTGTCATAAAGACATAAACCGTTAGCCACACAGCACCATAGATAAAAGAAAACGAAGAGACACAAAGAGCGCGCGAGATTGAGAGAGAGAGAGAGAGAGAGAGAGAGAGAGAGGGAGAGAGAGAGAGAGGGAGAGCGAGTTAATCAAATCAAGGCCCATGGGCATGTAAAGAGTTGTATTGAGTAGTTTTATGAAGCGTACGAAATATTGAAACGGAATATATTTTCTAGGTCCATCTATCGATCAAGAAGCGGTTCAGCAAAAACCTTTAACACCTTTTCACAGCACATTGTTGTCAACGCAAAGCCGCCTTCAAAACCCCGTTACAAAAAGGAGTATAAGCCGGCATCTACACTCGGAGAAAAATAACATACATAGTTGGTACTTGCAGCAAAAATGTGCTCGAAATCCGACCAATGTCAATTTAAAACTTACTTCAATATATACTTGGATCCAATTACGATTTTTTTTTTTTTTTTTTTTTATATAGCATTTATATTTTAAACATTAATCAACCTATTCAAAGGCTATAAAACATTGATTTGTAACAGAATGAATAATAACAGTGAAATACAATCTATAACATAAACATAGAACAGGTTTTTGCAGTTAATACATAACATCAAAAGTTACATTTGTGGCACATTTATTTAACGCCCTACAGTCCAGAGGTCGCTGGATCAAAAACTTGATTACTTAAAAGTCAAATTTGATATCAAACATTACACGAAATAAATCAACTTAAGTTCAGATTTTTAAATTACAAATGCAGCATGTTTTAAACGTACTAAACACAAAAAAAAATATTAAAATTGATTTAACACGTTTGGTTCGTTTGTGTTATTGTTTAACTTGAAAACAGAGTTTTTCTCAGAGTGTTCTAGTGGTACTTGGACATTTTTAGACTTTTACAGTTTGTGAGTGCCTTTTTGTTGTTGGCCCAAAACAATTGCTGTCAAAATGAGAAGCGGCTAACCGTGCGACATTGCGAGCCCTTTGCTGTCCTTTTAGCCTTTTAGTCTATTTTTTTTTTTGCGGTAATTGTGTCAATTGTCAATTCGCACGATCTTCATCTTATGCGGAAGAGCAGCGATAGAATCGGCAAAGTTGTGAATAAGGAATAAGGCTAAAATGTTAAGTCCGGATTCCGTAGACCCTTCACCGTAGACCGTTTACCGTTCCGCATAACTCTTTTTGTTGAACATTATTTTGGGCTGACTCTTCGCCAGCATTTGGTCGTAATATGAGCATTTAACCCTCTAAAGCCGCCTTGCCTTTTGTCCAAGTCGAATTGAGTTCCGTTCCGAGTTCCGTTCCGTTTTCGCATCGTCTTCCATTTTCTTCTTTTTTCCCATGAAACTTAAAACGGTGCTCTAGACGTGTAACTGAAATCCGTCGGATTAAACGATCGTAAAGCGGTTTAAGCCTTTTGTCACTCGAGTTTTGTAGGTGGCCAAGTGTGCGTCGGTATCAAAACAACTCTTGAGCATTGTTCGCACCAAAATTCTTTGCAAAATAATATGCACGAAAAAAAAAAACACCAAGAAGAAATAGAAATATCATTTGATAATAAATATTCGGCTAGTTGGCTCTCTGCTACTCTGCGACTAAGTTCGTGGAAGCAAGTCCAATGCAAATATTTATGCAACGTTTTTGGGTCGGAGCTCGTGGGACGACTTTCGACTGGGCGACAAGTTAATCTCACATAATATTACGTGAAGATGCCGCGCAGTAATCTCTGCACAAGTGCGTGGCGATCCACAGAATCCAAATCTGGCTTAGTCCACCGACTTAGGCGTTTATTTAAGCATCTCTCCCTCTCTCTCTCTCTCTATCTATCTCTTTCCGTCTTACTATTTCTTTGGCCCTTGCACGATTAGCGTCACAAAGCCAAACAACAAAGTTGAGCCTCGAGTTGTTAGTACTTTGGAATAAGCTTTTCTCGCCATAAGCATGTGAGATCTTTCACATTGTAAAGTAGACCGATCATTTTACTTTAGAAGGCACCAAAAAAGCTTGAATCAAATACAGTTTTGGTACTTACTTCGAGTGTAAAACTTTGTTTGCATATTGAGTTTGGTCTGTTTCGAAACGACTCTCACTGATAAACAGCAGTAAATCTGTTTGGAATGTTCTTGAATAGTTCTTGATACTAAATATGAATAAAGATGCAAAGTACTCAATCAAGTTTTACTTTGAGTTCCGCTTAGCACTGATTTAACAGCTTCAGTAGATAAAAAAAAAATATATCAATTAATTATCTTACTTCGATTACTTCAACAGCAAATCATTTTAGAATGGGAACAATCATACTTAGTTTATTGTTAAATTTAGGAACTTCCACATTACAAAATAACCTTAATGAAGTCTGACTTTTATACCGTTATCTAAGAGTTTCGAACATGGCCGGATTTCGTCAATGTTTCCAAAACATTTGTCTAAAAACTACACCATGTTGCTGGAGATTGCTGGAGGCGACACCATTTGCCAGAGCAACACCAACCACAACCAAATGATTGCGCCATTTTGCGTCAAATTGATCGTAAATGGAATATCGTAAGTCGGCCGAGTCGCAATCAAATGAAATGCTGAACCAATCAGCGCCGTTCCAGCAGACAACAAGAAACCGAGTGCTAAGAAGAAGCAGCCGAACAACCACCACTTTAACTTCATTTTGTGTAAAACTCGAAAACCAGTTTCAGCTGGGAACTTCATTAAAGATATGTATGCGAATCGACGAGCGTTTCAACGAGGGAGCGGAAGGGGGGGCTTAGTGAAAATGTGACAGCTGTGCCAGCTGACCCTCACTTGTGGGTGTATCTCCGTCCCTCTCTCTCTCTCTCTCTCTCTCTCTCTCCGTCTCTCTCCGTCTCTCTCTGCCTCTCTCGCTGTCTGTGTTCTGTTAGCGTGTGTGGTTGTGGGGCATTTAATAAATAAATAGGCAGCGACAACGACAACGCATCACAACGCTGGCATTTTCATTATTATTAGAACCAGTCCGAGAGCTTACACTTAGAAAAATATATGTGCCCTAGAATTTTGTATGAAATGAGCCATTAATAATGGGAAATAAAAGTCTAAAAGTCAGAGGGAAGCAACTCCCATCCCATAAAGTATTTATATATACATATATACATATATATAGATAGCAGATAACTTCAATTGACAAAGCAAAAGTGTTCGTTTTTTCGCCAAGTGCCGCCCCGACCCAGTTATCCAAAAACCCGAAACGGCAAAAGCGAGGGGGTGGAGGAAGGGAGGAGGAGAAAAAAAGGGTTGCTGCTGTTGCTTAATGATAACAAACCGGATGGCCGTGTCATGATTAGAAGGGGCGCAATGCTGACCACTGTTTTGGTCACTTTTGGCAATTTCCCAAGCAATTGTTGTCAATTCCCATTCCCAACCCTGGCACCCTTCTTTAACTCGCTTGCATTAGGCCCGCAGCGGAGTTGTGGTTGTGGTTGTGACTGTGGGGCTGGGGCTGTAGTTGTGGCTGTGTTATTGGGGTTTTGGGCAACTCCGTATTCTTCTTGCGGTTGACCTTTTGTTGTCTGCGTGCAACGCATTCATCAATTTGACGCGTTGACACATTTATAGCGCAGACATCCATTGAATTAGGTTGCCCCACACTCAAGCCCACACCCACAACCACAACCACACACACACACCCAAACACATACCCACACCCAAAACCACAACCCCCAAAAAGAAACAGGAAGCAGGACTTGGGCCAATCGATTTGGTGTGCAGACATGTCTGCTATCCCATAGACAGCATAGAGCACTGTGGGCCGCTTTGTGATATATACATATATTTATAGGCAATTCCAGAAAGAAATCAAAGAAATCTTAAATCCAGAAGGATACACATACTCAAGAGTCTTACTTTAAATACATATTTTTGTTAACTCAAAATGAATCCAAGTAATCCGGCTGTGCCGGTAATAGTCACAGTCAAGTGTGATTGTTCCCACTGAAAATCGGTTCAATTTTGACAAAGTTATGGCAGTGTGACCATAAAAAGAGATAGCAAGTGTGCAATAGAACAAGACAGAAAGCTCTGGTCGACATAGCTGCACGAGCGGATATCGTCGCCGATTGCAGTTTGTTCAATGCGATTCTGATACGATCTTGCTATCAGAAATCGATTTATATCGATATCTGTGAAACGGCGCCAGTTATCAAAATACACTTCGGGGAATATGAAAACTTATATTCCAAACTAAAAGTGGCTAGTCTGCCGACATCAAGAAGAATGTATATATATATATCCAACATGCGGCTTTCTAGCTAATCACACACTCTTGCAAAAGACAGCAAACAGGCAGAGAGAGAGTGTGAGAGAGAGAGAGAGAAAGATCTTGAAATATACATATTTGTCAATAAGCTAGAAATTCGAGAACGCTTTGAGGTTTTGAGGCACATATTAGAAGATAATCGATTGCGGGGCTGATTTCTTTTTTTTTTTTGTTGCTGTTGTTGCCGTTGTTGTGTGCCAAAACAAGTGGAATTGATGCGGTTGATGACGGCCATAAGGCATAAGACGGAGCATTCTTTAGGCGGACCTGGGTCCGCACTTCCTGCCCATCCTTTTGCCCCTTCTTATCTTGTTGTCATTATCAAGAGCAATGGGCATTTGTTCGTTGTGTTTGCCAAACAGAGCAGTGAGGCGTATCAGCTGCTTCAACCAGCAAGAGAGAAGAAGCAGATGGAGAAAACAAAAAAAAACAAGAGAAAAAGAGTTTCTATTTCGGTCATTCAAGAAATTGGACTGTGGCGGACAGATCTCGAACCATGTCCATTGTACATTGTGTCAGCATGTCAACAAGGATAATTAGTACGGGGATCTCTCCAGGGTAGGCACAAAAGCGCGACTGTACCTCCTTCTTGCTAATGATCATTGGTTCCGGTCTGGCGCAGCGTTTAGCTACTTCATTGATTAATGAACTTTCCATTTCCATATCCATTTGCATTTGCATTTGGCATTTGCCAACTAACAAATCTGTTCGCTTCATGTTGCGTTCACTGTCATACGAGAGGCGCTCAATTAGTGGAAAGAAAGACGCTCCTATAAATTGGTATTTGGTACTGGGCTCTTGGGCTTGGGTTTTAAGGTCTTTAGGACCACTTGCTGTGGAATTGTTTTTCGGACACACGAGCTATCGGCTGTCACTAATTGTTGAGTCCCTTACACTCCACAAAGCCAAAAAAAAGAGGCATGGTTTTAAATACATTTTTGTAGTTTAGCGCAAGTCGATTTCAAAATCGTTTAGAATCATAATGGACATTATTAAATGTATACAGCTATAATTTATAAGCATCAGTACAACATGAAATGTTAAAATAACTAAATTTCATTATTTTTAAAACTGAATGAGAGCTGTTTGATAATAGTAGTCCGATGTTGCTAAATATTTACTGCATATTTACTGGACAAAGAAAGGTTTTCCCTACGGCAGCTATATGATATAGTTGTCCGATGTCAGTGTTTTTTTTTGTCCAAATGTGAGGAACATAATAACATGCATATTGGGTAAGTTTGTCTTGGATATTTTGGTAAACAATCGAAGCATTCATATTTCGACCGACTGTTCACCTATATGATATAGTGATCCGATCCGTCCGGTTACGACACATGTACTGCCTACAGCTATGGGACGAATACAGCTAGGAACTTTTATATTAATTTTAAAATGCATTAGCAATAATTTGTATATTAAATAAATTAATTCTAAGTTTATATAATGACAAATTTTGTACGGTTTACACTGCTGAAGTACGTTCCGATCGCAGTCCGATTTTCTTAAATATATATACATCTATAAATAGTGTGCTACTCATATGGAGTTGAGTCCATATCACACCGAGACGCATGAACAAAAAAGGCCAACTCATGCTTAAGTGGAAGGCAGCTTAATGAACCACGGTCGCTGTGTCCAGTCTGTTCAGCAGCTGAAAACCATACAACATACATATGTGTGTGTGTGTGTGTGTGTGGCGATGTGTCCAGTTTAGTGAAAGGATTCGGATTCGGATTCGGATTCAGATGCGGATTCGGGCATAGAATAAACAAACGCCACACACACACACACACACATAGATACACACACATATCCTCATTAATCTCGAGGGGGCGTATTCGATGCCTCGCGCACGCGCCTGAATGAAGACTCTCAGGGATTGGGAATGGGTTTGGGAATGGGTTTGGGTTTGGGTTTGAGCATGGGTATGGGTATGGCTCTGTACGGCACTAATACACAACATATTGCAACTTTATGTAGGGAAAATGAGAACCGAGTTGGCAAGGGATTTGAGAAAAACATAAGTAAATATGCATATTGACTTGGGTCACTATTGTATTTTGTTTTCTTATTTTTTTTTAATGTGAATGAAAACAATTTCCGATTTTGTCGAAACTACACTCAAAGAAAAACGTCATTAGTACAAGAATATTAGTAGAATTCATTCATCATATCCAAACCGAAGAATACAGAATCGGATTACTTCAAATAAAAGTCAAAACATTTTAGTTCTCATTGAGGCAAGCTGATTTCGTTTCTTTTGTTTTCAAGCTGTTTCATAACTTGAGCACTTCATATAACAACTATAAATATCTCACTCCAAGTTATCAAGTTTCCTCATCGTATTCCAAATCGAAGAATACAGATTCAAGGTACATCACATGAAAGTCAAAACATTTTAGTTCTCAATGAGTTAAGCTGATTGAGTTTTCATAGTTTCAATAAAAGTAAAAATATTCAAATGCTCAGTTCGTTTTTCTGAGTGTACCGAGCAACGAGTTATTAAGTGGGCACGTGTTTCTTGGCCTCCTGGACACACAGACGATGAAAACGATTTGTTTTTCTATGTTGAGGCAGACAGGGTCCATCATTGGAAATTTACGGGCTGCATGCGCCGTTTGTTTTTGTCAAAATAAGTATTGTGTTATTATTTGCTTAAGAGCAAAGTTTATGTTCTCGTCCTCGTCCTCGTCCTCGTCCTTGTCCACATCGTATTTTTATTCTTCTTGGGAAACCACATAATACAGGCGCCAATCGACTTGTGGTCGAATCCTTTTGCCTCCTAAGCATTTACAGCTGCACAACGGAAGTGTTTTGTAGTCAACTCAATGATAATAATATTATTATTATTATTATTATTATTTTTGTTGGCGTCGTCAGTTGTACAGCATATGCATATGCATCTAGTTATGTGATATATGATCGCAGAGGAACTAAACTGCTTCAGCTCCAAATTCAAAGATGAGGATTGGAAACAAAATAAGCTAGTATCAGCAATAATACTTTGTATTTACAAGCTGGGCTCAGGGCTCTCCTAGTCGAACTGTCTCAACCTGTTGTCAATAGAAACGCTTTGCCCTTCATTGACCATCACACTTCTATATATGATCAAAAAATGTTGAAGGTTGATCAAAAGTAAAAGTCTCCGTTTTCAAATATCCTACTGGCATAAGTTGATCAAAACTACGCAATGCCTTTTTTGAGCTCAGATTAGCGCCTACAGTTACACTACATTTAAATTCATTCAATAACTAGAAAAATATAACAAGTACATAAATAATTGAAGAAGAATTATGTAACTGGGAATAATAAAAAAATACAGCGTAGGGTCATTAAAAAAGAAACCGCGCACCTTTTGTAGAGCTCGAATGTCTTTTGTGTTGGCTGCGGGTTCTGTGGTTCCAAGATGTTTGCATAAGCTAATTGCATTTGAAAGAAAAAGAAAGACCGACAGAGAGAGAGAGAGAGAGAGAGAGAGAGAGAGAGAGATCGGAATTGCTTTGTAGGTCAGTCAGCAGGTCAGGTCAGGTCAGGTCAGATCAGATCAGCAGCAGCAGATTGATGCCCTGGTTTCAGTAGTTCATTGCTAGCTGGCTGTGGATTAAACTAATTTTTAAATAGAATTTCAAGGTACTCGGTTCACACGTTCCCATTTTGGCCCAGAGGAGTTTGCCGTGGGCGTGTGCGTGCCCAGGATTTCACACGACGACGAGGTCCGGGAGATCAAGACATGCATATAGGTTTGTCAGCATGACGAAAGGTAAATTTTGTAAACAATTGTGCTAATTAAGCCAGCCCAATAAAAATCGGCTCACGGCGTAAGCGAAATGGAGAGCGAGATGTGTGTAGAGGTACGGTCAACCAGGTCGCGCACTTGAACTAAATCCGGTAGCTTAAACGAGTTAAAGGAACTTGAACGGAACTTAATCCCATAAATTTGGGAAAAATACAAATTTTAATCAGGTTAATTCGTTTGTAGCGCACTCCGCTACCCCTCAACCCGCACCCGTCATCTTCGGTGTTGCATAGGGTGGTGCAGGCGCAGGTAGTGTTTGGTGCAACACGGCGAAAGGATTAGTAGGCCAGCAACGATGGGATTATGCGTCTGTCATGGCCCCGATTATGAATGCGCGCCTGCGACATTTTAATTTAATCTCAGATTATGCAGCAGACGTCGAAGGGGAACGGGCAGGATCAGGCGCGTACTTAAGATTAGGCCAACAGTTTTGCTCGTGTATTGCCAAATATACTGGACAAAGTATGCGAGAGCAAGTTTTAATTTATTGTTATGCACGACACACAACCAACAATTTTGCAATTTCAAAAGTTTCACGTAAATCCGTAGATTAGCAGAAAACCGTAACAGTAACCGTTTGCCGTTTGCCGTACCGGCTCTACATTCAATTACCAATACCCAGTTCCCGAGCCGTTGTCCGCGGCAAATTTGTATGTCGATTGAAAAATCACTTGAGCTTGTCAGCTTGTAAAATTCGAGACCAACCAAACGATCCCTTGAGATTATCAGCTCTACATTTTACGGTTAGGTCGCTAGATCGCTGATCAAGCCCCCGGGCGCGATTTTGCCTCCAAGCGAACTAGATCATTTGGATTACCAGATCACAAAATGGTCTCGCTCACGATCGCCATGCATCATCGACATGATTAGCTGATAAGCCAATGATCGAGCCCTCGCAAAGTTATGTTCACCAGATTAGTAGAACTGTAATAATAACGATTTGCTAAATAAATATATTCACTTTTAAGTTTCAGCAAAAAAAAAAAACGAAAATTGCCCTGAAATATACGAAAAACAAATATCTTAAAATTTTAAAGGTTTTTTGTTCTATTTTTCTGAAATGTATTTCTTGGTAATAATAAAAATATTTCCAAAAAGTAGAAATGCAAACCTTTCATTTTATGAAAATCATTCCTGAAGTTTAGAAAGGAGTAATGATAAAATAAATTCGAATTATATAAACTATCTAAAGTGTTTTTGTGTACTATTATAATAATTATAATTTTGTGTGAAAATACAACATTTTTCTAAGCCTTATGAATAAAATTGTGTGTACATTAGAAAAGAAATACCCTGGAAATAGAAATACTTTTTGTAAATTGTATAAATATGTAAATGTAGAAAAACGCTGGTTCCTATCAAGACACGACACCTTATGTTTTAGAAATATACCTATTGAATAAGGAGGGCAGCCATCCTTGGCGACAGTATGGCGGTTATCTAAAATTCAGGTCGACTTTTTTTTTGTGAGTGTGTAGAAAGCAAAATGATATAAATTTAAGTGCTTTCTTAACCTTTAAAACTTTCTTTTAGATCTCGGACACATTTTAATTATTTTTATTATTAAGCCGTGCTGTAATTTTGAGCTGATTTTATTGCTTGAAATATCAGTGTTCATTTATTATATATTATCCTTAACAAAACTTTAAGATTGATAGAGTTTCCAGCAGCATACATTGATTTCTAAACTTACGATATTCAAGTCAAACTGGAAATGTTCTTCAGGTTAAAACTCATTGATAGAATGCTATGTGGGTATAGCCAAAAGATATTGTTCTGATAGTGGAGGAACCGAAGGCAGATTGTCAAACAGTTTTGTTTAATTTTAGACACGTGCTGCGGGGTCTTTTTTTTTGGGGTGATTTGTTGCATGAATATGATGGGCATGAAATCGCAACCCCTTTTCATATGCGGCAATTTCAACCCCCTCGTTTGCAGAGCAACCCTTGCTTAAAACCACAAAATGGAGTTACGAACTGAAATTTGATTTCCAAATACAAATGGCGTTTGATTTTTTTGCCTTTTCCCTTTTCATGGACTAAGCTCCAT
Organism: Drosophila macrothrix; assembly: GCA_035042055.1. Lineage (NCBI taxonomy): Eukaryota > Metazoa > Arthropoda > Insecta > Diptera > Drosophilidae > Drosophila > Drosophila macrothrix. The sequence goes on from JAWNLX010000587.1 coordinate 3,291,170, forward strand.
TCCATGTGGAACGCATTGTTAATTGGAATGGAAAAGTAGGCTGAAAACAAAAGAACCAAACAAGAGAAGAACGATCTAATTGCCTTGTACATTGTATTCTATGTCTCTCTATTTTTTTACAAGAATAGATGTCAAGTCTAATAATGATGCATAACCCGGGGAGACAAGTGTTAAAGATGCGGCAACCCAGATAATCCACAACAAACTGTACAACATAATTTTCTTGTAATTTGCTTGAAAGAATGCCAGAGTACTCCCTAAAAAAGAAAACCTGAACAACAAAAAAAATAGAGATCAAGCCTTGGCATTCAGCTGAAATGTGAAGAGATCTCGACGAGAGATGGCCAACAAACAACGGGCGGGCGTTAACCACACAAAAGGTTCGATCGTGTGCCCTACAGCAGCCACTTGTGTGTGTGTGTGTGTGTGTATTTGTGTTCAATTGAGTCTCTTTAGTCGTATCTTGGCCACGTGCAGCGCACACTCCAATGGCCAGGTGAGAATCTTTGGGTATCTTTGGTGCACTTCTGTTCGATTTCAACCCCTTATTTTAAGGGTTGAAATACCATCCGATTCGCCACCTTGATCAATTGGTGACATATCTGTTAACTGCGAATCGTTTTGATTTTCAAATTTTTGTTTGCTCATCGCCATAATCCTTCATGTTTGAGGCGGCACGATCGCCAGTTTGTTCAGATCGCATGCCAAGCGTTTGTCGAGCACGTGTCCCAAATTTGACTTGGCCGCTGGTTTTTGTTCAGTCAACTTATTCACTACCCAAGTCAAGTTAAACGGTAATCATTATACATACATAAAGCTTGTCTTTAGATCCGTTTGGTTTGCAACATTCAATTATGATAGTTGCCACAAGCTTAAACCTACTTACTAAACATGAAGCCTACAAGAGTGCTCGAAAATCTTAGAATAAGTACTGCCAGGTGTGATCTATTGACAATTATTAGAGGGAATGTCTGGTTTTATTTTTGGCAAGGTATGTCGAAATGTCTAAGCTATTCTATTGACTTTTGTTAAGCAATTGTTTAAACATGAATATTAAGTAGCTTCAAATCTCGAATGGATTTTATATATATGGAAAGATCATTGCTACTTGTATATTTCAAAACAGCTGTTTAAATATTTAATCGAAATAATAGTGAAAGCATACATTAATTAGCCTTGCTTAACCAGATCTCAGTCTACGTCGGTGGCACATTAAACAAAGCCGCACAATATAATAACAAAAACAAACTAACTGATATATCTCGCTAGCAATAGAAAGCACAACTTTTTCGATAATGTCTTTAATTGTGGTTTAATCAACAATCGCAGATATGGTTTCAGACCCCATCAGATATATATGTATATACATATATATATATCTTTGTCAAGCCAGCCTCACATGGCATTTTATTTGGAATGTGGTGAGGATAATTGCTAGTTCAAACTATTGTTCGGATGTGTGAACATTTCGATGACAGTCTAACTGTCCAACTGTGTGACTGGCCGTTAGCCACCTAATCATTTGTCATGTTGGCCAAATTTTACAGTTATTACGAAAAAACAAAGCCTCGTTCAACGGAAGTGGCAACGTGTCCAGCAGCATGATTAGCGCTTATCGCATATACTACACAAAAATGTATATATGTGTGTGTGTTTGTGGACAATGGCATTTTTATTGATAAAAATTATGCACGCTTAAGGACAAAGGATTTGTTAGTCAACTTGACTCAGCATAAAATCAGCAAATGACGCTAAAACAAAAAGAACTTGTCGCTTTCTTCGACGCCGTCTTCGTCATAATGTCTCAATCAGGCAGGCATTGGGTTAACGGTTAACGGGTAACGGCTAACGGCTAACGGCTTACGGCTTGCTAGCAATTGTTGACCGCCCGAAAGGATTTTAACCACAATGCTGGAAATGCTAACGTGGGACCGCAAAGTCAGTCGTATCTGTCGGCTTACATAAAACGATCTGTTGGACGTGTGTTTGTTGAACTGTTTTTTCCTCTCTCCCTCTCTCTCTCTCTCTCTCCGTCAGTCTCTGCGGCAAACGGTTAACCGCTCAACATTCTGCTTTGATTGGCGCCGACGACAAATGGGTTCTTCTGTATTCTGTTTGGCAAATAACTGTAGCTTACAGTAAAGCTTAGCCATTTTGTAGACGTTTCTATTATTATATTACATACTCGGAGTTGTTTCCATTTATATCACCCATACAATTGTCTCATTGTATCAATTACACACGCGGCCGCCATTTTGCTGTTGTTGCCATACTGATCGACTATGCTTATGCTCCACAGCAGTTGCGCAACTCTTTGTTCACTTGTGTAAACAGTTGCGCAGCCGCTGTGGATGGAGTTCATTATTGCCAGAGTGATGCATTTTAAATGCACAGCTGTTTTATTTTTAGTCGCCGCGCATTTAAATCGCACACTTATATCTGCTGAGTAAATATTGGCATATTTTAGATACATATGTATGTACGCCATTTTCGATGTGCCTATGTCAGCTGTTCCTTCCTAATAATACATTTGTATCTGTTGAACAACTACTGATTTGTTTCTGCTGGAATTACAAATGTTTGCAGTGAAAAAGGTGAGAGGTGAAAGGCGTGGCGTTGCCGGACTAACGCCCATTTCAGCTAACGATTATTTGGCATAAAATTTGTGTGCAAATTCATTTAAAAATGCAGGCTGTTTTCACTAAAAATGGATTTGCTGGCGCAAAGTGCCAAAAATGCCGTTAGCACTGATTATTTCGTCAGGTAACCGACGAAACAGGCTGAGAGCAGTGTCCTGCTGGCCAAGTTGACTTAAGATTACGACAAGGACCTGTTGAGTGTCCTTACTTACGACTAAGCCAGCTGAGCTGCATAATTTTCCATAAAACGGCAAATAGTAATAAGAAGTTGAATATGATTGTGTTTCAGTTATTTTATTTTGTTTTGGTTATTTATAGAGTGGATGTAGGTGCAAAATGACGATTGTCAGATTATTGGGTCTTCTTGATGACATGCGCCAGATCGTAGACACCGCGCACTGCCTTCAGCTTGACGCCGGGCACATCCTGCAGCCGTCCAACGCGGCACAGGATGATGTTGTGCTCCTGCAGATTGTGCCCGATGCCGGGTATATAGGCGACCATCTCCTTGCCAGTGGACAGACGCACCAGGGCACACTTGCGATTCGCCGAATTCGGTTTCTTCGGCTTCTTGATCAGCGTCTTGAGCACAACGCCCTTGGCAAACGGTTTCCCATCCAGCGGCTGACGCGGCGGACGCGTCTTAATGTGTGGCCCCGTCCGATGCATCTGCTGCAGCGACGCCATGCCCCGCAATGCGCCACTCACACTGACATAACTGCTCTGCAACGCTGCAAACGAAAGAGTGCAAAACAAAATTCAATTTCATATTCCAAAATGATCGCGTGTTTCTTATCCGATCTTAGTGCACAGTTGATCAATAATATGTCAAGGTATGTTATATATCAATTTGAAGACTCTGCCTTTAAGATTGTGTATTCTTTTGCTATCGAATATCGTTGTGTATCGATGAAATAATACACAATAAATTAACTCGATTGGCGCGTGGTATACGAGAACTTATATTCCAAATTTTAAGTCTCTATCTCTTCTAGTCTCTCCATTGCTGGAGAACAAACAATGAAAAGCATGTTAAAGAATCTATCAGATATTTAATATTGACTTAGCACAATATGAACGAGTGTTTTAATCTATTGTTTTAGCTAAAACAGGAAATGAACTAAAATATGCGCCATTCGCTGAAAAGCAAATTTTAAACGGAAGGCAGCAATTTACTAATTTCTTATTAAAATGTGAAATGGTCCAACATTCTTTTCAAGGATTGTGGAAACCCAGAAAAGAGCTATTCATTAAAAATCAAATAGAATAATAATAATTTGGGGTTTAAGCGGTCTGTGGATATATGCGGACAAATTACAAATAAAGTCGAAATTAGAGAGGAATTTTAAAGCTACAGTCATCAAATTTGGATTGTAGGTTGCTGTCCTTCAAGAATCGGTGTATGCCATGCCCACCCCAGCCCAAACAAATTTTAAATGGCTATTTCTACCGCAGTTTTTGAGTTGGAGCCGTCCAATTTTGTAGGTATGTTACTGGAACCGATAACAAATTTGTAAGACCACGCCCACACATCCGCCCATAATCGGCAAAGACGACATATAGGAAAGTGTAAATCGATAAATCCGCATATCTCCCACAATTTTAAAGATAGAGTGACCAAACTTGGAACGTAACTTGCTGGCAACCTCCTTCAAAGATCGGCATATAAATTTTCAGACCGCTCCCGCCCCCAAGAACGATAAAAGCCTATGTCTCATTCAATTTAAGGGATATAGTTTAAAAACTTGGAAGGTAAATTACTAAGATCGTCCCCCAACATTTTTTTGGTCATGCCCACTCCTTTCTGCACTTGTTCAGTCCCACTACCGCCCGCAAAATTTACAAAAGCCCATTTCTCCCGTAATTTAAGAGCTACAGTTACCAAACTTGGAAGAAATGTTAACCAGAAAGGTTCACTAGAAAGGTTACTAAGAAAATCTTCCATCAACATTTTTCGGTCACACCCACTCCCACCCCGAAAATTCACAAAAGCCTTTCGCTAAACCCACCCTGCTATTTGCTACCTATTATCAGATGGTATTACTTTTGGTATCAAAGTATTTGGCAGCATTCTCCATTGTTTTTGACATAAACATGTCGAAATGTCTAAGCAATTCTGTTCAATTAATGTTTTGTCTTCAAATTTAGTTGTCGTTCCTCCATATAAATTTCAAAACAGTTGTTTAAATATTTAATTGAAAAAGCAGTGAAAGCATACATTAAATACCCTTACTTAGATCTCAGTCTAAGTCTGTTAAAAATATAGGAAATAAATAAATGATGTATTATAAACAAATCATAAAAATGATTTACATAATACTATAATAATAATCATTATAATAATAATTGATTATTATTATATATAATACCATGAAAAATTCCATTTTAAATAAGTATATTTTAAAATATATTTTTTTTTATATTGTGGTGGGCCAAAACCCACAAGTCACCACTTAAATGATTGAGCGGAATCATAAACCAGTCTTAAATCAATTCGAGTACATGGACTGAACTTTATGTGTTATCTGTGTCCTTGAATGCGACTAAATTTGCGTATTTGATTATTATTAACTTGAACTGCTGCGTAGACGCAAGCCTTACAGGCGTTAGTTGTTTCTTATTGCTTGTTGTCACAGCTTTATAAATAAATGTTTAAAAAAGTAAGCATCAGCGCTACCAAAACGCTATAAAAGGGGCTGTCGAAGCGACAGTAAGACATTCAATCCAAATCATTTGTTGGCATCGATATGAGAATTCAAACGTTGATTCTTGGCGTGTCCATTTTGGCCATTTCCATTATTAGGAGCAATTGCCAAGGTGCTTCCACCGAAGAAACTGATGCTTCCAACAGCGAAGAAACCACTGATAAAGAGTCTCCAAGCTATACACCCGAACTCAGCAGGTTGAGCACAACAGAGGCCCAGAGGTCTACAAGCGAGAGGTCTACAAGCGAGATGTCAACGGCTGCCGATGGAACCGACGAAACAACAGTGGCGCCCAGCACTAATACGGATGCAACGACCAGTAGCGCTCAAGCTGTAAATCGCATGAGGCGCAGGATGCAACGTATGCGGAGACGCCAGAGGAGGGCTGCTCGCAGAAGGAGGAGGGCTGCTCAAAGAAGGAGGCGTGCTGCCAGAGCTGCCGCTGCTGCTAGAAGACGTGCCGCAGTATTCAACAATAGGCGAACGAACAGTAATAACAATGGAAACAGAGCCAATCCTGCTGTTAACAGAAATCAAAACAGGAGCGGAGCCAATCGTGCTGTTAACGGGAATCGCAACAGGAGCAGCGCCAATCGTGCTGTTAACACAAATCAAAACAGGAGCGGAGCCAATCGGGCTGTTAACAGGAATCGCAACAGGAGCAGCGCCAATCGTGCTGCTAACAGGAATAGGGGTTAGAATAGAAGAAGAGGTAAAGCAAAGCTAAGCCAAGAAACCTATTTAAATGATTTGAATAAAATGATATATTTCAGTGCATTTCAAAAACAATCATGGATTTTTTTTAGCTCATTAAGAAATGTAGAATTATGAGTCGGGCCTGTACATCGGGCTATATGGATCAGTTGTGGCGTAAGAGAAGCTTCCTTAACAGCCGTTAAATATGCAAAAATGTTTTACAGCAATTTGAACGCCTAAAATTGGGCAACGAAACATTTTTTACTTAAAGAAAGTTTTATATAATTCGTAAAGCCACTTTGTACACATCTACAAACCAGAATATGTCTCTAAATAAACACCAACAAGCAGTCGAGAACGCAAATTTTATTACACACTTTTCTCTGAATGTTAGAAAATTTACTCCATCTAAAAATTAATGTTTTCATTTCTTTTCTTTTTTTAAATAGCATGCGATAAATAAGGGAATGCGAAATAACTCTAACATAACAAACAACATAAGTACGTATAACTGTAATAGCGAGCATGTCATGTGCGAAAGCGGCCGCAGCGAGCGGCGTATAACATTTGACGAAACAAAATAGCAACAAATAAAAATAAATAAATTAAAAAGAAGGAGAAGGAGAAGGAGAGGAAGAGACAGTCAAACAAGCGCAGAGGACAACAAAAGGGTCAGCAGAAGAAACAGTTGGGCGAGAGTCCATTTGCTTTTAGCAATAACAATGCCCATTGGCCTTTTGTTGTGGCTAATCTCTGTGAAAATCGCAAAATAATTGTTCTGCTGCCGCACATCCATATCATATATATATATATATATATATATGTATGTGACCCCAAATAATTGCAGCCAAATGACGCGGCTGTGGGTCAGCCACAGCCAGAGCCTATGTAGCCAGCAAGCAAGCAAAATAGCCATTCAAGCCTTTCACAGGCATCAATCAGAACAAAAGCAATGCATGCTAAACCCACAGATGGTACTTTGTACTTATTGCACGCTATACGAAACCATGCGTCGTTGACTACTTGACCATTAACACAGATGACAGTTATGCAGAGACACAAATATATGTGACCAACGGGTGAGATACTCATTAATCGAAATGACAAAGAACGCTTCTTAAAAAAGTACAAATATAATTTTTGTTGACACTTATGATAACTGATTTTCAGTCATGAATCGTATATTTATATAAACATATATGAAAATTTTCGGTTTAGTTGGTAGACTATCCAATTCTGTTTTTGTACCTGCCTTTTTTGAGCATACACCACGTAGTCATTTTCAATTGGTATAGCTTGCAGTGTGCAATGTAAAGCATAACTGTACCAGAGCATTTAGAGTTACCAGATGAATTTATTAAATGCCACACACGCACATACACACCAAAATAATTACCATAACGCTGGACAATTGCAAACAATGGAAGCGAACAAAAAGTGTCCCAATAACCAGCACACCTGTGCAACTGTGTGTGTGTCCATTTTTCGTCCTTTTCTTTTGTGTGCGCATCAAAAATGCAAAAGTTCTTATTGTTGTCAATATTTGACAGCATGTTATGCGCATTTGTATGCGTGCATTTGTGTGTGTGCGTGTATTTTAATTAAAAACACAACCAGAAACACACAAGAACATACACATGAGAAAAGGCCTATGAAAATATTCACAGGATGCTGCGCACACTGATTGAGCAGGGAAGGAGAACGGAGTAGGGAGGAAGGTGGAAGGGGCTTAAGTGCGCCAGCCACGCGCGAATGGGAAAAAGAGTTGCGATCGATAGACGAAAGTCAAACACACATATACACATATACACATACTCAAACTCATCTATGTATGAGTACAAATTATTGCCCCACTGTCCACACACAGGAGTCAGCAAGATAAATACAACAGCAAGAAAGTTAAGCCGAAATTTGTATACGCTTCCTTGAGATATTATTATTATTTTTTGTATCATATGATATATTTAGTTGCCCGCCTCCACATAGTCACCAGATATATATCACTGATTGACCAGACAGATCACAAAATTCGGCTACATTTTTTAAAGGATATTTAAGTTAAGTTAGGCAACTGTGTGTGTGTGTGTGTGTGTGTGTGTGTGTGGGTGGGTGTGTGTCCATGCTAAGCAGGTTTTGTTTATCTTAGACTCGGCAACGGTTAGAGTTAAGTAAATTCTAATTGGATTTTCGTTTACCTTGGGCCGTCAATTGTTTCGTAACGTTGAATGTTTGACGCAAGAAGTTCATGTTGCCAAAGTTAATGTGCTCAGTTACTATACAATAGTTCAGTTCAACTCACAAGACGGCAGTATCGAATTAACTCTCACTTATGAAACACAATAAAATAAACCTTTAATGATAATAATATTGAGGTGAACTGTTTTGCATGCTGCGGCCGGGTGAACAGCTGTTTAATTCGTGTGCACAGTGCTGCCAACTCATCATCAGGTTAAATTAGTGCTGCCAACTATCGACATATATACATATGTATCGACCAAGAACAACACAATTTAAAAATAGATACTTATAATATATGTTCAGACGTGTGTATTATAATTCATGAATTAAACACTATTTGTGGTGATTTCTAAAGTGGAAGGTGTTGGCGTAATCGCCGCACCACAGGCACTCCCATTCCGATTGCTCATAATACGCGAGGAGACATTCGAATCGCTGTGCTTCGATCGCTTTGGCAGTGTTGCGGCGCGCAAATACGGATTATCGATATTGGGATTATCGAGTATCGCTTTATTCGTAGTCGAATTTGGTTTGATTTCCAGTTCGGGCTTCTCCTCCTTGGACTTGTCGCCATCGAGCTCCTCATTCTCGCTATCCCCATCCTCGCCATCCTCCTTGCTGGGCGCATCCTCAGTGCGATTGGCCACCAAGTAATGATACTCAAGTTCCTCAAAGTCAAACACCTGATCCGTGGGATTTAACGCAGCCATATAAGCAGGAAACACCGGCTGGCAAGCAATCACTGAAAGCAGAGGCGATTTAAATGGAATATACAATATAATAGCATAGAATATATATATACGTGGAAACATGTTATCCTCGGTGGGGAACAGATTGTTCGTTTCGCTCGTTTTGCAGAGGAACTTGGTCAGGGCCTTCTCCACGTCCCGCTTCTGGCTGGCTGCCTTCTTGCGTATGGCCTCGTATTCGGTTACTGGCTGCCTGTAGGTGGGCGTCCTTATGTACGTATGTGGATCGGGCATTGGCGGGAAGTAGCTGGGCACATAGTGTGGATGCGATGCCTTGGTGCCTGCCTGCAGCAGATTCAATTGACGCTGTTGTGTCTGCTGGGCGGGCAGTGAAATTGTTGCCACATTGGCGCGACGACTGAACGCTTCCAGGCTGCCAACGTTGATGCCCATGTTGATCAGTGCCAGGTTGACGTCGCCCACCGTTGGCATTGTTCGTCCGCCAAGCTCGCAATAGTTGTGCGACGAGTTGCCAATCTCGACGAGCACTAAAAACACATAAATATATATTATCAATGAGAGTTGCAAAATTGTTTGGTTTTTTCTTACGCGACTGCATCATTTGGATGAGAGTTTCCAGGCATTGATTACTAGCGAGGACGGCGCCCTTGTCGAGCAGCATCTGGGAGATACTCTTGTTGAGCACACGCCGATATGCATCGCTGTTGGGCATCGAAATCGCTTCCACTTTATCCATTTTATTTTATTTTGTTTGATTCAGCTGTATCGTATAGTGTGTTGATATTTTGGCAATGCAACAATAGTTGCATTCAATCGATAGTACACCTTCTATCGATAATTTAGCGAAAGCAGCATTTTAAATATCGGTTCATTGCATGCATCAGAAGTGCTGATTAAATTAATAAACGTATGAATCACAATTAAAAAAGAAAAAAATAAACTTGAAGCAAGCTAAACTTAATTTAATGCGTTTTAAAATAAGTTTTACTTTTTTACTTTTGCACAAGATCGAGTTGGAGCTAAACGAAATGGAGTCATCGAATCGGAATGCTAATGCTAAACGAATTCGTATCGAATGCGGTCACACTGACCCTTAGTTAATTTAAACTACTCACGGCTGACGGTCGGAGTAAGCGGGCGGCGGGCGCTAGAAAATTACGGTGTTAATTTTTTCAATTATTTTTCGTGTGTCTTCTGACAAAAAGTGCAGTTGTGTATTAAAAATAGCAACAAAGCTGACAATAATTGCTTTTTCAAATGCAAATTTGTAAACCTGACGCAACTGCAGCAAAAGGAAGTATGTGAAAATAATGTGCAACACATATAAATATTCATTTATTAATTGGTATTGGTTCTGCTGCTGCTGCTGTTGTCCATATAGCTTTCAAGCTTTAATTTAAATTCTGTAAGAATGAAAATAAGCAGCAGCAGTGAATGTTAATTACATGTATGTGTATGTGTGTGTGTGTATATTTCTATCTATATATGCATGTTTGCAGCCGCATTGTGATGCTGCCGGCGCAGACGCTGACACCGACTGTGATGCTGCGTTTCCTTTCATTTTCAATTAAAAGCCATGCAATTTACGCATCTAATTTGATTTGTGTGCGCCAAGAACTATAAAAGCCCATAAATATGTATGTGTGTGCGCTGCACGTATATGCAAACTGTTTCTATTTCGGTGTGATTTCCAATTGCGAAATGCGCCCAAAAAAAAACTCGAAATATGCTTGCTGTATGTGTGTTTGTGTGTGAATGCATGCATATGCTTCCGCTTGAGTGTGTGGGTGCGAGCGAGAATTTGTTATAAGTTTTTTGGCTGCTGCTGCTCGCCAGCTCTCCCTCTCCCTTTCACACACTCGTTCGCTTTTTCTCTGTTTGTCTTGTTCTCATTATTTTGGCCCTTGTCACGAACTGCAGTTTATGTTTCTTTGTTTGGCACTTGCCATTGCTATTCCCATTCTCTCCCACTCCTCCTCCCCCTTCCCCCTTGCATCACTCATATTTGTCGGTGTCTTTGTTTGCTTCTGTGTGCGTCGTCCAGCTGCAGGTTATTTTTTTCATAACTTCGGTATTTTATTTACATGACTCAAAACTCTCAAAGATTCTCTATGAATAAAAAATTCTGTGTGTATAAGTGTGTGTGTGAGCGGAGTATGATTGTCTCTGTGTCTCTCTTGTTGTTTGCATTATCTGATGTTTGATTAACACCTTGACTCTTGAGTTATCATCGTATGCTATAAATTACATAAAAGATGCCTGCTCCCTCACTTTCTCTTCCTCTTCAATTTGCTTGTGCGTCTCTTCGCTGAGTGCGCTTACAAATCGGTACTTATCGAAACTTCGATATTATTATTTCCTTCCCATCCCCGCCTCAACTGGACTATGTCATTTCTTATCTGCACCCATCGCTAATGCATATTAAATTTGTTAATGATTGCGAGATAAATGCTACAACCACTCAAAAATAAACTTTACTCATCGTGTGTTATTTACCCTATCTTTCGATTGTCTTACATATTGATATCGATTTAGTTATAGATTAGATATAGTAATATTGTCATGCTAACTGCTAAAAAATTGCTCTTCGAAAACACAAAATCTATATTGATATCAATTGCTAATCTTGTTTGGAAAAATGTGGAAATTAAACTGACTTTTAATTATCTGCTCCAACATAATTCTACGTATAAATTTCAGTTTTTAAATGGTTCATTTTATTTGCCGAGTTGCCGAGTTTTTCTTTTGTTTTTGGTTTTCCCATGCCAAAAAAAAAGTGTATAACTAATAGGGTCAGAAGCATTCATCAACATCAGATCTAGATTATCTTTCGTATACGTGTTGAAGGCTCACAACTCTGACGTAATCTTGACTATTTTGCCTAATGTCTTTTGTTATTTGCTTTTTCTTAGCGTGAGTGCTCTGAGAGAAGTTGATAATGATAATGCTAAGAAATAGATTTAGACCACTTCAATTTAGATTTAATTGCATATTGTTTACTGCTCTTTAACCAAATTAAATAACTGTTTTCTCAGCGGGGCTGTTCTTTAAATACAAATTGGGGACCTTTTGAATTTGTTTTTATTTATTGACTCTTATCGCGATTATGTTTTTTATTATTTTTTGTCAAAAGTAAAACAAATATTTTTTTTTATTGTTATTTATTTAATGTGTACTGAAAGCAGAAAATTTTTACAAAATTAAAAAGTCGGTCAATTATAAGCAGGGAGTTAAAAATAACCACTGGAAACTCCGAACCAGAATCCAGCCTGAAATTGCATAATAACTAATACTAAAATCGATGCGATTTAATTAGCCACACCTGAAAGACTTGTTATTATTAAATTATGCTGGCTTAACTTAAAAACTAAAGCTACAAACTTATGTGATTCCCCGACCAAGGTTGATAAGAAAGTTGACAAGGCACTTTTGGCAATGGTGTTTTTAATATTACACATATGTATATATATATATATATATATATATATGTGTGTATGTATTCATGTATGCAGGTGGGGGAAGGTTGTGGTGTGGAGTCAGGTGGGGTATAAATATTTGTAGTACTCGCATTGAGTTTGTTTACTTTCCGATTCTGATGATCAATGGTGCCCCTCTCTCTCTCTCTCTCTCTCTGTCTGTGTGTAAAAGAGAAACTCTGACATGCGTATATATATGCGAAAAGAGAAACCCAAGAAAGAATCAATGTGCAAACACTGTGCAACTTTTGCTCTTTTTCTTGCTGTTGTCTACTTCTTCTTCTTTTTCCATTATGAATGTGAATCAGAGTTGGGGGAAATGCCCAGCAAGAAAATATTTATTACTTAAATTAAGCTGACTGCGTTGAAGTTGTTGTTATTGAAAATCCGTTTTTGACGTGAGTGACGCATGTCTGTGTATGTGTGTGTGTGTGTGTGTGTGTGTGTCTACACTACGTCAAGAAAGTGTTTTGACAATGTAACAAATTCATATATTTCCATTCCTTTTGCATAAATGATGTACTTTATTATTGTCTTTTAATTTTTGTTTTTAAATTTGAATTAAGAATCTGCAAAATCATCTACTTAAACTTAAGCAATCAATATTGAGAAGAATTGAACATTCAAATATTGGGTTAGCTATGAACTGAAAAAAGCAGACATTAAATTCTTAACATTTATGTGGAAATGTTGTGCAGCTGTCGTAGCTATCCCTGGGGATAAATAATAATATCTAAAAATTAAGCCTAAAATGTGAAATATTTTCATGAAATGCTTTTAAGTCAGCAATTAACTCTGTTTTAAATATATATTTTGTAAATATAGAGCCTTCCACTTCATATATGTATATTATATACCCGGGCATACTATTGATCAACTGTACAACTTACATTATAATCGGTTAACTCAAGCAATCAGTAGCACTAGTCGGGGCTCTCTCGAGTAGAGCATTGTCTTTTTCATTATTGTAATTATGTCAAAAAATACAGATTAATTAATATATTCTCATATCTATATTTTTTGTGTATTTGCCAGCAGAGAAGAAACGATAAGTGAAGTTTTCAGCGATTTCACTTGTGGCACTTATTACTGTTGTTGTTGTTGTTATTGTCGTTGTTGTTGGATATGAACAAGGCGGGGAAGCACATCCAGAGTGGAGGAGGCACCGCTCTGCTGAGCTCACCGCTGCTCGGCTCTGCGGGAGTCGGTGGTGGAGGAGGTGGATTGGGATCTGGTGCGCCCGCTGGTGGAATAATAACGGCAAATGGCAGCGCCACCAGTCCCAAGAATGTGTTCAATTCGATAATGAGCTTCCTGCCGGACAATCGTCCCATTACCTCACTCCACATTGTCGAAGACTTTGAGCGGTAAGCTGGAGTAGTAGTAGTAGTAAATGATTTCTAATAAATAATTGTGTTGCAGCTGCCCAAAGAACTTTAGTGCTATACATCGGACATACGATCAGGATGCGGACGCGGATCTGTGGCGTGAAAATAATCTACTCTTTGGACGCCAGACGACACGCTATCTCTGCCTCTCCAAGTCCGAGGGTCTGCCCGAATATGTTGTTGAGACACTCAAGTAACTATATACCTATATTATATATTCCATTGATTCCATTCGATTACAATTAATTGATCCTTGCACTTTGCACCTTTGCAGAGTTATTGCGGAGAAGGTGCCACCGCCAAAGGAATTCTCGCTGCTCTCTCGCACCGCCGACAGCGATCAGAAGGCGTGGCGGAAACGGCAAATCGCCTACAAGTTGTCCAAGCGTGGCACCGTCACCCAAGCGGTCACAGACGTCATACTCTGCTCCAAACTGAAGATTGCGCCCGATGGTTTTAAGCTCGCCGGCGATATAAACGGTGTCCTCATCTGCTATAAAACCAGTGCCATCGCCACACGACTGCCGCCACCAATACCCGGCATCCCCAGCTCCAACTCCAATGCCAATGCCAATGCTAATTCCAATTCCAGCTGTGAGGTGGAACAGGCACTAAATCGTCTCAATTTGCATGGACAACAGCAGCAGCGTGCTGGCGGAGCACGTGGTCCTGTAAGTTTTGTTTAATCCTGTTGTTGGATTGTCGTATCCATTTCTATTCTTGTATATTTTACACAAGGTTCATCTGCTTAAAATAGAATCTGTGCAAAAGATTTTTTTCTGCATACTAAATTGAATGAATTTTGCCAGATTAGTTGCATGGCCGCAACGTTGCTCATAGAAATGAAATACGCAATAATAGAATATATAGCAGCATGTTGCCAGCGTGTGCAAACAGATCTGAAAAATACCCTTAGTTAGACTTTGACTAATCTGCTTATCTTCTCTGATCGTAGAACCATGCTTGGTTCTTGCTCGTCTTAAACAAACAAACAAATAAGTGAATCCGAGGGAAGTACAAGGAATTTTTCATCTTCGTGTAATCCGAACGATGCTATCTGCAGCGTATTTCGGATCTTAGACTCCAGGTATATTTTCGAACATATTTCTTGGTTTTATATAAAGTTATTAGTGTGAGATGATTTAATTATCATCATTTAATTATGTCCAATATATGTGGCTAAATATTGGTTAATGTTGTTTCGAGTTTCGATTCCCTTCAAGATAGATAGATACTAGTGCAGTTTGTAATGTTCAGTTTCTGCTGTTTTATACTGTATTATTGAAATGATAATGATACGAATTATTATTGAAATTGCAGTTGCCGCAGTTGCCCGCAGGTGGGGAACATCATGACTATGAGGAGATACAGGCGCACTATCAAATCAATTCGCCACAGCGACCGGCGCCGCCGCGTCCAGCAACATCGGGTCGCTCTGGCTATGGCGGCACTGGCACCCTGGGCACCTACACTGAACTCGAAGGTGTGCCATTCATCTTGAATCCGTTGCTGCAGCGCAGCCAGCCCATTACTGAAGTGAGTGTTTGCTTTGAACGAACTCTATATATATTCCATTAATATATATATATTATATCTAATGTATATTATATTTTATGTTTTCTTTTGTTTTGTTTTTAGTTGCCTACACTGCCCGACATCTCAACGTTGCTGAAAACGCTGGACTATGACTTTCAACTGGAGCGCCAAATCCTTTGCACCATGAAATCGTCGGCCTCCAAGAATCCATTCTTCAAATAGTTAGTTAACAACTTAATTAAATTGCACGTATTAAACAATAAACAAACTAATCTAAAATCGAAAACAATGCTAAATGTTTAAAAAAGCATACAAAATGTACTTAATCGTTTGTGAATGAATAACGAGTCCACGAAATACTCAAACTTGTATATTTCAATTCAATTCAGTTCGATTACGGTATACATATATATATACATAGATATGTTCTTATAATGACCTCAGACCCATTTGTGTGTGTATAGATTCCTGTGCCTTTAATACATACATATATATATATATATATATTTACATATAATTTGATGTATGTACATTAATCATTCAGTTTGTTATCTGACTCGTGCATGCCTAAATACATACATATAGTTTATATATATATACATTATCCCCAGCATTGTGATCGTGAAACGTATGTTTCTCATTATTATTTGTAAATTTGAATGTCATCACCAATCGAAGGATTATGCTGATATCTATAGCCCCAATATACCCCTGACAAAAACGAATGATTAAACTAAATGTCAATAATATCTATATATATATATATATATTGTGTAATATATATACACAACTGATACACATATTTATTATTAACTTAGTCTAATGTTAAAACCGAACAAGTCAAAACAAAAGCCAGCTTAAGTATTCAAATACAAAGCAAACACATATACATGTAATCTACAGATATATATATGTATGTATATATATATATATATATATATATATATATATTCCAACTATATATATTATAACCAGTTGGTATTTTAATTATATTATATGGTACTTATCTCCATAGACGCGTAGACTGTACGAATAAATATATGTTAAACAAATCATAGACTCTTCCCTTCCCCAAACCCCACACTCCCCACTTCCCCCTCCCCCTTGACATATATGAAAAATATGGAATGTTATTCAGCTGTTCTATATAAAATATTATATACAACTATATATATACTCATATTGTGTATAATTCTAAGCAAATTTTTAGGGTGAACAATAAAATCTACAGTGAAAACCAGTTTTAGCAAATTCAAATTTTGAGAGCATACTTTTCGGATGGTCCAAAGGACTTGCATTATGGTTTTTTTATTTCAGAAAATTTCATAGTGCGTTTGCAATTACAAGGATCAGTTCTATCGTACTGCATTCAAGGATTCAGAGGTCATCGAAGAACCCAAACACTTGTAGACGAAGGGAAATGAGATGACATCAGTAAATCCTTGTTTTCTCAGAAACCACAAGGATGGTTCGGGTGTCCTTCGGTCAGATGATAGAGCTTATCAATAAATAACTGTTGAATTGGGTCTCTCAAGAACATGACCGAGTTGTGAGCAATTTTGTGTGTTAAACACAGATCCTTTTACTGCAGTTGCTTGAAGGACTATCGTCGTTTTTATTGCTTAGCACGAATTGGCTGGCCACTGACCATCTCCGATCCAAAGGACATCTGAATAGTCTTTGGAATGATCCAGTTACGCTGGACTTTTTGATTTTTCATATTTTTTTCTCCAATCCTGTAAATGCTTGAATGCGAACGGATAGTCCCTTCCTGTGTGAGCTTACAAATATATTCCCCTTAAGGATAGGGCAGAGTTGTTCCTTAAAAAATAAACAACCAAATCATGACCGATTATCGCAGGATAATAATGTGCATACAAATCGCAAGTTCTTGCTTGCTGGAAGGACCTCCCTACTTCTCCAAAAGCTAAAGAATGTTGAATTTTTTTTCTTCTTTTGATTAATTGAATTTATTTTTGTCCTAAATGCAACTATGTACATTTAAATCTGAAGGACTTCTTGGTGGTCATCGATCTGGTCAGCTCCGTCAGTTGTCTCAGAATATGTTATGAAATAGTAAATCCGGTTGCGAGAGCGTCTTCTTCAGATTGCGGACACTGAGTCGCTTCAATCCACGATCGGCCGTACATCTGTGTGTGTAGAGGGAGGAGGGAGGGGGTGTAGAGGAGACAGGAGACCAGGTTACCGATTTGGTTTGAATTTTGGTTTACATTAGCAATGAGTTTATCGACCATTACTGAGGAGAATGAGACATACTAGCTGAATATATAGCTGAATATACGGAATACCAACACCAAAACATACCACAGGCACAGAAGCTTATCTTTTTTCTCATTTTTTTTATTTGCGTGGGGGAGAATAGGAGGCGGGGTGGGGAGGACAATGACGATGACGGGTGCACTTACTCGAATATGCGACCCTGATACTCGATCATTAGCTTCACGCAATCGGCCAACATTTCGCCCTCGTGCAGCAGGGCCTGTATGTCATTCATGTGAACACCCTGTGGTACCGTGTGGAATATCGTTGGTGTTATCGATAACGATAACGTCTCGGCGCTAATCTGCTGCAATGGCACCTTTGTTAGCCTGAGCGAAAGACAAAGAGAGAGAGAGAAAGAAATTACATATTAATTATAAATATATTTAACTTAAATCTGATTGAAGGAATTTCATATCGAGTCATCGTTATCGGCTAATAATAATCTATTTTAAAATATTGTTGCATTCTTTAAACATTTGATATAACCAACAATGCAAATTAAGCTGATTTTTCGCATTTTGTAATATTGAAAATATAATATTAAGCTTTTATATTTATAGGTATATATTGTGAACAGGAGTAATCTTAGTTGAGAGAGCTCAGATCGTAGATACGCTGAACCCATCAACTCATATTCAATCGTTAACCTATTTTCGAGAACTTATATTCCAAATTTGAAGTCACAAACTTTTATTGTCTCTGAGATCGACTTTGCTTTTGATACTGATCAACAATATATATACATATATACTTTGTGCGTATTCTTCGATAGCTAAATCTTGCATTCTTCGCGCTTTTTCGTTATGCAAAGTATTTTTAATAATGTTAATATATATATAATCGATTAATCGATAGCTCACCGATTGAAATGGGCGAACAGATAGTCCATGGTGTCGCGATTGATCTCGGGCAGCGATCGTATCAGTCTCTTGAGTGTGTCCAGCTTCTGGTGCAGCTCAGTGAGCACTGTTGGGGCAATCCAAAAAACCAAATTAGATGGGGATGTGTGATTTGTGGATGGAAACTTACGCCATTGATTGGGCGGACCGATAAATGTTTTGGCCTCATTGACGCTAACCAGTGGACTCTTGATCTCGCGCAGAAATAGCTTGAGGACGCCAGTTAGTGTGTGTATATCGACGTCCGGCTGACGCAGTGCGTCATAGTCATTCGCATCGATATTGAAGCGCAACGTTTGTATCCGATTATAGTCGCCACACTGCCGATAAATACCCTCTACGGGCTGTGTGGATTGACGATATTTCGTTTCTATTAAATCACAACAATCGATTATAATTCGTGGCACAGTCCGATGCTGTTCGTGCTTCAGCACCAGCTCCAATTCCGTATTGAAACAGTTCTCATCGAAGAAGATGCGCTGCTCCCGCAACGTTTCAACGCTGGGACGACTCTTCCACCAGTTCGATAAATTCATCCAGGCAACCAGCCGTGAGGGACGCACTGGTCCACCAACAGCCGGACGTTTCCCTTGCATTTGGATGGGTTGTGGTGGTGGTGGCTGCGTGCGTAGCTCCGTCAACTGACGTGTCAGCTCGTTGACCTTCTGCTCGAGCTCCTGGCTGAGTATGGTCTGCGCCTGCAGATCCTGTTCCAGAGTATACATGCGCTGCTTGAGATTTTGCCAGCGCTTGGCGCAAGTTGGACAACATTTGGCATTGGCGCTGGCATTGTTCGAATTGTTCGAGGAGGATGAGCATTCATCCAGACTCGTATTCGAGACCAGCACCGTGCTCTCCTCCAGCAGCATTCGTGTCAAATCTCTGGTGCTGCTGCTCTTCAAAAGCGTCAGTTTATTTGGCTTGGTGCGCAGCTCCCGCAGCAGCACAACAGCCTCGGGTCGACCACACTGATCCACATGATTGCTGGAGCTGGCTAAGCTTTCTATGCGCAACAGCTGTGCTGTGCTTGTCGAGCTATGCGAACGATTGTATTGGCCACCGGATGTACTCGTCGATGACGTCACGGTGCGATCACGAAAACAGTTCATCAGTCGCTTCGGCTGCTGCTGGTGCGTCGTTGTTTGCTGGCGACGCTCGTGGGCAACGTAACCAGCCGCTCCCAATATGATGTGCGCCGAGTCTGGTGTGCCGGGCGTAACTGGGCGTAAATCCCTCGATGATCGTGTGCGCTGCATTCCGTTCGACTTTAGACTGCAGACGGCAAACTCGAACTCGAATTCGAATTCGACTTGGAGTTTGGCTTGGCTCAGCTGCTCAGCTTATCAATTGTTTTGCATGCGTGCAAAGCGGCAGCAGCAGCTCCTCCTCCTTCTTCTACTTCTCCGTTGCCACACACACACTCACACTCTCTCTCTCTCTATCTCTATCTCTCGCACTTTCTATTCTGTTCACTCTTTCTTCCACTTTGCCGGTCTGACGTCAGCGCGCCGTGGTGCAAAACTGTGGCGAAAGAAGCAAGTCAATTAAATGCATATCGTGTTTCAATTCTAACAAGTATTTATTGCTTGCCTGCCACAGTGAAGACTGGCATCAAGTGGACCGATCTTGATGAAAGCTGTACTGTTGAGCAGTAGTATGTCAAGGTATATTACATTTGCCAATAGTTAGTTTGTTTAGTTAGCTTATTGCTATCGGGAAATCGATTTATATCGATCAAATGAATCGAACCGCATCTGCCTATGCTGCATAAGGAGCTTATAAATTCCCTATTCTTATGGTCTCTGAGATCGGGCTAGATCGACTATACTTTATGTGGTTATAGGAAATGATTGCTTTTGCCTGTTACACACACATTTCAACAACTTCTAATTGGTTAAAAAATGTGGATTAGTTTTCACTTTCACTGCCTGCCTGCCACTTGATGGATGGTTTCACTGTAAGCAGTCAGTGTGTGAATTTTACCGCTTGCATTTCAGATGTTTTATGTAACTTGCACCACTGTGCTAAAACATTGTCAACTTGTGGTTGTTGCTGTTGTTCGCCTTCTCTTTGTTGTTGTTATTCTTGTTGTTGTTGTTGTTGGTTATGCTTCAGTTCGCTCTGTGTCCGTCCGATGCACAGTCCAGAAATAGTCCCTTCCCAACAATGACGCAGTGGGATCTATAAAAAATTGCCTTCACATGCAGCTCGGATTTCGATTTCCACACGCTGCTCGACTCTGTGAATTAAACTATTCGAACAGTAAACCAAATGAAGGAAATAAATAAATAATTCTATATGTATACATGTGTGTGTGTGTGTGTGTGTGTGTTATCATTAACAATGGTTCAGTTTTTAATCGGCAACAGCCCTCGCAACTCTCAGCTTGGAGCAGCACAATTTCAGCCCATGATAAGATAAAAACCAGTGAGAATGCTTTGCAAGTGTCGGAGCAAGTGTAGCCGACTGCTTAATACACTGCACAGCTACACACAAGTAACTAACGAACAGCCAAAAGAGTTTAAACAATCAAGTTCTCTTTTTGGTCAAGTTTTCCTTAAGAGTTTTAAGTTTGTTTTAAGAAAACCAGAAATATTTATTTACTTATTTATTCATATATTCTATATGCAATTGGAATGCCTTAGGTTATTACAGTTGTGTATTTTAATTAATTATCGGAAATCGATTTTAATCGTGGGCAGCTATCGATAAAATTAAATCAACTTCATACAGGGCAACTGTATATATATATATATATATATATATATATATATATATATATATATATTTTTTTTTTATTTATACGTGGTCGCATATGCTGTCCTCTGCCCCATAGCTATAGAGTTCAGTTTATAATAACTTAAATGCTTGCAGAGTATTTATTTTGTCTTCAATCCAAGAATGTCCCTGTTTATTTATGGAATATGAAATACCGATCAATTATTAGAATCAAGAATGATTTATTCTTGAGGAAGCACATTCAGTAATGAATTATTTTTGATTGTACTCGAAGTTCTCCTAATTTTATTTCTGTTTAATCTTCACAATCTCTTTCCCTCTCTCTCTCTCTTTTGCACTTTTTCTCTCTCTCTGGCATTTACCCTTAATTGAACACTACTTGATGTTATTGGTATTAGCCAATACCGGCAATATCACTCAGGGTTTACACTTGCTACCACACACCAAATAAACTGTGGCGCACTCATTCAGACAACCGCGATAAGAGTTCCAAATTCGAGATGTGTTTTGGCAACGTGACACGAACCGTTGCATACCCTGAACCCATTAAAACTGATAAAAAGGCAGAAGGAAGCATATCCGACCCCATAAAGTATATATATATTCTTGATCAGTCTGTCTGTGTGAACATGGGCGAGTACTAGAGTCTTCAAGTTTGGAATATAGGTTCAAGTTTGCTTTATTTGATCGATAACTGCCTTCATTTCTCGAATATCGATACATTTCGATTTCCGATAGCAATAATTGCTGCAATTTTAATAGCAGAATCTTCTAATTAAAACATAATATGCACACGCATATTATTGATCAACAGCCTAAATTTGATCATGATTGGGTAAAAAATACAGCAGCAGCTGCAAGCACTTTTTGTATGCAAAAACACTTCGAGCTCACCCGACTACAGCACTTTGAGAGTAGTCAAAATTTGAATATGAAAATCGAGTCAGAATAGCGTTTTCAACATCAACATATCGTGTTGTTGGATTAGGTTAGGTTTTTGACAGGGGTTCAATTCTGAAAGAATAACTAGGACATCAAGGGATCTTCTCTCCTGAAGAAGTGACCTTGATGGAGCAGAAGAAACATCAGCCCGTAAATTCCTCTGTCACTGTTCAGCTCGGGTCTCCCTTCTGCCCAAACATATCAGAGCATTACATATGCAACTAAATAGTTGGAAGAGGTATGGGCTTAGAAGGGTACACAAGAGATCTAAAAGGTCGCACAAAGTGCATAATAACAAAATCAAAATAAAGTTTAGCTCAATATTTCTTATGGTGACTACTATATAATATAGTGATGTGATTTGGGTTTCCAAATAACTGCCAAGTCTTTGGGTCACAGATTTAGATTTGCAGTTACCAAATCCATTTCGTTTCGCTTACCTGATGTTTTTTTTTTTTTTTTTTTTTTTTTTTGTGTAGAATGTTTGGAGTCGTCTTCCATCCGGTGTCGAGCTGCAATTAATTAGAAACTAATAAGTAATGAAAGGATTGAGTTGAGTGAATTGAACCCATTGAAGTTGAAGACAGAATTCAAAGTGATTACCTGCTGCACTTAATCGAAATGAGTTCCGAGTTGAGTTCACTGATTGTTGTCGGCTTTGGTTTTCTGAGCAGGCAGAGAAATCATTTGACCAGCTGGATGAGCGCATCTCTCCGCACAAATTTTGTGATTGTGCTCCGAGCGGATCACATCTTATACTTTTCGCTTCTCAGCTTGTGTCGCACACTGGAGATGGCAATTTCGGAGTTTTTGGCGTCTTGCTGCTCCACTTCACCCTTTGCCAGTTGTTGTAAGTCTGCAGCTGCAGTTGGCATTGCCTCCTTGCCACGCCACACAAATGTGCAGACGTCATCTCTTAATTATCTTGTATTTTTATTTAAAAGAAAACACACACACAAAATTAAAGCAACAGGCGAATCTGGCCATTCAATTCGATATCGATAGCTATCGCGCAAAACACTTATCGATGTTTTGTTGGGCAAAATTATGCTGCCTATTTTGCGGCTGTTTCTTTTTAACCAAACGAAATTGATTCTTTGTGGTAGTCAGATTCAGTTGCTTATTTTTAAATGTGCATTGTTTATTCAAAATGTATGTAATTGAGTGGCATGAATAATAGAATGATTTGTATTCCTATTTTCGTTTTGGTAACCGATAGTTGGCTTCCACAAGCTTTTGAAACATTTGTTCGCTGTGCAACACTGCACAACCCGCGCATATTTTTGCATTTCAATTTGAATTTTACACCAAAAAAACCGATGTCCTGTTTGATTGCAATAACAACGAAACATTTACATTTATTATTATCTGTTATATAATGCAATGGATGACGAGAGCAATTGGAATGTAAGTTTTTGATTTCATATCATGCCATTAAGTCTGTATGTACATATGTATGTGTGTGCAAGCATATTTACGCATGTATTTGGAAGAAGCATGTAGAAATTGACTTGTAGACATTCTCTCTTTCACACGACTTCTTGGCGACTTTCATACGCAAGGGTCTCCTACTGTGGGTCAAACAACACACACTCACACACACACATACTTAATGTACACATATACATACACACGATGGATGAGTCGCTGTTGGAGGCGTTGACAGCGACGCAACGTTTTTGGAATTGACCGTTGCCACCTGGTCACCTGTTACTTTCACTGCGGCAGCAGCGCAACGGTGAACACCGAACAGCGAACACGTTTTGTCCGTTTTGTCCATTTGCCCATTTGGCCAAACAATGCAAAGTTATTAAAATTACAAAAACGTGTCTTCGGCGACAGGGGCAGCCGCCGGCAACATTTTATTTATTTTATACCCTGCACTAATTTGCAAATGTGAAATGTGTTGCTTTAATCTGCTCTCTGCCTCCAACAGAATTAATCTGAAATTAAATAAAAATGGGCGAATCATTTAGGTATGTATGCATGTATGTGTATGTGTGTGTGTGTGTACATGCATAGGAACTTGGTTCCTTCGTTAAGTTTTAAGTATTGTTGTCAGCTTGTGAAATGCAAATATCATAGAAATTTATAAAAAATGCTTAACATAAATAAAAACTTTCCAAAAATAAAGACATCTT
Organism: Drosophila macrothrix; assembly: GCA_035042055.1. Classification (NCBI taxonomy): domain Eukaryota; kingdom Metazoa; phylum Arthropoda; class Insecta; order Diptera; family Drosophilidae; genus Drosophila; species Drosophila macrothrix. Next base: position 3,315,562 of record JAWNLX010000587.1, read on the forward strand.
CATAAAAAAAAAATAATGAAACCATATGTATGTATGTATATTTGAAGTACATACATATGTACATACATACATACATACAATGTATTTGTATTTGTGTGTATGTGTGTACATTCATAGGAACTTCCTTCGCTAAGTTTTATTGTTGCCAAGGTGGAAGAAGTTTAATAATTTTCAAAGCTAAATAAGTACATTATAATAATAAAATAAATAATTAATAAATCAATACATAATATGTACATATGTATGTATGCGTTTGTGTTTTTTTGTTGTGTATGTATGCGTATTAGAAAGTGTACAGGGCATTTGCTATTCGGTCATCCTGCTGCACTCATATATTTTTTTTTGGAGTGGATGGCCTTAACAATTTGAAGAAATATATGCATAAATTAGCGATTCTTTGTGCAACAGCCAAACGGAAGTCTTTTCACTTGCCGCTCTCACTTTCGTTGTCGCTGTTACTCATATACACACGCACATGCACACACACACACACATACATGCATGTGTGTGCATGTACGTATGTACATGCATATCAACTACCGCCAAATATTTAACGATTTGTGCTAAAATTGTGAATTAAGTGCCCCCATTCGCATACATAATAATAATAATAATACTGGCGACAACAACAACAACAGCAACGCAAAACTTGACGTTGTGGAATGCAAACGGTATGCGAATAGAAAATAAAGTATTGGACAAATTGACTGAGTGACTGACTGAGTGAATGACAGGCAGGCGCAGACTTGTTTTTTACCAGCCAACAACAACAACGACAACAACCATTGACAATTGCCTATCCTGCATGTGTCTGCTTTTATTGTTGCTTATCTATCTAGGCAACTCTGGTATTTTGCCATGCATATACACCAAACCACTTACACACACACACGCACACGGCTGCATTTTTGAGCGCGCCCAAAAATGCAATCGAGTGGAGAAAAAATGAAGAAAAAAACCCACGCAATAACGAAAACCCAAAATAGAAGACAACTATAAAAACTGATGAATACAACAACAACCAAATGGCATGCCAATGCCAAACAGACACACACACAAATACCACTTGCTGGGCTTATGTGTCGCTGCTTACCTGCGCCGACGCAGACGTTCACGTTGACAGCGCAGCCGCAGCATCTTTTACTACACACAGCTACAATGCTATTGCATTATTTGGCAGTACACTGCAAACAAAAAAGGACGTAACTTTTTTTAGCAAAGTCAATATAACTGACAAATACTGAGTACACTCATTGTCACAATAATAAATCGTCTGCAAAATTGATTTTTTTTAGTTTATCATAATGGTTTTGTGTGTGTGTGCTATTTTTTTTCAGTGTATTGTCTTCTTGTCCGTTGGTTGCCCTGCTGTCCGCGTCTTACTCCTGCCAGCTTCTTTAACATACCAAAGCAAAAATATCAACAGGCTGCAACAACAAAGAGAACAACGATAGTATCAAGTTATTTTTGTTGTTGTGATTTTCTTCTTGTTTGCCAGTTGATGTTGTTGTTATCCAGCAGGTAGACGAGCCGGGTTTCGTTGCACTGCGCAGCGCTGTCGCTGCTTCAGCTAGCGTCGTCGTCGCCGTCGTCGCCCGTTTCGTTGTCTGAGCTGAGCTAAGCTGTTGAAACTTGGCTCAAGAGTTTTGGCGTTCAGTCCGTTGGCGAACGTTGTCTTGAGCACAGTTTGTCGTTGTCGTAACACGCATTAATAACAACAGCAGCAGCAACGTGTTGCGCGCGCGTGTCTGTGTGTGCGTGTGTGTGTGTCTGTGTATGTGCATTGGTATTGGTGTGTCGGTTACTGTGCCTGTCTTACTTCTTGACTGGTCCCGTTCCCGTTCGCCCGTTCGCCTTGCGCTTGCTAAATTATACACGTCGTCGTCGTTGTCGTCGTTTTTTTGAGTTTTTTTTTCCTGTGTTGCCGCAGCAACAGCAAACTGGTTGCTGGCATCAGAAGCAGCCGTAGCAGCAGAAGTTAGCAAAAGCAGCTATCTGTGAACAACAATAACAATAATAATAATAATAATAATAATAGCAACAACAACCGTATTTATTTTTTTGTTTGGAAAATCGTCGCAACCACAAAAAAAAAACCGTTTAGCGGTAGCAGCAGCAAAAGGAGCACACTTAACAGTAACAGCACCAGTAGCATTAACAGAGCAATACAGTAGCTGTTGCCAGTGCATGCAATCGGTCAATTCGAATTCAATTGCAAGAACACACAGAAAAGGATAACAAAAAAACACAAGAACAACAACAACTATGCCCTGCTCAGCCGTAACTCTGTCAATAGCGACAATCTGTGCGATAATCGCGACAGCGCTGCTCGCGATCGCCTTCTCCACAGACAATTGGCTGCACTATGACGTCAGACGCAATCAGATACAGGTTGGTATTTAGTATTTAATTTTTAAGTGTCAACAAAAATTATGCTAGACTCAGATACACACATTATCCGCTTGTGTGAGTGGGTACATTTATCTGACACCCTTGTCAAGCCAACACATAAACAATGGGTTCAAATCAAGCCAAGGCCTTGTCACATAGAAAAAAAAAAACAAGACAAACTGCAGCAGGCAAGAATCAAAACAGCAGGCGAAGACGATGTTAAGAGCCAAAGTCAAAATGGATGTCGAAATGAAACTAAGGCACACTGGGTACACACTTGAGAAAAACAAACACACACATGTGCACAGTGTGCACCAGATGACGGAAATCTAGAAAACAATTGGGAAAAATATCGGAAAATTATAATTGTATAGTGAATGACTCAAAATGGCAATCTATATTATTCCTTTTTTCGCAACTTTTATAATTGCTGAATATTTCGAGCAGCTTCAAATATACTAAATGTGTACATCACAATGATTTAAAATAAATCTTAAATCTTGTAGAGTTTTATTAAAGTATAAAATTTGTCCTACTGTGCCTGTGCATGCATGCTGCTTGGCTGCAACGGTCAGCGTCGGCAGCGGCAGCGGGCAGAGCGACAGCATTAACAGAGTAACAGTAACAGACGCGCGTGTTGTTGCCTAGCGAGCTACATACACACATAGATTCATACATACATACAAATATGAAGAAGAAGAAGATTAAATAAGGGCATGGCGGTGCAGAGTGTGAGGCATACGAAAAGAAGAAAGGTCGAAAGCAAACAGCGAGTTGACGATCAAAGAGGTGGGAGGGAGGGAGGCGCTTGGGCGGGCAGGCAGCTGGGCGGGCCGTTAACGCTAAAACTTTCTACGCGAGTGCTTAGCCAGGCCAAGCGAACGCAGCTGAAGAAGACGACAAAGGAGACGGCGAAGAAGAAGTAACAATTTCTCATTTTGCATGTAATATACACAAAATAACAATAACAACAAGTGGGGGTTTTTGTGGGTGCAGCCCAAGGCAGTGAGAGAGAGAGAGAGTGAGTATCATATAAAAACATGTGTGTGTGTGCGCATAGCTCGCATACCAAAACAAACTAACAGCGACGCCAAAATGCTGAAAATATTTGCACGTTTTTGACATCGTCGCTTAACGATCGCCTTGCTTTGCGCTCACCTAAAGGTTAATCTTGGCAGCGCTGTCGGCGAGAGGGAGATAGCAAGAGTGGTGAATTTTGTTGATCTGCGTTCAGCACGTACAATATGCATCTGTATATATCTGTATATGTAGAATAAATTCAAATGTTCGCTGCGCACTTTCGTATCAGCTTAACCCATGCCAAATCCATTGATACGCCCCGAGTTTATAGGGCTATAAATGGACGAAATACAAGCTACTTTTCTTCTATACCCTCTCGCTCATCTTAATGGTTAGATGAGGTATATTCACATATACATACTTAACAAGCAAAAGCAGACAGTCATCATTCCATAATTGATATTTTACAAAATGTTACTAATAATAAATCTTGATTTTAACTGTGCTGAATTGGGTATGCACTAGTCAGGCACTTTCAACTTGCGGCATTCTTCTGTGGTTTGTTCTACTACTAACACCTGAAATAGTGAGCTTGCCTCCAATTAGCAAGCGACTTCTACAGTAGTAGTAGTATTTAAAACTCGAATTTTAGAAGGGCCATTTGCAACACTGGCTGCATTATATCCATTGTGCTTGGGTTCGATGCTTTCGTAGAACTCGCTCTGGGCGGATTACTGTTATCAGCACAATACAATTATGCGTACAATAGTTCTGTCTCTCTCGCTCTCTCTCTGCGCTCTTTCTCAATTCTTTGTTCGGTTCAGGCCAAATAAAGTTCAAGCGCTTTATAGGAAAACAAGAACTACAACAACAACAACAAGAACTACAACAACAGCACGAACAAGAACAACAATTGCTGCTACTATTTTGTGCTTGCTGTTTGCCCATTCTGCTTCTGCTGCTGTTTCTGTTTCGTTTTCTTCTACTTCTATTTTAACTACATTGCCTCTCTTTCTAGCTGGCAGCTCTGCCTCTGTTTCGTCTTCTTCTTCTTCTTCTGGTTTCCAGTACCTGTCTGCATGCCAAAGCAAAAAATTGTTTTATTTTGCTGTTTGAGTGTGTGGCAAACCTGTTTTGAGTTTTCTCTCGTTTCACGTTTTCAGCTCGCTCAAAAATTGGTATGCGAGATACCCGCTTGAAGCCCAGGCCGCGCTACCCTCCCATTCCCCTATGCCGTACACATTCTGGTTGCCAGATCGCCGAAAGCCCTAAGTCGCCATTGTTGTGTATTCATTATTGTCAAAGCCATGTTGCCAGATGCGAAACAGATTGCAAATTCAATTGATTAAACTGTTGCACTTTTTTTTTTGCCAACTGGGCCAACAGGCCGTGGTCAAAAGTTAGTGCCCGACTAGAAGATAACCGATTCTTATCGATATTGTGGAAATGGCGAAAGTTTACGTTATGAAATAATCTTGATGACGACTAACTTTAATCTCCAGCTCTTAAGGTCTTTCACGTCTAGTCTGGCCAGATCGACTCAACTGCTCATAGAGTATATATATACTGCTGCCCTCAGACTGTTACATAGTATCGATAATCGATTTTTGTTATCGATATAGTGTAAATGGAGAAACAAAATTGAGTCATACTTTTACATAACTGCAATATACCCTGCCATTTTTTGTCATTTTCAATGGGTATACACATACAGAAAAAGAGAAACCCTTATCAGCCATATTGCATTTGTCTGCCGTTGTTGTTGTTGTTGATTTTTTTTTTTGTTGACTTGTTTTCATGTTTTCTTTTCTGCGTTTTGTTTTGCTGCATTTGGTAGCCGTCTGGCGTTACTTTTTACCTCCAAATGCAATGGTGGACGTCAACTTTTCGAAAAAAAGAGATGAAAAGCAACAAGAAATGGAAAAGCTGAAAACTTGCTGTTGTTGCTTGTCTGTTGCCCATTTGCCACTTGAGGTTTTTAAAGTTTTGGATCTGTTTTTTTTTTTGTGTTCAATGAATGAATTTCATGTTGTTTTTTTACGCTTTGTAAGCGCTTTGATTTGTCATACAAACCAAAAACAAACACACATGTTAATTTGAGAGACGAAGTAACAAATATATAAAAATTAATTAAGCTTTTGCCAAATTACTCATACGCCATGTGCGGCCAAGCAGCGAACGCATCAGATTTCTTTCAAGCAGCATTACGTATATTTATTTTCTTCTCTTTTTCTTTACACACGCTTGGAAAATAATTAGAGAAATTTTTATATTTTCAAACAAGTTGAAACGTTGTCGATCAGCAATTCTGGAACAAGAGCCTGGATCTAATATTGATGTCAAGAACGTTTTTATTGTGTGATAGCGAATCGTCTGTTAAGCTATGTTTTATTATCGATTTGCATTTATCGCTGTTATCGAGAGCAACACAATTGATCTCTAAAGATCGTCACCAGCAATCTTCCCTCCGAATTTGTTGATTCTAGTTGCAAAATTGTTGAAAATATGTTGTATTATCGATTTGCACTTATCGATGTTATCGATATCAACCCAACTTCAAGTTTCAAGTGCAGAACGAAGCACTGGAGTATATATAGAACATATAATATGTGGATTTTCTAGCTATAGTTTCTAAAGTTTCTTGGCTCATTGGTGCAAACTGAATATAATCGATATATCGAGTGTTCACTGTATTACTGTATTACTTATTATATGTGGACATATGTAACCTGAACTGTTTGCTTATTATTAAATCGTAAATCATCTTTGAAAATTGCGAGTGGCAGACTGTCTGTCTGACTGTCTGTTTGTCTATTTGTCTGTTAGCCATCATTAGTTTGGCTAATGTTGTATTTTATTTGCTGACATCATGTGAAATTCCAAACTGTTGTCTCACCTATCCAAAACAACCGTTCTCTTCTTCGTCTTCTTCTTCTTCTTCTTCTTGTTATTGTTGTTGCTTCAAAATATCCCAGCCAAGAATAAAAAAAATCAATTTGCATAAAGTGAATTGCATTTGGCGTTGGGTTTCATACAAATGTGTGCGTGTGTGTCTGTGTGCGTCAACTGTCTTCATCAGCATAGCATGGGGGGAAGCGGGAAATACGTCTTGAGTTCCTTCAGCATGTCGTAACTGTTTACTAAAAACAGCTGAGTGATTCAAATCATTTAAACAACACTAATTAATAATTCAACACTTGTTATAACCCTGAACCCAATTAGCAACAGGGTATAATAAAGTTGTTCAGGAACAGAAGGAAGCAACTGCGTACCCATAATGTATATTTATATTCTTGATCAGCCGAGTCCATTTTCCCATATTCGTCTGTCCGTCTTTAAAAGGGAACAGAGAGAGAGAGAGAGAGAGGTATTCTCAATTTGGTATATAAGTTCTCGTACACCATCGCGAGATCACGTTAGTTTGTTTCATTTCATATCGATAACTGTGTTCGTTTCGCCCATATCGATACAAATCGATATCCGATAACTGTAAGAACTTCAATAAGATCGATTAAGCAACGCAGATTTATTGGGGGAAAGGGCATTTAATTGTCGAAGTGCCCAAAATAAATGTGCCTTCTACTTGTTTCTGGTTCCCATGAAATTCATATCAATAGCTGTTTTTATCGATCTCTTACGTAACAGCTCAGAAAATATGATTCTAGTCAGAGATTTTCTTAGTATTTTGATTAATTTAATGCATCCTTAATCAAAAAATTCTTTTTTTTTGTTGTTTTCTTGGATGCGATTTGTGCGCTTTCGCCACGCTGATTATTAAGAGATGATGTTCAGTGATGATGTTCTCGAGATATGAGTCTCTTTCTAAATGTTTCTCACACGACTCTGTTGTAGTCTACTTAAATCTCAATTATTTTGGCCACTTGAGCGTGCGATTTTGAACGCTTTCGCTTCCTAACGAACTCGATAAGCATTTTTTTTTTTTGCTTCTTCGTTGAATCAACAAATTGTTGAAATTTGAATCATTCACGTTGGACGTGTTGGTTGGATTTTTTGTGCTCCATGCTTGTATTTGTTTTGTAGAGTTGGCTTCCGCGTACTTTTTTTCCAGTGCATTTACGCATGTGCTTCTTAACTTGTCATAATTATAGCAATTACTATTTCAATTTAAGTTGAATGTTGAACTTGGCGCCAAAGATTGAAGACCTGAAGATCTGTTGTCAATGTCGTGCTCCCACGCTCATTTGTTTGGGAAATAACATTCGAAATAATGAAAAGTGCAAAAATATGAAATAAAATACGGCCAAACCAGAAACCAGCTGAAATACTTATGTACAACAAATAACAAATGCCAATTATCACAAGTTATTTGTTTGTCTACATCTATTTTTTATTTTTTTTGCCTACACTTTAAAAATTTATTAAGACAACTTGATCAAATATTGCTTGTTGAGATTTATGCTATAGCTTAAAAGATGTCGGGGTATATTGCCATTGAACCAAAGTTTGTAACGGACAGAAGGAAGCATATATTCTTGATCAGCAACAAAGAGCCGAGTCGATCTAGCCAAACTAGGTGACTAGCGACCTCGAATTTGGCATATTTGTTATCGTATGTCATACGCAATTCAATTGTATTTAGTTGTCGATAAATTATCGATAACAACTCGATTACTAATAGCAATAAAAGTCACAATTATAAAGATATTCACTTCAAATTGATCAACACACATAAGTTCAGAGATTCTCCCTGCCGATCTCTCTTCACTAAATGCATTCTTGGCTTTTCCTGCCAAGTAGGCGCTGTCTACAGGGTATCCCCAAGTCGAGCACTTTCGATTACAGCATTCCAGTTTTGTTATTTTTTTAAGATTTCTAAATTTGCCGCACCTAACAAAATACACATCGACAAATGTACAAATGTATATATACACAGATGTGTACATATGTATACATATACACACATTCGTATGTCCACACACACACACACACAAACACACACACGTCTGTATGTTTCCATCACCTGCATTTTTTGACAGCTTCTCGTAGTGTTATTCCGCTTCTTTGTTTTATTTTTCCTATTTTCTTGTTTGGCATTTTTGATTTACAGTTGAGTTTTGTTTAGGTTGATTAATGTTACAGATACAGATATTGCAGATATATATATATATTTATATATATATACCGTCTGTATATGTAATATATATATTTATAAAAGAGTTGAAAACACGACGGCGGCCTTGGGTCTGTAAAGTTGTACAACTTTAAGCTCGCTGGCATCCTGCATTGATGTAGTTTTTTTTTTTAGCCAGTTCTTGAATTGGATATTTATATATATATGTATGTACTTATGTAGTTGATGTTTGGTGGGGTAGGTAGGTGTACTCGTTGGCTGGTAGGTGGCTAGGTGGGGGGGGGGGGGGGTTCACAGCACATGCTCGAGCGAAACCCGTTTGTGGTCTCTGTCATAAAAATAGTTGCGCCTTATTAATACATATCTGTGGACAAACAGTCGCAGCTGCATATGGCGACAGACTACGCTCTAGAGTCTAGACTCTGGAGAAGCTGGAAAACCCGATAGTCGAGTTGGTTAGGGTTTTACCTACCAAATCACAAGAACAATATGAGGAAGTCTACAAAATTCAGACAGATAGACAAACGGATATGACTATAACGACTCGATTAGTGTTTTGCTGATCGATCAGTAGTATATTAAAATACCCTCTAGAAGGATAGTAAAATACACTCGTACCCCAAGTTATCAAGTTCATGCTTTGCTCTGGTTTTGTTCATGACAAAAGATCGGTTTATCTGTCTATCTATGTATCTCTTTATATATTTATCTATATATCTATATCTATATCGATTTGTATATCTCTAACTATATCTACATCTATCTCACTATCTATATTTATATTTGTCTCTATATATATATATATCTTTCTATCTATATTTGTCTATCTTTCTATCTCTGTCTCTGTACATTGTCAATGTTAGCTCCCTCATGCTAATCTCGAGCTGGGCATTTGGGAACACGTAGTCTGTTTTGTATCCGAAATTTTGAAATGGCCTCACGTTTCACACGTTTGCCCCGTGAAATTCTATTTCTTTATGGGGAAATTGTTAATCAGCTAAAAAAAAAATATCACCACAATTTCCCAGCAGCTCTAGTCAAGGGATAGAGAAAGATAGGGAGAGAGAGAGAGAGAGAGCTTGCACGACTCGATGCTACCCTGTGGCCAAGTTATCAATGAAGTGAAGAAAACATGTCTCTGTCTTTGTTGCACAGTTTCATCATCATGCCCCCTTTTAAAGTATTTTTAATGGGTACCCGCTGTAAAAAGAGAAAAGCTTTTTTTTGCTGTCCGTCACCAAAAAAGTAAAAAAAAAAAATTTTTTTAAAACACGAAACGTGTTTAACTCGATGTCCGGTACTTAAATAACAATGTGATAGCCCAAAAGAAAACTCAAAAAGCTAACAAACTGAGCAAGAAGAAGACGAGGAGAAGTCGATAAACGTTGAGCTTGGGCTAAGAGGTGGTCTGTAGGGATTGGAGGGTGGTTAGCGGGGTGAGGGAAGGGCAAGAGTGTATCTCTCTTTTGGCGCATATTGAAACTGCAGAACTGGACTTATTATGTAAATTTCGGGATGTTTGTGAGAAATGTGTGTGTGTTCATGTGTGTTGTTGTTGTTGTTATTTTCATTGCTTACGCAATACCACAAAACTCTTTGCTTTTGGTTAGGGCATCGACCAATGTAAACTGGGAAGTGGGAAGTTATTGGCCCCTACCCCCGATCACTCTCTCCCTCTCTCTCTCTCTCTCTCTCTCTCTCTCTTTCTCTTTCTATCTATCTATCTCTCTCTACCCCACCTTCCCCTCCATCAGTCCGCCCCCAGTGATATCGCTTATGAAATAGGTTGGTTTTCGCTTCGCTTGCGCTCGGACCTCCTCGTTATTTGGGTTTTCTTTTCTTTTTTTTTTTGGTTAGGTTTAATGTATTAGCGCATTACACACTGCCCCAGCCCCAGCACCAACCGCAACCCCACCCCAACCCAGCCCAACTCTCTCTCTCTCTCTCTCCGTGTACCTGTCTCTTTCTTCGCCTAACGGATTAATTTTGTAACTTTCTTATGAAAGTGTCTTGGGTGTTTCGGGGGCAATTAAGGGCTCTAGCTTTGGTGCTTTTGCTAAGGTGGGGCGGTGTTTTCTTTGTTTGTTGTTTGTTGTTCGTTGTGTGTTGCCCGTTGTATGTTGTCCGTTGGCTTGAGAAACCATTCAGCTATAAAGCGGCTCGAGAAATCAGTCGTGTGCACCAGGCCGCAGAGAGCTCCTGTTATAAATGAGAGCATCAATTGGTCATAGCCATGGCTGTAACTATAGCAAGTTATAATGCTCGACTCGAGAGAGCTCGATGCGAAGATAACCTTGAAGCCCAGCTGCTAAAGACAATAGAGTGTATCGATTTGTATCGATATTCACACATCGCATGCAGTTATCGATCAAATTAAACAATTTTGATCTGACGATTTTACGTGTTTTTTTTTTAGCTCTTATAGTCTCGTGAGTTATTATACAGTATCATACAGAACAGACATCAACTTGGACATTTTCAATGGGTACAGGGTATAACTAGCCGAGCTAATTGCTCAGTTACGCCTAAATGGGCAAGTCGAATAGAGGAGCAAAGAGTGGCGTGAAAAGCGTCCAAGTCGAAGGTTGATTGTTGTGGATTCATTTCTAATCCCGTTCGAAACATCAAATTATTTATATATATATATATTCTTGATCAGCATCAATTGATGTCTCTTTATAGAGTTGTTCTTATTTTTCTAGCATATAAAATGTTTAAAAATCCCACAGTGCTTCGCAAAGTTAATAACAATTGATTGAATTAAGCCAAAAAGTAACCTTCTCGACAGATTATGGATTATATATGTATATATATATATATATCTATCAATATATGTATAATGGCCCAAGCAATAAGAAACAAAAACCTTAACGACAACAAACCAATACTGAGAACAAGTTTTTCATGTGGGCGTCTTTTAACAAAAATGATTCGGCCTATGATTTCAACTACACTTAGAGAATAAAGAAACGCCCTCAAATTTACAAAAAATCGCCATGAGTATGTACCAGGCAGAAGGAAGCAACTCTGAATCCCATAGAGTATATAAATATTCTTGACAAGTAACAAAGTTTAAAAACTTCTTGCTGAAAGAAAGGTTTTTTTTTTTAGAAACTTAGAAAATAATTGCAAAATATCAAATCGAAAATGATGGAAAAGTCGTCTTTCCTATTGGAATAAATGCTTTGGTTCGCTTTTTAACATTTTAAGACGATTTTTTGTCTGAGTGTAGTTCAATCACAATTATTCCAGTTGTTGTTGTTTGTTGCTTCTCGATCACCATCCGGTCATCTTTCGTTTTACTATTGTTGTATTTGTATCTGAATCTCAATGAGACGCGGATGCACATAAATATAGATCTGACAATGGGCGTCATGTGCCATTATCGTAGGTGTCCGTCTGACTGTCTGACTGTCTTTTTGTGTTGTATACATTTAAGATATATGTATAGATATATGTATATATATAGTGTACTTATCAGATTAAGTGTTGCCGTTGAACACGTTCCCTCGTTCGCCGTTCGCCGTTCGCAGTTGGCATACGTCATTACATGAGAGCTTCAGATACATTGCGGATTGAGCAATTTCAAGTCTTACAATTGAAGGTCGACCATTGTCAATAAAAACGTTGCGTAAAGCAACAAACAAAATGCACTGGGAAAAACACCTAAAAATCAACAAAAACGAAACTGAATAAATGCTGCTGATGGTTTCAAAAATATCAAAATAGTTTGCTCAAAGTTGACAATTTTTTACAATTTATAATTAAAGAGAAAAAAACATTTTGAATAACATTTTTTTCTTCTGTTTTTCATGTTTTAAGTGTTAATAGAGTTCGATCCTAGAGAGTAGAGTAAGACCAACAACGTTCCCAAAAGTGTCAGTTATATATTATATACATATACATATATATATTTATTTGGTACACTTCATCAAGTGAAATATCCATAAAAGCATATTTTAAATTTGAATCTTAAGCAAGTATTGATTTTACATATATTTGTTTTACTTTTAACTTGATTATATTATATTATTTGAATGAACATCTGATTTAATTTTGAAACGTGCATCGATCCTTTATGGAATTTGTTTTTTAGTATTAATTGTGAGTTAATGTTTAAACGTATTTTAAAGTGTTGGTTTTTAAATGAATTCCTGGCCCCATCCTAATTTCTATCCTTATGCTCAAATTTAATATATATATACATATATATATATATATATATATATCATATGCTAATCCCTGTATTCTCCATCATTGTAGGCCTTTGCCGCCAAGCACTCGGATGCGGAGTCGCTGCTGCATAATTTGAATGCCAAGTATTATTATTATACGAGAACCCGTGGACTGTTCAGGATATGCTATCCCAAGGAACGACCGCCGACAACAGCAGGTAAGTCTCCTCCCGCCTCTGCCCAAACTATGAACTATGCTTATTTTTTGCTTTGCATTCTAGTGCCGACGTATTTGTCACCGATTGAGACACACTGCTCGAACATTGACTACTTCCCCCAGGTGGATGACGACAAGATATCGAATGAGGATGCCACATCGCGTCTGCATTTGGCACGCTCCTGCATTGCGCTCTTCATCATCAGCTTTGTGACAATCTTCTGTGCGTTCTGGACAGGTCTATCTGGCTGCTGGAAGCGATCGTCGGGCGCCATAACTGCCACATCGATACTGCTGCTAGTGACCTGTCTGCTTGCCGCCGGCGCCATGGGACTCTGGCATACCGTTGAGTTCTTCGAGAAGGAGAAAGTTGTCGGCGAGGATTACTTCCAGCAATGGAATACGGTGCGTGACTCCAAATGAGAGTGACTCCAATAGTAGCTTAAACTCTTCAATAACACTTTTAACTAATCTCCCTCTCTCTCTCTCTCACACACACAGGTGCTGCGCGATAATACAAAGATTGTGTACGATTGGTCGTATATTGTGGCCTGGACAGGCATCGGCACCTGCCTCCTGGCTGCCATTCTATTGTCCGGCGCCGCCGTCTGTCTGCGCAACGAGCGCGAAAAGGAGGAGCAACTCAATCTGCAATATCTGATGCCCGGTATGAATGCTTGAATTGTTACCAAGTTACATTCAATGCATGCACTAATACTCCTATTTCTTCATCGATTTGCAGTGTACTCGCAGAAGCAGCCACCGTATCCGCCCTATGCCAACTACGCACAGCCGCAGATCTATCCGGGTCCCTACTATCATGGCTCGCAATACGGACCCTATAATTATTAATAACAACGAATATGCAACAACAACAGCAACAACAACAACATCAACAACGAATGAATGAGCAAAGATTGCGAAGAACAAATAATGAACAAATAGCATTTTGAAATCGTTTGATGAGATCACAAAATGTGTAAAGAGCAATTTTCGAAAAATATCGGGTTGGGTCGAAAGTCTCCCAGTTTCTCAACCTGTCTAAACCTTAACTGTAAATGGCGAAAAGTTGTTTGCTATTTTGCTAAACATGAAAACATACATGCATACACACATAATATAATATACATACAAAAACAGACAAATATTTATATATATATACATATGTATATTTATATATATATATATATATATATATCAATTTTTTTTTAAAAGAATTTAGTTTGTAGCATCCTATACACATACATATTTTGATGTATAGAAATCGTGGGTGTTGAGTCAAAATGCGTCTAAGAATTATTTGGTGCGCAAATGTTGCAAAAATTAAGAGAAAAAAACAAAAACAAAAAAAAAAAACGAAAAATGTTTAAAAAAATAAATATATATGTATGTACTTACAGCAAACAGAACAATAAAGATATAATTTATTGTAGCATGTAACGTACATGTGTAGCTTATAATATTATAATTGTAATGAATCTTATAATAATAATGTATGTATCTATCTAAGTATAATTTTTTGTATATGTATATGAATACGTAATGCGTATAACTTTACAAATGCGCACTAAGCGTCATTTTGTCTTCCAAGTATATATATATATATATAAACGAAAAGTGCGTGTGCATGTGTTAAGCTGTATTTTTAAATTAATAAAAGTTTCTTACGTTATACAAATATATATTTGAATTTCGATTTTCAACTGCGCCGATATCGGTAACAAATGTTAACCGAGTGCTTTTGCAAAACAACTGCACCTACGTATCGATACCATATCGATATAAACATTTTACATTTGGTATTTTATTTTAATGAAAGAATACTGCATTTACATTTCAACAGTTGGCGCATGCGGTCACATCTCAGTCGCGCAACTGGTCACATTAAATTCCAAAAAAATCGTCACTCAAAAGCAAAAGCGAGAAAAAAAGAGCCACAAGCAGATAAAAGAGGTGCAAATTTTTTTTGCACAAAAGCGCAACAACAACAGCAGCAACAGCAACAACAACAACAGCGACAACAACAACAACAATAATATAAAATGTCCAGTAACGGTTTCGATGAAAATCCATTTGGCGAGCCCAATCTGGATAATCCATTTGCGGTAAGGCTGACAACAAAAAATTTCTGCTGCTGCTGATGAAAACCCCACACACACACACACTACCAGTCATATATATATATGCATTTGTGTGAGTGTGTGTGCGTAGGTGCAACGACGACATCACGTATGCACATATGTGTGCGTGTGCCTCTGTGTGTGTGTGTGTGTGTATGTGTATGTGTGTGTATGTGTGCCGCCTACGATTTGATTAACGTGTGCTTTACAACATTTTCCCTTTATTTTTTTCTGTATTGTTTTTCATTTTGTCGTTTGTCGCCTGCCGCTTGTCGCTTGGTGTTCAGGATCCCGCCATACAGCAGGCGACACGAATGTCGACAAATGTCTCGCTGGAGGACTACAATCCGTTCGAGGAGCAGTCAAAGCCCCAACTGCAAATTAACTCAACGAACACCGCTGCCGTCGTCCAGCCCCTATCACAGAACGTTGCCACACCACAGCCACCGAGGGGGGCACTATTCGCTGAGGGGCCCAGCACCAGCATACAAATCACCTCGGAGGAGCTTCAGGTAACAACACCCAACAATCAACAGCAACGAAAATGCAAACAAAAGAAGGAGTAGTTAAAATTATATCCATCCTTCCCTTGCCTTGATATACTAATTTGATTATGTTGAATGCCTGTTCTGTTTTAGCCCATAGGCGATTGCTTCTATACATGCCACATGTAGTATTTCGAGTTGGATACATATATATATATATATTATGTATATAAGAATGATATCCAACTTAAATTGCAACTGCTCCAGTTAACAAATAATCAACATTCAAAATTCGATTCGATTCGCTTTGAAGTGTATATCGATTACTTAAGCCAATCTGTTTCGATCAGATCGATTAACTACAGCTTAATATAAGCAATCAATGATTTATTTTTGGAAGCTAAGTTCATTCAACACATAAGTAATGATAATCTTATTAACTTATTGATTTTATGATAATTACTCATTGATCCTACGATAATTACTTATTCATAGATGATCAACCGGTTGAGAAGTTAGAGTAGCTATTGTTCGACTATTCTTGCTTGATGTTGCATTGTTGCGGTTGCACTGTTGCGGCTGCAGTTGCAGTTACAAAATAGATACTCCCATAGATAGAAATATATATTATTAACTTTGTCGTAGTTGAATGATTGATTTATCATTGTATTTTTTCTGTTTTGTTTTGTTTTTGTTTGGTTTCGTGTCATATTACAGCGCCGCCAGGAGGAGTTGGATCGCAAGGCTGCCGAACTGGATAGACGCGAACAGCAGCTGCAGGGTGGCAATGTGCCCCAGTTAAATAACTGGCCCCCGCTGCCGGATAACTTCTGTGTGAAGTCGTGCTTCTATCAGGACTTCGAGGTCGAGATTCCGCCCGAGTTTCAAAAGCTTGTCAAGCACTTGTACTACATCTGGATGTGTAAGCAGCTTTCTTTCTTTCTTTGCTATTCATTTTCATTTCGTATTATCGCCTGCCAGCCTGCCCGGCGGGTGTGTGTGTGTGTGTGTGTGTGTGTGTGTGTGTGTGTGTGTCAATATAAACACATTATTATTATGATTATGATTATGGTTATATTGAGACGCCCCAAAAGGCTGATAAGCAAACAGCACATTTGGTATTAGTCATAATGACTCGATTATGTGTGTGCGTGTGTGTGTGTGTGTGTGTGTGTGTATATAAGTGTGTGTGGGTAGTTGTAGATAGAGCAGTCCAAATACGATTTAAATTTAGCTTAGCCAAGCAATCGAAATGTGAATTTACAATTGATATTCGATGAAAGCTTACTCATATTTTATTGTTTATATTTGTGTGAGAGTTTAGAGCAATATTGAAATATTGTATTGCTATTGCTGCAGCTACCAATTTGAACAGAGCAAAAAGCAGAAATGTGAAATCAATGAATGCATCTTTGCTCTACTCCGTTAATTGCCAGAGCAGAAGCAATTGCAAGTGCTGTAGCAATAGCAGTAGCAATAGGAGTAGCAATAGGAGTAGCAATAGCAGTAGCAATAGGAGTAGCAATAGCAATAGCTGCAATAATAGTAGTAGCAATTGCAATAATAGTAGCAATATTAGTACCAATTTTAGTAGCAATAGTAGTAGCAGTAGCAGTACCAATAGCAGAAGCAATAGTAGTAGAAATAGGAGTAGCAATAGTAGTAGCAGTAGCAGTACCAATAGCAGTAGCAATAGTAGTAGAAATAGGAGTAGCAATAGTAGTAGCAATAGGAGTAGCAATAGTAATAGTAATAGCAACAATAGTAGCAATATTAGTACCAATTTATTACCAATTTTAGTAGCAATAGTAGTAGCAATAGCAGTAGCAGTAGTAATAGTAGTAGCAATAGTAGTAGAAATAGGAGTAGCAATAGCAGTAGCAATAGTAGTAGAAATAGGAGTAGCAATAGCAATAGTTGCAATAATATTAGTGGCAATAGCAATAATAGTAGCAATATTAGTACCAATTTTAGTAGCAATAGTAGTAGCATTAGCAGTAGCAGTACCAATAGCAATAGCAATAGCAATAGCAATAGCAATAGTCGTAGCAGTAGACAATAGCAGTAGCAATAGCAGCTACGCAGAGTAAAATATGGGATTGCTTTAGCAGTTAGCATAAGCTGCACACTGCTCTCGCTCAGCTTATTGCTGCAACTGCAGAAGAGAGCACGTTAGACAACTTGTTGCTCTTGCTTCTGGCAGAGCTAGGCAGAGTGCTATTGCTCTGTTAAAGACATAAATGAAGGCTGTAGAATTTAATTTGACATCCTGTTTTATGGATTTGGCCAATTTCGTATGCTAATCTTGATCGTTATCCTTTGTAATTGCAGTTTACACTCTGACGCTGGCCGCCAATATAATTGGGTGTTTGATTTTGCTGTTTCACGAGGGCCACGTGGCCAATTTTTTTCTAGCCATTTTCTATATGATCCTATTCACGCCCGCCTCCTACGTCTGTTGGTGAGTAACCACTATCTCCCTCTCTCCCTCTGTCGCTCTCTTACTCATTCACTGTCTCTGTCTTTGTCTGTTTGATGTGTTTAGGTTCCGGCCCGCTTACAAGGCATTCCGCAACGATTCGAGTTTCAATTTTATGGTCTTCTTTTTCGTGTACTTCTTCCAAACGGTGTACACGGTTATCCAGGCCGTCGGATTCCAGCAATTGGGCTACTGTGGCTTTATAACGGCGATCGTTCAGTTTGATAACACCGCCGCTGGCATCGTTGTTGGCCTGTTGCTGTTGATCGTTGCGTTCTGTTTTGCGACCACCGCCGGCGCCAATGTGCTGATGATAATGAAGATCCATAGCATCTATCGCAGCACTGGGGCCAGCATGGATAAGGCCAAGGCGGAGTTCACCACGGAATTTTTGCGTAATCAGCATGTGCAGGAGGCGGCCACATCGGCTGTTAGCTCGGCGGTTAATTCACAGTTCAACAATAGCAGATACTAAACGGGATCGACTGCGATCAATCATCCACACATTCAAACAAACAAACAATCAATCAATCAATCAATGAACCAAACGCAAGCAAAAGCACAGTGAATCCACACACACTCACACACACACACACACACACACAGTCAAGCGATAAATCGATAATAATCTTAACTTATATATGTATATATATAAATATATATATATACATAGAAAAAGGCTTGAAAGCATAACTAATAACTAATTGCTTTGTGCATAAAACACACAATTCCTAAAATGCCGTCGTCCTTATTACAATTTAGCCACTGTAATAATCTAAATACACACACACTCACACACACAATATATATATATATACCTATAGACGATTTCTAAGTGTATCTGGATAAGACGAAGAAGAATTAACCAAATCTTCAAATGGCGCACGTTGCCTTCGTAGACATTCTGGCGTAAAAAAAGATAGCTAAAACACCTACACAACAAACAACAACAAAACACCAGATATATATGTATATATATATATACTTATATATCTACTATATCTAATATATAAATATAATAGGTACTTACTTTAGTAGTACGCATTGAGATGGGAATGCTTAAAGATTTAACACCAATAAAAAGTGTCCTAATGAAATTACTAAGTTATAAAACAACAACAACAACAATAACAACAACATCAAAATGCTTGCACAGCCAAAATCGATAACCATTTCGATAACTGCTCGAGCGCTATGTGTATGTATAACGATAACGATAATGATGATGATGATGATGATGATGCGATAAGGATTATGAAAAAAAGTTCTGCTGATAATAATTATGTTTTCTAGTTGTTTAAGTCCGGTATATATATCTATATACATATATATATATATATACACACACATATGTGCATCAGACATCATACATACTTAGCGTACCACATACATATATACATACATACATACATACATACCATCTCTACATCTAACTGTATTTAAAGTTTAAACACAAGGCATTATACAAAACAAGTTTTTGATCTTTATCTAGCTGAAAAATTGCGCATTGTATCTCCTCTTGCAACTATGAGTTATTATTATTATTATTATGATTATTATAAATATAATTATTGCTGTTGTTTCCCCAACTCCTCCTCTTCCTGTCGTGTATTTCGTAATTGTAATTGTTAAACATATATATATATATATATATATATACCATACATAGTATATATACATATACATATGTATATATATGAATACAGCAGATAAATATTAACGAGTAAATGGTGTGTGTGTTTTTTAAACCTACCTTTTTGTTGTGCACATTGATTATTTGCTTCTGCCTAGAAAACAAATCGAAAAAAGGACAACAAAAAAACAAAAAAACAAAAAAAAAAACAAAAAACGCATTACAACAAATTCAAATAAAAAATAATATTTATAGACGTAATTTTGTTAAAATTTCTCTTTTTTTATGGAATGGCAACTGGTGAAAAGAATACTTTTTGATTTACATTCAAAGAGAGCGTAACCGACTGTTTCGAACACTCTGTTATACCCAAGAAGAGTCTCGTGATGGTGGTGGGGAGGGGGGCATTCTTGTGAAGGCAATAAAGTTGTTACCAGTGGGCAGATACCTTTCAATTTGGTGAATATGGCTCAAACAGGAATGATCGGCTTTGTATCCAAAGATTACTTTTACCAGCCGATTCTAAAATATTCCAAATATGTGTAATTAAATTCAAAGTTTCAAATCTATAGCGGAGGGGCAGATCCATGGATATGGCAGAGATCTAATATATTCCACTACCTTCGGTACCAGAGTGTGAAAACTTACAGTTTCCAGATGATAGTTAAATCAAATAAAACGATGGATTTGCGATCAGGTCGCACTGTAATTTAAGCTGCGATTCCAGGATCCCCTATTCGGAGAAGCTATAGAGGATCTTAATGAATCAATCATCAAAGCCAAAGGTATGTCAAGATTTAATGGTCAATTTATCAGTCAATGTGAGCTTAACAACAATCTGTTCCCAGTCTGGTTTGGATTGGGCTGATATATAATTATTGTATGCCAGATAGCTAATAATTATATTCAGAGGATAGTCAGCAAATTTTATAATTAAAATGACCATGAACCAGATTGATTCTATATATCGCTTAATTTCTAAATATTTTTGGTTTAACTTTATATTATATATGGTTATTGGTAACTTTGTTTTAGTCAACATTAAAGTATATATATACAACTTTTCAAGATTGAAGCAAGCTCCTTGCGTTTCTAAGTTAGATTCCCACAATCATAGAATATCCTCTCTGTCCTATTGTTAATGGGTATAAAAACTGTATAAAACAAGCTTCACATCACTTTTTGAAATATTGCCAAAAACATGTTTTGTGTGTGTGTTTATTTTTAGAGCAATCCTCTAAATGCCTGCAGTTGTCACGACTGCAGCAGTGGAGACAGCATCAGCATCAGCATCAGCTTTTTATGCGGGCAAATTTTGCGCAAAAAGTGGGATATGAGGGTTGTTCCTCATTCCGCATTCCTACACTCAGAGAAAAATGCTATTCATACTGTACAAGTACATGCGTTGAAGAATATAACTTCAATATGCATATTGCTAGAGTCTTTGAATTGTGCCTCTCGCCTCTTACTGTGCCTTTGATTTTGGGATTCGTATTCTGATTCTTTCGTCCTTCGTCCTCCGGAACTGCAAAACTAACTTGACTGCTTAACTGGGAAGAATCAGTGTACAAAGCTTAAGCCAAGCATCGTTCTACGACCAGAAAGAGTAGGAAGACGGATGTCTCAGTAGCTAAGTTAATATTAGTATTCCAGTTAAGTTAACGGCAAATAGCCGAAATTATCCTATATAGATTATATTTTCTATCCTGGATCAACAAGGATCATAAGAAGTCAAATATAAAGTGTGGAAATTGTTCCTTCAAAATATATTTTAGAACATATCATAATCGTGAATAAAGCTAGTATCAAATGCTGGGGTATAAAGTGCTCTATGGTACAATGGTACATTGGTCTCTTTGGCGCTTATCCTTTGTTGCAGTTGGACAATGTTATATACAGAAATATATATGCACATGGTTTCTGTTTAGATGCTTCTTGCTGCTCATATATATATCTCCCAAGTTTCATTATACCACTTTGAAGAGGCTTCATTTAATTTGAACTTAAATATTTATACCCGTTATAATTCTTGACCAAATATGCTTAAGTGCGGCTTGCACCCCCCGCCCCCTCCACCCGCCCTCTTTCGCTAGCGGAAAATCCTTTTTTGGCACACACATGACGCTTGGCAAGGAGAAGAAGCAGCAGCAGCAGAAGAAGAGGAGCTTGACGTATTGCAAGCAGGTGGCAAAGTGGCAGCTTGGCATTTAAGCGTTTGGTTTGGTTTGGTTGCTTGGCGTCGCTAATTGCTGCTTGACAACAAATTGCGGTTGATTGCATTGCGCCGCAGAAGGACGACAGACAGATAGACAGACGGACAGAAAGACAGACGGACAATCGAACAGAGCCTTCAAATCAACCGTCACTTAACGAGTGTGTGTCCATCAAGTCAGCCCCTGCCCCTCCTCCTCCCAGGCCCCTCTTCAATACACAACATATCGATTTAATGTTCGTTCCCGCCCACTTCGAATACCGCCCCAAAATGCCAAGAATAGCTGACCTGACCCAAGACAAATTCAACTCAACCGAGCTGAATGAGAGTGCCACCGTACACTCAGAAAAAAAAGTGGCCAACTGGAATCTAGATAGTTTTTCAGAAATTTCTAATATATTTACACATCTAAATAAATATATATTCATTTGTAGATATGCAAGAAAAGAATTCGTACAGTTCAGAAAGGAATAAAGAAAAGAAAAATCCTTAAAAGAAATTTGAGTTTTTTGGAAATATACTTTCTGAACAATATGTTAGGCAATTCGGGTGCCAAAAGTGTATGTGGCGATTTGCAGAGCGCTTATTTTCTGAATGTTTAGGGATAGCCGGAGTAAAGATAGATGAAAGCTGCAGTTTTTTCAATCAGTTTCAAATTCGAAACCAAATTAAAAACAAAAGAGTTTATTTTTGCGATTTCGATAAATATCCAAACTCTTTTCGGTAGTGGGAAATTTTGAATTTATGTTCTGATTTTGAGTTTCAATTCAGTTTCAATTCCAATTTCGATACCGGTTTGACAACCAGTTCAAAATCTTTATTGCAATTTGAAGTGCTTCGCAATACTTAAATGAATTCAATTCAAGTGCAGAGTTTAATTGTAATCAAGTTTGATTGATGTACATTGATTAATACCAATACTAAAACCCTTCGATTTCCCCAGCACATTCCCTTGACTCTGTAAGCTGTCGTGGCAGGAGCTCTGCAGATCCTGTTGCTGCTGCTGCTGCTTTGTCTCGTTGCGCCTCCAATTAGGCACCAACTGAGCAAGTGGGCAAATGAGCAAAAGGGGGTGTGGCGTCAAGTCGGTCCAATTTTTCACACTATACGGAAGTATTATTTGGGTCACATTTCCTGCTGATTTTAATTAAAATCTTCTTCGGCCAACGTCTTCGGGCGGAAGTACAAATTTCCAGCAGTTACAAAGCTCACAGAAATACCCCACTCAGTACCCCTCTACCACACTCCCTCTCCCTCTTCCTCTCCCACTTTCTCTCTCTCTCACACACACACAAACACACACAGTGCCCGACTTAGTGACTTTAAGTGTTGCCGAGGCGCAGCCGAGAGCGCAAGTTAATGAGTGATGCCAAGTCGGCTTCTTTTCTGCTCTGAAAATATTTAGAAAATTTACTCGAAAACTAGAAAAAAAAGTTGTGTATTTTATTTGTAAATAGCTTCAAAATATTCGAAAAGAAAACAAAACTTGTTTATATCATGAAAGCTTTTCCAAATGTTTTTTTTAAGTATCTAAAAATTAAAAAAAAGAGTTCTTTGCAATAGAAAAGTACTTTTTCTAGTCTTTTATATTTTTAATAGTTTTTCTATTTTCTTGGAAAGTGATGTGTTGGAGAAAATAGTCCTGTAATTTAGAATATCGGCCTTAAGACGAAATATCCATATTATCTAGAAAATGGTTTTGTTTTACAAATAATTTCTAAATCAAATAATATTCTTTGCATTTATTCTTACTATTACTATTTTTTTAATTCTTACTATGATTGAAAGATAAATTTCCAAAAAGTTGAATTGAAAACACTTATTTTAAGAATAATATTTTTAAAAAATGCAGAAAGTAGTAATAAATTTTGGCAAAGTTTTGACCCATCCCTACAAAAATTGATTGGTTTAGTACATGAATTTCGAGTGATGTTGTTAAAAAAACGCAAATCTAGCTTAGTTCATTTAATTGCGCACTGCAAAATATCGATGGAAATCGATTACCGATAGAAATTTGGTTTTTGATGGGGAACGATTTTGGTTTTGGGTATCTCCTAGTCGAGCTCTCTCCACTAGATCACGCCTACTTGTTAAAAGTAAACCTTTCCGACTTTACAACGAGTATTCAATTCAAATGTAGCTTTTTTTTGTTAAATTTTCTTAAACTTTTGGGGCAACACTGGCGCCACACGACCGCACAACCTATTGCCCTTCATAATGCCAAGGTAGCTGAGTAGTTGAGTTGAGGTGCTCCAGAGGGATTAAGGGACGAAACGGGGGGATGGGGGTAGTGAAAGCTGGAGCGGGAGAGGGGAAATGAAGAAATGTTTCGTTCATTTCGTCAGCGGCCAGATGATTTTAACTGAGATTGAAGATAAAACACATGCGCGCATCACATTTACCGTTTTGTGGCGTTTCTGTCTCAGTTTGGCTTTTTTCTTCTTCTTTAATTTTGTAGTTGTGCTTGTGTGTGTATTTTTTAGCCTTGTAGAGGGTACTATAATTGTGTC
Organism: Drosophila macrothrix; assembly: GCA_035042055.1. Lineage (NCBI taxonomy): Eukaryota > Metazoa > Arthropoda > Insecta > Diptera > Drosophilidae > Drosophila > Drosophila macrothrix. The sequence goes on from JAWNLX010000587.1 coordinate 3,339,896, forward strand.
ATCACGTTTGCAACTCATTGAAGATGCCAACTCCGAACCCACAAGCTACAGATATGCATATATAGTTTTAATCAGCAGCAGCATAATAATAATCATTGTAATATGCCAACAATCGATGTAAAAGTTATGGCTTCATATATTATGATAATATATAACTCGGCAAATATGGAATATTCAGTTCACAGACATATAAATCAAAAGGACTTTCAAAAGTATAAAAGCTAACACTTCGGCCGGCAAGGGTATCGAATATTCGGTGGGCCTAAGATAACTATTCTCCTTTTGTTGTTTTTTTTTTGCTTCTGCTCTGTTTCTGTTTTTATTTGTGTTTGTGTTATTTAATGCTGCTTACTGCTGTTCGCTCTGCTCAGCACAGCATCGCACTCGCAGCTTTCCAAAGCTCACACACAACTGAGAGAGCTTGAGCGAGAGAGACCGACAGACAGCGTGGCCGCAAGGCCGCACAATGCTGGACACAAACACACACACACACATACACTCAATTCTCGAACTCACACTCTATACAATTACACTCACAGTCAGATTGAGCTTCAGATTAAAACGGCGCACATGGCACTTGGCGTTTCCTTTGGGGCATTGGCTGCTGTCTCTGCTTCTTTTCTATTTTTTTTTTGTTGCTGCTGTTGTTGTTGTTGTGCTTCTTGCTTTTGCCGCTTTTTGGTCCCCAGTGGGAAATGCGCAGCGCCCGCAGTTGGCAAATAATATTTAATTTCTGTTGTCTTTTGCAATTTCTCGAGAGTTTTTGTTCGGCAAACTTGGTGATTTTGTTTGATTTATAGCCAGGTGTATGTTTGTGTGTAAGTATACTTTATGAATATGTATGTATGTATGTCGTTTGCTAAAATATTGCATATCCATAATAAATGTTTTAAAATGTAAATTAGTGAAAGTGAGTGCTTGGAAATTCCAATCGCAATTTTCAATTAAGATTTAATCTTTGCAGAATTCCTTGAATTTAAAAGCAAGTATACTTATTTTTATTTAATTTAAAGAAATTTCTATTCATATTTTGTACGAGCAAAGCTCGCACTTTTGTATGCTACCATTTTTATTTTCAAATATTTTCTTCCCAGGATAAATTAAATAGAAATATTTTTGATTTATGTATTTAATGCGTTACAATCATTATATATTTATATATATATACATTTTTTTATTTAAAGATCAGCTGATATTTTATATAGTTAAAAGCTTTCCGCAACGATCAGAACTCAAGGATTTGGGCCGTCGAAAGCTTTCATGCAATCGTTAAATATTGCATCTGAGCGCACTACACATCTCGAATTGCAACGATGTGCTCGCTTTCTCCCTCTCTCTCTCGCTATCTCTTTCTCTCTCTCTCTCTCTCTCTCTCTGTGTTTCTCTGCCGTTACTTTGGCTATCAACACATGCGCGCCATTTCCCAATGGGTTGTCGGTGGCTACTTCTTGTACTTTCTTCAATGAACATGAGAAACATGTCTATAGTGCCTGCTGCTTTACTTGGACCGTTTGGCTACAACTTTTGTAACAGTCGAACACATCTTTCGTCTGACACACACATACACATACACACACAGACAAGCACACACATATGTACAGACACACAGTAATAGTCAGCATCGTTGAGTCGGGCTGGCTCTCGTCTCCTTTCGGCTACAACACGAGGCTGCATGCTTCGTTCAATTTTGGTCGCCGCTGAGTGATAAGCTCGCGAAGCTCCTTCAGTGCCAAACTGTCAATCGTGTAGAGCGGTCATGTGGAGCGCTTCTCGTGCGCCTCTCCAATTGTTTTTTTTTTTGAGTAGTAGTTTCTTAAAAGTTGAAATCAGCAGCCGCAGCAGCAGCAGCGCAGCAGCCGAAGAAGAAGAAGAAGACGGCGAATCGTAGCAGAAACAAAAGTCCAACTATTATTTTTTGTTTGTGTGCTTGCAACAAAACAAAAACAACTAGCGAAACTCGAGCTGAACTCAAATCCCAACTCACTCACAAAAAATTGAAAAAAATAAATAAAAATAGTTATAAAAATAAATAAATAAATAGGTAAATAAAAAAAGAAGAAAATGTAACAGAAATGAACAGTTGTGTTTTTTTTAATTCCAATCGAATTGTGAGTGCTTCTGTGTCTGTGTTTTGTTAATTGTTCATGTGGAAAGTGTTGCTTAATTTATTTTTTTTTTGTTGTTTGTTGTTGTTTTGAAAAACCAAGTGAGCCAAATACCAAAGAGAGAGAGAGAGAGAGAGAAAGCTAGAAAGGGAGCGAACGAGCACACAAGGATCCCTGCCAAAGGAAGCTGCTGATGATGATGATGTTGAACTGCCGCAAAATGTGCGTGTCAAATGTGTGAGCAAAAAAAATATATACAGAAGAAAAAACGTTGGCAAATTAAAATTATATTATATACTTTTTGAATATATGTACACACTGTTTATTTTGCGTGTGTATGTGTGTGTGAAAGGTGCAAAACAAAGATGAAATTGCGCGAATTATGCAAAGCTTCTAGCTAGCTAGGTTTAAGTGGTGGGTGGATGGGGGGGGGGGGTGGAGTTGGTAGAAGGGGAAGCGGGTGTTGAGGGGTTTTGCAGAAATGTCAACGTGCTCGTTCTAAAGCTGCCTTTGTATTTTGTACCGTTAATCCAATTTGTATGTGACACAGACACACACACACACACATACACATGTATGCATATATATATATGAATACAAATCAAGTCAAGGCTCGTCTCTGTGTGTGTAAGTGTGACCAATTAGTTGTCAAATTGCGCAAAACTAATGCCAAACAAAAACAAGACAAAACAAATACCGCATTTTAACAGTCAAATTTCATTTTTTATGGTTTTCTTTTTAGGGTTCTATATATGAGGATGTGTGTATATGTATTTATGTAACACAAAGCAGTAACAACAAATTGTCACAAAAAAGAAAAGGAACCCAAAACCTATTCTCGCTTTTAATGAAGTTGTGTGTGGCCAAAGCAGCAGCAGCAGCCAAAGAAGAAGAAGAAGCAGCAGCACCAGCACAACTTTCACACACACAAACAAAAAAAATTACTCAATCGTTTTTGGCTATGTGTGCGTGTGTGGGTGTGTGTGTGTGTGCTAGTGTGCGCCACCCTCGGGCTAGGCCTTTGGAGCTGTGAATGCTGCTGCTTCGTCTTCTTCTTCCACCTTTTCTTCTGTGTCTTCTTTTGATTGTTGTTGTTGTTAGTGTGGCCGCCTCTCGTCTGCGCCTTGTTATTTTTTTTGTGCTGCGGTAGCCTTGCGGGCACGCCATAAGTTTGCTATTTGAGGAGGGGGAGCGGCAATAGATAGCTAGCGGTGTTTCCCTACTTTTCGTTGCTTTTATTCGTTTTTTTTCTTCGAATTTTATTTATTTATTTATTTTTTTGTTACTGACCAGAATACGATTATCGGCATGTATTTGATTGGCTTTTCGCATTTTGATTTCTTGCGTTGCATCACTGAATTTCAATTTGTTGTTCTTGAAGAAGACGAAGATGCCGAATAAATCTCGACAGAGGCAGAGAAATATGTATTTAGTGCCCATTTGATTGGTATTATTATAGTTGGCTGTTATCGATTTATCGATAGGCAAAGCATATCGATGTGACTCGCCGTTGCGCTTTAAAACTGGCTTTACTTTTGCATAAAGTTGAAGTCACTCTTAAACAGCTGATTGGTCACTTTTTGAATCACTTTTTTTCTTTTGAATTATCATATTCATTATTATTGGTTTGCGTACGATCGGCAATAGAATTACTAGAAATATTTAGGGATATATGGAACATAACTATTTTTCAGGAGAAAACGTCAGTAAAAGTGGTAAAAATATTTACAAATGTACAACTACTTTTTATCTTTTATAGCAATACATATATACATTTAATAATATTAATATTATTAATATATTTATTAAATTAACAAAGGTAACAAAAGTGTAAAATTATGAATTGGTTCCACTCATTTTTTTCGTTATTCGGTCCCGTTATAGTGCTATATGAACTAATTCAGTTTTCAGTTCACAATTTATTTACTACATACTTTTTTATTTATTTATTTTCTTTTAATGTTAAATTTCTTATTTAATTTCTCCCTATTAATTTCATTTAATTTAATTCGTTACTTTAATTTTACCTTTTCAAATACTTTTTACTGTTTGTGGTCCACATTAAAAGTATAGTAATAAGTAAATAAAGTAGTATTAGAGAATTTCGATTATCAACACAGATCGGCGCTAATCGATAAGCAATAATTATCGCAAGCTGCAACTGATCGATAGGCAATACAAATCGAAATTCAATAATAAATAAATTGAGGAAGCGCTCGCCATTCTCGATGATTTGAGGCAGCACCAACACACACACAGAGAGAGAGAGAGAGAGATAGAGGGATAGGTAAGGAAGAGGGATGGAGAGAGAGAGAGAGAATCAATTGACTGGTTGGCTGTTGGCTGGTTGAGTGACAAGTGACACCAGCCACAGAAATGTTGCACATACGCCCCGTGTGCTCGGGTGGCACAGTTACTGCTTGACGCACCGTACCGTTTCCCCCATCCCCTTTCCCGTTTGTTTATTTGTTTGCTGGCATGGACGCTGGCCAAAAGGGGCGAAAGCAAAAGAAAGAAAGAAAGATTCGCTCAGCTATTTTCGTCCTTCGTCGTAGCCAAGAGAGCTGTGAATGAATGTCATAATCGATAATTGAATGCTGAAAATGTGGCCAAATGGCTGGCCATCTCTTTTAGCTGCGGCTGCTGCTGTGGCTGTGGCTGCTTTGGTCAATCCACTCCATAAATTTGCTTAATTAATGCCAATGACACACACACACACACACATCTATATATATCTATGTACATTTATCGATGTGTGTATGACACAAAAAAAAAACCAAAATGACACTCGCAGTCGCATCCGAAATGACGACAAAATAAACAATAAACGCCGCCAGTGCTGTTCACTTTCCAGCTGCATAAATGCAAAGCTTTGCAATGTATTTATGTTGAAGCTATTATTCATATTATGTCAGTTTTGATTGTAAAAATATAATAAACAACAAGGCAAATTAGTATTATGTCTGATTGAGAATTGTGCATAAAATCACAAAACACCGAACGGAAAAAAAGAGGCTAGTCACAATATGAATATGCTTAAATTCGAGTTTTTTCTTCATTTCATACGATGCGAAATACATATATATGCTATATAGTATTAAAGATATATCATATACATATGCAATTTGAAATAAATACCAATTGTCGCAGAAAAAGCTAAATTGCCAACACTGGCCAAAGCAAAAATTAGACACGCACACAGGCGCAGACACAGGCGTAAAAGAAAAATGGCAAAACAGGCGACGACGACGACGAAGGCGACGGCAAAGGCGTCGACGCTGGCGATGAAAACGTAGCAGCAGCAGCAGCAGCAGCTGAAGACGCCAGCAAGCAGCAGCGATGAGTAGGACAAAGGCGGCGACATGTTTGCTCTTTGTGTGTGTGTGTGTGTGATTGCGGCTGCTGTGGCACTCTCTTCTGCGCTGCCTTCGTGTTAGTGTGTGTGTGTGTGCGCGCTATAATAATAAAAACATAGCAGCGTCAGCAGCAGCAGCAGGCAAAATACATGCTCATGCAAAAGTATGTTTGTGTGCTTTCAGCCTGTGTGTGTGTGCGTGTGTGTATGTGTGTGTGTACGTTTGCATAGTCCAAGGAAAAGAAAATGCCAAGAAATAAAGTGTCTCTCTGGCGCTCTGTTTCTGTTTCTGTTTGTGTGTGTGTGTCGTCCTTTTTGCCTTTGCCTGCCTTCTTGCTGCTGCTGACACACACACACACACACACATATATATATATATATATGTATGTATATATATATATATATGTATATATGTGTGTACATATGTGTGCCCTACAATTACATAATATGCGCGGCGCATAGCTTAAGACGCAAAGAGAATTGTTTAAGTTTTTTTTTTTTTTAACAAATCAACACAGCAAATTTTTGTCTATTTTGCTCTGCGCTTATACCCTGTAACGTTAAATTGGCAGGCACCTTGGAAAGTAAAAACAATATATATATATATATATATAAATATTATGTATATATATATTGTTTTTACTTTCCAAACTGCCTGCCAATTTAATGTTTTATATAAATATATATATTGATCAGCACTTGAAGTCGAGTCGATATCAGAGAGCAGCTCAGATTCGCTAGTGTAGTGTGTAGTGTGGATAAGCATATATAAGCTGTGTACAGGGCATTTAGGCAGCCAGTCGACTTTTCTTACTTGTTTCTCAATTTCTTTTTTTCTTCTTATTATATTTCTTCTTCTTTCATATTGATTAAAGCAACCGGCAGCTGCGAAAGTGAAAGGCCCTCAAAGCGTTCTGTGTGTGTGTGTGTGTGAGAGAAAGAGAAAGAGACAGCGAGAGAGAGAGAGAGAGAGAGAGAGAGTGTGAGAGTGTGTGTGTGAGAGAGAGTTAACTCAAATGCAGTTTTGATGCTCCCACATGTCGGCCTGTGTGTATGTGTGTGTGTCTGTATGGCTGTGTGTACGTGTGTGTGTTTGTCCTATTGCCCTAATGAAATTATATGCGCGACACAACGGTTACCAAAGCGCACACAAAATGCACCACTCTATAGTAGTTTATGCTGTAGCACACAGCCACTCCACACACATACATATTTATATATATGTATTATAGAATTTGGGGTGTGTGTGTGTGTGTGTGTGGCGGGGGCATCATGTGCAGAAGAACATCGCGCTTTATTGTAGTTTTGTCAACACACACACATGTATGCATATGTGTACTTATATGCAGTACAGTGTTCGTCGCTTTCGTGAGTTTTTTAAAAACATATTTTTGCTTGAAGCTCTTGAAAACTCTGTCTTTAGATCATTTGAGTGAATTATACAATTGAACAAATATTCTACAATCAGAAAAAAATCGCTATGATATAAAAAGGATATTTCTAAAATGAGAGAAAAGTTCTGTGCCAAAGACCAGCGTTTTTCTTTGCTTAATCCGAACTTCTTCTTTTGCTAAAATTTTTATGAATACAATTTTAATTTCAGGATTTGTTTTTTCTAAGTGTACAAGTTGTCAAACCCATTCTGATTCTGGTTTGAGAAGTATACAAATTCCGGTAGATATTCTGGTACTTTTGGTACTAGGTAATAAGGATATATTGAGGTGGTGCAGAAGTTAGTAAAATCCAGAAGGAAGCATCTGCAAAAATGCGATTAAAATTCTGCATAAAATATAGACAACTGGCAGTTGACTGCCATATTTGTCCATAAATTTTTATAAAGATCTTTAAATAAATACGTAACACACAATAGATATTTTCATTTTTAATTTTTCTGTCTTTTCAATTTGCTATTTTATCATCAAAAGTTTTACAACATTTCTTCTCGCATTTGGAAATCACATGATGTTTGCGTTAGCTGATTGACTGACTGATTGATTGACGCTCAGTCATGCCATCGATTTGAATGAAAGAAATGTTGAATAATTGGCAAGGTAGAATTCATATCGCACTTATGGAGCTATCACTGTACTTGTACTTGTACTTGCACTCGTACATTGTACATTGGAAGTATTTTCATGATATTCACTCGATTTTCTTGGATTTTTGTCGGGTGCATTTTCATAAATTGCTTTCAAGTTTTTTGACACTTTTAGTTGATTTGATTTTCATTTGATGGCTGTGCCAGCGAGCTGCGATGCCAAGGCTATATACACACACACACACACACATACACACACACACATACACACACACACACATACACACACACACATACACACACACACATACACACACACACAGCTACACACATTGCAAAACACACACACAGCCACAGACAAGTATACTAAGAAAGAGGAGAGTATTTTGTAATGCAATCGTGGAGTTAGTTTTGTGCGCAATTTGACCCAGTTGGTGGTTTCTTTCACCCACACACACACACATACACACCCATACACACACACACACACGCACATTAGGAATTACTTGGTGCTTCGTCCTTTTCACAAATCCTTCAGAGACTACAAGCTAAATTACACACAAATGGCACATGCAACATGCCATTTACCGTTTTATTTCCTCAAGTGGAAAACTACCTTCATTAACAATTTGTGCACAAGTTAAATTAAAAACTGAAAAGCTTTGCGTGTTAACTATTACAAATCTTAATGAGCTCATATTTTTCCCTTTGCGGTATCCATTCATTTGTAGTTCACTTCTTTCTATACACATATCAAATCAATCAAAAGTAACAATTGTTTGTCATTGCCAAAGTTATTTGCTTGAGAAATTGAAAATGGCTACAATAAGAAACACTCAAAGTGTGCACAAAGCGAAGACAACAACACCGATCCCATAAGGTATATATATATATATATATATATATATATATATATATATATATTCTTGACTCGTATCAAAAGCCGAGTCGATATAAACTTGTGAGTCTGAGACTAGAGGAGCAGAAACTTCAAATTTTGAATATAAGTTTTCGTGTACTCCGCAAAAATTAAGCATTTTTCTTTTCATTTTAATCGATAATCGATTTTCGATTGAAATACAAGATATTATTGATCAACAGCGTAAATTTCATCAGAATCAGAAAAGAAACACCCAAGTTGGATTTCAAAACGTATAAACCACTCATATTGATGATTAATACAATAAAAAGGCTTACATTTAAGTGTGCAAAGCCTTTTAAAACCTTTGAATGTGTACATTGAGCATTCTTACTCGTTGTTTTTTCTGAGTGTAGTGGGTAGTGGGACAGCACTTGCTTTGAGAGAGCATCATGCTCATCAACATCATCCAGGCGGGCTATAATGTCTAATTCATTATATCGTGTGGATGAGTTGCGCGCTGCTTGCCTCGTGGCAGCTTGCCACCGCGTGGCTGCCACCTTGTCCAAGTGCGAGGGTTATTTGCACGTTCGGCCCGTTTCCTGCTGCTTGATGTTGTTTCTATTTGTGTTACTCTCGTTGTTGTATCTGCATTTGCTCATTTGCCACGTTGCTTTATTGCCATCTTTATTTGGGGCTGTCATCGTTCCCAGCTTCATACCCAATCCTCATTCCTGACATCGTTGGAGTTTGTACGTGCCTATTAGCCGATACGTGCTGTACTTCATTTGACTTGCCAACTGTCTGCAGGCAATGCTGAGTATGCCCCAAATGGGTTTGTAATTCTCCACCTGATACAGATTACACACCTGGCTCAAATACATTTTAATCAACAAGAGCATTTTTCGATGACAAAATATACGTACTTAATTACATATGGCAAAATTAGAAGCTTAGTATATCTATATATATATATATATATTACTGATCCATCATTAGATGATCAAATTTCTTTTGATGTCAATTCAGCATTGGCCGATAAAGATGACACATGCAAAAATGCAGTGGAAGAGGACAGTAAAAGTGACCGATGAAGAGTAGCAGGAAAAGGAAGAGACAGTAATAGAAGCCAAGGAGTAGGCGTTAGTGTGATGAAACCACAAGGAATCACGCCGCAACCTTGACGAAGAAAAATGTTAGTTTCAATGTTTCCAAGTTTGACTGCACATATGTCTGTATATTTGTATCTGGGTTAAATGTTTGTTTCGGCTGGTTTGGAGAGGTTTATTTGTAGAACAATTATAATTATCAGAAATTGAAAGCTACATACACCTACTCTACCAATCCAACTAATTGAATGCGATGTCTAAAGAGAGACATCACTCTCAAAAAAAATGGGTGTTACACACTTGGAGCACCAAGCATGCCCAAATTTGCAATTCTCTATGAAAACTCGTATCAGGTTTACTTTATCCTGTTCTTAATTTAATCAACCAAAAATTGCATAACACTTATAAATAATATATATAATAAGAATTATTAATGTGGTTATCATGTACCAAGCCAGCCTGGAAATAGAATGTTGTTAAGCTCGCACTGACTGATAAGTTAAACATTAAATCTTGAAATACCTTTTAAATTGGTTTAAGAAGCTCCTCAGATTGCGGACTGCATCGTCTGCTGGAATCGCTTGTCGCTTTCGATATGCGCGTTTTGGTCGTGTTTCCATATAATGGACTATGCGTCCTGATCGCAATTGCATCTTTTTTCCGAAGTAATATTTATTTTGTGAAACGATTTTTTTTCCAAATTTGTTTTTTCGAAGCAAGTATTGTCAGCTTAAAAGTATATACTATGCCTGAATGAATTTCCTGCTGGCTATGTGAACTATGATGAGGAATATATAACTTTTTATACACTCGGGCACCTTAGATCTAAAATGTCGCATGAAATGCATAGATCAAGTTAATTTAATTTTATCGATAACTGGGCATCTCGATTAAAATCTATTTCCGATAGCAATAAAAGCTGCAATTTCAAACTGGTAATTTGACTGTTCACAAAATGTAACTAAATTTGTAATTTTCACTAAAAACTAATAATTTAAGCTTAGTAGTGAAATCTTAAGCCAATTTGGAAACTTAATTTTGATTATATATTTATTATTTATATTTTAATTTATATTAATTTATATTAATTTAATTTAACTACAATTTTTATATTTGTATTTTGCCCGAATTTGTTGAAATTGAACTTTCCCTCTTCTGACAATTTGCCAATATCTGACAACTTAAGTTTAATAAAATTGTTTTTGTACAGCTGTGGGCTAAGAATGAAGATTGACTTGGGTACAACGATAATAAATGATCTGACTAATGCCTATTCAATATATATATTGTTGAAGTCATTCACTCGGTCTGTCTCTTTGTTGTTTTTGTTGCTGAAGTCTAATTTTGTGTTGCTTTCTTTCTTCAAATTTTGCAATTCAATTTGAAGTCCTTTTTTTATTACTATTATTTTGTGCCGAAGTGAATCAAATGGGTTGCAAGGAATCAATCAATTCAATTTTGTTGCCCCTTTTCATTTTTTTTTTTATTATTTTTATTTTATTTCTTGCTGGGCAACAATTTTCGTTGAATTTTCATTTAATTATGAGCATTGAGCGTTGTTGCAACAGCAAATTGATTATATGTAGTAGTCTATATTTTGTTGTTGTTGTTGTGTTTTGTGTTTTATGCGTGTGTGTGTATGCGTGTGTGTGTGTGTGTGTATGTGTGTGTGTGTGTGTGTGTGTGTGTGTGTGGGTGTTCGCTTCTCTACAATCAATCACGTTGATTTTTCGGTCAGTTGAGGGGGGTTGGTGGAGGTGGCAACGGCAACACATATATGTATATATATATATTCAATACAATATATATATATATATATATATCTATATATATGTACATTTATATTTGGGGCATGGGCTCGCTAACCGGTTATCATGTGGACCCAAAATGAAAGGCATAAAAGCGTCAAATTGTAGACTTGTCTATACACACACACACGCACACACAGCTGGGGCTATTAAATTGTTGGTAAATGCACGCTGGGGACTCTACAGCGGCACACAGCTCCCTCTTCATTTCTCTCGTTCTCTCTCTTTCTCTCTCTCGCAGTCTGTGTCCCCCTTAGTCTCCCTCTCTCTCACTCTCTTTGTCTCTCTCAATCGCTGTGTGTTGTATGTTGCATGGCCTTTTGCGTGTCTCTGTCGGACATGAGGCATGTCAAATAGTTGTCAATTATTTTTATTACAATTTTCCTCTTTGTGTGCCGTCGGGGCGTCTTTTTACAGTCACGCCTAACGCACATTCAGGCAGCACCACCCATTCCCCATCCCCTCCTTGTCCCCACTTTTCCCCCTCCGCCTCCATGCCCCCACCACACCTTCTTTTTAAAAAATGCTGTATGCCATCTGCTTGTTTCTTGGTCTCCTTAGTTTTTTTTTTTTAAATTTATTATTTGGTTGCGCGTCTTTTGTTGATTGCCAGGCAGGCGTTGGGCTCCCTCTCGTCCTTGGCGTCCTCAGCATGCACACACATGCCGCATAAGTTCAAGCATAGGCTTAATTGGCATTCAGCTAGTGTGTGTGTGTGTGTGTGTGTTTGTACACTCTGAGAATGTTCCTTGCTCGTAATGCAACTTCAAACCAAGTCTCTAAGTGGCCGCCAGCCCAAGTAGCTAACAAAGACAAAGAGAAAGCTAAGCCCAAGAAAATCATTAAGCACATTTTAATTATACTTAATTTGTAGTATTAAATAAAACCATATACAATAATTCACTAAGCAGTTAGAGATCAGCATTTTTTATTATTACAATACAATACTTAAGAGCCAGAATAGTAGCTACAAGGACCTATCGCTACTCAAAAATAGACTTTGTTCCAATTTTAACTGATGAAGCTTCTTTTTTAGAAACCTGGATGGCTGGATGGTTTGAAAAAAGCGAGACTCTATTTCCCTATATGCTCGAGACTAGATATATATTTATATTTAAGGAAATGTCTATATTGCGGCTATTTCAACAAGATAACAAGCCCAAAGCATATCAGAAACAACGGCACTTTTAAGCTTATTGTGGCCAATACGAAATGCTGCTCATTAACTTTTTCAAATATTATTTTTTTGCCGTCATCAGATGAATATATCGCACTCGTCGTCAGCTGTGAAGTTTGAATCTGAATAAACACAATATTAACATTTTTTACAACGCATCTGCATAAAAACACATTTCAGTGGTAGTTTTTGTTTTTTAAATTAATTATTTAAATACAGTCATATTTTTCCAATTTTTTTTTACATATCTAGAAATTGTTTTCATTACGTGAAGATAAGAGTTATATATATATTAAAATTTTAATTTTAAAATCTTTTCTTAAAGTTTATAAGAACATAAGTGCATGAAACATGTTCGTAATACTCATTTCAAGAACTTTTAGATTTTATGTATTATTATAATATTTTATTTTAACAAATAACAGCCTGAATTTAAGGACCAAGTTGTGCACAATACCCTATTCTGTTTTTTTGCGAGTGTATATATATATAGATGTATGTATGGTTGTGTGTGTGTGTGTGTGTGAACTTGTATATATATATTTTTATAATTTTGCCATTTCTTTGCGCCTCGCATTGCATACATTTCCATTTCCATTTTCTTTGCCACTTTTTATGCTTTCATGCGCATTGTGAGCGCTTTTCCTGTCATTCGCGTAATTGTATGAGTGTGCGTGTGTCTGTGCGTGTGTGTGTGTGTGTGTGTGTGTGTGTGTGGCATTTCAAGCAGCTCAGATTGTGAAGCGCGTTACCATTTTGTGTCGGCAGCCTTAACAACAAATTCAAATCCAGCGGAAGTAATTTGATGCACACGCGAATAGGGGCAGGGGCAACACTGGGGATGGTGAGGAGGCGGCGGGGGGAGGTGGAGCGGGGAGTGTGTAGAGGTATGTTAAGGGCGCTTGAGTGTGCGGGGACCTTGCCCTCCCGCCGGCTCGCCCAGCGTGCAGCAGCAGCAGCAGCAGCAACTGTGCACGCTGAGCTGTTTGAATGGGAATTGACAGGCAGCGTCTGACTGACTGTTGGCACTTGCAACATGAGGCATTGAGGCATTGAGCCCGCTGACATATTGAGCAGTTAAGCAACTGCCGCATGGTGATGCTGCTGCCAATTATATGCTTGCCACACAAATTGCCCGTAAATGTGCGGCTCAAAAAAAAGAAAAAGCAGCACGTCGAATACTCTGACAGACAGACAGATAGATGATAGCCTTGTAGCACGAAAATAAAAGATATTGCCTCACTGTGTGGCAAGTACTTCAAATTTTATGAGCCAATTGCCACGGTCGTGTTGGATTTATTTTTTAATTAATATTATGTATTTGATATTATATTTATTTTTTATGTATTATATTTTAGTTTTTATATTTTATTTGTCATATTTTATATTAGATATTTGCTATGTTATATTTTATACACTTATGAGATCTTGGTACATTTGCTGAATGGGATGAAATGTAGTAAAATGGAATAGTTGATTGAAGTTTGAACGTGTCTCTTAAGTTCAACTGAAAACAAATCAAGTTTAATCTAAGTTTTAGGACTAACAAATAGACAACATTTAATTTGTTTATTATATTCGCTTAATATTAAGTGATTGTCGATAATCGATAAGAAAATAAATCAATATTTAGAATCGATTCTTAACGATATTTATCAGGTAATATAAATGATCGATTATCAATATTTGCTTGGTGTGCGATAGCTTTACTTCCAAATTTCTTTAGATTTTAATAGTCTTTCTTCGGGCAGACAGATATATATATATATATATATATATATATATATATATATGTTGTATGTTACAAACTGTGGCACAACTTCATGATGCCCACATTTTAAGGGATGGAGGGTATGAATGGAATACGCACACACACACATGTTGCGTGACATAGTTGAAGTAGCCGCAGCTTGTGTAGACAAATGCTGGGCTGCATACTTTCAGGCGTCGCTGTCAGATTTTATTTGCCTCAATTAAATATTTCAGCTAATTAGCCAACACTTTACACTCGCAGACACAAACACACACACACACGCAAACACGTGCACACACTTGATGATTGATGTGAAATGCTAAATAATTATGCCAGGCAGCCAGCGCCTCAATCAGTCAGTCAGTCAGTCAATCAGTCACTCGCTTTGTGCGCCTGCTGCTCTTATGCAGTGGGAAAGCTCTTCGCTGACTCGCCCGTGCTCCGTGCCCCGTGCCCCTTTATATTCCAAATGAGGCGTGCGGAATGCGCATACATTCAACGAAAGTACCGTTGGCTTTAGCCTTGCGTATTGACTTTTGCCAGGCTTCAAATGATTTCATTCAAATTTGATGAGCACACAAAAAAAACAACAACAATAACATTAAAAACAAAAAAAAACAAAACGAAGAAGAAGGAAAAGGCAAAACGCACGACTGAGTGTTTTTTATTCACATTCACATTCACAGTCACATTCTCAGTCACATTCACGTACTGATTAGCATATTCGCTTTGCGAACGTACGACTCGCGACCCATACAAAATATGTTTGCTTAAGTGTTTAATTTGTTTGCTTATCAACAAATAGAGCTTGTGTTATATTCAATCAATTTTGTGTTTTAATCACCCAAGCTGGGCTGAGTGGGTGCCAGGACAACCAAAGTACTCAAGTCACCCTGTGTACATAGACATAAACATATGGAGTGCTTTTTCTTCGCCGTCTTTGACAGTCTGCATCCAACGATAAGAGAAACTCAGTCAAGGGAACGCAAATTGAAATTAAAAACAGGATATGTCCTTCCTTTGATCTATCGATATTTAAAAGAAAGTAAAGTCCTTAAGCTCATTGGAATTCACATCTTTTGTTGGGTTTTCAACACAAAATGCCAACGGCTGCTATTTGAACTGATTGTCTTTTAAAACATAAACTTAATCTTCTGGGATTTTCAAATAACTTAACTTCTTTGCAACTCAAACTAAAGTTTATTTCAGAGGCTCTGTCTCAAAGTTCATAAATAACCTTCCGATGAAGTAAGGCTAACTCTTTTCCTGATCAAAGGTTACAAACTGTTATTTGTGAGTTCTAATACTGTTAGCTTTAAGTAGCAAGCAGCTTGGATCAAGGTAACTAGGAGCTCGACAAAGATAAATATAAAAAAATATATATAAACATAGCGAGCCTTTGCAAGCAGGTCTGCTCTCCATATTAAATAAGTACACACTATAATCAGAATGTCAGCTCCAAGTGAGTTGCTCAACTAGTTTCCCCTAGGGATTTTGCAGATTTTGGGACTTTTTATTTTCTGTCTAACTGTATGCCTCTTGTGGGTGTAACCATTTCAAGATTGCATTGTTATTGTTGTCCTGTATATATATCTTTTCAGCTGAAATACACTGCAATATATGTATATATATTTGCATTTTTTGTTGCATATGTCGATAAATCGCTTCAAATGAATTGGCTGTCGTCAGCTTATGGATTGCGAATTGATTAATTTAATAATAATTAAATATTAACGTAGATTTATGGGTTTAGGGTGAATGGTTGAGCTACCTGCGCTGACAGCTGTTATCCTCGTTATCCTCGTTGGTATCCTGCAACCTGAAACTGGTTTAAGCCTGCCAGCTGCAATTGCATTAAAGCAAATTCTGTGCAGAGCAAAAGCTGACTGGCTGCCTGGCTGAATGGGTGGCAAGGAGCGGCTATTAATTCTCATTGCCGTCGCCATTAAAACACTTTTCAATTTTTCAAATGGGGGCACAAATTTCTGACATTGAAAAATTATTCGGGCAAGGGCTAAATGAACAAGGGTCAAAAGCAAAACGAAGCAAAGCACGTGGCATGTGGCAAACGGCAAGCGGCAAGCGGCTGCTGATGAAAGAGAAAAGCGAATAATAAGCGAAAAGGAAGCTTCGACACAAAAAATACAAAAATATTAGGAAAAATATATGAGAACGCTTTAGATGAGTGAGCTCAACTGCCCAAATGCCCTCCTCGCCTATTTGTTAAATATATTCTAGTGTTATTTGAGCAGTTACTCGACAATATGTCAAGATATATATTGCTATCGGAAATCGATATGTATCGATATTCGCGAAATTATAATAAGAGTCTCCAAGATCCACGTCTTAATATAGACGAGCCTGGCTTTAACGACTCGGCTGTTTGATCCTGATTAAGAACATATGTATATATATACTTTATATATACTTTATATATAAATACTTTATGGGTTTGTAGATGTTGCCTACTGCCTCTTACATACTTTTTGCAGAGCACCCGTTATACCCATTTTACCCATTTTTAATGGGTTCAGGGAATATAAAAAAAAAACGGTTTTGTTGCAAAATTTATGTGACCCACTGTAGCTCGTAGCTCGTAGTTCGTAGCTCGCGCCCCTAACGAGCTGTTCCCGACCCGATAATAGGTAAATAAAACCAAAACAAAATCCCCAACTCCCAACCCAGCACAATTCTCAAACCTTCGTCGCCTTGGGGCTATCGTCTATCGAGTGATTTGAGCTGACGACAGAAAAAACAGCAGCTGCTGAGATATGCCACCCCTAAGCCCACCCCCATCCTCTGCACACACACACATACCCTCCCCCGCATATCCCTAGTGTCAGTTTCGCACTTTCATCCTTTCATCCTTTCGCCCTTGAGTTGAGTTGAGTTGAATATTTACCGCCTTTCGTGTGCTTGAAGCACACTTCGCATTGCGCTCTGTTTCACAATGCGTTTTATGCTTTTACAACACTGGATTTCATTCAATAATTAAGCAAGCCATCATCAAATTTGCATGGCTCAATTTGCTATGTAAAATATCTGGGCATAACTTTTATATAATCAGGGGTAGTGAATTTTACACAAAAAAAAAAACAGAGAAAGATGAATTTACATACAGAAAAAAAATTGATAGTGAAATCGTTAGATTTCTACAACGATTATGCATATCATAAAATAATCACAAAATAATGTTAGACTATTTACTGAGTATCGCTTTTAAATATTAAGTATACGCTATGGGGCACGTATATTGAGTGCTGCAGACAGCAGATTGTAGACAGCAGCCGACAGGCTGGCAGGCTGGCAGGCTGTTGGCCATAAACATTCCACTGACACTGACATTTGGGAAAAGATACAGACACACACACACATCCACATACACTGTCGGCACTTACAGAATTAGAGAGAGAGAGAGAGAGACAAATGGCACAGGAGTACCATCCATCCATGCAGGCATTCAACCCGCAGCAGCTGCGAATCTGAGAATCTGAAGTTCACCGAGGGAAAGAGAGAGCTTGAGTTGACCCAAACCCAAAAGCCAACCACAGAAATCGAAACGAAAATGCATTAAGAATTTAAATATAATCAGAATCACACCACATACACTGAGAGAAACAAAGTACACAAATCAAGTTGCCAAGATCGAAAAAGCCGGGAAAATCGGAATCAAATTTTGAACTGGTAGAAAAATTGTTTTTTTTTTTAATTTTGAGAATTGAAGGTCTTAAACTTTTTGAATTGATTGCAAGGCAGCGTGTTTCGCCGAGTGTATGTGTCACACCTATGTATGTGTAACAGCCTCCCACCTCCTCTCGAACATTGCAGTGTATTGCTGTGTATTGCATCAAGCCTCAGGCGGCAAGCTGACTGTGAGAAGTGAGAATTAAATGAGAGATAGACATAGACCCAAAGGCGAGACACGAAACAGCGAACAACAACAGCAGAGACAAAAGGGGTGCAAAAGGAAATCAGAAAATCAGGAAATCAGTTTAAGCAATATACAAAATTCAGAGATAATAATAATTGTATTGTGTTCCGTTTCGGTGCCTCAATGCCTGGAATTCTTGCTGCCTGAATGCCTCAGTGCCTCCTGCTGGGAAAATGTGTCCACACGCCTGGGGATCTAGTAATTGCATTAATCCTTACTCCACACACACAACAGACACACTCACTCACACACGCACACATAGTTACACACGCAAGGAAACAGTTTTTTAATTGAATTTCCCATGAAACTGGTGCGTTCCGCTTATTTGCATGCAGAAAAGGGATGAAATGTCAGCTCATACAATAAGTATACACACACACACACACACAGACACACACACTACCTAAACACACGTACCTACAGACACGCACATGTACACACACACACTACATAAATCAACCTCAACTAAAGTTAAGCATTAATCAATGTGGAAAGAAAAGTCGATCGACACTTTTATACTCTCAGTCCATAAAAAAATCGAAAAGTGGCATGAACTTGTGCCAAAGTGTATAAAATGCAACAAAGAAGCAACTGCAACCGCATTAAGTATTTATATATATATATATATATATATATATATATATATATATATATATATATATATATATATATATATCAGCATGAACAGTGGAGTTTTTAAATGGAATATATTCGTCTTATCGATAACTGCTCGTCTGCTCTGTGCTTATTGGTACAAGTCGATTTCGATAGCAATAGTTGACACAGTTGTAAAGATATATTCTTCCAACAAATATACATTTTATACCCAGACATATTACTGATCAGTTACTTTGATATTGAAGAAACAACTATCAGCCATCCTACTTTGTATTTAACATCTGGATTGAGGGTAACAGCGAGTCGACCTCTCCCGACTACTGCATTCGAACTTGTTTATATTTGATTTGCATCGGTTTAAAGGTGTTTGCATATTGAAAGTAGTACCTACACAGGTATATATGCTTTATACTATCTATTGACATGACATACATGCGTACCTTGTATAATTAAAAGTTCGATGGGGATTAAGAAGTTCATTAAGTTGAAGCTTCCACTTGGGCAATAATGATTTATATCTTTAGTTTTAACAAAGACATAGTTTGTCAAGTATATTTGTAAATATGTGGGTATATTACGGATGCCATAAAGCGCGGCAAGTCTGTTGACAAAGCCATCAAACTCCAAGGACACAAGGGCAACAAGCAATAAGTATTAAAGATATATGGCTGTAAATAAACGTATAAATGTATGGGCTTTGGCAGCAGCCGGCTTCAAGTGCCAAAAATTGATTACGAGCCAAACGGAAGTAAAACCGAAAGCGGCCAAGGAGAGGTGGGTCGGATGGGGGCTGCTTACGCAGCGTATGAGCGATTTTTTTGTGGGCTTGAGGACTTACCCGCTGGCAAAAGCAATTGATACAAAATCATGGTCACAATTTGCGCAAATTGCTTTATCGTCGAAGTGCCGGGCAAAAAAAAAAAAAAAAGAAGAAAAACGCTGACAAAATGTTGTCATGTTTATGCATGAGATATCACTTGTACTCTATCTCTCTCGCTCTCTCATTCTCTCTCTCTCTCTCTCTCTCTCTCTCTTTGTCTCTTTCTCTCTTACTCTGTCTTACCTGTCGTATAGGATTCAGTGAGTGAGTATTGCTTATTAATCGCTTTTCATCTTTCGAGGGAACAGCAAAAAGCATAACGCCTAAAGTTGCATCTCAAATGAGATGTTTTCTCGTTTTATTACTTGTCGATGTTTAATAGAAGCGATATCGCTTTTCCAAAATTATTTTGGAAAATGTTCATGTATCGCCCCAAAGATACGATAAGTAAATTAGAAAGACTTTTTCAAATTGTTTCTATTATTAAATGTAGAAAAGTTAAAGCTCATTTCGGAAAAAGATTTAAAAAAAGAACTCATTAAGTTTGCTCTCTTAAAATACTGATGTTTAATAATATAAGTAACAAAAAGAGGCTTAAAAAAAACAATCTGGAATTAGACACAATTTTTCAAAATTGTAGAAAAATCAATTCTGGAATTAAGCAAAGAAAACCCTATATTTTACACAGACACAACCTTTAGTTGAAGAACTGTACTTTTTGAATTATAAGCTGGTATTTTGATGCATATGTATATGGATGTGGATATGTATTCTGTGTTGATGTTGCAAGCTGAGCGTTTCGCCGTGTTTATCTGTTCGCGACTCTCGAATTTATATACAATTATGTTGATAAATTGAAAGAGTCGACAAGGTGGCTGCTTCTGAGTGGATTGCTGGCCGTGACTGGGTGGCTGGGCGTAGGTAGGGTCAAAACGCACATCTCAGCGCTCTTGTGGGATGGCCATTTGCAAGTTTTTGGCTCTGGCTCTGGCTCTGACTCGAACTGTGGCCCTGAGCACATGCAAATGACGATCCTAATTTATGCTGCGGTTCGGCTACACATTTACATAGCACTTCCAAAGAGGCACGGAGAGGGGGATGGGGAGCGGGAGGGGGAGTAAAACACTCAACCAAAAAATAGACACGCTTGTCTCTAAATTAAAATCGGGACAAGGTCAAAGCTGCTACACAAAAAAAAAAAAAAAAACGAAGCAATTTCTTCGTTGAAATTTCGAAATTCCCAAAAGTTATATTGCTTTGAAAATATTCATGAACTTGACTACTTTGACTAGGATACTTGGCGCTTGTCCTCAAAATGGATCTTATGAAGAATACAAACAAATAGTATAAGTTTTGGCAAATCAGCCTGATATCAGCATTAAAGAAGTAGAAGTCATATAATTCAGATTCTGATTCTGAAAAAGAAATTGTTTTTCTCTGAGTGTATCGTATACCGTGTGAACTGTGTGGGAATTGCGGGCAGCTGCTTGACCTAGTGCGGCATTTGGAATCACTTAAGTCGCCGTCCACATGCACGAGCCACCATGTTGGGCAAAGGGGGGGAGCTGGCAGGACGGCTGGTTTAGTTGGATCTCTGGCTGCAATCATATTCATAACCAGGCTTAAGACAACCAACTGACAGCCATTCGAAGCCATGTAAGCCGCCAGCAACAAAACACAAAATACACAAAAACACAAAATATAAAGGCCAAAACAAAGACAAAACAAAAGTACAATAGCTAGACAGGGCTAAGGGTGGCAGAGAAACGGGGAAACAGGGTAACAGGCAGCAGTCGGCAGTCGGCATTTGTGGCTACTTAGTGGCCAGCGTTTGACATAAACGCTGATAAGGGATTCCATTCTAACTTCCCCAAGCGCTTAGCTAGATAAACAGTCGGTTGAAGTTTATTCCAGCAAGTAATCGAAACGATATTTTAGCTGAACTCAGGCTGAGGCCCGACTTTAAGTGTGGCAATATATCAATGTTTTAATTCAAAAAGTGCACAAAATGTAAAACAGTATTTCATTTAAATCTTACATATAAATTACCCATACAAATTAAATGACATTAAATAAGAAAGTGTGTAAATCTTGGGCCATTCAAATGGAAAATGGTTCAACACTTAATGCAGTGATTGGGGGAACCCCAAAAAAAAGCCAATCAGATGAAAATTGTTGAACATTGGTGGCCTAATAATAAGGAAAGTGAAAAGTTAAGAAGGCAGAGATAGAACTAGGGAGAGAGCAAGTAAAGAAACGATTGGCACATCTCGAGTAAGATAAGATAAGTTTGGCGCAGCTAAGCACGCTCGGAGATTTCTCAGAGATATGTAAGTTTTGAGAATGAAATTAAGGGAAACAAGAGTTCCACAAAGAGCAAAACTTGAGTTAAAAGTTAGAAAAGTTAGGACGACCTAATAGAAAAGTGGAGTCCATGTTGCCATTAATTAACTTAAGTGGGAAAACCACACAGAATAAAGTTATACGGTCAAACAACGATGGAAGGTTGAATGGGGAAGAAGCCAACGAAGATTGGCAACCCAGTTAAAGCCGCCTTTAAGCCAAAAAGAAGGAATTACTTTTATTTGGCTGAAATGAGATGCAAAACGATTACAAGTCAAGCTAATTTATGAAAAGATTCAAATATATATATACATGTATATGAAAATCACAAATCACATAAATTGAAAAGCCAAATCGAATAAAGGACAAAACTTCGATTTGAATGCGATATTTACCGCAAGGAAATCACTTGATTTTTGATAAGAATTAACGTGCCACTCGCAACAGGGGCACGCCAGACCATGGGGGGCGGGGGCAAGTGACTACAAGGATGTTGGGGAATGTGCTGAGGATTAAATTTTGATGAGACGATTTCATTTTGATGTTAAGCATAATTTGTAAAGTCTGAACGAGAGCCACAGGCCACATTGAATGGACTTATTAGTCAACTAAGTGTATCCTGTATCCTCAGCTCTGTGGGGGGGGGGGGGGGGGGATTGGCCATTGCCATGGGGCATGGAACAAGGCAGGGGCAGGCCAACTGAAGAGGGCGATTAGTGGTAGCAGCGTCTGGCACTGTGTGTGTGTGTGTGTGTGTGTGGGCAGAGAAGAGACTCATAATTAACCTCAGCAATCTCGGGCGAGAAGTGTCGCATTGGGAATATAGCGCATACGCCGCGTGCTGCTGCCACTTAATTTTTTTGTGCCTTGTTGCTTGTGGCGAGGCAATCTTTGACCTGCTCCCATCGCAATACGCAATAATGATGATAAGTTTTCCTTGCGAGATTGAATATGCACTAGAATAAACGCACTGCTGTTTGTATTAAGCACAAATCGTAGTGAAATCATAATTTGACGTTGATTTAAGTACAACCATCTATAAGTTTGTCTCAGTGTATGCGGCTGGTCTGGTTGGTCTTTCGTCTTTGCTGTTTTGTTGCTTGGTATCTAGTGCTTAGTGTCTGGGGTCCTCACAAGGGATACGCACAACTTTGACAAGTGGTTACCATTTTTTAATGTCACATTTTGTGGCCACGCAGCACTTGATTGGGAATGCCGGGGCGAGGGATTGGATGGGAGAGGGTGTACTGGGTACTGCGTACTGCTTTTTACTGACCAATGAAGCGTAAATTTTAAAAATTGTAATCAATAGTAGCAGAAATTGAGCTAGCTGCTTGTTTGCTGGCCTAACTGTTTATCTGCCACATGGAATGCTTCATTGACTTTTATGTTAAGGGACAAACAACAACAACAACAACAAAAACAGCAACAACAAAAACAGCAACAGCAGCAGCAGCAGCAGCAACAAATACGAGAAAGTTTCTTGGGGTTTTGGGGGAGCAGTTTGTGAGTTTTAAATTTCAAATATCCCGGTCGACATATGGCGTTTGAATATTCCAATAATATTCATAAGTTTATGCTCAAATATTCGGATGTTCGTTCGATAGTTGTATTTTTGGCTAAGCAAAAGGTAATTGGGTAAATGGGGACCAATCGATAATTATCGATTTTAATTATCCATTGCTGTCAATAGTTGTAATTAAATGTAATTATTAGCTCGTTTTCGTGATTCGACATCGATTGTTGTCGATGGCACGGGGCTTGCTGTTGTTCAAAAATCAATAATACAGTTAGCGCAAACGATAATGCTCCACCTCTACACGACATCCAAAACAATAATATATTTACAGCCGGATTGTAAAACATGTTCAACATTTCCGACATTCACATTCTGAGCGTATCGCGATTCCATTATGAATCTGCATTGACTTAAGCTGAACAGCTGATAAATAATAAAACAATTAATTCAAATATAAGACAGACTACAGCTGCTTTTTGTGTTAACAAATAAATAAATAAATCCAATAAATAGGAAAATAATTTCAAAAATGGTACATTTTTATTTTCTATTTTGCTAAATGCTTTCAATTCTATTAAGTGTACTAATAAGAATTCCCAGAAATATATATATATATCATACTCTTCAAAGCAGCGATAAAGACACAAAATACTCGAACATTCGCCGCATTCGTAACGAATGTTGAAAATGTTCGTACTGTAAACATTCAAGAATGTAAGAGATACCGCCTATTAATCTAGTACATCGAGCACTGAAATAGGTATGCGGAATATCGCTGTACCTGCCTCCCTTAATGAACCCATAAAAATAGTATACCAGTGGATAAATGCTGTATGTCAATATTATGTATATACTCTACTCATATGTATATATACAAATATATACAGATATATACTGCACAGCACAAACAGCTCATAAACTCTAAGAGCTCTGAGGGGGGAGGCAAATAGCAGTTTCGGGGCTAAAACTCATAAAAGTTGCTGCTCGCTGTTGTCCGCGCAAACTAAGCCGTTTAAGCGGTTGCGGCACGAAGTGTTAAGACTTTGTTTAACCTGTGACGCCCTCGCCCTCGCCCTCGCCCTATCGCCTCCACCCCCAGCCAATGGCAGCGAGCGTTGAAATGTTTGAATGTTTTATAATTACATTTTATGCGAGAGAGCGCGGAAGAGAGAGAGAGAGAGAGAGAGAGAGAGAGAGAGAGAGAGAGAGAAGAGAAAGACTTGCTGTCTTTGCTCTGCTCTGCTCGCCTACTGCATATTGTGCTCGTCTTTGCTTACACGTTATTCGCGTACACTCAAAGAAACAATATGTTTCAATATGTGGACAATCATAATTAACATCAATTATTGATGACAATTATTGTTTTATTTTATTATGTTGAAGAATTTCAAATGAGAAAAATATACTTCTTTGATTACAAAGAAACGCTTTTTTATTTTTTTTTAGTCCCTCAGATGTATGTTTATGTTATTGATTTTATTTCACTGCTATTTTGATTCATACCTTTACAAATCAATGTTTTATAACCTTTCAATAGGTTGATTAACGTTTCAATAAATTGCTAAATAAAAAAAAAAAAAAAAACGCTTTTGAAATAAGAATATCATTTTGTGGTTGTACTTAATTTGAGCACAGTCTACTTTTATTTCACTATGTCAAATTTAAACGAATCAACTTCTGAATTTCGAAACGCAACTGTTTGATTATCATATCAAATTAATCAATCATCATATCTTAAAACAGACGCTTATAATTGTTGGTCCATCTTTTTTTTGGCTGAGTGTAGGCAGCCTTTTAATGTTGTCGAAGAGACAACAGGTGCAAGGGCGGCACCCGACCAGGGACATGCGGTGGCTTATTTGGTTTTTGGAGTTTTATTGAATGTTTGCTTTTTTGGGACTGCGTTTACGTAATGGATTTTGTTTTGTAATTGCATGAGTTTTATGTGTTCGCCCAACTTCCGCCTTTTAATGGTCGCTTCCCATAAGCCTTTGTCTGCTTTTGTGCAGACTGTACTTACTAGCTGACAGCGCTTTAATGTCAATGCACATAAATCAAACCCCATCGAGCACCTTGATCAGAATCTTATCTGGTTACAGCTCGACCAGCTAACCAGCTAAGCAGCTCAGCTCAGCTGCTTAGCTGCTCAGCTGCCCAGCAGCGTTTTTGTTTTTGTTTTAATAAATTTGTTTGCCATTTGGGGTCGACGAACATGTTTCAGGTTCAGTCCCAAAAACCCTCAACTCACTTTTTCAGCGAGTGCGGTAACCGTAATAAATCCCGATGTCTGTTTAACGAATGTGAATTGTTAGACATAAAATGAAAGGCATGTTATGAATGCGGCTTACAAGTTTTGCAGTTTACATTCCTATCCCATTTCCATTTCCCTTTCCATTTCCATTTCCCCTTTGCATTTCCATTTCAATTTCCAATGTCCAATATTGAATCCCTCTACTCTTTATCTGTATCATTGTTTCAGTCAACAGCTGTTTATTTGTGTGATTGAGCTCAATAGCTCGTTGTATTTGCCAACGGTAATCGGATTGATAAACATTGATGCATCTACTTCTATTGTACACACTGTTTTGGCCTGTCCTTTGGGTTCGTTACCAATAATAACAAGCTCATGCTCATGTACTTGTTGACTTAATCCCGTCTAATTAGCTCCTCAGTATATGATTGACTGCGACTCTGCGAATGTACATTGATAGACAAGTTGTTAATGCGTAAGTAATTCGCTTATGATTTTTGATAAAATGAGATGATTATTAATGGGTTGGTTGATTACGATTAATCGACAAGTTGTTTATACGTCAGTAATTTGTATATTAACTATTTTAATGTGACGATTGACAAGTGTTTGATGAGAAGTAGGCTGATTGATTGTGATTGATAGAGAAGTTATCAATGCTTAAGCAGTACTATTGTTGATGAAACGCTTCGATCTATGTTTTAGATGGTATGCGAGACAAATGATTGATTGACACCCACTTTTGATTGATTGCGGTAGATATTTATATTTAAGCGACTGATTATCTTTTAAAGAAGGCGACAAGAATATATAAATCTGATTATTATCTGATTTGGTCCACAGTCCGATTGATGGGAAATGAAATAACAGTCAAATAATTGGCTGTTTGGTGATTGACTACTAATTTATGGAGGCATACACATTTAATTCATGTTGATTAACTGCAATTGCGTGCCTAATAAGTTCATAAAGCCGACTTAATGGTTCATCTCTGATGTGCTTTAGTTGATGGCCGTTTGGCTGATGGTTGATGGTTGATGAATTAATGGCATCAATCAAATCAACAATTAGTCGCTATGTTTAGCAATTCAACATGCTGTTAACTTTACGAACTGCCCAAAATATAAATGCTGTTGCCTGCTCATGCGGCATGCGGCATTTGTGGCAAATTCACAGCTTGAGGGCAACTTAATACCAGCTTTGTATTCCATTGCACAATTTACGTATAATTTGATGCCTAATTAAAGCAAACATGCGTGCAAAATGTCTCTTTTAATTATCAATTCGATGAAATGCTGTATTCTATTGTATATTGATGACGACCATTGACTAATCTTTTGTAAATGCTTCTTATCGTCCGCAGGTGACAACAAAGACAACAGCAACAACAACAACAACATCTACTTGTAAATAAAGTGACATGAGGCCTAAACAACAACAACAACACCAACAACAACAGGCAGCAGCAGCACAAAAAACCCAAATCGCAAACGATTAAAAAACGAGCACAGCGAAGGATCCTCGAAAAATAAAATAAAAAAAAGACGAAAAAAAAAACACCTCGAACAAGAAGCACAACAAAGAACAAAAAGGCAACATACGAAAAATACGCGAACAAAGCAACCCAAAAACTGAACAGCGTCGGCCCAGGAAACAAGCCAAACAGATACCCCCCAGTAGGCAGCCGCCTACACCACCCCGCCTCCCCCACCCACCCAACCTACTCGCTCCAAACCGCCCACCCGCAAAGCATAACTGCAGCTTCCAACTTCAGCGGGCGATAAAGAAACCCAACAAGCAGAGCAAACAAAAAGTGCGCATTGTTTTTGCCATTGTCATTCAGCTGGCCTACACCCACCCCCTACCCCACACCCCACCTCTCCAGACCCCTGCAAGGCCCCCGTCCATATCCCAACGCATCACTCTGCTGAGAGAGTGTCAACAGTGTTGGGCTTATTGTTCGAAACGCCTTTGGGCACTCAATTAAGCCCCCAATTCAAGGCAAGCAAGTTGAAAGCTTTGACAAGCCTTGCCACGCCCCCACACCCTTAAGTGGGTGCTGAGGTGGCTGAGGTTGGTGAGGTACACACACACACACACATACACGAGACGAGGAGAGGAGAGGAGAGGCAACGAGTGGGGTGGTGGAGAGTTGGCCCTAGTCAGCCCTGGCATTTGAGTTGATGTGACAATGAAACTGAGCGTCAGCGCGTATCGGGCGCATGCATCCGCACACAAGAAGATCCTCTCCAGCGGTTATCATTCGCAGCTCAACTACGGCAGCACTGGAGCCGCCGCAGCATCCTCATCATCATCGGCGGCAGCAGCGGCGGCAACTGCAACGGGCCTATATACGGTGAGTACAAACCCCAGTACAATCCTAGACTCTAATCAATTCGAATCGGAAAAAAAATCCCACGTCTAGTTCAGCTCGAAGCAAAAACTGGACTAGATATAGCTCAACAGAAGCACAGACCCAGACTGAGACTAGATATCGCATAACTCAGTCCCAGGCCCAGACTGAATGAACTCGAGTGAAGAATTAGCGTACTTAATTGTTAATACATACCTCAAGCACAAAGTACAAGCTTTAAATGCGTATTTGATGCTTCATTTATAAAGAGCACCTTTTTTTTCTTCGAGTGCAGACTTTATTACTGCTGCCCAGTCCGCTTTCGTCCTGCAACATAAACAGCATCATTAAAGCAGACCAATTCTTAGTGGCCCATAATTTCATTTAATGTAACTTTTTTGTTGTTGGCCCCCCTGGGGTTAGCTAACCTTATGGGTCAATCGATTAGATTGGGTAGCTGATTGAGTGCCTAGTCGATGGAAGCGGACTAGGCAGATGAGTAACGATAATAACGATGAATTTCGAGAGGCTTTATTGACCAAAATTTATCTGTCTCTCTCTGACGAAAATATGATAAAAGTTAAAAAGAAGTTAGGCTAGGAGATACCCTGACCTTAAAGAAATCTTTAGCGAGCTCATGATATAGAAATGCATTGATTTTAAAAATCAGTTCGGTTGAAGCAAACAAAGGTTGAGGTATATTAAATTACATTCGTTCAATTAACAAATAATTCAACTGCATTCATATAATTTTTGCTTTTTGTTCCAGTGGAGCTTGAAGCCACTTCCTTATCAGCTATCCGACTTAAATAAATATATTGTTTGTATCAAATTCAGTCGAATTATTCAAAATTTTGTCTTTGCGCTTGCTTGTTTTATCTGACTTTATTTTTCGGAAATGCGTTAATCAATCTGTCAATCATTAAGTCATTCGCTTAGCTAGCCCGGATAGTAGTTTAAATAAATATCAATATATTCAGTGGATCTATCAAAAATTCTGTATTAGGGCTTACTAAGATACATGATACTTTACCATATCTTACCTTATTTTTTAGGCTTTATTTTGATTACCAGTCAGTCAATCAAGCCGTCAATCAATCACTCAATAAGCCACTCAGCCAGCTAGCCCGTACAAATTGTTATACATCTATGCATTATTATTACTTATAGACAAACTTAAATGTTGACTATGTGAATTGGTTACTAATGTTCTGTGGTATAAAATAAATCGAAATCGATAAATCGATAAATTGATAAATCATTTAATTTCAATTCAACGGCATTTTCCATTAGAGTATTTGCCTTTCGTTTTGTTTGACTTTGGGGTTTTTTGTTTTTGAGTTCTTGAGAATAAATGTTTATTAGATAATATTGTGTACGGGGAAAATCGATGTACTTTATATGTACTTCAATATCATAAAAAATGTGCACAAATCGCTGGCATGCAGTCATGCAGAAGTTGTGTGTGTGTGTGGAAGTGCTTATGCTACAGGATATGGGTAAGGATATGGGTCGTAATCGTGAAAGTACTACTTGTATAAATGAATGGACACTTTCCGGGCATATTCAATTTGAAATCAATTTCAAGGAACAGAAAGAGAGCAGGAGACACGAAGAGAGAGAGAGAGAGAGAGAGGGAGAGAGCTAGCTGGAGAGTACGATATATGCTTTCACTTTTTAACCACATAAAGTTGGGATCGTCAACATATTTATGGAATGGTCGCCATTGGGTATATTTTACAGCTGGCACCAAAAGTCCGTCTAAAAGCCACAACGGATTCCAATCAAGTTCTGCGGCACACTTAATTGCCGAAATATACCCCAGAATTGCTCAACCTCAACTCCCTTTCTCCCTTCCGCAACACACACAATCAAATTTCCAATCCCATTGGCTCAATGGAGTAAATGAAATGTTATGTTTAAATGTATATTTTATGCGGTTAGATGCCCCATTAGGGAACACATAATTCACACACACACACACACACACACAGAAAGAAATCTTGTGTGCATTTAATCAGTTTTTAGCAATTAGGCACACAACGTTTCCCTATTCTCCTCGCCCATCTAAAAACCGCACAGATTGCTTCTTCGGCTTGGTAAATGGGTTTATTATTGTGTCAGACTTGTG
Source organism: Drosophila macrothrix (assembly GCA_035042055.1). Taxonomy (NCBI): domain Eukaryota; kingdom Metazoa; phylum Arthropoda; class Insecta; order Diptera; family Drosophilidae; genus Drosophila; species Drosophila macrothrix. The sequence continues at coordinate 3,370,066 of JAWNLX010000587.1, forward strand.
AACTTAAAATATCACTTAAATATTTGCTGCAAATTTCGTATTGATTCTTGATACAAAAGGTATCAAAGTATATTGTCCGGTAGGTTGTAGACGATGTCCTTCAAAGATCGGCATTGGCCAAGCATAGCTATAATCCGAGATTTTAGAATAAATTTGAATTTTCGGTTAATTTTTTATATATTTGAGAATGAATGCGAAATTCGGTTCTTTCTAACATTTGGAATTTTCAAAATGTATGCCTGATTGTGGACGTGTTTAATTAGTGGGATCAGAAATGTCTCCATTCACACATATTTATATATATATATATATATATATATATATATTTAAACACACGTTGAAGGTGACAACTGAACTTGTTGTGCATTAAGTATTTAGTCAACTTGCATTAGGGGACACTTTAAATGTGATTTTCATTGTATTATAGAATAATAATTCAATAATAGTTTTTGATCTCGCACCCGCTCCCCCCGCCTTCATGGCCTTCATTATAACGATCATGCCCAAGTCAACGTCGAAGCGCCCACTCCGACACTGGGCGCATAATAATTCAAATTAAATTTTGATTACTCCTGGCACGCAGCCGAAAAGTATTAAAACTTTTACTTCAACAGACTGTGTATGTGTGTGTGTGTGTCTGAAGGTGGGGGGAGAGAAGCGTCGCTGGGTTAAGCGAGAAGCAAACTTATTATGTGACGGCGTCACGTTGCAAGGAACTTAACTTGTGCCCTCGGTGTTGGCCATGGAAACGAACCCACTGAAATATCATAGGCAAGCTTTTAAGCTTCAAGTTTTTGACAGCGTCAAGTAATCAACAACTTATACGATATATATAACTATTTTATTGGAATTCCATTTGCACAGCTCTGTCAAGTCTGAATTGTCGTACATTGAAACCGAAATCGGAATCGAATTCGGAATCAGCATTTAAATTCAGCATTCGAGTGCCGGAACTGATATTAACTATTACAGTCGGACCCGTTACTTAGGTATTCAAGCCGATTTACGGGAAATACTACATTGCCAATTTAAAGTCTCTAGCTCTTAGACAGACAAGGCTAGTGATGCTGTTCACGAATATATATATACATATATATATATATGTATATATATGTAAACATCTTCGATTTTCTTTCTGTGTCGATGTGTTATGCGTTATTCACTTGCTGGGGATCAATGGGTAAGCTGTGTACATCTATATATCTATTTTTATCCTTATTTATTGTTGTCGTATCTGTGAGTGGTCTCTGCGTAGGTTTCAGTTACCAAATATTTAACATGTGTTCATTTTATTGCCCAGTAGGGAACTTGTTAAAATCATGTTCATAATTGAACAGAATATGAACTGTGTCTGTTTTAGCTAGGCAACTTGTATGCATATGAATACTAACAGTCTTACTTTTGTTCTGTTCTTTTTTTGGGTTGGGTTGGGGTTGCCGACGCAGATGGAAACGCATGAGCATGGTGGCAAGTACGCAAAGGATATGTCCAGGCTTGACTGCAACAGCGACACGGACGTCATCAGTCCGACGGGCACCAGCAGTTCTGGCGGCGGTGGAGGTGGGGGTGGAGGCGGAGGCGGAAGCGGCGGTTGTGCACAAGCGGAATGCGGCGGCAGCAGCAGCAGCAGCCATCATCATAAGCGTCATCACAAAAGCGGCAGCGCCTCAGCAGCGGCGGCAGCAGCGGCCAACAACGATGATGACAACAACAGTGCGGCACATTCGTCCGACAGCAAGAGTCCCAGTCAGCGGTAAGTGCAACACACACACTAAAGCAAACACTCACAAATCCTCACACGCACACAGACGTACTCATGTACATTCACACTCACTCGCACACACACACACACACACAAACACACACCCATTGAAAAGTACATGCAGTTATGTGTACGAATTCGTAACTTTTGTCAAGTGACAAGTTAAAAGCTTGACAAATAAAAACAATAATAACAACAACAAAAACTACAACAACAGCAACGAAAACAACAACATGTATAAACAATAATAAAATGAATTCACCAAAGCAATCTATAAAACTTTGGCCATGCCAAACTTAAAATACCCTTGCAGACCAACACACATTTGACACATATACTTTCAAAAATGCGATACGCAAAATTCTTAAGATATATAAATAATAAAATCGGGGGGAAAAAGAAACAAACTATTTGCATCTACTTCAAAAAACAGCAGCTTTTTTTTTAAAGCCAGTTAATGCTCTAATCAAGATGAATTCAGACGACGTAGAAGATTTACAGCATTGCCAGAGGCTAATTTAAAGAGTTTCCTAACTAAACTATAACTTTCTATTATATTCGAAATCAAATGGAACAACTTGAAAAGCTTTGGCATGCTATTTATTCGCTGTCATACAGCAATATACAATCAGACCAAGATCTATTCGTACACCCTTGGCTTATAAGTCTTTCATTCACATTGATGCTTACATTTTTCTTAGTCATGGTTTCATTTATAAATAATATATATTGATATAGTTAAAAGTGCACTTTTGTTATAATTATTATTTTTATCCTCGCGAAAGTGGAATTTTCTAGTTATTGGTTTTAGGATATTAAATATTAAAATTAATTTTAATTATAGAAACCATTTTCTTGTTTTTAATTGAGCTTTGAGGCAAGTCTGATTTCTCTGATTGGGTTTTATGGGTGTCCCCAATTCATGCAACAAATGTTGGAACATGTTGCATTTAATTATCTCCAGAAATTGTTCATATTTCATGAATTTAAATTCAGTATTACATTTTATTTTAAATATAATTTAATTCAATATGTTAATTTTGTATTTTTGTTTTGTGTCGACTAACTTTAGATGACATTAAATAAATAAATAAACAAAAAACTCAACGAATATTTATTGGTCTGTGTTTATGTCTTTATGATATATGAGATATACTGCAATTGCACTAATTGTCCAACAACTGCAAGGCTATAACTATTATATACACGATAAAATACGATTATAACAAGAAAGAACGAGAAGAAAACTTAGGCATGCCTAAGATTAAATACCCTTGCAGACGGTATTCTGTCAATCAATTCAAGCAAGGAAGTTTTTCATAGGAGACCTTGTCTTTTGACAGATTGTTCATATGGCAGCTATATATATGATTTATACATATTATATTCGATATGTTTGCTGAGTGACGAATGACTGACGGGACATAGAGGTATCCACGAGTGCGTCACAAACTGCATGTGAAACTTACAATACCCTCTGCAAGGGTATAGAGGGTATAAGGAAAACTCTTGTCTTCCGAACCATAATTGAAATGCGCTCTCAATTCTCAATTCGTACAGTTCACACGAACAGCCATAAATACATGTACAGCCTGGCCCCCAGGCAATGTTTACAATCATTCACACCCCATTCACACACACTCACCCATACATACATACACACACTCACACATACAAACACACACCCTTGCGTAGAGCAGTAAGCGAATAATTGATTGCAAACAGTAAAAAAAACGTATAAAAGCAAAAAATAAGCGCTAACAAAAAATCGTAGCATACTTTTTTGGGCTTCGCAGCTGCTTTTGACTTATTATTTGAGTTTGTGTTGGTGCCCGCCGCGCCCACAGTTGATGCCGCGTATTGACATATTGACATATTGCCGCCTAGTATGTATATATGTGTATATGTACTTGTGCCCGTATTTGTATTCGTACTCGTACCACTATATTTGTATTCACACACACACACACACACACACTGATTTCTCTTTTTGATTTCAATGTATTTTTATCCTTTTGCCACGCATTCAACTCGAATTTACCCATCCACAAATCGAACAAAAAATGTGAAATCAATATGGGAAATGCCGGGGATGGAGGAGGGGTTGGGGGACTGGAAAAAAAGAACGGATTACGTGAACTGTTCGGTTCTCAGTTAGTCTAGTTAAGTCAACAGCAATTAGCCGCCATTTAGTTATCATTGTTCATTGTTCATTGTTCATTCTTATTTGGCAGCCCAAATAATGCCATTTTTTGCCTAATGTGAAAATAAACATTGACCGTTCACCCTCTCCTCCCCGCACGCCACCTCAACATGCTGCAGCTATTGAGAATTCACTGTGTTTGATTTGGCCACATTGAGTGTCTGGGCAATCAAAATCCACTCTCTAATAGATCACTGCAACTTTACCCAAGTTGCAAATGAAGGAGTTCAAATTTAAAAATAACAATAATAATAATAATAATAATAATGGCAATAAGAATAATGAATCGTAAGGTTCAGAGACTAAGGACCACAAAGTATATTCTCCTAAGTGGTCCTGGTGGGTTTGAAGGGGTTTGGGGTGCGTAATACACGCTACTCACACGCTACTCACACGTAACTCACACACACACACACAAACACACACACACAATCGCAGTGTGTGATAGCTCCGACATTACATATTCCCCACATGCCCATCTTCAACATATTGTTTGAGTAAACTTAAGGTATATTTAGACTGAGTCTCAGTCTCTCCGTCTTTTCGTGGTTGACATGAAGGAAATTATGTAATAAAGATAATTAGCTGGAACAGTTTTCTGTTCTATCTGTGCATGTGTGTGTGTGTGTGTGTGTGTGACCATGTGTGTGTTTATGTTGAGGATAAGTTTTTGGGTTCAGTTTGTTCAGTGATTTCATGAATTAACCTCGGGACCTTGGAGACCAATTTGCCAGTTACGATTAGTCTGGTTGACAACTCTCGCATTCTCGAGAAGATTGTCCTGCTCTTTCGCACTCACTTTACTCCACTTCTCTCTCTCTCTCTCTCTCTCTCTCTCTCTCTCTCTGTCACTCTTTGTGGCAATTGCGGGCAGCCTTACGTGATATCCTGCTGCAAATCCGTGCCAATGCCAAACCAAATGGGCTTTAGTTAAGTGAATTATGTCATGGCTGTTGGCCAAAACTTGTAAGCCAATTGTGTGTAAGTGTGTGTATGTGTGTGTGCGTGTGTGATTGTATGATTGTGCAGCAGTTTTGGGTTAATGCCTGATTGGGCCATGGACTAACAGCGATTGGAATCGCCATTGGGCTTAGGTTTACTCATCAGTTGTATGTTCACAAATAAATTCGCACACCTGCTGAACAAATTGAAATTCGAACAGTTAAGGGATAAGGCTTGATTCGGAACCCCGAAGCTCAATTGCTCTTGCAGTTGAATATGTTCATTGACCATGCATTGCCAATATGTTCATACAAGACCAATTAAGCGATAAGTATTGGTTTCTAGAAAGATATTTTTTGGGTTTTACAAATATATACTTATTTGAAATTTGAAAAAATTCGTATCGAAAACTATGATTTAAAATTGAATTGAGATATGATGGGAACATGGAATATATAGTACAAGTATTATGTAACTGAAACTGAATGAATATGAGGGCAACGGAACCAGCTGAGAACACTCACTTGTAATACTAATAATAATAATAATAATAAAAATACTTTTTATGCGAGTTGGGAACCCATTGAAATTAGGGGCATACACCAACATATGCCACACACACAGTCGGTTGGGAGTATACATTATACATTTATGGCAGCTATATATTGTGTATATATTTTACCCCAATTGGAAGATCGTTCAACTCATCGCTGACCAGTGCGCAGAGCAATTGCCACTGCACAGATACTAATTTAAGATACACAGAGAGGGATAGACTTATATTGACACCGGCACAGCATCAGTTGCATCAGCCGCATCCCAATCGGGGACATGACCATGGTCAGCATCCTCGCCAGCGCCGGTGCCAGGTGCGTTTGCATCACAATAGTCCTGCCTCCGATGGTAGCTGTTATTCGTTGGCGACAGGAGGCGGAGGAGGCGGAGGAGGAGGACCTTTAAGATCCGGTAGCTTTACGCAGGTTAAGACCCTCTCATCGTTCATCAGCGAACATCCCGAGGAGCTAGTGAGCAACAGCAACAGCAACAGTAATGGCAACTTCAATAACAACAACATCATCGAAAATGGCTGCAACAGCAACAACAACAACAACAACCCAAATCAGACAACAAAATGGAAAAGCCTGCGTGCTGTGATGGCATATTACTGTTCATTGCGTCGCATTAAGAGGAACGGTGCTTTTACAGAACCCAACTAACTAAAATAAACTAAACTAAACTAAAAACTTAAACCACAACTAATCTAATCTAATCTAATCTAATCTAATATAATATAATCAAGCAACTATATAATCGTACTACTATCTTGCATTCTCTGTGTGTGTGTGTGTAATCAAAAACCCCCCTTCTCTCTCTCTCTCTCTCTCTCTGTCTCTCTTTCCATCTCTCAAAACATCCTAAATACCGTACCGTACCGTTTATCCAATCCAAACAACCAATAAACTTTCTCTCACACTCTATATAATAATAATAATAAGCAAAAAAAAAGAAGAAGAAAAACACAGTTTATTTTAGTTTTTGCGTGTCTCTCTCTCTCACACACTCTGACTGTCTCTCCTACTCTAAGCATATAAGCATATATGTGTGTGTGTTGCAAGTACAACTTACTTTTGTGTATGCCACACATAAATAATACTCGATTTTGACCGTTGTATCAACCGTTGTATGTCAGACCATTCTCCACGTTCTCTCTCTCTCTCTCTCTCTCTCTCTGTCCTCTATCTCATTTATAGAACATTGAGTCGCTTGCTCGCTAGCACTCTTTGGTCCATCTCTCAGAGATTTTCGCTTGTCTTATGTAAAGAATATCTCACAATCATTTTTATAATCCTTCTGTATTTTGTTATCCGTCCCTCTGTCCCTCTGTCTCTCCCTCTCTCTCTCTCTCTTCATATCTCTCTCGCTTCGCCTCTTTATAATTTTCATTATTCATCACACAGGGTGATTCTACTGGATATTTCATCTTCCTCTCGCAGGGTGTTCGCTGTTGAAGTGTTTCTAAGCCAGATGTTGTTTTCTTCCTTGGCTCAAACTTTATTATAATAATGCTACACTTTATTCCATCCACTTGGGGTTTGTGCCAGTTTTTTGGCAAAAAGTTTATCAAGCTAAGGCCAAAGTGCATCTGCACACACACATACATCCACACCCACATATACACACAAACACACACACACAAATATGTGTAAAAAAAATGAAAAAATCTCGGCAAACAGCAAAAGTTGAAGTGGCTTTTGAGTGGTGCAGTGTGTAGAGAGAGAATCGATATGTTTAAGCTGCCTGCCTGGCTGCTTGCATTGTAGGCGAACTTTTGACACACATATGTACATATACACACACACACACACACACACACATACACACACACACACACTTACAGATATAACTGCGCCTATGCATATATGCGACAATACTTTGGCATCGTTCATGCCAAATAAGAAATTGCCTTCTGAATGACAACTTACAAAGAATTTGAATTTAGCAAATTGCAAATTTATGTTGAAGCTGGCAACTAGCTTTCATTCACACAAACACACACACAAGCACATACATAGTTGAACTGTGCAACTGTCGACACGACCTAGAAATGAATGCAGCATATCCTTTTTTAACCGCCCCACTACACTAAAAAAAAAAAAATAAAAAATAAACTAAATATACCCCAGATTTGAAATCAAACTAAAATGAAAATCGCCTGAAAATACCAAAATAACTCATAGTTTTTTTAATATCTCTAGGAAAAAAAAAACAGAAACGCTTCTCTTTGACAGTACCAAAAGTATCGTATCTATCTCAAAAATGCTTTTTATTTTACGGCAATACATTTCTGGAAAAATTGAATTTTTGTTTGAAAAATGCATAGAAATATAACAAGTACTTGAAAGTATACAGAAAGGTATAAATCATTGCCTTTTGCGAAATACACTCTCTAAATTGGAGGGCTTGTATTTTATTGCCAAGTGTATGAACTATGAACCGTGAGGCAGCTGTCAAAAGTGCTGCGAGAGGACATGCAAATGCATGACACTTTCTCTCTCTCTCTCTCGCTTTCTCCTCTCTCGCTCTTTTTCTCTCTGTCTCCCTGTCGGTAAGACTATGCAGTTCCAAGTGTCTGTTAGACAGTCATTGGCATTCGAAATTGCGAATTGAGCTCTCGATCTGATTGTCGCAATGCGATTGGCTTTCAATTCAGTGACACTTTCGAGCACTTGGCCGCAAACACTGCACATACATATGTATATTACATGTATTCGATTAGCCTTTTCACATTTGTTGCATATGCGTCATTTGTCATTTGTGTGTCAAGAGCAAGAGAGATCGATAAAGATGTTTGATCACTGCACTGGCGCCATCTATGGGCGAGTGTGCTTAACGTATGCATTCTACTTTTACCTTGAATGATTGGCATTTCAAATCAGAGTCCAGCGAATGGGGCCACTTCAATTTAAATTCTCGTTCAATTAAATACACCAAAAGAAAGAAAGTAATAAATCTCCTCTAATCAAAGCCAAGCAACAAGCAAGTCAATAATAATCTAATTTTGACTATTTAACTGCATCAACTTGCACCGAAATAGCGCTAAACTAAGTCAGATTTGAGACACTATTGCAAATTGGACTCGGAAAAGTTGCCAGACCAACTAGTGAAGCGTTGTCATACAAGCATATGGCATTTGTTGCATATGCGTCAAGACAGACAGAGATACAGATTGATAAAGATGTTTGATTACTGAACTGGCGCCCTCTATGTGCGACTGTGTTGAACTTGTTCCATTTACTGTTACCTTGAATGCACTTTATTACTCAGCTTGATTGGCATTTGAAATCAGCGTCCAGCAGATGGCGCCACTTCAATTTACATTTTTATCAAGTTAGATGCAACAAAGCAATTTTGATTTGAGACGCGATTGCAAATTGCACTCGAAAAAGTTCATAGGGGTTGCAAATGCAGTGTTTGTACACTTGAACATGGCGTTCGACAGGAATAAAGCCAAACTGTGCAACGGAACATTTAACGGAAAGCCCATGGAGCTCATTTGTTTGCTGGCAATCGCTGGCAATTAACACAACTGCGGCGAAAGCAGCTGGCCACAATGACAACCATAATGGCTGTCCAGAGAAACAAGGCGAAAAGTCAAACACAACGCAACACAAGCACCATTATCGTTGGTCAGCAAAGTGAGTGGTTTGTGGGGGGTGTGGTTGGGGAATTTGTTTTTGTTTTTGGCCATGTCACTGCGTGACAGTTGCAAAGTGGCTGCCAATGGGGTACATGTGGTGCAATCCGCTGTGGTGCCAAGGCGTTAATTGAAATCTGAGAGTCGAGAGTCAACTCGAGAGGCAACAGGCAAACAAAATCCAAAATTCGGCATCATGCCATCAGCCATTGCGCAATTTCCAGCTGTGTATGCATGCGTGTGTGTGTGTGTGCGTGTTTGTGTCTCGATGATTTGTGATGCAATAAAAAAATGGCATTTAATACATACATGCCACAAAAGCTTAAAACTGTAGCTTACAGCTCCGACAAAAAACTAATCAGTTGCCTTTCAATTTATTATAAATCGAAATGTGTGTGCGTGTGTGCGTGTGCGTGTGTGCGTGTGCATGTGTGTAATCTTATCGTACAGCAAGCCTTTTTACGCTTGATGGTTCACAGCCCGCATGTGGCCCAAGAATCAGACCAAAAATACCACGCCAAAAGCCAAGTCAACGAGCTGACCGTTAAATGAATTGCCAGCCACTCGCCTAAGCCATCGCCCACTCCACTCGGCCCGTACACCCCCTCTCTCTTTCTCTCTTTGTATCGCCATCTCTCTCGCAAACACTCTTTGTGTGTATGCGTGTGAAAATGCTCCCTGGAGCCATATTGAAAGAAAATGGACACAAAATCCACAAAAGCAAATGGAAACAGTTTCATTCACTGGCAAAAGCAAAAAAATCCTTTAGAAACCTAAAAAAATCTTGTGCTAACAAACTTTTGAAAACATTTCAAAATTAAAATAAAATTATTTTGCAGAAATATGTTGCTAACAAAATTGAAAGCATTTCTGAAACGAAGTAGCTTAAGTGGTTTAAGAGAAAGCGTTCCAACTTTTAGGCAACATTTTATTTCATACAAAAATTATTCGTTGGTCTTTTGGGCTGATTTTCTAAGTCCTATATATTACTATATTTATTATTATTTTCTTGAAATTTTCCTCAGAAGAATAAACGCAAAAAAATACGATATTTGAACAGGTTTGAAAATTAGCTCATCTTTCAGATTGGATTCAGATTGTATAAATATACGACATGCATCAATTTTAATTAAATAATATTTCAAAGTCAAAGTCTCGCAACTATTTCTAACAACTTTCATTGCGCCAGTGTTGGTAAACACTGCAGGTATTTGGTTAAACTCCAGTGTTGAGTAAAACGCTGATATTTTTTTGAGCTTGTTTCACCTGAATCTCTCACGTGTCGCTCTATTTCTCTCTCTCTCTCTCTCTCTCTCTCTCTCTCTGACTCTGTCTGTCTCTGCCTCATGATGTCTGTGTCTATTTTTCTTTTTATCATCCCAACATACATATACTACATAATAATATTACTACGTCTAAAATAACAACAATAATCAATTACAACAAACAACAATGACAAATTACATTAAAAAAAAAATCAAATACAAAAAAAAACAAACGAAAAAAAATTGAAATGAAACCAAACAAAAATTTCACAACTCGTTTAGGAAATCGCGTATCGGAGATGGAGCTTCAGATCCAGATTCCGATTGGTAAGTCTCTTGCGTTTTGTTAACACTTTTGGTTGACTCTCACGCTCTGCACAACAAACACAGACACACACACATAGACATCTACACAAACACCTACATATATATACGAATTCACACAGACAGACACGCATTTAGATACGCTTTTTGATTATGTTGCAAACTAAAAAACTTCAGTAGGAAAATATTGATAATGCGAATGATGCTGATTATGATAATGATAATAATGTTGATAATTGATCACGATTAATGATGATTGAACTGCATCTAATTGGCATGTGAAGCGCTTTCTTTTTCAATTGCTGAATCGGGCAACCGCAAAAACGAGTTGCAACAAAAAAAAAAACACGTTGAATATATATTTTTTTAAGTGGGCTAACAAGCGAGAGCCCTACCCACAACCACACCACAACCACGCCACGCCGACACCCACACCCACACCCACACCACACCACACTCTACTCTACTACTTTTGGTGTTATCCAATAGTTCACAGAGAAAAAAATAAGAGTAGTTGACATTTGCCAAATGTTTCTTAATGCAAGCACCGAAAGCTGGCCATTTGGCAGACAATACCACACAGATAAACATCCACACCCATATCCACACCCACACCCACACCCACACCACACACACACACTCGTATTCGACACGTGTATAAAGGACAAGCCACGCCTAGTTCTTGTTTTCTTTTCCTTTGTTTTGTTTTGTTTTGTTTGGTTTGGTTTCTCTTCTTACTTTTAGCCTAGCCGCATTGCAAGCTGCGTTCTGCTTTTGTACCACACGACGTATGCGTAATAGATATAATATTAGGTAGCATCAATCAATAATAATAAAAAAACAAAACCAATATCTTTACACACATATATTTAATATAAATACTAAGCAACGCTGTAAATAGCACAGAAAGAAACCAACAAAATTACAAAAACAAATTTGACTAACTAAAAAACCGTTTATAATGTAGTTTGGCATTTAAATTGTATATATATAAAAAACAAATTATATAAAATGCTATAAAAACAAATGGCTTTGTAATAATATACCACAAAATAAAAATTCATGTGTTTTGTACTTAAAAACATGTATTAAATAAAATACCATACACATATCGAAATATACTTGTATATAATATACCCATTTACACATAATCATTCGTCTCACATATCAAGGCAGTTTCAACTTAGACTTTTGTTGCTGACTGGCGATTTGAGCAACAACAACAGCAATAAGAACAATAAACAACAAATTCTTCAAATGCTTCTCCTCCAGTTCCAAGTCCCAGTTCCAAATCTCAAATTCCCCTAGCTGCTAAAATTCCACTTGCACTTTTAGTAGCCTTGCTGTATACATAAGCACTTAGATACCCTGTGCCATATTTTATTTTACCATCATTATTCTATTTTCTTTAATGATATAAGAAACAGCACAAAAAATACGAGTTTTCCTCGCCGTGTTGTTTTTTTTTAAATATTTTTTTTTAAATTACTTTTTAAATTATACTGAGGGTGCCAAATCGAAACTGCTGTCGGAATCGGCACCGATTGAAATTCAGAATCAAAATCGGAATCAGAACCTAAACTCGACTAAATATAATTATTGCAAAATAGTAATGCAACATATTTGTTGGCAAAAAATGACATTTAAGCCTAATTTGGTATTGGGTATAGGGTATCTGCTGGTCGCTCACACACGACTAACTGCACTCGCTGCTTTCTTGCATTGATTTCTTGTCCGCTTTTCACAATGCTTGCTGTTTTCACTTGCAATATTTGTTTTGTTTGCTCAAGTTCTGTTTGTCAGCTTAAGCCAAACAATATTCTCCGTCTGCATTCCCAGACGTTTGCCTTCCCCTCCTCAGCAAGCCCCAAATGTTCAACGAAAATTGGTTTTGTTGCCAAACAAACAAAGAAGAAGAGGAAGCAAAATGACATCAAAATTAAAAAAAAGCCAAGAAAAAACTAGAAAACCGGCAAAACTTAATTTAATTTAGTCGCTTTCTATCATTTTCGACTTCACCAAGCTTGCATGTACGTGTATATGTATATATAGATATATAGTTTATGGCTATGTGTGTGTATCTATTTTAACTGTTCTTAAATCCTAACTATACCATACATATATAAATATATACTTTTTGCATGCCTGTTTGCCGTTAGAGCTCTTAAGAACGTAGATGGGAGACGCCTAAAGGAAGCCGGAGACGGAGACGGAGACGCAGCTGTCCTGCCACACCCACCCATTCCCCTCTGCCGCACTGCCACTCCCCCAATTTCCCACTGCTCCTTGCCCACGAAGTTGGCTGTCACAGTTGTCTCCGTCAAGACGTCTCCTAGAAAGTCCACCAGAGCACCATCTGACCACATATCTACTACTACTACTACTACTACTACTACTACTACTACTGCTACATCTGTTTTAGTGCGTGCTTTCCTATATGTGTGTGTGTGTCCGTTAACCGTTAAGCGTTAGACGTATAGCGTTGCCATATCGTTGCGTGGCATTTTGTGTGCGTTTTTGTAAGGTTACGACTTTTGGGTTTACCGTTTAATAAATGTTTATTGCTCCCAAACCAACCACCAAACCAACCCGCATTGCGTAAGTGTTTATTTCGTTGTTATCCTTATTGCATATATCGAGAGCACCCTAGATAGTTACTAGTACACACAGAGTTCAACCTAACCTCAAACTTAAACGCACGCTTCTGCATTATTTACTCGCTCTCTGTTGCGTTATACTCTCTATAAATCTTTCCAATTCTATCTCTCTCTCTCTCTACATATATTTATATATATATATATATATGTATATATATATATACATATATTACTTGTACATCTGATAAGCGACATCTGATAACTTCGCTGTCCTTCCCCAACAGAGTAGTTGCTTGAAATTTTCAGTTGGAAAACCCGCTCGTAGCTCCCTAATTGTAGTTTGTAGATAATGGAGAGTTGCTCGATTTGTGTATGTAAAGACTTGTGATCGTTGAACGTGTGTTTTTTGTGGCATATCCTCGAAACAGGACACGCTCGAATCAACGCTGGATGAAACTCCGCACCACAGTTCAAATCTCATCGGCCATACAGAAGAAACCACCGCTCAAGCGCGAAGACTCTTTCCTAAAGCGTTTCTCAACTAGACAGATACCCGAAACACAGGTGAGCTAAACTTAAGAAACCATCGAACCTACCGCAGATCAGACACAGTTAACATAACAAATATTACTACATATAGCAACTAAATTATGGGGCGTCGACACATAAGTTATTTAGTAGCCTGATTCCACTAATAGCATTTCCTACATTCGTGATTGTCTGCAGTATGTTAAATATGTTGCCTGTACATTTTCCCATAAGGTACAGCATTCTGTACATTCAACATCCGTTAAGAATGTTGCGTATGTTGTTTGCAATAATTTATCGAATTTCGTATCGATGTTATCAAAAAATACTAATACATTTCTCATATTTCAACAAAGCTAAGCGCTTATTTTATTATTCATTTCGCAATGACAAATTGAAATAAACTGTTTTATAAATATAAAGAGTTGTAATGGAATCGCGAAATGTTAAGAATGTGGATGTAAGAAATGTTGGGCATATTGGAATCAGGCTAAACATTGAATTACATAACTAACGTCTTGTTTTTTTGTTGGTATTGTTGGTACTATAGGAAACTGTTGAAGACACGGGTTCAGAAAGTGCCTCTGGTGACGTCGATAAAACAGTGAAACGTAGACGACGCTATCTGCAGAAACGACGATCCGTTGTTAATCCAGATGAAAATTTTTACTTCTATTGGTTAATGATGTTAACTATATGTGTTCTTTATAATCTATGGACCCTAATTGTGAGGCAGAGCTTTCCTGAACTGCAGGTAAGCCGCAAAGCCAAAACAAAAATAAAAGAAATATATTTATACGCTTTTCTCTTTTGTTTTCCCAAACCCAAACCCAAACCCAAACCCAAACCCGAACCCAACCTATCACCCCATTTCCCCCTCCCAGGTTGGGAAAGAGAACACCTTTTGTAAGTTGAGTTGACTTGCCGGCCTAATAATAATGCCCCAACTGCCATAAAATGTTCGCAAACAATGAAGTTTATTATATATTTGAGTGAAAGTGGAAAGAAAGCAACGCCGAAGAATCCTTTGGATTTGCTCTTGACCTTTTCAAATGGAATTTGAAACCCACACTAGCCTGTAGTGTATACAAAAAAAAAAAAAAAAAAATGGCAATAAGAGTCTGATTAGTTCTTCAATTTACTAGTAACTCAACTCACTTAATTGAGCATGGGTATTCCAAATAAATGGGAGCATGGCTCTTACCAAATTAAATAATTATTAGTAGTTAAACTTGAATTTAAATTGCGTACCATTCTGCTCAGCATAAAGTCAAATATTAGTAAAGAAATAATGTTATAAAAACTTTTAGAATGTTAGTGTGGACTAATTTGCGAATATGTTTTATGACAGCGAAATATTTATTTCTTTACTTCAATAATTTGGACTACAGTCAACAGTTTTGAATAAATACCAAATATAAAGTTAAACAATGAATTAAATTAAAAAGTTTATAATTGAATAATAATATAAACAAATGTAGTATAGGATGGGTAAAATGGTGCAATGTTTATGGCAAGGATTGAGGAAACCCAGAAGAAAAAGCAAATTAGACCAAAAATTGCAAAGCGGTAGTAGCTTAGTAATAAGGTAAGTAAAAAACGTTAAGCGGGAGACATAAAGAGTGACACAGAATGCTTTTCTTGGAGACAACAAAGTGGTGTCAATTAGGTCGGTTCTCTAATGGCATAGAAATTGTGAATTCGCCGCTCTGCTGCAATCAAGCAGTCAAGCATAGAGTATTAGATAGTCTTGTTAACAGACGTTTACGGCCTGACATTTTTCCACTACGTCTCTCTTTCTCTATCTATCTCCATCTCTCTCTTTCTCACGGTCTCACTCGCTTGATGTTTGTGTAAGTTTTTGTTTTGTTTGGAGCGCTTGCTCTAATGACTCAATTAAAAGACACGCAGCCATCTCATAAGCCAAATGGTCGATAGCTCTGTCTTACATTGTTGGCTGGTTTGTTGGTTTGTTGGTTTGTTTGCCTGTTGGCTTGTTGGTTAGTAGCTACGGTTCTGCTCTTGTCCTGGACCTGGACAAATGTTTGTTCACGGCCCAGTTAGCTGGTGTTTGTCATCAGATTAGAGTTCGCTAAGGGTTGCCAAACCATAAGCACTGGCTCACGTTCTTGAAGGTTTCTCAAGGGGGGGTGAGGAGGTTGTGTGGCATGTGATACAGTCGTCGTCGTTGACCTTTAGGCCATAATGTGTGTGTGTGTTTGGCACAGTTCTTGTTGTTATCGTGCCTTTTTTTTGTCGAATTTTTTGTTGTCAGCTTGCCATTTGTGGAGCCGGCCTCAGCAGCCGTACCTACCTGCCTCCCTCCCTTCCCACCTCTATACCAGCCCCACCCCCACGCCCCGCATAGCTTATTCTCATGTAGAATTGTGCTAAAATAATTGCTAAAATAATAATTGCCCTTGACCTGAGTTGTTTTTTTATTTTTTGCATGCATGCAAATAGCCGAGTGCACTAATTGAAAAAAGTCAACTAATTTTTACATTTCAACAATGATTTCTTTCCCATCCATTTCTATTTATACCTACAGCAATCTGTGCCTACCTTTTGGCTCATCTGCGATTCAATTACAGATGTTGTATTTATCTTAGATATAATAGTTCAATTACGCACAGGCTATCTGGAGCAGGGCCTCATGGTAAGTACTCAGAAGACACCTCGACACAATGCTAATACTCAAATCAAGATTGAAATAGAGAACACAGTCTAAAACTAACCATGTGAAATTCAGAACTGGAATCGGTAATTCGAAATTCCACATTTTTGTAAGAACCAGCATCCGGAACTGATGTCATGATTAACTGAAACATCATAGTGGTACACATAATAATGGTCGTTCGTACTTGTAAAAATTCCGATAGATTTTCCGCTACTTGTTCAAACTTCCTACAGTATTCGGTTACGTGTTGGTACCTTGATTTTAACGGTACTCTACCGGTACGATACTTAATGGTCTAATACAAAAGTTTGAAAAGGAACGTAAAAACTTTCCAGTCTGAAACCATCTGAGCAAAACATGATCAACATCGGATATTATAAAGCTGGTTCGGTATTTTAATTATGTACTTGATAAAGACCACAACAGCCGACTTGATGTAAAATTGCCAGTATTTTTCTTCAGATACCATAAGAGGGATATAAGTTCTCGTATACAAATACATCTAAGTAATGAGGTTGACTATACGGTATTTTCCGAACAAATAATATCAGTTCCGATATTTTGTATTTGGGTTTTAAGCAAATTTGGAATTTTGTTAAGCATGCGATTCCGATTCCAATACCGGTCTCGTTTTGACAACCTGTTTATAATCTGAGATGAATTTAATTTAATTTCGTACACCCTTTTTTTTTGTATTTTTCGTTTAGGTCTACGATGACAGGAAGCTGGCTTGTCATTATGTGCACTCGAGAGAGTTCATTTTTGATATGATTGCGCTGATACCGTTAGATCTGCTGCAGTTGAAGATGGGCACACATCCGCTATTGCGTTTTACGCGCTTTTTTAAAGTGAGTGCCCCCCCCTTAAAAGAACAATTTATGATAATATAATATGAGATGATGTGTGTACATATTGTTTCAGGTATATCGATCTGTGAGATTTTATTACATCGTAGAGAGTAGAACAGTTTGGCCAAATTTATGGCGTGTTGTTAATCTAATTCATATCCTGTTAATATTGGCCCATTGGTTCGGTTGTTTCTATTTTTTACTCTCCGAAGCGGAGGGCTTTCAGGTAAGTACAAACATAAGAACAACTTTAGACAGACATGTGTAAATATATATCATTCGATTTCTTGTTGTTTTTTAATATAGGGTGACTGGGTTTATCCCTATAGACCGGGAGACTATGCGACGCTGACACGCAAGTATTTGGGCAGCCTGTACTGGTCGACCCTCACGCTGACCACAATCGGGGATCTGCCCACGCCCGAAACAAATGCTGAGTGAGTATTTTGTGCATTTGAGCACGGTTTCTAGTGCCGTTTTTAGTCTCCTACTTTGACCTTGGGCTGGGTTTCTCGTTCGTTTTTTCTTTGCCATTCCATTTCATCTCAAAGACCGAACTTTTCGGTGGACGGCCCTCGATCGATACCAAGGCGTGGCATTAAATCACGACTGCTACAGTTTGGCTCTAGCTATGGGTATGCGATCCTAACCTAACTAACTAAGCAGTATCATAATCCAAATACTCAATCTTGAATATAATGCGTATCAATATCATTTGCTATACTTGTTGGGGGCTGTCCACCAGTTCGGTTCAATTACTCTCCTCTTTGGGGTAGACAACAATTGTATATCTAATCGGACAACTGATTAAAGCTTTGACACCCACTTTATGCAAAATACTCACCTAATCTAATATCAAAGTTTTCGAAAGCGTGCGACAGCCTTCAACAATTCCAATGATATTTATTCGCTCACTCAATTTCTCATGAAGCCAATTTCAATTAAATAATAAAAATACAAGCAAAAAAAAAAACAAATACGTTGAAAATGTGCTTTCGAAAACTTTGAATGTGACAAGAGTTTTGGCACCAAGAACAGAGCGCTATGAATGAGGGAAAGACAGAAGAGAGGGCGAGGGAGAGGGAGAGAGAGCTAAAGGAATTAAGAGAGTTGATTTCACTATTTCCAAAAGTAAGCCATTAAATGAGTACAAAAGTTGTAATAGTTTTCTTCAAAATGTATGTAACAGGCTGAAGGAAAAAGAAGAATAGTCGAGCTCACTCGATTACAATTAAAAACTATTATTAAAAAATAAAGAAACAACCTTGAACTAAATTAATAAATTTACAAAACTAAAACATTGCTCAAACGAATTGATTTGAATGTTCTAGTCACAAATTTGACCATTAAAAATGAGTTAAAATTTTTAAAACAGTTGCTTAAGCATATGCATATAGCGCTCTGGGACTGCCAGAACTCAATTGATCACTGTCTTGGCCAACTCCTGGTACACTTCTGGTATAAACTTAATGGTTATTCTTTGCTCTTCTGTTCGGCTAGATATATTTTTACGATCGTTAGTTATTTGATTGGCGTGTTCATCTTTGCGACTATTGTGGGCCAAGTGGGCAATGTGATAACAAATCGTAATGCCAATCGTCTGGAGTTTGAGCGTTTACTCGATGGCGCCAAGACCTATATGAGACATCACAAGGTAATTTCTCGCACACACACACACACATACGTAACTGATACGTAACTCATTTGCCGTTAGGTGCCTGGTGGCATGAAGCGCCGTGTACTGCGCTGGTACGACTACAGCTGGTCGAGGGGCCGCATTCAGGGTGGCGGCGATATAAATACGGCGCTTGGTTTGCTGCCGGATAAACTGAAAACCGAATTGGCCTTACATGTTAACCTAAGCGTACTGAAGAAGGTGACCATATTCCAAGAGTGCCAGCCGGAATTTTTGCACGATCTGGTGCTGAAAATGAAGGCATATATTTTCACGCCCGGCGATTCTATATGCCGCAAGGGCGAGGTTGCCCGCGAAATGTTCATCATAGCCGATGGCATCTTGGAGGTGCTTAGCGAGACGGGCAAAGTGCTGACCACCATGAAGGCGGGTGATTTCTTTGGCGAGATCGGCATACTCAATCTGGATGGGCTCAACAAGTAAGTGATTGACAATATCTCAATTCGATTTCACATTTGGAATGCTTTTTCCCCACCCATCGCAGACGAACTGCGGATGTGCGATCCGTGGGCTATTCGGAGCTGTTCTCGCTATCGCGCGAGGATGTGCTGGCTGCGATGAAGGACTATCCGGATGCTCAGGAGATTCTACAGACTCTCGGACGCAAGCGTCTCATGGAGGTGCGATGCGTCAACAAGAAGTACGCCAAGGCGGCTCTCGAAAAGGAGAATGCCGCCTTTGCTGCCGCCCATCCGCATCTGCCACACCCACACCAACACACACATAGTCACCACCATCAGGTGCATCAGAGCGACAGCAGCGAAAACAGTGCCTCCAAGAAGATTGTCGACAAACTGAAGCACGATGTAAAAGGATTTCGCAATGTGCTCAAAAAATCCAGGCAAGTTCCACTATCCACATTCAACCACAAAAATCGTGTATAAGCTTTTTTGCTACTTAAACTATTAACTATTATTAAATATTAGATTTGCAATTAAAATGCGATTATAATTTGCGGCCTATTTTCAATGCGATTTTCTTTCTGAGTGCAGATTGAATAGCCAACACCAAGTTTAATTTGCTTATATCTTAAACCAATCTGTTTCCCTCGCTTGTTCTCTCTCTTCGTCTCTCTCTCTCCCTCTCTCTCTCTCTCTCTCTCTCTCAATCTCTGTCTCCGTCTCTCCAATTATGGCTGCTTGTGTCCCACCATTTAGAACGTCGAGGAAGAGCGATGAATCGCTGGAAATGCAACCGCTGCACAATACCTCACCGCGCGGCAGCAAGATAATGCTGAAGCGGATGTCCCGCGTCCGCTCCGATGAGAAACAGGATGTGGATAGTGCCGAGGCAAGGGATGAGCTGCACGATAAGACGCCCAGTCCGATTGGGGCGGGGCTGCCATTGTTGCAGCGACTGCGTCTGCTCAAGGAGAAGCAGGTGAGTGGGCCACGTCAAAGGTTGAAGGTCAAAAGGCGAGTAGTCCGTCTCATTATCATCTAACCAGCCACCGCCACATAGACACCACCAACACCATCCTGTCAATAATCCACCAAACCACCCAAAAAAAAAACACCACCCACCAAGCAACCAATCACCCAGCTAAATTTCTTTCACACCCACACACACAAACACAGCCACAAGAACGCAATATTTTGATCCACTCACAATTGATAAGAAAGAAAGAATCTTAGGCACGCCGAAGATGAAATGCGCTTGCAGACCAAGTATCACTGTAGTTTTGAAAAAACCCACCGATTGTTCCTATCAAAGCTATATGCTATAGATATAGATATGATGGCTTGCTGTCCAAATGCTAGAAGCATAATAATATCCTGATTCCACCACATCCTTGAATGTATACAGTATGTAAAGTATGTTCCCATAAGGAACAACATTCAGCACATTCAACATTCGTTAAGTATGTTGTGATGATTTGTTGCGATGATCTTAAACAGCTCATATTTCATGAAAGGTAAGCGTTTATCTTAAAATACAATTATTATTTGATTAATTTAATTAATTTCTTACAATTTAATACGGAAAGCAAAATAGAAATGAAATCCCTAATTTTAAATTAGGTTGTTTACACAAAAAGGGTTTAAGCCTGTCTTACATTTTAATTAAATAATTTCCCAAAAGTGGAATAGCGAAATGTTAAGAATGTGACGAAATGTTCAGCTCTGTGGAATCAGGGTATAGTACCCATATTAAGTGAATTCTTGGTAAATTAAAAATGTTGTTCAAAGAAGAGCACATTTATCGACCGGAATTTGGCAGATATAGTGAGAAAAATACGGATATGTTGTAATTTTCATAAAGATGGCTTATAAGCTGGGAGTGAAGCAGACAGACAAACAGACGGACATTGTTATAGCATCTCAATTGTTGATGCTGATCAGAAGCATATATACTGAATGGGTTGGGAGACATCTATTCATTGCAAGGCTATAGCCACATCATTTATAAATGTTGTGTTATTCACACAGGTATAAATCAGAAGCATTCTATTGTGTTTTTCCTGCCACGACAAAGAGCAAACAATAATCCACACAAGAACTGTACAGTTGCAACCTGAACAAATAACAAATACGAATACACAGCAATCGCAAAGAATACCCGCAAATATAATCAAAATGTATACACATATATATATATATATATATATATATGTATATATACATATGTATATATATTCGTACACCCGATACTGGGTGCGTACTCTCCATTCCATTGCGAGGTAGCATTGAGTGTTGCTTCCTCGTCTTCTTCTTCTTCTTGTTCTTGTTCTTGTTCTTGTTCTTCTTCTTCTTCTGCTACTTCTTGTTGCTGCTTTTTTCCGTTTCCGTTTTCGTTTCGATTTTTCATTTTGTTTCCTTTGTATTGCTAAGCAGTTGCTTTTAGTGCACCTTGAAAGTATTTATTAACTAATCGTTAATCATCTTGTTTGAAGCACGTTTTGCAAATGAATTTCCTTAACGACGACGAACAACGAAATCCAGCCAAGTTTAGTCAAAACTTAATCTTAGTTGACAAACAGTTCAATTTTCTTTTGCTTTCAATTGAATTTTCAGAAATTCGGACTGAATTGAGTGGCGATAACTAAAATAATAAATAAAATAACTCTATAAAACTTTCATAATTAAAGTCGAATTTTTAACTAAACACAAAATGACTTTTTCGATTAAGCGTGAAACCATCTATATTCAAACAATATATATTCTCTTTAAATGTATTTGTTTCTCTTTTCCTTTCTTTAATTGAACTCGATTTCTTACTTATTGATTGAACTTAAACGTTTAGGGGGCTCAGGCTATTTGAGCCTGTTAACGTACACCCCTTTTTATACTATTCACCGATTTTTCATTGCCAATCTGGCTGTCTCTGAGATCTTTCAAGGGAAACGCAACTTTTGCATACTATTAATGTGCTGGCTTTAGTGATTATAGTCAACTGCAGCTTTGTATGGCTTAACGATGATCAATCTGCTTAAAAGCTTTCCAACTTTATATATCTAACCAGTTCGAGATTCAAAATTTGCTTGGCTATTGCCTTAAGATCCCCCACGCTACCAAAATTACTTAGTTGCTTGTCCAAGCTTGTATTTCTTTTGAATTGAAACACAACAGTATGTACCAAGCAGTACAAAACATGACAAAGACAAACCCATAACAAACTACACAAACCGCACCACATAACATTATGCAACTACATCAACTCACTCAACTACCCTTTAAAAAACCACATGACACCACCGTGACCATCACAGCTCCACACTAAATGAAACCAGATTACACAGCTAAGTACCACTCTAAGCCAGATGACACAAATATACAACACTACACACACACACACACATAAACACACTACAGCCACTGCATCTCGCATACTCTGTGAGGAGTTTATCAACATATTGATTGATTTTCATTTACGCATTGAATTTGAGTATATTATTTTTAAATTTATTATTCCTTTTGGTTGTCTTTCATTTGTTTAAAGTTAGCTTCAAATCCGAAAAATGCAAAACGAAAATAAAATCCTGCAAAAATTCGTGTTGTATGTAATGAACCCCGGCTCCTAAATAGTAGTTTTTGTATGTGTCTTTATGTGTCTTGCACTAGGATCGCGAAGAGCGAGCTGTTAAGTCCACACCACCACAGAAATCTCCACCTCACTCACATGTAACGTGTACGTTATCGCCGCAGGAATCGATACAGGAAGAGCCCGAACGCGAGTTCAACGAAGGCTTTCCTCTCATCCAGAGATTGCAGCAGTTGAAAATTAAAAACGAGCCACAAACGAGCGCCAGCAACGAGTCCGCCGGCGTCGTCGTCATGGTAAAGCCGCATAAGCCCAATCTTAATATCAGCCCAACCACAATTCAAAGTCAATGTCGAAACGAGTTTCATTTGCAGTAGTACCCCCAAAAAGATCTTAATTCCAAACCAGTCATCAGTCAAGAGTTATTAATTGTATTTCTACTAACCCTCCAGGCACACACACCGCCCAACATCAGCAGCAAGGTCGACTTTGGAGCTACACAAGCCGGTAGTGCAGCACCACAAACGCTGACCGTCACCCAAATCAAGCCCATCATGAAGGTTTCGTTCAAGCAGAAGATACAGCAGCTGCAGGGAATTGTACCGGCGTTGCCAAGCAGCAGTAGCACATCCATTGGCACTGCCGGCACTACCGGCAAAAAGGAGCCACCCAAATCGCTAGCTGTGGTGGCTACGCACTCGAAAACGGCAGCACTGCCACTGCCACTAGAGGGGGCAGCATCAGTAGCAGGGGGTGGTGGTGGTGGTGGTGGTGGTGCTATTGCTGTACCCATAGCCAGCATATCGAAAAAAGTGATGAGACCGTCCCAGAGGCTGATAACACCGCAGCAATCGGACACAGATACGGATGGCACGCCCATCAAGCCCTGGTCCAAGCTGAAACTGGCCACACTTATGTCATCCAGCTATACGAGTCTAACCAACTGTTCACCCGACGATCTGGCAACGCCGTTAAAGAACTGCTCCCTCAGCAATATACCGCAGCACATGGACAGCAGCACAAGCTACCGACCAAGGCACCACAGTGCGCGCAGCTCTCGCTCACCCCGACACAGTGGTCACAGTGGTCACAGCTACAGTCACGGTAATGGTCACGGTCACGGTCACGGTTACGGTCACGGCGGTGGCAACGGCTCTAGTTCGAGCCCATCGGTCACATCGAGCACCCGCAGCACGTTGAGCACACAACGGGACTTGCAAAAGCCGGAACAGAAGCTGCCGGTCGATGGCGATGCACCGCAACGCAAGTTGTATCAGAGTGTGTTTGATCTGTCGCCAGAATACTGCGGATTGCCGTTTGTGAAGAGACTGAAGATATTGAATGAGCGACAGAAGCTGGCCGAACTAGAGAAGGCGCTGCAGACGCGCAGTTTCAGCCTGGACTGCTCCAAGTCCAGCAATAACAACGAAGTGCCAATTTCGGAATCATTATATCGCTGCTATAGCGACACATCCGGCATATATTCGCAGTTTCTCAGCACGTACGAGTCCACGACTAGCTCAACATCAATTTCGACTACTACATCCGCATCCGCATCCGCATCCGCTTCCGCCTCGGATAGTAATCCAAAACAGCAGCAACAGCAACAGCAACAACAACAACAGCAGCAGCAGCAGCAGCATTTGCAACATCAACTGGATTATATGCCACTGAGTCCCGAATCGAATGAAACCGTTGAACGGCGCAAGCTCAAGAGCATATTGAAGAAACTGCAGAAGAGTGGACCTTCTGCTGATCCAAGTGGTGATGGTGATGCCCAAGACGAGGCGAATGCCCAGACCCAGACCCAGACCCAGATCCAGGCACAGGCACAGACACAGACCCAAACCCAGTCACAGGCGAAGGTCAAGCTGGCGAGGGGGCTGCTGATGGAGCCAACCTTGGAAGGGTACGTGGCCAGGCACAGTAAGCTCTTGAAGAGTGTAACCTTCCATTCAACTCTTTCTAGCCCGCCAGCCACTGCCAAAGAGGAGCTGCACTTTGTTGCTGCCCTCGGCAACAACGGCAGCAACAGTAAAAACAACAATAGTCGTAACGGTAACGGTAACGGTAACGGTAACGGCAACGGTACGGGTAACGGTACGGGCAACGGTACGACGTCTGGCATATTGTTGCCAGATCCGTCGTCAGTCTGGTCGCCGACGTTGGCATTGGTAACGCCAACGAATTCGCCGCAAGAATGTTTTGCATTTGAGCCGCAATTGGGCGATGGCGTCATCGCTGGCGTTGGCAACGTTTCAACGTCAACGTCAACGTCAAACGCATCCGCATCCACATCCACATCTGCGACCGCATCCGCATCCGCGTCCGCGTCCGCATCATATGTGGTCGAATGCTCCGCTATTGCGTCGTCATCGACATCGTCGAACAAAATACTCTCACAGAATACCGAATTTCATGCACAACAATCCACAACATCCACAGATTTGAATTTGAATTTGCAGCTCCGACAGAATACGACAAATGCGACAATGTCTCAAAGTCAAGCGGGTCAAGTCCCAAAACTGGAAGGTAATTACCGTTAAACATCATTAATCGCTCAACGTTCTTATCGATAATATACTACTGTTTCCCGAACTATACAAAAATAACAAAAATATATGTATATATATATATATATGTGAATATCTATATATTTATGTATATATATTCAATAAAAAATACCTGTATATGTATAAACTGAGTACAATCACACCCACCTCAACAGTTCCAGAAACAAACACATAATAGATCCATCGATTGTGCTGTCCTTAACGACGAACCTTAAGGGTATTCCTCCATCTATAAGTGGTACAATTTCAATTTAATAGATTGAGGGAATACCCCTAATGTTCTGCATGCATTTTCGCACACTAAACCAGAAATTCTTCTTCGCTTCGCTACGCTTCTCTCGCTATCTCTCACTCACTTTCACATTCTTGCTCGCAAGCTCGCTCTATCTCTCTCTCTCTCTCTCCTTCTCTCTCTCTTCAAGT
This sequence comes from Drosophila macrothrix, assembly GCA_035042055.1. Lineage (NCBI taxonomy): Eukaryota > Metazoa > Arthropoda > Insecta > Diptera > Drosophilidae > Drosophila > Drosophila macrothrix. The sequence continues at coordinate 3,396,080 of JAWNLX010000587.1, forward strand.
ATATGACTCTCTTAAGTGTTCAGTTGAGCACTTCTTATGCATGATGGTGCTACTTTATCGATACTACTTTATTTGATATCATACAAAAGTTTTCGAGTGCTTATGCTAGGCTAAGTTGGTATATATATATATATATATATATATATATATAGATATATATATATATATAAAGCCACAAAGTACCTATTATTATTATTATTATTATTAAAAGCTATAAGCCTTGCTTAGTTTAGATTACCTATTGCTATGTATCAGCTGGTACATAAGATGGGGTATTTACTTAAAGTATCACTAAGCTAAAAACCTGAACTTAACTTATCTTGTAAACTAAGCGCCTTGCTTAACATTTTGGATTTTACATACATACATTCATGCATATTTCATTTGCCTCGATTATTCCACGCATATTTATCGAAGTGGGTACTACAATATAATTAGAACTAAGCCGTACACTTAGAGAATTGTATAATAACTGTATTTGATTAAGTACACATACACACTAAATATGCACAGCAACCAAAAAGCATTTTCAGCCCCGTAAACGTTTAAGCTCGTTATCGCTATCGCTATCGATAACGATCGATATCGCTATCGAGCTTGAAACATGTCAAAGCACGAGCACGCACGCTTTGGAACGAAGTGGAATGAAACAACGACAGCAACGGTCAACAGTTGCTCTCTCAGCATGCGAATAAACGAACAAACAACACAGAACATTTAACGCTTTTGTAAATATGTAATATGTATAAAACTGAAACTGAATTGAAACGAATTTAAACGGAACCAGCAAGGATGCTATGCTCTTTGTATGGGAATGTGTGTAAATAACTTTTAACTGCGTATGTATGCATTCCCCTTTTTGGTTTAACACGTTGACAATTACAGCAACAGCAATAATAGCAACCACAACCACAACCACAACCGCAAACTACAAACAACTAACAACAAATACCAAACAGTAACCAATAACCGCTTTTTGACTCTTACAGTCTTACATTGTGTTGTCTTCTTTACACACACACACACACACACACACACACGCACACTTACACACACACACACACACACATACAGCAACACACCTGTCCGTTGTCAAAGTGCCGTGATCCAAGTACCAATCAATGAATCAATCAACGCACAGGGTTGCCACTCGCTTGACAAGTTAACTAACCAGTGTCTCCACCCCAAACATTTGAATTTCAAGGCTTTCCAGAGTCACAGGACTACTTCAATCAAATACTGAGTGGCATCAATCACGTGATCAAAACGCACATGAACGAAATGCACTCAAAGTTCGAGTCACAATTCTCGAATATGGCCGGCGAGGTGCGTCGTCGGGATGCGATAATTGCCCAGCTGCAGCTCAAACTGCGATCCATCGAACAGAAATCAACCCTGGCAACCTCCAGCAGCAGCACAACGCGTCGCCTGAGGCGGGAGAAGCTCCCACAGCTATCCGTTGACGATGATGAGCCGGCCGAGCAGGATAATAGCAGTTCTGGCTCATCCGCCGAGCTGCTCTTCATGGTAAGCAAATGCATTTTCCATTTTGAGTGGGGTTTTGCTACCTTCTACATTTATTGACTCTGTCTCCAATCTTACAATGAGAAAATTGCTTCCGGATTGGTACCTCGCGGTATTGCTATCTATCGGTGCAATACAAAGGCTTTAGAAAGAAAAAAAACAATATTAGTATTTGTTTTTATCATTTATGTATCTATCTCTTTCTTATTGTCATTCTCTCTCTCTCTCTCTCTCTCGCTCTCCCTATCTCTGTCATTTTCACACTCTCATTCTTTCTCTGTCTCTCTCTCTCTCTCTCTCTCTCTCTCTCTCGTAGCGTGGCGATTCGCTGGACACTGTTTTCACATCATCGCCTCCCATTCAGGGCGGTCGTCGAAGCATATCGCCAGGTCCCAGCCGGCATCATGCGGCCTCCGCGAACGCCTTGAACTGCCCGAGCACCTTCTACAGCGGACCGGGCAACCTGACGACTCGGCATGCCCAGAGTCATCCCAGCTTCTATGCGGCGCACGGCAACGGGCGCAGTCGAGCGGGCGGCCTGCCCGGCTATCGTGACTGGCACGAACAGGCGATGAGTGGCAGCGGCAGCAGCATGACGGTACCGGAGGGCAGCAGCAGTACTATGGGTGGCGGCATGATGGTGTCTGATGTTACGGGCAATCTGCAAAGGTTGTCGGATAGCGTCATCTTGGACATCGGCGAAAGCTCCAGCTCCAGTTCGTCATCCAGCAAGGTGAACATTGCCGCCGATGACGATGACGACGATGACGAGGCTGAGGATGAGCTGAGCGGTGCGGCGCTAGTCAGAGCAACCGGTGGCAGTAGTAGCAGTACCAGCGCCAGCACCGCCAACGATTGGGAGGTGCAAATGCTGGCCGCCGAAATGGAGCGGCAAGAGCGACGGCGCGGACACTCGCTCTCTGATAATCTCGGGGAGCTGCGGCACTGCAGTACCTTTCTGCGCAGGCGTCGCAAGTTTAGTGACACCGAAACTGAATACAGTGAAACCGATCCCGATGAGCGACTGGCCGCTAGTGGCAGCGGCGCTGCAACTGCTGCCGGTAGTGCAACAGCAGCCAGTAGTGCAACTGGTGGCGGTAGCGCAACTGGTGCTGCTGCTGCTGCCACCTCATTGGCTGTGCCAAGTGGCAGCAATCGACCGCGTGCCTCGAGTCTGGATCAGTTCAACCTGCGCTATGGCATTGGACGTGGCATATTTAAAGCAATGAGCATCGATCGTGATAAAGACAAGCTTTGAGTATTATAATCTCAACCACCCACAGCAGCAACAACAGCAACAACAACAACCACACCAACAGATAAGAACAAATAAACAATAAGCTAAGCAATACAATGTTACAATAGGTACAAAAAATCACACAGAAACCACGACTTAACTGAAGTGAAGAGCATTAAAAGATATATGTATACATGTACACATATATATATACAATATACATATGCTAAATATATATTCTGCATATAAGAAAAACCAGGAAAAAAGATGAAATACGAATAAAGAAAGGAGAGGCAGTATACTATAGAAACCATACAAAGTAGTTTTAGAGTACAAGAAGAGAAGAAACGATTAAATTGAGGCAGGGAGAAGCTATCCACTATTATTCCAGAAGCATAGTTTCCTTAACTTACACAAATATACAATTGTCATCATATTGTTATCGTTATCGTTATCACTACCAAATTAGAACATACAATTATCATGTTCTCGTTATCGATAACCTGTTCTACCTTTATCGTTATCATAATCGCCACCATAATCGATAGCATATGCCATACGTCTAATTCTCTCAATATACAATTCTTATGATATCTTTATCGATATCGTGAAATTGTTTTACATCAGCATATACTAGACAAAAATAAAAACAATTATCATGTTATCGTCACCGTTATCGTTATCACTATCGTTAATATCGTTGCCATAGTCAAATGTGGTTCAGTTTTAAAATACTGGCAACGCCTTGAATGCAATCAGCCTTACATTTGATATACGATATTCAAAATGTATTCACGTTTTATATGTGTGTGTGTGCGTGTGTGTTTTTTTTTAATGTGTGTGAATGTTGTGCAAGGTGTGCAAGGTGTGCTAGTGTAAGTGTGCGAGAGAGATAGAGAGAGAGAGAGAGAGAGACAGACAGACAGTTGCGAGTACCCACATAATACCGTCCTATATACATACACATATGTATAGCTATATGATTTAGAAGGTCCTCTCACTCCATTTATCCTTTGCCAAGGTTCTCTGGAATATAATGGATATGCTTCACTAGAAAATATGAATGTGTGTGGAATGGAATTTAAAAAAATGTATATTCCTCTTATCCTTAGAGAATATTAAGTCCGTAGTTATATACATACACACACAAACACAAATATATATACTATATGTATGTATATATGAATTATATACTTATTTATGATATAAAATAGTGTAATGAAAACCGAAAGCTTTAATAACTTATATAGAAAACTATTTAAGAAACGTTTTAAATACTAATCGATTCAAGAAATTATACCAAAAACCAAAAAAAAAACAGAAATTAAAAACCAGACCGAAAACCACAATATAAAAATATAAGAAGGAAGAGATAAATCTATATAATGATATATATATATATACAAAGTTATGATATATATATATATATATATATATATATATATACACGCACACATATATACAACTACTTAAATACTACCTTTAGAATTAGAACTTATTGAGTTGAAGTTATTAGACCTATCTAAGCGTTAGTCTATCCCTACTCTACACTTTAGAAATGTAGCCTAGAACTCTATGGAATACGGCAATACCAAGTACTACTTAACAGTCATTATTTCATCTAGAAACTTTATAATTTATTAGTTTCAACCAATTTTGTAATATCGTGTTATAACTTATTGAGTTAGTTCCATGTCGGTTGATCGGTTCTACTTAGCTTTTATATAACGCCACCTTCTACGTTAGACCAGACTTGTCAGAAAGTCTCATAGTTTAGTCTCTACCCAAATGCAAAGCGATAGTAAAGCTTTAAAAACAAAATAACAAAAAACCAAAGCTAATATTTCATCTATAAGCTAAGCGCTATTTAAATGTAACTCGTAAGCACAAAAACTTAAATGCGAATAATGCAAAATTTCCAACTCAAGAAACAACATGAAATTGCAAAATATTATTTTATAAAAAAAAATACTGTTTTTAAACTAATCTAAAGATTTTATCAAAACAAAAAACTTGTTGCTAAATTATGCTAAACGAAACGAAACGAAACAAAAAACAAACACTTTTAGAGACCGTCCCTACACCGCCCTAAGCTGCAAGACGATCGATAGCCTCAGCGAAAATGTCAATAACAAAATGGAACATAAAAATAAATGCGTACACAACTATTAAAAATTTAAAAAACTTTTACAATACCTGCCCAATTCATTTTGATATTGATTTTAGACCTATCGATAACCGCCAACCTAGCCAACAAATGTTGTAATGTAGTCAAAAGAAAGGCACTGCAGCGTCTACCATAGAGTTTTTTAGCGCTTATAGTTAGCAAATGTTGAAACACTACACTCTTAAAGCTATCGCTATCGCTATGGGTATTCCTATAATAAAACCTACAACTATCGTAACTATTGTAGTTAGCGCACGAGTCGAATCTAGGCGAAGCGAGACACGATGCGGCGAGACACTATTCAGATACTATTCAGATATATGTTCTATATGTATACTATTTAACTAATACAACAACAACAACTAACTATTAACTACTGCTTGCTAACAACTAGTTAATGCATTGTACAAAAAGCACCACGATTCTACGGTGTCGATAACGCAATATCGATAACGATAACGCATCAATTCAAGGAACAATTTCAATGGGTTCAATAAATGGGTCACAGCCAGCTAAGCAGTCCAACTAAATTTAATACGAGTACCAACAAGCAAAAAAAAAAAACGAAAAGCCAACTTAATCTAACGTTTCTTAATCATCAATATACTTAAGGGTTTATATATATATATTGTGTATATTGTAGTAAGGACATGATGGTTTTCCCTTTTCACAGTGATTTCATTGTTGTAGCATTGTGGTTGGAGTAGGAGGAGGAGGCCAGGAATACTAATTTCTTAAATTATATACTTACTTACATACGCCAGGGACCACAAAAGTTTTGATTTCTGTTTATCCTTTTATATATATATATGTATATGTACGGAAATTGTGACAAAATATAGAACACGAAACTAGCAACTATTATAAATAATACTACTTACTAAAAATAATCTACTACCTAATGGATATTACGCTATAAATGCAACTATGTTAAATAGTAAATTGTTAAATTGTCAGCATATAGTTTGAATCACACATGCACACGCACACACGCACACACACACACACACACAACTTGTATGAAACTCTGTGAGTCAATTACTTATATATATGAATACTTTAAATGATTTTAGCCACCCCGCCTCGCCCCGCTCCACTCTATGTCTAGTTTCATAGTACTACCAGTTGATTGTCGTTGTTGTTGTTTTTTTCCAAATTAATCGATTATAAGTTATCGATATTTTTGTACACTAATTTAAGGTAGCCTTTCTTAAGCATCCCTCTCCCACCACCCACCCTCTCCCAACACACACAAGTCTAGTCTTAAAACCTTCATTTTCCTTCTCTGTCTCTATCTCTGTTTATTGTTCATTTTGCGCAATGTTAACAGATACCATAGAAAAAAGACAAAAAAACAAAACCAAAAAGTATATCTAGTTAAAGAAATTTATTAAGTACATAAAGTAAATGAAATTAGCACATGTTAAAGAAACGCAAATAAAGAAACGAATGAGCAAATCGCAAAAATGATATTGATGAGGAAGCTAAAAAAAACATTAAAAGATAAAACGATAACAAGAACAAGAAAAAGATGAGTGCCAAAAATCTACATCATATCAATTTTACTCACCATGATAAGGTATGATGTCGCTAAAGAAAAGTAACAAATGAAAAGATCACAAATGAAAACTCAAGGTCAGCAAAAACATAGAAATAATTCAAATTCATAAATTGGGAAGAAGCAAGCGAAAATATGCGAAAAACAAATGCAACTAAGGTGAAATATGAAAAAAGCAAATATATAATAAAATTAATAATAATAATAGCGAAAAAAGAATATTAAATAATAAATGAAAACAAACAAAAAAACACACTCAGTATAAGGAAATACATTCGAAATTTTGCAGCATTTTTGCACTGGGAACGGGACACACTCACACAAAAGGGTGTGAGAGTAGGTGAAATAAGTTTCACTTAAAATTTGGTATTTCGATTTCGTCGCGAATTTCGATTTCGTCGCGTCCACAACAAATAAGAGTGTTCTAGTCGAAAGAATCTACTTACGTACACATAAAGTGTAACTCTTGTCGCAATCGATTTGTATCGATATTAAAAAAAAAAACGGGTCAATTATCGATAAAGTGAACTAAACTCGCCAAGTTGGCTGTTTCGAATCGACTATTGATCTTGCTCCATATATATTTGTATATGGGGTCGGATATGGTTTCTTCTGCCTGACAACAATTGAATTTATTATTATTGTTATTTTTTTTGCGTTATGACAGTTTGTTCATTCATATATATTTAAGTTGGCTTCACGAACTCTGCACTTGCAATACGTGACGATACAATCATATAGATCAGGAATGAATATAGTGCACATAGGTTTGCACAACTGTACACTCTTTCTCCATTTACTTTGGGTTCAATTCCTGCAATAAATATATCTAGCTAAAGCGCCATCAACAGTGCAGAGACTGAACCAAGCAGAGAGCGAAAGCTCTCATTCATAGATGCACAGAGCTTTTGGTAGTTGCGGGGGTTGCTTTAAGCAGCTGGTGACTGGCAGCTGATAGCTGAGAGAAAGAGAGGAGCAACGCTGAATGTGCCGTTACCAGGAGCAATAAGAAACTAGCAGTCTGGCAACGCCAGAGAGCTTTCACGCAGACACGCTTTCATTTTCATCCCCCCAAAAGTTTGCGATGCTGGCGCATTGAAAGCCACAAATTCTTTAACGCATCGCCGAGAGTCGCCACAACACGGGGCACAGTCAGCACTCGACACTCAGCACTCATCAATCGACGCGGTGAAAATCCCAACAAAAAAAAAACAATCAACCAAAAATTGCATTCTACTTTTTTTTTTGTGTTTTTTGGTTTAATAACAGAAATTGTAAATTAGAAAACGAAAAACGAAAGACGGCAAACAGAAAATTACAAAATATGTGTGTGCTGTTTTGGGGATTTTGTTTACAGAATCACTGGCATGTAACGGTAGTTTAACGTGTGCGTGTGTGTGTGTGTGCGGGTGTGTGTGTTGCGTTTGTGTGTTGCGTGTGTGTGAGTTGTGTGCAGAGAGCAGAGCGGTGAGCGGAAGCGGAATCGGTAAGTGAAATTTCAAACAAAACACAACAAAAATGATTTGTTTACATTTGCTAAAATCTCGAGTGTATGTGCGTGTGTGTGTGTGTGTGTGTGTGTGTGTGTGTTTGTGTGCTCGAAAAGCTTGCGCAAAGTGTTGTGATTTTCTATATATATATATATATATATAAATATATATGTGTGTTTCGCTAGCTTTTTGTTGTTGTGATTCATAGCATAAAAGTTCCTGGTTGTTTATTTGATTTGCTGTTCCCCAGTTCCCAGTTCACAGTTGCCCAGTGCTTAAATTGAAATGGCCTGTATAAGGGGTACTCCTCCAACCTCCAACCTCCCCCCATCCCCACACTCTTCTATTGTAATTATGTAAATTCTGGTTGGGCATATACACGCACACACACACACACACACACACACACATATATACATGTGTGGAAAACTGCAGCGGACTCTGCTTAACTCTGGACGTTTGCTCTTTACTTCACCTGCTAAATTGTCGAGGGGAGAGTTCTATGGATAGGCGAAAGAGGGAGTAAGGGCGGGGGGGAGTGGATTGAGGATGGTTAGGGTTGGTGTTTGGGCCGCTAATGTGCGGTGGGGAAAGGGGAAAGATGGTGCTGGTGGCCAATCTGATTTATATGCCGCAAAACAATGAAATGATTTATTCAATGGAATTCCCCATTTTTATTTTCACTCTTTTCTTTTTTAGTTGTTCTACTTTTATTTTGCTTTCCGTTTTAGTGTATTTTATTCGCCCCCTTTTTTTAGTGCCTGGCATTTTATGATATTGTCAGTTTGGGCTTTTGGTTTGGTCCGCTTTCATCATGAACTAGTTTCCGGCGGGTGGTTTCAAAACTTGCTCGCATACAAAAATTGACAATTTCGAAAATCTCGTTAGCGAATTTTTAAGCATATTTACCTAAAATGTGCAAAGAAATGTTCAAAATATTGACTTAGAGGCAGTGTTTTAAGCCGGAACCGGAACCGTTAGCCGAACCTGACCAATTGAAATTTCGAACCGAAATCGGAACAAAAATTCAACATTTTCTTACAAATCTGATCTGATCTTGTTACTAACCAAAATATCATAGCGGTACAGCACTGTGCACTCTTTGTCTTGTACCGGTGCGTAGGAGTACCGTAAGGTTTCAATAGTGAAACGAATTACCGAAGTAATTTCCAAAGAAAATCTATACCATAACTGGAACCGGTACCCAAATTCGATTTGGTTTGATTGAAGTTGCAGACAGAAAGTTTCTAAGAAAAGAGAGAAAATTCCAAATGGGGTTTTGGCTTTCTAGTTTCCAGAAGAATATACACAAAAAAGAATAGAATAAATAAAAAAAAACATTTATTGATCAAATTCTTACAGGATATATATTCTGGAAACTAGAAAACCAAAATGCTCTTTGACTTTTTTTTGTTGTTTAAGAATAATGTTTCAAATTATTGTTGCTAGCTGCAGCTCACCAATACTAATGCATTGTGCTTGAGATATAAATTGTATGCCATATGTGGAAAAGGAATGGGTTGACCCTCGTTGAGTACTATTTGCCCAGCTGTTGCATAAATTTTCGCATTTTTGTTGCTCGCCTTTGCTCACATACACACTCATATGTGTGTGTGTATTTGTGGATTTCATGCTGAAAGAATTTCATAGTTCGGTATCAAGGCAGGCGGCATGACAAGGCATGCTACAGTGTAGCCTTTTCAACCAAAAATACCCTGTACTCACTGCCACTCCTTAATGGGGTATACTAGACTGCAACTGCACAACTACTTGATGGTAGATATAAGCCCCACTATTATAATTTAGTTTGCTTTTATCTCAAGCACTTAGTTGCTTACCCGTTATAAACTAAAAATGATTTTTCTTTAATCAAATCTATTCAATACACGAATTGATTTTGGGCATTTCTCACTGAGTATAATTAGAATATTTGCAGCTTATGGTAGGTATTTATTTTGATTAATCTGTTAGCTTCTTAAAGCTCCAAAATATCTCCAGAGTTGCCGGCTGCAGGGTATTCGCCCAGTGAGAAGTTGAACTTTGCACTGCGAGGGTATTTAATCTTCGGCATAGCTAAGACATTCCTTCTGTCTAGTTGTCTTCTCTTTTTTTCAGTTGCGGTTCAAGTGCGACCCCGTTTTGGGGCGTTGTCGATGTTATGAGGTGAGGGGAGAGGTGGTCGGGTGTTGCCAGTAAAAGAGCTGAGGCTCGAGCCTTCAGAATTGTGAATTGAGGATTGAGGCAATGGCGTCGTTTAGGCCTTGCGCATTTTGTTTCTTTTCTCTCTTGTTTTTTTTTTTTTTTTTTTTGGTATCGTCTCCATAGCAAAATCAACAAAATAAAAAACAACAAGCAAGATTGCTCTACTGGGAAGAGCTCGACTGGGAGATACGCTGCAGCCAGCTTTTAAATGCATGGCACGCTATGCTGATTAACCATTTTTCCAGGTATATTACAAATCAGTTCGATATCCGGGGAGTTGAATCATCAATAAAATGTAAACTTATACTCTCCATTATTGAAGTCTTTAGCTCTTAATGTTTCCGACTCCGTCTTGTTCACGGAAGGACAGGCGGACAGACGAAGAGCCAGACGTACATGGCTAGATATACGAGTATGTATATATCTATATATATACCTAATGGAATCGAAATTGATTTCATCTGTCTGTTGCATACTTTGACATAACTATATACTAGTTATAGTTATACCCCTTTTTGCAATTATATTGGGTGCAGGGTATAAAAATCATGGCTTTTGGTTTACTTTCAGCTCAGTTCAGTTTCAGTTTCAGTGGGGCTTTGTTTTTAGACCAAGCGAGAGCATTATCAGAAGTAAACAATTGTCATAATTACTATTTATACAATTATCAACCATATATATATATATATATCCTCATCTCTCCCTCTCTGTCTCTCTTTCTCTCTCTCTCTCTCTCTCTCTCTCTCTCTCAGTAATGCAAAGGCGGCGTTATGGCACTGCAAGGCTGGCGCTTTTTCGGTGTCTCGGCAACAATCATTATCTATATAGGCGGTGTCCTATTTCTATCCATGAACAATATACCCGGCTCTCATCCAAAACGCACACGCATCGAGCGATTTGCCGAGGTGACATCTCTCTCTCTCTCTCTCTCTCTCTCTCTCTCTCTCCCTTTCTCTCTTTCTCTACATGTGAAGTTTGTGTTTTGTATGCTTGCAGTTCTCCAGCTTTCATAGTCCCCGGTTCCCCATGCCCAGTCGCAAGATGACAATTCGCTGGTGTCGCGACCTCAAGTATCTAAATCGCGATCTTCCAAATTACACAGATTACAAGGCGGGCGACTACTACAGTGAGTATTAACTACAAGCGATTCGTTCATAACTCAAACAAGTCTCAAAATACTGCTTACAAGCATTTCTTTACTTTGAGCTGCTTGATTTGAAACTGATATGAATTTGAGCACTTGAAATAAGAACTAAAGCTCTTACTTTAAGTAATGTGTTTAGTGTTTAGTTAAGTACTTTAATCAAGTATTACAAATACAGATTTCCATTTAACTGATTAATAATGAAATCGCTTTTCTTTGCAGCTGCTCTGCCCAGCGATATAAGTGCCAGTCTGCAGTTGCAGGGTATACAAGATATACAGGGTATCTCTGCATCACCCTTGCTGACCGCCTTGGCCAGTTTTCCGGGGAGTGGGAACACATGGCTGCGATATCTGCTGCAGCAGGCGACGGGCATATTGACGGGCAGCATTTACAAGGACTACGGCCTGCTAAAGACGGGCTTCCCGGCGGAGAACGTATGCAATAGCTCAGTATTATTGGTAAAGACGCACGAATGGGGCCCCAAGGCCTGGGCGCCCTTCTCCAAAGCAATACTCTTGGTGCGCGATCCCGAAAAGGCGATCATCGCCGAATTCAATCGCCAGAGCGGCGGTCATATTGGATTCGCATCACCCGATCGCTACAGGCGCACAAAGGGCAAATGTAAGAGCACTTAAGCAAATCGTAAATAAATCGTACGGAATCGGAACCGGAATCGTTGAACGCAATTAACCAGAGTGTCAGACCGAGTCCAGAATCGGCATCGGAAGCCGATTGAAATTCAGAATGAGAATCGGAATCAGAATCTAAATTTATAAATTTATATTATTTGTCCGCAACAGAACCAAAACACATCGTAGCGGAACATCATTAGAATTGATCTCGTTACTTTGGTGTGTGTTTGTGATTCATGTGTCTGTATTCAAACTGGCAACAAGAAATGACGCCTAATTCCGATTCCGGTTCTTAACTTCAAGAGCTTATTTATATATATATATCACTTAGTTCGCGCTGATCGGTACTTGCATGGCACACCCAATACTTAATCCTTGCACTCATTTCATTGTCGTCCTATTTATTTGTTGTGTTTCCTTGCAGATTGGCAACAGTTTGTCAGCAATAAGCTCAAGGGCTGGGAGACAATGAATCTCAGCTGGGCACGCAATTTCACTGGCAGCATTAAGGTTGTGTTCTATGACGATCTGGTGCACAACACGGAGCGGGAGCTGCGCCAAATCCTCGACTTCCTCGACTATCCAATCAATGAGGCCCTGCTGCGCTGCGCCATCATGCGCAAGGAGGGCATCTTCCGGCGTAAGAAGCGACTCCTCTCCTTCGATCCGTATACGGATGCGATGCGGGCGGAGCTAGGCACGCGTCGTCGCATTGTCTACAGTTTGCTGGGCCGACAGGATTAACATCAGTTAGCCACTTGGCCACTTTACGATTAAGAATCTAGACTAAATTCATTTCACACACGACGACGATTTTTGAACAACGAGCAATAAGCAAAGCAAAAATAATACTTAAAAACAAAAACCACCTAAGAGCAACAACAGTTATATATATATATATATATATATATATATATATATATATATATTTTCTCCTCGCCAACACATCTTTGCTGCTGCCCAAGTCAACATTAATTAGGACCATATTAGATCACAATCGAAGAAAATGTATAACTTATAGAAGAAGAAGAAGAACAACAAGTAGAAAAAGAAAAGAACACAATAATATTTGTAATCGTTTTTCCTTTACTTTCGCTGCTGCTTTTAGCGTATTACTTAGTTAAAAACAAATAAATAAATAAATATATATATGTATATATGTATATATATATATATATATATATATATATATATATATATATAAATATGTATCAGAGAGACTTGAGTCAGAGAGCGAAACAGGTGTTTCGCTCTCTTTGCGAGCTGCGAGACTCGGGTTAGGCCGTGAGTATATATACTTATGTCTAACTCTGATGTAGTAGATATATTCCAGACAACATCATCCCAATGTCTCTTCAATTTTTTCCCACTTCTGATGGGCAAATTCAAATGCACTCAGAGAAATGAAAGCCAAGTAGGTTAGTTTATATTATGGTTGTTTGAGAAAGAATAAGAATTTAGTTAGTTTGTTAAATATATATATATATATATATATATATATATATAACTTCCTAACTAACTTGCTTACTTGGCATTGCAAGAAACGAACTTTTCTCAAGATATACCAAATTCAAAATGGGGACGCGTAGAACAAAAAAGCTTTAAGTGAATATTGTTATCAATATATGTATATCGGCACAGCTCTCTGATACGTATAGAGTTATATATGATAATGTACGGCTTACTTTTTCTTTTTTTTTAGCATAGGTTGTAGGAGTTGTAAAATTAATGCGAGCAACGAACGTAAAGTGAAGTGAAGAAAACAGTTTAAAGTTAAAAGGTATTATGATTCCTGAACGAATTTATTAAATTCATTATACGCCATGTTGTGCTTCATCGCTCATACTAAATACGTTTATATGCATAATTGTATATATGTATATGTACATGTATATGTATATCTATATGTATTATATGTATATGCATATATATATATATATATATATATATATATATATATATAGTGTGTATTCCACTGATATTACTCTGTTTATACTGTGTACTCCCGAATACTCGACTATCCTTGTAAAAAATTTTATACACACGATTCTACAATTGAAAAATTTATTGAATATAACAAACAAATGATGATGTTACAAAATTGTACAAAACCAAAACGAACAAAAACAATATCTTTTTGTATTTCCATTATTGGGGTTGAGTTCAAGGATTTTCCTGCGGTTAAAGCTTTCTCTGGCAACGCGTAACCCAATAAAACTTTGAACTTCAAAGTCTAGTCCACATTAAGCTCCAATTTAGCCAGGACTAAAAGTCGTAACAGCTTTTGTGCTTGGCCACGCAAGCTTCGAGCAAAAGCTTAAGCAACATTTCGTCAAGGCCAGCAACTTTTTCATCCAGCTTACCGCACAAAGGTCCTGCAAGCTTTTGAAATTTGAAGAGCAGTGATTTAGCGAGCACACATAGATGGCGCCACCAATGCGAAAATTATAAACAATTATAACAACGAAATGTTTGTTTATTTTGTATTTTGCACAATGAAGACACTTTGCACAATGCAGACACAAAAAAAATATTCAAATTTGAGTGAATGAATTTTGAATCAGCTCACATTTTATTATCAATACTATTTGAAAATAATGATGTTCATCGAATACGATTTTTGAATTCTAAAATTAAATCGTTTAAGGCCAGAAAAATATTTGCTCAAAATGAAATAAAGTTTTGAAATATAATATAATAATTTTAAGGGTATATCTAGCAACATCTATGTAGGTGTGTATGCATCTACAGTGGACGCTCAATAATTGAGAAAAAAGGGCCAAGTTATTAAAAATATACCTAGAAACGGTAGCTAATTTTGGAGACTTGATGAGAATTGAAACTTTTTTTGTTAAATAATTTTTTTTTTTTTTTGTGACACTGCAAATTTAACAAGTTATATATAGATATATGAATTTATATGTGTATATATATCTAGGATCTGCGAGCTGATTGCAGTTGACGGCGCACTCTGATCCCCTGAGCACCCTGAGCACCCTGTATGCGCAATGGCGATGTGCTGCATATGCATTTAACACACTCGCACTTTGCCAATACAATGTATTAACAGGGGGCGGCGAGATGGGAGAGGATGGGAGGAGATAGGAGAGGATGGGAGGGGTGTCATAGGTAGGCGTTAACCCCCTAACTCACCCCCCCCCCCCCCCCCCCCGCCATCCTCCTGCCACTAACAAGCTGCCCATTGTTGGGCCGTGTTTTGTGCCTTTTGTTATTAACGCTCCCAAAAAAAATTGTGCCATATGCCGGACACAGGCGAACATCGCAGTGTGTGCTGAGAGAGCGAAAGGGAGAGAGCGAGAGAGAGAGAAAGAGAGAGTGACAGAGGGGGAGAGAGAGAGAGAGAGGGGAAGTATGGAAAGGAAAGCTGAGAATGCTGCTTCTGTTACTGCTGGTGCTGCTGCTGATGTTTTAGGGGTATTTTTTGTCATACTTTGACTTCTTTTTATTTTTGGCTACGACTGGATGGCTGGATGGCTGCATGCGTATAAGTGTTTGCCAGTGTGCATGTGTGAGTGTGTGTGTGTGACAGCGAGTACGCAGACGCTGGCAAAATAGTAGCGTCGCCGTCATATTGGCTTCGTCAAGTTGGCTCGCTGCCGCTTCTGCCCAATTCCAGCTGAACGAAACAATCGCTGGCGTCGCCGTCGACGTCGACGTCGCTGTGCTGGCCAATCAGCGTTAAGCAATCGTTCGCTTTCTATATATAGAGATATGTGGGAGCTGCTGCTGTTGCTGTTGCTGCTGCCATTTTGTAGGGGTGGCCGCTTTGGGCACGCCCCCCAGTTCGGCTGCTGAATAATGAAAACGTGTCCTACCCATTGAAAATAAAGTCGGTGAAGTTAGCGAAACTCATCATAGAATTCTTTATCACACAACACAACGTGCGCTTGTCTAGTAGTGTGAAATCTGTTCGCGTTGCGTTTAGTTTTCTGTTTGCGATCTAATACACAGACACACACACAGACACATCACACACACACACACACACACACACACACGCACTCACTCACACTCACACCCACTCGCTTATATATATATATGCAGATAACAGCTGACAAAAACACAAAAAGAGAGCTGCAAGCAGCACAAACTGCAAGCACAAAAAAAACACTGCAAGCAGCACAGAGAGAGAGAGAGAGCGAGAGAGAGAGAGAGAGAGAGAGCAGCAAAAGAAGAAGAGAGAACTTTAAGCGCGGTTTTTGGGCAAAAGTTAAGCTCAGCTCGGTCCAGCACAGCACAGCACAGCGTCAAAGCTATTGCGGGTTGTGTGCAGCGACGTAGCGTCGGCTTACGTGCATAACGGTTAACGGTTAAAGGTTAACGGTAAACAGTGCTTACGCTGCCAGCGCTTAACTCAGACCCAAACGTAGTGTCGTCTCGTCGTGTTGTCGTCGTTTCGAGTTTCGAGTCTCGAGTTCCTCGTTACGCGTTTCGAGTTTCTCGTTTGTTGTCAATCGCTGCTGGTCATCGCGTCGGTTATCGGTCATCGGTTATCGGCCATCGAAATACGCTCAATTACAGTCAGTGGGCTGGCAATATTTATAATATTGATAAGCGCGCCGCATTGTGCAGTGTTTCTTATTATTCTTCTTGTTGTCGTTGTTATTGTTTTTTTTTTAACGTCATTTGCTACACACACACAATACACACAACACACACGCATTCGCATACGCAGCAGCGCCGACGGCAAAACAAATACCTAATAAATTTTTTTCTTGTGATATTTTTTGATCAGTATTCAAAACTCCGAAACAAAAGCAAAAAAAAAAAAAAAATCAGTGCAAAAATTTTAAAACAGTGCAAAAATTAAAAAAAAATAAAAATAAAGAGTTCAATAGCCAGATCAAAGAGAGAGTTATTTTATCGGCCGATATACATATATATCATATCAATTTATATTATATATATATATATATATATATATATATATATATATATATATATACATACAGATTTGGCGTCCTGCATTGCATTGCAGGACACTCGTTGCAAGTTGTCAAAGTAAGTGCTTCAAAATTTACTCGCCAACAACATTCGACGCCTCAAGGGCGTTCAAGCTGGAGGAGGATTTCGTCGGCGGCTGTATGACAATGTCGATGTATTCGACAACGGATAAAATGAAAATGTCAGCGCCCAGTTGTTTTCCAGGACGCTACAGTCCATCCTATCGAAGTTCGGAGCAGATGCGACGCTGTATGCCAAATCCATCTGTAAGTAATCGAACAGTTTGCATCTAAGCTAATAATGCCGCATAAAGCATGCTCAATTGGTTAAAACCGCATACTCCCTACACACACACACATATACATATATATATATATATATATATATATATATATATATATATATATATATATATATATATATATATATATATATATACACACACTTAGAACAAATTGTCTATCAGTGAGCAAAGTTCAAATGTTCCTCTTAAGCATTCCCAGCAGAATATAATTTAACTTACAACTTTTAAATATCTGTGAATACTTGTTTGTTGGCCAATCAAAATTAGAAGATCAAAGACCCCTTAATATCGATTGATGCAAATCGATAAAACCTCATTTCGATACTTGAAAGATAGATTATTTGCAATGTGCCTCAAAGTTCAGCAATGTGGATCTATTGGTTTATGGGCCACTTCAAGAATACCACTTTCATTTCGTAGTTATATATATATATATATATATATATATATATGTATGGCTTACAAGTAATAGAGTTCAGTTTGGTTTTCAGTGGTTTATGTGTAGCTCAACTCAGGCAATTGATTACGGCTATGCAATTACCAGAAATGTACATTTACATATAGTTACATACACCTATTCTACATATCCAACCAATTGAATACGATGCCTAATGCAAAAGACACCAAACTCAAAAGAAATGGGTGTTACACACTTCAAGGCATAGTTGTAATACCATTCTTAGTTGTTTAACCAGTTTGGTGCACCAAGCATGCCCAAACATGCAATTCTCTATGAAAACTCGTATCAAGTTTACTTTAGCCTGTTCTTAATTTAATCAACCAAAAATTGCATAACACTTATAAATAATATATATAATAAGAATTATTAATGTGGTTATCATGTACCAAGCCAGCCTGGAAATAGAATGTTGTTAAGCTCGCACTGACTGATAAGTTAAACATTAAATCTTGAAATACCTTTTAAATTGGTTTAAGAAGCTCCTCAGATTGCGGACTGCATCGTCTGCTGGAATCGCTTGTCGCTTTCGATATGCGCGTTTTGGTCGTGTTTCCATATAATGGACTATGCGTCCTGATCGCAATTGCATCTTTTTTCCGAAGTAATATTTATTTTGTGAAACGATTTTTTTTCCAAATTTGTTTTTTCGAAGCAAGTATTGTCAGCTTAAAAGTATATACTATGCCTGAATGAATTTCCTGCTGGCTATGTGAACTATGATGAGGAATATATAACTTCTTACTTTTACTTTTACTCTCGGGCACTACAGACCTAAAATATCGCATGAAATGCGCAGATCGAATTTAATTTTCACCAAAAATTATTAGTTTAAGCTCAGCAGTGAAATCTTAGACGTACCTATTAAAATCGAACAAATATATCATTTAAGTTTCAGAGGATTAAATCAATTTTTTCTATTTATTTATTGTGAAACATTGTTATCGCCAGATCTGCTGGGGCATTTAATAATGGCTTTTTGTTAGGATCCGAATCGAAACTAAGAACTAGTCTGATAAATACAAGTAAGGATGGCAGTTCATCTTATCGAACTTAATAGGTATCTAAAAATGGTATTCAAAAATTCACCTTTTCAAATGATGTATACGAATCAATGTCCCTTCAATTCCGTGTAGCATTTTGTCAGAGGAATTCGTTGCAATAAATGAGTTAACACAGCGTCAAAGCCCAAAAAATGGAAAAGTCCTACTGATACATATAAGTTTTTATGAATGCAACTTTTCAATGTACAAACCTTATTTTGGCCATAACAGCTGCATATTTCTTTAGCATTGAATAATTTGCAATATTATTTAATTGGGAATCACAATGAGAAGTGCTCTTCATTGATTCATTGATTTGGCATCAGATCCTGTTTTTTGTTTTCTTGCTGGTATTCTAAGGTTTGTTTCCCCGTTTGGAAGACCCATTGCAATATTTCAACGTTAAAAATGTTGACCCGAAATTGTATTTACTCAATGAGCCGGCTTGACTTCATAATAAGAACAGAGCGATAACTACAAAAATATGCAATAAGTAGCATAATATATAATACGCCCGACTAGTAGATACCCTGTGGCTTTTTTGCATGCATATATCTTCATATATCCATAATATATATTCTATAACACTAAGATGAAATATATTTATAACTTGATTATGAAAAAAATAGCAGAGAGCTTAAAGCTACCCGTTCATCTATTGAGTAAAGGGTATATATAAGTAGGAAAATGGAACTTAAAATAAGTAGCAAATAAATATTTGTCTTAATTATTGCTCAAATGTCAGCCGCTCATCGTTAATGGTATTGTTATGGGCTCTATTTGGTAGGGGGAGGGGCTGGTTGTGGCAATGGAGAGGAGGGCTACATGGGTTGTCTTTTTTTCTATTGTTGTTGTTGCTGGTTGCTGGTGTCGCTAATGGCGCCAAGTTAGCAAAAGATGGGCGTAACCTTGAAAAGCGTTTTGTAATTTATGTGCATTAAATATTTATTAACTATTGTTGGGTGACAAATAACACAACAAACAAAAAAAAAACGTTGGGCGCCATGAAAAAATGCTCAAGTGAAGGAAAGGGAGACAGAGCGAGATAGAGAGAGCGTGAGACAAAGATGGAGAGAGCTGCATGCATAAATGAGTAAAGGAAGAAAAAGAGCGAAAAACAGACTGAAACCTTTTCCCAGTCAGATAAGAAACGAGGAAGAAGAAAAAAGGGACACACAAATGGCACACATGCTCGACATGCAGATACCCTGCACCCAGGCAGGCTACATGCTTGCCATGAATAAGAGAAAATTCTATAAAACAAAACAATGCACTCATTGGCCTCATCTCTTACAATACCCTCTTGGTCGTCTACGTCTGTCTCTCTCCAATTATCCTAATTTCCTGCATTTTACTTCTTACATAACACATAATGCAATCAAATAAAGAGATAGCTGATGCTCTCCTTAGATTCGGCACACCTCAACTCTTTGCTATCCACAGCAAAACAGCAGCAAAAAGCAGAAAATAATGCACAATCATTCTCTAGCTCTTTTTTCACTTTGCACATTACATGTGGAAAAACAAGGCTAATCCATTTGGAGAGTGTCAACAGCAAATGCAGAAGAGAAATGTGTTTTAATATTATGCGCATTAATGCTTATATATTAATATTAAAAGACGGCTAATTATGGATCGCACTCCAACGAACTCTCCAAACAAAGGCTCTCTCGGTCTCTCCCTCTCTCTCTCTCTCTCTCTCTCCCTCTCTCTTTCGCTCCCTCTCTCCGTCGCTCTCGCTATACGTGTGTATTTAGATGCATTTGCAGCAGCAGCAAAAACAAACACAAGCATGCATTTTCCTTACAGTTATATAACTGCTTCCATTGCTTTAGGCTTAGGACTACATACTAACTACAGGATTGGGCTGAGGTTAAAAATCTCTCCATTATGCATATGAATAGAATTCCGTCCGTGTGTGTGTGTGTGTGTGTGTGTGTGTGTGTGTGGTTGATTTAAATTGATCAAGCAAGTGGCGACTGTGAGTGAGATACATGAAACGAGTTAAACGTTCGACAACCGTCTTGCAGATAAAATGGCGTCCGTTTCCTGTTATCTGTTAGGCTGTTAGATTATTTTACATATCTTCACCGATTTCTTAATGAATATATAAAAAGGTATAAAAATTTGATTGCATGCAATGCGCACAGTTCGCATTCCACCTGATGCAATGACACACAACCCACAGCAACCCACACCACCCATCCACCGTGCAACATACACCATTCACCATCACCCTCATCCCCCAGCCCCTTGAGATGTAGCTCATTTTAATCTGAGCACGGGGCACTTTAAAAACACTTACTGTAAATAAAAACAACGAACGCGTCGCGTCGCGTCGCGACGGGTCGCATCTTCTTAAAGGGACAACAACAAGTACATTTGCTTATCGGATTTAACAAGAAGCAAACTCTCCCCCCGCCCCCGCCCTCGCCCTCGCTCTCTTCTCTCCTCTACATCCACCATCCTTCAGCCCAACAACCTCCACTCTGCTTTGGGCCACTTTTCGGCTTTCAGAAGGAGAGAACACAAAAAGCGTAGGGCAAAAGGCGAATGATCAAAGCGGCGGATTTATAGGATTTATTTGACTACCCTTGGTTGAACTGAGCGCATTATCGTTGTGAAGGGAGAGGGTGCGAGGTACGAGGTGCGGGATGCGAGGGGATTGCTCTTTGGCTGGTTACAGCAAACACTTAACGCCTTGCAGTCCATTAAATGGAAATTTGTCACAGACCAAAAAAGAGCGAAAAAAGAGACAAATGGACAAACGGTCGACTGGACAAGCAGAAGGACCAGGACACCACAGCCCTCCTTCCCCCTCCCCTTCCCCCTGCCCAGGTTTCACTCCCCCTAGTTAGCAGTTGTTTGCATTGAGCGCTAAACGGGAGACCTGCCGTTAATTTGATTTAAATATTCATAAACTGCATTAAATGGCCGCAACAAATGTGCCAATTAAACGCGCCACAAACCAATCAAAAAGCGATCAGGGCTCTGAAAATGCATTAAGAGCGCTCTGCCCTGTTCTAAACGACTGCCCAGATACCCTGTAAATTAGCCCCCTTAAACATACAAGCCAAGCCAAAACAGCTTGAGTCTGAATTATGCTTAATTCAAATACTTCTGATGAATTTGATTAATTTGGGTTCATATACAATATATGCAGCTCATTCCGAAACAACAAGGGAAAGGGATATATGTTGCTGATCAGGTATATACACTGGATGGGTTTAAATCTAAATCAAGCTAAAAGTGGAAAAGAATAAGAATAAATTATTTATTTATTTATACAGACTATTTTTTTTTTATTCTATTTGCAATTCAGAGACAATTTTCTAAACGTTTTTGTGTTTATTGATATTTCGATACCTTCCTCTTGCTCTTCACCTCAATCCTCCTCTTTATCAACTTCTTCCCCATTATCTGCACCCTCTACTGATTCTTCCACTGCCTCTTTCCCTCCATCGGCCTCTGCCACGCCCACGATCACGACTTTTCCTTCAGCCAATGTTGAATTGGCAGCAAAAGAGATCTGCTCATCTGACGATTATTCCACCCAAATATTGAATCTAAATAAAGTAAGTTTCAAATGTTGCTGAGACAAAAACAAACAACAAAAAAAAATTAATAAGCAGCTGAATTTAAATTTGACGTTGCTTACGCTACTAAAACTGTTAATATTTCACCTGTTTTTCTATTATTGAACCGGGATAAAAAAGAAGTGGGTATTACAATTTTCTCGTGGAATTTGTAACGCATTGAAGGAGACGTTTCCGACCCCAATATTTATATATACTCCTGAGCAGAATCAACAGCCGAGTTGATATAGCCAGGCGAGACGAAACTTTAAGAGCTAAGGTTTGTTATTTGAAGTACAAGCTCTCGTACACCTCGGGCAGATTCAGTTTACTTCATTTAATCGATAACAACCGCAGTGTCACGAATATCGATTTCCAAATGACACAGCAGAGCAGAGCGAAAGGGCATTCATATATTTGTTTTCTGCTAAAAATCGGAGCAAAACCAATAACTACATCAGTGGAACATTTGAAGTTGCTCTGTCAACTTGATTTAAACCAAATTTTGGCACTTAAAGCTGCACAAGTTATTATGTATTTATTTAGTTGCTTTTCTTGTTGGTGTTTGTTTGGTTTTTTTTTTTTTGCATTAGGTTTTTTGGCTGCAGTCGCCAGTCAGAATCGATAAAATTCAACATTCATTCAACATTCATTGCGTATCTGTTTACACACATCATAAATATTAAATGGCTGACAAGCAAAAAAAAAAATAAAATAACACACACACACACACACACACACGGAAAAGCGCACAGAGTGAGAGTGAAAATAACACATAACAAGACAAGCGAAAAAAGGAGAGAGCAGAGCATGTGAAACGAGAAGGAAAATAAGTGAATGAATGAGCAGGGCAGCCGTTAACTTGATTAATTTATAACACTAATAAAGAATTTATGTGCAAGTGTCAACCTGCACTGCGGCCTTAAAGCAGTGTACAGTGTACCACTACCGCATCCCTCAAGCACCCCAGGCACCCCCTTGGAATACATACCGATAGGTGAATTTGTGTTTGTATTTGTATTTGTGTATGGATATAAGCATGCATTCGAGTTCGAAGTGGGGTCAGGTCAAGGAACACAAACTCGCAACTTGGCTACTCTGCAGTATTGCTGCGGGGTGCAATGGGGTCCTGCGGGTTGCCGGCTGCAATAATTTTGATGAATGAGTGCGCATATTAATTCAAATTCATAAATTAATTTCCTGTTAAGCGGCTGCTCCTTGTTTTCCTCGCCAATGAAACTCTGTTGCCTACTTTTCAACATGAGCCAACTTTACCATTTGTCATTGTTTCTTATTGAAGGTGTAGCTGCGGAAGTATCTTCCCTGAAATTAGGCTTGCTTGTGCTCAGCTGACTGACATTTTTTGAATTATAATGATTAAGTACACATAAGTACGAGAACGCGTACATTTGATTCTTTCGGTTGTCTGATACGAATTTGAATCTTTCTTAAATTACATAAAGAGCAGACTAAACAGGTATCTTAATTATATTGAATATTATTATCTGATCCCATTATATAGGGGTAACAAGGGTATAAGGAAGTTGTGCAAAAGCATGTAACAGGCAGAAGGAACCATCTCCTAAATTATATATATATTCATGATAAGCAACAACCACCGAGTCAATATAGCTTTATCCGTCTGCCCGTCTGTATAAGCTAGCCGATCTCAGAGACATTTGGAATATAATTTCTTGTAAATCAATTCTAAAGATATGGCCTTCCAATTGATATATAATACACACCCAGACAAATTAGTGACCATCTATACACACATACATAAGAAATGAGAGCAATTCCAGGCATGCTTACATTTGAGTGCGCAAAACGTTTTAAAGGGAAATTTGGCGATAATACTTGAATATATTTAAGCTGAGCTGGGCTCTTGGTATATCGGGCTCTTGGAATTCTTACTTCTTTTATCCAGAAGTTGTAATTATTATGGGAGTTGTGAGTGGAATGGGAAGGGTTTGTTTTCACTGTGCTTGGGCTCGACCTACCAACAACAACTGACTAGGAATCGGTGGACATTAGCTTGTCCGTTCGTCGCAATGAGGCAAGCCGGGCAAACAAACAGCTGTATACACATAAACATATGCAGATGTAAATTTATATGTATAAAATGTATATATACATACGTCTAGAGATAACGGTGGCGCAATGTACATTAAAAATGCGCAACATTTTGATTTCTTGAATGGCCGCCGTACGCTTTTTGCGGTCGTCCCACTCCGGTCCGCAGTTCTGAGCTCTGAGTTCTGAGTTCTGCGCCAGAGTCGTAGTCGGAGTTGCCATCGATGTGGGAGAGTCTTTGCTGTCGCTGCTCTTTACTAGCTAGCTATTGACTCCTTTTGCCTCGGAAACCTTCACAGCCAAATGAGCGACTGTTGTGTCCTATGTTCTGAGTCCTCGTCGCCATCGTATTTTCAAGTTTTGTGCGCATCTAAATAATTGATTAACTGTAAAATTCGGGCGCGTTACACACATATATATATATATATATATATGTATCTACGTATGTATGTATGCATATATGTACTTTTTCCAGCATTTAAAATCGATATGAACTCGAAGGACTAAGGACCACAATGGCGACATCGGCACATCGACGCTACCCAAACAAGTGCCAAGGAATTTTTAATATTATTTATTTAAAACCCAAACACGGCGTTAAGGCCTTTAAGGGTAGGGCTTGCTGGGTGCTCGCGGGGGAGGAGGTAACACTAACAAAAATCAATATTAGGTACAAGATGCACAAATGATTCGACAAGTTGCCTCGATAGCATCTTTAAAGAGGAAAATCCAGCAAAAAACACTCCATTTGAACCCGAGAGAGACTGTGAGATACCCTGAACCCAGTTTTTGAACACAAAATAGACTTCCACATTGGTTCAACATGAAAATACATTTTGGTTAAAAAAATCTGGGATGCTGATTATATCTTTATTAAATTTGAACAGGTAATCAATTATATGTCTTTGTATTTTATACGTATATCGTTTGGAATTTGGAGTTGTGTAATTGGATGTAACATCCGGTAATCGATTTGTACCGATAACCCAAAATAAACTTCATCTGTGTATGGTATATAAGAAGTTCCTCCAAGATGTTTACCTTTTTTTTTGTGGGTTATACGACTCGAACTGAGAGATACACATCAAGAGATTTCCGCCTCTAAATTCTTGCATGTTTCTTTCAAAATGTTGTAATTAAATTCGATGCTATTTCCTCACCCAACCCCCGATAACCGCCCGCCCTGAAACTAAACTCGTACATACATATACTATCCCTGTTTGTCTCGTCTTTTCAGAGTCGTTTATTAGAAGATGCTTCCCTATTATGCAATTCGTGGTCAGCACGTCAGAATGTAAGTTAATATGCACCAAAAACAGAAAACGAATACCAAAACCAAAACACACTCTATGATTTCATACACGACATATTTAAATAAATGCTGACTAAGGTTTCCATCCATATAATACCGATTAAAGTGTCCAACTTTTTGTTGACGTCGCCACCAAATCGTCTCTTATATATATCCGTATGATTTTGTCAATATGTTTTTTGCGATATTTGTATTAAGTTAGTGTTCGGTTCTAATTGTAATTCGAACAGCCTGTAGTAATTGACTAATTTGTGTTCGTTCTCTTCGATACAGGGTGATATTTTTGCGGGTATCAACGATGGCATACTCAGCAGAGCGGAAGCTCTTGCCGCCGTCGACATACAGAAGCACCAAGCCCAGCATGTACATAGCCAAATGCCCTCCCAAATCAAGCACGATGTGATGTACCATCATCATTCAATGAGTGGTCCCCCGCAACGTCCATTACAGGTAAGCTCGATATCCAACCTATACTAATATTAGATAAGCTACAATTGTTATCTACGAAATCTCATATAAGCCAACTGTCCAAGTGGCTATAATCAGACATTTAATACTAACCGGTCTTTGGAAAAGACATTGTAGGCCAAGAAGCCAACTAGCTAAACTAGGTATAGCCAGTAGTAAACTCTTCCGATTTGAGTATTTCGCCTTGGCCAGGAGCAGATGTAGTACCCTAGGGAACACATCGACACCCTCAGGCCGAAAATGATACTCGCACTCCTGCAGGAATTAAGGTTGCGGGAAGAGCCATAGGCTCAGGTGGCGGCATAACAGATCTAACAAGTCACAGTGCATGAAGCCCAATAATAATATAATATAAATAATAAATAATAAATAAATAGCTATCCAAGTAAGTTGCACTCTACTTTAACTTCTCAGATCATAGAAGTGATGTCTCTGGTAAAGCTAATCTTTAGAACTGTGGCACGCATTTTGTTTGTTCGATTAAATTAAACTCCAGATTTTTGCTTCTCCACCTCAAAAAGCAATAATAAAAGAAGAAAAAAAAGAGGCAAGGATAAACAAAAAATCGGACTATAATAACTAGCCAACTTAAACTAACTTAACTTAACTAACTCTAATTAAATTAAAATAAAAGCCATTTCTTAAAAATGCTAATCAAAATTTTGATTAGTTTTAAACAATATATCATTCAAATGCTCAGCTTGCTCACTATTATCCTATCCTTCCAAGTGGATGTTATACTTTTGTATAACATCGATAAATGTCGATGGTGTGATGTCAAAGTTTGGATATCTCCATTGGTAAACCCTACACATAGTGGTTTTTAAATGCATATTTAAAATTCGAAGCAAAGTATCCACTAAAGCACAATCCGAGCTTAAGCAGATATATGTAATTTGAGCTTATATTTATATATGTGTATATATATATATATATATTGATTTAAAATCACTCCCATCACAAGCATATAAATAGTAAAGCAGCAATTGCTAAAATTGAAGGATTGTTCAGCAATTGTAACCGGAAATTTTCCTCAAATGGTTGATTGCACTCGCCTTAATTTTGGCCACTTTGTGTGTATGTGTGCGAGTGCGTGTGCGTATGTGTGTGTGTGCTGCGGATGTGAAATTTTATCCGTTTAGGTGCCGTTGCAAGCTTCTACGCTACAGAGCATTTTGTGACGAGTCATTCTGATTAAAACAACGGCGACAACTTCAATTTCCGCTTTTGTGCGAGCGAGTGTGTGTGTATATGTGTGTGTCAGTGTGTGTGTGGTTAATTTGAAATGTTTCTTTAATAAAATTAAAATTGTGACGTGTAAGCCTTCTGGGAACGAGCCACGTGACGGTCGTTTGCCAGGTAAGCACATCATGATTCGTGTCGTTAATTGTATTGTACCGCTAGTACTTCAAGCTCAAGGCGGGTCGCGCCCCCTCCCCCCATCCCTTCCCCCAACATCAACATCAACCTCAACCCCACTCACCCAACGACTATCGAGTCCTGGTAGTCACACATTTTGGCCACCAGCACTACCGGAGAGTAGGAGGAGGTACCCGCTGGCCGCCTGGCTGACTAGCTGACTAGCTACCCGGTGTTCCCCGGTTCGACTGGTGGTTGGAACTCTATTAGAAGTTGATTGTAATCAAATTACATAAGCAACCTGTTCCTGTATCTCCCATAGCTAGTTTTTGGGTAGTTATACGTTCCCAGTTCATGTTGTTGTAATGCCACTTGTTTTCGGCACAATCGAGCATGACGAAAGTGCGCGCTGTCCACGCGCCATCGACGCCGGTGGTTGTTGTGGGTTCCCCTTCCCATTCGCACTGCCACAACGACTACCGCTACCCTATAGCTAACGACCCATTCCATTGCCCTTGCTTGACGTGTGTGTGTGTGTGTGTGTGTGTGTGTGTGTGTATGTGTGCTGCTCGTTTGGGCTTTAATTTTCAGCAAACACTCGTCCCAACACATACTTGAGTCTGACAGAATGTTAACCAACGGCCCCACTCTGTCTATCAGTTCCGAACAATGTGGGTCTCAGGTGCAGCAACAACGTTCTACACTTAGTGTAGTATCCCAGGTACTTGAGAGCATCCCAATCCCAATCGCAATTGCATTGACAATCAAATCGATCTCTTGAATGATGTGATGTGTTTTTTGTTCTTGGGAGAAGAAACTTAGAAGTTGTATTCTTAGTAGTTGCTGTACTTTCAAAGATTAAGGCAAGTAAGTATGCTAAACACACTTGCTAAATATATTCTGGACACTCAAATGTAAGCATGCAAAGCATTTATTTATTTGAAAGCCGGCACTGAATGAAGAAAACTTATTCGGCGTGGGGTATACGAGAACTTATAGTTAAAATTTGAGGTCTCTTGCTCTAATAGTCTCTGATCCTGTGATCCTGGCCTCCTTCTGCCTGTTACATAGTTTTGCAGAAAACCCTTATACGCAGCTTACGCATTTTTAATGATTGCAGGGTAAATACAAATTTAAATTAAATTTTGAAAAATATAATGCATTTCTCACTCTCACTTCCCCTCTCTCTCTCTCTCTCTCTCTATCTATCTGTCGCTGATATGCGAAAAAAATCTCTGAAATGCTCGGTTCTTTTCAAAATACACAATCATGACCAGTAATGAGACTTATTCCTTGGTAATTGCCAGCCCATATCGATTATGTCTCGATTATCTTGCTCTAAATTACAGTACGCCCGTACTTCTGCACCCATAATAAACCCAACGCGTTGTCTCTCTCTCTCTCTCTTCATCTCTCTCTTGTATCTCTTTCTCACTCTCACTCTGTAGTGGCCAAATTGCTGGCTAGTCTTGAGTGAAATAAATAATCGTAACTGGTGGGAATTTTGGCAGCAGTTGCATTAACAGCCTTTTAGTTGGTGTAAACATTAGTTTGCGACTTCACTTGATATATTAAGGCAACTACACTCAGAGAAGAAGTCGACCTGGACTTTAGAAAATCAAAATACACTTTCAGCGCCAAGGGCAGCTTACCTTATTATTCAGAAGGTATATTTCTAAAACACAAGTTGATGTCTATTCTAAAAACCAGGTTTGTTCGTTTCTTAATTCCAGGGTTATTTCCTAAGATTTGGAAAAAAAAAATATGTTTAATCTACAGTAAGTTTTTCTTTTTTATTACACATAATTTTATTTAGAATAAATACGAAAATTTTAGTTTTCAGGACGATTTTATATTTTCAGTGAGATTTATTTTCTGAGTGTACAATTCGTCTACGTTTGGACAAATTTGTAAGGAATTTTAAAATGGTTCGTGGGAATGACCTACATGGCTGCAGTTGCAACCAATAGCAATATTTTAGTGGCTCCGGCGAGGACCCCTCTACACATTAGCATTTGGACCTGCACACCCATCGGATCCGAGCCAAGCCACGTGTCCTAAACATTGTCGCTCGAAGTTTGCCAAATAGCGATACCATTGATGCTCGAAGTGTGCAAAGGAGAATTCATCTTCCATGTGCTCCTTATCCAGATACCTGTCCATTGCTCGATGCAACTCAAAACTGCTTTGATTTTGGTCTCCTAACACATTTTACGGCATAAGCTAAAAAGTATTTTGTATTCGTTCTGTTTTGTTTCAAAGGTGATTGGGATTTTCAAATAATTATTACTGCCTCGATTTCCATTTTTCACAAAGCATCTCCGACCCCATCAACTATATTCATTCCTGAACAGTATGATTGTATGACACCGATGCATTCACCAAATACAAATTTCCAACATGTCATCCTTAGATTCTCAGAAGACCATTTGGGCTGGCTCCTTTTATTTCTTCTGCTGTTTTTTGCATTTGTTTTTGGCTCAGTAACATTTGAAACTAGTTCTATGTGGTTCTTAGTACTTAGTACTTAGTAGTACTTTAATATTGCAGCACCAGCTGTCATAAACAAACGTAAATATATATATATAGATAAAATAACAAACTATCACAATGAAAACAGGAGAAATATGCACCGATCTCACACTTGACAAAAATTTGGACGCATATCTACGTTGCTGTCAATTCAGAATTTGCTGAAGGAGCAGGGCGTGGCCGTGGTCATTTAAGAGGCCGATGGAGGGGATGCTGAGGTAGGAAATGATGAAGAAAAGATGAAGTTAAGGATTAAATAGACGATGTTCTTAGAAATATTAAACGTTTAGAAAATTGTCTCTGAATTGCATATGGAAAAAAAGATTCAATTGCTAGATAAATTATTCATCGTTATCCAATCCAATATATATATATATATATATATATTCTTGGTCAGCATCTCTCAGCGTCTCTCCGTCCGTATAGAGCTGTACATGGTGTCTCGTAGTCGACCTTTCTCGACTACAATATTCTATCTGCACTTGTTCAATCTTAACATTATTCTTCACTCCTTTCAGTTCTTCAACAATCCTTCCATTAACATAATTCCACTAATGCGTGGTTTGAAGATATATTTTGATGGGCGTATCACCTATACCAGGCAGCTTGCCGCACACCACACAAGACCACACCATACCATATCACAGCATTCCCCTTACACCCCCAATGCGCAGCCGGCTCGTGCCGTTTTGGCCACTTCTCGTCAACCCCATAGCAAAGTGTGCAACTTTAAAATGTTCCACTTGATTTGATGGTTGCTGTCTATCAATTTCGGGAACATGTGTCATAAGCGTTATGCGAAATGCCATAAAATCCATCCCCCAACCCAACACCAACCCCTACCAGTCCCAGTCGCAGTCTCAAACCTGGCACCAGCCCCACTTGGCAAAAAACATAACAAAACTCATTAAATTAAAGTAATTTACAGTAGAGCCCTGCCTCACCATCCACCACCACCCGCCTCCCTCCATATTTTGGCCTACAAAATGTGCAAGTTTGGCGAGCATATGAAAAGCCAATTATGACAGAGCAACGCAAAGGGGTAAACAAACGAGCAAATATAATGCTAATTAAAATAATCATATCCATCATAAAACTCAATGCAACCTGGTCTAGGCTGTGGGGGAGGGCTCGCTGGCCAGAAAGGCTGCCGAGCATTTGTAACAATTACAAATGAGAGCAGCATCAACAACAACAACAACAGCAAACAGTGATTATCAATTTTCTAGACAGATTCAATGTTGCAACAGCTTTCACCAGATCAAGGTTTGGGTGGGTTGGAGAAATTTCCCCGAGGATTGGGGTTGGGGTACGACGGTAATAGTAGCTGGCCACTTTGCAGGCATTTATCACAGATTTTGCACCAGCTACCAAAACAATACTGGCAAAGTTTGGTTGACCCCCGGCCCTTTAGCGGGTAGCGGGTGGATATTTTTTCACCCCCTACTGCAGATACTACATATTTATATGTATGTATATATATGGCACGCCAGTCTAACCGAAAAAGTACACTTAATTCAATTTAAATTACACTTTCATATTTCCGGCCGCACAGGACTGCTGCCCGAGGGCCCAAAGGGGCCCAGTAGCCGTTTCCGTACCGTATCCATTAGTATTCGCAACATATGGCTCAATTTCCCTCAAATAATTTTCAACATAAACACACACAACACACGCACACACTCCCATGCATCCGCAACGGGGTGAACATACAGTTGAATCCTGATATCCGCTATTCGCTACCCGCTACCCTCGCTACCCCGATACGGCAACTGACAGCTACTTGTAGTTCGGGCTGCCGGGAACCGGCAACCACAAGTGGTTTATCATATTGAAATTCATTTAGTGCACCTGTTTGATTTTTTTTTTCGTGTTTGTCGAAAACGCAATCCAAACAACAGCAAGAAAAAAAAATGATAACTCCAGCAAATAGTAACAGACCCAACAAAACTGGTCATATTATTTGGTAAATATCGTTAACTTTCCCCATTGCCACGCCACACGCAATCAAATTCCACTTAGTCAAAAACCACTAGACCCACCCATCAGTAGTTTCTGTATCTGTTTCTTATATGTTGGGGGTAGCCCTAAAAGCGGCCATGGTACAGCTACAACAAATATGTATTTCTAAGCATAAACTTGACCTGATATTTCTCCAAGAGTCTAAATTATACGTGCACTTGCATATTCCTCTTTAATCAGCCATTTGTGTTTTACAAGTTACAAGCCCCAAATGAAATCGTTTTTAATGCTTAGAACCCTCTCATGGCACTACCAAATCTGAGCTACTTTGCAAGCTTACCTTGTCTCTTTCACGTTTCTCCCACAATGAGCAATGGGGAGATTTTGTGAGACTTGACAAGTCACAATCCTCCTCTCTTCTATCGTATCTATCCTTTTTTACTCCAATTATCACTTTCTCTCTTTTCTCTCTCTCTCTCTCTGTCTCTCTCTCTGCAAACCTAAAATCCTCTAATATCTTTCTCAATAAGTCTATCTAGTTTCAAGTTTCTCATTCTTAATTCCTGAATCCAATGCTTATATTCTTTACAGATTTCTCTTTCTCTAAATTCTATCTATCCCTATAGATATGTTAAAGGTCTCACAATCTCTCCACAGTGCTCATTGTCGACTTTTGGAGTCTTCTTTTCCCTTAGTAATGCACCGAAATCCGCAGTGCTTCGGGCCGCTTTGCACTTGTACATTATTAATCGATTGCCGTCCTAGTTATCGATTGTCACGGTATTTTTCACCACTAGATTGACATGATTAAATATGTAACCACATTAAATACTGTACCATGACAAAACGACTGCCACACATTAAACAAACGGAAACAAATATACACAAATTTTTTCGCATTCATAATAAAGTCCCCTCGTCTTTTTTTTACACTATAAATTGTGTTCAGCTGGAGTATCAGCTGTTGTATGCCTGTCAGATCAAAATTCTCGCGCTTACCCTCAAAAAACCTCGCCTTTTTACATACATACAAGATACCATTTATTTGATCTTCATTTACGATGATGTAGGTTTTTTGAAGGGTTTGAGGATGTGGAAGAAGCACACGAGCGACTCATCGACGGACATCACGGCGCTGACATTATCGAAATAGTTGTATCCTTAATCGGTTCGGAATAAATTATATCACATAAGAAGCCCTCATCGGGCACATCTGTGGGTAGCTTTATCTGCTTGATCTGCTCCATGGATACCAGAACGGGACTCCGTCCACCATGACAGCAAAATATCTTCTCATCGACAATCGCCACAACTGGCAGACAATTGAAACAGTCCGTGAACGTCTTCCACAACTTGATGCTATATCGTCGCTTGCACTCATCGTAGAAACCGTAGATACGATTGATGCTGCTTGATCTTGATCGATTCCGACGGAAGGCCGTCAATCTCCGCCTCCGTCAGCTGTAATTCTTATCGTTTCGGTCCTCGAGCAGGCTTATGATATCATCCAGACTGCGCATATTGGCCATCTCACCACCTTGGGCCCGGTAATTACAGTAAAATACAGTTGAATTCTGCGGGCTAATAATATAATTCTCTTATATTAGAATATATTGAATATATGCTAAAAGTGATTCCAGACCAAAACCGATAAAGGTTAAAAAAAAAGATGCAAATGTTTTTGACCTTTTTTATTATTAATATTGTTTTCTTTGCTCAGAATGAAATTTTAAGCAACCAGGTGGCTGTACGGAAAGGAAATGAATAGATTTGCATAGCCTCCTGATTATATTTGGAATGGTTTGCGTTTTGTGAGGTAGTTAATAGATATACTCATCGGGTCTTGTAATGTCTAAAGCCACCTAACTCAGCAAACGTCATTTAAAACATTTATTATTATAATACGAGAACATGGCAATATCGACTCGGCTGATCAAGAGTATATGCACCTTATATAATATTTCCATTTAAATCCATTTTTAATTGGAATACAAAAAAAATATATATATATCAATGCCATTTTTAATGGGTATTACTATCAATTTGATTAACGCTTCCAAACAAAATCTCGTTTGAACTAGAGATTTGCTTGAAATTGGTTTGGAATTTAGATTGGCTTTAACTTAACTGATTAACTCGTATTGAAAGCGTGTAAGAATTGTGCAACCCTATGTACACACTATATAGGGTATCTCCGTATATGATAAACTAACAAGTTTATTGTTGTTCTCCTTTGCTGTTGGTTCTAGTAAATGTTTAGCGGTCTCCTGTTGTAGATGTGTGTCGTTGTGTGTGTGTGTTTGTGTGTGTGTGTGTGTGTATTTTGTTGTGCAGAAAGCTTTGTGTCATCCAATGACAATTTACGGCCCACTCTTATCCTGGCAAGGACTAGAATTCACCATGACCCATGTGGTATATCCCATGTCCATGTCCATGTCCATGTCCACGTCAGTTCAGTTCAGTTCAGTTCTGTTCACTTCAGTTGAGTTTAGTTTGCTTTATTTATTTTTTTGTTTCTTTATTTTTTTCTTTTTTTGTTTTGGCTCGCTTGATTCAGTTGCGTTGATGTTGATTCATTTATTTATTTAGTGTTCCTTTGCTCATCAATTATTGAGTACTGCGTCTGTATGTATGGTGCTTTTGTCTTTCTTTGCTTTCCGTCTTTCAGCTTTATATCTTTCTCTTTTTTTTTATTGCAAGACAATAAGCGATGAGCACGTGATGGAATGAATGTGACTTGAATTCGCATACACCCATAGAAATTATAAAAATATATTGAGATATTGGGATAATCCCAGTGAAAATCAACTAGCTTTGAGTTTGTCTTGATAATAATAATAATAATAATAATAATAATAATAATAATAATTCTTTGGAGTTTAATTTAGTTGCACATTTTCCGATTGGGAAAATTAATTAGCATTTTATTATTATTTTTTTGAGTGTAGCTGAGTGAAATGGCGTTCGTATTATGGCCAGAAATGGAACGGCTTGGACCCGCGCATGGAATGCAAATGTGAACGTGGTCATCACTCAGAAATTGTTACGCAATTACGGGACACGAGGCAATTGCACAACGACAAGGAGAATGGGGGAGGCGAGGACAACAAGGACGACGAGGGCGACGAAGAGTCGATTCACGATTTTAAATTGTACTTTCGCCAAAACTCGACTCATACATTTTTAAAATGCATGCAAAGTGCATTTAATCGTAATTTGATTTACAACTGCTTCGCCTTCGTCTCCGTCACTGCCTCTAGCCCATAGCCACGCCCTCCCCACCCCAAAGCAGATTTAAGCTTATACAATATTAAGTGCACGCTTAAGTCCTGATTATCCAAATTGCTGCTTACAATCGACGACAATCAACTACTTAGTACTTAGTACTGCTAAGCACTTAAATACCTAAAAAAAAACTTTGACTTTTCTGTTACTTTTTACTCAGTGCTGATGCGATTGCCAATTGGCTAAAATAAAATGCAGTTAGCTTTAAAATGTTACAAATGCAGTTAGACTAAGTGACTGACAAAGTACTGTTTACTTTAACAATTCTGAGCCGGATTCGAACTGAGCTTAAATTAAAATGCCGGCGACTAAATACCCTTGAAGACTGAAACGGCTAACATCCAAATTGCTCTATTACCAGTCAGAAATAAAATCAGCCGATTGATTTTATGGAAACTAAGCGATGTAGCCATCCGATGCTGATAACATTTTGTCCCACTTTTAAGAGAAATAATATTGTCCTGATATTTTGAAAATCATCATAGTTTTGACGCCAAGAATTGCTCACCTTAGCTCAAAGTATAGAGTAAAATCGATTTTTACCTTGATATTTGTTTAGCGATGATTTAGAATACATTTTGAGTTTGACTTTTAAAATTAAAAATTGTCCAGCTGGCAAACTTCCCACATGAGCTCCGAGCTCAGGTCAAGCACGTCACTGAATAGTGGATGGGGTTGGGGTGGGGGTGGTGCTCTTTTTTGTTGTTGTTGTTGTTGGTGGCTGTTGTTGTATTTTTGCTGTTGATGCGATGACACTTAACAGGTTAACCTGCTTAAAGTGCACATCAACGGATCACTTGACCCACACTGCGAACCCCTTCGAACAAATGGGTGGAAAAACCGAGCATATGTAAAATTTAATGCATGACAAGGATGGAGTGGAGGGGGTGAGGGGGATGATAAGGATGGCATCGTGAAAAACTGGCAACAACTTTTGCAATTATCAGTTACAAATGCTCAGCCCAAAAAAAAAAGGCGGGTAACAAACACCATTAGACATGCCCAGTGAATTAGGGATTGGGGTGGTGGGTGATTTGAGGAGGGTTGCATTGTGTTTGGTTGGGTTTTTGTTTTTTGTTTTTGTTGTTTTTCAAAATATGTTTTCAAAATGTGCAATAAGGTTGTTATTTACTTTCAGCGAAGTGAGCATCAAATTGATCGTATTAATGGCCATAACTAGTTTATACCGCCCATCTTATCAATTCACGGGGATTATGCGCAGATTTCCATTAGCTGGGGCCAAGGAGTGGCCAAAGCGAAGCGAGTCAAGGGGTGGCTGCTCAACTATCTCCCTCTCTCTCTCACACACACACGCTGTCTATTTGTCGCTGTCTCACTTGCGCTCTTAATGCAATTTCAATGGTCAATGCGAAAACAGTCTTTTTCGATTTGCCATTGTTGTTTGCTGTTGTTGTTTGATACGCTTGTTTTTTATGCCTGGGCATACAATTTGGTGTTCAGCCTGGACGACTGCTGACTGCCTGCTGCTGCTCCTGCTCCTGCTCGGGCTTGCAGCGCAACTGCTTTTGTGCGGCGACTCCCACAGGAATTGCCCAGGCAATATAACTGAAAGCAAAAATGAAGATAACAGTCAGCGCGGCAAGTGCAAATCCACCCGTCCATTTAACAACTTCTGAGTGTGTGTTCCCCACCCACAACCACCCGACCACCTGACGTTCCACATTCACATCCACATCCACATCCAAATTCACATCGCGTACCTTTTGCTAACCAACTAACTGCCTTTTTGCTTTTCCCGTCTGCGGGCATTTGAATGGGTGGTTGCTCTGCTTCTTTGCTTCTTCTTCACGATAAAGGGAGGGGAAGATGCGAAAGTGTAGGGGGATGGGAGTGTAGGGCGGATGAGCCGCCTGTTACGCCTCTGTTTGATGCTTGTAAAGACCACTTTACCCGCTATAATAAAAATAAATCATAATATTTTGCGCCCCTCGTCGTGTGCAGGTCTCGCATCTGAAAGTACACAAAGACAACCTGTGCGTACGAGCCCTCGCACAGTGACACCAAACCTATTGAAAACGATAGCCAAATTATTATTATTATTATTATTTTGTTGTTTTTCGACTTTGACATCACAGTTACAATCAAATTGATTTTTGATTGAGAAAAACTAGGTAGCTGCTAATATCTGGCAGGCATCGCGAATTAAACTAGGTACTTTTTCAGTACACCTGCTTTAAGCGATTAAACGACTTTCAATTTGTTTTTAATTACTTTGGTGCATTACTGTACTGCTACGGTACGGCAGTAATGTACCGCCAAAAGTTTACTGTTCCCTTATCGGAATTTGCATACTTTAAGTACCAGAATCGGAGAAGTGGAAACTAAAATCACTTCGGACTACAAAAGGCTTTCTTTTAATTAACATTGCGATACGTTTTGTATTCTATAATTTTTGATACAACACTCACCACTGTAAGAGTACTCAAAGCTACACACACACACACATACACACACACACACAAGCTGGCACACGTCGGCGTTTACCTTGTTTGCCGGTACTCGTTACTCGATAGTCGACACTCGGCACTCGGCACTCGACCACCGTCGCTGCTGTTGTCGCCGTCCATGTTACGAGGTTGTAACCCCGGATAATGTACTTAATGCATCTACATATTAATGTCGCCCGAAAACCTGTGCAACCCTGCCCCGACCCATCCCGTCCCGTCCCGTCAAGCGATGCCTCGCCTCACCTCGACTCTCCCATTCTACTTCTGTCCGTCTGTCTTCCGTTTGCAAATCCTTACCGGCTAGTAGCATGAACAGTATTTTCTATTACTGGGCCGTATTGTGGTCCCCCGTGTATGCCTCGTCCTCGTCCTTGCCCGGCCTTCGTTGTGCCTTTTGCTTTTTGTTGTTTTTATTGCACAAGGGTCGCCGCACACCCCAACCCCAATCGCATCCTCTGCCCTTGCCGTGAGCCGTGTGATTGCTGCTACATGTTGCCGGTACGGCGCTACTAGTCCTACGATTACACTTGTTCCAACCGGCTGAGGGGTGTGCGTATGTGTGTATGTGTGTGTGTGTGTGTGTGTGAGGCCCAGGTTATATTGATATGTCTCCCAGTAGAGCTGACAAAACAGCCGGTAGCGCAGTTAAGCTGGGACCGCAATGTGTAAAAAATTACGAGCTACATTGAAAATAAAAAAACAAAAAACAACAAAAAATAAGCAAAACGCCGGGGAGTTGAGTCTGACATTGGGTGGTGCTAGTGGTGCGTGGTGGGTGCGGGTGGTGCAAGTGCTGCGGGTGCTGCGGGTGTCGGCGGTGTCTCGACTCGGGTGGTGTGTGTGTGTGTTTGGCACGCATGATGAGCCGGCAACAATATGTTAACCCTGAAATTTACTTCGCGCCCATCCCCCCTCGCCACAATCTACTTGCACTCAAATAAGGTTGTTGTTTGAGCTACTTTATGAGTGAGCCAGCGACACACTCTAAAAATTTGTAGAATTCATCAAGTTCGTTTGAGAAAAAACCACAAGTATTATGCAACACCCTTGTTTAATCCATGTCATAAAGGAAACAACTTTAAATAGCTCAAACTCTCCGCTCTTACGATCAAATAAGTATTAAAATAATTAAGAAAAAATACATATATAATATATAAATACATATAATGCATGCACATTATAAAACAATTGAGAACGGTAACGTGGAGATAGTTTGACTAGAAGATACCCTAAAAATACCCTAGGCTTGCTGATAATATTTTGTTCAATATCAAATTACGTTTTAGCTAACAAGCTCTGAATTTCTTTGTCGATCTTAATAACATTTGAATATTTAGAATAGAATTAATATATCTTGCCTTTATCCCTTTTTCCTTTTCTAGTGGGTTCAGGCTATAATAAAATAAATAAAAGGAATATACGAGGATATACGAGTATAATAATTTAGGAACTGGTTTGAGTATTATACATAGACCATAAAGTTATTTTGTGGCTAAACGTTTCTTTTTGGTTTCTTAACTGTTGCATTCGGCAAGAGTCAGCTTACACGAATCTGCACTAAACAGGTGAATGGCCCTTGCAACTATGCGTAACTTTCGCACAGTGTACGCATGTCCTGGGAATTCCCAGGCAACAGAAAAAACCAAACAAAACTTTTTGTGACGTTCAACGGCGACAGCAAAAGGTAAAAGGTAAAAAGCAAAAAGTAAAAGTAAGTAAAGATACGACGCGTAATGCTGCATGCTGCGTGCGGCATGCCCCTTTTTGGCGGTGCCACCCTCCTGCCCCCCATTCGTGCTTATGCTGTGCTGTGCTGCGTTATAAAAATAAAATGAAATCTATTACGTGGCAAACCACCCCCCCACATTTATGTGGCAATTTGTTGTTTCTTGATTGTGTTGCTGGCAAAAAGTAAAGTGTATCATTTTCCCATTTGGCGACCCCTTTTGCGGACCGGGTCGAGCACGAAGCACCCAGCACCCAGCACGAAGCACGATATACGAGACACGAGGCACGAGGCACGCACATCTCGTCGCACACTTTGTCTCAATTCCCAACTGTCAAAGTTGTGCCCGGCAATTTATGAAGATTTGTGTGGTGGCCGCCGGTAGTGCAAGAGGGTGCTACTGCTCTCTGTGGAGGGTTGCTCTGCTCTGGTCTGGTCTGGTCTGGTCTGGTCTGGTCTGGTGCGGTCTGCCACGCCCCATCGGTTATGTGAACGCCCTAGTGCACTTGTTTTGATTTGTTTGGAATAATAACAGATGCTTATGCCGTCGTACATATTATTCATTGTTCAAATTATTAACGCTTGACAATAAAAATTGTATTTGAACAGCACTCGAAAAACCTCAATTGCCGAACTATACCCCGCACCCCGTACTCCGTACCCAGTACACAGTACACAGTACCCCGCCCCGGGGCAGGCCAGTCAGCAAATTGCAATTTGTGCAAATATTTATGTACATTGAAAATTACTCATTTGTGTAACACCAATTAATTTCAACAAACAGCAGCAGCAACAACAACACCAATCCATTTATAAGGAGCTATGTGCCATTGTTTTTGTTGTTGTCCATTGCCACCCCTACCCACACCCCCTCTACTTCTCTCTCTCTCTCTCTCTCTCTGTGTGTGTCGCACTGTTACTCTGTTTTCTGCGTTAAACAAATGGAAAATGAGGTCTTTTGTTTCCGAAAATAAACGATGTTTGTTTGCGACTTCCACAAAGTTTGCCCAGGTCTCTTGTGCAGGTGCTCGCAAGCGAGGGGGCCCTGTAGTTAAGCACACACCCCCTCTCCACTCCACCACACACCACTTGTCCACTTCCCCCGATTATCAGCACAAATGC
Source organism: Drosophila macrothrix (assembly GCA_035042055.1). Classification (NCBI taxonomy): domain Eukaryota; kingdom Metazoa; phylum Arthropoda; class Insecta; order Diptera; family Drosophilidae; genus Drosophila; species Drosophila macrothrix. The sequence goes on from JAWNLX010000587.1 coordinate 3,436,688, forward strand.
ATTTGATTTTCGGTTTTTGCTTTTGCAAATTGCGCCTCACAAATTGCCACTTCAACTTGTTGTTTACATTGCAATTTTTCAACACACACATTCGCCCCCTGCCCACCATCAAATTCTTGCAAGCTGCCTGCTTTAACAAATTGCAACTAATTTGACAAACTAAGAACGCTGGCAAAGAAAACAAACGAAAAGAAAACAAACAAAAAAATAAGACAAAAAAAACCAAAATGAATCCACCCACAGTTAATTAGTGTACTTAAAGCTGAAACAGTTCTTAAATTACCCAAAACTGAAATAGTTTTTGAGCAGCGAGAGTGAGCGAGAGAGAGACTGAGAATTTCGACTGGAAGCAGAGCAGCTGGGATACATTTTAGATCATTTAGTAAAGCAAAATCGGAGTTAGTCTTATTGTATTCATTTTGAGTGCAATTCTGTCAAACCAAAACAGAAACCGTAGTCGAAACCACATTCTTACCGGTTCAAATTTAATATCGAAATCGAAATAGATTCACTTCTCAATTTTTTAAGACCCAAATACCGAAAATGCCGTATTGGAACGCAAACATTGTAGCCGAACATCGTACAAATAAATGTCCAATTGCCTCTGTTCAAGCTGGTATTCGAGAACTTATCTTATCTAATCTCTAAAATCAGTTTAATTATGCAAACGTATATATATATATGTATATATATATATATATGTATACCTTAAATGGTTAGAGATGCTTCCTTCTGTGCACCTTCATCTTATGCATTTTTATTAATTTTTAATGGGTTCGGAGTATAGCAAGGAACAAAAGCTGCATAACATACCCTTTGAGACATCAGAGCACCTGCTGTGACCTCAATTTCATTTCAAATTTCGAGATTATGATAATTGTTTTGCACAAATGCCAGCTGTAATCAAATGGTATTACACTGATATTAGGGTATTGCTGGTATTAGGGTATTCCATCTGGAAGACTCTCACTTATTTTTATAAAAACTTTATACCATACGTATTACGTACCAGTACAATAATGTTCTATAACCCTTGGTCGAGTTCCATCGTATGCAGTGAAGCAATGATTGCATCAGTTAACGTTGTGGGTCTCTGAGAGAGATTCTACTGATTCTGCTGCTTGTCGGGCAATCTTCCAGAATGTGTTTTTGAGTCGCGTCATTTACAGAGGCATCTTTCGATTATCCCGAAAGGAAGTCCGTTGGCATCCAAAGAAGGAGAGAGGGATGAGAGGGAAAGGCAGGTCAGGACGCTTCTTATCAGATTCATCAGAAGTTTCTTGCTATATCCGGCTGCAAGAGGAGTTTGACAGTACTTTTGATACTTTATAAAGATTTGAATTACCTCCTTTTCTAATTGGGAATATCTATTAAAGTACCAATTACTATTTTCTTACCGACTTGAGATTATAATGCAAAAATTACAGCTGCAAAGTTGTCCATATTTTGAAAAGAAAAATGAGCATTTTTGTGATTTTATTAATATTTTCAATATGAAATTGAATATGTCAAAAAGTTGAACTTCAGTTAGAGTCAACCTGATTTCGAATTTCATTCAGAACGACAATACTAAAAAAAATTTTAAATTATTGTACACTGTAATCAGATTCGGCATACACTCTCTTGAAAAATAAAAATAATAATAAAAACAACAAAAAAACACAAGAACAAAAACGGTATCGGACTTTTGTTGGCTCGAAGTAAAAACAATAAGTATACGCGTCAAATTCAACTGTTTTTGACGGTCATTTTGGCAAACTCGTTTTTTGAGCAAGCATTCCGACGGCGTCCCAGTCGATTCCGCGACAGCCGCAGATCGGCAAGACCAGCCCCAGGGCAGGTGAGATGGCCGAGATGCTCAATCTGGACAACATCATTGGTCGGCTGCTGGAGGTGCGCACAGCCCGACCCGGTAAGAATGTCCAGCTGACCGAGACGGAGATTCGCGGCCTGTGCCTTAAGTCGCGCGAAATATTTCTCGCCCAGCCGATACTGCTGGAGTTGGAGGCGCCCCTGAAGATCTGCGGGGATATACACGGCCAGTATTATGATCTGCTGCGTCTGTTCGAGTACGGCGGCTTTCCGCCGGAATCGAACTATCTATTCCTTGGCGACTATGTGGACCGGGGCAAGCAATCGCTGGAGACGATCTGTTTGCTGCTCGCCTACAAGATCAAGTTCTCCGAGAATTTCTTTCTGCTGCGCGGCAACCACGAATGCGCCAGCATCAATCGCATCTACGGTTTCTACGATGAGTGCAAGCGACGATATAGCATCAAGTTGTGGAAGACGTTCACGGACTGTTTCAATTGTCTGCCAGTTGTGGCGATTGTCGATGAGAAGATATTTTGCTGTCATGGCGGACTGAGTCCCGATCTGACATCCATGGAGCAAATCAAGCGGATAATGCGTCCCACAGATGTGCCCGATCAGGGCTTGTTATGTGATATACTTTGGTCCGATCCGGATAAGGATACAATTGGCTGGGGCGAGAATGATCGCGGTGTTAGTTTCACCTTTGGCGCTGAGGTGGTTGGGAAATTTCTGCAGAAGCACGATCTCGACTTGATTTGTCGCGCCCATCAGGTGGTCGAGGACGGTTACGAGTTCTTTGCCAAGAGGCAGCTGGTCACACTCTTTTCGGCGCCCAACTATTGTGGGGAGTTCGATAATGCTGGCGCCATGATGTCCATCGATGAGACGCTCATGTGCTCCTTCCAGATCCTCAAGCCCGTCGAGAAGCGTAAAAAGTAATGATGAATAGAGAAAAGCACCATCCCCCCCTCAGCTGATGCCTGACACCTGTCTCTCCATATATATATATCACGCCCAGCCCGATGTGCCGTAACTGTGTTTTACTTGAACATTGTAAGCATTGTAGCCCCGTTAGGATTATAATAACTAGCCGATAACTAGTTCATTATTAAGCTTTTCGGAGATGCTCCAAATATTTCAAGACTTTCGAACAAACATTTGTATTGCATTCATGAATAAACAAAATACACATTGAATGTACTTTTCTGCCTCCCCCTCACAAACTCTTTAAGAACTCTTTGTTCCCTCGAAAGGATATACATCTGTATGTATATATGTATGTAATGTATTTACATACAATGAAAATAATAAAATCAGCTGTCTGGGGCGCCACAACAAATTAGCCGAGAGCTAAAAAATGTAATGAGCCCACGAGAAAAAAGGACGAAAGCAAAACAAAACCAAAAAACAAATGAAAAACGCCGGCTAAAGCAGGCAAAATGACGCTAAAAACGCTTTATTATGCCAAAAGCGGGGTAATAACAAATATAGAAAAAAATACAAAAGCAAAACAACAAAAAAATAGGAAAAAAAGAAAAATGGAAAAAGGAATGGAAAGTCGGCAACAAAAAATTGCATTATATGTAATGAGGTCATTTGCGCGTAAACAATCAGACAGCCAGACAGATACAGCAAGCGGGCGAGAGAGAGAGAGAGAGAGATAGAGAGAGAGAGAGAGCGAGAGAGAACGCGCACATGTTTATCAACAAGCTGGCAAATAAATAAATTATGTTGGCAACGCTATTCAATAAATGATGAGGCAAAAAACGGAATGCAAAGCATCAAAACAAATAAGAAGCAAATAAAAAGCAAAATGGCGACGGCGAAACAATCATGTCTGTGTTTGTGTGCTTGTGTGTGTGTGTGTGAGAGATGCGCTAGAATCATTCAATTGATGCAACATTTTATTTTTATTTTTATTTTGCCTTTGCCAAAATGCATTTGATTTGCCTTGCAGGATTATGCATTTTTAGTACACTCACACACACACACACACACAAACTTATGTACAGTTAGACGCTCATGTATAGATAAATGCCACACCCACACGCAACTCGTCAGCCGTCTCGCTCTAGCCAACGGAGACCAAGACCTACAAACACATACAAATGTCAATTGTTTGTGTTATCGCTTGCTTGCACGTGGCGCCATCTAGCGCACAAAGTCATCGCTCATTTTAGTTTTTGTTTTGCGTTCTGTTTTGTTGTTGCATAATTTTATTAATTACAAATTATGCGCTTAATGAAATGGGGCAACACTGGCCACACGCTGACGCCAACGACGACGACGACGACGACGACAACGACGACGTTGACAGCAAGACGGCTGCTCTCTCGTAGGCACAGCCCAAATGAATTTTGCATAAGCCTCAGCCAACCACAATGCAGCATCAGGAATCTGGCATCAGCATCAGTAGCAGCACCAGCAGCAGCAGCAGCATCTGTTGGCGTCGCTGCCCGAACTCTGTGTCGCAACCCTCACCACCACACCGCTCTTCCACTGTTACTGCGACGCAGACGAAATGCTGTTCGCTCTCATGCTCTCTCTCGGCGCGCAGGGTGTGTGTTGAGCAGTGCGCACAAGCGAGATAGCCATATGCGGGAGTGGGAACGGGAACGGGAGCTTGCGCCAAGGGTGCAAACCAATAACAGTCAGACTAATTTTGGGATTGGTTTATAATTGAAGAGTTTGCCATTGTGTTTGCTGCTGCTGCTACTGCTGCTGCTTCTGCTGCTAGCAGACAGAGGCCGCCACCTCGTGTAGTTTTTATAGCACAAACAACCAACGCTGCCCGCCTCTCTCTCTCTCTCTCTGTCTCTTTCTCTCTCTCTCTCTCTTTCTCTCTCTCTATGTCTCTCTCTCTCTGTCTTTCTCTATCTCTGTCTCTGTCTAGCGCTCGCTATGTCTGCAGTGAGCGAGCGAGCGAGCAAACAACCGAGAACCAGAGCGGGAGTGAGTGAGAGAGGTGATGTCGTCGTCGGCTTTAGTCTGTTATGTACATGGAACATGGAGCCTGGTCACAGCTGAGAGCTGAGCTGCCGGCAGGCTGCTTGCTTCTTATTGTTGTTTTTCGTAGGCCTTCCCCATGCGCCGCCTGCTTATCATTTTAGAGTTTTACATAATTGCCCACAGCCAACATGCGTGTCTCTCTCTGTCTCTGTGTGTGTGTGTGTGTGTATATGTATATCTATGTATTTATAGCTTGTGTCCATTTCTAAGCGTCGCATTGAGGGGGCGTGGCATGTTTTGTACATGCACAGACAGACACATGCCTAGCATAAATACATATCTTTTTAGAAAAAGATAAATAAATATGAATGTATAGCGACACCAACCAGCACCCCCCTTACCCCCCCCCCCTCCATCACAGTTGTTGTTGTTGATGTTGCATACTTTTTAGTTGTAATCAGTTTAAATGCTTAGCTTAACAACAAGCAACACACACCCAAAAACAAAATAAAAATACAAATGCGACAGTGTGAGAAAGAGCGAGCGAGAAGGCGAGTGGGGAGAGCAAGAGAGCGATATGTATATGCGTGCAGAGAAAGAGAGAGGGAGGGAGAGAGACAGAGTGTAGAGTCTACTTTGTAGAGTTTGTTGTAGGCAGCGATGGCTGCCTTTCGGATTTTGTTCCTCTTTTGCTTTTTAGTTGCTATTCATATTTGTTTTAATAATTGAACAACTCTATAAATATTTGATGCATAGACAAAAGAGTTGCGACCGTGTCTCAACATTAACCTACCCGTTGCTGCTTACCTCTCACTCACACCCTCTCTCCCTCAATCTCTGTCTCTTTCTCTCTCCAGCTAATACTCCTTTGCAGCTGTGTGTGTGTGTGTCTGTGTGTGTTTTGCCACGACTCTCGTTCAATTAAAGCTACACGACACAAAAGATTTTGTAACAAGTGCTTAGCAGCATTCCGCTCCCGCTCCACGCTCCCCCACCCCCGCACTTCCCCACACCCTTTCCCCTTCCACCAACCAACAAACCCATTCAAAAGTTGCGCCAGTTTTTCAACTCAAGTTTCACAACACTTTTCAGTGTTGTTGTTTTGTGAGAACCCTTTATCGCCCAACTTTTGCGACTGGACTTTAATTAGATATAAAGTCGTTGTACGCATTTTACATTTCCACTTAATATATATAGCATCCACTGTACACACACACGCACACTCACTCACACACACTTTCTCAACTTTAAATGCCATTTGTGTGTTAGTTGATCAAAATTACTCAATTATTTAGTCGGTTGGGTCTAAGCCGTTCACTCGAATGGGACCTTTAATATTTGAATAGATTTGTGTAGTTCACAGGATATATATATATATATATATACAGATGCGTATATGTATATGAGAACATATATCCCAAAACTGCATTTGTGAATTTTAATTAACTCAATGTATGCTTAGTAATTAATTGTTATCCTCTAAGCACAATCAGAGAAGAAAAAAGCCGACTGCGAAATACTCTGCTTCCAAGGGGACGGAAGTTGGCATAGTCCAACAATTGTTTTCCATTTCCGTAGGGCTTTAAGAGCAGCATACCTTTTAAATTTTCGTGACTCTAGCTTTCAAATTGTGTAAGACATATAGTTTTATCGATTTAATATCGGTTATTATCGATATTTAGAGTCCATTATTTTATTATCTCTTAGTAGAGTCCTTTGATAGCCAATAGTCAAAGTTGGGTACATTATATTCTTCTTCTTCTTCTTCTTCTTATTCATTGTCGTTTCTTTTGTTAACCAACAGATGCACCATTCAATGGATCAACTGGATATGCTGGACCCGACGGGCTCGATGACAACGTTAGCCCCCATCTCGGAGTCGCCATTAACGCCCACACACCAGCACCTGCACGGTTCCTATCACAGTATGAATCACATGATGAGCCACCACCATCCGGGCACGTTAAGTGGCCACACGGGGGGTAAATATCCACATACCATCCAATACATCCATATACCCATATACCCCGATTAGATCACATATTATCCTGCAGGCCGAAATCCAATTGAGTTGAATTTTATGATCTATACGATAGAGTATATATCCCAAATATATTAGGTACATTTTTCGTATTCATAGCTATGGCAAATATATATAAGTATGAGATTGAATCCATCCGACTAATTCTATATATGCACTGCCTGCAGTCAAAATAAGGATCTGTTTCAAGTTTCATCAATTTCAATGGGACGAGAAACAGACAGACTTACAGATGGACTGATGGGCATGGCTTTATCGATGCTTATCAAGAATATATATATATATATATATATAAGTCGGTCTTCAACACAAAGACAAAATATTATACCATCGGCAAGGGTACAAAATAATAATTGATTCTGGGTCTAATCAAATCTTTGATTGTTTTTATTAAAGAAAGAAAAATAATAAAAGATTTTTTTACTCTGCTTTGGAATAGGGCACCATGGACACTCAGCGGTACATCATCCTGTCATAACGGCGGCTGTGGCAGCCGCTGGCCTGCATCCGGACACCGACACCGATCCTCGGGAGCTGGAAGCTTTTGCGGAGCGTTTTAAGCAGCGTCGCATTAAGCTGGGTAAGATTCAACTACAGTTTGTTTGAATCAAGTACAATTATTTGTTCTGCCAAAAACATTCTAGCCTTTAATTGCTTCAAGCTTTAATCAACTTAAAGAAAATATACGCAACTCTTTGCATACTTCAAATGAGAAAACGGTATTAGAAATGTTTTTGAAATTAACCAAGTAAAAATATTTCTACAAATTTTTGCTTCAAGCTGACTTCAAACGAGTGCAATATATCCTACTGCAAGTAATCAAGTTTTTCATTCAAGAAATGTTTAAAAATCCAATCGAAAACAATTCACGAACCCTTCGAATGAGTGCAGTATACTTATTTGAAATAGTCAAGTTCTTTATTTGACACATATCCCAAAAGCAATTTACCGTTTTGAAGAATTATCGTATAAAGAATTGTTTATTTATTTTATTTATTTTTTGTTGATTTGATTTGATTGCAGGTGTCACACAAGCGGACGTGGGCAAGGCGTTGGCCAATCTCAAGTTACCTGGCGTCGGGGCGCTGTCGCAGAGCACGATCTGCAGATTCGAGAGCCTGACGCTGTCCCACAACAACATGATCGCACTGAAGCCGATCCTGCAGGCGTGGCTGGAGGAGGCCGAGGCGCAGGCGAAAAACAAGCGACGGGATCCCGATGCGCCCAGTGTTCTGCCGGCGGGCGAAAAGAAAAGGTAGAAATGGTTTCAATTACCAAACCAAACGGTAAACGATAAACAAAACAGACACCAATTCAAGCAGTGCCCAGAAACCCCTCCCACCACACAGCTCGCACCTTCTCCATCCAATACATAGTTTACCAAGGCTGTAAACTGATCTACAACTATTCTCAAATCGACGAAGCGTGTCTAAAACTATCCAATCTAAGTTGCCTACGCCATAATTATTCATTTTGAAATGTAGCTACAAGTCATGCTTAATTAATTCGCTACTTATTGTTTCTGTTTCTGTTTTTTTGTAATTTAAACTAAAATTAAAATGGAAACAAGAAGCAACTGCTTTGTTAGTTCAATTTCGCTACAAATCTAAAAAAAAAAGAAAACAAAAATGAGTATCGATGCTATAGTTGAGTGAGCTCGACTAGGAGATAGCATAAGTGATACCGATTATTCCTATGACATCTATAAAATATCTAAAGGTAGCTTCGCAACTGAGGTAGTCCCTCGAGCATATATAAAGCCAGACAGACAGGTGGATAAGCAGACGGACAGACGACTATCACGACTCGGCAAGTGCTGCTGATCAAGTATATATATATATATATATATCTGTTATGGGTTTAAGGACGTCTACTTTGCTTTGGCAGCAGTCATTTTATGATTTTTGGGTTAGATGGAAAAGACCCCCACATCTGAATAACTAGATTGTGTTCCATCCCGTGAAACTTTTGCCTTCTCCTACAGAGAGCCTTAAATAGACGGATGAATCAGGGATGAACCGATTCCCTTATTGTCTCTGAATTTGCATGGAATACCTATGAAGCACAGCTCGAGTAATTCTAGCAGTCGGAGTGACTACAGTTTTAGGGTTTACAGCCTTGCCTAACCCTTTGTTAAGCCTTAACTTTCAAACAACAATTCAACCACCAAATTGGCAGCGTATTTAATTTGGCAATGTGCAAAAAACTGAAAACAAAAGCAAAACATCAAAATCCAAAAGCCAAACCCAATGCAAAATTGTTCAGCATTTCGCAAAAAAGCAAAAAGAGAAAAGAAAAAAGTACATAAACAGAAACAGTTGTAATTAATGCAATTAATTAGGGCCCCATTTCTAAAGTAATCTATATCGAGTCTTTTTTCAAGAAAAAGGACTTCCATTGCGGCACCTGAAAAGCGTTCCCTGGAAGCCTACTTCGCCGTCCAGCCGAGGCCGTCGGGTGAGAAAATCGCTGCCATTGCCGAAAAGCTGGATTTGAAGAAAAACGTGGTGCGCGTCTGGTTCTGCAATCAACGCCAAAAACAAAAACGTATGAAATTTGCCGCTCAACAACACTGACAATCAAATAATACAGCCACACAATTAGGTATAGTTAGTAGTGTAACACCATCAATGACGGGACACGGCTCCGCCGGATTCGGATACTGATAGTCGTTTATGACGGCAGCAGCAGCAGCAGCAGCGACAGCAGCAGCGACAGCAGCAGCAGCAACAACAACAACTTCTTCTCTAATGGGCGACTATTATCTGTAGTGTGATTCGGATATGGATACGGATACCGTTATGGATTCGGATACGGATACGGATACGGATTCTGATTGGGATCTGGGATCTGAGATCTTCGTATACAAATTGGATGACGTTTTGGCCGGCAGCAGACAACAACAGCTAATCAGCTACTACAACCAACAACCAACAATCAGCAACCAACAAACTTTACTTTACTTTTCATTTAACAGTCTGGCAGCACCTACACACACACACACATCGACACACACACACACATCGACGCACACACACTCAGTTAAACGCGATACAAACACAAGAAGAACTACAAGAATTTTTTAGGAACGAATAATGAAACAATGGACCAACATATCAAATGCAATAATTTATTGAATTGTATAGGAGAAAAAGGTGGGTAAAACAAACATAAAAACAAATAACAAACACAGAAAAAAAAACAAACACAAAACAAGCTAAAAGTAACCCGATTACTAAATACCCTTGCTGGCAAATGATTTATTTCGATATCATTTAACATATCTGAACTTAACAGTAGCATCTGTAGACATCCTGACAGCCAAAGCAGCAAATGATGATCTTAGTAAACATAAGACCCAGAAATAGACAACTTCATAAAGTGGATTTGAAAATAAAATGCAATTTTTCACAGCAGATGATTTATTCTTCGTATGCTAAAATGAACACAACGTTTGTTTCTTAGTAGTCCCTTTTTGACATCCTGAAAGCCAAACAAGCCAATGATAATCTTAGTGAAACTTAAATCCCCCGGAATCAAGTATTATTTCATTTTCCAAAAAACATAAAACTTTCGAAATTGAAGGTTGAACACTTCCGACTTTTATAAATGGCTGACTTTCTAATACTATTGACTTCTGCTTGTATGATACAGTAGTTTAGAGCATATCGTATGGTATATACATATATGTATACATATATTTGTACATTTATATCTGCTTTCAAACACATTCTGCAATCATGTGAAATGTGCAGCAAAAACAAGACAGCCAAGAATGCAGTAGTCGCAAATGCTAGACTAGCACATATCCTGCTACCAGCTCTAAGATACTCTAAAGCACACACTCACATACACACACATACACTTATTACATATCTATACATATTTGACACATGTCTACATATAGGACATATGCATTACACACGCGCTGCAAGCAGATAGTTTTCTCGATTCCCAGATATAGGAAATGCAAAATTTAGGTTGTTATAAAACTAAAATGCCCAAAACTTTACGCTTGAGATTTCTTGTGCTTCTTTAATTTTTCTCTATTTGTGTGATTTATTTATTTATGTGATACCTGTAAAAGAATCTACATAGCTCTAGCCTCAATTTATGCAACCCATTTCTATATGGGTACAGGGTATACAGGAACATAGACATAGTTTCACAAGGGATATTTGCCCGGCTACCTATTTCTATATCTAGGTACTGCCTAGAATCAATTATAGGGGACAGCTATCACATATATAATCCTTAACAGATATATGTGAAATATAGCCGATTCTTTTCTCTTGTAGCATTGTCGTATCTCTGAACTGAACACTTAAGTTAATGCCATTGTCCTTTGATGTGCCCTACTAATCAATTAATTTTGAAATTTATTTTATTTTTTCAGATTTAAAATAAACCACAAAAAGAAAATATAAAAAAAAACAAACAAAAAACAAATATAAGAAAACTTGAAATGAATAAACAATTTACACCGGGCAACAAGCAAAACTAAAAACACACTCACACACACAAACACACACACACACATAAAGCGACCAAAAAAACTCCACAAAATTGCTTCAAGTGATCCGATAATAAGAATTGCGCTCTATTTAAAAAAAAAAAAAAAAAACTACAACTAAGCAAAAAAACTGGGTTAACTACAACTACAAAGCATACACACAGACACAAATATTACCCCATGTATATGTATATATATTATAGAGTTTCGATTCGATTGTAAATACCTTAAACAAAAAACAAAAACAAAAAAAGAAAAGAAAACGAATCTAACATTCTTATATGTATAATGGTTTTTGCTAGCTTCAAAAGAAGCGGGAGCAAAACACAGTAGATGCAATAGTTAGACTTTTAATCCAAACACACAGACACACGCTCCGAACCAAACCGAACCGAACCGAACCGATCCGAACCTAGACCCGAACCGGATCCAATCCCAGCGGAACCCAAACTAGCAGCAAAACTTCTTGATGCTTCCTTCCTTCAGTGCGTTATAGTATTTACTTAGTTGTATTTCATTTATTTTGTTTCTCTTCTACATTATACATCCAATTAGACATATAATTAACCTTAGCACACACAAACATACACTCCAACACAACCACACACACACACACACACACAGCAGATATTTTTTTCTTAAATTTAAGTAAACTAATGCAAAACAAAGGAAAAGCAAAAAAATGTTAGCAACAACTGAAGATATTGCAACGAATTTAAACAGTTGCCAAACTAAACTAACGGAAAAACCAAAAGAAATACTAAAAAAAATAAAAATACAACGACAAAAAAAACATAACAAAAACATTGATTAATAACTAAAAACTAACTAATAATACAAATATATATAATATACAATTTTAATAAATATATTATATATACATTTTTTTTTTTTTAATTTAGCACATTTTATTAGTTTTAACTAGACTTGTACATATGCAAAATGAGATGGATATACTATTTATGGTACTACATGAGTACTATAAGTGTATATATATATCGCATATATATATATACATATATATATATATAAAGCGTGAGAATGATTTTGAATGTTTAGCAGCCATAACAAAATCGTGAGCAAGAAGCGAAAAAGCAAATTCAATAATAATTTTTAAATAAAAAAAATAGTTTTGTATTAAAAATAAAAAACCAAAAAAATTAAAACAAAAACGATAAAAATAATACAAACTACCAAAAAAAAAACCAAAAAAAAAATGCCGACAAATTAGTGCATAAAACAAACCAATTTTTTTCAAGCGTATAATAATAATTATAATAATTATATGTATAAATATATATATATATATATATATATATATATATATATATATATATATATATATATATATATATATAATTATAAAGCATAAGGAGAAAAATGTAATATGTAATATGGTAATTGATAATGACACAAAAACGAAAAGCTCATAACTACATTTAAATTTAATTATAGTAGTTTCTAGACACAAAATATTGTAGCATGAAAATCAATTGATAAGCGGATGGCGGGCGATAAATGCAGCTAAATAAGCTAAAACTCAAATATACAAAAAAAAAACCCCTATAAAAAATTAAAAACCAAACAAATATTTTAATTTTGTACAGCATACGTGAAAGATCTTTGAGAAATAAAAATGAATAAATTTCAACGGGTTTTACAACAGCGCAGATGATTGGTGAGCTCATTTCTTGTTTATCGATAAATGTGATCGATTAAACATGAATTGAGAATCAACTCAATCCATGAGCCTAGAAGGGGATCATCAAGGGAATCGTCGTTGGGCAGTCACACCTTTCACCTCAATGCAAAATCTTTTAAGCATTTCCAAAAATATCCACAAATCGGTTAAAGAATTTTTTCAGATGATATATAGATATAGGTGCGTAAGTCCAATTACTATCGATATATGTATGCTAATTTTAGTAATGCATGCGTATTTTAAATTCGCACTTATTTGACACTTCTTGGCCTTGGCCACTGATGGCTCAACGCACGCTCCAATCAACGCTCTCGATTGTCAAGTGGATCCTGCCGAGTCCTGTGTCAGGGCCATTAACTGACCAAAGGACTTTCAAATTTCTAGTTTCGAGAACCTAATAACAATTTGTGATTCCAACTCATTTTGTTGCACTTTGGTTCTTTACGCAGCCTGCCTAAAAGTATGCCTTACAAATGTACACTTGGAGCAACTGGTTCGCACAACAGATTTTATTGTTCAGCCTAAGGGTATGCTTTAAAATTCTACATTCAGTCAGACGTGCTGCAATTTCAAATAGGAATCAGTTTTGTGTGCGATAAGACTCTTGAAGCGAAATACATTTATTGTTCGTTTGTTTTGTTTATTGTTTATTGTTTCTTGAAACAAGACAGCATTGCTTACGATGTTGTTCTGCGAGCATTGGCAACACTTAGCTACTATATATGTATTTATATCGTATGATCCTTGTGGGACATGTGTGTATAATTTATTATTAGTAGTAGTAGTAGTAGTTTTTAGAATGCAACCCGAATTTACAGCTACTTCTAGACGACCTTGTAGCGTCCTTTGTTGAAGACATGATGGGCCGAGCTCAACTTGAGCAACTCCTCCTTGATGAGGCGCGTTATCTCCCGCTTGGCCTTCTGCACGGCCAGCTCGCTGCAGCTCTCGATGGCCAAATAGAGTTTACGCTCACCCTCTGGCGGATTTTTGCCCTGCGGCACATACGTGCCACGCACCGTCAGTCCTGCCTCCGAGTATTCAGAGATTTGGGCCAGCGCCTCCTTTGAGGTGACCTTCCAGCGTGCCTGCTGGGGGAAATCATTGATTTCCAGCTCCTCCTCGTATTTGGTAAACGAATTGCTATTGGTGCCCATCAGTGCCGCCATGCTCTCCTCATCCTCCTTGGGCTGATAGTTGAGCTTGTTGTTCAGCTTCGCCACCAGCTGTTCGACAACAGTGCGCGCCGTCAACATCGGTTGTCCACTTTGACCCGGCTGACCCTTCATTAGCGAATCCGCTGCAACAGCGGAGGCTGCCGCCGATTGATTGGTCTTGGTGTCCAGATTGCGGCTGCTGCTTATCTTGGAGGCCAATCGCTTGGCCAGCTCCAGTTTGTCGGAGCCGACTGTCGATGCTGAGGCCAACTGTTGTTGTTGTTGCTGTTGCTGCAGCAACTGTTGCTGCTGCTGCTGTTGTTGTTGCAATTGCTGCTGTTGCAACTGTTGCTGCTGTTGTTGTTGCTGCTGCAGCTGCTGCTGCTGCTGGGCAAGCTGTAATTGATTTGTGCCGCCAGTGGCAGATGTGGCCAACGATTGACCACTGCCAGCCAGCGTCGAGGTATCCTTGACGGTTCGCTTGGCGGCAAAGATTTGCTCGATCTGCTGATCGATATCCTGTTCAATGTCCTCCTCATCATCGGAATCGGCCAGGCCGAGAGCGGCCTTCTGCAGTTTCTTGCTCTCTTTGACCGCATTGAATTCCTGCTCATCGAATTTGAAGCCTTTGCCACTGAAACCGCCACCGGTGTGCACCGTCTTCCCCTCCGCCTCCTGGGCGGCCTTGTAGTCCGTCCACAGCGTTTGCAGCTCCGGCGGTATTAGTGTGCCGGACAGATCAAAAGCACGTATCACATCGCCCGCATAACGTGCCTGCTCCGGCGTTATAAACGTAAACGCACAACCCTTGTTCCCGGCGCGACCAGTGCGTCCACATCTGCATAGGAAAACATAAATAATAAATAAAACATAATCTGCATATATATATATATATATATATATATATATATATATATATCGAGCTCACCTGTGCACATAGTCCTCGTAGTGATTGGGCACATCGTAGTTGACGACCAGTATGAGATCCTTGACATCGAGACCGCGTGCCGCCACCGAGGTGGCAATCAGCAGACGCACCTTGCCCGACTTGAAGTCAATGATGGTCGAATCGCGATCGAACTGATCGATGCCACCGTGTAGACTCATGCACGGATACGATGCCCTCATCAGATCACGCAGCAATATGTCGGCATTCTCCTGTTTCTCGACAAAGACAATGATGCTGCCCGTCTCCTGGTAGATGCCCAACAGTTCCAATAGCTTGAAGAACTTGGCCTCATCGTTCAGTATGACCACATGCTGTTCGACATCCTTGCAGACCACCGATCGTCCGCCGACAATTACCTCCACCGGTTTTTTCAGTATCCGTCGAGCGAGTGCCTCCATTTGTCGGGGAAATGTGGCACTGAACATGACCGTTTGTCGATCCGGTCGAACATTGTCGATAATGCGCATCACTTGCGGCTCAAAGCCCATGTCGAACATGCGATCGGCCTCATCGAGCACCACATACGTGACCCGTCTCAAGTTGGTCACCCGGCCGGAGTTTGCCGCCAGCATATCAATCATGCGTCCCGGCGTGCAAACAATAATCTCAGCGCCACGTTTCAATTCCGCTATCTGCTCGGAGATGCCAGTGCCGCCATAAACACAAACCGGTCGCAGACCCAGCGAGCGACTGAATCGGCGAATGTCCTTGCCAATTTGCATGCAGAGTTCGCGTGTTGGTGCCATTATGATGGCAATGGCGCCATCGCCATCCTCCAGCGTTGGCTGATCCAAGATGTGACGAAACATGGGCAGAATGAAGGCCAACGTTTTGCCACTGCCCGTTTTGGCAATGCCAATCAGATCTCGGCCAGACATTATGGCGGGTATCGCTTGGCACTGAATCGGTGTTGGCTTCTCAAAGCCCAGTTTCCGCAACACATCCATCTCCTTCTTGCTAACGCCGCACTGCGCCCACGTCTAACAGAGAGACAGAGAAAGAGACAGAGAGAGAATTAAAGTGGCAAATTGTGGTTGATTGTTTGATTGATTGAGCTTACCTTGATGGGCTTGGGGCAGCCCTTGCCCTTGACTTGAACACCCTCGAGATCGGTGCGATACTTGTCCACCTCGGAGTTGGTCATGCGTCCCAATTCGGGCACCTCCACGTAGAAATTCTTACGGAATGGCGCATAGCTGACCGATGAATGATCGATTTTGGCCAACTCTTTGCGATGCTTCATCGCCAGATTGACGGCCGTGTCGCGTATATCCTCGAGTTCATCCTCACTCGAATATTCCAGACTATCCATATTCTGTTCGATTAGTTCGCCCTTCTTCACCTGGGTCGTTTTCTTTTTGGCCACGCCCGTCAGAATGACGACGCCCTGCGCTTTTGGCGGCGGTGTCACAAAATGATTGACGCGTCGCATCTCCTTGTTGACCTCCTGCATGTATGCATCCAGTGGATCCATGTCATCCTCATCATCAACATTATTCTCCGGCTTCGTCGTCGTTGTCGTCGTCGTCGCCGCCGTCTTGGTCGCTGTTGTTTCAGTTTCCATTGGCGTCGCTGCGGCGGCAGTTGGAGTTGCCTCCGCCAACTGCTCCTTGCTAGTCTCCTTTTCTTTGACAGCAGCAGGAGTTGCAGCAGCAGTTGTAGCACCAGCAGGAGCATCAGTTGTAGCACCAGCAGGAGCAGCAGTTGGAGCAGCAGTTGCTGCTGCTGCCTCTTTTGCTGGCGATGTAATCACCATGTTGAGCACCCGACTGAATGTGGGCCGCTTCAGTGGCGAAAACTCGGACTCGACGAGATCATCATCGAATCGCTTGCGTATGCTAAGGAATTTCGATGGTGGCGAATCGGGCTCCTCCTTGCTCCCGTCCATTTCAGTTGTGCCCGCATCTGGCGACGCATTGTTGTCCTCCTCCTCGGACTCATCCTCGAGACTCCATTTCTTGATCGTTGTCGTCGTAACCGTTCCGCCTTCCGTTCCCGTCTCCATGCCCGTACCCTTTGTCATTCCCGCAGCCGTTCCCGTTCCGATGCCCGGCGTTGCCATCATTGTTGTTGTTGTTGCCGTGGTTGTTGCTGTTGTTGGCTTGCCGGTTGCATCGCGCTGCTTGCCGGCTTCCTGTTCGCGCTGCTTGCGCTCAGCACGCCAACGTTCGATGCGTTCGCGTCGCTTGATCATCTCCTGTTCGAGACGACGCTGCTGCTCCTCCTTGTCAATCTCCACCTCCTCCTCGTCGGCCTCCGCCTCCGCTTCCGCCTCGCCGTTTGTAGAGCTGCTCGACGACGAGCCAACGGGTATGATGAGGGTCGCTATCGGCGCCGCTGGACGACGTGTCGTTGTCTCCCGTTCTCGTTCCCGTTCCCGATCCCGTTCACGTTCCCTTTCACGTTCCCTTTCACGTTCCTTGTCCCTATCCCGTTCCCGTTCTCTTTCCCGATCTCGATCACGTTCTCGTTCCCTTTCCCTCTCCCGTTGCTCCCGCTGTCGCTCGCGCTCGCGTTCCCGATCCTTTTCACGCTCCCGCTGCTCTCGCTCCTTCTCCTTATCCTTGTCCTTCTCCTTGTCCCGTTCTCGCTCCAGCTGCCGTCTGCAAAAGATGCAATATTTTTAGTTGAGAAAATTGGTAGACTGAGACGAAGATTACTAATAATATATTATATTAGTTAGTAATATTAATACATTAATTAGTAATCTTAATGACAATCAAATATTTGTTAAAACTAGTTGCAACAAATTGGGAAAACTTTCTCCCATAGGTTTTGTTTGCAAAAGGTAAGATTTGAATATATTCATTATGACAAAGACTTAACTGAGCTATCAATTAATATTAAATGGACACTACAGGATATAGCCCAGGATAGAAAATAGAGCGTCAATTCCAAGATCAAGCAAAAATTTAACGATCAATGTCCAATTGATCTGAGAACTTCTTTACAAATTAAAAGCTAACCAAATATCGAGTCAAGTTAATTAACTATGCTAAACGATGCTTGTCACCAAGTTATTGCTTCCGCACACCTATCTTACTGTCCAGATGTATATATATATATATATATATATACATTTGTACTACTCGTGTTGACTACTTACTTTTCTTTGTCGTAATCCTTGGAGCGGGAACGTTTGCGTCGCTTTGTATCGCGTGTGGAGCTCATCGGCTCCTTGGGCAGCTCCTTGGCACGCTTGCGTTCCTCGCGTGCAGCAGATCTGCTGCTGCTACTGCTGCTGTTGTTGTTGCTGCTGCTGATTGTGCTGGGCAAGGAGCTGCTGCCATTTCTTGAGGATTCATTGCCGCTGCGTCCGCTGCGACTCTCATAGTGTCTGTCCCGCTCCCTCTCCCTGTCGCGCTCCCGATCGCGTCCACGCCTTTTATTAACACATATATAGATAGATATTTTTTTATTAATTGTTTTTTTTCTTTTGTGGCTGTTTCAAACTTACCCAGAGGAACTTTTTGACATTTGAGTTTTGTCGGCGTCTCTTTATTTGACTCTTTTTTATTGAATAATGAGTGCAGCCACAGTGTTACCAAATTGTCGCTTGTCGCTATTTATTTATGTTTGTTTTTAATCAATAATTATTTGTTGTTTGTGCTGCTTGTCGCGGTTTATTTCTTGACTTAAATTCGGCAAATAAAACTGTAATCGTTTACCCCGCAGGGCTGCAAACACACTCCCACACAACCAAGTAACCAGGGCTGAGGCGAAAATGTGTCTGCGGCGTTGCCATATGGGCTAATGATCAACGCGACAACTTGCGACATCTTGCGACATCTTTTGACAACAAAACCTTGCACGATATATGCAGGCATCAATTGTGCAAAATGTATTCAAATATAAAATCAATGAGTTAAGTAAGAATTGTAAGCACAAATGGATGCCATCAAAATTTTCTCCATCCGTGAGCGAATAATACAAATGACATCGTTTTGACAGTACTGCCACTTAGTTATTAGCTTAAATATCGTGTTTGTTATCGATATATCGATATGGCCGCTCAGCTGTTATGTTGTAGCACGTGCTACGAGCCAAAAGCGTCTAAACAAAATTTTCTGTTGCTTGTTGCACAAAATAAGCAAATAAATGTCATTGCCGGCAATCGAGATAATTGTAGGCACCTACAGCGAATATCTGTTGGGCTACCAGCTGATCAGGCAGCGTGACGATAGCCAATCACAATTAAAGCAAACATTTGCCGATAAATCGCATGCCGGCTCCATAAAATGTTTGACCGCCAAGGGAAAATGGATCGCCAGTGGTGGCATCGATGATCGCATCTTCATATACGACATGGAGCGACGCAAACAGGCGCATATTCTGACCAATCACTCGGGCACAATTAACACACTCGTCTTCGCATCGGACGCGACGCATCTGTTGTCGGGCGGCGCCGATGGCCACATGATTGCCACCCGCGTCGGCAGCTGGCGCATCGAGGGCGACTGGCCGAAGGCGCATAATCGCAAATCGGTTAACCTGCTCGCCTGCCATCCCAGCAATCGTCTGGCCCTCTCCCTGGGCGCCGATCTCGTGTTGAACACATGGAATCTGATCAAGGGTCGCGTCGCATATCGCACCAATTTGAGGAGCAAACGAGAGCTGGGCACGGCACCCGACTGTCTGTCCTGGTCCACAACCGGTGAGCATTTCACGCTCAGTGGCCCACTCGCTTTGGCCATTTTTGAGATACGCTCGGCCAGCATTGTGCGCCACATCAAGTTGCCAGCGAAACCCATTTGTGTCGCCTGGCTGGATGCCTCCAATTGCTTGGCGGGCCTCGAAAACGGCAGCATTGCCTGGATCTCACTGGAGGAGGGGGGCGAGGAGGATCAGGAGCAGCATGTAATATATATATTTGTTGTAATCTCTTAATTGAAACTAATCTCAATCTTTGGACTGCTTGACAGCCGCAGATAATTGCAGCGCACGAGCAGCGCGTGAAGGCCATGGCCTGCCTGCAGGACACTCTGGTCACCATCTCCAGGTGAGTGAGTGACTGAGAGAGAGAGACTGACTAATTAACTCTTTTAATCCCACCCAGCTCGGGCGAGCTCAAAGTGTGGCAATTTCCAAGTGTGGCCGATAAAAAGCTGCAGCTGCTTGCCGAGGCCAACATCGATTGTCGTCCAACTTGTCTGGCACTGCTCGACTTACAACAGTGTGGCAAGCAGCAGCAGGAGCCGCAGCACGACAAACAGTTGCCACAAAGTCGACTGGAGTCGCGGCAGCCAAAGGAGCAGCAGCCAGCAATGCAATCAATGGCAACAAGGCGCGGCTTTGTCTCCATCGAATTTGATCAGCAGGCTAAAGATGACGAGGAAAACGGCGAAGATTCACCAGAGAGTGATGAAGTAGAGAGTGATGAAGTAGAGAGTGATGAAGTAGAGAGCGACGAGGAGGAGGTTGAGCGGCAAGCACAACAACGTGTTGCCAATCGCAAGCGTCAAGCGCCTCTCAAAAGTGCTCAAAAATTAAGTAAGTCTAAGAAATCAAAGACAAACAAATAACAACAATCAAATTTGGCAGCATTCTGCATTTTTCCAACTTATTTTAAGATTTTGATCTTTTTTTTTGTTTCCGTGTAAATAAATGTACGCTGACTACAATACGAATATATATATATATATTTATATTTGGGGCACAAATCTTTTTTTTCTTAATGTTTAGTTCGGCATCAAACCTGTCAACAAAACTCAAAGAAAATTTGAAATGGAATAAAGAGAAAGCTTTTCGCTGTTTGCTTGCACTGTAAATCGGCTCGCTATCTGTCTCACTCCAAAGAGAATAAAATGAATAAGGAGGGAGCTTTGCGCTCTTTGCTTTTGCAATACCGTTAATCAGTTCATGGCAAACAGAATTGTTTTGCTCTGTGGCCAACAACATAGTTTAATTCTATGCAAATAAGTATGAATTGCAATTATTTTTCTTTTGTTCACCATCATTTTTATTAGATCTTTCAGCAGTTGATTCTTAAGAATAAACTGAGAGCACAAGTCTAACCGTAATAAATCAACAGCGATCAAGCAAGTTTGATGTAATCGTTGGAATGTGTTTGAACGCATATGCGAGTGTTGTTCGTGTATGAAGCCATTGTCTGCAACATGAACCATAAATCGTAATTAAATAAATTACACAAGAGTTGTGCTTATGCCAAAAAATATAGCTTATTGCTCGTCGATTTTATTAGTTGGTATATAATCATAATATTAGTCAAGTAATGATTAAATGTGATAACAATTGTTTTTTTTTTTTAGCTGCTCAACAATGACAATACACATAATATATATATTTATATATACATATATTTATATATATGATGTATCTATAAGTAAAATGCATACAATAATTAATTAAGGGTCCACAAAACGTGTGAAAACCCAAAACAAACAATTAACAGCGTTTGCGAAGGTACACAAGGGGAGGAGGGCATGGGGGAGGGGGACTCTCATTGGGAGAGAAAATATTGTATGAGCTTTAGATAAATGCGCTCAAGCAGCGGCCACCAATGCTCCACAAGCAGCTGCAGCAGATGTCCAAGCGTCGGCGACATCCTGCACATGTAAACCGTTAGCGCAGACAGCACACGCAACAACATGGGTCATGGCTTATTCCGCTCCGGCTGCGCTATACAATAGCTGCTCTCAACATCATCATCATCATCATCATCATTAGCATTATCATCACCGTCATAAAACTTGTCGAGATGCGACGCCATTGTGTTCTTATACGCATCGAGCTGGGGATGTTCGACGATTTTGGCGATCTTGCACTCGCAACACCGAACGGACATGTCGCCAAGGCACAGCGCCAACGGATGTTTGTTGCGTTGGCAATGCTGTTCAATGTGGCCGTATGTGTGGGGACCGCAACCGATCTGATGACAGCTCAAACACAACCAATTCTCCACCGTTGATTCGCAGTCGCCGCACGCGCTCTTCTTCTTCCCACTTATTGCTGATGCCGCCATCATCAAAAAACAAAATACGTAAGTAAATTTCAATTAGTATCGGGCATAATTCATCACACAGCACACAGAGCAGAGCATTTTAACTGTCATCACAAAGCATAGCAAACATGCATAATATTTTCGCACATATTTATATGCCTTAAAGGGGAGCTAATGGAAAAAGTGTTGCTGTTCACTCGCACACGTGCAAGGAAATGGGGCTCCATTCAACTAGAGAACGAACATGTTGCAGCAAGCTGCGCAGCTGACAAAGAATCGAATCAATCGATCCTATTTTTGATTCAGTCAGCTTTTAATCGATTTTACCGCTTTATATATTGTAAAACAAACAAGCTAATCTATATATAAATACTGATAAAAAAAAATCAAACAAAAATAAGTGATATAAAAGCTAGAAAAAAACGTCAATAAAAAGCTTTGTACAAAATTATTCATGCACATAATAACTGTAACGAGCGAGAGAAAGTGAGAGATAAGCTTACATTTGGGAGCCTCCGCCGTGCGCAAAAGGCTCAAGTGTGGGCAGCTTTTGAGCGCACAAATTGTAAGCAATTCCTTTTGCTCGAGTGCCTGTTCAAGCAAACAATTAAAGAGCTCAACAATTGGATGCAGTCAGAGAAAGAGAGTGATAGCAAAATAGAAAGAGAGTGGGATGGAGTAGGGGAAGGGGAGGGGGGAGTATTATATCTTCTCTGCCTGTTTGCAGCCAGGCACGCATCTCTATTCCAGCCGAATAATGAATGAACTGCGCCCGCTGCTTTACACGATCCGATCTATGCCTGCCAAAATGACTCGTTCGACGCTCTCAGCACACGAAGCCGCTCTCAGCACTCGAAGCCGCTCTCAGCACACGAAGCCGCTCTCAGCACACGAAGCCGCTCTCAGCACACGAAGCCGCCCAGCTGAGACGATTCTTAGGAGATTTGACGCCTTTATGTATTGCCTGCTAAATGGTTCGGATCGACGCTCTCAGTACACGAAGTCGTCTCGCTGAGCGAGCAGGGGATTTGTTTCGTTTTTAGTCGATTTGACATCTCAACACTCAGAAAAAAAAACAACTAAATTTTAGTAATTCGCAAGTTCATTCAAGTATTAAGTATGCATTTTATAAGCTAAATGCTACAATGTAACAGAATCTAATATAATCATTTTATCAGTGTACACAACACAAATGGAAATTAGAAATATTTCTTCTAAATATACTTTCTGAATTTACTAAAATGTAGGTCGATTTTTTGCTGAGTGTATGTATTATCTGCGAGTAGGTTTGTTTTAGGGGATTTGACGCCTGTATTTAATACAAGCTTAGTGCATAGGAGGATTTACTCGTGTGTCAAGGGGGTTGGGGGGTTAGTAGAGAGAGAGGGAGACAGACAGAGAGAGGGAGGGAGGGAGAGATAATGGGAGACAGGATGCTCGACAATTGAATCTGAATTAAATCGTACCTCTGACGTCTGTTTGATTTGCGTTTTTACCTTGACTTTGGGCTTGGTGCCGCTGGCCGAGATCTGCTGCTGGCCACCACCATCACCATCATCATGGATATTAGTAGCGGGAACGGAAGCATCTCCATCACCCTGCGACGTAATATTTAGCTGCTCCAATGCGACAGCAAGAAAATCCTCATTGTTATTCTTCTCGCCCAGCGTGCTGCTTTGTGGCAGTTTGCTGTTGAACACCAGCGACTTCCAATGCCTGCGCTGCTGCTCCACACACATCTGCAGCGTCTCCACACAGCTCTGGAACGCAACCGTTTGGGAGCCGAGCGCTGCTGACGAGGATGCTGACGTGGACGAGATCGGCACTGGATCACCTAGCAGGGTCTTGGTGCACATGGTCATCGCATACGATATGGAATTGACATTGTAGCCACCCTCGAGGCACACAATGATCCGTCCGCCAGCCAATGCAGACAGCCAATGGGTGAAGAGGCCATAGCCCTCCGGTGTCACCTTGCAACCACCCAATGGATCACCGATGGCCGCATCGAAACCGGCCGAAACCAACACCAGCTGCGGATTAAACTCGTACGCAATGGGTAGGATTAGCTGCTGAAAGGCCAACGCATATTCCACATCGCCCATGCCCTTCTGCAAAAAGGATTGATGCAATCCACTCAATTAGAAATTGGAAGAGTTGATAACAGCTCATAAAAGCTCACCTTATTCCATGGGATGTTCACATTGAAGCCACATCCGGCATTTTTGCCACACACATCGTAGTTGCCATCGGGTCCCTTGGGAAAGAAGGCGCCATGCTCGTAGCGATGGACACTAATGTAGAGGACCTTGGGATTGGACTCGAAGATGTGCTGGGTGCCATTGCCATGATGGACATCCCAGTCAACGATCAAGATGCGTTCCAATTGATATTCACGTATCGCATACTGTGCGGCAATTGCAACATTATTGAATATGCAAAAACCATGCGGATGATCCGATTCGGCATGGTGTCCCGGCGGACGGACATTGCAGATGCCACTGCGCGTCTCGCCGCGCATAACACTATCCACCGCCTGGAGTACGGCGCCGGCGGCGAGTGTGGCACAATCGAAGGTATTCGGATGTAGATAGACGGAATTGTAATCGGCACCCAATTGCTGCAGTTCATCCGGTTTGCGTCCGGCCAGACGACGGACCGTATTCACATGGGCACGTGTATGGGCCAGGCACACCTCATCCGTTGTCGCTGTGCGCGGCTGCAGCGGCTTCATCCGTTCGACCAGCTGATAATCGGTGTGCATCTGATGGATCTGACGAATGCGTTGCGGCTGCTCCGGATGTGTGACATCGTGCAGATTGCAATGGAGCAGCATCTGTGCATCGTAGGCATAACACACTCGCATTGCCGGCACACCCAGCTGCGTTTCGGTGCGCAGCAGGCGCAGACGTGCCGTGTTGCTTGCCACAACTGTGGCACTCAGCTGGGCGGAGGTGCCACGCGTCGGATACCGTTGATCGACGGCCGGCACTGTTTGTATTGGTCCGCCCAGCCAGATGCGTTGAACGCAATGCAATTGTTGCGCTCCATCGGTTGCATCCATAGCGCCATGCTGCAGCTGCTCCAATTCACCGGGTGTATAGGTCTGTTGCAGCTGCAGGCAGCGCCAGTACGGCCGATGCACGTAGATGCAGTTGAGCAGCGCCGTACGCAACTCTGGGCTGGGCAACAGCAGCGGCTCCACCAGCGCCGGACACGGATCGCCCAACAGAGCACGCAGCGTGAGAGCAGCACCCTCGGACAATGAGTCGACACAGTAGCCACCCTCGAGGATGACAGCGATGCGTGCGTTGGCCAACGGCAGCAACGGATTGAGTAAATGTGGATAACAGGCGGGCGTCACTTCCATCTCGCCCTCAGGACAACCCAAGGCCGCATCATAGCCGGCCGATACAAGTATCAGCTCCGGCTGATACTCAAGCGCGACGGGCACGAGCAGCTGCTGGAAGATGGCCAGATAATCACCGTTGCCCATGCCTTTCGTATTGAGCGGCACATTGAAGTTGTAACCGGTGCCGGCGCCAGAGCCAATCGCATGAAAATCCGATTCCGGCAAATTGGGCCAGAAGCTGCCATGCTCGTAACGATGGATCGAGAAATACAAAACCCTATCACACAGAGACAAAGAGAGAGAGAGAGAGAGAGAGAGAGAGAGAGAGTGAGAGAGAGAGAGAGAGAGAGAGTGAGAGAGAGCGCATGTTGAGCAGTGAAGATTAAGCGATATATATGGGAATATGCGGCTCACCTGGGATCATTGTAGAAGAAACGCTGTGTGCCCTGGCCATGATGGACATCGTAGTCGATGATCAGGATGCGCTGCAGCTGATGGGCATCGATGGCATGCTGGGCAGCCAAGGCGACATTATTGAAATAGCAATAGCCATTAAATGCGGATTTCATCGCATGATGACCAGGCGGCCGGATAATGGCCATGCCGTTCTGTGCCTTGCCCAGCAGCAGTTGATCCACAAGCTCAATGCTCGAGCCGCTGGCCAAAAGCGATAGCTTAAACGTGGACTAAATGTGGGGGTAGGAAATCAGAGAGGGGAGCATTTGTTAATCTGAACTTAAGACAGATCATGTAATACAAATATATGTATATGTATGTGGGATGTGTGATGTATGATGTATGATGTATGATGTAACGAATGCAATTGAGACTATCTAATCGGACTATGGACTCTGAATACAACGTCTGTAAAATATAATCTGTCTCATCTGTAGTATTATAAACTTATATATATATATGTGTTTAAGTACGATGTACAGATGTAGTCTCTACTATCTGAACTGGAATATAATACAATATACAGTTATAATATGAGAATTATCTGTAGCTTATATAATGTGTATATGTATATATGCAAATGCAGATGAGACTTGAGCTGATCTGACTATCGGAATACAAAACCTGTATTTGCAGCCTATAACACACACATGAGTATATACTATATATTGTACTACACTATATAATCTTATAGGATTTATACACATATAGAAACGTAGTTTATATTATCTAATCTAATATATTCTCACAATTCTTACGCTTGGCTGATTTTCAGAGATTACAATCTACATATATATATATATATATATATATATATATATATATATACGTATATGTTCTACAGATACCACAATTGTTTTGTTTATTGTTTTTTGTTTTTCTTTTCTCCCACATCTTATCAAATGCCTACATTATTGAAGAATTATGGGAATGCGTAGTATGTGGAAAGGTTATCAGGTTGTCTTCAAAAGGCTCCCTTCACTTACCGGATGTATATAGATACAATCATAATGGGAGCTCAGTTCCTCGAGTGCCTCATCATTGTGAACGCCAGATGTTTGCTCCAAGCGTTCGTAATGCTCCATCGAGTGCAGCTTGAGGATCTCCTCCTTTGTGGCCAGACGCGATTTTAGCTGCAGACAACGATCCACCAGTTTCAGCTCCCGACAACTGTGCAAGCAAAGAGAATATATAGTATACATATATATATATATATATAGTATAGTATATAGTATATAGTATAGTATACCGTTCCATTGTGCGCGTAAAGCGCTCGGGTCTCTCCTGATGCGTTTCATCCCAGAGGCAGCGATGCTCGCTCATTGAGTCATCATAGATGAGCGCTGTTGCCCCACGCTGCATATTCTTAGCATTCATGGCCTGCAGGCGAGTGGTGGTAGATTAATAATATGTGGTTAATGTGATTGTGTATATATATACATATATATACATACATATACATATATATGTATGCACAGACACACATATACTCACATTCTGAAAAATGTCCACCACTGGATCTGTAGACTGGGCTTTCAGCATGTTGCGCGCTCGACGTTTCGCCTCCTGAAGCGCTGGACTCGGTTTGCGAGAAGCGCAGCTGCTGCTGCTGTTGCTGCTCAGCGCAATCGCTGCATTTGTCGCCGTCGCCGTCGCCGTTGACGCCGTTGAGTTGAGCGTTGATTTTGACTTAAGCATTGCGCGTGTTTGAATTTTTGCCTGCTGTGCGCCGCGTCGCGTTACAATCGGTGAGCTCTGTCAGCGAGAGAGAGAGATAGATAGAGAGGGAGATATATACATATATACGTATAGAGAGTGTGTGTGTGTGTGTGAGAGGGAGAGACAAAAATAAATAAAAATAAACAAAGATAATAACGACTCTTTTCGAGCTTTTCACTAACTGAATTTTGCTTGAAATCTGGACTTAGTTTTGGCAGTAACAAGTTTAAAACCTAACCCTATGCCATCTATATGATATAGTCCGAACTGATCCGGCTGGCATACATTGTCAGCTACATTAGGAAAGTTTAGAAACTGAGAGACATCTACTAAACCACTAAAATAAAATATCAATAACAAAGTAACTTTAGCTTATTTTTGCTCGCTGAAGTTGCGCTTATCGAGTAGCCACTGTATTTAGTACAAGCTCCCTGTTGATTCACAAAGTTTGCTTGGATTCTTTTCAGGTGATTCGCTTAGCGAGAATACTCTTAGTTTACACACAGACACACATACACACACAATTTAATTAAAACGGACTAGTTAATTAGAACAGCTGGTTTAAATGCCGAAAAGGCTTTAACAGAGTTGTGTGCGCATAATTAATTGACACTCGTAACTGGTTACTTGAACAACAATGACTACAATATGTAAAATATATATATGAGCTATATATTTATATATATATATATATATATATAAAACCGTTGACCACCAACCAAATCAGCGCGTTAACTGAACTGATTTGCTGTGTGTTGCAGAGTGTTAATCGCAATGCCGACGCCGGCAGAGACGGCAACGGCGAGCTGAGCTCTGACTGCGACTGCGAGCTGAGACTGTGTGGGTGTTGTTGCTATTGTTGTTAAGCTTGCTTTGCCAATGCCGCATTTGGTGTTGGTCGAAAAAGGCGCGCGACGACAACGACGACGTCAGCTGTGGACTTACCATTATTTCTATAGTATGTGTATGAAGATATATATGTATATATACATATATATCTATATGATGATGATGATGAAGCTTTAAGCTGATGCTGTGGGCGTCTCTCTTGCTTGCACTGCTTGGCTCAGCTGCTGCTGCTCGTCTGTTTGGAGGTGGGCGCCCACAATGCGTGCGTTAATATGCGTGCGTGCGTGCTTGCTTGCGTGCGTGCGTTTGTTTTGGCTGCTCACGTTGCTGTTGTTGTCGTTGCGTGTTAGGGCCAACTGAATTTTTTCACAGCACTTTATTGATTTGAGCTTAAGCTGTAATTTGTGCCATATAATTACACGCCATACATATATATATATATATATATATATATATATGTACAGATATATATGCTTGAGCAGGAGTCGTCTTGCCTTAGTTATTAAGTATAGTATATTCGCTATCTCGCTCGCCTTCACGCTGCGTCAGTTTTAGTCCGTCCGTCCGCTGGTCCCGCCGACCCTCTGTCCATCAATCTCCAGTCGCGCTTCAGTTGATTTTATGCTTTGAGCTTGTTGCTCTTGTTATAAATAATACCCAAGCTATGCCCATGAATTTCTTCGCGCGTTCGCTTTTCTATTGTTGCTTCTTTCAGAGCACAAAAAACCAACAACAAAAAAAATATGTTTGAACGCAAAACAAAATAATAAACACTGTTCTTCACACACGCATACACAAACACACACACACCAACAGAAAGTCGAGCGCACTGAAGACCGTCGAAGACGCCGATGGCTAAATGCAACGAAGATTGGCAGCAAAACCGGAGAACCAGAACCAGAACTAGAATGTGATTCAAAGGCAAAGGCGGCGAATGTAAATCAATGCGAGCGACGGTCGGGCGGGCGGGCGGGCGTTTAGGCGGCAGGCGGCAGAGTAATGTTTGTTTGCAGTCTTCTATTGTTATTGTTTTAAGGTTGCAAGAAGTAAGTGACCGCAATTGGCAAATACCAAAATGCCAAAAATACCATAACCAAAAAAACCTAGTAGATAAACTACTTTCGTATTTATAATTAATCTGATCAATGATTTTTATTTGACCTATATAATAATATATATATATATATATATATATATATATATATATTGTTTCGGATCAGTTTGCCCTAACAGAACAGGTGCGTCCATCCAGTGCTCCGTTAGGGATGTGTCTGACCATGACCGTGGACCGTTCGATAACACATCATACAAATCTACACATCACTAGTAAAACAGCTGACTTAACGGACAGTAGCAATCATAAACATTTCAAAGCAAAGAAAGAATATGTTATTTCGGCGTCCAACGGCAACTTCGATGTCATTGCTGTAGCGCTCCCACCCTTCCTAACAACATGTTGGTTCCCCTCCAAACCATTCTAAAAACTTACGCTCGCATTTTAAATTTCAAAATACAATTGCGTGTATTTTAGCACGCTACTTTTAATTAAATTAACCATTTTCGGCATTCTTCTCGACCTACAAAGATTCGACCACTGCCAATTTTTTTCAACTCTAACGGATAATTTCCCATTTCCTTATGTATTGAGCGCTCTCCTCCGTTTCATCTCTTTCTATTTGCGCCTTCATCCTCTATTCTCTTAATATTTAAGCAAGGGGCTGCCACCTAGTCGACCGTATGTTTGTGCATGGACAGGCTGCATAATTTTATCAATTGTAAATCTTCTTTAGTTTTTAAAAGAAAATTAAAAATTCATTTGATTCTGCGACTTCTGCTTAATTCAGAAAAACCAACTCCATTGAGTATTTCGAGAGGCAGTTTTAAATAATTACATTTTTTGTTTTTGTTATCGGTTTAGTGTGTAAAGTCGTACCAATTTCGCTCAACCGCTGGTGCAATGATCGTGCTGTTATCGATATCGATACAGCAACCCTGTGAAGCATTGTGCGAATGTTTGAGTCTGTGTCAGTGCGTTTGATTTTATATTGCTGAACAAAATTTATAGATACGATTCACTTAGGCAGTAATATGGACAATTTGGACAATAAGTGTAACAAAAATGCATCCTTCAACTGGGACGAAATAAGCGTGGGCGATTACAATCTGGATCACTCGCAGAATTTCTTTGGTATGCGGTATTTGCGCCTTTATTACTTGTCTCCGTACATTTTACAGTTAGTTTGAATAAAAAAAAGACAAAACTAAAAAATTGCGCCATTTTAAAAGACGGCTCTTCAAACATTCAAAGCAAGCGCAGACTTCAACCTGTGTTATACCTGTGTGCTATATAAATATAAATCGAATTATGATTAATACGCGCTTATATATGTGCAGTAACCCTAACAAATTATCTATTAATCATTGACAGTTGCGTCCGCAAAAGGGGAAAACTTGCGTGCTCCATTCAACTGCAACAATGCCCCAAAAGAACAAATTGAACAGCATCAGGAACCGGAGCAGGAACAGAAACAATCTCCATGCCAGCAGCAGCAGCAAGAGCAGCAGTTAGTACCCATAATCAAAATGGAATCGGTCTCACCTCCAACAGTTTGTCCAGGTGCTGGCGCCGCTTCAATAGAACAAAATCAACATCAATTCTGCAAGCAGGAACTGCAGAATCAAGTGCAGTTGCCATTGACTCCACCTAAAAAACAGTTGGAGGTACCCACAAATCAGATAGACAACAATGAAGAAAAATGGTCGCGTGGAGTGGTCAAGTCGAGGCCGCAACTTAAGCTGATGTGGACACCTTGTGCAAAGGATGCCAATGGTGCCGATGGTGGTGGTGCTGCCGGTTTGGGCACTCCCCGGGCCTACCGATTCAAGGATATGTACAAGGCCAAAAGGGAGATGGCCGAACAACAGCGCAACGAGGAAGAACGCAAGGCACGCGAATTTCATAGCAATCCGGTGCCAAACTTTCGTGCCATGCACAAGCGAATTGCGGAGACTATTGTGATTCATAGGATCACAGTTCCCGTCACGCCTGAAACCGTAAAGCACTCGAAGAAATGGAAAGAGCAACAAGTAAAATAAAATAGCCAACATATATGTATTTATAAATATATATTTTTCTGAACTTAACAGTGCATACAGGCAGCCACAGATGTTGAGGATGAGAAGCCAATGAGCGTGGCCCAAAAAAATACGAAACCGAAGCCGTTTAATCTACGTACGGAGCAGCGTATGCGGGATCGTCGTGAATTCGATGATAATGTCAAGGAGAATCATCAGTTGAAGAAGAAGAAGGTGAATAAAAAATAATGAATAAACATATGTAAATGTTTAAAATCGCCAAAATCGAATCTAAATGGCGCACAGCTATTTCTGGTCACACTGGCGCACACAGCATTTTCACATTTGCAACAGTGCGAGTGCCGATAACGATAACGATGATAGCTTTGTCTCGATTTTGCGCTAACATACATGTCCATCTATTTAGCGTCTCATATTTGCGTTAGCAGTTGCAATTTAGCAGTTTGGGGCAAAATTAAAGTTTCAGCTGCAGCGTTATTTTTTTTTCTGCAACGAAAACGGAAGCTCGTTCGTCGACTCAAAAGTAAAACACAATAATTATAATACAGAAAAAGCATAAACGCTTGCAATATTCACAAATTTTGAAGAAATACATACACATGTACACAGTTTATGTGTATATGTATGTGTGTGTATGCATACTTGTTGTTTGTGTGTGGTGTGAGTCATGACGTTTCGGTAAACGGACGGCGTAGAAAAAAAAAATAAAAATAACAGTTATATTGTGGGTGTGTGTGTGTTGTGTGCGAATTGCATAAAGAGCGCAACGCGTGACTATCGTTAAGGATTGCAACGAATTTCGGCGAACTCGACGACAATTGCAGTGAGCCAAAGGATTAACAGCAGCTGCTGCGCCCATACATAAATACGTACGTACATATACACACACGCATACAGTGGGAGCAGCAACAACAACAACAAGAAGAAGAGGAGGAAGAAGAGGAAGAAGCAGAGCAGTCGTCACAGTTGAAGTACGATCAACGGCCCGCTTGTGGAAACAACAGAGTCACAATAGAAAATTGTAAATCGTGAACCAGCCTGCCTGCTACTGCTGCTGCTGTGCGTATTAAATAGAGCTGTAGTAAAAAGTAAACAAAGCAAGCTCGCAACTAACTGCCTGCTCTACGCTCTCTCTCTCTCTCCCTCTCTCTCTCTTTCTTTCCATCTCAGTCACTCAGCGCCACTTTCGCTGCAAGCCAAGCACTCAAATCACAAACAAACAAAATGGTTGATCGTCTTGTCAACTCGGAATTGAACACACGTCGGATCGCGTCTGTGGAGAGTTGCTTTGGCAGCTCGGGTGTACCGTTAGCGGTGCCCGGTCGCGTCCTCGTCGGCGAGGGTGTCTTAACGAAGATGTGCCGCAAACGTCCCAAATCCCGTCAATTCTTTCTATTCAACGATATACTCGTCTACGGCAACATTGTCATCGGCAAGAAGAAGTACAACAAACAGCACATTATGCCACTTGAGGAGGTATCGCTTGAGTCGATAGCGGACAATCAGCAGTATCGGAATGGTTGGTATATACGCACCACAACCAAATCGTTTGTGGTGTATGCGGCGACAAGCACCGAGAAACAGGAATGGATGGCGCACATCAACAAGTGTGTGGAGGATTTGTTGCGGAAGAGCGGCAAGAAACCGGTGGAGAATCATGCCGCTGTTTGGGTGCCCGATGCGGAGGCAAGCATTTGTATGCGCTGCAAGAAGACACAATTTACGTTTGTGCAGCGGCGTCATCATTGTCGCAATTGTGGCGCCGTCGTCTGTGCCGCCTGCTCCTCGAAGAAGTTCCTGCTGCCGCAGCAAAGTGGCAAAGCGTTGCGCGTCTGCGATGCTTGCTACGAGACACTGCGGCATACCCCATCTGGCACGGCCGGCAGCAGCAGCACCGCTGGTAGCGCTGCCGGCAGCAAATTAAATGCGAGCGGTGCCGCCGCTGCTGCTGCTGCGTCCAACGATAGCTCCAATGATGATGACACGGATGAGGACACCGCCTCACCGCCCGCCGAGGACCACGATGAGCCGCGCTTCTATGGCGACAATAGCACACTGTCCGCCCAGGACGAATCAATCGGCGGGGGCAGCACTGCTCTCTCCAGTCCAACAGCCGCTGCTGCAACAGTTGCAAGTGCAACACCTGCAACGGCTTCCTCCGTCTCAAATAACAATTGTTGAACAAACAAACAACAACACCAACAACATAAAAAGAAAACAATAAAACAACTCCCCAAAAGACGATAACGGATATGAGACACACACTGGATGTGGGACTGGATCAGTGGTACTACTACATGCTATTTATCATATACTATATATAATCTCATGCTATATAAGTGTACTTATATGTATATATATATATATTCTAGTTGGCAGATCTCGGTCGCTGACGACGAGACGAGAATTCCATTTCCAGTTTTATGCTAATCTTATCAGCTTCAGTTTCTGCTGCTGCTGCTTCTGTAATTGTTTTTAACTATACATATAGACATATATAGATATATACATACGTACATATATGCAGTAGATATTCAGTCCGCTCGTTGCCTGTCACATGCTCTCCACATACATACATCTAGACATATATATATGTATATATATATATATATATATATACACATAATTAGAGTGTATTCATCATAATTACAGTTTGTATATAATAATTGAAGGACCGCACATATATGTATTTTACGTACAGATATATATATATATATATATATATATATATATATATATACCGATTGACGTTTACAATCGGAATCAGTAATCAGTAGCTAAATTCCACATTTGTTTGTTTTAGGAGCCAAGTAGCGCAACTGATTTCATTTGTACACCGAAAAGATCGTATCGCAAATCGTATCAAAACATATCGCAGCGGAACATCATTATGGTCGATCCCGTTACGGAGATCTCTGGTAGACATATATACCTCACATGGGATTGCCTCATACTTGCCCAGCGTTTTTGATCATTCAATGAGAAAAGCTTTATTATTCATTTGGGTGTCCCTTTTTGTTATTGTGGAGAGCTTGTTTTTTTTTAATAACCTTCAATGCAAATTGCTTCTTAGGAGTCAGCACATGAGGCATCTGTTCTGACGAATAATTTTATCAAGAGCATTGACCCCATTTTATTGGATGTATTTATTTTTAATTCATCAGATTTGCTGCTTTGTGACTCCTTTGCCGTAGGGGCGAAACTTACTCACAAAGTTGCACGAGACTCGATCTTCAGCTGCGTTGCACCACGAGTCTCAAAAGCTACGCTCCCATTTAGTTTTTTTTCCTATTTGCTATTGCTACGAACTTGTTTCGCCGAATTCTTAGCTTCCCAAATTCCTTCAGTGAAATCCGATGTTTCATTATCCTTTAGAAAAACAAAAAAAGTGGTTAAGAATAATGATGAAAAAGTGGCGATTGTGAAGAAAGAAAAAAAAAACAATCAAGTCGTGTGCGACTTGATCTGTATTATGTCCATTGGATGCTCGCCCGTTGTGGGCTGCTTCAAGTTTACACCTGTACAGGTTTTAATGATTTTAATGACCGCAAACTATTCGTTTTAATTGACTGACTGTGGAAAGTTGGTCGGCTGTCATTAGCGTGTTTTTTCAGGGCATATAATGTGAAAATTTAATATAAATATATATATATATATATATACATATAGCAAAAGTAATTGATAAATACTTAACTAATTATCTATATGCCTCTCTCTCATTGCAGCTCGACGACGAACTTAAGCAGCAGGAGTTGGATGAACGAAAGGAACTGCGCAAAAGGACGGAGTTTAAAGCACGTCCAAATCCCTTTAAGCCAGCATAAACTTCAAAACACAAATACACACACACACATATACAGACACCCACAAACACAATAATATACTATAAATATGTCTTCTTTTTTGTTCAGATATGTTTTTAGTTTGTTCATGAACAACTATTGTTAATGTAATTCGTTCAGTGTACAAGCTATATACATATGCATATATATATATATATATATATATATACATGTGTGCATAAGTCGGCAGTTACACACACACACACACACACACACACACACCCACACACCCACACACAAACACATATTCATATGTATATATATATAGATGTTTCATTATCAGCAATCGACAATTGTTGCATTAATTGTGATTAGTTAATGGAAATGCAAAGTTGGCAGTTGATTTTGATCAGCACAAATGCCGATCAATATTTTTGTAAATGTTATATACTATAATATGTATTAGGGAGCGTCAAGGATAGAAGAAAACTCTAGCAACGATATTTTTCATTCATTTTCATTCATTCGATTTTTTTTTGGGTTACGGTATGTTTTAGGGGCAGCTGATTTGAATTATGCAGTCTCACTGCTAATTAGATGAAACTTACATACTCTTCATACACACACACACACACACACACACACACTCACACATATATATATATATATACATACATAAATATCAAATCAAATTTACAACTTTATAAATTAACACTGTGTTTTTAACATTATTTTTGTTCATTTCCTTTGGTTTTTTTTTTACTTACATCTATGTAGACACCTGGACATTAAAATGGATGTGAAGACAAAAAAAAAGAAGATGGAAAATATTGTATTTTCTGCACGATATTTATATTATTTTGTTGAAGATTCACAAGTTATTGGTCCCCCCACAGGTATTCGAATGTCCAGGTGTGTATATATAATATACATACATGCATATAAAAGACCGGTCGTCGAAATGAAAGGTTTTTAATATCTGTACAACTAAGCAATCATTAACTGTTTTCTATTTGTATAAAGCGAAACAAACAAAAATAAATTTATTAATATTGTAAAAGCTGCCTGTTTGCATTTCTTATTTGAACTCAGCCATAGCAAACTGAACAAATGGAAGCTCTTTTTATAGCAGTGGCAGTAGTCAACCGGGCAAGTAGTGAGTGAGCTCGACAGTGATATACCCTGCACCCGACTTTCGAATATATTCCAGTTTTATTGAGCAACTCAATATTGACAGACCCACACTCAAATATATATCTAAAATGCTTGCGTCTGTTTATGGAAATGAGATTAATATAAGAATACATTTGCGACTGCAGCTTGGGTGTCTTTTTTATCCGATTTTGATTTAATTTGTCCAGTTGATCAATGATATGCATCTGGACTTCTGGCTTTAATGTTTCATTGCTATCGGAACTGGAAACTGCTGAAGCCAGTGGAACCTTAGATGGTGTACATGGTAACCAGGCGTTCAGCCAAAGTTGGCGGGAATTGATCAACAAATCGACGCCAATGGTCCTCACCGACTTGTGTCTTGACGCCGTGCAGAATCGTTTGTATCATTTGCTGCAGATCTTGTGGCGGATTCACCCATGAGGCTATCGCATCGCAGAAGAATATAATGTCAGGCACTTACACCACCTGGATTAACGGTTATCATGTGCCATATGCCACGGAAGGCCGAGTCCTTATCGTCATTATCTCGTATGTGACGCAGCGACAAGGAGCCACTTCAACTGGGACAGCAGATCCAAGGCCGCAATCATGCGTTCCTTATCGAGATGATCGAAGGTGCGATTCTGCTTGCAGAGCATTTCCTGATTCATTGTTTGTTCAATTAGCGATATGCATCGCCTGTAGACCGGATCGCAATAGGGTAGGAAGCCCGGTTGCAGCGCAGTTGCAATGTTGGACAGGCATTCGAGCAAGGGGAACAGATCCTTGTCATCGTCCTTAAGCAAATTCCATTTGGCAATTAGTGGCGGCATCAATATATCAATATATTGTGGCTTATTCAGATGGTGACCAGCAGAGTCAGCCAAAGTGCCAACAGCTTCGCACAAGATCAATAGATTCTTATTCAGCATATTTGGAGGAGGCAGTATATACTCCAGATAGGGCACCAGTTCGGTGCATGCTTCCTCCTCCAGTGTGGCAAATGCCGCACAGGCTGCCGCCTGCACGCGCTTATTGGAATACAAAATGCGCTTCAGCAGCTCTTCCATCAGTGGCTTTAGATATTTATCATGAGGCTGATTTACCACCCAATCGGCGTAACGACCAACAGTCCAGCAGGTGATAGAACGCACCAGCGCCTTCTTGCCGGACAAGCAGCTAATCAGATACGGTATCAGTTCGGGCAGATGCTGAATCATGTCCGTCACGCAGCCTTCGGCAATGTCGCCCAAGGCAAGCACGCCGCTCTCTTTGATAACCCAGATCCTTGAGTATGGGCAACACTGACTGGCCTCGCCACTTTTAATAGTGTGTGTGCGTGATTTGTGAAAGCGCGGACGTATATCCTCTTCTCGATGCGGCACCATATCATCCTCCTCCACATTGGCCTTGAGCAGTATAATATCGATCACCGAGTATCTCATTCCACGCACCAGCACCGGTGTCGGCTGAGCCTGGCAAATACTCTGCTCCGCCAGCGACAGCCAAAACTCGGATGCCTCGAGGGACACGCCCTCATCAGAATCCTGTGTGCGCAGCAGCATATACTCAATAATCTGCAACATGTGTGGCAGCAGCCTGTCCATCCGCACCTCGAGCAGCATGACTAGACCGTGGCAGACATTCTTGCGAACCTCGTGATCCTCGTCCGATGACAGATTGAACAGATTCTCGATGAATGCATCAAGGTCATCATCAGCGCCTGAGATCGGTTGATATGAACCGATTTATGCATGCAATCGCATGCCAACGTATCTTGGGATTGAAATGCTTGAAGTACTGCAACAATTTGGGTATCATAACGTTCAGTGGCCTGTCGAGTGCCGTCGAATTAAAAATCTCAGCGGAATCCTCGCGAATCCTACGCGAATCTCCTGGTTATCGAGCATGTCGCACAGGGATGGCATCAACTGCGGCCAGTTCTGCTGGCCATATAAATTAAATAATTTTTGAAGTCCACTCCAATTTCATTTGCATAGCCACTTGGGTCGCTGTGCCCGGTGATTTAGATTCCTTTAACATCCCAATGATCTTCTGTGGACCTTCAGCCTGAGGTTCCCACGTCATTTCGATGCCGTTTATTAAGTGAGATGCTTCAATAATGTTGGATGTGAATTGAAACTAATTTTCTGGGTACACTTGATAATGGAATGCATGACTTCTATTCCAAGTTTGAAGTTCCTAACTCTTATGGTCTCTGAGACAGACCAACATGGCCACATCGACTCGGCTGTTGATCCTTCTGAGGAATATATATATAATTTATGAGGTTGGAGATGCTTCCTTCTGCCTGTTACATACATTTGCACAACGAATTTGACCCCTTTTATTCAATTTCAATCATAAGGCTAATGGCGGATCCAACTTGTGGCCGGAACTGCTCTGGCTTCTCAAATGTTCTGTGTGCATGTGCAAGTGAAAGGCACTCTACTGCTCTCTCTCTCTTTCTGTTTGCTATGTATTGCCGCACTGCTCATGTGCACGCGTCTGTCTCTCGCTCATTTGGAGAGAATGGGAAGAAAAAAGAAGAAAAACAC
Organism: Drosophila macrothrix; assembly: GCA_035042055.1. Classification (NCBI taxonomy): domain Eukaryota; kingdom Metazoa; phylum Arthropoda; class Insecta; order Diptera; family Drosophilidae; genus Drosophila; species Drosophila macrothrix. The sequence goes on from JAWNLX010000587.1 coordinate 3,475,742, forward strand.
GTGGGCATATTTAGAAAACACAAATGTTGGCCATTTATTTATGGTGGACAGTTATTTAGAACTGGCCATCGCTGCCCCAGGAGGTCTTGACGGTATCCTCGTTCCAGTCCTCGACACCGCCACCAACAGTCTCGGCAGCGACCTCATCGGCCCAATTGGTTGTCTCCTCGACGGGATGATCGACAGCCTCCTCGACCTTGGGTGGCGGCAGCAGCTCCTTGGCAGCTGCAGCCTCCTCCTTCTCGGCCTCCTCGGGATCACGATAGAAGAACAGATCAACGACCACCGGCCATTCGGTGGTGCGCGAAATGGTGCCACGCAGACGCAACACCTCACGGGCAAGCAGCCACCACATCAGACCAATCGAATGCGCCGACTTGTTGTTGCACGGTATGGCAATATCAATGTAGCGCAACGGCGAATCCGTATTGGTGAACGCAATAACGGGTATGTTCACATACGATGCCTCCATAATTGGCTGATGATCGGTATTGGGATCGGTGACCACCAACAGACGAGGCTCGCGAAAAGCGGGCTGAATCTGATTGGTGAACGCGCCGGGCGTAAAGCGGCCAGCAATTGGCGTCGTATCCGTATACTTGGCAAACTTCAGCACGGCACGCTGGCCAATGGGACGCGACGAGATGACGAACACCTGTCACATTAAACGAGGAACAGCATTAGACAACTAAATACATACACACATATATAAGCATAAGACTAGCGTTTGGTTGTTTGTGGCGTGGTCAGCTTTTAAGTTGAAATCATTGCATTTCATACCCGAAAGATAATTTAAGCATCATCATGAATACACCACAATAACAACAAATAAAAATAAATACAATTTTCTTGTGGCACTTACATCGGAGGCATTCTCAATGGCGACAATGGCGCGTGCAGCGAGCACCAGTTTCTCCCATGTCTTGCCCAGATTGATGATGTTGACGCCGTCGGCGCGACGCTTGAAAACGTATTGTTCCATCTGGAAATTGACGTTCTCCGAGCCCAGATGGGTGGTGGCGACCAACATTTTGGTAATGTCATCCTCTTTGAGGGACAGTATATCTAAGCCTCCCGACATTTTAACGTGAAAGAGTTACGAAACCTATAACGCAAAATATATTCAATTATAAATTGTTTCACTTTTTCCAAAAAACATAACCTAAAAATTGAGCCACAAAAAAGAAATTTGGCCCACGTGCCATATGCAAAATGTATCATCAAAAAATATTGCAAAATACTTTGAAAACTTTGCATTGCAATTGCCCCGAGGCGTTGCAACTTTGTTGGCAGCAGTTTGCTAGTATTTCCATTATTTTATATGCACATTTGGGGCAAGAAAACCTATTTTTGAGCTCTACTCACGTTCTGGATGCCGCTGGGAGCGTTGACAAAATGGACGAGTGACGGCCAGTTTCTCTTTGAGTTGGCCAAAAAAAAGTGTTGGGTTGCGCGCGCCGGCCAAAGCTATGCAACACTGTGAACACTGGCTAAGCGCCCGAAAGCTAACTGCTACAAGTACGTGGCGTGACAGTAAGCTGCTTGATATGCTAAAAGCGACCGTTACGAATACGACTATTTGAAATTAAAATCGTTGAAGGAAACAAGAGATTTTTGTTGTTTTCTGTTTTTGTATACACATTTATTGCAAGTTTTTTTTGTTTATATTTTCGTAATGTACGTGTGTATGTATGTTTGCTCATTTTGACCACCTTGTAACTACATCAATGCATATTCAATATTGATAAATATCGATTCACTTTCCGGATTGCGATGCCAATATTATCTAATTAATGTGAATTTAGTTGTTTCTTGTACTTGTTGCTTTTGTTGTCGTTGTATGCTTAAGCAGTTATGTTTATGTGTATGTGTGTGGGTGTGTGTTCCATACTATTATTATGTTGCAATATTTGTTCACTTGTTCAGTGTAATTTGGCTTGATGTTGATTTCAATTTGTCACGTGCATTAGTTTAAAAGGAATATATGTACATACTTGAGAGCGAACTTTGACATATGACATATGATGTATGACATACGTTAAGGACATACACATTTATTTAAATATTCAATTTGTTTACTTCCATGCGAGTTTCATGGTAAAAATCTTGTATTTTACGCCTCTTCTCTTTCTTGCATTCCATTTTTTTTTAATAGTTTTTTTTGTTAATTTTAATTTATATATGGTTTTCTTTTTGGTTTTTTTTTGTTTTGTATATTTATTAAACATTCAACAAAATGCCCTCATTAGGTATATATATGTATGTATATATATATGTATTTATCTAGCTGTGTGTGTGTGGGTGTGTGTGTGTGTGTGTGTGTGTTATCCTCAGGCTGCACTTTCGCTCATTTACGTACTCGTTAACTTAATAACATTAATAAAAAAACAACATGTTGTATACACAAATACATACATTAAACATTTGTGTTTTCTTTTATGTTTTGTTTTTGGTTTTTGTTATTTCACGGCTTAGCTTAGAGTTTCCTTTGGGATTAGTGTTAAATTACTAACTACTTATACAATGTAATGTTAACTTGTTTTACTTGTTTTAATTTGTCCGTAAAGTTTTGTTTTTCTTTGTTAAATACTAAATTGTTGTCTCCTCAACATGTTTTCAAATTTTCCCGTTTTCCTTCGTTATCTTTACTGCATTTCCACCCGGTTTTCTGCTTACGTTTTAAATGTGAACAATTTGTCTTAAAAAATATATACGTAATAATTAACATTTCGCTATTTCGGTTTTTTTTCTTTTGTTTTTGTCTTTTCTTTGGTTTTTGTTTTTTTTTTCTTCCTTTTTTTATTCGTTTCTGTACTTAATTTGTGTATAAAATATTTTTACTACAAAAAATCACTCTTTGCAAATAAAACTCAATGCGTTTTTTTTTAGTTTTTTTTACTGTTAACATTGTTTGCTTTTTCCTTTCTTTTCATTTCCTTTTGTTTTGTTTTGTCTTTATTTTGTGTGGCTTGTGTGTGTCAGTGTGTGTTGAGTTTTGTAACATAACAAGCTTAAAGCGATTACATTCAATAAATATATATATATATATGTGTGTGTGTGTTTGTGTATGTGTGTGTTTTGTATGTATGTATATATATATCAATAATACAATTATAAGTTGTTTACATAATCAAGTGATTGAAGAAGCGCACATAAAAACCAGTGGTCGACTCTGCTGACAGCTGAGCAGATAAAAAAAGCCGTGAGAGCAAATCAAGCGAATTGCAATGGAGAAAAGTAACGCGCAAGAGTAGGACAGAAACGGAATGCACAGCATTGGCACAGAGTGACAGATAGAGGAAGGGGGAGAGTACGTTGAGCTTTATTCACCGTATAATCGAGTTAGATACTGACTTAGACTCTTGCTCTTCCGCTTTACACAAGCCGACCACATATGTATGTATGTAGCATATCGTAAAAGTGTATGTATATATGTGTGTGTGTGTATGTGTCTAAATACATGCATGTGTTTCACATTCGAGTCTAAACATTTAGAAGAGACATAAAACGAAGAGCAACACAATCATTGAATTATTCAATTTTAGCTTTGATTTTAGTTAAATATAAAATGTTTATATGTATATGTATATTTATTTAAATGTTTAGTTTCGCTTTTAGTTATTTTAGTTTGACGATTTATTATGTTTTGTTTTATTTATGCTTCTAAGTATTTAATTCTTTGCTTTATAATCACTACGCAACTCGCTCTTTCTCCTCCTTATTCTTCTTCTTTCTTTTGTAAAAATTAAAACGACATTCATCTGTATTTGAACACTGTACCTTTAACCCTGCACCCATGCGCTGATAACAACAAAAGAGCAAACCAAAAGAGCAACAGCAAAAAGGAAAGAGGCAGCAGCATAAGTTAAATGTACAGAGATGCATAAACCTACACATACACACATGCATATGTTTATTTATTTTTGTACATTGCATGCGACAGTTAATCAGTGTTGGGTAACGCTAAGCATGCGCTTCAGCTGGGTACAGGGTATTATAGCAAAGTGTGAGTGTTGTTTATCTTCGGTATTCCGATAATTATTTGTATTTCATTTTCTTTTCATTGCTGTTCATTAAAAATGTGTGTCTGTGTGCTAAAAATGCAAATGAAAAGCTTGCACACATACATATCTAATATATATATGTATATGTGTATATTTATGTCAGATCTTAGCCCGATTGATTGATCGGCAAACTAAAGAACAAGCAATTCGCATAGCATTCAAAATACGATTTCAATTTTCACTTTGATGTTGTTGTTTGATTTCAGGAGAACATAATGTGTATAGTACATGAATATATATAAATATGTTAAAATGGCTGCATGTCGATACATGTGTATGTGTGTGTGTGTGTGTGACTGTGTATATATCAATAAATGAATGTACGTTTATATGCAATAACATTCATAATAATTAAGTAAATACATACATATATAAATATGTTAATGTGTATATGTTTAGCAATGCCTAATTCTCCATTCAAGTTCAATTTCCAGCTCGACCTTCTATATATATGTATATATATATATATATATACATCGTTTCACATTTGATTAGCATTTATGTATAATTTAGTAAATACTAAAAAAAAAACATTTATTACATTTGTGCTTGTTTGTTTGCTTCTTTGTTGTTTTTCTCTTAGTTTGTTTGTTTGTTTGTTTGTTTGCGTGTTAACATGTCACAGTTCAATCGAGAATAATAATAACTGTTTTCCTTTTGTTGTTGTTTAAAACTTATTGTTAAGCATATGTTTTTTGGCTTTGTTCTTCTTGTACATCATTAATCAGTTAGTCAACACTGAACGCATGTTCCATTTCCATTTCTCCTCCTACTGCGATTCATCTCTCTCTCCGTCTTTCTCTGTGTGTGTGTGTGTGTGTGAGGCGCTGTGGGTTTTTATTTGTTGTTTTTTATATTTATTTTAGTTGTAGTTTTAAATTGTTGTTTAACTTTTGAAAAGCTTTCGGTTTACATTTATTTGAAACGTCTTTTTAATTGCCGTGCGGCATCATATTGATTAAATATACACCTATATTTGTATATATGGAGAGATTTTTTTGTTTTCCTTTTTCTTTTTCTTTTTTTCTTTTTTTTAATATTTGACTATGGTTTTTGGTGTAAATGTGGCTGTGTATCAATTTGAAATCGTGGCCGTTATGCGAAAAATGACAAAAAAGCATTTTTCAATTATTCGTTCATTGAAATGTTTTAGTTGTTTAGTTGTTGGATGTTGTTGCGTTGGCAGCTGCTTGATTGAGTTTCGATTATCAGTAAGATTCAAGTAAGTAAGATTCATACACATCTCTCCAAACGATTCAGAGCACCGTTTCCATTTCGGCGATTTCCGTTTTGTATGACCTGGTTGCATGTTGGTTGACGTCGTTGGTGGCAGCAAACAGTTGGCAGCAGTTACAGCATTTATCGAGTATGGACAATGCCAACAGAGACTCCAGAAAGTTAGTCAAGTCAAGTATATATATAAGTTTCCAATACAAATATAAACATTTATCATGCGAATACTATTCACCCAACAAAAGGGAAAGGTAATTGAGGCAGATTGGGAGGACAGTGGAAAGTGTAAGTAAATAGCTGCGTAAATCGATGGCATTAGCAGTGGCATACAGTGGGACATCCTTTGTTGTCCATCTCCATGGGAAAGTAACGCCTGCAAGCGCATTACTCACACTCACACACACACACACACGCACACACACACACACACACGCACACACACACGCACACACACACGCACACACACACGCACACGCACTCACGGGCAGAAGGATGCTCTCGAGTTGAGTATGGAGATGGAGCACAGAACAAAACAGAGCAGATCAGAGCAGTGGAGAGGAGAGGAGAGGGGATGAGAGGCAAACATAACATCATCAATCAATCATCAAATTAGGGGTAGGGGTGGGGTTGTGGGACTGGAGGAGGGCGTCTCCCAAGGGCTCGCATGTAAATAAATTAGTGCCAACAAGTGAATGGGGAAAAAAGGACAAACAAAAAGCAAAAAAAAAAGAAGGAAAATGAAAAGAAAAACAGAAAACGTCTAGAGTGGGAGTGAGGGAGAGAGAGTCAGAGCTTTTAAAACAGGCAGCAGCAACAATTAGCAAGCGTTGCGACTGTGCCATACACTGTTCGCCCTTCAGTGAGACTCTATGAATTTTACTGTTTGCATTATTTTAATCGAAAATAATATATGTATACACGTATAAAGTGTGTATAAAAAAAAAAAAAAAACAAACGAAAGAGAATAATTTTCTCTTAAGTATTTGCTGAGCGAAAACAAATCGAATGTGTCGAAAAAAGAAAATTCTAAAGGGACGCTGAAGTACCGTTTCTGTTGCGTTTGTTGTGTGTTGAGTAACGTGCAAAGTGAATTAAATTGATATATTGACGGCGCGCCGAAAGAGAGGATTTCAATGTTGCTGTTTTAATGCGGTGAGTTTTCTTTATTTTCTTTCGTTCTGCAACTTTCCCTTGATTTAAATTTACATATGCAAAAGCGTTTTATTGTGAAATTGTCTTGGCTATGCTGACTATGCACCTATTTAAAATGGAAAAATATGACTTAGGGCTTGATTCTTGGCGAAATGAATGAGCAACCACAACAAGTCGTGCCTTAAACCCTTTGTCAAGCAGAACACACACACAACAGCCACAAGTCAGCGTGCAAGTGACAGACTAACAGGTACCCTGTATCCAAACTGTAACAACTCATCATTAAACTGATCGTCTGACCAGAGTCATTCAGAGATCTTAACCAGAAAATCAATTTCCCCAGAGTTAATGAATGTTGAGTCAAGGTATATGCTAATATCAGCTATTGATTCTTATCGGTTGTTGGGGGCAAAGTTATCGATTAAATCAAATTTTCTTTATCTGCAGTTTGTCTAGCGACTTTTTATGCTTATTTCCTTTCAATTTTGTTATACCTTTTTAAATACACATTCTTAAAGGTTACAGGGTAGGGAACGGGAAACATGAGATATTTGATGTCTATATATATTTCCCTATCCCTCTTCCTATTCCTATTCCTATTCCTATCCCTATCCCTATCCTTATACCCCCATCCACCCTTAACCCCTTTTGGCCACATTGTTGTTGCTGTTGCTGCTGTTTGCAAAGTTTTAAAATGTTTGGTTTTTTTTCTCCCATCGTTTCACATGGCAAGAATATAAATAAACATACACACATGTGTGAGTGTATGTGTGAGTGTGGGTTTGCAACGTATGTAAATGCATTCATCTTTCTGTGGCATATATTTTGTTGTATCGCAAAGTTTTTATTCGCCGCTCTTATTCGTGTTCCTAATTTGCACAATTTGTTGAAAAGTTTTCCCTAAAGTTTACACACGAACACGGACACGAGCACGATAATGAACGTGAACATGCATAAACATGCTCTAGCCTGCAACACCCCCCCTCCCCACCTCCCTAAAAGAACAAAACAGGAAAAAGATACAACAAGTACAAGTGTTAAAGGGCTGCGATTCGCACAATTTGCGGCGTGTGATGAAAACTTAAACATCATTCGGCATATTGAACGTTGACCTACAAACAACCCTCGAAATCATTCAACACACACACACACACACATATATATATATATGTATATATATGTATATAAGTCATTGTAACTCATTGTTGCAGGTAATTCTTTTCATGCCACAATGCATTGCAAAATGTGTCTATCTCAATGTTGCACATTCACAAAGCATTCTCGTTCGTTTACACTCAGCTAACAAAATGTCCTTAAATGCAAAATTAAATTTATAAATATAAATAATGCGCTGGTGTTTAAAAAATAACTTTTTAATAACCTTGAATTAGAAAGGGATTCTTTTTTTGGTCAGCCCTGAACCCATTAAAAATGGGTAAATGTAAATGTTGAATGGTTTTTGTGAAAGGGCAGAAGGAAGCATGTGCGACCCCATAAGATACATATATTGCTGCATTCATTTCAATTTGAATAGTTAAGCCTTGCAACTAACTAACTAATTTAAATAGTTAAGCTCTGCAACTAACCAATGCAATGCAGTTGACAACTGAATATGTGCCAGAGATGAACAGATGGATGAATGGATGGATGGATGGACTTGATGGGTTTGATTGCGTCATTTCCAGCGACCATGTTATGCAAATGGACTTTAATAAAGCCACGTGTGTGGATGTGTGGGTGTGTGTGTATTTACCCACACCCACAAGCTGTGCTCGGCTCGATTCGACTCGGATGCAGAATAAACCTAAAATGAATGACAACAGGAACTGTCGGAAATTGCGCTGCTGGGACTATCACTAAGGGGCTGGGACTGCTCGGTTTGCAGGCAATGTACGTATCGACTCAGGAACCGAGATAAGGTAATTTAATAAAGTAATTTCCATAGATTTTTATTAGAGTAGCAGCAGCAGCAGCAGAAGCTGGACAGGAGCGATGTGTCAAAAGGAACATCGTTGAAATGTTACCCTAATCAATTGCTTAATTGAATTGCTGCAAAGTGATTAGCACACACACAAACACACACACACACAAACACAACAAGCGGGGTCATGCGAGGAGTTGCAAGGGCGGGTGGGTTGGTTAGGGGGGCGGGGAGGGTTTAGTAAGAAAAACTTACCACCTGTATAGATCTTGTGCGCTGGCAGCCAAACTGAGATTACCGAGCAACGGCGGCCGCTCCTTGAGATGATGATGATTCAGCAGATCCGAGGATGAGGCCAGTCTGCGGAACAGCATACATCGAGAGTTTAGACTCTGCCGGGGGTCGGTGGGTGAGTCGGGGGCAACTTACCTCAATTGTGGCGCCTTGATGCCATGCTTGTCCATAACCTTCTCCAGCTGACGCACTCGCAACCGGGACATGTCCAACTCATGCTTCACCTTCCACAGATGCGTATCGCAGATGGGATCGTTGCAGCGATGCTTCTTCAGTATTTCGGTTGCCTCGAAAACGGCGCCCCGAAACGTCAGCGATTTGCCCATGGACAGCGAGATGAGCGCACAACAATGACCCCCATCCTTTTTGGCCAGTCGCTTCCGTATATACTTGAAATAGACATGCTCCAGCAGCAGCAGCAGCGCGGCCAGCAATATGCCAGCCATGAGCAACAGGAATGCCGACAAGAATTGCTCCAATGCCAGCGGGTCCGATGATTTGTGCTCCTGTTTGCCCGGCCGGCAAGTGCCCGTCATCCAGTAGCGGCGCAATCGCTCCAGGTCACCATTGGCACGAAACTCGAGCAGCCGCTTGTTGAACATCTGCACGTACTTGGAATTGCGGCTAAAGGCCAAGCCATACCCTATAAATGATAAAGTAGCAAGGGGTAGCAGAGACAGAGAGAGAGACAGGGTGGGTGAGAGAGGGGGAGAGAGAGAGACACTCACCAGTCATGGCATACCAACTGCCGACGGTCATCAGGCGACAGTCCTCGTCCTGAGCAACCAGATAGTCGAGCACGGTGCCATCGTAGATGAACGAGTCCAGGTTGCCATTGAGGACGGCAGCAACGCCATCAGCGACGCTCGTCTTATTGTATCTGCGTGGATGGTTTTCGATGTTATCGTTATCGATTTGAATCGATTGATTGGCGGTCGGCAATCGATACTTACTGCCTCATATAGTAATGCATATCCTTAAAGTACTTGTGTATCGTGGAATCCGTGTGGCTATAGGGAATTGTGCCGAACTTAAACGAGGGCTTGTGCGAATACGGATGCACCAAGCGGCTATCGTTGAGTCCACTGAACTCGTGGAACTCCTCTCTGCAAAAGCCGCACCACAATGAGACAGAGATCAAGAGAGCGAGTGAGAGAGCGGTAGAGAGAGAGAGAGAGAGAGAGAGAGATGAAGAAAGACAGAAAGTGAGTGTGAGATGGAACGAGAGAGAGAGAGAGAGAAAGAGTGAGAATACGAACCTGGTTATCATGAAGGCGGCCAAATTGGCAGTGTAGATGGCAAGGAAAACGACGGCGAACAGAGCCCAAACATTGGTCATGAAACGGGAGGTGAAACCGCGCGGAGAATCCACATGTACGGCAGCTTGAAAGAGTACCGCCCAGACAAGCCAGTACGTGCGGAACAGGGAGAAGCGATAGGGTGTCACGTTCGTATTCTGGAGATATAGCTTCATGTCGTACCCACTGGGCGAGAGCCACTCGAACAGGAAGATCATAAAGGTGGCTGCCTGAATGGCGACGATGCCCACCTGTTGGTTGTTTGTTAATTTGGATGGGGATTTTGGGATGTGGGATTTGGGATTTGGTTATGGGAGGATGCAGTAGAAGCGGGCAGAGTGTGAGTGTGAGAGAGGTAGTGAGAGAGTGGCCAGAACAGGAGAGAGAGAGAGAGAGAGAAGCATATAGAGTTGTAGAATTGAGGAACTTACCGGTTCTATCAGTGTTTATCAGGCACAGACCAGATCGACTTACCAGCATCCAGGAGGCCGTATCGAATGGCTCCAGAAAGGCCGTAGGCGATATGATGCCCGTTCGCTTGGCAACAACAATGGCAATGCCCGTTTCCATGAAGGGCTCACTAAAATCGACGACCGCCTCGCGCTCGGTGTTGATCATGAGAGATGTGAGGACCATGTCCGTCTTGCGGTTAACCAAGTCGGCAATTAAACCATTCCATTTACCATTCTCAAGTGTACCCCATTTACCATCTTCAACCCGTACCAGTTCGTAGGTGAAGCCGAGCTCCTCGGCAAATTTCTCGAGCAGATCGATGCAGAAGCCGCTGCAGCATTGATAGAAGGACTCGTTACGGTGTGCCTGACCCACATCAATGTCGGCGGCCATTTCGTGATCGGCCGCCACACGGCAGAGCACACCGCGGTCCATCAGGCACTTGCCACTCACTGGATCGGCGGGTGACAGATTGATATAGGGTGCCTCCTCGAGGAATGTGATCTTTAAATGGAATTTCTCGGGCACACCTTGCGGCGGAGCGTGCGAGTTACCTGGCCACGCTATATCGCGTATGTCCAACTTCTGTGTCTCCCACGACTTCCAAACGCCAATCTGTGGCAGCGTTTTTTTTTTTTTTCGTTTCGTTTTGTTTTATTTGTGGTGTTTTTTTTTGTGAGTGTCCGAGTGTCAATAAAAAAATAAACCAAGTTGCAATTATACGAAGCGTGTGTGGATGGTGTATGTGGATGGTGTGTGGATGGCGTGTGAAAAGCATGTGGATAGCGTGTATGTTAATGTATTATTTGAAGAGTGAGTATTTCATTGTGGATGGTGTGTCGATAGTGTGTGGAGGGTTTGATGAATGATGTATGATGTAGATAGTGGGGGAATGGAGTGTATATGGTGTAGGGATAGAGTGTGGATTTCATGTGATTGTTGTACGTATTGTGTGTGGATGGTGTTGTTTTTTGATAGTGAAGATTGTCTCCAATGTTGAGTGAGAGTATATGGGTGTGGATGTCGTGTGGATGATGTGTGGATAACATTTGTACAAATATATATTGTGTGGATGTTGTGCGTTGTGTGTTGATGTATTTTTGTACAGTGAATGCCAGAGTGAGTGCCAGAGAAAAATAGTTAAAGTTAAGAATATAAAGTGAGTATTAAGTGGTTAGATCAGTGTTAGATTAGTGATAAGTGATTAGTGATAGTGATTAGGAGGGTGGATCATATCATGCATAACGCAGCACTTACCTCCTCCCAGACGAGATTCTTATTGTTGGCGCTGGGTCGCAGATTCATGATCTTTAGCTCGGCGGACTTTAAGTCGCCGTCGGCAGTGAACTCGATATTCGGCTTGTTGAGGTCCCCCTCGATGGACACGTTGCGCAAATACTTGAAGAAGCTGACCAACAAATTGAGTTCTAGGATCTAGGGATAACTGAGAGAGACTGGGGCATCTGATGCCCAACTCTGGATACTCACATCTCGCCGTTGTCCCAGCGACCGCGACCCTCGTCCTCGCAGGATAGCGACTGGGTGGTCAGGCGACGATCCCGATTCGCTGGATCTGTCAAATAGGCCTCCACACCATAGCTGTAGATCTTGATCGCATTCGAGATCTCGTTCATTAGCGCCGCACTGCTCGTATCGAAATGAACGCCCAGCATCCCAACGGGAAACTGAGAATGGGCATCCTTCTTCTCGATCACCGACTGACTGACGACCCACACGTAATTCTCGCCGGTCAACTTCATTTCCTCGGCGGCACGCAGTATGGTTATTGCCTCCGTCTGTGTGGCATATAGCAGCATGACGCGTGCCTCGCTATTTACCAGCTCCATCAGGTCACTGGTGCGCGTGACCACAATCGAATTGAGGATGGTGAACTTGAAGTGTTCCTGCATCTCGGCGACACGTTCCCGCACCGCCTGCACAAAGTCATCGTGTCCGGCGATCTGTGACGTGACCACAGAGAACTGATGCCACTTATATCGCTCCAGGATGCTCAACATTGCGGCGCTCTGGTGCTCAATGCTCGGCGCCAGCTGCAGCTGGAGCGTCGACTGCGATGCCCTTCGCTCCAATCCCGAATTGTCCGCATTCCACGAGATCACCGGTATGCCCAAGTAGCCGGCCAGCTGCAGAAAATACTGTGCCGAGGCGGTGCTGTGACCAAACTGTTCGTTGTTCATCATATATAGAATCGCCGAGACGTTCACCCGCAAGAACTCCTTGCAAAGCGTGCTGAGGATGGCTGTGTGTGTATAGTGGATGCGTGTGTGTGGTTAGGTTATAGTTAACACTTAGCAGGTGGAATCACTTTAGCATACGGCAATCATACGCCTATTTAACATTTCACACTCCTCTCATTCCCCCCGTCGAAACTGCGGCCATTGCAAATGGCCAAAAGGCTCTCATTGAAGTTGTGCAAAAGTTTGTAACATCTCGTCGACCCCCATATATATATATGCATACATATATTCTTGATCAACACCAAAAGCCGAGTTGATCTGTTCTCAATTTTACATTTTGAAGTTTAATTCATTTTATCGATAAAAATCGATGAGCAATTCAAATAAAGTTGCAGCTTGCTGATAACTGATAAACATACTTTTGATTAACTGCAAAATAAACAACTACCAGCAGTTGCTAAATTGTATTTAACAACTGTAGCTACAGGGTATCTACTCGTCGAGAGCTCTCTCTCTCTCTCTCTCCCACTCTCGGTTTGTGTGCAGCTCAACTGACCGAAACGCTTTACCCCCCAGGCCTGTGCCTTTGTGCGTGTCCTGGGTACAAATGTGTGTGTGTGTGTGTGTGTGTGTGTGTATGTGTGTGTGTGTGTCCCAATTAATTACAGATTAGCCACCGGCTGGGTGTGGTAGCGTCCTGCTGCTCCAGCTGGGATAACATTTTGCTATATTTGCTTATCAAGTGTCGCTGATGAGATGAGAGCTGCGGCATGTGGTATGGGCGTGGCCCGCATTCCCTGGTGAGGTGTTAAAACGCAACTCAATTGTGGTGGTAAGCCTCGAGCGATACTGGGCTTATTAGATTGCCATCCAACCACCCAAATACCTTAAACATCCGCCACGCGTATTGGCAACGCTGTCGAACTTTTTGCGGCCTCTTTACAGCTCATATGGAACGGATGTACCTGTCTCCCCCTCCCCCTTCCCATAATTGACATGTTTAGAGGAGTCTATATATATATATATATATATATATATATATATATATATATATGCATAAAAATATATAGCTGTTAATGGGATTGAACTGAAAGTCATTTTTCATGATGAAGGTTGGACACATTGTAATTAATTCATATGTATTCCCATTGGGAAAAGGTAACCGCATCAACATCCGCATCCGTATCCACATCCACATCAGCATCAGCAACGGCATCACCATCAGCATTAACATAAGCGTCAATATAATCGATTTGAAGCGTTTTGTGGGGCTCATTTTGGCATAATGAGTGGAAAGCGGATAACTGGATAACGGCCATTGAGGCCTTGGATTGAATTTGGATTGGATTAGGTTAAGTTGGGTTGGTTCTTTCTCGAGAATAGTTGGCTGCTGTCATGGAATTTTCATTGTGTGCCAAGGACTAATGCGTTTGTTTTAAGCTGGTTGCTCAGTTACTTAGTTGTGTACAGAATATTTGGAGGAAAAAACAATGACCAGCGATAATTTAGAACAAGGCAAGTTTGTGGATGCCATCACTGAAACACTCTGCCTCAGGCGCAGACCGGGAGACAGGAGACAGCAGACAGGAGAATGTGAATGACATGTCAAAGTTGAAGCTTGAAAGTTGAGAGCATCGCCCGACTGACACTTGAACAAATACAAGTATAACTTGGGCAAACATCCCAGATATAGATAGAGACAGAGAGACAAAGAGAGAGAGAGAGAGAGAGAGAGAGAGAGAAAGTGACACGACAGACATGTCGAAGTTTTGTTTTTTTCTTCTTTTTTTTTTAATTTTTCTCTTTTTGCCCAAGTATGTAATGTGTATCTAAGAGTCTGTGGGTCTGTGTGGGGTGGCTCTATGATAAATTCAGAAATCTCATCAAAAAGTTTAATTAACTTTTTCATCACTTTCCTGATGCTATTTGCATTTGGAAGGAACCACTGCTAATTTCAAGAAGAGCTCCTCTTATGCCAGTGGCATGCATTCAATTACAGAGACCACAGCTCGCTCGCACGTCACATGGATGGATAGATGGATAGATAGGCTCAGACTGTTTGGATTGATGGATTGATAGATGGACCGTCAAATTGGGTGACCAGACTGAGGCTGGGAGGGCTGTCTGTGTTTGTGCGTATGCGTGTCTGTGTGGGGGGCATGTTTTTATTAAATCGACAATAGAAAATCACTTAATAAAATTATACCAAGTCCCAAGAATAGCAGCTGGGCCAGCAGGAGGTAGAGGCTGGGGAGGCTGTAGTCTTAAAGGCTTACAGACACAGGCAGGCAGGCAGGCTGGCAGGCTGGCAGGGAGGGATGGCAGTGAGGGCGTGCCGGGTCTGTATAAATACTGACTTGCTGACAGGCAGCAGCCCTATGAATTTTTTGCCTCCGCAACTGCCTCTGCCCCTGCCCCTGCACCCTTCGCCAAATTCCACTCCATCCGTACCTTTGGTGTTTTGCGTTTGGCTCTTTGACCGTGGAAATTGAGAGTCGGCACAAATTTAATTTTGAGTCTGAATGAATTTTGATTTAATTACCAAGCAGCCGAAAAATGTTTGATTTTTGGCCATGTGCCCGTGTCAAAGGCCCCTACTGTGCTACTGCCGTTCCATCTACCATCCACCCACCCCCAGCCACCTCCCGACCCCACCCGCTACTGCTGATAGCATTAGTGGTGCTGGGGACTAGTCACGATGGCAACATTCGCCTGTCCATTAAAACTTTAATTGTATGTATTAAACATTTTTAATTGCTTTTGAAATGGTTGTTGGCACTCCTGTCTCGGTTTCCACTGTCTCTCACTCTGCCGCGGCCGTTTACTTATACCCTGTGCCCATTTAAGTGGGTCAAAGGGGTGTAATAAAAATGCGACCAATGTATGCCCATTAAAAATACAATAATATTTATTACAGCCGGCGCCCATTAAGAACAGGCAAAAAGTACACAATAATGTTGTGGGTGTAAAGTGTGTGTGTAACTAGGAGAGGGAAACATAAAGTACACATACATATATGTATATATATATATTTCTGATCAGCATTAAAAGATGAGTTTATCTGACTATGTTCTCCGATATCAGATACTCTACTAGAGGCTTCAGATTCTATATCTATTCCATTCTATCTACTTATCGACAGATCAAGCTTATTTCACTTTATCGATAACTTTTACTGCTTTTCGACGATCGATAAGAATCGATCGCCGATAGCAAATAAAAAGTCAATTATTAATGTAAAACAGTTCAATTGACATATACTCAGTCATATTATTGATGAACTGTACAAATTTCATTAAGTTCGGTTAAGAAAATCTGATATTGTTAACAAAAACGTATTCTTATACCTAGTCGAGCACTCTCTACTAGAGCATTCCATCTGTCTATCGATCTGTCTCTCTGGATATCATTCTCAATATTCTGAAATATTAATTTAGTAATTTTGACAAATTTGTATGCATTTACAGGGCATTCAAAAGTCGATCAGCTTGCTTCCTTCCTTTGCTGATGTTGTTTTCCGTTTCCCCTTTGGTGTGTGTGTGTGTGTGTGTGCGAGGCATACATAAAGAAGAGAAGAGGAAGAAATAACCTATTGCCCAGTTATCGGGTCTGAAAATGTTTTTACAACTTTTTGATAATGTTGCAACGTGGCAGAGCCAACGCCTGCTGTAATCAAAGTAATTAAGTTCGCTCCTTCCTCTGCCTCCCTCTGCGTGCCCCTTACCCTTCTCCCTAGCTATTTGCAGATGTTGTTTTGCTGTTGGCTGTTTGCTGTTTGCCGTTTGTTGGTTTGTCTGTTTTGGTGTCCATTTGAAATTAAGATTGAAATCTAAATTCGAAATTCGAAATTCGAATTTCAAATGCTTGCCACCGTATCAAATGGATTCACATGGCTAATGGGTAGAACGCCTCTTGGCCAAAAATTTAGCATGAGCAGCGAAAATGTTGGTTACTTGACGCTGCCATCTTGCCAATAATTCATTCAGTTGCTGCAGTGGCGCCACAAGCCACAAGCCACGACGGGCGTCTGGCATTTATGAGCTACGTTTCCGGCCTCAGTTACTACGGATCCGGCTCTTCGACACTGGCGCTGTGACTGTGCTGTGTCCCGTGCTACCGTTTGATGTGCCAAGTGACAACCAGCAGCAAAAAGCAAAAAGCAAAAAGCAAGAGGCAAGAGGCAGGAAGCATGAGGCAAGGAGCGCGCATGTTGAAAGGCAAGCCACCAACTTGTCTTGGTGGCAAGTAGTCCGCGTAGTCAAAGGAGCTGTAAATTGTGTTGCTTTTAAAGCAGAAATAAATAGAAATCGGAGTGGGAGTACACTCAGAAAAACAAAATGGCGAAACAACATTTCTAAAGGCAACCATTTTTCTCTCTCGATTCATAAGTTTCAGTTTAGCTGCTGTCAGTTTTCCCAAATCAATTTAAATGTATTTCAAAATTTGTTTTATTTTTGTGGAATATTTGAATACTTAAATTTATTAATAACAAAATAAGTTATAATATAAGAAAAACACGACGGAAACGAGACATATTTTGACTAAGTTGTATAAAATTCATACTGGAATTAAGAAAGGTCTGTCGAGAGAGAGAGAGAGAGAGACAAAATTGTGTTTCAGACATATGCTTGCTGAATAACAATGTGAGCTGCTCTTTTTTCTCTGAGTGCATCAGCAGTGTGTGTGTAGAGGGGGGGGGGGGGGGGGGGGGGGGGGTTTGTCGGCGGTCTGACGGGATGAAAGATGTAGCTGCTGCTGGCTCACTTATGTACGCATAATAATGCGTAAATTGAATTTTGACACCGTGCTGCTACAATTTGTGTGGAAGCCAGAGGTGTTACTTTTCCTCTTCCTCTTCCACTGCCTCCAGCTCCTTCTACCTGCACTGCCGGCGGCTTCTCCTTTCGGTCTTTGTACTGTTTTTACTTTTGCTGTGCGCCGGCTAGTCATCCAACGAAGCCTTCAAGCCAGCCTGTCAGCATTTTTAGCGATCTCTTTGTTCGTAGTCATATTTTGGCTTCAGCTCAATCACACACACTCACACAGGCACACACACAAACACGCACGCGACATGACAACCTATTTAAGCACACACGCACACACACACACACACACACACACACACACGCACAGACACACACGCACATTTAGCTGGCAAGTCTGTCAACTTATTATAACATCCATTAATTTCATTTAAGCATCATTCAATTGCCTTCATTTTTATCGCAAGTCATCAAGAGTTGGCCAACAAAGTGACGCCGCTTTTGGCCCTGAATTCCCAGTTGGAGTTGGAGTTCAAGTTGGCAAGTGTTTGTTGTTCTTGTTGTTGTTGCCCGCTGTCCTTTGGGGGCTGGCAAAGTTTGAGCAACTTTTTGCATTAAGCTTCATATTGGCAGCCAGCACTGGAAACGGAAGCAACGCTGACAGCTGACAGAAGCAGCGAGCTGCGAACAGCGAACAGAATGAACAGCCAACAATAAACAACAAAACAGTGAAGAGAAACGCAGAGAAACGCAGAGAAACTCAGAGAAACGCAGAGAAACGCAGAGAAACGCGGCCTTTTTCAACACAATACTCAATTTGGTATTCATTTTGGTTGCCCACCAATTTGGATTTGTAGACAAACAAAACTGTATCTAAACAGCAGGTTATATATTAATTTGTATGTATGAGCATGTGTGTGCGTGTGTGCGTGCGTGTGTGTGTGCGTGTGTGTGTGCCACAGTTTACGACACAATTTAATGTTGGCTAGATGTTTGAAGAGCTAAAATGGTCAAAAAGCCTGCAGCGACATAAAAGCACTATAATATTTTTATGCACGCATTATGCTGGAACGTGGTCCAGCGAGAGAACAGGAGCCAGGACGACAGGACGACAGGATGACAGCCGGAGCAGTCACAGCACAAGCACAGGGACATGGACGTGCCAAAATGCCTGTGGACTCAGAATGCGGCACAGAGAATGGTGCACAGTGTCAAGTGTCATAAAACACAATTAGTCAAGAGCCGTTCGTTGTTTATCGCATTTATCTGCATCTCTGTGTCGAATTCTGTCTTTTCCCATATTGTTATTTTACTGATACTACACCGAATGCCAACCAACAGTTTCCGACAGGATGTTTACCGATCGAAATTCACAATCGAAAACTGATATTATTTATCCTGAAAACATCGTGGCACAACATCATTATAGTCGATCCCGTTCCTTGGGAGTGTGTTTGTTCCAGTTGCTATTCCCAATTAATAATGTTTTGAGCTTTTATAGTCTCTGGTTAAAATTACGGCTATTCGAGGCACGCCGAAGACATCATAACTAATTAACAGAATACCGTCAGAAGGATTGGGAAAATACCAGAATCTTTATCAACATTTTTAGACTCTATTTACCAGAATCGGTATTGAAACTTAAAATTAATTTCGATTTCCAAATCAGTATAATTTGTGTGGACAAATTGCATTACAGATTGACAGACGAAATAGACAAATTGTTGAGCCAACCAACCATGTATATATATATAATATATATATACTGAATATATATATATATATGTATTTATTGTTGGGATTTAAGACCAAGTTATTTGCTTGCGAGTGCTTGCTGTATGCGTGTTTTTTGCAGCTTTAGATTGCGTGCGTGGCAAGTGGCATATGGAATGTTGCATGTGGAATGTGGCAAGTGGAATGTGGCAAGTGCCATGTTGCTGCTGCCGCTTGCAATGCACTCCGAATTTTTTAATTGCAAATGAGTGCTGCAAATATCGCGCATACCAGTAATAGTCAGCAATGTTGCCCCTTGTTGCACGCACGATTAATCAATAACATGATGCTTCTAGCCGACTACACACACACACACACACACACACAGACACACACACACAGACACACACACATGGCAGACCACATCCACTTAGCTATTCACTAATCGACACACCAAGGCGGTGAGGTATTGAAGCATATGAAAACATGTTACATTTACATACGTTGACACACACACACACACACACACACACACATACACACACACACAAACACACAAACACATACACTCACATAGACATATGAAGGAGAGGCGCCTTTTCGCGCATTGGCGCGGTTCCAATATCGAGATTGTGAGCTCATAAATATAATCTAAGCACACAGCCAGGCAAGAAACACACACACACACACATACAGAGAGAGAAATGCACATATGTACACATATTTACTATTAATGTATGTATGGCATGGGCGTGGCACGCGAAGAAGAAGACCAGCAAGCTGATGATGATGATGGGAAAAAGGAAAACTAAACTTAACTTGACTTGGCGCAAAACTTGCCGCATATTTTATAACTTGATGTTGACGTCACACGGTCAGCTGTATATCACACACACACACACACACACACATGCACAGCCAGTGCGGACACGATGGCAACGACAATGACAACGATAGCAAACGAGCAGCGAAAAGGGAACGCGACGATGACGATGACGATGACGAGGACGAGGACGAGGAAGAGAACGATGCCAACAAGGCTGACGACGCCCCAATCGCACCTCGGCTTTTTCGCACTTCCCCTTATCCAAGTGCTCACCCTTCCCCTGGCAGGCAGAGGGTGTTGGATTTTGTCTCCTGCCAGCATCTTATCGCATATCAGTGTTGTTAAGATGATTTTTTTTCGGTATTCCTCTTTTTGCTGTTGTCAGATGAGTTTTACACGTGAAATGTTTAGCTGACACACAACTCAAACACAAACACACACTCACACACACACGCACACACACTCACACAGAGACACACACACACATAGTGACACTATACCAGATAGACAAACACAAATGCACTTTTAATACCCTCGAATGGAATGCTGTCAGAGTTTTCAGCTCGGCACTGGCTAAAAGTTGAAAAGTTCGTGAACGAAGTGTGTCAAAAGTTCGGTGTGCCAAAAGAGGTCTTCTTCTCTCCTGCGCCAACCCCCTCTCACTGTTGCCTTGCCACGTTGTCCTTCCAGTGACAAAGCGATGTGATCAAATCCATTGATTTCCCGGCTAAGCGTTCGCCCGCGATGACAGAGTGAACGTTTAGGGTGCATTTTGTAGTGGCACATCTGATGATATGTCCGATATTTGTCCAGCACTCTGCTTAATGGCCCAATACATTTATTTTGTGACCCAACTATCTCTCTCGTATCTCCCATCTCTCATACAAAACTGTGTGCCACTCCAAAGCGACCGACTGATATGAAGCTGATAAGTGAATTGCAGCATACGTTATACGCAAATATACATATATATATATATATATATATATCTTTTCGACATCTTTTCACAAAGAATATGTATACAAAGTAATCGTACAATACTGCCTCAGCTTAAGAGCTATCTTGATTAAAAAACTTGCCTTGTCTTTTTGCTTAAGGCAGAGTCGAAGGGATCAGATCGTTATATCATATAGCTGTCACAGGAACGAACGGTCGAAAGATGAGTGCTGGTATGGAAAACTGCTCTGTTTACCAACTCATCCTAAATAAACTCATCAGTTATGCACCAACATCGGACTACTAAGTCATATATCTGTTAAAGGAACAATTTGTTGGCTCTTTAAATTCATAGTAAAGTGTATTATTATGAGTATTACTTTTGCGGGGCTGCATGCTTCTCTTAGATATATATTGTGTCCCATTCTTTCTACATCAACAGAGTTTAAAACTTGTTTACCTAGCTTACTATATCTTTTCCTGGCTAATGCTCTTTGCGGATTCTTTCTCATTCTTACCTAGTTTAGCTAGGTGACTTTTTAGCATTTAGAATGTGCTTTCAAGAGACCGGTAAGTGTTCCAAGTCTGTTCTGTCCATGGCTATTACTTGCTCAAATCGCTTTTGATGACAGCCCAGACAGACTAGAAGACGTTTGGCATGTCTGCGACCTGGTAGTAAAGTTGAGATGACTGCAATTTTATTCTGTTCTATGCCATGACTAAGATCAAATTTTTTACATGTATATTTCTTTTCTTTTATGTTTCAAATCACTTTAATCACTACTTTACTACGCTGTTGCTTTTAATTAGTCTCTTTGTTATAGACAAAGTTTTATATATGCAAACAGACTATAATCAGAACAAAAGCATTCAGCGTGATTGAATAGCAAATACAAATAGCATTCCCAATAGTGACGAGTACTTCTTCACTACTCTCAACGACATATTTCAATTTTCGATGCAGTTGACAGAATGAGAGAGAGAGAGAGAGAGGGAGGAAGTCCCCTCACTCTATCTATCTCTCTCTCTCTCTGTCTCTCTCTATTGCCACTAAGTGGTAAATGTGCACTTAGGTTCAATGTAAATCGCATTTGATGGGGATTGACCACATCTACTTACCGGTGTGTTTAAGCCTGCTGTAGGCCTCTCGGACAGACCCACAGCCATTAGTAGCGGTTATTCCGAGCTAACACAGAGAGTCCGGTGTCCAGTGTCCACTGGCCACTGAATTTACCAGCGAAGCATGAACTTCCTGTTTGCACCGTTGACCGCAATCATGCGGCTGGCCTAGCTTCGAGATGGTGTGTTGGATATGGGATTGGGATGGGGAGAAGGAGCCAAGTGAGGGAAGTGAGACCTGTGAGACAAGTGAGCCAAGTGCAGGCCGAGTGCTCATCATTATGAGCCTGTCTGTGTATAATAAAGCAATACAATGCCCATTTGTTAAAGAGGAGCTGATTTAAGGGCACCAGCTGTTGGCTTAGTTGACCTGCCCACAAGCACAGCACGAACTTTGGACTCAAGTATGCAGCATGTCAACAAACCGAAACCAAGACCGACACCGAGACCGAGACCGACACCGAAACATAAAACCCTAACCCGTAACCGAAAACCGACAAGCAAACTGCTTGTCAGCTCAGCTCAGTGAAATGGGCGTGTGCAAATGGCCAAATCAGGCAAGGATGAGGCCGAAACCGAAACCGAAACCAAAACCCAGCCCAAGCTCCAAGTGCCGAGCCCGAGCCCTGGGCCGAATACGAGGCCGATGCCGATGCCGATGACGATGACGATGCCGAGGCTCGACCAGATTGTTGCTGTTGCCGACGCCGATGCGTAAATAAAAAGTGAGCGCAATGCTAAAAGGAGCCCAAGTTCAAAAGTCTTGATGCGACATTGAGAGATTGGGGTGGGGGAGGTTGGGTGGAGGTATGTGAGGAGGGCAGCATCAGTTGACCTGGAACTGACTGTAAGCATTCTGGTGTGTCCCAATTAGATGGTGTAAGTCAACGTTGCCCATTCTGTCTACGAGTGTTTATGTGTAGCATGCCCCACAAACTTATTTTATACATCTTGACTACAGTCTCCATCCGACACCTTCCGTCCCAGCTGTCCGCTCTCCGCTCTCCGCTCTTGACTTGTTCTAACTGCCTTGGCAGTTGTGTGTTTGTGTGTGTTGAATTTTTCTGCGTTTTCTGGGCCGTCTTGGCTTCAGTGGTTGCTGGGCCAGCTCAGGGCTATCCTTTTTCATTTGTGCTACTGCTGCCAGAAAAGGACTCCTTTGAGTTCCATTTGCCCCATGCTTCGCGCCCCTTGCCCCGTGACCCGTCCCGCTTGTCAGTAAGCTATGGGCTGCTCTGGCCATTTGTTTGACTCTTGTTGCGATTTTCCTGGGCTTACTTTCGCAGCACAAACAAGGCACAAGTCGAATGGAATCCATTGTCTGTCCCCGGTCTGCAACTGCATTGTGTTGGCAGTTGTCAGATGGAGTTGTCCAAGCGGCAGAGGCAAGGGCATGCCAAGAATTGCTATGGGCCACGTACTCTGTGGCTTTCAGCACTGTTCAGTTAGGTATTCTTACTTACACTCGAATGACTTTGTGTGGCAATCTTTTCGCTATTGGCATTCCACAGTTGCCCCTTTTCAATAAACAAGTCTCCACCAGACCAGTTAGCACTCCCTCCTCGCACACATTCAGGACCCACATTCAGGTTTGGGTGATCTCCCCAAACCATTATTTACTTAGCTCTAACTGGTGAGCATCAAAATTTATGAGCAGGAAAAAATACTTTGCTTGTAACCAATAATACATGTATGCACATACATATATATACATAGACATATGTGTGTGTAGTTGCTGGCAAAGGACAGCAAGTATTTATATTGAAATTATTTGTCCCAGATAAAGTACAGATACGTAACTCTGCCAAACTAAAACCTACTCCGTTTCCTACTGCAAATCAGACTCCATTAATTACTACTAGGAAATCAAGAATTTTGAAGACTTATCTTGACATAATATTGATTAGATACTTGTAGAGATTGAAGTTAAGCATATTCATGGCAACGGGGTATCCTCTAATCGAACTATGTCTGCCTTGGAACAGGGTGTGTAGTTGAAGTCTCTCTCTCTTTCTCTCTCTCTCTCTGAACACGATTACCTATGCTGTTATTATTATTATAATCTATAAAGTCGAATAGAAATTTTAAGGTGTTCAGCTGACTAAATGAATAAGCTCCTTTGACAAATTATCTACCAGTCATAAATCAGTTTTACTTGCCACGTAAATACCCTGTATAAGTTGACCAACGCATGCTTTCTGCAGTCAAAGTTAGTCTTACTAAAATGTCTTAAGCACTTTGCCAAAAATGGTAAGCGTATATTGTGTGCTATAATATCAAAACTCATTTGCTCTGAGAATAGCTAGCACCCAGCAGTGGCAGAAAACGTTTTATCACTCACCCACTATTCCCACTTATTCAGCGTTCACTGTGTTGGCCTTTAGCTGAACCCGCATCGCAATAAACGTCAGCCAGGTGGGCAACCAGGTGGGCAGATGCCCAGTTCAATTAGGAGGAGGTAGGTGTGTGGGGGTGGGGGTTGGATCCAATCAGCAGCATCGTCAAGTGGCCAAGCATCGCCAACACCAACACCAACAGCAACACCTAAGCCAGCACCTACAAAAGCCAGCTCCGATTCCATCGTTGTTTGCAAGTGTTGAAGGCGCCTGGGGTTTGACGACTCGGACATGCCTCGCCAGCATGTTAATGTGCATTTTCATGATGGCGCTTCACATTCAACGTAATTGTTGTTGCTGTTGTTGTTGTTGTTGTTGTTGTTATTGGTGGTGTTGTGGCTTCTATCAATGCGGTCAATGAGCGATGGTCAAAGTCAAAGGCGGGGTATCGCTGGGGCATTTGTAATGTGGCATGTAGACAATGTGTTAACACCAACAAGGCTGGCACCATTGTTCCTGCATCGTTGAAAGCTGATTCTCGTGATAAACAGCAGCAGCAGCAGCAGTAGCAGCAGCAGGGCGGGTGAGTGCAGCCGGGTCGAGTTGGGATTATGCCTCAATTCTTCACCCCAAAACACCAAAAGCATGGACAGACACACACACACAGTAAATGATAACTAGGGGCTAACTAATGGGCGCATACATAAGCTTGCCACTTACCACTTACCACTTGCCACTTGTCGTTTGCCACCTGCATTGTAAATGTAAAGTTTTGTGGGTCAGCAGCAAAATGGTTCTTACTTTGGAAAAGTTTGGCATAGCGGTCAGTAGTCAGCAGTCGGCAGCTTCAAAGCCCTGGATGTGTCCCATCTGTTCAGCTGGTTGACAAGAAAAATGACTTTCACAATATCGAGCTGTTACACAATGGAATGATATATAAATATATATATATATATATATATATATATATATATATGAAAGCCGGCGCCGGCTGCTGCTGCTGCAAAAATACAACACAAAAATAAGAAGAGAAGCTCAATATGAACTAAAAAACTTATCATTTAGTTGAGCGAACGAAGCCAGAAGTTGGGTTTGCCCGGTTTGTGGTTTAGTAGTCATTCAATCACTCATTGACAGCAACAATGAGCCAGTCATCAAATACACACACAAAAAGACGTATGCAGAAGGGGGAGTTGGGGAGTTGGAATACATCCGCCTCAGGGTCGCCCCATTTGGCAATCGGATGGTTGGTCAGCATAACTGCGATTTTGGCTAACCGCTTGAAAGTGTAAATTGTCGAATCCATAATTTTCCATTTGCAAATATGTTGGGCATGTGTGCAGCCGATTGGTTGCATGGGTAAATGACTAAAAGCCATTCCATTTAAGCAACACACATGGCGAGTATAATTCCAACTCAAATAAGAGAACTCCTCTGCAGATGTGGATGGAGTGCTTCCAGCTATTATTTCATTGCGAAATCTATATGTATCCATAGTAATTTCATGCTGATTATCCTGAGTCAATAATACACATTGGCTCTGTGATATAGCTGACCGATTATCACATAAGTACTGAATGCAGCGAATGGAACGAGAAGTTCCAAGTTTCAACACAGTTCTCATCGTTGGTTTAGGTGTATGTAGATGGGGAGATGGATAATCATGGTGATCAAGATATATAGATATATACATGCACATAAAGGTGGAATAGGAGTAGCAAAAGACATGCAAATCACCCCTACAAAACAGATATTAAACATACAAATATCGCTTCAAGTCGAAAACATTGAAATCACATTTTGCGCAAAACGTATTAAATATTGTATAGAATTAGAAGTCGGATCTGAATTAGTAATTAATTTGCAAGTATTTTACCCTTATATGTCGAATAAATGTATTTTATTATTATTATATTAAAAGTATACAATTTATATTGTAATTTGTAAAATACCTCTATTAAGAAACGACTGCGAGAACTATTTTTTATGAATACTTCTGAAGGAGCTTGCTCGATGACTTCTCCTTCTTGACTCCCCACTTATATATATATATATATATATATACATTCAATGTGATATATTAGTCATACGCAGCGTTGTACAAATAAAGGCAATAAATTATGGTTTATGACTGCAATTGGGCATCAAATTGTAGCAGTTGTAGACAAACAGATAAACAGCTTTTACTCTGGTAAGGCGACCACAGGAGCGAGAGTTAAGTTCCAGGCCAAGTTCGATAATCAGGCAAGCAGCAATGCTTATCGCGGTTAAAGGAGAAAGGAGGAAGGAGCAAGCACAAAGCTGACGACAGCTGAGCATTGTGCACTGTATATTGAATAGTTGGGATCTGGATTTTCATTTGCTATTCGACGCTGTTGTTATTTCTGATAGTAACAGTCAATAATCGTTTGTTGGGTCTGGCTTCGGCGGTTGGTAGGTTAAAGCAATATAATTTTATATGAAATTATATTGACACAGACATACTCGAACGCAGGACGAGCAAAGCAGGCCTAAGTGTACACAAAAAGAGAGAGAGAGAGAGGGAGAGCCCAAGGATGTTCGACAGCTCTTGGGTTCGATTCGTGGTAAATGTAAATGGCATTTTAAATTGTTGGGTTCACATATTTAAGCAGTGCCTCGAAGGCAATGCGACTAGTATTGGGAAGCAGCAGTCTGATCGAACCTGGTTTCCATTGTTTGGCTAAGGCCAAGTCAATGCTTTCTATATATTTCTATATATAGCAGGATCAAGCTCTGGTCCGCCAGGCATCTGCCTGGCTGCTTCTCTGGCTACAATCGACCGCCCATTTCGTGTATGGGGCACGGCACAGTCAGGGCAGGGTTTGTAAGAGCTGCAAAATCAAATTCAATTTCCATACAATTATCACACAGTTTCTGTTCAAATGAACCAAATGGAAATCCGCAAATTTTGCAGCCGCAAGCCAGCAAGCGTGGGCTTTGCGAGTGGATGAGTATACCGAATATACGAATATTCGAATATACGAATATACGAGTATGGGAGATTTGATTTGGGTACACAAAGCGCTCAGTTCTATGGCTCAATTGGAATGGAATGGGAGGCGGCTGTGTTGAGCGCCGCCCATTGAATGAGCCAACAAACATGATATAAGCAATCAATAGAGCCAAAGTAAGTGGCGGAGCCTAAACAACAAACAGTTCAAACTGAAATTCAAATCAGTCTAACACATACTACACTCAGAAAAACACAACACATCGCCCTAAAAAGTATGCTCTATAAAAAGTTGACTCTTTCGAAAATACATTTCTATTTTCTAATGTCTAAATTCAAAGTTATGTTTAAGATAATTTAATATGAATATAAATGAAAATATTAAATAAATAGTATTATTTAGATTTATTATTGCGAAAACCCAAAATGTTTTTCTTGTTTTCAGAGCGTTCTTGTTTAGAGTTCGATTTTTTGTTTTAGTGTAGCAGCAAGCCTATGTGCGTCTATTGTTAGGAACTTGGAGTGTGTGATGTGGAATAGAAAGCCATTATAAATTCCCAACTGGCACACACACACACACACACACACACACACACACACACACACAGACACAGACACACAAATAGGAACACAGAAGCGGACGGAAGAAGACAGCAGACATGTTTGGCAATCAGTCGTCAGACATTTGTTATGTGTTGTAATTTGCGTACCCACATGCCAAACTCAGTTAAATTCCCAGTCCCAGTCCCAGACCCACTCCTAGTCCCAGTCTCAGTACCAGTACCAGTAGCAGTACCAGCACCAGTGCAATTTCCCTGACCCTGTTTTGTGTTGCCTACCAAACATTAAACATCATGTAAATTTTTGGTTTGTTTGCATTTCAGCTGCTGTTCGAACAGCCACTGAATGATTTTATTTTATCAATATATTCAACAACAATTTCGCCGGTATCATTGGGGCAGGCTCTTCATTTGGATTAAGAGGTATTGCATAATGTTGAGTACACACACACACACACTCACACACACACACACACACGTAGTCAGGCACAACCAATCAGTCTATTCGCTTCAACGTCAACGGGCATAACAAGATTCATTTTTTACGGTTGAATGTGCACACATACAACACATACATACTAAAGTATACATATATATATATATATATATATATATATGTGTGTGTGTGTATATAGGTGGGAATGCCGTTATGTAAATACAAACGTACGTATGACGTACATAATGTGCACATTTATATGGCGAATTGGATTTATACGACCCCTAAATGTGCCCTCATTTAATTAGCCAACTTTTTAAATGAATATTGAATCAATGTTTAGTTAGTTTCCCATATGCCCCAGACATATGTATATATATACACATATATATATATATATATATATATATATATATATGGGGCATATTGCATGTGCGTGTGTGTCTGTTGAGAGCCACGCCCAGCTTTGGCAGCCAACTTTACCCGATAGTAAGGACTAGTTGGCTTTACTTTGTTTTTCTTTCGACTGCTGTGAATGCCAAAGTGGAAGAAGAAGAGGCAGTGGGGCGCTTGGTTGCAGGATGGAAGGGGGCGCGGCGGTCTCGTCTGAGCTTCTACGTGTACATACAGCACAGCCCAGAGCCGACGACCAACAGCCGACAGCCTTGGTCAACACAGCCCGGCATGCAGTACTTGTACCATGTACCACATACCATATACCATGTACCATGTACTATGTACTATGGACCATGTACCATGTAGTATGTACCGTGTACCATGTACCATTTGCCTGACTTAAGTTCTAAAATCAACTAAAGTCAAATAACCGCCTGAGTGCCTAAGTAGCTCAAGACGAATCTTAATTAAAAGTGTCGTGTGCACGCATTTTAAGGCCCACCTTGGTATATATGTATATGTATGTATATATATACATATATATATATATATATATACTTGTAGCCACATGTAGGTAAACAAACATCTAA